>OW964570.2:5119239-7519239 GCA_943138885.2 Tholera decimalis | reverse complement strand
GAAGTCTCGGGCACTGCTAGCCAGTAATTAAGACATTACGCAAGTCTTAGTTAATCCATATTTTTCTTTATATTAATTAAACATCTCTTCTTATTTTCAACCGACGACAAAAAGAGGAGGTTATCAATTCGACGCGTATATATATTTTTTTAATGTATGATCATCGATTACTCGAAGACGGCTGAAGCGATTTGGAATATTCTTTTTTTGATTGAAAGGGTATACTTTGATATTGGTCCCATTTTCATAAACGTCAGGATCTGATGATGGGATCCTGGAGAAATCGAGGGAATTCTTCAAATATTATAGGCACACCTATGTCGTTTTGGGTATTTATTATAGTAACTTGTGCAGTTGCTCTCAAAAAGTACCATTTGAGGAAGTGGAACTGATGATGAAGACCACAGATGGCCGCCGAAACTACTCAATAATAAGTATTGAGTGGATTGCGATTCGATTACTTGAATATGGATGTTACGCACTTTATGCTCGTCACAATGCATATGGTGATGTAGAGCTGATGGTGAAGTACCAGGAGAACTCCTCAACAATTAACGGCCCAGCATTGGGAAAAGCAATATTTTGTAAAAGGTGATAAGTTGTTGACATTATGGCTAATTACAAACCGACCCACTAAAAAGCGTGAAAAAAATTTTTTTACAAAAAATAGAACCGACTTACAGCTGCTTAACATGCTTTTTTATAGTTGATAGGCTTGCGTTTGACCACCCTCTCACCTGATGTTAAGCGATGATGTGGTCGAAGATGAAGCACGCTTGCCTAGAAGTAACCTATTCACTCTTGACTTAAAGACTCCCAGGTTATAGCTATCAGGAAACATAGACTCCGGCAGAGAAATCCACTCTTTAGCTGTACGCACAGGGAAATTATTCCTAAAACGTTTTATGCGTGGTTTCTGAGATATGTAGGAATCTCGTCAGTGGAGAGCTCGTGGCTGTCTACCTCTCCATGGCCTCTGGCCACCTATAAAGGAGCTTGAGTATTGCCTTGAACAGTCAAGGCAATAATCAAGCCCCTTTATAAGTTCACTTACAGTGGTGCGGGGCTTCGCCGACGATAAAAATATATTCCTCATTCTTTTATAGTTGGGTAAAAAACTACACAGTACTTTTGAAGATTAGCGCGTTAAAACAGAAATAAACATTTCTACCTTAATATTAGAATATAAACAAACTACAAAAAGTATTAAAACTTTCGTCCTTAACGCTGTCGGCCGGCAATGCTAAGCCCTTAGCTAAAGTAATAACTGGGCCTTGGGTCACGGGAAATGTCAATCAGCCTTTTAGAATTTCTTTGAAAAGGCTGTGAACGCAAGGAACTACCGAACCAAAACGGTTCGAAACTTAAGTTCAGAAATCAATCAACAATCAGTAAGGTTCCATGTTCCATATAGTTTCCCCATTTTCTTAAAATTTTCTACTATCAAACATTGGAATTGGTATTGGGAAATAAACTATCAAACATTGGAAACCCAAGGACATGAATAGAGCTTTTAATGGTAAATTATCTTAAGTATAAATATTATTATAACTTATGTTTTTTCAAGTATACTTTTTACTTGCCTTTGTAAACTGTACCGTAAAAAAATTACTTAAAAAACATATTTACAAAACCGGACTAAGAAAGAATGAGCTAACTAGACATGAATTATTGCCTCACTACTTCTTAAATTAACAAGAGCTAGAACAAAGTTTTTAAAATTAGGTCTTGTGGCGTCTGCAGGAAAAAAAATACGCCAAGATACTTTCAGCTCTCTTCATAAAACCATTCAGTTTTTCGCCATTCAGCTACTGAACCCTAAAAAGATAATTATTATTTACCCAGTAGCGACAAAACGCGGGTTGTATTTTCTGGTTATATATAATTTGAATTAAGTCGGTTTTTCTATTTTACGAATCGTAAGATTTAGTTATCCATAAAAATCTGCCTGTTTATGTTGTCCTAGCGTGTTTGGAGACCACATTTTCTATGTAAGTTTCGGTTTTAGTACGTTTAAGCTGTAAACCACCTTTATTACAAACCATACTCTTAGTACCTTACCTTACCGGTAATTCATAAGCAAAATATCTATTTTTGTTACAACCAAGTTTTTGTGATATTTCTTAGACGTTATAAGAAAAACCTGGTCGCAAAAACATGCTACATAAATATTAATGTAATACCACTGTTTTGTATGGCAGCATTCCACATACAATTGACTGAGGTTGATCATAAATTGTGTTATCTTTGCGCAGGAGAGCACAAAAGTTAGTAAGAACTTTCCATTTGCCGTATATACTAAGTAGAACATTCATGACCTGCGTAATTTCTTTCCCGCAATATCGCTTGTTATATGTTATGAAGTCAGCGTCAGCAGATAAAAATTACAAATGCAAATTAAAGTAGTATTTTAATTTTTTAACAGACTTCCAAAAAGGGGGAGGTACTCTATTGGTCACGTACTATATAATATCTTATTTTAATGTATGTATGTATGTTCAGCGGTTACTCGAAGAGGGCTGAACCGATTTGGAAAATCCTCTTTTTCTTTGAAAGGGTATAATACTTCAGAGGTGGTCCCATTGTCATCAGGACAGGATCTGATGATGAAATCTTGGTGAAATCGAGGAAACTCTTCAAATATTATAGGCACACCTATAGCGACTCGAGTATTTTTATAGTAACTTGTGGAGTGGCTATCCAATAGCACCATTTAGTGAAGTGGAACTGATGATGAAGACCAAAGATGGGCAGCGGAACTACTCAATAAAAAGTTATTCATGGGTTCCGATTCGATTACTTGAATATGGTAACTAAGCTCAATAACTATATCACAATGCATATGGTAAGTGAACCCAATGGTGAAGTACCTGGAGAACTCCTCAACAATTAACGGCACTACATCCGGAAAATCATTATTTTGTGAAGAGTTATGAGTAGTTTTCATTTAGGTTTCTTTAACTCGGTAAATTACAAACTGCCAACTAAAAGAAAAAAATAAAAACAATTAACAAAAAAAAAATCACTTAAAAATACTGCAAAATGAAAAATAACTTTGATTTAGGTAGTTGGCACACCGAAAATAAAAAATCAAAGCCTTTTGTACAAGTACATCTTTATTATATAAAAAATTACATGTTTTTGCCTCCAGATTATTCTTCTATCGTCTAACAAGTATCACAAAAACTTGTTTGTAACAAAAATCAGTATTTTGCTTATGAATTCCACACAAGATACCATGAGTATATTTTCTAATAAAGGTCAACATTAGGATTGTAGCGTAGGTGTGCTAAAAACCAAACATTACAAAGAAAAAGTGGTCAGCAAACATGCTAGCACAACACAAACAGGTAGATTTTTAGAGAAATAGATAAAACATTTGTTTGGTACAATAGGAGACACAAAATAAAATTTACATAAAACATGTAAAAAGCAGAATATAAAACTTGCAGTTAGTAGGAACAAACATAATGAAAGAAAGCGAAATTAATACAAAGTCGAGTGCGCTGTGTGTTTCGAGTTGGACCAAATGGGTGCCCAGCTCAGCATGTGCTAGATATAAATATTTAGCGCTGATATAAGGGTCGTAAGGCGCTGGTAGGCCTGTTAGTCTAGTGGTCAGTGGCCCTGACTGCTATGCGCAAGGTCGTGGGTTCGATTCCCATCCAGGACAAATGTTTGTGTGATGAGCACGATCATTTGTTCTTTGTCTGGGTGTAATTTATCTATAATATGTATGTATTTAGAAATATATATGTATGTTTATCAGTTGTCTAGTACTCATAGCACAAGCTCTGCTTAGTTTGGGACTAGATGGCGTTGTGTGAAAGTTGTGGAATATTATTATATATATATATAATTATTCAATTCAATCTATATACATATTAATTACATTTTTAAATATTCATAAAAAAATATAAACTTTTAAAAATATAAAAAATAGTAGCCCACCGATATCGGGAACAGGGTCCAAGCTACGGGTGGTCAGGGCTCTTGAGAGAGGAACCTCCTCACAATACGCGCCGTTTCCAGAAGTACTGCTCTCTGGATCAAGCCCTTGATCCAGCTGCCCAACGAGAGCCTACTTAGATGTTGGTCGAGGCTCTTGGCTATTATACCATTGGCTGTGACGACTATCGGCACAATGATTGCTGTCTCCACATCCCACATGTCGACAACCTCGCGTGCCAGGTCAAGATACTTATTTTTTTTATCTATCTCAGCTTTCACGAGGTTCTCGTCATGGGAGACTGCTATATCAACAATCATTGTGCGACGCTCTAATCGGTCTATCACCACTATGTCAGGCTTATTGGCAACAATAGTCCTGTCAGTAATGATAGACCGATCCCAGTATAGTGTAATATTGCCATTATCGAGAACTGGGTCGGGCACATACCTATAGTATGGTACTTCTGATTCCACAAGATTGTATTTAAGAGCAAGTTGCTGGTGAATAATCCTGGCTACGAGGTTGTGTCTATGCAAATATTCTCCGTTAGCCAGACGAGAACAACCGGAGATAATGTGACGAATGGATTCTCCCGGTTTGTGACATGCCCGACATATGTCTACGGTACCATCCTTCACAATATATTTCCGATAGTTATTCGTCATCATAACTTCGTCCATAATCGCACAGACAAAACCTTCGGTTTCCCCGAAGAGGTCACCAAACAGTAGCCAGGCTACGGACGCTAATAAATCTACTTCAGACCCATGAAGGGCTCGGTAATAGCGTCCGTGAAGCTCGTTGCTCTGCCATTTTGCAAGTTTTATTTTTTTGTATCAAATGAAATACTGTAAGGTGTACAATAAAGTATATAATAAATAAATAAAAAAATACTTCTCTGTGGTCATTAGTATCCAATACTACAGGTTTGCGCCAATTCTCGTTACCTAAGGAGAGCGGAGTAAGGCCTTTGTTCACCGCTACCACATCCCGATGCATACCCACGTCAGCTTTTAGGAAATATTCCCTAAGGCTGCATACCTCGGGCACGCCGCAATTGCGGCGGTAAGACCCCTCTTTGAGGAGTGGCTAGATCGGCGTCACGGCGTCCTGACCTACCGCATGACGCAGGTCCTCACCGGACACGGAAGTTTCGGTAGGTACCTGTGTCTGATGAGGAAGGATGAAACGCCTGGGTGTCACCACTGCAAGGATCGCCCTGAGGACACAGTAGAGCATACGGTGCAAGACTGCCCCGCTTGGGCATAGCACCGACGTGTCCTCACGGCGGCGATAGGCGGAGACCTCTCGCGCCCGGTACTGGTCGAGGCCATGCTGCGGGGCGAGATGGAGTGGGAAGCGGTCGCCTCCTTCTGCAAAGTAGTCATACTATCGAAGGAGGAGGCGGGCCGCGTGAGGGAGAGGATGGCGTACTCCCTCCAGCCCAGCCGCAGTGATAGACGCCCACGGCGTCGGACGTCGGCCGACGATGTCCACCGTAGGCGCGGGCATGCAGACAGCGAGGAAAGGGCAACTCGCTGTCCGACCATGGACCATGCCCGGGTCGATGGCGTGTTGTGTTCCACGCGCGCCTCAAAGAGCATCAGCAAGATGATGCCCCCCCCCCCCCCCGTAGAGGGCCGAAGCCTGCCGGGATCGCGGGACTTATCTCATTATCGTGACCCCGGAACTAAAAAAATAAAAAAATAAAGGGCTACTGAAGGAACACCGTGGATTTTAGTCAGTACAAGTCTGACAGTCTCTTCGGCCCTGCCCGGGGTGGGAGGACTTATTTGATGATTTTACCAATTAAAAAAAAAAGCCTGCATACCTCGCGGTTATGCAGGGTCTTTGTATTTAAAAAACCACGACCACCACATTTCCGGGGTATATACAGCCTCATCACCGATGAACGTGGGTGATGCATCCGATTTGCAGTCAGCGTTTTGCGGACCCGCCTGTCCAAGGCGTCAAGTTCAGTCTGAGTCCATTTGTGTATGCTAAAAGAATACATCAATACTGGCATAACCCAACCATTGAAGGCACGTACCTTGTTTCCGCCTGATAGAAGACTATTCAGTACTTTATTCAGACGGCCAAAGAAGCGTTCCTTCAATGACTGTTTAACATAAGCAACATTGATGCCTAGTGCTTCTGACATACCCAAATACTTGTAAGTTTCAGTTGATCCGAGGGATCTCAAGTGTAATATTAATTATTATTATTATTATATTCTTCTGGGTCCCTGTAGAGACATACGGATGGCCGAGTAACGTACATGACGCCGGACGTGAATATATGATGTGTAATTGTGTAGTGTTTTGTGTGTTTAATTGTTAATAGATATGAGTGAAATATAAAATAACTGTAAACAATACAAATAAAATATGTACATAAAGGGATTATATTTTTAGGGTTTCGTAGCCAAATGGGAAAAATCGGAACGGTTTTATGAAGAGAACTGAAAGCTGTGTCTTAGCGTACAATTTTTTCCTGCATTCGAAACTTTATCCGTTTTTTTTTTCTAGCAACACCACCTTAGTTTAAAAACTTTCTTCTAGCTCTTGTTAATAAGAAGTTGTGAGGCTATAATTAATGTCTAGTTAGCTCATTATTTCTTTACTTAGCCCGGTGTTGTAAATACGTTTTACTAAGTAGCTTTTCTTACAGTACAGTTTGGAAAGGTTAGAAGAAAATATACTTGGAAAAGTTTTAAGTTAAGCAGATCATTTTCCCATAAATGCTGTATTTCTGTTTGGATTTCCAATCTTTGATGGTTTATTTCCCGATTTTTTAAGGTAATGGGAAATCTGTAAGCTTACCGATTGTTAATTGATTTCTGATTTTAAGTATCGAGCCGTTTTGGTTCGGTAGTCTCCTTCGCTCACAGCCTTTACAAACAAATTCTAAAAGGCTGATTGACACTTCCCGTGACCCAAGGGCTAGTTATTAATTTAGCCTAAGGCTGAACGTTGCCGGCCTTCAGCGTTGAGGATGAATGTTTTGATCCTTTTTAGGGTTCTGTAGCCAAATGGCAAAAAACGGAACCCTTATAGTTTCGACATGTCTGTCCGTCTGTCTGTCTGTCCGTCCGTCCGTATGTCACAGCCATTTTATTCCGAAACTATTAGGACTATACATGTAAAACTTAGTAGGTAGATGTATTCTGTGAACCGCTTTCCGATTTTAAGAGAAAATTTAAAAAATATTTAAAATAAAGGGGGCTCCCCATACATGGAACTGAAACTGAAAATATTTATTTTTCATGAAACCTATACGTGTGTGGTATCTATAGACAGGTCTTTAAAAATGACATTATAGTTTCTAAAATGACTTTTTCATAAAGTTAATCGTTTAAAGGATATACGCTTCCAAAGTGGTAAAATGTGTGTGTCCCCCCTCTAACTTCTATAATAATGAAGTGAAAAATCTAAAAAAACCACATGTTGTAGATCTTAATGTAAACTTTCAACCAAAATTGGTTTGAACGAGATCGAGTCAGCAGTTTTTGAGATACAGTATATTTTCAAAAACCGCAAATATAACTTTGTAATTCATACAAATACTATGAAAAACAAAGTTATTTGGCGTAGTTGTAAAAATTGTAAATAAGCTAGTTTTAAGAAATTTTTAAGGTTTTTTTTTTTTTTTAAATAAATATATTAAGTATGTTATATTTATTATAGTTACTACGGAACCCTTCATGGGCGAGTCCGACTCGCACTTGGCCAATTTTTTATTTTGTAGTTCAGTTGTTGATATTAGACTGTCTATATAGTGAAGTGATCGCAAGCGTGACGACTAAGTAAGTGATCTCGGGTTGGATTCTGGGTAGGTATATCAAAAAGTGCTATAGGGTTTTTCTATTAGAAATTTCTCAGTAGTACCCCGGATTTGGCTGTGTGATACCCCTGTGCCTTGGAAAGCACGTTAATCCATTGGTACCAGCTGTCATTTGAACAAGTTTTTTTTTTTTTTTTTTTTTTAATTGTTACGGGTAGTCTGAAACCGTAAAATCTGGCTTCTGGTCTGGCTAGGGGGTGTCATGTTACCTAGCTATTGAGACAACCCAGTAGCTGGTCATGTAGGTGTGCTATATATTCATCGTAATTTTAAGATAATATTATTTATAACAAACATAAAAAACAAATAGGTACATTTGTTAAACAATATACAGTATGTTAACTAACAGAGGGCGTTCCCGTTAACCTTCAATAGTATAAGCACATCAATTAGATGTGCAAAGGTGAGACGATACTTCACACCGGAACAGCTGCTCAACCTCTATCAAGCGCAAGTTCGGTCGTGTATGGAGTACTGCTCTCATCTCTTGGACGGATCTGCCAAATACCAGCTTGATGCTCTTGAGTCTATAGAGAAACGGGCCAAAAGGCTCATCGGCAACGTGAAACTGGTCGAGACAAGGCTCCAGAGTCTAGAACATCGGCGAAGTGTTGCAAGCCTGTCAGTTTTCTATCGGTTACATTTCGGGGAGTGTGCGATGGAATTGCACAGTCTTATTCCGCCAAGCCCGTTCCATCATCGGACTACAAGACAAACGATGCGCCATCGTTACGTAGTGGACATCCCACCCATACGCACAAAACGTTTTGGGAATACTTTCATTTTGCGTACGGCTAAGGAATGGAATTCCCTGCCGGAGTCTGTGTTTCCTGATAGTTATAACCTGGGAGTCTTTAAGTCAAGAGTGAATAGGTTACTTCTAGGCAAGCGTGCTTCATCTTCGACCACATCATCGCTTAACATCAGGTGAGATTATGGTCAAACGCAAGCCTAAAACTATAAAAAAAGAGATCGCCGCACACGCGGCCCGTCATTAATAAATAAATTGCGACGTTGCCGTCCTTCAAGTACGCGTGTACAGAGTATTTCTTTAACGTATCAATTTAACATTTTTAGTGAATATTTTAATATAAAAAAAATAAAAACATTTTTAGCATAGTATGGATACTATACTATTGCGGGTTAACGGGAACGCCCTCTGTTAGTAAACATACTGTATATAGACTAATAAACATATTTGTGCGATACTAATTATTGAAGAAACCCTTGATATAATTTGACTATTTTATTTATTTCATTACTACATTAAATGCTTATCGATAACTATCTTAAGCAACATTGCATTATGTAAAATTATACTTAGTTGCTGCCGATGCTTGATATTTATATTGGTAATTAATTTAGGATTAGTGCAATTCAATCTCATACAACTAAAACCAATGGATGTCTCCAATTTTAAACTTCAACTTGTATATAGTTGTTTAGGGAGTCAGTGCCAAAACCGAAAATAATAAACCATAGACACCGAGTACCGAAATTAAAGTTATTTTTCACTTTGTAGTGTTTTTTGAAGTCAGTTTAATTTTTGTCAAAAAGTTTTTTATTATTTTAAGTACCCATAAGCATTATTGACAGTTAGCCAAAAACTGTGACACTAGTGCTGCCAAGGTATATCGTAATACTTGAACTAATCTGCAACCAGTAAGACTGGAATTAGAATCTTAACGTAGTTCAGAAAACGTAATTGTAGTGTTTGTATCTATACAGTGGATACAATACATTGTCTCACGTACCACTCTAGAGGGGGCTAGCTGTCAAACGTCAGTCTTGTGACGAACGCGGTACGAGTTGGACGGCGCCTGTGCTCCGTTGTGTGTAGTAGTGAGCCAGTGACAGTGTTCTTACCTGTAGCACCCAAGGGTCCTACATTAATCATTAAGATGGATAACCGGTGATAGCTTATAGTGCTTTAAATACACTTGTTTTATCTCATATATGGTTATTATATTATTATTACTACCCTATACTGTCCCGCTACTAGGCAAGAGCTTCCTTTCATTTTTGCCAACGGACACGGTTAGTAATAATATATATCAGTTAGCTACTCCAAAACTCATTTGAATAAATCATAGGCGAAGTTTGGCAATAAAATAGCGAAATACATAAACGGTATATTTATGGCACCATATCTACAGGGTGGCAGGGACATCGACGCGCAACCGCTTACCATGCATTCAGTACATGATTCTGGACCCCTACATTGAAATTTTTCGTCGGCTTTTTCTTAATTTAATAAAATTAAGAAAAATCCGAAGTATAAAACCAAAGAGTAAATTCACTTGTTTCACTTAAAACAGTAATGTAAATTAAACTCGAAAGGGCTACCTGATCAGCTGTGTTGACCTCGCACATTAACCCTTTTTTTTTTTAGCGTGTTAAAATTATCAAATAAGTCCTCCCACCCCGGGCAGGGCGGGAGCGACTGTCAGACTTTTACTGACTAAAATCCACGGTGTTCCTTCAATAACCCTTTACGTACCGGGGTCACGGTAATGGGATAAGTCCCACGACCCCGGCAGGCTTCGGCCCTCTACAGTGGGGGCATCGTCATGTTGCTGACGCTCTTTGAGGCGCGCGTGGAACACAACGCGCCGTCAACCCGGGCATGGTCCATGGTTGGACAGCGAGTTGCCCTTTACTCGCTGTCCGCATGCCCGCGCCTACGGTAGCCGGAGATCGTCGGCCGACGTCCGATGCCGTGGGCGTCTGCCACTGCGGCTGGGCTGGAGGGAGGGCGCCATCCTCTCCCTCACACGGCCCGCCTCCTCCTTCGGAAGCATGACTGCTTCGCAGAAGGAGGCGACCGCTTCCCACTCCCTCTCGCCCCGCAGCATGGCCTCGACCAATGCCGGGCGCGAGAGGTCTCCGCCTATCGCCGCCGTGAGGACACGTCGGTGATCTGCCCAGGCGGGGCAGTCTTGCACCGTATGCTCTACTGTGTCCTCAGGGCGACCCTCGCAGTGGTTACACCCAGGCGTTTCTCCCTTTCCCATCAGACACAGGTACCTCCCGAAACTTCCGTGTCCGGTGAGGACCAGTGTCATGCGGTAGGTCAGGACGCCGTGACGGCGATCTAGCCACTCCTCAAAGAGGGGCGTAAATTAACCCTAGCAAAACAGCTGATCAGGTAGCCCTTTCGATTTTTATTTACATTGCTGTTTTAAGTGAAACAAGTGTATGTTATTTTTTAATATAAAATCTCATTGGGTTAGATAGAAACAAAGATTTTATACAACTGTACTTTCAGTAAAAAAAAATGACTGAAAAATCCTGAATAATAAAGAAAAAGCCGACGAAAAATTCAACGTAGGGGGGTCCAGAATCATGTACCGAATCCCTGGTAAGTGTTTGTGCGTCGATGTCCCTGCCACCCTGTATATATTAATACCTAAAGCGTAGTACCGCGTTATTATTATTACGCATTACGGAAGACGGATGCGTGTGAAATTTGACACTTAATGTTTGTATGGAGAAGGAGCGCAGAAAGATAATATTTTTGTAAAATAACGCATTAAGAATAAATTATATTTTGGGTGAGTATCGACCACTATACCACGACTTTTAATTCGATTCTGATAACTGATAGTATCAATATTTTAAAATAATTACGACTACGAAATAGTGATGTACCCTTAATCAATCGACTCGGGAATAAAATCGGTTAACGATTTAAGCAATTGATTTAATAATAATTGGGCATGAAAAATATAATGAATAGGTCACAATAATATTTTATTAAATCAGTAGATAATCGTAATTCTCGCTATTGTTGTCACTATCTGTCGTTAGTCGTTACCCTTGTAATAGTTTTATCTGTGACGTCTCCAATTAAGTGATCTATCCTACCTACTCAAGTTTTTCCTTCTTTTCTAACATAAGACCATCCATTCTTCTGATGTCACTTTAATACCTTCTTGATATAGTATTTATACGTCTTGCAGTTTGAAAGTAGTATTATATATATTACATAATTATAAATATATATTTTATTTTATATTTATATAATATTAATTTTCTGCAAAATGCCCTTGCACCTGTACCCATTCTAATTCAATGACGTTTGGCTCGCAATGGTGAGGGGGCAGACAGTTTTATTGTTTGAATCCATCACTATTTGATTAAGTATCGTATCATTATTTTATAAAGTGGCATTCGCTTATGTGAGTTTACTGAGTCGAATTAAAAGTCGCAGTATAGGCGACCACTTGTATGTATTAATACATGAAGCTAAAACTTTGAACTCCTTTTTACGAAAACTAAGCAGACGGAGGATAATATAATTTTTGTTTAAGCATTCAAGTTATTTTAATTATGGCGAATTCAATCACTTGGCGACTTGGCGTTTTTAATATAGCACGGGTTATTTTCATGGAGATTCTTAAGTACTGAACATAATGACCGATAAAATGGGATCGACTAAGTGTAAAAGAATCATTTACACGCATATCACAATGCGGAACGCAATTAATGTATTAAATATTGAGCTTTTATGTTTCTTAGATCTTGCTTATGTAACATTCTTTAAAAGTCTTTGATAAAGCGTCAACTATTGGAATGACTACATTCCAAAAATTATGATCAGACGGGATTATGGAAGCCCTCTCACACATATAGTCGTAAAATACGGACATTGGACATCATAAGCAAGTGAGCACCAACCTATAAAGTCACCCCTTTATAGATACTTCACACTTTTTAGGTGAATGTACGTGGGTGTGTACGGACACACCCACGTACATACATTCACCTAAAAATATCTTGTAAACGTATTATGCATAGAGATCTCAAAAGAGTACCACTGACATAAACCTACATAGTTCTCATAATATGATTTCATCAGTACGGATTGTATGGACTTTAAAAGAGACGCTGACCTCTGAGTTTGTTTCGGTGTTTCTTCTCAGGGTAATCAGTTAGGAAACATCGGCCTCATCTATTTTACATTTACAAAAAAAATACGTTTAAAATTGTTATTTATAACCTATTTGCAAAATCAACATCATTATTATTATCATTAGAACTTAAAACAGAATATTTACTATGTGTATCTTTTGTTTCAAGTTTCCGATATTTCGGCACTGTTGCAAGCGCCATGATCACGGATGAACTGAAGTAATTGCGGATGGACGTTTATGAGCAGACGAATCGCTCTACCCTCTTTCTCGTTCGTGTTTTATGATCGACACCACTACCATTGTTACATGTATCACTAAACACTTGTTTCTGTTCCCGACACACAAAACTCGTCCGCTCGCGAACTTTTTATGGAACTTTTTCGGTTTTTACATATTTGAAAGCATATTTTACATATACAGTCTGGGTATATAGTGGCATTCTGTCGAGATGACTTGATGGTTATATAACTCAATCAAATGGTTCGATCCTGTGTCTAAAAGATGTTGTGCTATTGCTGATTTTTGAACATCATTATTTTTTCAACAGAGCCGAAATATCGGAAACTCGAAACGAAAGATATACATGTTAAATATCCCGTTTTAAGTTCTATTGATACTGTCAGTGACCATGTTAGCTTAAAAATATATCATTATTATTTTTATTTATAGTAAATTTAACCAATTAAATATTGTAATACTTCTGAAAAGACTGGGCCCTCGCAGTACAGAAGTCTTATTGCTCAGAAAAATATTTTTATGTGTTAGGAAAAAATAGCACTGAATAAAAAAATATTGTATTGTACAATAAACAAATAAACTTTAACAAAAACAATTCCACTCAAAGCCGCGGGCCGAAGCTAGTTTAATTCCTAATTTGTGCTTCAGTGTTCATAGTTTCATTTTCAACATTTCTTAGCGAGGTCGATGGTTCATTTGCCTGTATGGTAATTTACTTTAAAATTAATACCCATCTTAAGACTTGATAAAGTCTGCCTGGATTTATTAGCAGCTTTCACACGAAGTTTAGAACTAGACAATATTGTTCATTCAGTACTTACTCAGATTGATTTGTTTGTGTTTATTATGCCAGAATTGTTTATCCCTTGCTTATGACAGTAGCTTTATCGAATCCTTTATTTGGAAAGTAATCAAATGACTCCCGTTCTCGGTGGAGTGAAAGTGAGCGTCAGACTTGACTAAAGTCTCATCATGTTCGTTCAGTCGCCCTTGTGTTCGATAGCCGCGGTATCTCTTCTTCTTCTGTAGTAGGGTTTCCGCACTTAGTCTCTGCACGAGACCATTGTGCGTGAGCCGTGTCGGCCGTCACTCCATCCAGCCAACCTCCCTCCAGAAGCAGATCAGGTCTTTCGGTCTATTCAGGATATCTGTAAGGGAATTTAATGACCCGAGGGTTCGTTTCCATATTTCGGTGATTTCCGTGCACTCTAGGAGCACATGTCCTACCGTTTCCTCCGTCCCCATGCATGCCCTGCACAGGGAATATCCGTTATACCTATTGTGTGATAGTGTTTGTTCAGTGAGCAGTGCCCGGTGATGGTCCCCGACACCATTCGCAGGCTTCTTCTGTCCAGGTGTAGGAGGTGCCTGGTTAGTTTTTTGTCTAGGTTTGGCATCGCATCTTTGGACTGCCTGCAGCCTGGTGCCGAGGACCACCATTTCTGGGCTTGGTCGTGTGTGTGTTCTTTAAGCCATGTGTGCAGCTGGGTGAAGGGGAGCGGCACAATGGGCTCGGGTCCGAAAACCATCGTGTCGGACCCCCTCCTGGCCAGTTCGTCCGCCGCATCATTGCCGAGTGATCCGCTGTGCCCCTTTATCCATTGCAGTGTCACAGTGTTGCGGTTCTTGACCGCTGAGCGTTGCAGCGCATTATGACATTCTAGGATGATCTTGGACGTGATATAATTTTTTTCTAGGGTTCTCTAGGGTCTCCCGTTCTCGGTGGAGTGAAAGTGAGCGTCAGACTTGACTAAAATCTCATCATGTTCCTTCAGTCGCCCTTGCGTTCGATAGCCACGGTATCTCTTTACAATATTCGTGTGGAAAGCATACAACGAGCTTTCACGAGACACCTTGCATTCCCTACAAATGGTTTTTCACACAGAAAACCCTACTTGGAACGTTTGAACTTTAAAATGATTACCCTTCGCGATCGGAGACGTCTTTTGGACTTATGCTTCCTCCATAAAGTTGTTAATGGAAATATTCAGGGCAGTTGCCTTTTACAGAGCGTTTCCTTAACAGTTCCAAGAATCTACCCACGAGCTAAAAAAATTAAAAAGGTTTTTGACACGTCATGTATCAAGACCAACCTAGGCTTGCAGTCTCCCATTGTAAGAATGTGCAATGAATATAATATTGCAGTCTTCAACATGCCTGAATTGGACATTTTCAATGACATCCTGCAGCGGTTTCGAAACAAAATCACATTATCCTTACCAGATTATTTTTAGAATTTTGTTAATTATATTTTAAATTACATTTATATTTTTCTGTGTTTTTAACGATTTCAATTTAATTTATTTTATACAAATGTGTTGAACTTATTTTAATTGATTCGATTATATGATTTTACTTTTATATTATTAAAATCTATTGACTTGTTTTTTTTTTTTTTTAATTTATTTATTTGACATGATATTAATTCCATTTTTTTTTAATTTACGCTATTGACATGTTGTTTATTCAGTTTGTTTTAATATTCATTCTAATGACATTGTTACCCAATTGTTTTAATTGTAATAATAATTATTAATGTGTATAATTTATTCCTTTATTGTATATTAACTTTTTGCAACATAAAAAATGTATTTTATTTTAAGTAGTAAGATTATGTTAAATATTAGTTATAAGTAATTTTTTCAAGGCAGCACTATTGTTCTGGTGAGCGCTATGTACGCCTTAATTGTCATGTGCTTTAGTTATTAAATTTTGTAAGTAAGATTTTTTTTAAATTGTCCAAAGTATGTGAAGTGGTTGTACTTATTTTAAATAAATAATAAAAAAAAACATTCCTACAACCCCGGCAGACAATGGTCTTATCGGGCCCTGTCGTCGTTAGTGCTTACTGGCCCTTGATACATGCGTGGTTAAAGGTTCAGAAGATAACCCAACCCAACCCAAAACTTATAGCCTATTTTCAAACAGTGCACTTTTATAGAGGCAGCTATGAAAAAAAATTTAGAATTGGAGACGACCCCCTACATAAAAACTTGCAAAGAGATATACCTACCTCTTAATACTATTAGAATAGATTAGATGTATGGCTGGATGGATGTATCGATGTCACGCTAACACGGATCTGTCTAAAATTTGGCACAAGGATAGATTATAGTCGGAGTAGAATACTTACATATCAGAGACATAAAAGTTGCGTGTGATGTCATCCATAAGTTATGCTATAGTGAATTTACGTCATCACGTAGGTACCAAAATCATTTTTTTATAAATAAGATAGGTAACGTTATAGGCAATCAGACAGGCTTTTTCTCTATATTTTTTAATGGAACAATGTATTTTACGTCTATTTAATTTATTTATCTTTTCAGAAATTATAACTTATTTAGTTATAAATAAATAAAAATTAGTTACACCTTTTAATTCCGCTCCTAATTACACCTATACCCGGACCTTATATTCGATGCAGTAGACTGACAGTTTCTGAGTTGTCAGATAATGACGACTACGAAATTGTGATGTAACTAAATTAATCGATTCAGGAATAAAATCGAATAACGGTGTCAAACAATTTTTTGTCAAAGAATTTTCCAAATCGGTTCAGCCGTCTTCGAGTAATCGGTGATCATACATAAAAAAAAATATATATACGCGTCGAATTGATAACCTCCTCCTTTTTTGTCGTCGGTTGAAAAGATAATAGTATACATTTTATCATTTATTTACATTTGTCACGATTAAAAATCGCTAATTTATTATTCGATTGATTGAATTAATCACTATTAGATTAAATAGGGTATCATTATTTTAGTAAGTGACACTAGCTTATGTCAGCTTACTGCATCGAATTAAAAGTCCGGGTATAATTACACGTTATACCTATTGTGACGTAACGTTTACATTGTAGTAATTTATAACTTAGTGTATCACAGTGATTAGATATTACCGCTTTAAACGCATAAAAGTTGGTCATCATTAAAGAAATGAATCACAATTGAATGTAGAATATATGAAAAAAAAAATAATTGCTTATCTTTGAAGCCTTGTACTTAAAGTTAGGTTAGCTTCGTGAAATAAAATAAACAATTATTGTCTTCATTCAAATTAATGATCGGTTTTAATATTGTTACGAGCTGGGGTTCGGGATAGAAATAATTAACGCCTCTTAAACCAAAATTAACACTTTAATTAATTAAACACAAAATAAAAATTTAATTCAATTATTCGCACCACAACACTTGTCACTTAACACTTAAATTGCACTAAAATTTACTTGTAAAGCTTCGATTATATCGTGTATTCGCCTCGTAATAAGACTGCTCTCTGCGTTCCACTGCGATCTATTTATACCCCGGTCTATGAGTTCTAAAACATTCTTATAAAATCGACTCACCGCCTACATTGCTAAGAATATTCTCGAAGTTATTTGAGATACTCAGTACTGCTACTCGCCGCTAGATGGCGGTAGTGTCTCGAACATTCTAGGTTTACGTCGAAGTTTCTCGACGTACTTCACTAAGTGACTGGCGTAACAATATGTATGTGTTAACTTAGTTTTTACGTTTTTATGTCTATTAGAAAAACCCATTAGCACTTTTTGCCCGAACTTTGTATCGAACCCAGGACCTCATGGTCAGTAGTCGCGCTTACTTGCCACTAGACTAGTGAAGCTTTTTTAGTTATAGTACCTATACTAAGCAGAGTTTGAAATACATTTTTTTGGAAAATGACCTGTGTGTATCTTCACTACATAGTATAAAACAAAGTCGCTTCCCGCTATCTGTCCCTATGTATGCATAGATCTTTAAAACTAGGTGACAGATTTTGATGCGGTTTTTTTAAATAGAGTGATTCAAGAGGAAGGTTTAGGTGTATAATTTATTAAGGTTTGCGGACGAAGTCGCGGGCAGGAAGCTAGTGAAATATATGTGTGTGACAGGCCCGTTGGTATAGTGGTCAGTGGTCCTGACTGCTATGCGCAAGGTCGTGGGTTCAATTCCCACCTAGGACAAATGTTTGTGTGATGAGCATGGTCATTTGTTCTTTGTCTGGGTGTAATTTATCTATAATATGTATGTATTTAGAAATATATATGTATGTTTATCAGTTGTCTAGTATCCATATCACAAGCTCTGCTTAGTTTGGGACTAGATGGCGTTGTGTGAAAAGTTGTGGAATATTATTATTATTATTCTAAATAGTTACTAACACGGAGAATCAGAATACCCAAAAGTTCTTAGTGGTGACTAAAACAAAGTGCCAAAGTAGGTTATGTAGGAAAAAAGAATAATATGTGTGGATTACGGAACCATCTGGCCGTTTGAGTATTTTTTGCGATCTACCCAAATGTCCTTACTTTAGTATTGTTCGTCAATTCGTCGGCGTCTTAAAGTTCTAAGTTGCTCAAATGAGGTAAAAAAATATCTTAAAAATAGCTTAAATCTGCTGTATTCTGTGTGTTTCTTTCTTCTAAGGCTTGTCAGAATGGATTGTCTGGACACCAAAAGAAACGTTTAACGCCCTGTACGACTTTTTTTTCGGTGTGGGAAAATTATTATATGACTCCAACCGCTGTGGGTGGAGCGGAAGGGAGTGTCAGACTTCTACTGACTAAAAACCCACCCTGCTCCTTCTGTTGACTTTGCATTCCGGGGTTGCGGTGTCTCGTTAGTACAATAAGACCGCCCATTGTACACTAGTTTTACTTTTTGTATCCATAGAAAAATTATATTTGTAAGGTGTACAATAAAGTACATACTAAATAAATAAACGTTGACCTTTGAGTTTGTTTCGGGGTTTCTTCTCAGGGTACTAAGCTGGGAAATACCCGCGATCATCCTAAAAATGAGGAGTAAAAGTGTTAATAGCTGGGCTCGAGACTTCGTCCGCGCGGAATCGAATAGTGACTTTCGGCAGCAGTTTTAATTTATTAGGCTAATTATTTTGAAAATAAAACTCATACTGAATTTGAATGTCATATTTATTAATATCTAATCAAAAGTCTAAAAAATAAGTTTCAAGCTTCTAGTTTTAAAAATGACGTAATTTCCATACAAACTTTCATCCCCTATTTCAACCCCTTACAGCCTTTTTTCGCATTAAAAAGCAGCCTATGTCCTTTTTCAGGCTCTAGACTATGTCCGTACCTTTCATTAAAATAGGTTCAGTAGTTTAGGCGTGATTGCGTAACACACAGACAGGCAGAGTAACTTTCTCATTTATAATGTTAGTAAGGATTTGCCAAATAAATATGAATGACATATAAACTGCTTACATATACATATGTGACTGTTGCCAAAGGTTTATCGTCTTACAAAATATGTAACTGGTTTGTGAAAGTTACCCCAGTAATGTCGGGCGTAGGAGTTTCATCAATCGACATGTCGCGTGCCGTTTTAGTACCTACTACTAGACCAAAGATGAGCAATATTTGGGAACACAATAATCGGGTATGACAAATATCTGTGCGTTCGTATTTATAAAGTAGATCACAGGAATCCATTTTTTTTGTTACTAAATATTCACAACTTAAGAAAACTCGAGTTAGTACAACTACTTAAATTTTAAGTATTAGTTAGTCTAATTTCGTGTATTAAGTTTGGTTGAACAACACAGCAAATGTCTGCTTACAGATACATATAAATGTTAACAGTACCTAATCGAAGGAAAATGTTGTAGGTTGTGTATTAGATAAGTTTATGGTATTTTTTTTTATTTTCAAAATACGCAACTGTTAATTTTCCCTTAATTAATAAATGAATAAGTAAAAGAAAATAGGCTTTAATCGCTACGCAAGCTCAGTGCGCGTTGGTGAAGGTCATGTGCAAATTAGAGAGTTGTCGAGATTAAATAATAAAGTAATCGTCTGGCTCCACGAATTCGTAAATCAGAGTAGTTACCTACTTCAGAGCTACCACTTTTCAAGATCTGTGTCAATCTCAATAATACATATATTAATACCTTCAACACAGGCTTGAATGGATATTGTCGAGCCTGCTTTGCTCGCGGCGTCCCAGCCGGCTCTTTCTCTTTTCAACCGACGACAAAAAAGGAGGAGGTTATCAATTCGACTCGTATATTTTTTTATGTATGATCACCGATTACTCGAAGACGGCTGAACCGATTAAAAAAGAAACTTTTTTTGTTTGAAAGGGTATTCTTTGAAATTGGTCCCATTGCCACCAAGTCAGGATCTGATGATGAGATCCTGGAGAAATCGAGGGAACTCTTCAAATATTATAAGCACACCTATAGTGATTTGGGTATTTTTATAATAACTTGTGTATTTGCATTCGAAAAGCACCACTTGTGAAGTGGACCTGATGATGAAGACCACAGATGGCCACTGGAACGACTCAATATATAAGTAGGAATAATAAGTATTTCATGGGTTCCGCTTCGATTACTTGAATATGGTTATTAAGCACAATATGCTCGTCACAATGCATATAGTGAAGTGAAGCTGATGGTGAAGTACCAGGAGAACTCCTCAAAAATTAACGGCTATGCATCGGGAAAAGCAATATTTTGTAAAAGGTGATAAGTTGTTGACATTATGGCTTTTGTAACTAGATACATTACAAACCGACCCACTAAAAAGCGTGAAAAAAAATTTTTAACAAAAAATAGAACCGACTTCCTTATCAAAACACTGTTCTTTGATAAGGAAGTCGGTTCTATTTTTTGTTAAATTTTTTTTCTTAAAACAAATGGCTTGCATGTCAAACATTGCGGTCGAAATTTAAATTAAACCAGCCAGCGCGATAGGCTGACCCGTCGCATAGCAGAACTCCACAATATCCTACTTAGGAATAAAATCTAGTCAATGAAATATTATATTACTTAATTCGTAGCAGCACTAGTCGATTTTCAAAGGTCGGTCCATGAATGGATGGGCATCTTAACATAATATCGAGTTTTCTCCGTTTTTTCGTAAATATGTTAAACAGTTACTTCGGAGAAAAGTACGACACACGTCTGCCATAGGTTATCGTGTTCCCCAGCTACTGGATTATGGAGCACAGATAGGCAGTCGCTCT
Organism: Tholera decimalis; assembly: GCA_943138885.2. Lineage (NCBI taxonomy): Eukaryota > Metazoa > Arthropoda > Insecta > Lepidoptera > Noctuidae > Tholera > Tholera decimalis. The sequence continues at coordinate 7,498,294 of OW964570.2, read as the reverse complement.
ATAAGAAACACTAGTACTCAGCTGCATCGTAACGTGTAAAAGTGTTATATGACGTGTAAAAGTGTTATATGAAGTGTAAAAGTGTTATATGACGTGTAAAAGTGTTATATGACGTGTAAAAGTGTTATTTATAACCAATTTACAAAATAAATATTTCATTTCATCCATTAAGACTGCAAGCCTACCCTGACATGGGGAAAACGCTAAGGAGATGGTAAATGGTTATTCAATTCATATTATTAATTTATTTTGTTCTTCTCAGCGTGATAACTATAACCCATTGCTTTTCCGACATGCGAAAGATATGACCAGCCCAGTTTAATTTTAAACTGACAGCAGTGAAACGAAGCATAGACTTTCTGGTGTGGTCCGAAAGTTTTGACACAAATATACTTCGCTCCATAGCTCGAAGCAATGTCAGCAAATAAATATCAAACGCTAGAGCTGTAGCCACGATGAAAATCGATGTCTGACTTATACATATAGCCATATATAAGCCCCTGATTACGTCCCTTTCTCAGCTAGGGAAGTTCATGAAAGTAAATGGGTGTAAGCGTTTTCCTGTCTGTCAATAAAAAGAGGGGAGCAATGCGGCATTTCTATCATTCATTTACGTTGGTATTATTAGCTATTGACCGCGAACACGTTTAGGCTGAAAATAAACCTGAGGCAACGTTTATTATAGATAATAATTTTAGTCACATTGTATAAAAAGAATCCTTATAGTTTCGACATGTCTGCTCATCCGTCAGCGGTTTGACTCAGAGCCTCGGAGATTGATGCCGTGAAGCTATAATTTGGCACGTTACCAATATCATAACATTTACAGAACTTAACTAGCTAATAACGTCCCAACTGCTGGAACACAGGCATCTTCTCTATGAGATGTAACAGGCCATAATCCACACGGGCCTAGTGCAGGTCTGTGGATGCAGTCTTCTGGTGTCCATCCTAGGACAGCTGACGTTACCAAGCCTGGGTCGGCGGCGCATCGTGTTCCATGCGCGCCTCAAAGTGTCATCAGCACTAGTGACGGGGCCCCATGGAGTCATTGCCTCCCGGGGTTGCGGGAATATTCTAAGAGAGATACCGCGGCCCCGGACCATAAGCGCAACTGAAGTAATAGAGTCAATTTTAGCTCAATAGAAGTTTGACACTCTCTTCCACTCCACCCAGAGGAGTCATTTAATGACTTTCCAACCGGAAAATAGGACATTTGATATTCCATCTGAATGACAATACATTCAGTTTTGTTATAAATAACTGTTTTTTCATTAATGATTATACAGTATGTTAACTAACAGAGGGCGTTCCCGTTAACCCGCAATAGTATCAATTAGATCGCCGCACACGTGGCCCGTCATTCATAAATAAATTGCGACGTTGCTGTCCTTCAAGTACGCGTGTACAGAGTGTTTCTTTTACGTATAATTTTAATATTTTAGTGAATATTTGAATATAAAAAAATAATAACATTTTGTTTTCGAATGGTAATATTTTTTAGCATGTATGGAAGCTATACTATTGCGGATTAACGGGAACTCCCTCTGTTAGTTAACATACTTACTGTATATTTATAATTATATAAAAAATGTAACGAACACCAGATTATTGTAATATCAAAATATTGCCGTCGATAACAGGATGTTTCCATTCTGTTCCGAACGAATTCTTACTACTTGTTGTAGATAATGCAACATGTAAATATCTTGTTTGCTATTAAAAATAACAAGAATTCTTACCAAGTGAATGTTACATCACGGAGAGAGAGAAGGATTAAGTAGACATTGAGCGATTGGCAGTTGCGCTGCGTATCGCGGATTAGATTCCGCAGGTTCCGTTGCGGGGTTATCTTATAAATGCGAAAGTGTGTATTTATTGTTTGTCAGTGTGTAGTATCTTTTTTTCACGTCGTAACGAAGCAATGGATCGATGGAGGTAAATAATTTAGGTGTGGATTTTAGCAGTTTCTTCTTATTTCGCGTTATTCGCGAAATAAAAAAAAAAACTGCTAAAAACTTTATTTCTAAAAAACTTTTTTTCTGCTAAAAATTCGCGGGAAATAGCTATAAAATATAATTATTTATCCTATGATAATCCTATTGACATTGTAAAGTACAAAGTACGATAGCTCTTATTTATTTGGGCATACTAACCCAACCGTTTTTAAGTATCAACTAAGACTTAGCACAAAGAATGGTGGCTAAGAATAGTATTTAGGAAAAGCTGGAGTTATACGAGACTGAATCCCGTCAGCCATTTGTTTGGGATTCATAGCGCTTATCTCGATTGTATCTTTGTTTATAGCTGAAGGATTTGGTTGTCACTAAAATGTGGATATATAAGGGGAAATGGTCGGGATGGCAACGCCAGAATAAATAGGTACAAAATATTTTCAATGATGGTTTTCAATCTAATTAGTGTACTAGTGTTTTACATGAAGCGACCGCCTACTTGACCTTCACAACCTTGCAGGTGTAAGTATTACTTGAGTAACAACCTCTTTGGCTCAATTTACACCGCTGCAGAATGGAATGGAAATGAACGAAATTGTACATAGCATAACTTTATGTCAATTCTATAACATACAAACTAAATAGGAGCCAAAAAAAGGTCGCGCGTCATCCGCGGAATCCTCGCGCATTCTGGAGAATTCCCCCTTTTTTTTTAGCGTGGTAAAATTATCAAGTAAGTCCTCCCACCCCGGGCAGGATGGGAGGGACTGTCAGACTTTTACTGACTAAGATCCACGGTGTTCTTTCAATAAGCCTTTACGTACCGGGGTCACGGTAATGGGATAAGTCCCACGACCCCGGCAGGCTTCGGCCCTCTAAGGTGGGGCCTCGTCATATTGCTGACGCTCTTTGAGGCGCGCGTGGAACACAACGCGCCGTCGACCCGGGCATGGTCCATGGTCGGACAGCGAGTTGCCCTTTACTCGCTGTCCGCATGCCCGCGCCTACGGTCGAGATCGTCGGCCGACGTCCGACGCCGTGGGCGTTTACCACTGCGCGAGAATTCCCCTAGCTACAGTAGTTTGTATGTTATACAATTGACATAAAGTTCATTATGCTATGTACAATTTCGTTGCAAAAAGTCGCTTCCATTCCATTCCGCGGCGGTGTAAATTGAGCCTTTGGCAAGACTAGTGTTAGATTTTCTGGCATCTGACTCCCCGATCCTAATCTATCAAAGATGATAGCGGCTTAACGTGCTTTCTGAGGCACAGAGAAGTCTCTTTATGTAAAGTTTTTAGGGTTCCGTAGTCGAATGGCAAAAACGGAACCCTTATAGCTTCGTCATGTCTGTCTGTCTGTCCGCCCGTATGTCACAGCCATTTTATTCCGAAACTACAATTATAACTACACATATGAAACTGTATTCTGTGAACCGCTTTCTAATTGTTAGACAAAAAAATAATTAATACCTAGATGATGGAATGTGAGATGGAACTGAAACTATTTTTTTTTCATTAAACCTATACGTGTGTGGTATCCATAGACAGGTCTTTGAAAATGACATTGAGATTTCTAAAACTACTTTTTCTTAAAATCATTCGTTCAAAAGATATACGCTTCCTAAAAGCCAAACTCGCTTCTCGTACACCTACCACAATGTGTTTTTTTTTAAACCCAAAGACTGACTTGTAGAGAACGCCTTGCTGCATTAAGTCCGCCTATGTAACACCATTGTACATAAAGTTTAAATAAATATTTAATTAGAGGGGACACACACACAAATACTCATTGTACCACTTTGGAAGCATATATCTTTTATACGATTGACTTAACACACCTTAACCGTTAGGCTTTTGACGTTTCAAAAAGATGGCCCTTTCGATGCTGACCTCAGCAAGCATTGCTTTAACGAAGATTAATAACCAAGTGTTATTATAACCTACCTACATAATGTACCCGATAGGGCAAATGACAATATTTATAATTATTTAAGATAGTTTTATCTAAAGTTTCTCATGTTTAAGTGAACTTTGTGTGTTCTTTTTGAGATTTTTTTTTTAACTGAAGGTTGTAAAGTGTATGTTTATGAAGGCTTAATCCTGATAAAAGCTATGCTTTTTAGGGTTCCGTAGCCGAATGGACGGAAACGGAGCCCTTATAGTTTCGTCATGTTTGTCTGTCTGTCTGTCCGTCCATCCGTATGTCACAGCCATTTTATTCCGAAACTATTAAGACTATACACATGAAACTTGGTAGGTAAATGTATTCTGTAAACCGCTTTCCGATTTAAAAAAAAAAAAAATTAAATTAAGGGGAGCCCCCCTTAATTTATTTTTTTTTCCTCATGGAACTGAAACTGAAAATATTTTTCATGAAACCTATAAATGTGTGGTATCTATAGAAAGGTCTTTAAAAATGACACTGAGGTTTCTATAACCACTTTTTCAAAAAGTCAGTCGTTTAAAAGATATACGCTTCCAAAGTGGTAAAATGTCTCTAACTTCTATAATAATGGAGGGAAAAATCTAAAAAATATATGCTGTAGACCTTAATGTAAACTTTCAAAGAAAAGGAAAGAAGGAATTTCCCAAGGAATAGGCGTGACAACAGCAAATTATGTCAAGTATCATGTCGAACCACTTTAATGCGTAAGAGCGTTTCTTGCATGGCCCCAATTATTTTATTTATTATTTATTACAATAAATTACCGAGTAGTTGGAAAGCTTTAAATGCAGCACAATTTAAGAGTAGATTACGGAATTTTTTGGTAGATAAAACGTACTACAGTGTAACTGAGTTCCTATCAGATAAAAAGGTTTGTTAATTAGTGACATCTTGATTTTTGAAATTTTATTGTATGCCATTATTGATTTTTGACATTTTGATCTTTGACATTTTGATTTCTCATTTTTTTATTTTTTGGAATTGTAATAATAATGATATTTGTAATAGTAATGATAATGACATGATAATTATATGATTAATTGACTAATTTATATTTTATTTTTAATACAAACATATATTTTTAATTAAGTTGATGATTTAAAATTTTATAATAGTAATTTATAAATTGATCTAAATAATAATGATATAAATAATTTCAAATGTTTGCATTTTGATTGGTAAAATGTGGCTGAGCTAAATGTAATCTTAATAACTATTATGTATTACCCATATTTGCAAAATAAAAATTCCTTTCTATTCTATTCTATTCTAAAAATTAGTTTGAATGAGATCGGGTCAGCAGTTTTTGAGATATAGCATATTTTCTAAAACCGCAAATATAACTTTGTAATTCATATAAATACTATGAAAAACAAAGTTATTTGGCGTAGTTACTACGGAACACTTCATGGGCGAGTCTGACTCACCCTTGGTCAATTTTTTTCTTACATCGATTCGGTAATAAGTATGCTACAAATTAAACATTTTGAATACCTAAATGTAGAAGGGAACTGCTTCCATTCTAACCAATATTTTTCCAACAATATTTTTGCGGCAAACAATATAAGTTGTCGTATTTTTTTGTTCCTCATAAACCCACGCGTATGATTTTATTACCGCCCACTTGGCTAGAATATCGAATTAATATCCCAGTATTAATAGAACATACTTTTGTATCATTAATTGAGGGAAAGTGTGGTTTTATTGGGTAAGTATAAATAGCTTAGGTCGGCTACGCTTGCGTGAAGATTTATTTTCAGCGAAGAAGGAGTAGCATGTGTCTTTATCCAAGTTAAAATCTATATCTGTACCCATCAATTCGTTTAGACACATTTTATTCTTAAGATATATATTCATACATATAACTCAACTTTTTAAGCTAACATTATCATTAGACCTTAAAACGGGATATTCAACATGTTTATTTATTGTTTCGAGTTTCCGATACATAACATGTATACTGTTTTATATATATATATATATATATATAACTCTACTATACACGGATTACACGAATACAAAAAAAACTTACATTTTTTTATTAGGGAGAAAGGTGTGTAGAATCCTATTACCATGTCACAGCACTACGAGGGTCAATAACTTTCCACGTCACTTGCCAATAACACGATAATTCTTTACGTTCTTCTTAATTTGAAAAATTCAGTCTCTGGTAGGTATCTGGTATTGGAATTTGTAATAAGTTCTACACACGTAGACTTAGGATTACAAAACCCTTACCATATCGTTTGTTATCATCCAAAGAAGCCATACACTTGGTATGTATATACCCTTTAAATTACACGTTGTATAAATCGCGCGTTGCGTTCCTTTCCATTCTAAAGTCCGTAAAACTAAGCAAAATACTCGTTGAGATAATGCCCTGTTATCTGCGACTTTTCTTTCGTAAAAATCTTCAATACACACTTAACACCCTTTTTACAGCGTCTCAGTCATCCTTCAGTCCATGAAACATCGGATTTGGATATTCAAATAAGGCTGGTTTATTATTTTAGGCATTTTCTGCCATCTCATTTGCATTTATCCGACATAATTCGGTTGGATTATGGATAGCAACAGGTACTATTTTGAATAGGTATGAAATTGGTAGCTATGATATTTTCTAGTTTGAAATGGAACATTTAAGATTGTTGAGCGCTTGGGTTGTTGAGTTCTTAAAAGTACATAATATAAATAATTGCGGCGGGCGGCGTCCAGTCAGTTTCACTCAACTCTTGCGTGCTTTTTTATTCAAAACACCACCACTGACATGTATCTACACGGTTCTCACCTTCATCAATTGACTAGCAGTTGAGTGGAGCTACCCTCCTTCTTTTTCTTTCTAAGATTAACGCGTTTATTTACTACAACTAAGTAGATAATATATTCAAAGTAAAAGTCTTATTACAAGTATACATAAATAACTAGAATAAACTTACATACATATTTATCATAATACATACCAAAAATGTATTATATATACCAAATATATATATTATATTAATAAAAAGTCATAGAAAGGGGGTTATAAAAACTCTGCTTCCACTATTTGTTTTGATAATAATCCCGCAGCTTTCTCTTAAACGCATATTGGCTGTCCTGATATCAAGAGGTAGTGCATTCCTCAGAAGAATAGAATATATATAAAAGGAAAAATTAATAAAATCACAAGTATGAGAAGGACAGGGTAAGAGAAGATTATTGGAAGAGCGCAGACTTTTAGCGTGTGAAGAACATAGAAATTGAAAATGAGAAATAAGGTAAGAGGGAGGGGTAGGAGAGTTTAGCAAAGAGAAAAACGTAGTCAAGACGCGCAAATTTCTTCTGTCGAATGGGCATCCATTTGAGCTCGGTTCTGTACCTCGAAACAAACAAATAAAATTTTCCGCTTTAAAATACAAGTACCTACAGATTAATGTTATCATTCTACTGAATTTGAAAGTCACTTTAACGTGTTTAATTCAATGTTTCTTATAAGCAATTAGTAATAATAATTTACCACATATAATTTCATCTTGTATCGTTTACACGAGTAATATATAATGGACCTATGTATGGACATATCAGCTTGAACTGGCAGTGACGTCATTAACATTGGCACTACATGCTATTTGCGATTTGACGAGGAGGTATCTTTTTTCATGGACAAGCAAAAACTTCCCGACTGTGTAAATCAAGGCACTCTATACGAAAAGGGTTAGAAGTTGAAGTGAAAAAGTAGGTTAAACTAATTGTCCCAAAAAGTCACGCACTTAAACCCATTTGTCTTACGCCCAGGGGACTCGTCTCACTGGGTCTGTGTGGGTAGATACGAATACAGGATGGAATTTTAACTTAAAATGTTTTAGTCAAGTCAGATCCATAATTAGTCAATCATTAGTCACTGTTGACTGTTGACTATTAACTGTAGCGTCAATAGCCTAATGGCTAAGTTATCGGACTTGTGATCGAGTGGTTGCGGGATCGAGCCCTACCCAATGCACTATTACCCTCTCCAGACACAAGCATATTTAGCTTAGTTGGAGGGGTTAATAAGGTTGCTAGTAATGTAAATTGCTACATATTGCTTCAAAAAGTTTTTACAATACTTATGAACTAATGTTATAGCCAATTATGGATTTACAATTTGTTGACTATATACAGCGTGAAATTTCAATGGTTGTTTTCCCGTACCAGGACGGTTACCCATCAGTAGTAGTATCGAAACATACAGTTAAACTTAAAAAAACTAATGTTTTTTTGTCAAATTATAAAAAAAAATAATCATAAACTCGAAAGCGCGAGAATCATTAGTAGTTCAGTAGACGTAACTTAGGTACCTACACGAAACACGCACCGCCACACGCTGCCAACAAAGGAAAAAGTGATTAATAAATGATCAGAGCAAAATAAGCTCTCACGCATGGTGATAATGCATAAACTACACTGCGCCATTTTTTATTTCTAATATTTTATTTGTTTATAAAACGATTGTATTACCAAAACAAAGCCATTTTGCTGCGGGAAAACAACCATTAAAATTTCACGGTGTGTTAATAAATTGTTTATCCATAATTGTTACTATATACCTATATAGTAACAAACGTTTGGGTGAGTATTAAGGATTAGTAAATGTTAATATTATTATTAATAGCGGGTAAGTAATATAATTATAAAATCTCTAATATTTACATTATATAACAACTGAATCTATAATTGTATTTGATATAATGATCTGTTAATATGATAAACGATTGATATAATTTTCAGTCGTTTATCATAATTATTTAGTGCGACGAATCGTGTTTCTGTCTCGGCGCTCCCGCAGCACACTCAATCTAATTAATAGCAATATTGTATATTTTAAACGATAGGCCTAATGATTTTCGATTAAATAAACGTTATATCCAATAACGTTATATGAAATAAGTTTAAGTGTATATGTCATAATATCTAAATAAATTATATCAACAGTAGGTATAACTCACGTTTATTATATCTTGTAAACGTTATTGAAATGAAAATATACCAAAAATTTTATATGATATGAGATGCAACCCATTAATAGCAGCCGCGCAGGGATTCGCTCGCGTGAACTTTATCATGATAAAAACCAAACCTCCTTTTGCTGTCAAGTAAAAAGCCTATAACCTTGCTCAAGCTTCAAGCTACTTTCATACCAAATTTCATCTAAATCCACCCAGGACTTTCGAAAATTAGCGCGTTTAAACAAACAAGCTTTTCAGCTTTATTATATTAGTATTATTATAGATGGTATTATTATAGGTGTCGGTGTGTAATTATTTTGATTATCTTATTATTGTATTTTGTGATAAATATGGAGATCTTTTGTCTTAAGATAAATCAATATTTAATTTATTTCGCGGGCACAGCGCTTTGATCGTTTTGCTAGCGGACAAAAAACTCGTAACAAAGTGAAACGGTTTCAGTAGCTTAGTTTCATACGTTCCTTTTCTTGTGCCCACGCACTGACAGCTGTTGTCCTTGCGTTGGCGCGTTTTTGTTACTGACTGAATCACTTCAGAGGAATTCTTCTTTGGGCTACACCCATAATAGTTATTGGTTCAGTAGTTAATTTACTAATACGCTACAATTGGTTGAAATGTTTAATAGGTTGTCAAAATATCACAGAAAAATTAAATAAAAATGATAAAATAAATAGAGTAAGATGAAATAAATGACATAATAAATAGAGTAATAGAGTAATTTAATCATTTTATATGTCAAGATGATGCTGGTTTTATTTTCTAATAAAACGTCAGCCACATTCTATTTATTACCGTTTGAAAGCTGATCAGTAATATAATGAAAGTAACCTATCATCAAAAGACACACCCTGTATATGGCTTACGCCGACAGGTTAATTTCCTGCTAATAGCCTAGTCACGTTATCACTACCCTTATCAGGAGGCCTTTACAAGTTTTATGAGAAAAGTAATCAATTTTTTTGCTGACATAACGTACCTAATCCAAGAAAATATTGGCTACGGTATAATTATTGGGAAGATGTGACGTATAAAAATAAATTATACTATAGCTTATGGCCTGAATTTTCGACTTTTCTATGCAAATGTCTAGACAAAATTAATTCGTAGTTGTTTTTCGCTCATTGCGTCCTTTGTTTTCTTTGAGTTTGAAAGCCATTAATGAAAAAGATAAAACTAACTAAAAGTATAAATCAATATATTTATTAGGTCAACGTAAACTTTTAAACTGAATTCAGTGATTTAAATTTCATATAATTATATTTTTATTTGTTTCACTAGGTATCTATGCAAATATCTAGACATAAGTGAATTTGTCATTGTTTTTCGTTGAGTGCGTCCTTAACTTTACCTGAGTTCAAGCGTTTAGAGATAAAACTAACAAGTTATATAAATCAACATATTTTTAGGTCAACGTAGTTAACGTTATACGTTTATACAAACTGAAATCAGTGGTTTAAATTCATACATTTTGTCATTAGTTCCACTAGGTATATTTGGCCTGCAGGTGTCAATTTTTTATCCAAAAATTCATTCGTAGATTGTAAAGTGGCAAAAACGATAGATACCAACATACGAAATTATTAATATTCCATAGATTATCTCATGAGAGTGAACATCTCAATATTATAAGAACACGTAAAAATGTCTTGTCAATTTATCATCACGCACATACGCATGGCGTATTAAATGTTATATCTTCGTAATTGAATTTTCATAAAGCCGAGCAAAAACATGACAGCAAGTTAACAAGACTTCTCATATTTAATCAAATTTGGAAACGCTTACAATTTGTCTGACTAAAAATACTTATTTTGTAATATGACATCATATTTTTTTCTGATTTTTAATCTAAAATCTATCTGGGTCATGACCTGACTTTTTAACACACTTTTATTAGGTCGACCTGTATGTAACTAACTATGTAATGAAATAAAATAAGGTAACTAATTTAACCATCTTCCAAGGGTCGTAGCGTAATAAAAATTGGCATCTGTATGTAGTTCTGATGACAATACTATAATATGGTACTGTCGAACTGATCTGATGATGGAACCGGAAGATATGAACTGGAACTTCATGATGGAAAATCGTATCATAGCTGTTTTGGATTTCTTAGAAAAGTCTCGTAATGAACTTTAACCACGATTGGGTTTCATGGTCTGATGATGAAGCCGGAAGATAGGCACTGGCATTCCATGATGGAATATCGTATCATAATCGTGTTTGCATTTTTAAGAAAGGCCACGTAATGGACTTTGAACACGATCAGGTTTCAAGGTTATAACAAACCTAAAGAAAATCCGTTATCGGTTTTCTTAACCTTTTTGAATTACCTCGTAATCCATAGATTTATTATTAGGTCGATCTGTAATGAACTAAATATGCAACAAAATCTAAGAATCTGAATTAAACGTACTTCTAATTGTTGTATCATCATGAAACTTGGCAATCATATGTAGATTAGACGACAATACAATATTATGGTACCATCGAGCTGGTCTGACGATGGAATTGGAAGGTGGCTGATGGAATCTTGGACTGCCTACTGGTAAACATTTCTAATTTCTGCTTAGTCTTAAAAGTGTGTTTTTGGTTTTTTAAACTATTAATTTATTTAACATTTAATTTTAATATGAGTGGGTAAGTCTAAAGCTTTGTTTTCCTAGGAAAGCGGTGCCGTCATATAGCGGCCGTAATATTACGGACGCAAAAAGACGGCCGTCTTTACGGTGACGCCATGTGGTAAGTTTTATCACACTGTCTGGTACATCGCTATCTAGTGTATTACATTCTCTTTGGAAACGTTTACAAAACCATCTGACACCGACAAGACGGCCATCATGCAAATGGCGGCACCGCTTTTCGACGTTACGGTGTCAGTTACCGCTCTCTAGGAAACCGCGCCATTTTGTTTACATAGACAACGTTCTAGTGACGTCATTCACCGCTGTATAACGGCCGCTATTTGACGGCACCGCTATCCTAGGAAATCAAAGCTTTATAGACAAAACGTAGCGGAATTCTTATTAATTTATTCGCCTATTTTTAAAATACCAAGATAAATTGTATCTTTTGTCGCCTTAAAGATTGGTGCAATCACGCAAAATTGCGACACGGTTTTTGTAAAATTTGTCTGTTTCAATAAAAACACGTAGTCGTATTATTGTAACATTGTCGCGCTGATGGCTATCCGGTCTGTATGTGTAAGAAGCCTTCGACTAACTTAGAACAATGTAAACCTTGGGCTACATCTGCAACTGTAAAAAAACAACTACCGTTTATACTGTAAACATGACTAAACCTCCATTTACGACTCCCGTGTGTAAAAAACTTAACACACTGTAACTATCCACTTTGACCCCTCTAACGTCCACAATATGTCCCATAAACCCGAACTATATCTCCATTCTTACGCCCTGATAACCCACTGACCCAGCAAAGTAATGCCCCAAATTTTGCTATGCAAACGCATTTAATAGAACGAATTGAATCAGTTGAACTGTTTTTGTAAGTTTGGAAATTAAAGATGTTTAGTTAAAAGACTGGCAATAGGCAAGCAATAGAAGCATTTCTTTTTTCGGGGAGAAATCATTAAGTCTCTCTTTCCTGCTCTGGGTGGAGCGAAAAGGAGTGTTACACTTGTACTGACTTAAAACCAGGGTTGCCAGATGCCGAATTTTTTATCTGTACTAGGGCTGTCAAATATCTCGTACTTTCAATACAAAATCTCGTAAAAGTATACATTTTAAAAATCGCAGACCTTAATTTAGGTACCTACACTATGTACTATAACTAGCTAGCCTGGGGTAGGAATATTCCTTAAGTTTGGGACCGCGAAATAATAAAACTTGTCTCTTTATTGAAAATAGGTTCGCGTTTGATCACTATCTCACCTGATGGTAAGTGATGATGTGATCGAAGATGGAGCACGCTTACCTAAAAGTAACCTATTCACTCTGGTCTTAAAGACTCCTAGGTTGTAGCTGTCGGGAAACACAGCTTAAAAACCAACCAGCAACCTTACTTTACTCTAGGTAATTCAAATTTTTTTAATTATTTTACCGAAATCTTCAAAAAATAAAACAAATTATTAACTTAAATAATACATTTTGTAGGTACCTACTTGCTACTACTAAAGATACATTTAGTGATGAGGTAATGGATCTAGTGATGTGCTTAGTCGAGTTTGTGGCATGGACATACATTCTTTTCTTTAAATGTTTTTGGTTTGTATTAGCAACATTCTTAAAACCTCGTAAAAGAGTGTACGAGATTTTTTTTCTTGTTTCTCGTACAGAGACTCCTAAATTTCGTAAAGGTACGAGATTTCTCGTACATCTGGCAACGCCGCTTAAAACCCACACTGTTTGGTCAGTTGCCCTTGCGTTCCGGGGCCGCGGTATTTAAGCACGAGCCCTTTCATTAGTACTGACAGCTCTTTGAGGTGCGTGTGTAGGGGAGGCCGGGGTTCGACGTTCCGATTTTGGAATAGGACGAAAAATGAATGTAATAGAAAGATTTATAATCCATGATTCCTATATAAATAGATGCAGAATTTATCCTAGTTTCAAATTCCATAATCAAATCCTAATACGACGCATTGACCCGGGAACAGTGGGAGGAGTCATTTGATGAATTTCCTACACGGAAAAAAAAAAGGATTTTATTTTATTTCATTTTATTCTATTCGGGAAACTTATAGCTAACTTATACAGTGTTATTACGCAATATACAATTGAAGGCCATTTACAAGTTTCCACTGATAAACACTAAAAACAAAAACAAGAAGCAGAGAAAAAAAAAAAGAAAGGTAATTACAAAATACCTATAACATAAATTAGGAAGTAAATCGAACACGATCGACAAATACATACAAACAGAAAATAATTTAGAAGCAAATAATTACTTTTCCATAAAAAAGCTTTTCACCAACAATTGCTTAAGTCGAGAAGCACTGGTATTGAATATATCCAAATCATGTTCACCAGATAGTTTATTAAAACTTCTGCTCGCACGGATTAAAAAAGAATTCTACCTGTACGCTGTATAGATGTAGTTGCACCTAAACGTATAGCTGGTGCTAAAACCATGTCGTTCGTGAATGTTAGGCAGTTGGCTATAACTGCCTAACATTCACGAACGACATGTAGATATCATGTGCCACCATACCATGTTAGTTTAATTTTTTTTTACATGTAAAATCATCTTGACATTAAGGCCTTATTTCAAAATTCATATTCTATATAAGACATAAAAAATAAGTAGCTAAAATCAAATGAGTTTGGTATTGACTTAACGTAAATGAACACTGAATTGAAAGATCTAGTGAATGCAACAATGCCATGTTTTTGAAAATTCATTTCAATCCATAAGTTTGTTTATGTAGCGGAATAAGTAGCGAAAAACCTGTTTCAAAGCTGTTTTATTATATCTTCCACTCTTTAATAAAATACCTAAGCCACAGGAACAAGAATACAGCGGCACACATAACTTGAACATTTAAATGGGTTAATAAACATTTCGTTTTGTTTGCACAAACATGACACAAACGAGTCCACTTCTGAATTTTACAACATTATTCTGTTATATTTTCATTATTCTGTACAAATATAACGTTCACTTGTTTATTTTGCGTTTTAGGTATGTATTCAAACCAACTTTTTTTTTTTTTAAATTGATAATAGGCTCGCGTTTGACCACCATCTCACCTGATGGTATGTGACGATTTGGTCGAAGATGGAGCACGCTTACCTAAAGTAACCTATTTACTCTTGACTTAAAGACACCTAGGTTATAGCTATTGGGAAACAGAATCCAGCAGGGAATTAAACTCCTTAGATGTACGCACAATGAAGGTATTCCCAAAACATTTAACTTACATGATTCAGACTGTCTACTGTCTGTCTGACTGATAGCCTGTATTTTACACGACTAATCTGAGCTCTTCAACCCAGTCAGTGGGTAACACTATATATACCCCTTGGCAAGGCTGGTGGCAGCTTTTTATTACTTCTTAATACCTGTACCAACTGTCATCATCATCATTCTGCCTAGCTTGTTCCCAACTATGTTGAGGTTCACTTTCGGAAGCAGCTGAGTATGGTACGATTCAGACCAACCGGCTCGCATCGGGCCGGGCCGGGCGGCATTTTACAATGTGGTAAAGAACATTGAAATGTATCAACAGTAATTACAGTTCATATTTGCATGCAACTTACGCATAGTTACCACCGTCGGCATCACGCGTTGGAGCCGGGGCACACGATGCGTTGCGGCGGCGGTGCGGCGCCGGAGCGGTGTCGCTGCGTCGTCGTCTTACATAGAAATATCTGTGGCATGCACACGATGCGCTCCAGCGCCGCACCGGACTTGCAACCACCAAGACGAGGCGGGGAGGGGTGAATGCGTTGCGACGTCGGAGCGGCACCGCTCAGTTGTTTTGCGTCACAAGGAAGGACACACGCTCGCTCGTTTCGATTGTCTGTCAACAGACCATAGATGATACATATAAATACTGAGATAGATGCGCCACTCTATGATTCGAAAATTGAGTTTTTGACCCTGATCGCCAGGTAGCGTAACGGCAGTTTAATACCGAAAAAATCCGATAGGTGGCGTCTACCTGACATGTTAATAATATTATGTTATTTTAAAGATTTTAGATGTAGTAGATTGATTGAAATAAATATTTTAATCGACAAAAGATTAAATCTTTGATTTTAGAATATTTATTTCAATCAATCTAGTACTTCCAAAATCTAAAGATTAGATTTTAGAGGCTGGCAAAAATTAAAACACGGTGAAGATGGATTTAATTATTTTTTATATTTGTGATTTTTTGTGATTATAAATCAACGAAACATAACGAACGAACGAACTACTGATTCAAATTTAATTGAGTCTAAAATAGGCAACAAATCATACCACAATTGGAAATGGAGCGAGTTATTTTTTAATCACTGCTTATATATTTTTGATGACCCCTTGTAAGAATGACCATTAAATGATTCGAAGAGCTTATCAAATAATAAATCTTTGCACTCTTCGGGCAGAATGTTGTGTTCTGAAACAAAATATTAATCTTGGTTAATAACATTTTGCAAAATTTGCTAGGTAACAATAATGATGCAAATATGTGAAATTATAAACATACTAACTCGATAAAAAACGTAAAGCGCTAGACACCCTCTGGCTGAACACTTGTGCTGCATATTTTACCTTCATTTTAGGTATTTTATTACTCATCACATGTTTTTCTGTTAATTTATTAATTAATCGAAATTTGTCAAACTGTTTTTGACAGTTTTATTTTTTTCTTTTTTCTTTGTTTTTCATAAACAAGCGAGGTGTATAGAGTCTATGATGCAGTAAAATTATAATGCCATTTGATTTAGTGACTGAGTGAATTAGGTGCCTAAATACATTAAATAATGCTTTATGAATTTTTCGATACAAATAATATTTTTTTATTAATTTTGATTATCATATTATGTATAAATATATCGTAGCTGCTGCCATCTATTAGCAAAACAAACGCATTACGTACAAAACTAAGTTGACCCCAGACATAAGATGTCACTAGTTTTTTGGCAAATTTTGTGTCTGAAGTTTCTTCAGGAGTTTCACCCCCCTGCAACAGACTGTCCAACGCTGCTACGGCGCCACTGCGACATAACAACGTTACGGCGCCGCACCGCTCGTGTGCCCACTGACACGGTGAAATCTTTGCGGTGCGGCGCCGCAACGCATCGTGTGCCCCCGCCCTTGCGTGGCGACGTGTCGCAGAATGCGTTCGGCTGTCGCGACGGCCGACCGGCTCCGACCGGCTCCGAACGGCGCCGTCGGCATCCAATCGGCTGCCGTCGGGTTCGTTCGGGGCCGGTCGGCCGTGCGTCGTGGAATACGAACGGAGATTACGGTGCAGCAACTAGCGAATCATTCAAGTTGTGTTCTTCAAGCGACAGTTAACATGTTAAAATCAAAAATGGATACGGAAGAAAAACTAATTTCTTTAGTTCAGACATAATTATGATTGTCTTTATAACGTACATTTTTTTTAGTTGGTTTTAAAAATTTCACTTTATACTACGCGGCGCAATGTGAGCAGCACTTCTGGGCGCTTGTTGGAGTGCGTACGGATTCCAGCGGACGCTGTCGGCTGCCGCGGCACGCGTACGGCTACCACGGC
Source organism: Tholera decimalis (assembly GCA_943138885.2). Taxonomy (NCBI): domain Eukaryota; kingdom Metazoa; phylum Arthropoda; class Insecta; order Lepidoptera; family Noctuidae; genus Tholera; species Tholera decimalis. The sequence continues at coordinate 7,481,219 of OW964570.2, read as the reverse complement.
AGCCATATGCATGCCGCGGTAGCGGTACGGCTTCGACGGACGCGTTCGGCTGCCGCGGCACGCGTACGGCTCCATTCCGATGCGGCGCGATGCGAGCCGGTTGGTCTGAATCGTAACTTTTAGGGCCGAAACTATGTAAAGTGGTCACCCGTAAGGTCCCATACAAAAGTGCTCCGTTGCGGGAACCCGCACGGGCATCCGTCACGGGGAACCAGACCCCCGCGCCCCCTTTTTGCTACGTAATAAATATTAAGTTTTCCATCAACTCGAGCACAGTGTTAAAGTTAAACTAGTGACACTGCACAGGTAATAATCCGGTTTCCGACACACATGACAGATGCTCTTTCTCACGCGACGGGTGCCCGTCGCGGGCGTCCACTTTACGCAGTTTCGGTCCTTAGTGTTTTTCAAATGACAGCCGGGAACAGTGGTGCAGCGTGCTTTCCGAGGCATGGAGGAATCTAGATATGTGTTCGGTATATGTCCACCCATCCTCAGGCCGACCTCAGAAAGTGTCGCTTAACCTCGAAGATCAACCCATGTGGCTGTTATTAATTCGAACTCGTCAATCAGATAGTAACATCATAATAATTAAAAGATCAAAAATATATTCACACATTTTTTTGTATTTAAATATCGAGCTTCTGAAACTTAATGTAGATGTTTCGCAAATTGAGAACCTAGGCTGTAGGAACATATTTAGCTGAGAGATTACGCGAAGATGACTACATTGTCACATTGCCATTTCACTTGAAGGTGCAAATAAACTATTTTATTTTATTTATTCTTTTATTTTATTGTCACGTAAGATGGCTACTTGATTCCTTTTTTCGTTTTATGCGTAGTTTTCAGTGCTTCGTAAAGCAAAAAAGAAAACATGTTTAAATAGCACGCACGATGTACACGCACAATGTATTGTAGAACAAAAAAATAATAAGACTTGATTTAGGGCAATAATATTGCGTTCCTCGTGGCTGCGCCGAGCAGGTCGGGTTCAGCTAAATGTCACATAACTAGAAGTTTCCGGACGCTGGTTTTCTACTGAACCGTCACGATTCCTTTGTGGGAGAGAGTCGGAACTATATTGCATTTTATACAATATTTTTATTATCATTGACATAATATGTTATTAACAATAATTTATATTAGGACTGTAATTTGACAATTGATTGACATCATAAATGTATATGGTTATCGATTATTATTTTTAATGCTTGTTTATTTTAATTTTTTTATTTATGAGTTATTTCTCTTAGCTGTAATTAATTGTAATGATATAGTACATACATGTTCAAACACAATGAGAATTGTTATATGAATTAAATAAATGAAATAAAATGAAAAATATTACCAGATACTTTTCTTTATTCCTTTTCTACAACAGAATTATTACGACAATAGGACGATAACTCTCTTTTTAGCGTTTAAATTTACTTAGAAACAGAACCCACCCACTAAAGGTAATCATGGCGGTTTTAAGATGATATGGGCCTGCAAAAATCCATATTTCTAAATTACGTATGACTAAGAGGAGGTATAAATCTGGGCACGCTACAATCGCGGCGATAAGTTCCCTCTTTGAGCAGTGGCTTGACAGACACGGCGTCCTTACATTCCGCCTGACGCAGGTAGCTATTTCGGGAGGTACCTGTTTCGGAAACAGCGGGAGAACATGCCCGGGTGTCGTCATAGTAGGACCACCCGGGGGACACGGTGGAGTATACGGTCGAGGTGTGACCTGCTTGGGCGAAGCATCGCCGTATCCTCATGGAGGCGATTGGCGGCAGTGACCTCTCGCGCCCGTCCCTGGTTCAGACCATGGTGCGAGGTGAGAGGAAATGGGATGCAGTCGCCTCCTTCTGCGAAGCAGTCATGCTAGCGAAGGATGAGGCTGAATGCGCGAGGGAGAGGCAACTCTCTTCCTCGCGCCCCAGCCGCCGCGGGAGACTCCCAGGGCGTCGGGGATCGCGAGCCGATCTCCGGCCAACGTAGGCGCGGGATTGCGGATGGGGAGGAGGGGTAGCTCACCGCCCGGTAAGGACCAGGCCCGAGTCGGCGGCGCGTCGTGTTCCACGCGCCCTTCAAAGAGTCGTCAGCACTAGTGACGGAGCCCCATAGGGCTATTGCTTGACAGGGTTGCAAGAATGTTCTAACGAGATACCGCGGCCCCGGAACTTAAGGGCAGCCGAAGGAACAGGGTGGGTTTTTAGTCAGTAGAAGTCTGACACTTCCTTCCGCTCCACCCAGAGTGGATGAAGTCATTCGATGATTTACCCACCCGGAAAAAATAAATAAAAAGAGGAGGTATACATGGAAAGTCTGCCTGTCTGTCTATTACGCTTTCACGGCCAAACCGCTGAATCTATATACAAATTTGGCATGAAGATTGTTAAAGATACGGGCTCAAACATAGGCTACTAACAAAAATCAATCCGTAAAAGGGGATGAAAGATAATATGAAAATTAATGCGAACGAAATCGGAGCGTTAGCTTGTGTACACTAAAGTAATATTCGTAACAAATATTACCTCTCTATCCCTTAATTTGTGCTCCAAAGATTCGTCCTTCATCAATTTGTAGCCAATAGACATATACTATTCGCAATACATGAACAAGTATGAGCTTACAATCGTTTCAGCTATTCGACTCGCTAGACATTGTCTGATTGAGTTCGCCGAGCTATTTCGGAAACACTGCGGGCTACATTGATAATACACACATCAAAAGTGTCTAGGGATCAACATATATTTTTGCAATAACTTTTCTCCTGATTGATATTAATTAAAATTTTCTTTAAGGATTCATCAAATAAAGTGTTTTCGTTTGTCACAGTAATGATAAACCAAGTCACCTTTGCATTAATAAAGAAATTTGCCATTTTCCTAATAAAGGGATTTTTGACATTTGAACCACTAACATTAAAGTTCGAAAAAAAGACTGATATAACAGTTTTCTTTAAAATTTTATTGGGTAACTTAAACAATTAATAATCCGTGTTTCTACCGCGAACACTAACAACACAAGAACATCGGTTTGGCATACTCAAAATGAGTTCATCCAAATCACGCTGTGGAATGGCCGCCCATGTTCGTTGCAACAACAAAAAAAGGTCTTCTTGCGACTGGATACCCTCCATATTCGGCAGAGCTCTTCTCTGTAGCATATCCCATGCATGCTCAATCGGGTTCAAGTCTGGCGACTGAGCAGGCCAGAGCAGGACATTGATGTTAGCTGCGGCGAGAGTCTGTCTTACAACTCTTGCGGTGTGCGGTCGTGCATTATCATGCATTAACTGAAATAAGGGACCGATTTGCACTTGTAGAGGAACGATGACGTCAGATACAATCGTCTCAGCATAAATTTGAGCGTTGAGGTTGCCTCTGATCCAAATCAACTTAGTTCTTCCGCCGATCCAAATACCCGCCCATACCATGATGGTTCCACCACTATAAGGATGGACTTCCTGGCAGGATTTTAATCGCTGTTGGCGTCCAGGGGTTCTCCAGTGTCGTATACGTCTTGTATCCGGTCTCATACCAAAACGAGACTCATCAGAAAAGCACACGAAACGCCATTGTTCTTCTGCCTAATTTCTGTGTTCAAGAGCCCATTGATATCGAATCCTACGATTGTGCATTGCTATAGGTGGTACCCGTAGCGGTCTTCGGGAATGAAGGTTCACTTCATGCAAGTGGTTTCTGACTGTTTGGTCGCTAATTAAGTTCCCTGAAGAGTGATGAAGCCTCACGGCTAACATCATGGCGGTTATTGTTGGAGCTCTTCGAGTTAAGCTTTGAATGTATCGGTCTTGTCTCCGTGTGGTGCAGCGATACCGTCCTCCATGGCGCTCAGCCACGGTACCAGTGCTTCGGTAAGGTGTCCAAAGTCGACTGATAACACTCTGACTTGTATTCAGAGCTAAAGCCACAGTACGTTGTCGGGAACCAGCTTCTATCATTCCCACGGCTCTGAGCATTTCTTCCCTGCTTAAATGACGTCGCCGCTCCATAATAACGTTGGTTTTAATCAGTAGTAGGGAAACAGTAGCACTAATAATGTCTTCAATGCGTTGTATGTTTTTATAGGGAAAATATTGACAGCTGATTTTCATCTTTTACTCGAATTTGATTAACAGTTCCTGTTTCAAATTATGATATGCACCAAAAAGGAACCATATAAATTTATAAAATCATAAATTTATTACAAAGCCACATCTCAATCTCAAGAAATCCGCATAAAAATGCTTGATCCCTAGACACTTTTGATGTATGTATCAGTCTACGTAGAAACCTCCAGACTTAAATAAGAAAATTGCTATAATGGCACTTAAGATTTTCTGCCTATGTTTGCCCTTTAATTAAATGAAGGTCATAAAAAATTGGGTTTATTTTTATATACTGCTATGTCTACGGGCATAGTCTACGTAGAAACCTCACGACTTTAATAAGAAAATTGCTATAATGGCACTTAAGATTTTCTGCCTATATTTGCCCTTTACTTAAATGAAGGTCATAAAAAATTGGGTTTATTTTTATATACTGATACGTCTACGGGCATCTAATATGTCTAATATGTCAAAGCGTCGGAGAAAAGTTCTGACCCACAACGTTCCACAGATTTTAATCACCCATACGCTCGCAAATTCTATTGCTACTTAGGTTCTTTCTATATTCAAGGATAAATAAAATTATTAACATTTATCCGCTAAATAAGCACAACTGTAAATACAAGATAATAGATTATATCCATAAGCTAAACTATGAAGAAACGGAAAACTTATTGTTATAAGCTACTGTACTACAGTAGCTTATAACATCCTCCTACACACACTCACTCATTTTCACTTCATACACGGGAGGCCATTACTCTATTACTATATCATTTCAAATTTATTATTATTATTAAGAATGGTTGTATATCTTGTTTCTTTTTCCATTAAATTTCCTCATCTTTATTCATTGTATTTAGTTACTGTTTTAGTTTTAGTTACTGTTTGCTATTATCAAAATTTTACTGTACAGTGGTGAAACTTAGTTTATTGTGAAGTGGTACTAAAGGAAGAGCGCTGATGTCTGAAATACAGATATTCCTTATCTAGTTCAGACACAGATGTTCCTCATTCTGATCCTAGTGTAAGCTTTAATTATAGTGTGTTATAATTATTCTTAGATGTATGTACCAAATTTGAACGAATAAAATAAAATTATATAGGTACCTACTGTTAAAGGACCTACAAATAAGTAATTAATATATAATGGAATCAAAATTAAAAGCGAATGTATTGCTCAGCAACAGTTTATCCGTTTACCGTTTCAGGGACGGACGACTTATACATAGACATGATTTTTGTGAAGCAGAGATACATACCCAATAATGAGATAGGATGTTGACTTTGTAAGTGGTTTCAATGGCAGAGTCGGAGAGATCTAGCAGAGTCTCACCAAATACCGTGCCTGCGTTGTTAATCAATACGTCCACTTTACCGATCTGGAATTAATTGTAATAACTAATATAGAAAGCCTGTATTACATTAAGAGCCATTCAGATAACTGTCAGCTGAAGAATAAACCAAACAGTATAAATATTCTACATACAAACGTTGACAAACCCCATACAAAAGTGATCTGATTACTGAAGAAATATATTTATTTTATTTTATTATCCTCAGAAAGCTAAAATATTGAAAGAAGGCAAATTACAAGTGTTCGTAGACAGTATTCTATTAAAATAGAACAGGCGACTGTAGATAGGTAAAACAAAGCAAGAACTAAAAGCACTCGGATTGAGTTCTAGAAAGAATTACATATGAATAGTACAATTAAAAGTATTCTGTTTTAACTAAAAAAAAAACCTTAAACCGTAGGTCCCCACTGTAAAGACAGTCAGGACCGGTCAGCTTCCAGTCTAACCGGGATACAACTGGGTATATTAGAGTTTTACACGATACCACTTAGCTAGTCGGGTAGTCAGAAGAGTTCCTGGTTTTTATGAGAACGCGTGTCACCGCTTGTCTCCCACCCTTTAGCTCCACTACAAGCAAAAGGCCCGCTACGTATGCGAATTACGCACACAAATAAATTACACACATTTAAATCGCGAGCTTGCTACTGATTGTAACTCACTATCGATAAACATGCGCCGTGCATCACGGCCAATCTGGGCAAAGGACGAAACGTCAATGGTTGAAGTGTTGAGGACGCCGCGCATGCAGTACATTGTAAGCGGACTTATTCATTGCATTGATTAAGCGAGCACACATCGGGCAATGTATATTTTTTTGTAACTTGCTGCAATAATGTTGTTTATGCTAAGAATTTCATAGTGATCAGAATATTTATATGTTTTTTTACAAATAAAATTGTAATTAAATGTTATTTTCGACTTACCGATGGAAAAATATACCGCCTCCCTCTATACTTGCGATCTGACTTTTTATTTTACAGACACGGCATTTTAAAGCGGAGCTCTGTGTTCCAAAGTAGTCCGAAGCGATCTAAACGCGGTGAATGAATTTATCGGTCGAACTATGATTTTCGAATCATAAATGTGGCGCGTACGCCACGCCCATATTACCATTCCAACCTGTCAGAAGATAGACAATCTAAGCCAACGGCCAGACAGAAAAGACGCAAGACGAGGGCGGGGCGCGGACCCGTCGCAGACAGGGCGCCGTCACGACTTTTTAACATATATAGAAAAGACACGGACCCGTCGCAGACCGGGCGCCGTCACGACTTTTTATGGCGCGCACTAGAAGCTTTTCCCGGCATTCAACCGTCCGATTTTGATACGACAACATGTCTTCTTCTGAAGATGAAGATGTATTATTCAAAGTCGTCACGCATTTTAACGTTCGTTCACACGTAACGTTCTAACTACTCCGACGCATGATGCACAATGGCGAGCGGGCGAGTGCTGTGAGAACCTGCCCTCCGCGCCCTTTCCGCTCCCCCGCTTGCGCCCGTGCAGGCCCGCGCCCTGCCCGCGCCCTGTCCTTTCTATATGTTTTCCAATAGGACGCCGACGAGTTAACGTCGTGACGGCGTCCCGTCTTTTCTGTATGTTTTACGTCGCGACGGCTGTATACATTTTATATGCAAGTAGATTAAACGGGCGCCGCGACTGCGACGGGTCCGTGCCTTGCGTCTGTTCTGTGTGGCCGGTGCCTAAGTTGCTTTCTAAGGCACGAAATAATCTCGATAATTTAAGATTGTCACCCATCCACAGAATGGCGTGGCAAGCGTTGCTTAACCTTAAGCCACGAGGTCCTCGTGTAAATTACACAAGCTGAACATATAAATATTCATTATTATAACCAACGAGCCTAATCAAACACTTGAATATGAATCACAATTAGTTAACTTTACAAAGCAATTTAAAAGATAATTTCATGTAATATATTGCCTCCAACTATTGAAACTAATTATAATAGGTGACGATAGGTCCACGATGAATGACTATAAAATAAAATAAATAAAATTTCTTTATTGCAGACACGCAGGCCCATATAAAAATAAAAAACACAGAAATACAATTAAAATTCAATTCAACCATAACAATTTCATTCACTTCAACTCATGGCATTAAAAAAAATTAAACAAAATTTGGTAATTAGTAGGAATATTGACAGCCGTATATAAAGAAGTAATTAGCTTCATATAATAAGTAAGCGATATGGAATTAACCACAGTTAACGGCTGTTATATAAAACTAGCAACACGCGTAACAATCTACCTTTTAAATCACGAAGGATTTTATTTTCAAAATCTATGTATGTATACAACGTGTAACGGAAACCCCATATCTATCCAAAAGGACTGAAGACAACATCTGGTATGGAGTCTCTATACAAAGTTTCAGCTGAAAATAAGTGACTCACAGAATTGACCCCAAATTATTGATTTCATGTTTCTTGACTACTAGTAACAACAAACATGTCACAGCACTATGAGGGTCATCACTTTCCACGTCACTTACCAATAAAAAGATAATTCTCTTCGTTCTTCTTAATTTGAAAAATTCGGCCTCTGGTATCAATGTATTGAAATTTCTAATATGCTCCACACATGTAGACATAGGATTAGAAAACCCTTGCCATATCGTTTATTATCATCCAAAGAAGCCGTGCTCTCGATATGTATATACTATTTAAATTACACTTTGTATATGTATTTGCCTCGGTGGCTTAGTGGTCGCTAGCGAATTTACTGAGCACGAGGTCTCGGGTTCGATTCCCAGGTCGAGCAATAAGTGCTATTGGGTATTTCTCATAGAAATTTCTAACTAATATCCCCCTTCCTTGGAAATCACGTTAAGTCACTGGTCCTGTGGCTCTCCGGTCGTGTCGGATTTCAGTCCCAATGGTCTATGAGAGTAAAGGAACAGAAGGTGTACCTGCGCATATACTTCTGCATTATACTTAATATCTCCTGCGCAGATAGCTAATTAATTAATGAAATGAAATATTTAATTTGTAAATTGGTTATAAGTAACGCTTTTACACGTCATGTTTTTTTGCGTGTTAAGTTTAGTTTAGCTAGATAAGGCCAGTGTTTCCTAACTGACTACTCTGAGAAGAAACACCGAAACAAACTTAGAGGTCAACGTCTCTTTTAAAGTCCATACAATTTGTGTAGGTCTAATCATATGAAAAACGTAGGTTCATGTCTTTGGTGCTCTTTGAGGAAACAACCACACAGATTTGAGTGGACCGTATCAGTAATGATGAGATTGGTCGCCATTGCCAATTTTAGTTAGGAGGACTGTTGATTTGAAGGGTGCCGGGGTTGCGGTAACGTTCTTGCAAAAACGAATTCACTTCAATATCTATTCGTCCTCTTTCATACCCCTAAATATTTTTGTTAATGGACCGAGCCTCGTGCCAGCACTTGAGTAAAATTCTTTTTGTGAAACAGTCCTTTAGTCTTTCACACCTTCCCCTATATACAGAATAATAAACTTTTATTATCGAAATCCATGAATCATCCTTTGATGTCTACCCTTTAGCACTAACAGGAACAGGTTGGGTTTTTAGTTAGAAGACGTCTGACACTCCCATCCGGTTCATTCACAGAGAGAGAAGTCATTTGATTTCCTCCCCGAAAAAGGGCACAACAGGGAGATTGGATCAACGGTGTTCCTGTTGTGAGGGATTTACCCGACCGATTAAACTACGATGTAGGATCAGCATCATTCAATGCTATAGCTAATACTCGTAATTGGAAAATGTGTTTGTTTTTTTAAATCTGATTCAAACAAACATATGATTTAGTGTATATATGACACACACGCATTAAATTTCGAGAGCTCAGAAGACTGGCAGCAAAAAATCCATGACACTCATTCGAACTTTAAACATTTTATGAGTTGATGAATTTTGATGTGTTACTAAAATTATATAAGTAGTTAAACATATGTTTGCATGATTCTTAAATATCGGCTAATATGTACTTGACTTAAATAAAGTTGGTTTGAATACATACCTAAACGCAAAATAAACAAGCGAACGTTATATTTGTAAACATAATAATGTTGTAAAATTCAGAAGTGGACTCGTTTGTGTCATGTTTGTGCAAACAAAACGAAATGTTTATTAACCCATTTAAATGTTAAAGTTATCAGCTGTGTTTTTTTTTTGTTTATGTGGTTTAGGTATTTTATTGAAGAGTGGAAGATATAATAAAACAGCAACGTAAACAAATTTATGGATTAAAATAGATTTTCAAAAAATGGCATTGTTGCATTCACTAAATCTTTCAATTCAGTGTTCATTTACGTCAAGTCAGTACCAAACTCATTTGATTTTAACTACTAATGTTAAGATGATCTTACATGTAAGAAATAATTTAAACAAAAGACTTATTTGTTACATGGCTGACAGAAGTTATTCATTGGTTACTAAGAGTACATTTAACTCATCTCAAAGGACAATTTAACATCTCCTTTTCAAAGGAGTTAATGAAAGTTATTAACCTGATAGAACATTTAGTCCATTGACTTACCATTGTTTCAAAGAAGGAGACAAGTTGGGTTCTTAGCTTAATAATGTAATATATTCGCAAGGCAATATAACGCTTGCCTGAATCATTCAGAGGATGGGTGTATTCAATGTACATATCGAGACCCTTCCCTTTCCTCGGAAAATAATTCGAGCTGGTATTTCTATATGTTATTTGTAATCTTTAACAGTAATTACAGTACAGTACACTTTTACTACCGGTCTACCAGACGTAATGCAGGATACCATCCATACTTGGTCGATATACCGTCATCGGACTAAGCGCTTCTCCTCTACATTTATTGTGCGTACAGCCAAGGTGTGGTACTCTCTGCCAGCTTCTGTATTCCCTGCCACATATTACCCTTCAGACTTTAAAGCAAGTGTGAACAGCATCTTCTGGGCTCGCTCTTTCGATCGTAGACCTTATCTTACACTTACCATCAGGTGTGACCGAGGTCAAGAGTGTGTGCGTGTGGATTGAGTGCTCCTTTTTTTATAAGTTAACTATATTATTATGAAATCAAGACACTTTGCGCGTAATAAGGTTAGACGAAGAATGTGCCCGACAAAATTATGTCTACCCCACAAAATTCTGTCGCTTAGAAATACAATGAAGTTGATTACTGTTAAAGTAAAGAGTTCACAAAAACAGGAAACGTGTTAAACTTTAATGACAACATTTTCACAATTTCTGATGTGGCCGCCGTTTGTATAAAAGTTCAGGTTATATAAAGTGCTACAACATGGAACACTCAAACGGGACGTTGAAAGTATTCCTTTATTTACTCTCTAACTACTATGTTTTACGTCAAGGTTTTTGTTGCACGAATTGAGTCTGAATTATACTCGTAAAACAGAGTAAGAATATTAATCATTTATTTAGCCAAAGTTGGAGAGTTTTGGAACATTCCGTCTGCACCATAGGACGATTGAGTGTTCTAAATAAACCCATATAATATCCAAATAAACAGCTAAAATCAATTGAATATTTGTGAATAGTTTTCGAAAATTCAATACATATATTCCACATAAAAATGTTAAAAATATATCTAGTATACAACGTGTAATTTAAACGGTATATACAAAGTGTAACGGAAACCCCATATCTATCCAAAAGGACTGAAGACAACATCTAGTATGAAGTCTCTATGCAAAGTTTCAGCTCAAAATAAGTGACTCACAGAATTGACCCCAAATTATTGGTTTCATATGTTTCTTGAATACCAGTAATAACAAACGTGTCACAGCACTATGAGGTATGTATATACCCTTTAAATTACAGGTTGTACATACCAACGGCTTCTTTGGATGATATTTGATGATTTCAAATTAAGAAGATTGAAGAGAATTATAGCGTTATAGGCAAGTAACGTGGAAAGTTATTGACCCTCGTAGTGCTGTGACACGTTTGTTATGATTGATATTCAAGAAACATATGAAACCGATAATTTCGTATCAATTCTTTGAGTCACTTATTTTGTGCTGAAATTGGGCATAGAGACTCCATACCAGATGTTGTCTTCAGCCCTTTTGGAGTGATATGGGGTTTCCGTTACACGTTGTATATGTTGAAACACGAGTTACAGTATTTTCTCAGAATAGCAGTTTGAGTGTTCTAGATTGACCATGACTTTCTCTCCATAGGTTTCACATTTTTTTATATTCACCGTGAAGTTTTCACAATTATTTCTTAAATTCTTTCTTGATTTCGAAAAATTTAGTTAACATTTAAAAAGGAGCACTCAATCCACACGCACACGTCAAGAGTAGGCTCATTCGTAATTAAAAAAAAAAAAAAACAGAATTATGGAAACCATTTTTACCAAAAGTTATATTAATACCTAGCATATTTTTAAAATATCCTATACCACATATATAATAATAATTAATTCATGTACAATGGCGATCTTAAATCAAAGCTGAATCTTTCCTCAGCAAACCTTTGAGTAATACAGAGATCACATTAGAGGGTAGGTGTTGACTCATGTCCAGTTCTGGATGTATAAAAAAAAACCATATTCAATAATATCTAATTTCACTCAAGCTTGTGCTAGCCGACGTTGATCTAATGGTCTCGAGTTCGATTTCTAAAGAGAGTGCAATTGGGTTTTTCTATCAGAAATTTCTGAGTAGTTCGGAAGTTGGTAGTGTGATACGCCCGTGCCTCAGAAAGCCCCGTAAGCCCGGCTGTCAACTGGACATCTTTGACAGTAGTTACGGGTAGTCGGAAGCCAGAAAAGACACTGGTCTGGCCAAGGTCTACCCAGTTACTGGGTTGTGGAGATAAGATAGGCAGGTCTATTTAAAACACTAATACTCAGCTGCATTCGGTTGAATTTTATTTGGAAAAGCTAAGCAGGTGATGAGGATTATACAGGCAATTACAGATCATCGCATCGAATTCGTCGTTTCTTATGGAAAAGTGCCAAGAAAAAACACCACGGCTACTTTTATTTTATTTATTTAGGAAAATAAACAGTTACCAGAGCTCAGACTGCAGCAAAAAGCTAGGAATCCTACACAGGGTGAGGCGGTACTTCACGCCTGGACAGCTTCTAAATCTATATAAAGCACAGGTCCGTTCCTGCATGGAGTACTGCAGCCACTTGTGGGATGGCTCTGCAAAATACCAACTTGCTGTACTGGACTCGATCGAGCGCAGAGCTAAAAGGCTTATAGGCGACGAGGCGCTATCGGGCAATCTTCATAGCCTGGCTCATCCGCGAACCGATGCTTGCCTGTCGGTTTTCTACAGATTGTACTTCGGGGAGTGTGCGCAGGAGCTCCATGACCTGATCCCTCCATCTCCCTTTCACTATCAGTCTACCAGACGCACGGCTGGATATCATCCACACTTGGTTGATATACCGTCTTGTCGTACCAAGCGCTTCTCCTCCACATTTATTGTACGCACTTCCAAGCTGTGGAATTCCCTGCCGGCTTCTGTGTTCCCTGCCACTTATGACCTTTCAATCTTTAAAGCAAGAGTAAACAGGCGTCTTCTGGGCTCGCTCGTTCCATCGTAGACCTCATCTATCGCTTACCATCAGGCGAGATCGAGGTCAAGAGTCAGCTCTTTCTGAATAAAAAAAAAACAACATTTTCCACAGATTATAAAAAAAAGTAATGATAAAATATAGGTCGTCTTGCGAATGGTAAATATTACGTTCTATCTAAAATGTGTTCAAACATATTAGCAAAGCTATAGTTAAATAGGCATGTAATTATATATACAGCAATTTTTTTGCGGATCAGACTTCGAAACTTTCCGATATGCACAGCGAAGATATCAATATTGTTAAATACATGATTAAATATTGCAGTACTTTATTAAAAAAAAAAATATTGTCTTTTACGATCATTCAACGTATGAGAAAATAATCTAAGAGCCTACTGAGTTCACAGTGTACATTTACATTGTAAAAGGAGCTCAATAAATAATATTAATTTTAAAAAATACATAAAAATCCGACTAAGTTAGAGTTATTATTTACGTAGTCGGGCTTTTTATATTTAAAAGTTATTATTTTTATTTACACTTTTTAGGATTCTCATGATGAGCCTTTTAATTTGATACCCACATCAAGATTCAGTTTCTTTGTTAATTCAATTAACTATAGCGTCTTTAGTTAGTTTTATACACACAAAAATGTACGATTTAGTAACAGTACGTTTTGGTCAATGGAAAAAACTTTTTAACAAAAAAATAAAACCGCCTTCTCATAAAAACATTGCGAAGTGAAAAATAACTTTAATTTCGGAGGCGGTGTCATAAACGAAATTACAAAACCAAAGACACCGACTGCCGAAATTAAAGTTATTTTTCACTTTATTTTTGTTAACAATGTTTTTAACGCTTTTTAGTGGGTCGGTGTGTAATTTACCTAGTTAAAAAAGCCTAAATGTCACCTTATCACCTTTTGCAAAATATTTCTTTTCCCAATGCCTAGCCATTAATTTTTGAGGAGTTCCCTTGCTACTGCAACATCAGCTCCACGTCACCATATGCATTGTGACGAGCATAAAGTGCTTAACAACCATATTCAAGTAATCGAATCGCAACTAATGAACTTCTTATTATTGAGTAGTTCCGGTAGCCATCTGTAGTCTTCATAATCAGTTCCACTTCACCAAATGGTGCTGTTCGAGCAACTGCACAAGTTACCATTAACAATACTCAAATCGGTATAGGTGTGCCTAGTGTTGCCCAAACGAGAGTCTCGCAAGAGTCTTGCAATTAGCGATTATCCTATTGCTATTTATTAAACGGTAGTTGAGATCTCAGAACAATGTAACAGAGTTGTGCCTATAATATTTGAATAGTTCTCTTGATTTCTGCAGGATTCCATCATCAGATTCTGACTTTATGTCAATGGGACTAACTTGAAAGTGTATCCGTACAACAAAATATATTTTTTTAAATCGGTCTAGCCGTCTTTGAATAATAGGGGAACATACATTTGGAAAAAAAAACCGATGAACTCATAAAAAAACTTGGGTTAAAAAGGAATTGCTTTAAAAAAAAAAAATCATCTTGAAGATATCCAGACAAGGGTTGTTTCCTAGAGAGTTTGGATACAGTTTCATATAGCAGCTTGAAGTTTTATGCAGAACACATGGTGTACGATACAATGCTGAGTTGTAGTGGTAGGACGCCAGGATTCATTCATAAATTATGTACAGACTTTAAGCCGAATACAAAACAATTAAATAAAAACAATGCAGCAGTTAGAACCGGCCGGTTGTTGATCATTATAAAAAAAATAATTTCACTAAAAGAAAACAATCACAACAATATAGATAACAAAACACAGGCTTATAAGAATAGACAATATTCGCACCTTCTGACTTAAAGTAAGTGTAGAACCTTTTACTTAGGGGCAGTGGTTCTCCTTAACAATAAGCCATAATTTATCCTTCCTTCCTATTATCCTACTTCCTATCCTACTCCTACTAATGTTATAAATGCGAAAGTTTGTGAGGATGGATGGATGTTTGTTACTCTTTCACGCAAAAACTACTGAACGGATCTGAATGAAATTTGGTAACTATATAGTTGGCAGCCTGGAATAACACATAGGCTACTTTTTATCCCGAAATTCCCACGGGATCGGGATTTGCGCGGGAAAACCTTCCCACGCGTACAAAGTCGCGGGTAGAAGCTAGTAAACAATACAACGGAACACATTGACTCTAAGAGAGAAAAAAAGAAAAATGATTTATCATTGAACTCATATTCACAAGAAACTCATAGACCAGTCATGGCGTTTAATAAAACTTACGGTAAGTTCTCGTACATTAACCTTCATAACCAAATAACAGTAGTTCTCGTTTTATTGTCAAAATATTGACTCAAAGTAAATATTGGTTTTGGGAACTACATAGCACACGCGTTGTTTTTTTTTTTTTGTCACAGCCGTAGTTCGTATTGTTTGATAAATATCTACACGACATCCACCAAACCACATTGGGCCCGAGTGGTTGAGTTGGCCCATTCGCTCACATAGACACGAGGCCTGTGTCCCAGCAGTGCTGGTTAGTGTGTTAATGTTATGTGTCGCAAAAACTTCATACTACTTTCTGAAAATTATTCGGACGGAGGATACTGATATTAGCCATAGTATTAAAAGTCTATTTGGGTAATATTTGTATGGAGTACTACTCTCGTCTTTGGGATGGATCTGCTAAATACCAACTGGACGCGCTTGAGTCTATCGAGAAGCGGGCCAAGAGACTCATTGGTAACGATACACTGGTCGAGTCAAAGCTCCAGAGCCTTGAACATCGACGACGAGTTGCAAGTCTATCGGTTTTCTATCGGTTACATTTCGGGGAGTGTGCGATGGAATTACACAATCTAATTCCACCAAGCCCGTTCCATCATCGGACTACGAGACAAACGGTGAAGCGCCATCGTTACATGGTGGACATCCCGCCCATACGCACAAAACGTTTTGGGAATACCTTCATTGTGTGTACGGCTAAGGAGTGGAATTCCCTGTCGGAGTCTGTGTTTCCCGATAGCTATAACCTAGGAGTCTTTAAGTCAAGAGTGAATAGGTTACTTTTAGGTAAGCGTGCTCCATCTTCGACCACATCATCACTTACCATCAGGTGAGATGGTGGTCAAACGCGAAACTATTTTAAATGAAAAAAAAAAGAAGTACCATTCCGTTTAATGACGACTACACGGGTGGTGCAGTGGTTTAACAATTTCGATCCCGAATTTTCTTATACTGCCTCTTTGGTCGTGTGGTCCTAAGCGCGACTGCAAAATTGGTCGGAGAAAAAGTGTTATTGGATTTTTCTGTAAGGAATTTCTCAGTAGTAGCCCCGTGGTTTGGAAGTTGGCGATATGATACCTCTGTTCCTTGGAAAGCTCGTTAAGCCATTGGTCCTGGCTGTCGTTTAGACCTCTTTGACAGTCATTACGGGTAGTCAGAAGCCAGAAAATCTGACACTAGTCTATGGATATTTTTTTCTATGATATCATAGAAAAAAATAGCCTTACCCATTGCGAGGCTCCGGGCGGCAGGTCTTTGTGAGGTCCCTTATCCTTCGTGAAAAGTATGTGAATCAAAGTAAGTCTGGTTATTTGGTTTAGGTATTTGTCATGTTTGAGGAGAAATGCTAGTTATACAAATAAATAAAATTTGAGTTTTAAAATATTTTACATTGAAAGATTTACAAAATTAACAAATACATACATATATGATGTTTGCGGCTTTTTAAAGTCTTTAATTAAAGCACAATAATCTAACGAATGAGCTATGTACGTAATTTTCGATTGAAAGAATAGCAAGGGCTGAGAGCCGATCTTGTGGCTTGAGATATGCTCTTTATTGTACACCGTAACAGAATTAAACGAGAACTTAAAAACTAAAGGGTGTTACAATGAGTGGCCTTATCGCTAAAAGCGATCTTTTACAGACAACCTTTGGATGGATTTGACACAGCAGGAGAAAATAAATACGCGATTAGGCGCGATATTCAAGAACTACGTAATGAATTTTTCAATTATGTTTTGAACGAATGAATTAGTTAACTAACTTTATTTTGATTTATCCTTATGTTATAACCTTAATAAGTAATTAATGATCAAAATAAAAGATTTAAATAAAATAAAAATAGTTTTAACAATCTATATTTTTTAAATTTGCTTGGGTTGTTGCGCGAGGCCCCTGCAGGAGCGGGGCTCCGGGCGACTGCCCTGTTCGCCACCCACTAAGGCCGCCACTGCGTAAACGTTCTTTAATCTTGGCAAAATTAACAAATACACATATTGCGAACTCATAAAGTTAGCAATATGTGTATTTGTTGATTAAAGTTAACTCGTTAAGTCAGGCATATTTTCCAGTAAAACAGTAGACCGCACATTAAAATACGTTATTAATTACTTACGTAAGAATTCTCACATATATTATCCACTTACGCAGCATATCTGAAATTATACACAATGTTTGAAATACGACTTGTTTGTACAACTAATCGTGTAAATCTATTGTTGGATAGCCGTTCAGTATTTACTTTGTTATTTCTATTAATGAGATCACAATTATGTATTGCTTACAATATATATTTTGGGTCAGCGAAATTTGAAGTAGGGCTATTAATAAATAAAATTGGTCGTAGAAACTAGTAAGAATATTAAAATAAATTATAGGTATATTCCAAATTTGTTTCTGATAGTTACTTTATTCATAAATTCAGCCATATTGTTAAACAGTTTATATTTTATTTATTTATAACTCTAAATTTACAAATTAATCTTAGTCTAAACATATACAAGGCAATTAATTTATAGCAAATGGTAAGAGGTCACGTTGTCGACTTAGCTAGTATTAACTGTGCTACAGTCGATAGCGTCTTCCACTTTGGTTTAAATCACAAAAATGCATCATTTAAGTAAATTTTTCTTTTGATTCAACTTATTGATATTCTACATAATTATACAACATGTTACATAATTAATGCACACTCGACCACTGGGGGCCTAAGCCACAGACCCAAATTAGTTTGTTCAGAATCGATTTTTAACGTTTTTAATAAAAAAAAAAAAACTAAATTTTCTCTCCAAGCAATTAAATCTAAGTAAATTACACTTTCGCTGTATAGTAAAAATAAACTAACTAAGGACTGTAAATTGAAATTCCGTCATTCTGTACACATTACAGAAAAATTAAACTCATTTAAAGGAAGTTAAAGTCTTAAAAAACTGTTTAAACAAGTATAACTAAAAATTATGATAATAATATAATATTCTAATTAGGGTGTTTGAGAGTGTGCGCTAATTACGATACATGTTATATTTATAGTCTATTGTATAGTCTAATTATATTTTATTGTTTGCTGTTTGATAATGTATGGACTGTCTTAAATAAATGATGATTGATGCTACAATAACAGCTGCGTGGGACGAAATTCAAGAAAAAGCAACTCTTGGTGAGGTCGATCTGTGGTTGAGTGACTATCTTAATTAATACGTGCCCTGTCTTCTTTTTGTAGTTCTTTGATAGTCGTTACGAGTCGACATAAGTAAGAAAATTTTAAAACTATCTTGCCATGAGGTATCGTGTTACTCAGCCACCTACCTATTCTCCTACCTATATACTCTATTCAGGATGTCAAATATAAAAAAAAAAATTGGCCAAAGGCGAGTCAGACTCGCCCATAAAGGGTTCCGAAATTACTATAATAATCTTGTATATAACTCAAAGGTGACTGACTGACTGACTGACTGACATAGTGATCTATCAACGCACAGCCCAAACCACTAGACGGATCGGGCTGAAATTTGGCATGCAGATAGATGTTATGACGTAGGCATCCGCTAAGAAAGGATTTTGTAAAATTCCCACGGGATCGTGATTTATACGGGAAAAACTTCCCACGCCGGCGAAGCCGCTGGCACAAGCTAGTATAATATAATATGTATATTTATTAGACGAAAAAAAACCTTAAAAAATTCTTAAAACTAGGTTATTTACATTTTTTACAACTACGCCAAATAACTTTGTTTTTCATAGTGTTTGTATGTTTGTTTGTATGAATTATAAAGTTATATTTGCAGTTTTAGAAAATATGCTGTATCACAAAAACTGCTGATCCGATCTCGTCCAAACTAATTTTGGTTGAAAGTTTACATTAAGGTCTACAGAAATATATTTTGTTTTAGATTTTTCACTCCATTATTATAGAAGTGAGAGGGGGACACATTTTACCATTTTACGACTTTATATAAAACTTTAACTTTATATAAACGATTGACTTTATATAAAAGTGGTTTTAGAAACCCCTATGTCAGTTTTAAAGATCTATCTATAGATACCACACACGCAAAGGTTTCATGAAAAAAAAAAAATATTTTCAGTTTTAGTTCCATGTATGGGGAGCTCCTTTTATTTTAAATATTTTTTAATTTTTTTCTTAAAATCGGAAAGCGGTTCACATAATAAATATTTATTTATTTATTTTCTCAAGAACGAACACAGTACAATGTCACATGGCACATTACATAGAGACTGGTGTCTGTTGAAGGTAAAACCTGTATAAAGCCCGATTTACACTTCAACAAGTACAGTAGCGAGTTAAGAACTCAGACAGTTAAGTAATAAGTAGTAAGTTGTAAGTAGCGTCCAAACGTAGGCGAGTGAGTAGTTATAAGTTGCCCGAGAAGAAGAAAAGAAAATAACACGTGTACGCGGCCGCAACCTATGGACTGTACTAGGGATGTGAAATAATAATCAATTATGGAAATAATCGATTTAAAATCGATTTTATCAAAAGAAAAATCGATTAATATAACAAAATAGATTATTTTCTTAAGAAAAATCGATTATTTATTAATCGATTTTTCATGCTAAATATATAATCGATTAATTAAAAATCGATTTTCTATATACAATGTTACATCCCTAGTAGGGATGTGAAATAATTATCGATTATGGAAATAATCGATCAAAAATCGATTTTTATCAAAAGAAAAATCGATTAATATAACAAAATCGATTATTTTCTTAAGAAAATCGATTATTTATTAATCGATTTTTCATGCTGAATATATAATCGATTAATTAAAAATCGATGTTTTATGTGCAATGTCACATCCCTAGACTGTACTAAACTCGCCCGTCTACATGCCAGCCAGTTAAGTTGGAGGGGTGCGGGAGACGCGAGAGAGGGGGCTACTTCGCACTGGACTCGCCGAAAAATAGGATCGCGATCTATTTAACTCAACTTAATCAACAACTTACTACTTAACTCGCTTTTGCCGTTCAAACTACAATAACAACTTAACTCGCCGATGACGCAAGTTAACTCGCTACTGTACTTATTGAAGTGTAAATCGGGCTTTACAGATCACCAGGCTTACCCTCCGTCGGACAATTTTTACATATGACCTGTATTAAATGAACGTGATATTAATACAATATGAAATAAAACATTAATGAAACTGTTCGGTCCGACGTGTTTCCGAACGTACCTTTTTTGACATAAAGAAATTTGATCTTGACATTACTTGACTGGACAGATAGACTTTGCTTCCGTTGTTGGAAAATGTCCGCCCTTGGGACTTTGATTTGATTGTAATAGAAATATCGTGTGCAATCGCGTGTTGAAACCGATAATTGGGTCGCGAGTAACGATTAATTGGAATTTGTAATTCCCATTTGATGAAAAACCTGGGATATTTTGGGATTTATCGCCGGTTGGTTGCCACCGCATGGCACGCGGATTTGTTGGAAATAAGTTTGCGCAGTGATGCTGTCTGGACCGCGCCATCTGGAGACCGGCGCCTTGTGACCGTTCAGAACACTTGACTTACATCACACTTTCAATTACTCACTTCATATTTACATACATACCACACTTGGGCGTGGCCTTAGGAAGGTCGAAGCTTGGTGAACCCAGCACAGAAGGTTAGTGGTATTAATTAGTTATTGATAAAGCCTCAGAGGCTATAGATTGTTGTCGGCCGGAGAGCCTGTGGTTTTGTTCATTGAAAGCAACGGTAGGGCTCCACGAACCGTGGACAAGTTCAGACACACCAGTATCGTTGCACTGGCCTATTGTAGTCTCGAACAATTTTGGTAAGCAGAGCGTGGCTTTTATAATATAAAATCCACATAGTACATTGGAAGTTTTGAATATTGTTGTAAATGACTTAATAAGTTTGAATATTGCTTTGTCAGCCGGGCTCAAATAGCACTTGTAGTTTGTACTGTAATTTGTAGTGCTAGTCCCTTGTATTGCATTGACAAGTAAGATTTGTTTGTGAAATTAGGAATTATTGGTTGTATTTTGGTATAATTTGGTATATTTGTTGTAAAGTTGTTTGGTATATTTGTTGCAATTAATAATTGAATGTCACTGATCTGAATTTAAAAGGTTATCTAAATAATAATCACACATTTGTTAACATAACAAGAATTGAATGGTGTGGATTGACTTATTGCATTTATTTGTTTATTGGATTGTTGTTAGAGATTGTCCGGAGCAATATTATACTTCAATTGTTGTGTTTAATTGGTGTTGATCCTGCACATGTATATATTCATTGAATTGTTATTTATTTTGTAACTAGCCATCTGTACCAAGCTAGATTCATACTTGGAATAAGTACAGGGTCGGATTTGGACTTGAAATAATTCAATTTGAGTTTTTATTTGGTGAGATTGCTCGGTTGGCTAACAAGTCATTGTTTGTTTGGTTAGTGAATTTTAACCGATTTGTATCGATATTTGTTTGTTGCAATGGCCTCATTAAGGGCAGTCAGGGAGGCTGCTGCCGGATTGACCTCACAGTTGAGATGGTTCACATCGGCAGCTGCAGCGGTTGAGCGTGTGGATCTGGAAGAGCTCACCCTTGCTCGGTATGGGCAAGTGATTGAGAGGATCAAGTCAGCTGATGCTGCGCTCACACGCTTCAACGAGTACATCATGGACGTGGATTTGGGGGTGATGGATCAGACAGCCCGCGATAAGATTTTGGGTGACTATGACCAGATTGTCCACCTGGGGGATGTCATAAGTCTACGAGCCCGGGAAATTTTGAAGAGCCGGGTGCCTGATGCGGCCAAGCCGCAGACCCCCGTTGTTGCAGGCCCTGGACTATTGAGTAGGCCGCCCACCCAGGAGCTGCCACATTTTGACGGTCGCTTGGACCACTGGCTGGGCTTCCTAAATCTCTTTGAGAGTCTTGTCGATGCACGCTCGGACCTCGGACCTGCCCAGAAGCTGGCCTATTTATTGTCTGTCCTGGAGGGCGAAGCCAGAGCCTTGGTGCAGTACTTGCCGGTGACGGATTCCTCTTACCCGACCGCTCTGGAGCTTCTCTCCCGACGGTATCAGAACAAGCGCTGCCTGGCTGATGTGCACATCGACCAGATTTTGGGGCTACCGGCCATTGTCAGCACGTCGACGTTGCGCACTGACTTGCTGAACCCGTTGGTCTCAGCGACCAACGCCTTGAGACGCTTGGAGTTACCGGTAGAACATTGGTCCTACTTGTTGGTGCACATAGTGCTGCAGTTGCTCCCCGCGGAGTTGAGGTCACGTTTTGAGCAGAAGTATGGTGGGGATAGTGCCACCCATCTTCCCCCCTTTGACGACCTCCTCAAATTATGGAAGACGAGTGTCGGTTTTCGGATAACACTCGTGGCGCCACGGGGTCACCCCCACTACCTTCTCGGCCTAGAGACCAGGGACGGACTAGGGCTCGGGGGCCTGTTGATGTTCACCCCGCCCCCCGTTTTGCTGGCGCCAGGAGTCCTCGGGCTAGGGGGCCTGTTGATGATCGCCCCGCCCCCCGTTTTGCTGGCGCCCGGAGTCCTCGGGCGAGGGGGCCTGTTGATGTTCGCCCCGCCCCCCGTTTTGCTGGCGCCCGGAGTCCGCATCATTGTGACTTTTGTAAGGCAACGGGGCATGTCATGGCGCGTTGCCCGGACTTTTTGAATTTGCACGTAAGTGCCCGCCGCCGCATTGTCAACGCACGCCGTTTGTGCTTCTCGTGCTTGGGGGCCCACTTTCATCGGGACTGCCCCGACCCCCGCCCGTGTAGAATTTGTAAGGGGTCCCACTTGGAGATTTTGTGCGCCAACGCGAACCGCTCCAGCAGACCATCTTCTGAGGAGGGTTCGCGCAGGGGGGGTACCCCGGAGACGAGCACCGGGCTGAGGCCCGCAATTCTGTACGCTGCACTCCACCCCCCGCGCAAGTTGAACGGGAGCCCCGCGAGCGCCATTTGGTCTCCCCTCGTCAGGGAGAATGCGCATTGGCTGCTAGGCAGCAGTGGCCGGGTCGGCGCCGCTGCCTTTCCCCTCCGTTGGCGGAACGTCCCCGGTTGGAGTCGCGCCCTCCGCCATTCGGACATCCGGTGGGATATGCCCCTCCAGTGATGGCGAGCGGCTCGGGACACCGCGCGGACGAATATTTTGATTGTTGGCATCGTCGTGAACGAGGGCAGCCTGGATGCGGCGATCGGTCGCCGCCCAGGCACCGTTAAGAGATTGACACCTGCCCCGCTAAAGGACCCCCCCCCGATCAAGACGGTTTTGTTGCCAACGGCCTCGGTCAAGGTCTGGGGACCCTCGGGTGGCTCGATTGTGATCCGTGCCATTTTGGACACGGGAGCCCAGGGTTGCCTTTGTCGTCTTGGTTAGCGGGACAGGTTGGACTGAAGGTGAACGACCTTTCAGGCAAGATTTGGGGAATTGGCGAAACGGCTGTCACCACTGTTGAGGGAAGGACCTGGTTTGAAATCACCCTTGTGAGTTGTCCTTACCCTAAAATTGGTGCTCCTGCCCTTGTTATAACTGAACTTGGTTGGGACGAGCCACTTCGGGAAACCCTGTTGGAAGACTGGCTCCAACTTGTATCTGCACTTCCTGCGGTGCTTCTTGTGCGTCTCTTAAGCCACGTTGCGCGCACTTTGGGTGGAACTGTTGACATTCGGGCTTGTTGCGCCTGGACGGACAGTTAAATTGTTTTGTGTTGGTTGAAGACGTCCGTCCACTCTTTGGAGGTCTTTGTTGTGAACCGAGTGTTGCAGATTCAAGGTTCTGAAACGCCTTTGATTTGGAGGCACGTGCCTGGTGATCTGAACCTGGGCGACGTGGCCTCACGCGGGTGCATGGCCCC
This sequence comes from Tholera decimalis, assembly GCA_943138885.2. NCBI lineage: Eukaryota > Metazoa > Arthropoda > Insecta > Lepidoptera > Noctuidae > Tholera > Tholera decimalis. The sequence continues at coordinate 7,457,081 of OW964570.2, read as the reverse complement.
CCACTTGATTGCTCACCCCCTCTGGTGGGGACCGGACTGGCTGACTCGCCCCGAGGACAATTGGCCTCGAACGCCAGTCTTGATGTCGGATCCTTTGCCCGGACTTAAGGTGTTCGCTGTTGGGACAAAGGACCCCCCGTTTGATCTTGAATTTTGATGAATCGAAACAGCTCCCTCGACAAATTGTTGAACGTTACCTCGTGGATCAGGCGTTTTGGCCATAATTCTAGGAATCCAGGGGACAAGCGCCTTTCACCAGTTCTCTCTCCTCAAGAGCGACAGGAGTCACTCCTCCTTTGGGTCCGCTCTGTGCAGGCTGCACACGTTGAGAAGGAGATCGAGGTCTTGAAGTCTGGTAGGGTCAGGTTGTCGGGAGCTGTCAGTAAGTTGAATCCCTTCTTGGATAGGACGGGTCTTTGCGTGTTGGAGGACGGTTGAGGCACTCTAGCCTTCCTTATGGAGCCCGTCACCCCCTTTTGTTGCCCAAGGAGGGCCACTTGGTTCAATTGTTGGTGACTGATTGTCACGTTAAGAACTCGCATGCCGGTTGCAATGCGCTGTTGGCCATTCTGCAGCGAGAAATTTGGATTTTGTCGGCTGATCGCGTCAATGAGGCGAGGCCCTTTAATGGCGTCGGAACGGACTTTGCTGGTCCCCTTTTGTTGAAGACGTCCACCCCTTGTAATAGTAAGATTGTTAAGGCTTATTTGTGTGTTTGTCTGCCTGTCAACCAAGGCAGTACATTTGGAGCTGGTAACCTCCCTCTCGACAGAGGCCTTTGAGGCGACTTTGGAAAGATTTGTGTCTCGCCGTGGGTTACCTTCTTTGATTAGGTCTGATTGCGGTACGAATTACAAGGGTACAAGTAACTATTTGAAGGAGGTACACGCCTTCCTTAATGAGAGCCAGGTTGACATTGGTAATAGTTTGGCCCGCCGAGGGGTCACTTGGTTGTTTGACCCGCCAGCCTGCCCCCATTGGGGGGGTATTTTTGGGGCCGCGGTGAAAGCGGCAAAGGGACGCTGGCGGAGATTGTTGGGAGACACCGTTCTCACCTTTGAGGAACTAGCTACGGTATTTGGCCGCATTGAAGCTGTGTTAAATTTGCAACCTTGTCAAGACTTCCAATTGACTAGCGGACGGGTAGGCCTGTCCGGGGGGGTAGATGTTCGGTCCGACGTGTTTCCGAACGTACCTTTTTTGACATAAAGAAATTTGATCTTGACATTACTTGACTGAACAGATAGACTTTGCTTCCGTTGTTGGAAAATGTCCGCCCTTGGGACTTTGATTTGATTGTAATAGAAATATCGTGTGCAATCGCGTGTTGAAACCGATAATTGGGTCGCGAGTAACGATTAATTGGAATTTGTAATCCCCATTTGATGAAAAACCTGGGATATTTTGGGATTTATCGCCGGTTGGTTGCCACCGCATGGCACGCGGATTTGTTGGAAATAAGTTTGCGCAGTGATGCTGTCTGGACCGCGCCATCTGGAGACCGGCGCCTTGTGACCGTTCAGAACACTTGACTTACATCACACTTTCAATTACTCACTTCATATTTACATACATACCACATTTGGGCGTGGCCTTAGGAAGGTCGAAGCTTGGCGAACCCAGCACAGAAGGTTAGTGGTATTAATTAGTTATTGATAAAGCCTCAGAGGCTATAGATTGTTGTCGGCCGGAGAGCCTGTGGTTTTGTTCATTGAAAGCAACGGTAGGGCTCCACGAACCGTGGACAAGTTCGGACATAAATAAAATACATAGGAAAAACAATTATTATAACTAAAGCTAAGCGGTTGGTAGGTTAACGTTCAGTAGAGAATATGTGAATGTGTGTGGAGAGGAGTGTGTGAGGGTGTGTGTGTGTGAGTGAGTGAGTGCGCGCGAGCGCGTATTTGTGTTTGGTGTGCATGTGATAGATTTTTATGGTATTGTTAGTGAATTTATGTTATTGTAAGGGTTTCAATAAAGATTCTGTTGTATCGTAATCAGTACCTTGAAGCCAAGAACAAACTTTCCTCTTGCACTCTGCCCGAGTAAGAGGATATATCAACAGTTGTTTATTAATCTTATTATACAAGTATGGGGCCAGAAAACCGTAGAACTTATGTGCTAGACTGCTCTTAAATCTAGTGGTCGTGCAAACAGCATCGGATCTTCTTTTACTAGACAGGTTTTTGTGGTCATAGGAAAGTTCCAAGTGCTTCCTGGTTACTGTTCCTAAGATGAAAAGTTGCCGAACTGTCAGTACCTTACAGCGTTGATATAGATCAAAGGTTGGGTATCGTATGGGGAGGGAAGAACTTACTTTTAGAATAGCTCTTTGGGCTCTCTCTAACTTCAGGAGGTACGTTTTAGCAGCACCACCCCAAGAAGTTATGCAATAAGTCAGTAAGGTTTGGCACAGTGCTAGATAAACCATTTTAATTATTGAAGAGTCGGCAATATGTCGAAGAGATTTAAATATATAAATAAGTTTACGTATTCTAGGAACTAGGGCCTCGATATGTGGTTGGAAATTTAGTTTATTGTCAATTATGACGCCTAAATATTTGACAGTGTTCGATTTTGATAAACGCGTACAGTTACATGAATTATTAAATGGTGCATTGCAATTGTGTGAAATTATTGTAAGGTTTGATTGGTCCTGATTTCTAAGTGTATAGGTCATGAACTTGGTTTTGTCTACATTTAGTGTGAGGATGTTATCATTTAGCCAACTGGATACTTGATTAAACCCTTTTTGAGCGTAATTAAAAACCTCTTCCCAAGTATCTCCATAGAAAAGTAGGGCAGTGTCATCAGCGAATGTAATTATTTTCCCATTGGTCAGGTTTGTGTTACATAAGTTATTAATGTACACCAAAAACAATGTCGGGCCAAGAATACTGCCTTGTGGGACGCCATATTTAATAGGCAGTTCTTCACTTATCCAACCATCCACTTTTACTACCTGTGTTCTTCCCTTGAGATAATCTTCAAACAATTCCAAAGGTAGACCTCTAATTCCCAGATGTTCTAGTTTGTTAATTAGGATGGGGATAGATAGTGTGTCAAATGCTTTGGCTAAATCGAGATAAATAGCCATTACACTTTTCCTATCATCCAGCTTAGAAATTATAAATTCTGTTAATTGATGAACAGCATCTGATGTTGATTTTTGTGCCCGAAATCCAAATTGAGATGGGGAGAGAAGATTATTTGTTCCCAGGAACTTTACTAGTCTACTGTTCATCAGACGTTCCAGTATTTTAGACATTGCTGGCAGGATAGAAATAGGTCTACAATTGCTGACACAGCATCTATCTCCACCCTTGAAAATGGGCACAATTTGTGATTTTTTAAAAGCAGAAGGGAACACACCCGTGGCAAAAGATAAATTACAAATGAATGTTAACGGCGGGACAATGACGTCTGTGAATTGTTTTAAGAAATTTCCTGAGATGTAATCAACTCCCACTGCACAGTCATTTTTAAGGTTAGCAATTAAAGATTTTACTTCCAGTTCGTCTGTAGGTAAAAATACCATGGATTTATCGTTAGAGTACGTGGAATTACTATTGTAGTGTGATATCTGAGTTTTATTTGGAGTATTTTTTTCAGCTAATGATTGGCTAACACTAGCGAAGAATGTGTTTATGTCGTTGACTGAGGTTATGGGACTGTTAGGGCAAATTAATTGTGTTGGTTTATCTTTTATTTCTGAAGTATGAGTGATATTTTTAACTGTTTCCCACAATTTTTTGCTGTTTTTGCCGGCTTTGTCAATCATATCTTTTTCATAGTTTACTTTAGTCTTCTTCAGAATATTATTACAAAAAATCCTGTATCTTCGGTATGTGCATTGAAAAACTTCATTTTCGGGATATTTTTTTGTTTTTATATAAAGTTTGTCACGGTTCCTCATACACCTTAGGAGGCCTTTTGTTATCCAGGGCTTTAAAATTCTTTTTCGTCCGGTGTTATCAATTCTAACAGTATTTCTATCTAATGCTTGCGAGAGCGATGCTGTGAAAAAATTTGTAGCTTGATTTACATCGGTCATGTTATATATAGAACTGAAATCAATACTTCTCACGCTTTCATTCACTCCCTCGTAATTAACGCGACCAATGGTTCTTTTTAGAGTTTGCTTGGCCTCAGTGTCCAAGTAGGTACAGTACAACCGAATCATGATCAGTAATAGATGTATGAACAACATAGCAATGCGCAGTCAGCCTTGTTCTCAATAATACATGATCTAAACATGTGCGACTATGAGTAGGGATTGTATGAGCTGGGAGCATGCCATGAAACGCAATCATATCAAGATAAGTAGAAGATCTATTGTCAAGAGTATTAAGGGAAATATCAATATTAATATCACCAACTATGATTACATTCTTAAATGAAGAGTATTTACGTAGGCAAGTATCTAGTGATATTAAGAAGTTATCTATATTCCTATAGCTTGGTGGGCGATAAATAGCTATTAGGATGGTGTCCTGATTGATTTTTAATACGAGAATGTTTGCATCTGAGGACTCTGGTTCCTCAATCGTGTAAGGATCAGAGTTCTTGCAGTAAATAACGACACCTTCATTTTGTGTTTTGTTATTTTTTGTAGAGAAACACCTGTAACCGTCGATAAAAGGAATGCTAGAATTGCTTGCTAACCAACACTCTGTCAGTACAATAATATCCCACTCAACATTTGATCTATTTAATAACTTTTCAAAACTTGACAAGTTGCAGTGAATACTGCGTATATTTTGTACCATAATCTTTAATGTCGTTTTAGGATTTTGTAATATGTTTTTACAATCCTCTATTTCACATGTTGCTGACTGAGCTACAGTGACATTATCTAAATCATTATTGAAATTAATAGTAAACTCAGCCATTACTTAATATATTATGGATCAATGTGTGCTCTAATATTCTCCAGGTTATATGAATTGTTTTGTCTTTTCTAGCCTCGCTTACGGACATCACAGGACTATTATTAATTAAACCCAATACGTAATAAAAAATATGTTTGTCGTATACAAGATGTATGTGTGTGTGTTTGTAGATGTGTGAGGAATGTAAGTGATTGTAGCGCGTATCATGTAAGTAAAGTTGTTCAGATATGTGTTTATCAAACCAGACCAAAATCATGAGTTGATTAAAAGATAAACATACTTTTAAGGGATATAAATTAAAAAATATAAATTAAAATTTATTAATTTGTTTAGGCAGCACACAAAAATTATTATCATAAATAAATCTAGTCAGATATTTAGTTCAGCTCTTGACTTAACTAAATCAGCTTCTGAATTGATACGTAGTGAACGCTCTCCTTCTCTTTTGCGAATAAAGATCTTACCGCCAGCTGTCTAACAAAACTTGTACTCATTGGTTTTCGCGAAGTCACGTGCAAGGAAAAACAGTCTTCTAGTTTTCGGTGAAAGGTGTTCAGTGATATAAATATTCTTTGGTGGTCCACTAATACGTAAATGAGATGTATTCAATTTGTTATTTTTATGCTGGTTGTTAAACTGTTTGCAGTGTTCCAATACGCTTTCCTTGGTTAAGACCGAGGTGAATTCCACGATGATAGGCTTGTAGTTATCTGTCTTGGTATTAACTCGAAAAACATCTCGTACACTGATGGCTTGAACGGGCAAATTTATTGCAATACCGACTTGGTTAATTAAATCTAGAAGGTCTTGTTTGGATTCCTTTGGTTTAGGTGGAATATTTTTAATCTCAATGCAAGAATATTTTTGAGCCTTCTCTAAAAAGTCGATTCTATTTTCTAACATCTGTATGTGTTCTAGGTTCCCCCTTCTTTCTTTTTCCATATCGTCTAGCTGTTTCTTCAAGTCCTTATACTCCTTACTCAGGTACTCAACTGACTCAATGATCCCAGCGTTCTGATTTCGTATGTCATTGATTGTAATCTGTAACTCATCCAATCTTTTGTTTTGTTCTGTTTTCAGTTCGGTAATAATTTTCCTAATTTCTGACATAGAGTTGTTCAGCTCATCGTCATGACCTCGTTTTCGTGATCGCGAGCGGATAGTTATGCTGTGGTTGTCTTCATTTTCAGTATCGGTAGCTGCTGTAGAGCTTAGACAAACATCAGATTCGTTGCCTTTTTTTGGCGATCTAGGTGGGGTACGCTTGAGGGGCATGGTGACGTATGAGCTCAACTGTCAGTGGCAAGGTTAAGCCAAAGTAAATCTTGGTGTTAGGCCTTTCTGGTTAATTATAAAATCTGTAGTTAAAGTTAGTAGGTATATAACTTGTGCGTTTTTTAATCAGAAAAAAACGTGAAAAAATATAAAACATAATAAAAACAACCAAAGCAAATCCAAAAAAAAAACTTTCCTCTCTCGGGTCTGAAACAGCAACCGCTATCGTATAGGGCAGACTTCACGCCTCTCGACCGGTCACCTTAGTAATTGAGAGTTCAAATAGCTTTTCGGGTGGCACAAACAGTTTTTGCACAAAACAAAGTTGTGGGCTAATAATAGCTAGATAATACATTCACTTACCAAGTTTCACATGTATAGTCCTAATAGTTTCGGAATAAAATGGCTGTGACATACGGACGGACAGACAGACAGACGGACAGACATGATGAAACTATAAGGGTTCTGTTTTTTGCCATTCGGCTACGGAACCCTAAAAAAGACTAGGTCGATGATGATCAAATAAACTTAGAATAAAAAGTAGCATGTATACCTACTATTCCAGATTACAATCTATATCTGCGCCAAATTTTAATCAGATCCGTTGAGCTATTTTGGCGTTATTGATTAATAAACATCCATACATTGCAAGGCTTTAGAAATCCTATATTATCTAGATCATTGCACAATTTCACAAATTCTTCCTCTGATTCAGACACCCGCTCACTGTAAATAATGTTTTATTCACAAAAAACAGTGCAAATTATTTTAAATGGCTGCAATTAGTTATTAATTTTTTTACACCAATATTAATTTACTGCTAAACATCTTTATTTCGTCCGTAATATTTTTTTTTTTGTATTTTATTCCAATGTATTTGTTGATATACGTTTTAACATAACAGGAATTGGTATCTAATACTAGGAAGACCCCTCTTTGAGGAGTGGCTAGATCGGCGTCACGGCGTCCTGACCTACCGCATGACGCAGGTCCTCACCGGACACGGACGTTTCGGGAGGTACCTGTGTCTGATGGGGAAGGAAGAAACGCCTGGGTGTCACCACTGCGAGGATCGCCATGAGGACACAGTAGAGCATACGATGCAAGACTGCCCCGCTTGGGCAGAGCACCGACGTGTCCTCACGGCGGCGATAGGCGGAGACCTCTCGCGCCCGGCATTGGTCGAGGCCATGCTACGGGGCGAGATGGAGTGGGAAGCGGTCGCCTCCTTCTGCGAAGCAGTCATGCTTCCTAAGGAGGAGGCGGGCCGCGTGAGGGAGAGGATGGCGTCCTCCCTCCAGCCCAGCCGCAGTGGTAGACGCCCACGGCGTCGGACGTCGGCCGACGATCTCCGGCCACCGTAGGCGCGGGCATGCGGACAGCGAGTAAAGGGCAACTCGCTGTCCGACCATGGACCATGCCCGGGTCGACGGCGCGTCGTGTTCCACGCGCGCCTCAAAGAGCGTCAGCAAGATGACGAGGCGCCCCCTGTAGAGGGCCGAAGCCTGCCGGGGTCGTGGGACCGATCCCATTACCGTGACCCCGGAACGTAAAGGGCTATTGAAGGAATACCGTGGGTTTTAGTCAGTTCAAGCCTGACAGTCCCTCCGGCCCTGCCCGGGGTGGGAGGACTCATTTGATGATCTTACCACGTTAAAAAAAGAAAAAAAAAGGAAGCCAAGTATACTCCGGGGCTTCGGGAATGTTTTAATGTGATACAGCGGCCTGGGACGCAAGGGCAACTAAAGGAACAGTGTGGGTTTTTAGTCTGCAGAAATCGTTATTTTTAGGATTTTTCCCTGACAAAAAGTTCAATACACTCATTGACCTCCCGCACTGTTCTTTTTCTACACTTTCCTGTAAAAACCAAAATATCTAAACCGAAACTAAAATACTTCTCTACGCAAACCCGGGACAAAACCCCTAACCTTATGACAATAACTATTATCTTCGAACCATCCTGCCCTAGTAGATAAGGTCATAAAACAAATGGCGTATGTTAGCTCAGCCATAAATGAACTTATGACCTTTTGCTCTTTGTTTAATGGCTTAGTGATATTGTTTTATATGGAGCGATAAATAGAAACTGAGTTGGCACATTTATATTTATTAATCTTCAGAAAACAGCCGTCTATATCTATGATGTCGCTACAAATTGCAGAAAACTGCATCAAAAGAAAATTTGTTGGGACGATAAGTCGTTTTAGCGGTTATTTTTTTTTTTCAATTTTGCTCAGGACCGTGGTGGCCCAGAAGCCTACCTCGTAAAATGCATAGACAACATTTTTACTGAAAAAAAAAAAACACATGCGAGCGGTTTCTACTTAGACTGATATTATCATTGTAGCCCGCAGTTTTCCCGAAATGTGCTCGGCGAACTCAATCAGACAATGTCTAGCGAGTCGAATAGCTGAAACGATTGTAAACCCATACTTGTTCATGTATTGCGAATAGTATCTGTCTATTGGCTACAAATTGATGAAAACGAATCTTTAGAATACATAATATTAAGGGATAAAGACGTAATACTTTTTACGAATATTACTTTAGTGTACACAAGCTGACGCTCCGATTTCATTCGCATTAATTTTCATAATATCTTTCATCCCCTTTTACGGATTCATTTTTGTTAGTAGCCTATGTTTGAGCCCGTATCTTTAACAATCTCCATGTCAAATTATACACTACTAATTTTTAATTAGTACAAATACTTAAAGGGCTTATTAGAAAAGGTCTTGTTATTATATATGTAAAGTCTTACTATATAATATTGATAAATAGCAAAGTTATTAGCGTTTGTTTATATCCCAAAATGTCACTCAATTTACGGACATATTGTACAGGCCATTCATGTATTCATTAATCGTGATGTCGCGGTCACGCGGTCTCGCTCAAACTTGCCCCGCCTCCAACAGCTGTTATCGTAATTGTAGGTAGCTTAGACGCATGTTTAAGCTTTACGAATTAAAAAAAAAGTAAAATAAAAGGTTCACGAAAAATAATAGGCACTTATTAAATTCAAACTTTACCTACATACTTTAATTGGGCCATTTGCTTGTGTTGTTCAGTATCCAACTGCAGAACTCCATCCTTGGTTCATTATCCACAGTAGTCAATTCTTGACCCTTTCTTTAGTGGTATGGGTGAAATCCAGACGAACTAATGATCGTCTATGCACAGTACTGGCTGATATTAAAATGACGAGCTGCGTCATTCGTACTTCGCCGGGGATCTTCAAAGTAGTCCACTACATCGTCGTAAAGGTTTTGGGCCGGTCTTCCATGTCCTTGGCGATGGGCCGTTGCGCGGAATGATCAGTGGTCGAGTAAACGTTGGTAAACATTTACCACAGTCCGAACCTTTGGCTAGCGAGCATTTGGGTACTCTTCCCTGTACATACGAACAGCGGCCACCAGACCAAAAGTACACACGCAACATAGCCACGTACTCCCGAGATGAAAACTGGTAAGCCATCACGACAGTAAAAACGTAACAACTTATGTTTAAAAAGCACGCGCACACTTCCGCTAACAAATTGACACTGTTTGTTCATTCACTCGTTGTAAAAAGGACCGCTGGCCAGAGGGGGCGTGGCTTGAGCTTAGACGCGAGTTTGCCGGGATTTATGAATGACGATCTAACTGGACTAGCACTGCGCGTAGTATTTTCTAGTAGCAATTGTTATGAATGATTGATTCAATTATGAGTTTACCAGTTATGACAAATTTTCGTAGACAATTTTGGGGTTTCGTTTTTTTTACTTTTGACTACATAAATATGATCAGTAAAGGGTACGGATAGAGCCCCATTTTTTTTTGTACTAATTAAAAATTAGTAGTGTATATAGGTTCAGCGGTTTGGCCGTGAAAGCGTAACAGACAGACAGGCAGACTTTGGCATTTATATCTCCTCTTTTTATTTATTTTTTCCGGGTGGGAAATCATCGAATGACTTCATCCGCTCTGGGTGGAGTGGAAGGAAGTGTCAGACTTCTACTGACTAAAAACACACCCTGTTCCTTCAGCTGCACTTAAGTTCGGGGCCGCGGTATCTCGTTAGAACATTCCCGCAACCCTGACAATCAATGGCCCTATGGGGCCCCGTCACTAGTGCTGACGACTCTTTAAGGAGCGCGTGGAACACGACGCACCGCCGCGCCGATCCGAGCCTAGTCCTTACCGGACGGTGAGCTACCCCTGCTGGCCGCCCACGCGAGTCTAGCTGCCGGCAGAATATAGTACGTAGTAAACATCATGAAATGGGTGTTTATTTGTTTTCTCATATTTCAAATTGGAACTGGAAATGGAACCGAAATAGAACATTCTTCCTATGGAGCCGATGGATCTTATATTATAGCCACTTTAATTAAAATATCGAATATCGTCGTTGGAACTCAATCACAAATACCTATAAACTTGGATGGGTGAATGAAATGTGTACGTACGTACAAATTGTTTTGTGAACCGTTGGGGGATTAAGTTCGGTTTTTTCTTTTCGATCACCAACAGGATATTATTACACGATATATTAGAAGAGTTTGTAAAAAGCAATAGACGCGGGGTCTACGGATCGTTCCTTCATTTCCTTTTTTTACGAAAATTCTTATTTGGTTAGACTTATTATGGCATTAGTAAGTTAGCAATGTGAAATAGAATGAGTTTTTCCCAAGTCTAACTTGGTAAACATTCGAAACTAGCGTATCTTCAGCGATGGAATAGTTATTTTGTTCCCTTCAAACATATTTTTTTTAGATACTTGTATGGAATAAAAAGAATATTCACTGAGAGTGAAGGAATATCGGATCTGGTCCCAGTCTTAATCAATGCTATTATTCAAAATTCTCAATTCACACATAGCTGTTTGACTTTGACTGACAAAATTAAAACTGATTCCATTATAAATTTAAATGCGTGCTAATGAAACAGACTTCCTTTTAATAGCATCATTCTCGTCTAAAAATCTACATTGCCTTCTAAATTACTAACTCAGCTACAATTAACGAGCATCTGAATGTCACTATCTTAGCAACTTATAATCTTCTATGTAAGCCACTGTAAATGCAACTCAGCTTGGTGGTTATTTTTTAGCATCTAAATTTGTAACATGCATTCAAACAGTAAACTTCTAAAATATTAATATCTGTCATTAAAAAAATAAACCTAACCAAACCTAACGCTTATTTTAAGCTTTTATGAAGTATATAAGTGCGAGAGGAATAACTGCAAGAACTGGGATGCATGAGATTTAGATAGATAAGGTCTCCGTTGACCAATGGAGGAGATAGTGAATTAAAAAAAGCCTAACCTAACCTATGAGGACCTTGTGTTGATGGTGTAGAACCGTAAAATGGTGATGACATGTAAATTCCGTGGCTGGATTAATAAATTAGGTAGATATTGTCGCTTTTTGTAGAATAATTAGTTTGCGTTTCAAAAAAGACTAAGTACTCGTATTAAGGGCTATTTTATTTTCCCGTTACCTAGTTATAAAATGAGAAGTTTGATCATGTGGCCAATAAATAAATCTGTAGCTCGACTTATTATTTCTCAATTTAAATTTGAGTTCAAACTAACCAGAAGTATAAATATTATCCTTCAGCAAACAATCGTGTCATCATATCAGTCATGTCTCACTTCTTTAGACTCACACTGTAGCCGTGAACTCTTTCCAGACACAAGCATATTGAGCTTTGTTGGAGGGGCTAACAAGATTGATAGTAATGTGAATTCAACCCACAATGCTCGTTCTGTTTTTAAAAAAAAAATCTGCACGTCACATATTATGCAATTTAAACGTGGAACTTTACAAGATTATATCTACAAATTGTATTACTTTAACATTCTTGTGTCTAAAAGTTTGTACGTTTAGGCGTTAATCTGAATTACAGATTGGAAACTACGCCCCAAAATTTTTCTGGTATGTTATTGGGAGTAGTAGCTCTGTGGTTACGGGCATGAGTTGCCAGTTGAAGGTGGTAGGTTTGAACCTAAACAGGCACATTATTTTGTATAATTTACCTATATTTTCACAACTCTTCTCAAATTGGTAAAGAAAAACCTCGCGAAGAATCCGGCATGTCCTAGGCTAAAAAAACATGTCTGTTGTGTCATTAAATATTTGTTTTATTTTTATTTAATTATTTATATTTAAATTTAAAGTGAATATAAAACTACACTTGAAATGTTCACAGAAATACAGAATATTTCTGTGAATATTTCAAGCGTCTACCCTGTTGCCGTTGTCAATATCGAGCAAAAATTCACGTTTGTTGTATGGGAGCCCCCTTAAATATTTATTTTATTCTGTTTTTTAGTTTAGTTTCACAGATTAATGTATTGTTATGTATTTCTGTTGCCGCTATAAATTTGTTGTTATAGCGGCAATTGTTGTTTAAACACACTACTAAAGAATCAACGAGTCTCTTAGCCTTTAAATATATTTCAAGAATATAGTGCATAAAATAACCAGTTTCCAATGCAAACATATTATTTGTAAGCGTTTTGTACGAACGCTATTTTGCCTAGCTCACATTTGACCTACGGTAACCAACATTTTCTATTATTGCTATTCCGAATGGCATTATGACGTACCAAGCATTGTGGGTATTTTTGATACCTAGACCTACTTCTATTTTTTAGAGAACAGTGTGCAAATAAAGAAGGCATTTCGTCGGTGAGACTGCAAATTCACATAAGACGTAGTTGCAATACCGCGTATTTACAAAAGAACGCGTGGAACTACATTTTTTTAATAGAATTGTTGGTATTTTTTTTTTGTCACAATTTTATTCAACAACAAGCAGAAAAAGATTAAGCAATTTAATTTTTCATTCTTACATCAGAAAAAAATACTGAACATTTTAATATGCGGCATTGCAACCAATTAACTGTTTACTCGCTTTTGAAATTTCAGCAACGTTTTGTTTTTATTCTTTCTTTTATTAAAAAACTCTAAATAAGTATTATAAGTGTTATAGATTCATGCATCGTGCATTGTGCAGGCGAAAAGTAGATTGACAAACACATGCCGAAGTCAGTCTGTATGATGCAGACGATAGCATTAAAGTGGTGCTTGAACTGAACTAAATGGCATTAACTGTATCAGACTGCTTGAAGTATTTCAGCAGTAGAGCTTTTAAAGCCACTCTTAAATTTTTTGGAATAAGATAGGTACCTATTTTTCTGAAATAACTTACACTTATATATTTAGTCCATCTCTTAGATAGTCGCAGAGAGTACCAAGTCTGGGTGTTTCTAAAAATGCACTCCGATAAAGCAGAAATTCCTAGTGAAAAGCTAAAAGAAAATGCTAAATGAAAATTTAACTGACTAAATAATATAATAATCATTTTCAACCCAGGAAACTAGATATTGTTTCCAAATTTATGATCAGATATGTACTTACAGATTACACTTCACGATTTCATTTCACAATAGACGGCGAATTTCTAGAACCTCCTGTCTGTATTATAATATGGGCTCACCTTTTTTGCCACTTGTACGTGCTAAGTGCAAGAACAGCGCGTTGTGAACTAAGAGCTATTTAGGTAGGTCATTGGTAAATCGGTCCAAAGCGTGCCATTATTGAGTGAGTTGTTCAGGAATATTTAGCTTCGGGCTCAAATGGACTATGTACTTTATTTGCATGGTAACTTCTTAAACGAGCGTACATAATAGTTCTACTTGGGAGCAAAGTATACACTAACATAAGGCAAAAAACGAAACCTCTGTCTGTCTATCCGTCCATCCGAAAGTCACAGTCACATTAATCTGAAAATGTTAGGACTACAGAGTTCAAACTTGGTAGATAGATGTATCCTGTAAACAGCTTAACGATATTGAAACAAAAAAAATAAGGGGATTTTTAATTGTTATTTTTTAATGTTTTTACATGGAACTGAAACCAAAATATATTTTTCTTCAAACTATGTATACGTGCGAGGTGTCTATAGATAGGTCTTTAAAAAGGACATTGAGGGTCCTTAAACCATTTTTTCTTAAAGTCAACAGTTTGAAATATAGAATAGCTCGACACCAACCATCGGGCAGTTGCCTATGAGACACAAAATAAAATGGCCGGAGGATCCTTTTCATTACAGAAGACTCTTTTGTTTATGAACTGCATCAATATTTATGGAAAGCTCTGAATCGATTACATTCCCAAATATTTGACGTCAAGATTGGCACAGTGGTTGAGCGATCGGCTGCTGCGCTGTGTGTCATGCGGGTTCCCACAACGGAATAAATGTTTGTATGATCTAAAAATTAAATTATTATTCCGGGTTAGTAAAATTTGTAGCGGCCATAACTTAATGGCTAAGGTGTCAGCCTTGTGAACGAGAGGTCACCGGTTCGAACCCCACCCATTACAATATTGCCTTGAATCCACCCCAAACACAAGCAAATTTAACTTATAAGTTTAGCAGTTCATCCGTGATCATGGCGCTTGCAACAGTGCCGAAATATTGGAAACTCGAAACAATAAATACACATGGTAAATATGTCGTGTGTTCTAATGATATTTAGCTTAGTTGGAGGAGTTAACGAGATTGCTATTGATGTGAATTCTACCTACATTGATAGTTATCTTAATAAGAAAAAAAAATACACTCAGGCTACAGGATAAATTGCCAGTTTGACGCAATATTTTTTTTGTAAAATGTGTTTTGTTTCAATAAATTATCTTATCTTATCTTATCTTATCTAATACACATACAATATAATTGTAATAATTGTAATAGCCCTCTTCCTCTTTTTTAATTTGCTGTGCCCGACAGGGTCCACAATGATCTAAAACAATGTATATCTTGTTCCACCTAAGTTTACATTGTGGAATGCAAATAAATGTATTGAGTATTGAGTATATACTCAATAAAAAAAAAACAACTTAAATTTGATTTGTCAAAAAGGGCGATTATTGCTTAATCGAACACCTGGTGTGAATACGCAAACTTTTTCCATTTGCTAGTGTCCATTTGCCTCTATCTAGATTATGTTAACAAATATGCAATAAAAGTGGCCACCTACTAGGCTAAAACCTATACTTTTATGAATCCTGGGCGTGATAGAACGAGGATAAATGGAACTTTCCACTCTATGCCTCGTATATATCAAACCGATAATACTAGTGGTCACCTAGTAGCTGTAACTTAAATTATTTCAAATGTAAACATAACTTCTTGAAACCCTTTTCGACATAACTGTGTGAAATCTCATATGTGTATTTTTTTACGGATGCTCGCGTTTCACCACCTTCTCACCTGATGGTACACGATGATGTGGTCGAAGATGAATCACGGTTACTTACCTAGATGTAAACTTTTCACTAAATAAATACCCCCAAATAGATATAATATACTTTTTTTTGTACACCCACTTTTAAACACAGCTATTTAACAATAAAAACAGGGGTTTATCCTGTTTTTATTGTTAAATACCTGTGACTCCTACAGCAAATTTCACTACTTAGGTGTATGTATAATTTTCGTAAAAAGCTCTCATGTACCTTGTAGTCAGCCCGACATTAATATTTTCTTTGAGTCAATATTTTGGTAGTTAAACGAACACTACTGTTATTTGTGTATGAAGGTCAATATACCGTAACTTTTTTAAGTAAATGTCATAACTTTTTAAATGAGGTTTTCATGAATACGATATATATTACCTAGAAGTCTTCATTTCAAGAGTGAATAGGTTACTTCTAGGTAATTGTGGTCTATCTTTGATCACATCATCACTTACCATTAGGTGAGATGGTGGTCAAACGCGAACCTATTATCAATAAAAAAAATTCATCATTTCTGTATTACTATCAGAAAGAAAACTGTAATAAACTTAGATTTTACATTCTCTTGAAAGTTGTTATTTTGTTTTAGTTATATCGATATCGATTTTGTTAACGGGTAATTATTTTGTTTGAGAATAATTACTAAAACATTACTTAAATAAAAAACCCTAAACTACATAATAATATACACATCTAAAATAAACTAAAATATGGCATCCAGAAATTCTTGCGCATCGCTGTCCACTGGTAATGTGCCCAAAAGACTGGCGGCATTGCCACGTTGTATGGCAATGCTTAACCTCTGTCCAAGGTAAAAGCCAGCCCTTGGGTCACGCGAAGTGTAAACTAGGCGTCTGGATAGATCCTTAAATCATTTGTGAGCACTGGGACCCCACAACCCCAAGGTTACAACCCCAAACGGATCGAAAATATAACTACCAACAAGGTTATTATATTTCCGCCGCTTGAGGTTCTCAGCAGCCGAAGCGGCAAATTCTTTCTTTTCACAAAGGCCTACATGGGAATTAATAAAACGTCAGAATTTAGTGTGCGGTTCGAATTGGTCGTTCCTATGGAGAAGAACCAGCAAGAAAATCCACAAACCATAGTGTTAAAAGGGGTTCAAATTACGAGAAATAAAAGGACAGCCTGACAGTCGTTATACATCGGTGACGGCAGAGATATTTATATTTAAATTTTCTGAACACTGCTTTTTTAAAGACTTTCCTACTCAACCCCAAAAATTGTAATTTTTGTGTCATGTAACTTTAATAGTAACAGTTGGCTCAACCTACAACCTTGTTACACTTTAAGTATCCCGGAAAACCGTTTAAAAACCTGAAATTGCATCACATTCTATTTCAGCTGAATATGGTTTTATTTTTGTATATAGGAACGGGGTCAGATGCAAATAGTCTCCATTTCTAAGTAAGGTGACGCGACCATGAGCTATCGAGCAAGTGTCCCCCTCTTTCCCCCTCATAAGGCTCTTTTCACACTACAGTGTACCACGAAGGCAGTAATTAGATTTGAAGCGAATGAATGCTGCCTCAGAAAAGAAAAGGTGTAAAAGAAAAGTTAGGGAGAGAAGAAAAGACTTTTCTTTTATATTAATTTAATTTACGCAAGTCATTTTCTGATTTTCTTTGAGGATGAATGGAAAACGTAGATAGTATAAGTACAGAGTTTTTAGGAGTTTCTTGAATAAAAATACAGTAAAGGCTTAGTCAGAGTCATACCACTTAAAATCTTTTTCTTCTCGTTATTAATTAATTGCAATTATGTTATAAATGTTGAAAGAGATTGTGCTACTTCTCTCACATTAGAACCTTGATGGCCTTAGGATGTCATAATAAGCGGTGGGTATCACAGTTACTTTTTGGAGTTGCTAATAGATACTAAAATGCTCAGGGAAGTGCTAATAATAATTAATTAAACGATATTATTCCAAACATTATAAAGTTACTAGTAATCACGCGGGGCTTCGCTCCCGTGGATTCTATCACGGTAAAAACATTACTCTCCTTTTTTGCAGTCGCGTAAAAAGTAGCCTATAACCTTCCTCAAGCTTCAAGCTACTTCCATACCAAATTGCATCCAAATCCACCCTGTACTTTCGAAGATTAGCGCGTTCAAGCAAACAAACAAACTTTTCCGCTTTATAATATTAGTATAGATAAATGCCAATCAATAGGATATTAGACTGTTTTGTTTTTATGAAATTTATCAACCGTCAATAAGTTAAGGTGTTGGACTTGTGATCAAGAGATCGCGGGTTCGAACCCCACTCATTACAATTTTGCCGTGAACCCATTCCAGTCCAAACACAAGCATATTTATCTTACTTGGAGTGGTAAACAAGATTATTATGGACATACCTCCCTCATCTCACCAAAAAATCTGAGCAAGAAAATTCTGCTTTATTTGTTTTATAAGAAGGACAACATGAATATTCGTATAAATCGAATCTAATTTGGTCTGCCATTGCCTTTATCTCGAGAAAAGACGTGAGAACTATTTTATGGCAAACATACAGTAACTACCGCACATACATATTTTAACGATGTCAATGTGAATTGAACTACCCTATTTGCGTCTTACTAAGTTTTATACTACATATTATACATACCTTTATTACTCCATTCGTCTGTATTATGTCATTAAAATAGTTTACACTAACTATACCCACGACTTTGTTCGTGAAGAAGTCGATATTAACCTAGTTTGTACCCTTTTTTAGGATTTGAAATCATTCAGTGACAGACTCCCAATCTGAGCGAAGCGGGAGAGTGTATCAAACTTTTACAGACTAAAATCCATTCATTTTCCGTCATTTGCCCTTCGTGTTTCGAAGCTGCTAATTAGAAATTGACAGAATTCTACTGACAAAAACTTTCCTTCCGCTCTACCCAGAACGGGAGAAGTCATTCGATGATTTTGCACTGAAAAAAGTATTCATTAGTTGTGACACGTAAATTCCGGTCTCATGGGAATACCGGAATAATGAAAGCTTCTATTTTGACGTATAATCTCCTCTATTTTCCTCAATCTTATTAAAATTGGTGCAGCCGTTCCAGAGTTTAGCCCGGGCAAACAGAAAGACGGACATTTAAAAAAGTTTGTTTGATTTGGTGTCGTGTACATAACTGTAACAAATTAAAGAGACATACCTACATGTATAAAGTATATACGTATTTATATGGTTTTAGAAAATTTTAGCATATAATTGAGTCTCGGTCGCGCACTCGGTCGTGACAGGCGCGTATCCTCGACAGCGCTAATTACCTATATCGCGTTAAAATGACGAATGTTCTCAAGTGCAATTCGTGTAATATCGTAATCGATGAAATGTTGTCGTACATTCAAAATAAGGTGTCGATGATTGACGAAGTAACGTTGGTGCAAATCTGTAAGTCGGCATTCACCAGTGCCGAGATTAAATTGTCGAAATCTCTTCTATTCGACGCGATTCGAAGTGACTTGCGAAAAATAATTCGTAAGAACAAAGGCAAGGAGGAAAGAGACCTGGCAGACATTATGAAGCTGTTTAAAACACATCCAGATGAACTTCCAGTGTTTGTGGCACGGCAACTGGAAAAGTTACCGCCCATTACCTTTGACCACCTAGACTGCACGAAACTTCTAAAAGATCTCATGCGAATGCAAACCTCAATCGAAGAGATCAAGTCGACGTATTGAACGCTGAATCATTTGAAAGACTTAAAGGATGAGGTACTCCACCTTAAGAACGATTCCCTACCGCCTTCTGCCGTATCTAATGTGAATGCCAAACGTGGTGCATGGTTGTCAGATAGTGGTCCAGTGGGATTATCGTATTTACATAATGTGCAAAATAGTAAGGATTACGGCTCTAGTGAAAATACACCCCGATATCGAGAAATCCAGCGGGTAGAAGATAAACAATTCGAATGCCGTGAGTCATGTACGGAGCAACGATCATCGACCGCGGCGATGACAAGTGCTAACGAAACCGGTTCGACAAGTTACGTCGCGGTAGCACGTACAGCGGCGCAGACGATGACGTCACTGCGCTCGAGCCCCGTATCACCTGCGCGTCAGCTGTGTCCCGCTGATAACGCTAATGACAACAATAGTAATTGTTTAATAAAGCAGCCACATTTGTGTGAGAACGAATCAGATTTAATTTTAAATCCTGATAATGGGGGATGGAACAAGGTTGCATACCGTAAAAAACGTTCCAGCTATCGTTACCTGGGTAAATCGGGCATAGCCAGTGACATGAACTGTAACTTTAAAGCTGCTGACAAGAAAGTTCCCGTCTTCATAACGAACATACATAGTGAAACCACCGAGAACGACATAGTTGTATATATACGCGGTAAGACATAGGAAACTGTATCACTCGAGAAAATTACTATGGAGAAAGAGAAAGGACACAAGGCATTTAAATTCTATGTTTCTGAATCGAAATTACCTATTTACCTGGACGAAAAGATATGGCCTAAAGGGATTATATTCAGGCGTTTTATGTTTTTCAAGCGCCCTTATTCGAGCAGATTTTTATCTGCGGCCGGCAAAAGTGAAATAAATAATGAATGATTCTGTTTATCGGTTCGCTAGTTTCAACTGTAAAAGTGTGAAACGCTCCATTGAGAGTATAAGGGATTTATGTGACACCTGTGATCTGATTGCTTTGCAAGAGACATGGTTGCTACCGGATGATATACCATATCTAAGTACGATCGACAGTGGCTTCGGGAGCACGGGAACGTCAGCGGTCGACACGTCCGCTGGCATACTGCGCGGCAGGCCGTATGGCGGCGTCGCTCTGCTTTGGAAGAGCAGTGTTTTTCAGCAAGTGTCAGTGTTGCGGTGTGATAGTGCGCGTATATGTGCTATAAAGATAACAACAAGTGATCGACCAGTGATCGTTATGAGTGTCTACATGCCTACGAATTCAGTGGACAACCTGCCTGACTTTACGGATTGTCTAAGTACGATGAGCGCTATTGTAGATGAGTATAGCGTTGAGTCTGTGTTTGTGTTAGGCGATTTCAATGCTGATTTGCATGAATTGTTTTATAAGGAACTTAAACTTTTTTGTACTGAGCAGTGTTGGTCGTGTGTAGATGTTGATTTTCTGGGTACTGAGTCGGGAGCTTACACCTTTATTAGTGACGCGCACGGATCATGTAGCTGGTTAGATCACTGTGTTGTGACTCAAGCGGCTAAACGTACTATTGTGAATATTTTTATTGCATATGACACTAATTGGTCTGACCATTTTCCCCTAGTTCTTGAATGCAACTTAAAGCTATTGACACCCAAATTAGCCAAAGCTACAAGTACGACTAAAAACGTTGTATGGGGTGTTAGGAATAACAAACAGGTGGCTAAATATACCAATGAGTGTCATAAACGTTTGATTTTAATTGATTTTCCTGCCGAGTGCATAAATTGTGCTGATAAATATTGTAATGTGTATGGTCACGCGCGTACTCTTGACAGATTGTACTCTAATATTGTGTCTGCCTTGCGTGGTGCGTCTGTGATGGGTCGAGGGGGCACCAGGGCGGGTGGTAGTGGCCCACGTGTAGCGGGATGGAACGAGTTTGTCAGAGAGGCTCACGGTAAGGCTCGGCTAAAGTTTTCGCAGTGGGTAGCGTGTGGTAGGCCTAGGGCTGGCATCATGTATGCAGAAATGTGTGAGAGCAGAAGGGTGTTCAAATCACGATTGAAGGCATGCCAAGATCGTGAAGATCAGATTAGGATGGACACCCTTGCGGAGAAGCATTCTGGTGGTGATTTCCGTGGCTTTTGGAAACACACGAGCAAAGCGAATGGTAGGACGAGTCTTCCTGTGAGCGTCGATGGAGTTAGCGATCACAAAACCATCGCGAATGTTTTTAAGGATCATTTTTCCGTGCAGTCCCCTCTGGGTTCGGCTAGTGAGATGTTCAATGCTGAGGCGGCTAATGGGGTCGTGGGGGTTCGAATTTTGGCCAAAGAGGTGGCTTTAATCATAAAGAACATGACGAGAGGCAAATCCCCTGGGCATGACGGTCTCAGCATTGAACACCTGCAACATGCTGGCCCTCATATTCATCGAGTCCTCGCGATGTTTTACTCTCTATGCGTGAGCCACTCTTACCTGCCCTCGGATCTTATGAGGTCTGTGGTGGTGCCTGTTGTGAAAAACAAAAGCGGTGACCTTGCTGATAAGGCGAACTATAGGCCAATTTCGCTGGCCACCATCATAGCCAAAGTGTTTGACGGTTTGCTTAATACACAGTTGAGTAAATGTGTGGACCTGCATGATAACCAATTTGGTTTTAGACCGCAGCTGTCCACGGAGAGCGCCATACTGGCTCTTAAGCACACCGTCATATACTATACGGAACGTAAGACACCCGTATATGCGTGTTTCCTCGACTTATCCAAGGCCTTCGACCTGGTTGCCTATGATATCCTGTGGGATAAGCTGGAGAGTATTAACCTTCCTCCCAAACTTGTGGCAATTTTCAAGTATTGGTATACGCATCAGGTTAACCATGTCAGGTGGGCGGAGGCGGTGTCGGAGCCATATCGTCTGGAGTGTGGTGTGAGGCAGGGCGGCTTGACCTCACCCACCCTTTTTAACCTCTACATGGATGCACTCATCGTTGCGCTCAGCAGTGAGCATGTCGGTTGTCATGTTGACGAGGTATGCGTCAACAATTTAAGCTATGCTGACGACATGGTGCTGCTGAGTGCGTCGGTCTGTGGTCTGCGGAGGTTGCTGCATATTTGTGAGGAGTACGCGGGTGCACATGGCCTTAAATATAATGTGTCAAAGAGCAAATGCATGGTCTTTGAGGCAGGTGGTGCTAAGTGCCCAGAAACAGTGCCTCCAGCACATCTTTGTGGTTTACCTCTGGATAGAGTGGAACAATTTAAATACCTTGGGCATTGGGTTGTGTCTGATCTCAGAGACCACGCTGACATCGAACGGGAGCGGAGGGCTTTGTCGAGAAGAGCAAACATGCTCGCCCGCAGGTTTGCACGTTGTTCTAACTTAGTTAAGATCACCCTTTGCAAGGCGTACTGCACCTCTTTGTACACGTGCAGCCTGTGGGCTCGCTATACACAAGCTAGCTACAATGCCCTCCGCGTCCAGTATAACAATGCGTTCAGGGCAGTGTTGGGTCTGCCTCGTTTCTGCAGCGCCTCGGGCATGTTTTCGGAAGCGCGCACCGACTGTTTCCACGCCACCATGCGCAAGCGGTGCGCGTCCTTGGTGCGCAGGGTGCGAGACAGCTCCAACTCTGTCCTGGCAATGATTGCGGGGAGGCTCGATTGTCTTTATGTGAGACACTGTTGTGACCGGCATATTGTTAGTGTAAATAAAAAATAATAATAATTTGACATTTTCTATTATAGCTGTAGTTTGGTAATTTAATGTGACTTTTAATTTGGAATTTAATTTGACA
Source organism: Tholera decimalis (assembly GCA_943138885.2). Classification (NCBI taxonomy): domain Eukaryota; kingdom Metazoa; phylum Arthropoda; class Insecta; order Lepidoptera; family Noctuidae; genus Tholera; species Tholera decimalis. The sequence continues at coordinate 7,434,178 of OW964570.2, read as the reverse complement.
TTTAATTTGATAATTTGACATGATTTTTTATTTTTTTTTATTTATTATTATTAACTTAATTGACTTTTAATATATCTGAATCTTTTTGTATGTAAATTTCTCCCTTTGTATTTTAAATTAGGATGCCGAGCAATTGTTTTAATTTGTGTATTTTTATTTTATTTTATATGGGTCTTGGACCTGAAATAAATGAATTTTATTTATTTTTATTTATAAAACTTAAGAGCAGTGGTTATAGACATGATTTATGAGTTGTATGTCCTGGGTTCAAACCCACATTACTTTGGGTAATTTTCATCGTCACTAATGCTCTCAAAGCAGAGAACGAAGATATGATGAGAATGGGTATGTCAAAGGACTAAAAAAACAGTTTTAACGTTATAGTCTGGTTTGTTATCTATGATTCCATGTTTTAAACTATGTATGTATATAACTATACAACGTGTAACGGAAACCCCATATCTATCCAAAAGGACTGAAGACAACATCTGGTATGGAGTCTCTATGCAAAGTATCAGCTCAAAATAAGTGACTCACAGAATTGACCTCAAATTATTGGTTTCATATGTTTCTTGAATACCAGTAATAACAAACCTGTCACAGCACTATGAGGGTCATCACTTTCCACGTCACTTGCCAATAAAACGATAATCAAGATGGAAAAAGAAGGGTGATTGGAGTGGCAACACTGACCAAGGTTTAAATTGCTCCGTGGTAAATAATTGTTTAATTTTGTTATTTTTCACTAATGAACCTAAAACGTAAACGGATACACTTTACTTAGGATAAATAACCAGGGCAAGTGTTATCTCGGTGATCAGTTGCGAATCTTGATGAAAGTGATATTAAGAAATTATGTGACTGTTGGCGACTTTGGAAGCAAAACGAAGATTTGTAAGCATAATTAAACATACATAAGTACTAAAGTGACACTAATTCATTAAAAAACGGTGAAATTAACAATGAAATAACAACAAAATTTATATATTTTTTCTCAAGAATCAGTTGGGATTTCAAATGTACAGATTTCACAAAACGTAAACAAACGATATCTGACTCATTATTTGCTGACTTACGAATTGACCAATCAAATCCCAGCACGGACTATTGAAGTTTTGACACAAATATCGTCGTTCAGAAACTCAAAAACTTTATAATTAATGAACTTGGACACCAACTCTTTAAGGAATTTTGATAGAAGCACTCTACATTTTTAAAATATAAAATAAATTGAATTGTTTTTAAAATGAACTGCCCAGCTTGCCGTGGAAAAATACAATATGCTGGAGAGGCTTTAAAATGCACAGGATGTTCTACTAAATATCATTATGCCTGTCTCAATATGACATCAGCCTATTTTTTAGAGAACAATTTTGAACTTCAAAAAAGCTGGCGCTGCCCTGACTGCGTAAATGTCACTCGTCGCTTAAGACACGATAATACTCCCGTTCGCACACTCACGTCTTCCTCACTAAACGACACTACAATGTCAATTGACGACGCACATAACGAATCTAACATAGACATTACGACCGGTTCCGAGTGTTAAACCCCTGTGCAGAACAATAAATTCACCACCAAAATAAAAGAAATCGCAACAGAAGGTTCTTCTATCACCTTGGACAGCCTCAGTAAACTGCTTGATTCAAAACTAGAAAAAAATAACCAATCTCTACTTTCTGTACTGAAAAACACCATCCAAAATGAAATTCAAAAGAGCATTGTAGAGTTAAAAGAAGATATTTTAAAAGATACTCATAAACTAACACGTGAGCAAGAAATAGTTAAGAATAATATAAACACACTTAACGAGAAATTAATAACACTCAATGAAGAAAATAACGAATTAAAACGACAATTAAACGAAATCCAACAAAAGTTGATAACAATCGACCATCAACAACGGGACACCAATGTTAAAAAATTAGTACTATTTGGACTCACGGAATATGACCAAGAATCTGAGAACCAATTACAGTATCGCATTATTGAAGCATTTAAAGACATATTAAATGTAGACCTGACTGGATATATTGAAGGACTTTCAAGAATAGGAAAATTCAGCAACCCTCGAAGACCTATTATTATTGAGCTTATGAGCAAGTGAATGACGAAATACCTATTAGATAACGCAATTTATTTTAAACAAACTGGACTTTTCATATCAGAGTTCTTAAATGAGACTGCACTTCGACACAAAAAAGCACTACAAGAACAGCTACGTTTAGCCAGACAACAAGGACATCATGCAATTATCAAAAATAATAAATTAATAATAGATGGCAAACAATACCACCCCAATATAGACAAGACTAATGACGAAAAGAAAACAACAGAATTAAACCAAACTAATGACTCCCAAAAAAAAAGGGACACACAAATAACTCCAATAAACGTAACACAGACTTCTCACGAGCTAACACAGTTGAAACGAGTACCTTTCGTTCCTAAAGATGTTAACTTCACAGTATTATTTCAAAACGTGCAAAGTATTAACAATAAACTTGAGTTATTAGAAGAGTTTCTTGATGAAAATAAAAAAAATATCAGGCTCTATGCTTATCGGAAACGTGGCTATCACATGCAAAAAAAGACATGGTTAACTGCAATGGATACGTCCTCGCTACATCATACTGTCGACAGAACTACGGAGGCGGCGGAGTATGCATACTGCTACAAGAACATATCGAATTTATTGAACGTAGGGATATTATGGATATGTCGGTCGAATACATTATTGAAGTGTGTGCCGTAGAATTGCCTAAACTTAAAACTATACTCATTACTTTGTATTGGAATAACAGACAGCCTGATGTATTTTATAAACAATTACAACTAATACAAGAATTGATCTTAAAAAAATATTCTAAAAATAAAATAATATTTGGAGGAGATTTTAATGTAAATGTCTTGGATAAAAGTTTGCAATCTAAAATACTATTAAACTTAATGTTAGAATATAACTTCATTCAATGTATTACAAACCCTACTCGAGTGACAAAAACCACGTCCACTTGTCTCGATCTAATATTTATAAACTTTGACCCTAAATTAGCAACTACTCACGTAAATGATTTCGGATTCTCTGACCATAAAGGAACAATAATAAACTTAAAAAGAAATGACGGGATAAACTCAAATGTTAAAATATGGAAAGCTAAAAAACGATTATTTAATAGTAAAAACATGGAGAAATTTAGATTAGCATTACAAAAAATTAACTGGAATCTAATAATAAGTTTGGATAAAACCATGAATGAAAACTATATCTCATTTGAAAACCAATTACTCGCAATATTAAATGACTGTATACCCATAAAAGCAATAAAATTAAATGAAAATAAAAGAAAAAGCTGGTTGACACGTGGCATTAAAATATCATGCAAAAATAAGCGGCTGCTCTTTTTCTCTCTTCTAAATTCTTACTTCTTATTGTAAAGATCCGGTATTAACAAACCATTACAAAATATATGAAATAACATTAAAAAAGATAGTCAATAAATCAAAAAAGTTACAATACATTAATCAAATTAAAAACTCAACTAATAAAACTAAAGCGATGTGGAAAATTATTAAGGAACGTACTAATAAAAACCTGTATAAAACTCGACAAAACATTACACTAAAGATCCATAATAAACTTACGTCCGACCCAAAACAAGTTTCTAACTTCTTAAATGACTTTTTCGCATCAGTTGGGCAAATTAGGCAGAATGACGCAGAGCCGCGCGGCCGACCCGTACTGCAACCCAGTGTAAACACTGTGTTTCTTGATCCACCCACACCGCAAGAAATAAAAAATATTATTAAGAATCTAAAAAGTAAATATAGTCACGGATCAGATGAACTACCCCCGATATTAATAAAAACGTGTGCTGAGGAATTAACATTGCCTTTTTACTTGTTAGTAAATCAATCTTTTTCTGAAAGAGAATTTCCAGATGCTTTAAAAAAAAACCATTGTAAAGCCAATTCACAAAAAAAATTCGAAGTTAGACCCTAATAACTACCGTCCAATCGCATTATTACCTACGTCATCTAAAATATTTGAAAAGGCTATGTGTAATCGCGTATATAATTTCTGTGAAAAATTCAATGTTTTTGATGAATGCCAAAATGGTTTTCGGAAAAAACGGTCAACGGTTTTAGCGACATATAAGTTCATGCAAGAAATACTTAATATTTTAAATAATAAAAAATACGCTATTGGTATCTTGCTTGACATGACCAAAGCATACGATAAAGTTCAGTATAAGATACTACTAGACAAACTATACGGTATCGGTATAAGAGGTACAGCACATAAGTGGTTCACATCTTACCTACAAAACCGACAACAGTTTGTAGAAATTGAACATTTCAATGAATACTCTGGCGAACTTAACCTAATACGTTCGAATGGACTTAGGATTAGACATTCTATCCCGCAAGGTAGTGTAGTCGGATGTTTACTGTTCTTGATTTATATTAATGACCTCCCAAAAATTATGACTGATTCGTGTGTACTGTTTGCTGATGACATATCTTTGATTACTTCCTGTATTGACTCTCAAAATCTAAATGTAAATCTAACAAATATATTGCAAAATATACAACATTGGATGAAGGACCATAATTTAGAAATTAACTTTTCATAAAAACTTTTTTGCAAAAAATAAAACCGACTTCCATATCAAAACACTACAAAGCCAAAAATAATTTTAATTTCGGTAGTCGGTGTTATTGGTTTTGTATTTTCTTTTTTTTTCACACCGCCTTCCGAAATTAAAATTATTTTTGGCTTTGTAGTGTTTTGATATGGAAGTCGGTTTTATTTTTTGCAAAAAAGTTTTTATTTTCACGCTTTTTAGTGGGTCAGTGAATTTTCCAAATCGATTCGTAAATGACGGAGTTATGCGCGAACAAAAAACGCAATGCAGAGTAAACGAAAAGATCATCAAGGTAAATTATTTTTGTCGACTTTTTTGATTTTTCAGAAACGGCTCGTCTGATTTCGATAAAATTTTCATGGGACCATTTGGGAAGTATACCCTTTCCAACAAAAAAAGAATTTTTCAAATCGGTTGGTAAGCGACGAAGTTATGCGTGGACAAACATAAAAAAAAAAAAAAAAAAAAAAATACAAACATCCGAATTGAGAACCTCCTCCTTTTTTAGAAGTCGGTTAAAAAACCAAATTAATGCAATTTAGACCTCGTCAAAAAAGTCCTTTAAATATAAATTTTACGTTTGACAGTATTCAACTGGAATGCGCTGACACGTTTACTTTGCTTGGTCTGGATTTAGACATTCACATGACCTGGAAAGCACATATAAATAAAATCAAGTTAAAACTATCTAGTTTTATTTACGCGCTACGTGAACTTAAAAAAACGACCGATATTAAAACAGCACTATCTGCTTATTATGCATATGCTTACGCGTGGCTAAATTACGGCATAATTCTCTGGGGAAATAGTGTAGATAGCAACGACTTGTTTATACTTCAGAAAAAATGTGTCAGAATTATCGTAAACATTCACACTGACGAAAGTTGTAGACCGCATTTCAAGGAACAAGAAATTCTTACTCTAGTATCTATCTATATTCTAGAAAACTGTAAATTTGTACGACAGAACCCAAACTTTTACCAAAAAACTATAGATCTACCTCGCCGATAAGCACAGCGTTCACGATTTGAACATACGCTTGTAATACCCCCATCAAAATTAAAGTTACACAGCATGAGCCCTCTTGTGACATCCATTTTAATATACAATAAACTACCGAATGACATGAAATCCGAGCAAAACGACAAAATATTTATAAAACGCATTAAAAAACTACTCATCGATAAATGCTATTATACATTGAATGAATTTTTTGACTCTGACTTTACAACGTAGTACCGAAAGACATTTGCATTTTATTATATTTTTTGTGCGTAATGTAATAATTTGACCCTAATGTATACTGACATTGCTATTTTAATTTGACATTTATTTAAAATACCTATTTTAATTTGACTGATGAATTATTACATTTAGAGCCTTGCAACATTAATTATTGTGATTATTTTTATTTTGATTTTCGAGTTTGTATAAAGCCACTCTAATCTATACAATATGTAAAATTGCTGTGCCCCACAGGGTTCATGTGAGCTATTACCTATATATTATTAAGATCTTGTTAACACATGTTATTGCAATAAAGAATGAATTGAATTGAATTAATTCTCTTCGTTCTTCTTAATTTGAAAAATTCGGTCTCTGGTATCAATGTATTGAAATTTCTAATATGCTCCACACATGTAGACATAGGATTAAAAAACCTTTGCCATATCGTTTATTAACTAAGAAGCCGTGCACTTGGTATGTATATACCCTTTAAATTACACATTGTATATGAGTGCTAAGTTTCATCCAAATCCCCTAACACATACAAACATCCAAATTCTCAGATTTATGCTATACGAGTATAGAACGATAGTGCATAGTTCTAATAACCTGAATAACCCAGTGTTGTCTACAAAACAGTACAAAAGAAAGTATTTACTCTGCATTCAATCTATTTCAAGGGTCTGCGATCTTCAAAGCATTGTTGGAGTATCAGAATCGAAAGAGATTTGTTAGGAGCGACCTTGATCTTCCATCTTGGGCCATAGATATAAAGGCTGAACTAAACAGAGTTGACATTGTGACGCGATTTTGCGCCGTGTTTGTATTATTAGTGAGAAGTACTCACCTACCTACAAACTAATGTACCTATCTACGGAACGCCGTGCCTTAAATCTTTAAAAGTATTTCTTTTTAATCCCTGGCGAGTAATGATAAGCAATCCCGGTTAAGCAGACGACAACCACAAAAGTAGACCTGTGAGATGCCACACAAAAAAAAGCGTAATGAGAGGAGAGATGTAATTAGTAAGACGTGTCTGTGTGTTTGTCTGTGGCACCGTAGCTCCTAAACGAATAGACCAATGCCTCTGATGCAGTGTTTTTATTTGAAAATAAACGTGATCGAAACATTTCTTAGCTACAATTTTGTCGGGCGTTGCTTTAATGTTACAAATTATATAATTTGAAAAAATTATGTTTATAGTTTATCCTATGTCATGGGTGCGTTCACAAATATTTGAGCTCATATGCACACACCGAGACCAGAAACAACTATCTGCCAACAAAATGTATTCCGCATGGGCACACGGCATCAATCCCGCGACTCGCGGTCGAGCAGATAATCGCTCGACTACTGTGCCAATCCTATCGTCCACTCACTACGTTACTTCTTAGTGTTGTTTATCTATACCAATTACAATAGAGAAGAATACCTCTTTATAATAGAGGTAAAAATTGTTTATAAGTTTGTATGTAATGGTAATGAGCAATAGCTAACTGTACTACCTACTGGTGTAAACACAGCACAAACTTATCCCCCACTGTAATTTCAAGTCCAACCCACGTAATTGTGAGCTAATCTTGAGTATGCATCTTAAATATTCTTACGTTTTTCTTAGTATAGATAAATACTTAAGTGAGAATTCTTAGAACCTAGATCTAGATTGCAATCTTTCAGGAAAATGGATGTCATTAATATCATTCAGTAACAATGAACGAAAAACATGAAACTGGTTGGATGGGATAAAGAGCAATTATTTGACGTTTATATATTATGTAGTCGTTTATATTACTGTTTTACACCAAGCTATTGTCTTTCGGGGGAAAAATCACCAATTTCCCCTCCCACATTGGGTGGAGGGGAAGGGAGTGTCAGACTTCTACTGTTAAAAACCCTCCCTGTTTCTTTAGTTGCCTTTGCGTTCCAGGGCCACGGTACCTATTTTGCTAGATTAACATGCCCTCAACCTTTGGTCATTATTATCACTATCTTTATTAAATAAAGTCTTTTTTTTAACCTTTTTCTACTTGGCTTTTTTTTTTAAATTACGGATGAGCCCACTCTTGACATCAATTACACCTGATGGTAAGTGTAAGATGAGGTCTACGATCGAATGAGCGAGCCCAGAAAATGCCTATTCACTCTTGCTTTAAAGGCTGACGGGTCATATGTGGCAGGAAACACAGAAGCCTGCAGAGAGTTCTACACCTTGGCTGTGCGCACAATGAATGTTGAAGAAAAGCGCTTAGTACGACAAAACGGTATATCGACCAAGTGTGGATGGTATCCTGCGGTACGTCTGGCAGATCGGTAGTAAAAGGGGATGAAGGAATTAGGTCGTGGAGCTTCTGCGCACACTCTCCGAAGTACAATCTGTAGAAGATAGACAGGCAAGCAACGTTTTGCCGGTGAGCCAGGCTGTGAAGCTTGCCTGCCAGAACCTCGTCACCTATGAGCCTTTTAGCTCTGCGTTCGATCGAGTCAAGTGCAGCTATCTGGTATTTCTGGCTTTCTGGCTAATCAGATGCAGCTAGGTACTAGTATTTTTTTTGGAGCACCTACTTGTCTGACTGCTACAAACCAGGATAATTCAATACCGCACCTTTGTTGCCAGATTTTTTAGCTTCTGACTATACATATTGATTGTAACTGAAAATTATAGCCGAGAATGTTTAATAGAAAATGTTTTATAAATCTCCAAATATGTCGTCAATGTGATTTATCAGACAACCAAAAGCTGCTAACAGTTTTTGTCCCTTTAAAAATCCTCATGTTATATCGGTTCATAGTACACGTCGCCGCAATTTAAAAAAAAAAAAGATGGTGGCGCGCGGCGGATCGTTGTGGAACAAAGGTTCTATCGCCTTTGTCATCAGAGTAGGGTTTTTGAACAGGATTTTATGCGAAATCTTTGTTACTAATATTATAAATGCAAAAGTTTGTGAGGATTGGTGTATATATGTATGGAATTTTTTTGTTCATAATGAGCCTAATCTTAACCTCGATCTCGCCTGATGGTAAGCGATAGACGAGGTCTATAATGGAACGAGCGAGCCCAGAAGATGCCTGTTCACTCTGGCTTTAAAGGTTGAAAGGTCATAAGTGGCAGGGAACACAGAAGCCGGCAGAGAACCCCACAGCTTGGATGTTTGTTACTCTTTCACGCAAAACTACTGAACGTATTTTGAATTTTTGGTACCTAAGTAGATATTTGACATCCTGGAATAACACATAGGCTACTTTTTATTACGAAAATTACACGGGATCGTGCTTTATACGGGAAAACTCTCGTAGACAAACGAAGTAACAAACAAAATCTGGATTTTTTGTAAAAATCCAAAATCGGCTCTTATTTGTTTATACATCTTGCAACATAATAATTCATATGGTTATAGTGAAAGACTCCTACAATATAATCGAATTACAACATGGTTTTCGATCTAGAATATTTTGAGGTTATTTTTATTTTATAGAGCACCACATTGTAGTTGTTTAATTAATATTGGTTTGGAAAAGAGAACTCTTTGGTTTACGAGACAAAGTTCCATCTCTATTGCATAGCTAACCTTCTTTTTACAGCCATTTTTGGAGATTATTAAGGCTTTCCATTAAAACTATGCGTGTTAGTGAATCACTGAAAACGCGCAGATATTGATAGCCCATGCTAATTGTCTAACTAACTTACGCTCAAGGCAATTACGTGGCGACGAATATTCACTGCGCTCAGGGTTGATTTATGGCCCCTTTATTTTTTCAAACGCAAATTACCAGTACATAATAAAGTTAAGAAGATTTATTAGGTTTTCGCTGCAACTTCATTAAGGAAGACAGTTTTTTAAAATGAAATATTCGGAATCTAGGATGACAGCGTGTCGCTGGCTGCCATCTTGAAATTTGATTTGTTGGGAGTTTTAAAAATGGAACACCCAATTTCCCGCGCAGTTTAAGGGATTCTGTTTTGGAAGATGTTGGTAATTATTTTTTTAACTAGACAGTAATTTGAATTTGGAATGAGTTTTTTGTTTGCTGAATGTGATCACATTCTAGTACCTACATAAGTTTTGAAGACAACAATCGCGACCTGACTGGACACATATAGTGGTGGTCATATAATTAAGAACGATTTGTAGTACCAGACATTTTTTTAAAAAAACAATGTCATATGTACTTTTATGTTCCTTCTCAAAAGTAATTCATTATGTTATGAAATAAGTACATGGATAAAGTAAAAGGAATTAGGAGTAAATATTAAAATCACTTACTTTACCTTACAATTTTTTTTTTATCGACAGTTACAATTTCAAATAGTAATAAAGCTGGACAAATAATTAAGAACGGTTCTTAAACTGCTCGAGAGCAGTTTTTTTCTACACTTATACAACCATTGTTAATTAATAAGTGACAAAAAACAATCATCTTTAAAACAATGTCTCATAATTGTAATGTAATTTCAAATTATTAAAAAGTAACTCCAAAATACATCTTGAATGCCTTTATCTTTTACTTTTTTTTTACTTAGGGTCAGCGCAACACGTTTTCGTCTTCAATTCTCTATCAAACGTCAAACTATCATTTACTCTCCCCCCTGTTCTTTCATATTATTCCTCACAAATTCCACCTATATTTTCTTTGGCCTTCCTCTACCAATCCAACCATCAATACTCAAAACTCCTCAACTTAAAAGTTGGTGGTGTTAGTATTTAATACCATTGGATATAAATCTTTGATGCGGTCCGAACGCTTCAGCAATCGACCAACATAAAGCCGTTATTAAAAAAATGTCACAGCACTCCACTACGTTGTACTAAGTAATAAATTATTCAGTTTTTGAGCTCGACGGCAAAGTAAGTCTAGGTAAATGACCTGAGCGATTTATTCGCTAAGGGACATACTCGTACATACTGAATTTCATGTGAGGAGTGTGAACGTAGCAACATACTACGAAGAATAAAAACTATCGAACTAGAAAATATTATTAGTTGAGATAGATTGATAGATAGATATACCTTTTATTGTAAACCATAACAGAAAGAAATAAGGTCAAGTTGGTGCCTCATCACATCACACCAAGAATGCGAATGGTCCTATTCATCCTGTCCCTACACTGCCCTCCCCCTGTGACGCCGAGGTCTGTACTCTACAGGGGGTGCCCTTAGCGTGTAGTTGCCTTGTTTATAAGCGTCTACAAACGCAGAGGTTGTCCTGCGAGGTTCCATACAAAAAAACCACTGCCCCGACGTTATACATGAAATTAGACATTGAATGTCTAAGATTGTCGTAGTTTATAAAATAAAGAAGAATAGAAATACGCACAAGTCTGTTTGACTTATGCGCAATTCTCTTCTTTGAATTACATATTATATTATTAAGGTTTTTTTCCACTTATTAGTGCAGTACTTTTCATTTTGAAGTCGGTTTACTTTTTTTATAAAGATTCTATTATGACACTGTTATACAAGTGCAAAGTAATATACTATTAGGAATATCACGAAATATTGCGGTTTTCCTTATGTATGGGACCAAATGAACGTAATCTGGCCTAAACTGTGACCCCAAAAATTCGTCAGAGAATTTTGGTCGAAGGCGATGTGTGGCACTGATTGTGACTTATTTAATGAGGGTCAAGATACGCTGTGTTTGCTTTCCTCTAGCAACCTCAAATGAAAGGCATCGTGTACTAATTTTATATATTCGTAAATGCTAGCGAGCGATCCTGGATTCACACAGATGCAATGTGTGTACTAATGTAGTGTCAGTGTGGGGTGATTAATAATTTGTATTATTATTATGATTAGACGTAATGCTCCTATAATAGTACAACGTGTAATTTAAAGGGTATATACATACCAAGTGCACAGCTTCTTTGGTACAAACAAACGATATAGCAAGGGTTTTGTAATCCTATGTCTACATGTGTGGAACATATTAGAAATTTCAATACATTCAATGTATTGAAATTTCTAATATGTTGTAAATTCGGTCTCTGGTATCATACCAGAGACCGATTTTTTTAAATTAAGAAGAACGAAGAGAATTATCGTTTTATTGGCAAGTGACGTGGAAAGTGATGACCCTCATAGTGCTGTGACATGTTTGTTATTACTGGTATTCAAGAAACATATGAAACCAATAATTTGGGGTTAATTCTGTGAGTCACTTATTTTGAGCTGAAACATTGCATAGAGACTCCATACCAGATGTTGTCGTCAGTCCTTTTGGATAGATATGGGGTTTCCGTTACACGTTGTATATTACAAAATTTTATTGATACTCAATTAAAATACTTCATAAGTTAAGCGTCAGTAGCCTAATGGCTAAGGTGTCGGACTTATGATCGAGAGGTCGCAGGTTCGAACCCCACCCACTCACTATTGTCGTGAACCCATGAACACATGCATATTTAGCTTAGTTACTGTTGGGGGGGTTAACAAGACCGCTAGTAATGTGAATTGTACCCACTATGTTAGTTTTTTTTTAAGAAAAAGTAATAATAACAATTTAATGCACAATGTTTAAAATAGCATCGAAAGTAACTCTTTTTTTGTTATATGATGTAAAAGATAAAAAAGATTACTGTGTGTGTGGGTGTATGTCTCCTGAAGATGTTTATCCTTAGGATATGTCTGAGATAGTTCTCAGACACACTTGTAGATCTTTTTAAGAAACCTTTACTATTCCGTAGTATATTATTTTGATTTATTTTATCTCATAAGGTTTAGCCAGCGTTTGCATGTAAACGTACAAAAACATGTCCATATGTTACAACATCACATTACAAATCTTTAAAATTCCTAGTTTTTCTGTACTATGCTTGCATATACATAAAACTTCCTCTGGAATCATTCTGTATATATGAAAATTCGCACTAAAATCTATTGCGTAGTTCGAAAGATCTAAACATACAGAAGTGCGACGAGACTTTTTTGAATACTTTGTAAAGATCTGGATTTAACAACAAAGCAATATTATGTAAATTACTACTACAAGACGAACGGCGATGCGCCATCGTTACAAGGTAGACATCCCACCCATACGCATGAGACATTTTGGTAATAAAATCTTCTTTTAAATTTTTCATTGTGCGTACAGTTGTTAGGAAGTGAAATTACTTACCGGAGTTTGTGCTTCCTGATAGCTAAAACCTGGGAGTCTATAGATCAATAGTGAATAGATTACTTGTAGATAAAAGTGATTCATTTCCAACCGCATCATCGCTTACCATCAGATGATACGGTGATCGCTTATCGACAACACAGAACAAAGAACAAGAAAAATAATCCATATGTGTCCTACGGGTTTTCGGGTTTGTGCCTGCTTAGAGAGTCTTATGTCGTAAAGTGTAGTGTTGAAAGATGCCGCTTGGTTGCTCGTCGGTGTGGCGAAAGTTATCATAACTTATTGGCCTATTTCATGATAAAAAACATATCGCTTCGGAGTATGCAGGCTTGTATTATGTTAACAGTTTTCTCTATATCAAACGATATAGTTTACAATCTATCTTTCTCATGAACAGCGTAGAAAACAAGTTTATCTTCACGGTCTTAAGCACAATAGGTAACGCAGTCATGTTGAAGTATTATTATTTGTTGATATACCTATTGCTGTTACGTAGATACCGTTCTAATCTTTCATGTGTTACAAAAGGATGGCTTTGTAGCGATAAATTGAAAAAGGGTTATTCTATTGCAGTTGTCCCTTTTCAATAAATTTAATGTGTTTAATATTCAAAATTTTTTATTGCTCATGAGCACTGATAAAATTTCAGGACCTAGTGCTCGGATCGAATTGGTTGTTTTCTATGGAGAGGTAACGGCAAAACATGATTACATGATTTTCAAAATGTTTTTTAACTGTAGGTATTAATGAGTATGAGAGGACAGTGTAGAGCGACTTACAACTCATAAGTCGTGCAAAAGTTTGGTACGATATAATTTTAATTTCCATGTCAACCAATGTGTACCATGCACACTTTAGCGCCAGCTTAGTTACACTTCGAGACCAGGCCTAGCGTTGTTCAGACTTTCAATAGAATACAAGGCCATCTTATTCTGGTTTCTTTACTAATGACATTAGGGTTATCTTTTGAAATCGTCTACTGGATGCCTCCGGTATCACTTTCATATCGTCGATGCCCGCAATTTGACGTGTATCAGTACCTAAATAACAGTTTAGGTGCTTATAGAAACACATCGATAAGGCTGGTACAAATTACGCTTTTAAAGTATCAAAACTCGTCTTGAGATGAAGCTTGTAGCAAAATTATAATAATAGCTGCACAGGTTTCGAGGATTAAGGATGTTTGCCAAGGACAGACCTTGGGTAGCTTATGGGTTAGTCAGAAGCCTGAAAATCTGATCAGTCTTCCCAAAAAGTATCGTGCCACCCAGCTACCTACTGGGTTGTGAATGTCAGATAGGAAGTTTGCGCTAAGTATCTATAAAGTCCTTAACAATTTGTATGAGGTCCCATATGAAGTCGTAATAAAGTGTCGCAAGTGGTTTCGTACAAATAATATTTTTATATCCTTACTAATATTATAAATTCGAAAGTAACTCTATCTGTCTGTGTGTTACGCAATCACGCCTAAACTACTGAACCGATTTTAATAAAATTCGGTACGGACGTAGTTTAGAGCCTGGGAAAGGACATAGGCTGCTTTTTAATGCGAAATAAAAACTTTTTTGCAAAAAATAAAACCGACTTCCATATCAAAACACTACAAAGCCAAAAATAATTTTAATTTCGGTAGTCGGTGTTATTGGTTTTGTATTTTCTTTTTTTTTCACACCGCCTTCCGAAATTAAAATTATTTTTGGCTTTGTAGTGTTTTGATATGGAAGTCGGTTTTATTTTTTGCAAAAAAGTTTTTATTTTCGCGCTTTTTAGTGGGTCAGTGAATTTTCCAAATCGATTCGTAAATGACGGAGTTATGCGCGAACAAAAAACGCATTGCACAGTAAACGAAAAGATCATCAAGGTAAATTATTTTTTTCGACTTTTTTTGATTTTTCAGAAACGGCTCGTCCGATTTCGATAAAATTTTCATGGGACCATTTGGGAAGTATACCCTTTCCAACAAAAAAAGAATTTTTCAAATCGGTTGGCAAGCGACGGAGTTATGCGTGGACAAACATAAAAAAAAAAAAAAAAAAATACAAACATCCGAATTGAGAACCTCCTCCTTTTTTAGAAGTCGGTTAAAAAGGGCTGTAAGGGGTTGAAATAGGGGATGAAAGTTTGTATGGAAATTACGTCATTTTTAAAGCTAGAAGCTTGAAACTTATTTTTTAGACTTTTGTTAGATATAAATAAATACGACATTCAAATTATGTATGAGTTTTATTTTCAAAATAATTAGCTTAAAAATTAAAAATGGTGCCGAAAGTTACTAAACCGCGCGGACGAAGTCGCGTGCACAGATAGTATTTATTTTATAATACTTATTCTATTTCAACCGACGACCAAAAGAGGAGGTTATCAATTCGACGCGTATATATTTTTTTTTTATTTTTTTTTTATGTATGATCATCGATTACTCGAAGACGGCTGAACCGATTTGGAAAATTCTTTTTTTGATTGAAAGGCTATACTTTGAAATTGGTCCCATTTTCATAAACGTTAGGATCTGATGATGGGATCCTGGAGAAATCGAGGGAACTCTTCAAATATTATAGGCACACCTATGACGTTTTGGGTATTTATTATAGTAACTTGTGCAGTTGCTCTCAAAAAGTACCATTTGAGGAAGTGGAACTGATAATGAAGACTACAGATGGCCGCCGAAACTACTCAATAATAAGTATTGAGTGGATTGCGATTCGATTACTTGAATATGGATGTTAAGCACTTTATACTCGTCACAATGCATATGGTGATGTAGAGCTGATGGTGAAGTACCAGAAGAACTCCTCAACAATTAACGGCCCAGCATTGGGAAAAGCAATATTTTGTGAAAGGTTATAAGTAGTTGACATTTAGGCTCTTGTAACTAGGTAAATTAAAAATAGACCAACTAAAAAGAGTGAAATAAAAATTTTTTACCAAAAAATTAAACCGACTCCCAAAAAACACTGCAAAGTGAAAAATAACTTTAATTTCGGAAGTCGGTGCCAAAAACAAAAATACAAAACTAAAGACACCGACTACCGAAATTAAAGTTATTTTTCACTTTGCAGTGTTTTTTGAGAGTCGGTTTAATTTTTTGGTAAAACGTTTTTTAAACTATCGGAATCGTATTTTTATGGCCAGGATCTTCTGACAATTACAAGTAATGTTTTTTTTTTATATTTACTGAAAGTTTTAGACATTATTGTTTTGGGGAAATAGTATGTTTTAATTAATTTTCTCGATACGCTTTCACGTTATGAATGAATCATGATTGAGTCCCCAAAAGTGACCTCGTCATACACGTCATTGAATCACCTGTGACATACACACACACTAGTAGTCCTATGAAAGTTCCGTTCGATTACGGTCGTAAAAAATAAGAAAAGAAATACCAATTATTTGATACAGGCAATGAAACAAGTTTGCTTTTTTAGTTTCACATTCGCAAACCAAGAAGGTAGTTTAAACACTAAGCGGATTATTCCCTATTTCATTTAACCAGCTTATATGCACTAGAGTTGTATTAATAAATCATTCTTAGTGCCGTCAGAGTGTCATTTTGAGTGCTTTAGCTTTTTACGCTCTCAAATGCATGAAATTCTGATGGCTTTTGTGCTTTTATAGTTATTTTTGCATAAGAGTGACCTGAAAATAGCAACGTGCATGTTTTATTTATAAACTCTTCATGCACATAGGTAGGTACAACGGCGAAATTAATGCCGTAGGCATTCTCTACCAGTCAATTATGAGTGATATGGATTGAAATATTGGGAGAGATGAGAGATAGCATGATATATTGTCAGTCTTGTAAAGGTGTATCATGTTTCCCATTAACTGTGTTGTAGCCGACATTAACGTCGGAAATAGCATACTCTTGCCAAGGTCGATCCATAGATGGGCGTAGTAATCTAGAAATACCCTATCTATCTGGATATAATATATCATCCAGATTGCAGAATGCTGATATAGAGAGGGAACGGAGGGCCCTGTTCGTGCGTGCGAATATGATCGCCCGTAGGCTTGCACGTTGTACTGCAGAAGTGAAGGTGACGCTCTTTAGAGCATTCTGTACACGAGCAGATTGTGGGAGAAGTATTCGCAGACATCGTATAGGGCCCTCCGTGTCCAATTCAATAATGCCTTCAGAAAACTGTTGGGGTTGCCATGGCGTTGCAGTGCGTCAGGGATGTTTGCGGCGACGCGTGTTGATTGTTTCCACACAATAATGCGCAAACGTGCACATTGGCGTATCTAGAGATATTTTCCAGAGGGGGCCTGGCCCCTAGTGGTAAAAGCGATAATCACTTATCGAAGAATAGTCAAGTGCATGAACCCTTCATCCTTCCATAGTAGCAAGTATAGATTAACGAAAAATAACTTTGTTTTTTATAGCGTTTGTATAAATGACTAAGTTATTAGGGGTTAAAGTGAAAGAGTCAGATGATTTTCCCACCCCGAAAAAAAGGAGTTAAAGTATGAAATAATGAAAATACCTTTTTTTTTTCTACGTGACATACTTATTGAATCAAAATACTTACCTTCATTTTCTATATTTTTATCTCATTGAAAACTGTCCGTTGGAGCAAGGTCTGGTTGGTACGCAGGATGACCTATGGTTTCTAACCACAGCTTCTGCAGAGTTAAAACAGTTTCTCGTGCAGTGTGATGTCTTTTGTTATCATATGGATGGAGCAATAATGGTGAAGATCGATTCACGAGACAGGGCTGTTTCATTGCTAGTTTCGCTATCATTGTTCGAAGTTCCGCACACTAAACATCTGCTGTTATTGCCAGATCATACCTGAGAAAGCTATAGTGAATAACACCACAAATAGACTACCAAACAGTTACCATTACCTTACTTTTGGTAAGCTTTGCCTTAAGGCACTTTTGCGGCGCTTGACCTGAGGTCAACCATTGCATTTTTTTGCTTTCGGTTTTCGTAAAGAATCCGTTTTTCGTCACATGTCACAATTCGATCCAATATTCCTTCATTTTTGTACCGATTCAACAAGGCAACGCAAGTTTCAACATGCGTTTCTTTCTGCAGATCGGTCAAATAGGCCAAAGGTCAAAGTAGTCAAAGGCCAAGTGCGAGTCAGACACGCCCACGAATGGTTCCGTAGTAACTATAATAATATAATATAATATGTATATTTATTTGACGAATAAAAAAACCTTAAAAATTTCTTAAAACTAGCTTATTTAAATTTTTACAACTACGCTAAATAACTTTGTATTTCATAGTGTTTGTATGCATGACCCGATTTCATTCAAACCAATTTTGGTTGGAAGTTTACATTAAGATCTACAGACACATATTTTTTTTTAGATTTTTCACTCCATTATTATAGAAGTTAGAGGGGGGACACATTTTACCACTTTGGAAGCTTATATCTTTTAAACTATTGACTTTATGAAAAAGTGGTTTTAGAAAAACCTTATATCATTTTTAAAGACCTGTCTATAGATACCACACACGCATAGGTTTCATGAAAAAAAATATTTTTTCAGTTCTAGTTCCATGTATGGGGACCCCCCTTTATTTTAAATATTTTTTCTTCAAATCGCAAAGCGGTTTACAGAATACATCTACCTACTTAGTTTCACATGTATAATCTTAATAGTTTCGGAATAAAATGGCTGTGACATACGGACGGACGGACAGACAGACAGACAGACGGACAGACATACTAACAATGTGGGTGGAATTCACATTACTAGCAACCCTGTTAACCCCTCCAACTAAGCTAAATATGCTTGTCTGGAGTGGGTTCATGACAATAGTGTAATGAGTGGGGTTCGAACTCGTGATCTCTCGATTACAAGTCTGACACCTTATCCATTAGGCTATTGGATATTGAAACTATAAGGGTTCCGTTTTTTGCCATTCGGCTACGGAACTCTAAAAAGGGAAAACCACGAATATTTTGAGTAGATTATCGCACTGTCTGGCAGTTGGAGTACTTTATACTGCCTACCCAAATGTCCTTACTTTGGTATTGTACGTCAAATCGTTTGAGCTCCTTAAAGTTCTAAGTTGAGCCATACGATAACTGACTAACGCTTTTAGTGTTTGGACGGGCCTGCTCAAATCTGTATGATTATGTCCTCTAAAGGGCGTCACAGACATAAACGTATGTGGCTCTCATATGATTTGTTCACTTCGGATTGTATGGTCTTTAAAAGAGATGTTGACCTCTGACTTTGTTTCAGTGTTTCTTCTCAGAGTAGTCAGTTAAGAAACACCGGCCTCATCTAGTTTACATTTACGAAAAAAAAAATACGTGTGAAAGTGTTATTTATAACCTTATTGCAAAATAAATATAAATATTTCATGAGATCTAAGAGATTATATTTATTATTTTTAGATTTTTCACTTTCTATTATTTTTATTTTTTTTAAATATTACTAGCAATGTGGGTTCAATTCACATGACTAGCAATCTTTTTAACCCCTCCAACTAAGCTAAATATGCTTGTGTCTGGAGTGGGTTCATAACAATAGTGTAATGGGTAGGATTCGAACTCGTAACCTCTAGATCCTTAAAAGGATTTACTTTGAGAAAACATTGATTTAGGATCCTATGTTTCAAACTATTGACTTTGAGAAAAAATCGTTTTAGGAACCTGAATGTCATTTAAATAGAAGACCTATCTATAGGCACCCGGCACTAATAGATTTGAAAAAAAAAATATGTTTCAGCTCCTTGTTTTAAGAGCATATGTACAAAATCGTAAAGCGGTTCACAGAATTCATCAACTTACCAAGTTGATGAACTTACCAAGGTGTGTGAGTGTGACATAAGGACGGACAGACAGACAGACATGACGAATATATAAGGGTTCCGTTTTTTGCCATTCAGCTACAGAACCCTAAAAACCTTTGCACAAAAATATCTGTTTAAATTAAAGTTGGGAAAGTTTGCCTTTTTTTCGGCGCGCACCCATGTGTGGTTACTTGAAAATGAAACTGTAGGCTCGCTGCGACAGCGAGTCAGACAAACAAGGGGCAAGGTGCGGTGAGTACGGTGGGTGGCGGATTGCTTCCAACTGTAACTTGGCTGTCAGCTAAAACGAGTTTTTTAGCTTTGCGATGGTCTGTCGTGAAATGTGAGCTCGCACGTTGTCGTGGAGAAGCAATGGGGAAGAGCGATTGACCATTGTCTTGCACTAACTGTGTGATATAAAATATTTTTGATTTTGATTTTGCTTCTCCATAATTGTTTGCAATTTTTGGCAATAGACATCTGCCATCACTGTTGTGCCATTCGGTAAGAAGCTGTGATGTACAAGTCCAACACTGGACTACTAGACGATCACCATCATCTTCCTATGAGTGACCTTTTTTTAGTGCACTGATTAGGTGCTGTACCCGGGTCCACCTACTAAATACGAACGCTTACGGTTGTCGTACAGGATTGACTTTTTATCGCAGGTAACAATTCGATTGAGAATTCCGTCGTTTCTATGCCGATTAAGTAGAGCTATGCATGCATAAGTCTCGCTGTTGGTCGCTTACTTCGTGTGGCACCCACCTAGCTTTTTTATCTTTCCAATTTGACGCAAGTGTTTCAATGTTGTTCTGGCACTAACTCCAAGCCCTGTAGCCAGCTAAGCCGTAGATTGAGTAGGATCTGCTTCCACTATCGCTTTCAATTCGTCAATGTCGACAATGGTTACCGACCGACCGCGAGCTCGTTCTTCAACTAAAAATGTTCATATTTAAAACGATTAACCCAATAATGGAACGTGTTTATGCAAGCAATTTTAGGTCCCGTACACGTCGATAATATTTCATGTTGTTTGTGCATCGGTATTTCCACGTAGGAACTCATATATACAAAATTTTTTACACTTTATCATAGCGCCAAAAACTACCACAGTTACACAAAAACAAAAAAAAATATCTAAAAGCAAATGACTGAAGTTGAAATTAAATTAACACGGCTTTAGAATCAAATTTATTTGAATTTCGAATTGCGCGCCAATCCACAGAAAATTAAATCTGATAATACTGATTATAGAATTTCATAGGTAAAGACATGGTAAAGATCTATTATTAGGACTACAAAGTTGAAACTTGTTGGATAGATGTATTCTGTGAACGGGTTTACGGTTTTTATCCAAAAATAAATAAAATGAAAAGCTAATGAATGAGGTTTCCTAAACCATTCCTTCACAAAGTCAATCATTTGAATGATTTATAGACTTCCAAACTGCTAAAATGTGTGTGGAGAACACACTAATTCTACACTTCTAATGTTTAAAATAAGAAAGTGCAAACTATTTAGATTTTATAGATTTTGCACTTTCTTTTTCTTTTCTTTTCTTGATTTTGCTTTTTCAGATGAAAACTTACAACGAAAATTATTTTGAATGAGATAGGTACTATTACGCTTAGGTGGACTGCCAGCTGAGTTATGTGATATAGAACATTTTGAAAAATTTGGTCATTTATACAAACGGTTAACGAACAAACTTCGTAATATATGAGAAACAAAGTTATTTTTCTATGCTTGAATACGGAACCTTTATGGGTGAGTCCGACTTGCACTTGGCCAGTTTTTTTAATTTTTCAACCATATTGTTTGTTGCTATAAATTCTGGGGTGGGTACCAGACGATTCTGGGGTGGGCACGGACCACCCGGCCCACCCTGTTCCTACGCCCATGAACGTGCAGCATCATTGGTGGCTCGTGTTATGACTAGTCCCAACAGGATTCTGAAGATGGTCCCGGATATAATAGACTGCCCATATATGGTTCACGGCTTCCAATTATATATGTCTCCGTATCGTGTTGTCTACTAACCCTAGTTTTTAAAGTTATTGTTTACTAACTATAATAAAATATATGAGCTATATGCATTGATTTAAAAAGTAAAGATACTTTCGTCAGAACATTTGACGGACGCGGTCGCCCTACATAACACACTAGCGCCATCTATCATAACTAAGATGTCAATCGGCGTGGTCTGCTCCTAGACGTAGCCTTGTAAGAGCGGGGTGTGGTATTTTTCGAGGTACAAAGAAATAAAAAAAAACTTTTAAGTTTTTGAATTTTATATTTGTTGTACATAAAAATACATTTTAATTTGCTTTTAATAAACAATAAAAATTAATTTTGTACATAATTTAATCTTATAATAATATTATTAAATCTTTTTATTTCATCGGCTGCATCGCGCGCCGCTGCAAAGTTATGTCGCACATTTACGCGGCTTCGCGCTGTCTATGCTAAAGGTTGAGACATGCAAGAAAGAAAATTGTTTTAAATAATGTTAGAAGTTGATTTAATGACATATTTTTAACTTACCGGTGATATGAAATGTTATATTTTTTTTATTGTGCTTTATGCCGTAGTTCACGCAACCCTTCACGACACAATTTGGCATTTTTGCTTGTAAAACTGACGACCCCTCCCGAAGATAGCCGATCGCGTACTAGTTCACTTCGATAAAGGTTAGACCACTTTGGGACCAAGTTCGAGGCGTCATTATAACATGCGGTCCGCCCAGTCCTTACGAAGTAATATATATGTCAATGGCTATATGGCTTGAAATAAAGATATTTGAATTTGAATATCGAAATTCACGTTAAGCGATTGCCCTGCTATCATTGGCACATCTTTGACGGTCATTTTAACTAATTATATGGTAACTAGCAGACCTGGGACTTCACTCCCTAGGAATTTATCACGTTAAAACATGACCTCCTTCTTTTTCAGTCGGGTAAAGTCTATAACCTTCCCTCAAGCTTCAAGATACTTCCATACAAATTTTTTATCCAAATCCACCCGATACTTTCGAAGATTAGTGCGATCAAACAAGCTTTGCCACTTCATAATATTACGTTTAGGAAATGCATTAAATATGCATTGAGTTTGCTATTAATCTATTTGTTTGTGATCCTTTAGTAACCGACTTCAAAAAAAAGGAGGAGGTTCTCGATTCGTCTTGAACTTTTTCTTTTTTTTATGTATGTTACCTCATAACTCGGAGATGGCTGGACCGATTTGGAAAATTATTTGTTTATTTGAAAGGGTATACATTCTAGTTCGTCCCATTGTCATGACGTTTGAATCTGATGATGGGATCATGGAGAAATCGAGGGAACTCTTGCATACACACCTATAGCGTTTTGGGTATTTCTTATAGTAACTTGTGCAGTTGCTCTCGATAAGCACCATTTGAAGAAGTGGAACTGATGATGAAGACACCAGATGGCCACTGAAACTACTCAATAATAAGTATTTCGTAGATTGCGATTAGATTACTTGAATATGGATGTTAAGCACTTTATGCTCGTCACAATGCATATGGTGAAGTAGAACTGATGGTGATGTACCAGGAGAACTCCTCAAAAATTAACGGCTCTGCACCGGGAAAAGCAATATTTTGTAAAAGGTGATAAGTAGATGACATTTTGGCTTTAATAACTATATAGATAAATTACAAACCGAACCACCAAAAAGAGTGAAAATAATTTTTTTTTGCAAAAAATAGAACCGAGATCCATTATTTTTGGCTTTGTAGTGTTTTGATATGGAAGTCGGTTCAATTTTTTGCAAAAAATTTTTTTTTGCTTACTAGCAGTTTCGCAGGACTTCGATCTCGTGGACTTAATCACGATAAAACATATCCCTCCTTTTTTACAGTCGGGTGAAAAGCCTATAACTTTCCTTAGCCTCCTTTAGCTTCAAACTACTTGTACTAAATGTCATCCAAATCCAACCAGTCACCCTCAAACTTGCAACCCTTGTACTGCGCATTCTATCAGTCAATGTGATTTTCAAAATGCCAAAAATGGTTTTAAAGGTTTGACAACGTGTCATTTTGACATCGTCTATGTGAATGTAATATTTTTTACGTTTGTAGTGTCGTTTTTTCCATTGTCAATACTCTAGAGCATTTGAATGCCTACACCTTTTTTTAATAAAAAAAAAGAATTTAATAAAGACATCTCATTTGTATCCAAAATATGTATATCACCGTAAAGCCTGCTTAACAAATACATTTAACAAAACTAAAATAAATCATTTAAGTCTTCTTTTTATTTTTTTATTGGTATGACCAACATTTCACCTGATGATAAGCGATGATGCGGTCGAAGATGAAGCACTCAGGTGATAGCTCAGATTTTCCCGGTTCGGTTGTCCATAATATTTAATCATTAATATTTAAACGCATATTTTACTAAAAATATTAAAGAACTATATATGTGGATACAGTCGTGGGCACAGCACATAAAAGCCATTTCGTTTGATTTATTTTGCACACAAAATTCGTGTTCAAAATATGAATCAGAAACGTTATGAACTTGGTACGTTAAGAGATAGTGTTTTGCTGCAAAATATTGTAAATCTAGAGCGCTAAGAGGTTATTAGTTGCCTCAAATATGACTTGATGAAATGTAAATATGGATTTAAATAAACCTTATAAACTGTAAAACTATACTTTATGCTTTGATTTTCTAAATATTGTTATCATAATGTAATTTTTAAAATAAGTAACTTAGGCCGTGCGCGTACTGCCTGCGGTGGCCGCAATTCCGGTAGTTCTACCGCACCGGTAGACTGACCGCAGTGCGCGCACTTCTATGACACTCCATACTTCACAAATTTTGCGGTGCGGTAGAACTACCGGAATTGCGGTGCCGCAAAATTTGTGAAGTATGGAGTGTCATAGAAGTGCGCGCACTGCGGTCAGTCTACCGGTGCGGTAGAACTAACGGAATTGCGGCCACCGCAAGGCAGTGCGCGCACGGCCTTAGTGTCGTCTGCGCGCGGGCTCGTCGTTATTAAACTGGCGTTAATCTTAAGGCGACAACTGCTGTCAAAGATCTCTCTCAAGTTGCGAAAGAGGAAGAAAAACTAATCTACGCTTCACTGGGAGTGACGCGACCCAAACTTTAGCCAAAAGCAAATTTCCATAATATTATTTGGCCTTAAAATAATTATATAACTGTAAACTATGCCATTGATAGAGGAGCTCGTGGATATTATCAGCCGTACGGGGTGATTTTCAAGGTAAAGCAACACTAAACGAGGTCAGCCCGTGGATGGGTGACACCATCATAACATATCGAGATATCTTATTGCATACACAAAGCACGTCAAACCGTTGGTTACAAAATCGGATACTGGTCTTACAAGGTCTTAGTGGTCAATCAAACTGCACTAGCAGGTGCGGGGGCGGGCGCGGGCGCTCGGGCCTTGGCGTGGCGTCTGCGTATTCACAGTGCCGAACGAGCTACGAGTGTCATTGCACACGTGTTTGGTCGTTCTCAAACTTTGCTATGTATTTAGAAGACATGGATGAAGATTTGCTTTTATTAATGGAAAATTCATACTTGAAATGGAAATTGCAATATATGAAGTTTTATTTCTTCCCATAATTTATTTGTGGCTGCTCTATTTAAATGTTGCAGATGTTTGCTCTGCCAAATAACAGTGCGATGTTGTACTGCAGATATAAATCCTTCCGTATTGATATCCATGACGATTCACGACGCTTCGGCGGGTGAATCAAAATGGCTTAGAACCACAAGCGTAGTCACCTAACAGACGCTATATCACTGTGAACGATACGGGCGGACTGAGCCATTAGAAACACCCGCGCAACCCGCGCCCGCGCCCGCCTCACGAAGACGTGCGATTTGCGGGAGCACTGTCAACGCAACTGGCGTCTGTATACATTTTGAATTACACGCGCCCGCGCTAGCAACCGCGCCCGCCAAGCCACACACACACACACACACAGACACAGGCCAAGGCCAAGATGGTGGAACGAGTTGACGGACAGTATAGACTTGTAATGAGAAGTTTCTTTCACCTTAATTGGGACAAAACAGGCTAGATAATTATTTTTATAGAAATTAAAAAGAATAGGAAAATCATCAAAACTTTCCTCCCGCTCTAGATGGAGGGGTGAAAAAAAAATTAACGTAAGAATACATAATTATGTACTACAGTGACACTTTTATTAAGTTAGAGACAATTCAAAAATACTGTGATAGGTGTGGATGTAACATATTTTTGTATGTAATTACCGAATTATCGATCACGTAACCAAAAGACTGGCTATTTCTTTGGCCAAAGTCTAAAATAAAAAAATATTTTATTTCAGACCACAAGATCCATAGTTTTGTTAGTATTACATATATGACTTATAAACTATGTTAGTAACAAAACAACTAAGCATTGCCATACAACGAGGAAATGCCGCCAGTCTCTTGGGTAAGTTAGCAGCCGACAGCGTTGATGATGAATTTTTTGATAATGTACTCTAGTTTATATTTTAATTATGAAGAGGGTTTGTTAAATGTATTGAAAATTATTAAACAATTTGGGAGTTGTGAACATCACAACCCCCAAATACGAAAATTGTTCAATATTTTAATATCATGATGTTAAGAAATTGTGCTAAGAATATCTTCTGCCTGCCAATTTGCTTATTAATTTTGTTGTGTACTTATACGTCGACTTATAGAAGCGTCATGACGGCTTGCGTATTTTGCCCAGTATTGCACAGGGTCACAAACTGGAAGCCCTTTGCGTTTAGGTAGCATGATTTTGTCAAGCGGAAGAGAAGACGTGCTGATGAACATAGATATATAGATAGAATATTCTTTATCGTACATCAATAATTAATTAATATACAGGTGTGTTTACCTGTTTCACAGTATTGCTTAACCTATGGTTACAATGGCGATCTTATTACAGATATAGCTATCATAGAACGAAGTGTCAGACTCCTCATGATTAAAAATCCATCTTGTTCCTTCAGTTACGTTTTGGGGCCGCGGTAACTCGTTATAACATTCCCAGTGAGGTTCTTGCAAACATTTATATAGTCATTTTTTGAAGTAATAACTTCTTTAGCGGCGTTGTGCACTTTTTTTTGTAATGGGTAAAAATGTTAAACTCGCGTCAGGACACGTGACCTGATCGAAAATTCGTAAGACGGACGGAGAGTAGACAGCCGGTGCGGCGTAGGAGAGGAAGTATCCCCCTCTCTTTCTACGGCGCGGCGAAAATGTATGCCTGCGCCTGCTGTTTTGAGAGATAAACTTTTTAATGTAATATAAATTGTCATGTTTGTGTACGATAGCGCAATAAATAAATATTGTATTCTACCACATAAATGATAGTACTTTTATACTGATAATTAAAGCAATTCGTGCAAAATTATTCCGTAACCATTCCAAAATATCAAAAAAGCACAACGTTAATATTCAAGTTTTCACTTCAGCCGGCACTCCCGGAGTGTAACCGGGTTTTTTTTTAAATTGATTATAGGCTCGCGTTTGACCACCATCTTACCTGATGGTAAGTGATGATGTGGTTGAACGTTTAGTGCGTATAGGTGGGATGTCCACCATGTAACGATGGCACATCGCCATTTGTCTTGTAGTCCGATGATGGAACGGGCTTGACGGATTTAGATTGTGTAATTCCATCGCACACTCCCCGAAATGTAACCGATAGAAAACCGATAGAGTAGCAACTATTTGACTAAAATGTAATGTTAAACTAGCTGTAAGTTAACTAGTTTAACATTACATTTTAGTCATTATCTTTTCACGATACCAACATTAAACTCCTTATCTAAATAGGTCCTGCAAATTATTTGGTTGCTTTAAACAGCAACTATCGATCTCTATCGAGGATCTCATCTCATCTAGCAGTCGACGGCGAACTTATTTCATCTCCTGTTCCAAAAGTTTGCAAGAGATAAGCTGTAGCGGAAATGCGCCTTGGCAGTTTGTGTCGAGGTCTGAGATAGCAACAAGTTGGGTACATGCCAACAGTTTTATCTTGTCATGTTATGAGACACAGTTTCTTAGTGAGAATTTAAAGCATGTTTGGAATGTTTGTTGCGCTAAAAATGATAAATTCAAAAGATAGACAAGAGATGTACAAGTTTCTAAACTGGCATTATGACTAAAGTTATCATAATCTTAATCTGCTCAGCCTTTCCCAGACTATGTTATTTTTTAATGTTGATAGGTTTACGTTTGATCACCATCTCACCTGATGGTTAACGATGATGTGGTCGAAGATGAAGCACGCTTGCCTAAAAGTAACCTATTCATTATTGACTTAAAGACCCCCAGGTTATAGCCATTAGGACACCGACTCCGGTAGAGAAATCTACTCCTTAGCTGTACGTACAATGAAAGTACTAGGGTAAGGGTAAGTAAACATTATCTGCTTAGCCTCTCCCAACTGCGGATGCGACAGCTTATCTGACTTCCACAACCCAGTAACTGGGTGATGATATCCCTTGGCAAGATCAGTGTCACCTTTTCTGGCTTCTAAAAGTATTATTATTTTGTTTTTATTATGGACTAGCTTTTGCCCGCGACTTCGTCCGCGTGGAATAGTTACTTTGGGCTAACGTTAAATTTAACCCCGATTTTGAAGCATTCTTCATTGGTGCTCCGCTCCTATTGGCCTTAGCGTAATGATATATAGCCTATAGCCTTTCTCTATGAATTTAATATTTAATTAAAAATATTTTTTCAATTCGAACCAGTAGTTCCTGAGATTATCGCGTTCAAACAAACAAACAAACTCTTCAGCCTTATATTATTAGCATAGATAGCTGTTGCCCACGACTTCGTCTACGTTTCCGTCGTTTTTCGTAAAAAAAAGTAGCCTATGTCCTTCCTCACGGTTCAGTGATTTTGATGTAACACAGATTAACTTTCGTAATTTAGTAGGGAAATATAATATGTCAATCTATAATACTCTTGAAAAATATCGCAATACCGAACCGCACAATATTATTGTTAATAGCTGTGTCCGCGACTCCGTCAGCGTGTAACTCCTTGTGTGTTATTAAGTTAATGTATTGGTAATATTGTTTAGATCACGTTCACATGAGGCTTAAGTACCTATAGAACGACAATACTTCAGCGCAAAGCTTCCAGGTAAACTATGTTGAAAGTTGACCTGTCCGGCACGTGAACATAAAGATTTCTAGAACTGCTAACCCGGGAAAGAGCGACGTACACTGACCATGCGAGAAACAACTGACACCGAGATCTACTCCAGCAACTCGAAAAGTCTGCCCTTGAGCCTTATTAATTGTCATTGCATAACACACCGATACTGGGAATCGCGTTCTTTTAAATTGGAATGGAAAATTATTTGGTATTATGGGAATTCTGGGAATAAAGACGGTTTCTCCTGCACCGCAACCTGATAAAATTTGAGCCTCGATTATATTTTGTTGCAACTGGGTTACTTTTAGCCGAGTTCTATTGCAGTTGTGGTGGTTTTAAATTTCGGAGCAGAATAATAATCAGAAAGCTTCGAACTGCTAAGCTATCGGGAGTTACACGTGTTATTGTGAGTCAACCATAAAAGATAGATATATGCTGTCGTGGGATATTTTTTATATAATTTTAAGGAGAACATTTCCGTCATAAATGATTTCTGTGTAGCTTTAACCATTAAGGTTGCACACGCGACGGAAGCTTAAAAAATGGAGTAACTTCTCCCGTTTTCCCAACATTTCCCTTCACTGCTCTGCACCTATTGATTGTAGCGTGATGAAAAGTATACTATAACCTGCTCAGGAGTATGAATATTAATTGTACCAAGTTTCGTTAAAATCCGTCGAGTAGTTTTTGTTTCTATAACGGTTATACAGACAGACAGACAGACAGACAGACAGACAGACAGACAGACAAAAATTTTACTGATTGCATTTTTGGTATCAGTATCGATCCCTAATCACCCCCTGATCGTTATTTTGTAAATATATTTCATGTACAGAATTGACCTGTCTACAGATTTATTATAAGTATAGATGAGCTCGCTCTTGACCTCGACCTCGCCTGATGGTAAGCGATGGATGAGATCTACGATATGACGAGCGAGCGAGCGAGGATAGTACCCAGCCGTGCGTCTGGTAGACCGGTAGTGAATTGGAGATGGAGGAATCAGGTCATAGAGCTCCTGCACACACTCCCCGAAGTACAATCTATAGAAAACGGACAGGCAAGCAACGGTTCGCCGATGAGCCAGACTATGAAGCTTGCCCGATAGCATCGATAGCTATTGAACCTTATTTTTTTAAAGCATAACCGTGGAGTTTCTGGCCGATTCTTCTCCATAAGAAACGACTAATTTGAACCGTGCCACATGTTTTCAAGTCCCCATATAGGCCTATATGAAATAAAATAATTTCGATTTTGATTTTTTATTTTTAGTTTTTGATCGATGGTTTTGATTTTTATTTTTGACTTAAAACGAATTTATATTAACTATGTTTATGAATTGTTCACAGATGATCAGATTATCCGGTGGATAATGGCGCTTGCATAAACATGGTAAATACCTATAATTAAGTTTTAAAAATAATATACTTGTGTGTGTTGTGGATTTGGATCACAATTTTTTGTCTAACTTAACAATTTACACGTGTAATACTAACCAATACAACATTTAACACGACAGAAAAAAGGACACTAAAATTCGTTTATTTCTAGTGACAGCAATACAATTTCTTTATTTTATATAACAGTTTCTGCTTCATTTGAGAGACCATAAATCATAATCTGTGAGAAACCACTGTATGATGTATAGTACATGAAATATATTTTTTTAAGGCTACAAACATGTAGGAGTAAACATGTGAGTTTAATCATTTGTCAGTCGGAATATACGTTTGACTATGGGAAGCTTTTTTATTTCCTGGCTACGTTATTCGACATCGCGGCTTCGTGGTATTCCTAAGTCTTTCATACTGCTTTTTTTATTCTTGATAGACTCACATTTGACCACAATCTCACCTGATGGTAAGTGATGATGTGACCGAAGAGGAAGCACGCTTACCTAGAATTAATCTACTCACTTTTGACTTAAGACCCCAAGTTGTAGCTGTGCTTTATTAGTTAATAACGATGCACTTTTATCATCGAAATCCCCAAGAGAGCTTACAATTATGGAGCTTTCCGCTCACACCTTAACCCACTTTTGAAATGCAAACATCCACCCATTGACACGGATAAGTGCGGCACCGGGCCGACTTCGTGAACGACTTCTAATGGAAGTTTATTGAGCAACTTCATCTTTTGAAGTCTTCTATTACAATACACTTTTATATTGAAGTTTCAACAACTTTAATGGGCTTCCTTTCATTTGGTTATTGAAAATGTGGAAGTGACGTTATTTCACGGCTTTCTGAAGTAGTTTCGACGTGCAAGTAAGTTTTACTTAATTGAATTAGGTACTTGAAAGTTGAAAAGACATAATATACCCATTAGTTACTTAGAAACTTTACACAAAAGGACAAAGGCGTGGCATATTTAATTACATTTTACTATGCGTAATAATTTTCATTAATATTTACAGGTAGGTACAGGATTTTCTGAAATAAGAAATTACCAATTTACTCAGATTATAATAAATTTCCAGATTGATATTGCGTCACCTTGTTGGCACCATTTCAAATGCACCACAAACATGTCTTGTTCTTTATTTCGTAACGCACATATTTTTTAACATACACACAATTAAGAAAATACACACCAAATGCCATAAGGCGTTTATATGACACTTGTCATACTTACCTTTAAAGCTTATTGAAAAATAAGTCATCTTTTCCAGTTTGTATAAAATATTGTAAGGCTTAAATACTCTT
This sequence comes from Tholera decimalis, assembly GCA_943138885.2. Taxonomy (NCBI): domain Eukaryota; kingdom Metazoa; phylum Arthropoda; class Insecta; order Lepidoptera; family Noctuidae; genus Tholera; species Tholera decimalis. The sequence goes on along the minus strand of OW964570.2, from coordinate 7,402,539 downwards.
TATGAATAAATCACTTTACAAACTAAGTTGGCGTCGGATTTCAGAATGTACAAGTGATGAATAATAAAATTCATTACTTGTACGCTGTTTAGTAAGACTATCATTTGCGGCATTGTCGATCATCCATCTATAACAACCAAGTGTCTGTTATTCTTATGACTTTATGACTTAGGCTAGAAACTTCATTATACAACTTGTTTCGTAACCACACATCCTCAAACACTCTCTTTAGAAATTATTTTATAATTAAAATGCAATCATTCACTTTTAGTTTTACTTGTTAAACTTTACCTTGCTTGAAAGAGTTTCATTTTACTTTAATTTGTATTGAATGACGGAATTTTTATAAAACTTCATTTAATAGTACATTATGGTACAAGTGTGTAATGTTGGTGATTACCGCTGAGGCGCCATTGAGACCCGAGCCGTTAGGTGAGGGTCTTAAGAGAGCCGAGGACGGTAATCATCAATACACACGTTTATCATACGACGTTTTCCAACACACTTGTGAAGAAAATAATACTAAAAAGCCATTTTCAACAGTGAAAACGAGTTGTGAAAATTTTTTCGCAATGGCGGGAAAAATTAATCAGTTTTCCTATGAGCGCGCATCTAACAGATCGGCCATAGACTAAAAGAATGAGGTTTCTTTTTTTTTGACTTTTCTCGGATAGCGTTTGAGCCACGCACAAAATGGGTAATTCAAAGTTTTCCTTATCACAGAAAAAACAAAAGTTATATTTGAGTGAAAGTTGTATTTATTAAAAACGTACAAGTTGAAATTTATCTATTTAAATACGAAGTTGCATGAAACTAGCAAGCAATAGGTAGGTACATTAATTTATTTGTACTATTGAACACGATCTTTTTTGTTTCGAACCTTTTTTAAAAACAAAGCAACTCAACCAATTAAAAAAAAAACCTATAACTCAATTGTGAATAATAGTAAAGTCACAGTTTAACTACAGGTGTCATTATGTGCCTAATTGCGGTGAAATTAGAGCCATTTTATGAGCAAGTGTGTTGAAAAAAATATAACTTTGATTTACGTTCCATTTGGTTTTTTTTTGACTGTACAGCGACAGTGTTTATGTAATTTACGTAGGTTTAATAATTTTTGTATAACAAATTACATAAATTACTAAACCGATTCAGTAAATGATTATGAACAAAGTTATTTCAGGGTTTGCATTAATACATGACATGACATATTGTATATCAAGCTTTAATGTACAAAGGTGATCGGCATTTTTGGGCACATTACAAGCCAACAGCGTTGAGGAGCTCAATGTTTAATAGACCCGACCGGGTTGATCTCTTGTAGATCAACCCGGTTGGGTCTATCAAACATTAAAGCAACACTTACCGAGGTTGCTCCATGGGTAACCATCTTATCATACCGAGATTCTTCCGTGCCTTCAAAAGTACATTAACCCCTCGAATGTCGCATGTTGAACGTACTTTTTGATTATTGGGTAGGACTTCAGAAAAAAATATAAATCGGCAATTTATGGCCATTATCATGGTATATATTATACCTTCCTGGCTTCGTTATTAGTTTATCTAACTATTTGCACCATTCAATAAGCAAATCAAACTGACCTTATCTCGCAGTGATGTGATATGTTTTCACTTTTTAAACTACTTGAAAAAAAGGAGGTTTACAATTCGTCTTGAACTTTTTTTTTTTTTTTTATGTATGTTACCTCATAACTCGGAGATGGCTGGACCGATTTGGAAATTTTTTTTTGTTCGAAAAGGTATACTTTCTAGTTGGTCCCATTGTTACGAAATCAGGATCTGATGATGGGATCCTGGAGAAATCGAGGGAACTCTTCAAATATTATAGGCACACCTATAGCGTTTTGGGTATTTCTTATAGTACCTTGAGCAGTTGCTTTCGAAAAGTACCATTAGAGGAAGTTGAGCTGATGATGAAGACCACAGATGGCCACTGAAACTACTCAATAATAAGTATTTCGTGGATTGCGATTCGATTACTTGAGTACGGATGTTAAACACTTTATGCTCGTCGGAATACATACGAGTATGGTGATGTAGAGCTAATGGTCAAGTACCTGGAGAACTCCTCAAAAATTAACAGCTATGCATCGGGAAAAGAAACATTTTGTAAAAGGTGATAAGTTGTTGACATTATGGCTTTTGTAACTAGATAAATTACAAACCGACCCACTAAAAAGCGTGAAAAAAAAAATTTTAACAAAAAATAGAACCGACTTCCATATCAAAACACTACAAAGCTAAAAATAACTTTAATTTCGGAAGGCGGTGTGAAAAAAACAGAAAATCCAAAACCAATAACACCGACTACCGAAATTAACGTTATTTTTAGCTTTGTAGTGTTTTGATATGGAAGTCGGTTCTATTTTTTGTTAAAATTTTTTTTTGTTTAACAAATACTTATATAATTTTCACTCACATTCGAAGTCAAGAAAATGACACACGATAACACAATAATGTGCAGGCAATGTTAACACAAATTATTCCACTTAGACACTTTAAAAAGTAATAAAAACTATTTGATAACACAAAAAAAAGTCTGCGGCGTCACAACAAAAACCACAGATGCATTTTGTAAACATTTTTTTGTCGTTCATTTTAGTGGTGTTCCCTTTAAAATGTTACTAAAACCGGTCAAGTATGAATCTATTAGTCGAATGATACAGCCACATCGTGTTACTTGCAACATAAACGTAAAATACCATCATCCAAGCGAGCCGTGACAAACGGTGTACTGTTGACACTTGAGGGGCTAAGCAACGGCTCTCGGCTGTCATTTGTACATATTTTACCATTATTACCAGTTACCAGTCTTACCAAAGCGTTTCGTGTTTTGGTAAACATGATACTCCTTGGCAAGACTGCTTAGTACAAACCCAGTAGTTGTATGTGATTTGCAATCGCTCTGACGATAAAAAGTCACTACTGAGCTGTATGCGGTTTAATGACCAGCGGACAGCATCCAGGACAAATGTTTTGATACTATATTTAGGTTTAGATTAAATAGTTTGTATAAAGGGTTACATGAAACAAAAAAAATGAAACAAATATACAACGTGTAACGGAAACCCCATATCTATCCAAAGGGACTGAAGACAACATCTGGTATGGAGTCTCTATGCAAAGTTTCAGCTCAAAATAAGTGACTCACAGAATTGACCCCAAATTATCGGTTTCATATGTTTCTTGAATACCAGTAATAACAAACGTGTCACAGCACTATGAGGGTCATCACTTTCCACGTCACTTGCCAATAAAACGATAATTCTCTTCGTTCTTCTTAATTTGAAAAATTCGGTCTCTGGTATCAATGTATTGAAATTTGTAATAAGTTCCACACATGTAGACATAGGATTACAAAACCCTTGCTATATCGTTTGTTATCATCTAAAGAAGCCGGTATGTATATACCCTTTAAATTACACGTTCTAGAATTGCTCTCAACTCCTACTAAGCAATTACTTCGATGTCTATCAATCTTGTCAACCGTAACCGCAGTCGCTAAAGCTTAAACATTTATAATGCCAGTCGTTCTTGAGAATGTAACCGCAAGCATTACTTACAGAAGCAGGTGTACCCACATCGACAACCCACCATGATTACCTACTATGACTAAACTTCAGGGCAAGTGAGGCAAATTATGAAACTTAATAAAATATGATTACTAGTTTAAGTACGTGCAAATATATTTGTAGCAATGGAAGAACCTTGGTAAACGTTCTTGACCTTGAAAATCTACTCGTGCGACGATTATTATTAACCCACGAGCTCGATGCATTGTCAAGGATAATGGACGCAAACTGACAACATCAGACGAATAATGGGTTGACACTTCCAGTGACACTGTGGCCAAAGTCTAAGCATTGTCATACAACGAGGTGGCGATTAATTAGCGTGTAGAAATGTACAAACATATTTTTAAATTCTTGTTCTATTACCGTTACTTAAACCCTTTCATTTATTCTCTTTTAAATATATTCAATGTACACTATGTTAGGTACAGTATATTTTGTACTGTATTATTATCTATACTTAATATTATAAAGCTGAAGAGTTTGTTTGTTTGTTTGTTTGTTTGCTTGAACGCGCTAATCTCAGGAACTACGGTTCTGATTTGAAAAATTCTTTCAGTGTTAGATAGCTCATTTATCGAGGAAGGCTATAGGCTATATATCATCACGCTAAGATCAATAGGAGCGGAGCACTAATGAAGAATGTTTCAAAATCGGGGGATTTTTTTTCCACGCGGACGAAGTCGCGGGCGTAAGCTAGTAATATATACATACTAGCAGGCACGCGGGTCTTCACTCCCGTGGACTCTATGACGATATAAACATAACCATCCCTTTTTGAAGTAAGAAAAAAAAGAAGGTAAAAAGCTTCAAACTACTTCCATATCAAATTACATCCAAATCTACCCAGTTGTTTCGAAGATTAGCACGTTCAAACGAACCAATTTTTCCGCTCAAATAAATAATATTACTATAGATTAATAATTTATGTTACTGTAATCTATACTTTGCTTTCACACTCACAGCGACACGAATGGCACACGCGAGTGTTTCCGCTGAATGACCACCTTGATAAACGATTACTAGTCAACATAAAACGGCTGCAATGAATCAGCCATTCGATTACATTCCAGGAGTAATAGCCGCCACCAACGATAAACTGGGCTGTTTTGTGGCAATGCTGTTTGCTAGAGAACTCAATTGATCTTTGAGCCTTGGCGTAAATAGCAATACTTTGTAATAACATTTCATTTTTTATTCTATATCGCGCGTGCTGTTTCAAAAACAACAACAATTTGTAGGGCAAACGAACGTTTATCATTAGAACTTTTTACGGGTTTTATTCTATGTATTTATTGTTTCAATTTTCCGATATTGCAATAACGAGTAAGAAGGTAGACGGACCGATTCGTCGTGATCATGCCGCTTGCAACAATGTCGAAATATTGGAAACTCGAAGCAATAGATACATAAGGTAATATCCCGTTTTAAATTCTGATGATACGTTTGTAACCATGTCAGTTTAAAAACTTATATACAAACAATTTATACCGGTACGAAAAACGAACCCGCGACACTTATCGCAACATCCAATCTCTCAACCACTGCGCCAACCGCAATGGAATAAGATAGCCGATAAGGCCGCCAATTGTATTTTTGTTTTCAGACTTTTTTTTTTACGTGGTAAAATTATCAAATAAGTCCTCCCACCCCGGGCAGGGTGGGAGGGACTGTCAGACTTTTACTGACTAAAATCCACGGTGTTCCTTCAATAACCCTTTACGTACCGGGGTCACGGTAATGGGATAAGTCCCACGACCCCGGCAGGCTTCGACCCTTTGCAGGGGGGGCCTCGTCCTGTTGCTGACGCTCTTTGAGGCGCGCGTGGAACACAACGCGCCGTCGACCCGGGCATGGTCCATGGTCGGACAGCGAGTTGCCCTTTACTCGCTGTCCGCATGCCCGCGCCTACGGTGGCCGGAGATCGTCGGCCGACGTCCGACGCCGTGGGCGTCTACCACTGCGGCTGGGCTGGAGGGAGGACGCCATCCTCTCCCTCACGCGGCCCGCCTCCTCCTTCGGAAGCATGACTGCTTCGCAGAAGGAGGCGACCGCTTCCCACTCCCTCTCGCCCCGCAGCATGGCCTTGACCAATGCCGGGCGCGAGAGGTCTCCACCTATCGCCGCCATGAGGACACGTCGGTGCTCTGCCCAGGCGACCCTCGCAGTGGTGACACCCAGGCGTTTCTTCCTTTCCCATCCGACACAGGTACCTCCCGAAACTTCCATGTCCGGTGAGGACCTGGGTCATGCGGTAGGTCAGGACGCCGTGACGCCGATTGCGACCGCCGCAATTGCGGCGTGCCCGTTGTTTTCAGACTTAGTGGTATGTATGAATAACAGTATCATTAGAACTTAAAACGGGATATTTATTTACCATGTGTATTTATTGTTTTGAGTTTCCGATATTTCGGCACTCACGGATGAACTGAAGTAATTGCGGGTGGAAGTTTATGAGCAGACAAATCGGTCTACCCTCTTTCTCGTTCGTTTTCTGTTAGCGACACCGCTACCACTGTCACATGTATCACTAAACACTCGATTCTGTTCCCGACACACAAAACTCACCGTGTCGACTCGCGAACTTTCTGCGGAACTTTTTCGGTTTTTACACATTTGAACCACTGGATTCCAGGCCCTCGACAGTTGAAACCTATCCTTCCGATTAATACACATGGTAAATATGTGTGACCGTGTTAGCTTAAAAACTTGTATGAATAACGTTTAAATCCCTTCTTGTTTTCGGAGAATTAATACCAAAAGCACCCCATCAATTCATTAAACGAAAAACTTACCCTGTGGATAAGACCGAAGCTTACTGTTCATTAGCAACTTTTGTTTCTATCTTATAAAATTAACTTACAAGGATATAAGTTCGGGTCAACGGCATCTCATGTTCAGCCTGCGTTTCATAGAGTAGTCAGCACCGTCTGTGGAGCCCTATAGTGCCATTAGCTGCTGATATTGCTGGAAGGTTCTAACAAGATACCACAGCCCGGAAGTCAAGGGCATCCAAAGGAATATGGTGCGTTTTTAGTAAGTAGTATCTAACACTTCCTTCTGTTCCACCCAGTTTGGGAGAAGTACATGGATGATTTCCGCCCCAAAAAAATACACTTCTAGAATCATTTCTTCGCAACAAAGAGGTTACGTAAAATAACACATTTATTGTAACAGACTTAAATCTCAACATTTACCTAGACTAGAGCGTGTATTCTTACTTATTACAGCATTGCAATAAAACATTCATATTGTTTTACGATTTTTCTCCAAGCACGATTTATGGTGGCCAGATTGTTCTTATCGAGATATGAAAGCAGCACAATGTTAAATAAGGAAATGGTATAAAACCGTCATTATTTACAATTGCGAATGTTTTCGTCTGCCTTATTATCAACTAGCTTTTGCCCGCAACTTCGATCGCGTGGGAGGTTTTTCCCGCGTAATTCCCGAACCCGTGGGAATACCGAGATAAAAACTCCTATATCCATTCCCTCGTTCTAAGCTACCTCCCTACCAATTTTAAGCCAAATAGGTTCAGCCGTTCTTGAGTTATAAATAGTGTAACTAACACGACATTCTTTTATATATACAACGTGTAACGGAAACCTGAAAGAAAGAAAGAAAGAGAAGGAAAGAGCTGAAGACAACATCTGATATGGAGTCTCTATGCACAGTTTCAGCACAAAATAAGTGACTCAAAGAATTGATACCAAAGTATCGGTTTCATATATTTCTTGAATACCAATCACAACAAAGGTGTTACAGCACTACGAGGGTCAATAACTTTCCACGTCACTTGCCAATAAAACGATAATTCTCTTCGTTCTACTTAATTTGAAAAATTCGGTCTCTGGTATCAATGTATTGAAATTTCTACATGTAGATATAGGATTACAAAACCCTTGCTATATCGTTTGTTATCATCCAAAGAAGCCGTGCACTTGGTATGTATATACCCTTTAAATTACATGTTGTATATAGATTAGCAAAAACGAATTTTACTTAATATGCCTACGGTAGTTATGACATAATCACCCTATACTGTTGTTGTTGTGTCCTTATTTAATTCTGTTATGGTGTACAATAAAGAGTATATCTAACTATCTATCTGAGGAGCGTCAGAACAAAAACCGATAAATCACATTTTGTTTTTTTTTTTTTTAAGATGGCAATTGGTTGTTCTCGTACATATCTTGGTCTATGGTTAATTCAACCTGGTTGAAAAGTGATAGATTCGCTCTTAATCCGTCCGCGAAATACCCGAATCTGAACATAAACCGATAATTACATCAAGCGTACTAAACAACGATGGCGATCGGAATCAGATACCGATAAATCGCTAACATTTTTCATTGTTGACTCTTTTAATTCCGTCAAAAACCGATATATCTAATTTCGAGTTTCTCGTGACAAAACCATAAACAATTTGTAGGATAATATGTATATTAGTGTAAGTCTTATTTTTAAAACCACCTTAACTGGATTTAGAAACACTGACACATGTTCAGCCACATTATATCAAGCTCTCATATTCCTACCAGCGTTTTATTAAATACCGATATATGTTACAGTGTTTTATAATAATTATAATGTTCTCGTTTAGCTTACGGCGAGTACTTACATAGACACAACCAAGTAGCCAGAATTATCCACCAGCAACTTGCTTTGAAATACAAACTTGTCGATTCTGAGGTACCGTATTACAAGTATGTGCCCGACCCAGTTCTCGAAAATGACCATGTCACGTTGTACTGGGATCGGTCTATCATCACTGATAGGACTATTGTTGCCAATAAGCCTGATATAGTGGTGATAGACCGATTAGTGCGCCGCGCAATGATAATCGATGTTACCATCCCACATGACGAGAATCTCGTGATAGCTGAGAAAGAGAAACACATAAAGTATCTCGATTTAGCTCATGAGGTTGTTGACATGAAGAATGTGGACTCGGCTGTTATTGTGCTGATTGTCATATCAGTCAATGGGCTGTTAGCTAAAAGCTTCGACGACCATCTGTCGAAGCTGGCTTTGCACTGCTGAATAAAGGGCCTGATACAGAAGGCACAGCTCGATACAACTCGTATTGTGAGGAGGTTCCTTTCTCTGGAGACCTAACCACCGGTAGCTTGGACCCCGCTCCCGATACCATTGGACTCCCTTTTTTATATTTTTTAATCTTTTTTTATTGTCACTTTTTTATAGAAAAATATTTAAAAATGTAATTTTTGAGAGGTACTTATGTAAAATAAAGGAAATAATAATAATAATAATCGTTCTTTATTTTATTATCAAAAACGGATATATCCTACAGTGCTCTATCAAAAACCGATATATCCATTTTCTTTTTTTTATAACTCAACAGGTAGCTACCACAGTCACGAATGCAGAATTTAAGTTTCCGAACAGTGCTGCTCACACCAATAAATTGGTATATTTCGTTTATCTCTAAATAACCATGAACTTGGCCAGTTTTTTACATTTTTCCATATAAAACACAAATGTGATTTATCGGTTTTTGTTCCAATGCTCCTCATCTATCAACTGTTCCCACTGGTGGAGCTCCATGGTAGGGAGGCCTATAATAATGTACCACGCGGGTCCAGTACGTGTGGGTGTCGCATGTCTTCGGATTTTTCAATCCTAGTACAAGCCGATTTCTTTTCGCTGTTTTTCTTAACCAGATTGAAAGCATCGTGTTGATTAGTTTATGGGTCAGAGTTAAACAAAAGCTCTGTATGATTCAAGTGAGTTGTAGTCAATATTTTCTCACCCATAATTGTTTTTGCTGATAAGTTAACGTGTGAAATAAATAATTACCAACTATGTTTGTTGAAATTTTTTGCGAAAAATTTTTTTTTGCAATAAATAGAACCGATTTCCGTATCAAAACACTACAAAGCCAAAAATAACTTTAATTTCTGTAGTCGTTGTCATTTGTTTTGTCTTTTCTTTTTTTTGACACCGCCTTCTGAAATTAAAGTTATTTTTGGCGTTGTAGTGTTTTGATATGGAAGTTGGTTCTATTTTTTGCTAAAAAGTTATTTTTTACGCTTTTTAGTGGGTCGGTTTGTAATTTATCTAGTTACCAAAGCCAAAATGTCAACTACTTATCACCTTTTACAAAATATTGTTTTTCACGGTGCTCTGTTCTCTTGGTACATCACCATCAATTCTACTTCACCATATACATTATGATGAGCATAAAGTGCTTAACATTCATATTCAAGTAATCTAATCGCAATCCACGAAATACTTATTATTGAGTAGTTTCGGTGGCCATCTGGGGTCTTCATCATCAGTTCTACTTCCTCAAATGGTATCGAGAGCAACTGCACAAGTTACTGTAAGAAATACCCAAAACGCTATAGGTGTGCCTATAATATTTGAAGAGTTCCCTCGATTTCTCCAGGATCCCATCATCAGATCCCGATTTGGTAACAATGGAACCAACAAGAAAGTATACCCTTTCAAACGCAAAAAGAATTTTCCATATCGGTCCAGCCGTCTCCGAGTTATGAGGTAACTACATAAAAATAAAAAGTTCAAGACTAACTGAGAATCTCCTCCTTTTTTTGAAGTCGGTTAAAAATAAAGTACATTTTCTATACACATGTCTTCACTCTTTTGAGAGTAGTAGCGGTGATGTAAATTACTCATTCATAAATTGTGCCTGTCTAGATCGAACACACAACATATAAATCGTGATTCGGTACCGTAACTACTGGACTAGCTACGTACATTAGATCTATACATACATATGTATAAATAAAATTGAAATGGCTGTCTGTGATTTCAAAATAACTGTTTTCTCAACTATGTGATAGGTAGTAAAACACATAGTTTGTTTTCAGTTTTGTCTTATTAACCGACTTCAAAAAAAGGAGGAGGTTCTCAATTCATCTTGAACTTTTTTATGTTTGTTACCTCATAATTCCGAGACGACTGGACCGAATTGGAAATTCTTTTTGTGTTTGAAAGGGTATAGTTTTTAATTGGTCCCATTGTTCGAATCAAAATCAGAATCTGATGATGAGATCCTGGAGAAATCGAGGGAACTCTTCAAATATAATAGGCACACCTATAGCGTTTTGGGTATTTCTTGTAGTACCTTGAGCAGTTGCTTTCGAAAAGTACCATAAAATCCAAAACCATTAACACCGACTACCGAAATTAAAGTTATTTTTGGCTTTGTAGTGTTTTGATATGGAAGTCGGTTCTATTTTTTGCTAAAAATATTTTTCGTTTGTCAGAGGTTGTCTTTGAAACAGCTGAACGGGTTTTAATGGGACCTTAAATGGAAATAGAGGAGGTTGTAGGGCGAAATGTAACCCTCAAAGAAAAAGCCTTCCACGTGAACGAAGTCGCCAGCACAGTTAGTCATAATAATAAAATTGGGGATTTCTGCTCTAAACCTCTCGAGACATAATTTATTGTGCCAAAGTGGTATATGACGGTCGGATCTATTTATTTGAAATCACAATACGAATGACCCGCACCGTTTAGATTGCACATTATTTATAGTCCTTGGAGTTCTGCCCACAGTACGGAAGAAATATGATATATTTATTTAAATAAATTCATCTTTCTGAGTTATCTGGCCCAATGCGTCCATTGTTATTCTATACAATAGTGTTTCTGTCTTATTTATGTATCACAATTTTTTTTTCAGTGGGAAATTCATCCACTGTCTCCTCCAGCTCTGCGTGGAGCGAAAGGGTGTGTCAGACTTCTACTGACTAAAAACCCATCCTGTTACTTCACTGCCTGTACTTTCCGGGGTTGCGGTATCTCGTTAGAACATTCTCGCAGCCCCGGCAGATTTATATATCACCAATACTACCAAAAATACAGCATGTTTGATTGTTTGTAGGCTTTTAAAATAATTTGAGTTGAGAAGAAACGTAGTGCATTATTTTAATTTACACAAGGATGTTCGTTGCTTAAATAAAACGCACTATGTCATATTAAAAAACTTTTTTGCAAAAAAATAAAACCGACTTCCATATCGAAACACTACAAAGCCAAAAATAATTTTAATTTCGGTAGTCGGTGTTATTGGTTTTCTATTTTCTTTTTTTTCACACCGCCTTCCGAAATTAAAATTATTTTTGGCTTTGTAGTGTTTTGATATGGAAGTCGGTTTTATTTTTTTGCAAAAAAGTTTTTATTTTCGCGCTTTTTAGTGGGTCAATTTGTAATTAATCTAGTTATAAAAGCCAAAATGTCAACTACAAAAAACTAAAAACGCGCGAACAAAAAACACAATATAGAGTAACCGAAAAGGTCATCAATGTAAATATTTTTTTAGACTTTTGTTGATTTTTCAGAAACGGCTTGTTCGATGTCGATAAAATTTTCATGGGACCATTTGGGAAGTATACCCTTTCCAACAAAAAAAGAATTTTTCAAATCGGTTGGCGAGCGACGGAGCTATGCCCGAACAAACATAAAAAAAAAAAAAAAAAAAAAAAAAAAAACAAACAAACATCCGAATTGAGAACCTCCTCCTTTTTCAGAAGTCGGTTAAAAACAAACACTGACCTAGTTTTTACTTCTGTTGGAGCTGTATTTTTTGCTTTGAATATAAACGTGAGGGAGGACTTTAAAATCGTCATGATTTTGGTTTGCGCGTGAGATATTCTGAGGCATAGATAATTATTTATTTGTTAAGATGCTCACCCATCCATGGAGAGCCCTCGACAAGCGTTGCTTAACTTTGAAGATTATCCGTAAGGCTTTTTTATTTTTTTATTACGGATTAGCCCGCTCTTGACCCGGTTCTCGCCTGATGGTACGCGATAGATGAGGTCTACGATGTGACGAGCGAGCCCAGAAAATTCCGATTTACTCTTGCTTTAAAGGCTGAAAGGTCATAAGTGGCAGGGAATACAGAAGCCGGCAGAGAATTCCACAACTTGGCCGTCCGCACAATAAATGTGGAGGAGAAGCGCTTGGTACGACAAGACGGTATATCAACCAAGTGTGGGTGGTATCAGTCGTGCGTCTGGTAGACCGGTAGTGAAATGGAGATGGAGGAATCAGGTCATGGAGCTCCTGCGCACACTCCCCGAAGTACAATCTGTAGAAAACCGACAGGCAAGCAACGGTGCGCCGATGAGCCTTTTTTATTTAACCACGAGCTCCTCAGCAAATATTCTCAATGCCAAGTAATACTTTATGATTGCCTTAAAAATATCAATACCTACAAATATTATAAAGCGTAAACGTTTATTTGTCTGTTTGTTTGAACGCGCTAATCTTTGAAAGTAGTGAGTGGATTTGAATGAAATTTGGTGTGAAAGTAGCTTGAAACTTGGAAAATTTTATAGGATATTATTAACCCGACTGAAAAGAAGGAAAGTTATGTTTTTATCGTGATAAGCAAAGCCCCCCGCGACTGCTAGTAATGCAATAAAGTCTGCTTTGTGCAGAACTTAATACAACTTGAACAGATACAGTCTTATAAGTTCAAATCTCGTATGCGATACTAAAACGTTGACTGTCTGGACGAAACTTCTCTCCCCAAGGATGTTATGCAGTGTATTGTGTTACGTAGAAAATTGGACGGACTATGAAAATCCCTACACTGCTACTGTTCTCGTTAAAGAGCACCACAGCTTTTGTATTTCTTTTGAACAAGTTTTACGTGATCAAGGTATTTATTTTGTTAATAGGTTGAAGAAAGTCAATTTTGTACCCTGATAAACACTGAAACGAACTCAGAGGTCAACGTCTTGTTTAAAGTCCATATATTACGTACAGATACGACTATTATTGGCATCAAAATATGTAGTTCACAATTTAGAACCCAAAGAAGTTAAATAATTTCTATTAATAGAGCTAGTCCGTTTTTTCATGAACTGTCCAACCATATTCTATTATTTTTAAGTGAATGCCTCTGATAACGCAAAGTATTCAACGATATTTCATATTGTTAATAAATAAACTCACAAACAATCATTCGTACATCTATATGAGAGCAGCAAAACAGGAATTTCATATTATATGACCTTTTGGCACTAATGGATATAACAATAGATGGATAGATATATTATTTATCATAGGTATACCTTAACAGAATTAAATAAGGATTTAACAACTACAAAGAGTGTTACAATGGGATGGGTGGTCTTATCACTAAAAGCGATCTTTTAAAGGCAACCTTTGGACGGATTTAACACACCAGGATAAAATGAATACGGACAGTTCATGGTGTACTATTTACTTATATACAATGCATAAGTATTAAACTACATACTCAATAAAGCTGACACATAGAGGTATAAAAAGTAACAAATTAAAGAGATAGAGATCTTCAAAGTTAAATAAAATAGATTACAAATTATTACTAAGATATATAAATCCATAGGTACTCTTCATAAAAATAGACACTTTTCTTCAAAACTTTAAAATGTCGGATTTATCCTAAAGCAAAATCACGAGACCCACTCATACGAGAAATCTAAGTTGTATTCAACAATACCAATCTGGGCTGGACGGAAGAGGACAATCGAGACTACAACAGTGCTTCACAATGGAAATTGCACTCTATTGTTGCGAAACTTAAATCTATTCTCGTACAAAAGGCAGCGGTGTTCCATCGGAAAGCATTTATGGTTGTTCATACGTAGTTCGTTTGTAGATTTGCTTGGTATTGAGTCAGTGATAGCCTTTTAGATTTGGTCTAGACTGAGGTTTTCACTTTGAACTACTGTTCCACTCTCTCAATGCTTGCACTGTCTGGACAGGTCCACTAAAACTGTGTGCTTCTTTCCTCAAAAGAGTACCACGGACATAAACCAACATGGCTCTCAAATGTTTTCACCAGAACGAATTGTATGGACTTTATAAGAGACGTTGACTTGTGAGTTTGTTTCGGTGTTTCTTCTCCTAGTAGTCGGTTAGGAAATACCGGCCAGCCACAGCTTGTATCCTAAACAGTTAGATAGATTTAAACACATAAACTATAATTAGGTAGATTGAATTTGTAAATAAAAGAACGTCAGATAAGTTATGGGTTGATAATTAATTTCTCATAACATATGTATTTGCCAGCACATAATGTTCCCACTGTTCTCTATGAGAGGAAATGGTAAAAGTGTAAATCAAAACGGTAGCGATAGTGGTGATTACAGAAAGTAAAATATAATTGGTATTACAATAGAGGGATATAAAAGACGATTACAAAAATTAAACTAACTGAAACGTAGGGAGCATAAAGTGCCATCGATGTTTTGATTGAATTAAAACAGGTTAGACCGGCGGGTCTAATAACAAAAAGTTGCAATGAGCGGCGGCTCATTGCAATTTTTTGTCACCGTGACTTTTTGTCATTTAGTCAAGTGCTATGAAAACTATACTGAGTGCGCTCATTATGGTGACTTGATAAGACGGTGACAAAAAGTTGCAGCGACAGGCAGTACCGGAGTGACGTGACTGTCACTCGCCCTGTACATTACTATGGGAGTCCGCTCACTGGTGACTTTTTGTCACTCAGCCGTAAAGATGGGCATTTAAACGAAAAGCATATAATAAAACATGTTATTTAAAATAAGCGTATAAGCAGATTAGTTTGACGACCTCGTTGAAGTCCATTACAAAAATGAACGCGTCCGTGATTTGTTACCCAAGAAGTCACCTCAGTGAGCGCATCGTGGGTGACAGCAGGTGACAGTAACAATAAGTCGCGGTGACAAAAAGTTGTAATGGGCGGCCGGCCTTAATGTCATCATGGCTAGCAAATAAATGCTCTTATTTTAAGTAGCGATGCGCGGTTTCGCATTAATTCTACCAGTTCACACAAAACATTACTATGTTTTTTTATTGATGATAGGCTCGAGTCTGACCTTATTCTCACCTGATGGTAAGAAATGATGTGTTAGAAGATAAAGCATGCTTGCCTAGAAATAATCCATTCACTCTTGACTTATATATTTTACCACCTATTTTACTTATGTTCACAAAAATAAATGATTGATTGATTGAAAGAAATACAGACTCTGGCAGGGAATTCCACTCCTTAGCTGTATGCACAATTATACACTAAAACCTTCGCCATGAATCGGTCTATACATTGGTGTAAACCGCATGAAAATCTGTTCATAAGTTTTTGAGCTTGTTGCGAACAGACAGACAGACGCGGCGGGATGTTTTATAATATTTTAGGATATCGTCAACTGCGTCAGGTTGTCAGTGAACAAAAAAAAATAGTTTTTGGAACTTTTAAGCTGTTCTTTATGTAGCAACTTTCGCGTCACATATTTTTTACGTACCTTTTACTCACAAGAATTAAAGTTTGTCCCCCAGGTAGTAAGGCGAGTAAGACAATACACAGAGTGTGCATCTCGATTCTTTTATTAAACAACATTTAGATTTTTTCCTACGCCTTTGCTCTCAAGGACATGCACTGATAATTTTCATGTGAATAATCAGTTCTGGGTAAAACATACTGCTAATGATAATGTCTGCGAGGTGGCTTTTTGGTGGCTTGTAGAAACCGATGCGGGAGCGACACGCCTTACCGCAGACAAGAGAAATTTCCGGTAGTTAATTTTGATATAGCATAGTTTATGACTCAAATCAATAATTAACTACTTTGTCACGTAATCAACGCAATGTTTGCATAATTCAGATGGCCTAACCCTTTATGCGCTGACATCGTGATATATACGTATATAATATCTCATTAACCTCCTATTCCCCAATGTTCATTTATTCAAATATTTCGCAACAAAAGGCCACACAGATTCGCCCACAACAAAGGGTAACAGTGTATACGACCCTCGCATTTTAAGTCCTGGGAGACTATTGGGACAAAAAGTAATGTCAATTAGGTACAATGGAGTATCTATTGTGAACCCAACCTCGGAATTCATTATGGTCTTGATGAATTAATTTGCATGCATGGGTTTTTGTCCCAAAGGCCTGTCTTTTTAAGAAAGGGGTATTGTGCCAGGTGGCAGATTTGGCGCAGTGCCTGAGCTCACAGTGCCAGTGCTTGGTTCTTTCGCTGCGTGTTGCGTGTTTGATTGCGGTCCAGATAAATTATATTATGTAAAATCATATTTCTTTTACAAATTGCCAGAAAAAAGGCAAGCCGCCTAGCTGACTTCTCTGAGAAAAAAACAACGATAAACTTAGAGGCAAAAGTCTGTTTGAAGCAAAAATACTTAATATATGTATAATTATAAATAATAAATAAATAAAAAAAATTAAAAAAAAATTATACAAACACATAATTAATAATGTGCAAGACCTACTTAGATACGAAGTTTTGTGTACTTAATTGTCGTGAAGAGATTATGAGTATGACTCGTGCTTATCATTAAGAAAAGAACAGTACCCGCCGTGGTTGCAGGACTGTCCTACCTAGACACCGCGGCCACGAAATCATAGCAAAAAAAAAGGAACAAGTTGGGTTTCAGACAATACGAGTCTAACACTCTCTTCTCCTCAGTCATTTCATGATGTTGAGAAAAATATCCGAATTTTATTATGTCTCTTAAATTGCTCCTTAAAGTGTTTAACATAGCTGTGATTTATTAATATTCTTGATACCTATTTATCCACAGCTTGAGGATCGCAAGAATTTAATTATTAGAGAAAGTACAGACGCAGAGAGAAAATCTTATTTGCTGAATCTTGGATTCTTGGCTCTATGCCAGACAAGTCACAAAGGCTTTTTGCCTATACCTAGCCTTCATCTTCACAATAACGAAGAAATCTTATTCAAGAAAGTAGTCTTAACCAAAACGGATCACTTTAGGAAAATTGTTCAGTTGTCTAATTAATAGGGTTATTCAATATATTTGTATTGGCACAAATACTGTGAATAACAGTTTTACCCAACTACCTTTATATGTGTGTCCTTTTTAGGGTTCCGTAGCCGAATGGCAAAAAACGGAATCCTTATAGTTTCGTCATGTCTGTCTGTCTGTCCGTCCGTCCGTATGTCACAGCTATTTTATTCCGAAACTATTAGGACTATACATGTGAAACTTGGTAGGTATTCTGTAAACCGATTTCAGAGTTTAAGAAATAATTAAAAATTATTTAACATAAAGGGGGGCTCCCTATACATGGAACTAAAACTGAAAATATTTTTGTCATGAAACCTATGCGTGTGTGAAATGACATTGAGGTTTCTAAAACCAATTTTTCATGAAGTTGATCGTTTAAAAGATATACGCTTCCAAAGTGGTAAAATATGTCCCCTGTGTGATCTTAATATAAACTTTCAACCAAAATTGGTTTGAACGAGATCGAGTCAGCAGTTTTTGAGATACAGCATATTTTCTAAATCCGCAAATATAAAAATATTCACTAAAAAACCGGTCAAGTGCGTGTCGGGCCACGCGCAGTGAAGGGTTCCGTAGTTTTTATAACAGCCAAGTGCGTGTCGTATTCGCTGACTGATCGTTTCGTACCATGCTCTAACTAAAAGCCAAACATGACTACCTAACTAATTTGATTTCCTATATAAATCCTCACCTGATCCGACAATTTTGCACGGAATGTTTTAATTTTTTTTAGAGATTTGTATACATAAAATTTGTCATAGCTGGTGTTTTGAATTTAAATATATTCTATTATTACTATTTCAATCTCCAAATTCCTACACTCAACGAGACTTGATTATGAATTTCACAATTCAATATTTCAATTTTATCTCTAGCCTCTACACACAATCTCAAGAAATTATTTTTTTTTCTACACACAATCTCAAAAACTCATTTTTTTTTTTGATAGGGCCACTCTTTGTTCAGCACACTAAGGCCTCAACCGGGGATCCTGTGGTGACCTCTTAAATTAAAAGCCCCCAGCCAGGGCTTACAAACTAGAATTACATTTTAAACAACCGTACGCTAAGGGCACTCCCTGTGGAGTACGGGCCTCGGCATAGCGGGGTCGTTGGTGGAGGGCAGTAAAGGGACAGGCTGGGTCCATATTATTTAAGGGGTTATTTATCGCTACTGGCTCAGCATCGCGGGCTGGCTCGTTTGGCAAAGGTCGGGGAGAGTTTTCGTTACAAGTACGCGGACGTCGCGATGGGCCTCGTCGGCGAGGCCGGAATACGGAGCGCGTTTTATTTCTGTTTTTTCTAAGAGTGCTAGTTTCCCTACTGCTCTCTTGTCGGATGGTGGTGGGGTCGTCGGGCTCGTCTAGGACGTTACGCGGGCGACAAACCCGAGAAATATTGGAGGGTCTGTATCGGGCGGCCGATACGATCAGGGATTTGTGTGGTTTTCAGCAGAGGTGAAGTAACGTACTGAATGGCGTTTCAGCACTTGCTTTATGGTCGGGGCAAAAACTCAATAATTTTCATAACTACCTACTTATAGTTTTGGCGGTAACGAAACCATTGTGAGATATAATTCGACGACAACGCCATCTAGTTAGAAAAGAAGTACTAATTGTTACACAAAACTGAAAAATGAGACTGGTTTGACACAATCCTCAACTAATTTAATTACTTAAACACAACTAATTATAATTTTACTGAACAGAAACTGTTTTTTAACCGACTTCTAAAGAAGGAGTAGGTTATCAATTCGTCACGTATATATAATATATATTTTTTATATATGTGCACCGATTACTCCGTCAATTGTGGATCGATTTAGAAAATTAATTTATCGTTTGAAATGGTATGCTCTCGAGTTAGTACCACTGTCACCAAATTAGAATTTGATGAAGGGATCTCATGGAAATCGAAGGAAATCCTCAAATTTTAAAGGCAATCGTATAGCGATTTTGGTATTTTTTATAGATACTTGTGCATTTGCTCTCAGAAAGCACCATTTGGTGAAGCGAAACTGATGAAGAAGATCACAGATGGCCACCGGAACTACTCAATAATAAGTATTTCACGAGTTGCAGTTCGGTTATTTTAAAATGGTTGCTAAGTAATTTATGGTCATCACAATGTGAATGGTGAAATGTATCTGATGGTGAAATACCAGGAGAACTCCTCAACAATTAACGCCCCTGCATCGGGAAAAGCAATATTTTGTAAAAGGTGATGAGCAAGTTGACATTAGGCTATTGTAACTTAGATAAATTATAAACAGACCCACTAAAAAGAGAGAAATAAAAAATTTTTTACAAGAAAAAACCGACTTCCAAAAAAACACTACAATGTGAAAAATAACTTTAATTTTGGAAGTCGGTGGCAAAGAACTAAAATACGGATCCAAAGACACCATCTTCTGAAATTAAAGTTATTTTTCACATTGTACCTAGTGGTCTTATGGAAGTCGGTATTTTTTGTTATAAAGTTTTTTTTTAAACTTATTTAAATATGAAACTTGCGCGATACAACTGACGCTTAGCGCCATCTATCGACATTTTTATGGAGTTGTTCGAAATTTTCGAGATTTTGTCAAATACAATTGGTCGACTATTACTCGTAAACTTGTAAAGCCCACTCATGTGTGATAGTTTTCCTTTAAACTTCGTTATATATAAGTACTACTGCCATGCTATTTGAATTTCTAACTACAACCGTTTAGTTGATAGAGGGGGGGACACTTGACTCTAACGATAATTGGTACTTTAAAGCTTGATAAGTCGCGAGCGGTATACTTAATCAGAAAACGGTCTTCCTAAACCCCTAATATTTTCGAAAGACCTATCCAACGATATCCCACACTATGGGAAGGACGACAAAAAAAAATTATCATCTCACTTTACATGTAGGGGAGGTACCCTAAATAATTGTTTTTTTCAAAATTTTATTTTACGAATTTTTCGGCATCGTTAACGTGTATACTTATGCCAAATTAGAAATTTCTAGTACCAACAGTTTTTGAGCTAAACCGCGGACAGACGGACAGACAGACGGACATGGCGAAACTATAAGGGTTCCTTGTTGACTACGGAACCCTAAAAATGATAAATTGGTACGTAAAAGAAACACTCTGTACACGCGTACGCATTCATAAATAAATTGCGACGTTGCCATCCTTCAAGTACACGTATACAGAGTGTTTCTTTTACGAAGTAATTAAAAAAAGATGTGAATATTTTAATATTAAAAAACATAACATTTTGTTTTCGAATGGTAATATTTTTTTGAGCATGTATGGATGCTATACTATTGCGGGTTAACGGGAACGCCCTCTGTTAGTAACACACTGTATGTATATTCTAAGAAATTAAGCAACATGTCTGTCGCTACATAAATATGAAAAGATATTGATTCGTATTTTTTGCAGCACTTGTGATGGTCCAGTGCATTACGAAGAGGACGTGTTGTGGTTCGTGGGTTCGAACCCTTTGCTGCTACTTAGCCTTATCCCAACTATGTAGGGGGTCGTCTTCCAGTCTAACTGCACATTACTTTGAGTAATTTTCATCATTACCACTGTTCCCACCACCAGAAGGTCGACAAAGCAAAGAAAAAAACTTCAATACTTATTAGTTTACAGCATACAATGTTTTTTCTTAATCACGCAAAATGGCTGAATGGATCCGGATATAAATCTATACTTAATATTATAAAGCGGAAAAGTTTGTTTGTTTGTTTGCTTGAACGCGCTAATCTTCGAAAGTACTGGGTGGATTTGGATGCAATTTGGTATGGAAGTAGCTTGAAGCTTGAGGAAGGTTATAGGCTACTTTTTACGCGACTGCAAAAAAGGAGAGTTATGTTTTTACCGTGATAGAATCCACGGGAGCGAAGCCCCGCGTGAGTACTAGTTAGCCATAAAGATAGACTGTAGTCTAATATAGCACTTATGCTATTTACTCTTAACCATAAGATAATGTTCGAAAAAATTTTCGGGATGAGTTAATGATGCAATTATGGTATGGAAGTAACTTGAAGTTTGTGGAAGGTTGTAAGTTACTTTTACCCGACTGCAGGACTGAAGGAGGGTTATGTTTTGTATTATTGTTTTATTTTTTATACCGAGCCTTTTTGGCGCAGTCGCGAGGCACACGTAATTAGTTATTTTCTTGTAAATGCAAATATGTACCTACTTAAAATGTTTTTTTTTTTCTTATATTTTTTATTTCTATTTTATTTGTTTTTTTTCCTTTTGAATACCTACTTTGTGTTGTGTGCTTTGTGGCATGTGCCGAATAATATTTTTCTTCTTTCTTTCTTTGATAAAGTCCACGGGAGCGAAGCACAGTGCTTCTACTAGTACTAGGTAAATAATACTTACAGTTGAGCTTACAGACTAACTGACAAAGGCTTGCACTGACAGGACGGGTCTACTCAAATCTGTGTGGTCTTTCCTCAAAAGGCCATTTCAGACTAATCTATACTAATATTATAAAGCGGAAAAGTTTGTTAGTTTGTTTGTTTGCTTGAACGCGCTAATCTTCGAAAGTACTGGGTGGATTTGGATGAAATTTGGTATGGAAGTAGCTTGAAGCTTGAGGAAGGTTATAGGCTACTTTTTACCCGACTGCAAAAAAGGAGAGTTTGGTTTTTACCGTGATAGAATCCACGGGAGCGAAGCCCCGCGAGAGTACTAGTACTACATAATCCTCATAAACGATTGTAAATATGTGAACTATGTAGGTTATTTTATTCGAGTTAAACATGATTGTCTGGCAGTTTGAGTGTTTTTTGCGGCCTACGCAAACGTCCTTACCTTGGTATTGTTCGTCAAGTCGTTAAGCTCCTTGTTCTAAGTTGAGCTATACGTCATCTGACAAATGTTTGTACTGTATAGACAGGCCCACTCAAATCTGTGAGCATCTTTCTTCAAAAGATTGCCTCAGACTGAAACCTACAAGGTTCCCATATAATTAAACCAGTATAGACTGTATGGACTTTAAAAGAGACGGACCCCTGAGTTTGTTTCGGTGTTTCTTCTCATCAGCCTCATCTAGTTTTAATTTACAAATAATGACGTGTAAAAGTGTTATTTAATAACCAATTTGCAAATAAAGATCATTTATCAATATAAACGAATCATGACTTGTTTTGGTATTTGTAATCACACTGACCGTAGAACAATAAAGCAATTTATAATAACTAGTCTTGATATCTAGTATTCCTATTCGAATTAATTATGATTTAGGTTTTGTCTCGTCGAAATAATATCTGCAAGCAAACTCGTCTGATTTTCGGTCCACCGCAATAATAATGCAGTTGAATTCTGAACGATCTATCAGAATTGTTTTGTTCTCTGAGCTAGTACCAATTCGTTTCACTTTGACTATTTTTGATATTAAAATTTGTACCTAATCAATGAAATAAATTTCGGGAACTCGTTTTTATCTCAAATAAACCTGCTTTGTCTCAAACATTACGGAAACTTAGTCACGTTAAAGATAAATATTGACTTTAAAGAGGTTTACATTTCACTTAAAAATAAATAATTTAAAAAACAAATAGATTTGTGTATCATTTTTTTTTTCATCATTGGGACTTTAATTTTTTTTTAATTACGTAGATAATAACTGAATTTTAGTAACATGGATAAAATATAATAATATTTTATTCGAATTAACAAACTACGTTTGTGGGTACTTACATACTTTTTTGATCTAAAATGCAAATCTTGAATTTCAGAAAACAATTTAAGCGATCAAAATGATGGTACAGCCCAGGTCATTTAAACACCTTAAAGATAAATGAAGTATCCATTATTATAACTAATGTTCGCTTCAGTAACAGTTCAAACATAATGAAAAATAAAAGCTACGATAATGAATATCAATTTACTGATCCTTTTTTGCATGTTTCAGAGTAATTTCTATAACAAGTCACGTCTACTTCCTACCTCAAAGTTTACCAAGAATTAAAATCCAACCTTTATTCATTTATTTAATCCGCACAACATAAATCCATAATGTAATGTTAGTTAGAAAAACTTATATAAGTTCGAAAAACAAATACAAGTAAAAAAGAAGAATTAAGTAGTAGTACATCTTGTATGAGGGATGAACGGGTAAGGTATATATATAAGGAGAGGTATACAGGATATTTCTTAAATAGATGATCATTATGATGGCGATGTTCTGAATCTCATATACATATAAGAAACATTAGCAGAAATAAATAAAAGAGAGTAAAAAAAAAAATAAGACCACAAAAATTTTGAAGTTCTTTCCAAGCAGTCTGTTTGCCGCTAACTACGTCAGATAACGAACATAATCTGTCAAAACTTTTCTAAGCGATGTAGGACTTTGCTATCATTTTAACTAGTTGCAACTGAATTATAACGATACTTCTTAGCAAGACCTGATTAATGGGACAGATTTTCTGCCTTCTCACTAACAGTAACGGTCAAAGATGTAAGAAGCTATAAACTGGTAGTATTTAAGTCAAGAGTGAACAGGTTACTTCTAGGTAAGCGTGCTCCATATTCGACCACATCATCACTTACCATCAGGTGACATGGCGGAAAAACGCGAAACTATTAACAAAAAACTAAAATTACTGCCGGGACGAACCAGTTTAGCGTGTTTTCTAAGACACGGAGGACTCTTGATATTGTTAATGTTCTGTACAATATTTGCAACCAAATAGCTCAGCACTTTTGTCTGCGTGTATTTCCATAAATGCATGTATTGCAACAATTACCAGTTACTACTTGTTCGACTACTAATCGCGTAACTCAAACCAAACTAGATCAAACCATCTTAGTGCTAATTAAGCTTAGTTTTACCATTTAATAATAATTATCACCAATATTAAATATATCCTTTAGACCATATCATTTCGTATCATTAAACCAGTCAAATATAACACCAAATCAATTGAATATCAACCAACTCAGAAGTTAATGCTAAATCAAACAAGCTTTAAATTCTACAGTTAAGATGACCCATCCACGTAACGACCGCAGCAGCATTGCTTAACCAGGAAGATAATTCCGTGCGACTATTATAATTTTGCTATCAGCTCATAAGATGTAAAACGTTAATTTTTAATTTGAACTCTTCAGAAATAAGAATACGTAATTTTAATACGAGGTTGCAGAAATATTCTAGTGAGATATTGTATACATAAAAACTTTTTACCAAAAAATTAAACCGACTCCCAAAAACACTGCAAAGTGAAAAATAACTTTAATTTCGGTAGTCGGTGTCTTTAGTTTTGTTTTTTCGTTTTTGGCACCGACTTCCGAAATTAAAGTTATTTTTCACTTTGCAGTGTTTTTGGGAGTCGGTTTAATTTTTTGGTAAAAAGTTTTTATTTCACTCTTTTTAGTTGGATGATTTTTAATTTACCTAGTTACAAGAGCATAAATGTCAACTACTTATAACCTTTTACAAAATATTGCTTTTCCCAATGCTGGGCCGTTAATTGTTGAGGAGTTCTCCTGGTACTTCACCATCAGCTCTACATCACCATATGCATTGTGACGAGCATAAAGTGCTTAACATCCATATTCAAGTAATCGAATCGCAATCCACTTAATACTTATTATTGAGTAGTTTCGTCGGCCATCTGTGGTCTTCATCATCAGTTCCACTTCCCCAAATGGTACTTTTTGAGAGCAACTGCACAAGTTACTATAAGAAATACCCAAAACGCCATAGGTGTGCCTATAATATTTGAAGAGTTCCCTCAATTTCTCCAGGATCCCATCATCAGATCCTGACTTTGGTGATAGTGGTACCAATTTCGAAGTATACCCATTCGAACAAAAAAAGAATTTTCCAAATCGGTTCAGCCGTCTTCGAGTACTCGATGATCATACATAAAAAAAAATATATATATATATACGCGTCGAATTGATAACCTCCTCTTTTTGTCGTCGGTTGAAAAGTAAATAGGCATCTTCTGGGCTCGCTCGTCACATCGTAGACTTCATCTATCGTTTACCATCAGGTACGATCGCGTTCAAGAGCGGGCTCTTTTGTAATAAAAAAAAACACAAGCCAATTTAAAAAAAAAAAAACAGTATAATGTGTTCAAAAAATCAATTTCTAAATTATTTTGTAGATAATTTCAATAAACCTGATAAATAATTAGTAATCTCAAGCTTTGTCCCTATTCCAGTTCACAATAACAAATCTATTGATGTGATGTGACAGAAATACGGTGGGGTTTCTCAGAAAACAATATTTGTCTGAACAGAACATAACTCATCCCCTATCCACTACTACCCACCATAATTAATTTATTAGCGCACGTATCTAGTAAACCCTCGGAAATTAGATTTGCTATTGTTGTCTTATCGAGTTAACTCATGTGTGGTATATGCATAGCTACTAGGGTCGCACACTCAATAAATGGATAAGCTGCTTGCTTCCCTGAATATAAACTCCGGTACTTTGATAATATTTATCGACAGTTTTTTGCCTCAAGTTGGGAATCCTCATGCATATTCAATAGGTTATTTGACTATTATCAAAAATAGTTTAGATTTAATTATTTATCAATTTTAAGCTACTTATAATAAAATGTTTTTCGTAAAAAATTAACTGGGTAAAATTGGTAAAACTTCAAAATAAAATTCAAATTAAATATTTTCCCGCCCAAAAACCCATCTCTGTCACGATGTCGCATGACGTCATATTTCTCAAACAACAAAGTGTTTTTGAGGTTAAGATTTCTGTCGTCTTTATTTCATTATGAGTTGAAAATTATATTAAGTACCAATATTGTGTAGTGCCTTTTTGTGAAAATAACACAAAAAACACCTACGAACATTTTATTCAACACAAAATTAATATCTCGTTGTATGACAAGTCGACACGTTTGACAGCTTTGAGAAAAATGACGTCACACTTCGTGATTGGCGTTTGCGGTCACGTGACACAGATTAAAAATTATAATTTTTATTTTATGAAAATATAAAAAATGTGGAATTATTTTTAGAAATAATTTTTTTTTTAAATTTCCCGGCATCTAAACTAATTATATGCAAAAAATCGTCTGTTTTACTACTACAGGCAAATACTCTATTGCTCTCAAGCCAGTTCCATCATCGGACTACATGACAAACATCGATGCGCCATCGTTACTTGGTGGACATCCCACCTATACGCACCTGCCGCCCTGTCGCTCTTGCTGAATTCCCTACATGGAGTCTGTGTTTCATGATAGCTATTACCTGGGGTCTGTAAGGAGGGGAATGAATCACTGTAAGAAGCGACAGGTAAGCGTGTGCCAGGACGTCTCCACCTGGCAATGGACGCAGTGATGGCACCGATTGATCCACCGAACCATCAACTCTACCTAATTACAGTGGATATAAAGGAACACCATTATATTATAGTATTAATTAGTAAATTATATTATATTATATTCTTATTTATATCATCATCATTAGCGTACCCTTTCCTAAATATGTTGCGGTTATATAGGAGGCCGTCAATGCCATTCACGGTTTGAAAAATGATGTTTTTGATACATGAAGAATGATGATACATGAAGCTAAACTTTTTAACTACCCCTTTTTTGCAAAAATAACACAGCCGGATGAGTAGAAATTTGGCAGTTAAAGTCTGTGGTATGGAAAAGGAGAGCAGAAAGCGAATAGTTCATATAACTAGTTCATATAATATTTTCTGACGACACTTTTCCTGGTTACACAAACAGCAATTGACTTAAACTGTATAAAATAAATACGAATAATAAAAAAATAAATAAAAAAATGAATCCAAAAAATCAGAACCTGCTTGTTTCCTAGAAACAAAACTAACACAAAATAACATACTGTGAAATTAATGTATTAAATTAAACAAATTATAAGCAAAATATTTAAAAGGTTCAAGTTATGATTTTTCTTAGTATCATTTGTTTAATAGATGAAATTCAATGGATCCTTAGATTATTAGGGGAGTATACTATTACGCTATATCTTTACTGTAACTTGCTAAAGCATCTTATAGGTTAACATTGAACAAAATAATATTGAAAAAAGGTCTCACTTATAACATTGTAAGTACTCATAGCAAAACTAAGCAATATTATACGTCTGACGAAACCAAAGCATTAAGTAATTTATAGACAAGATCTACGACTTAGTCTGTACAAAGATAACTACTCCTTTTCACCTCGTTTGAGACCTTGAGGATTCATGACATCAATCATTCCCGTGGGATCGGGATTGCTTTTGCGGTGAAAGGGATCCAACCTTTGGCAGAGATTTGCGCCGATTATATTTGCTGTAATACTCTTGGTAATATTGAATGACGGTTAATATTTCATGTAACCGCTAATATACTCTGTACCTACTGTTAGTCCTCCAATGCCTATACTATATGTTTTGGGATGTGTTGATCGAAGAAATTGCTTCCACATAGACAGTTTCCCGCTCGAGGCTAAATAATAACACGGTTCTTCAACGTTTGTCGAGTTCGGTCCACGGATGGCAGAACATCTTTAAATATTGAGATTCCTCTGTGCCTCGGAAACTTTAACCCTTAGGCTGTTGATTCGGGCTGTCATTTAAACAACTTTGACTGTTGTTACGGGTGTTAGAAGTCAGAAAAATCTGATACTGTTCTGGCCAAGGCGTATTGTTACCTTAACATAAAATTAGAAGACCTTTTGTGATTTTTTTGTACTATCTGCTTGTAAAAAGTTTATTTCAGTCATAACGCCAAAAAACAAAGTCTAAATAAATTTTGCTCGCGTTTGGAATCTTCATAAATGTCTTCTGCCCTGTGTCGGGTGAAGGGTTCTGACAGACTCTTACTGATCTAAATCAGCCTGTTGCTCCCTTTTTTTTTGCGTCTGATGAAACGGGTCAGGAAGTGACTTTTACTGCCCCAGAATGGCGTCAGCCTACCGTCAGCAGGCCTCGTCCCAAAAGTGGGGAGCACATCACAGCTCCCTATATGCCTTAAGGCATACGCATTTCAACGGAATGACAGAGGATTTTGCCGTCATTCAGCGCACACTCATCACATTCTTGTGGCCTACCAAGGCATCCCGTGACGTGCCGTGGTATGCCGCCATGGCATCCCTTTGCCATTCTATTGGTGTGTGTGGACCTTCAGAAAGGTGCATGTGGCTACGCTCCGCCATCTCGATTCCTTGCAACAACAGTGTACAACCTCGAGTACCGATAATAACCAGCAAGATTGACAGCAAAACGCCAAGAGGACATAGTCCTAATAGAGGGTCTGATCAGTTCCGTGCAAACCTGGACTCCAAACTTCACATCGTTCTTCATTCTGAAAACAAACAGATCACAAGAAACCGTTTGGCCGATGATAAATGTTTAGCCAGGGAATCACGACCCTCGGTAATGAGGAAGACGACCCAAGGACTAATCTCCTAGTCCCCACGGCATAGTATCACGGTAAGTGGAAGCTCTTTTTGTAGAGTCACAACGTGCATCTGGCTAGTTTCTGTTCAGTTCTCCTTAGAATTCCATACTATAAAGTTAACTTATTCTCTGGTACATTTATAAATATGCTTATCGGCTAAGGCTATCGACAAATGACGCTCTGTAAACGGAAACGTAGTGAAGGTTATTGTCAAAAATGTGTTAGATTGACAACCGCCATCGCCATTTTTAACGATTTACAAAATGGTTTCCGGAAAAATCGCTCTACAGTTTTGGCAGAATATAAATTTATTCAGGAAGCCATTGACATAAATAATAAGAAAAAATACGCTGTAGGGATACTATTAGATATGACGAAGGCTTATGATAATGTACAATATAACATCCTGCTTAATAAGTTACAAGGAATAGGGATTCGCGGAAAAGCTCATGAATGGTTTAAATCATATTTAGAAGATAGAGAACACCAGGTAGAAATTGAGTACTATAATGAACATAAAAAGCTAATAGAATATATACGATCGGACAGCAATAAAATTTGCGCCTCAATCCCCCAAGGGAGTGTTATTGGATGTCTTTTATTTATCATTTATATAAATGACCTCCCAAAAATTATAAAAGAGTCATGTGTTCTGTTCGCTGACGATATCTCAGTACTGACTTCATGTCAAAACAATATTAATTTAACAGAAACACTTACACGCACTTTAAACAAAATAATAACTTGAATGAACGAGCACAACCTAGAGCTAAACTTCAATAAAACTAAAATCATGTCCTTTCACCCACGTCAAAAAGCTCCTTTAGATATAAAATTTATTTCCAACGACACAACAATTGAAACTGTACAAGAATTCTCACTACTCGGTTTATCCATAGACACAAATTTAAATTGGAAATCCCATGTAAAAAAAATTAAGTCAAAATTGTCAAAATTTGCATATGCTCTTCGCGAAATTAAAAAGACGACGAATCTTCATACTGCTCTAGTTACGTATTACGCCTATGCATACTCATGGTTAAGCTATGGCATAATACTATGGAGAAACAGTACACACGCATCAACACTTTTCACACTCCAAAAACGACTCATCAGGATACTAGTAAATATAGAAAACACAGACAGCTGCAAACCCCACTTCCAAGAACACAAAGTGTTAACACTTTCCTGTATATATATTTTGGAAATTTGCAAGTTTGTTAGACACAACCAACACCTATTCACTACACGAGAAAACATACAAACTCGCTATACATTACGACACAAAAATAGGCTTAACTTACCTGGTGGTTCTAAGCTGAGAATACACTCTACAAGCACATTAGTTATGTCAGTAAAAGTCTACAATAAATTACCCGATATACTTAACCTTTAACTGGTGACGTGCGGTCTCACAGGCCGAGCGGCGTAAGCGAAACCTCATATCACCCCCTTCCCCGCACTTCCCGTGTTTGAGCGCCTGAGTAGCTTCGAGTTTAGTGTAGCCAGTGCATTAGAGGGGGCTACTTGCGTCGGCCAGGCCCAAATCGGTAAGTTAGATCGATTTAAAATTCTCGAGCGGCCTCTCAGACCTTATGTCACCACTTACGTAACTTTTTTGGAAGTTCACTATATTGGTTTATTGCGGGTTTTTTCAGATATTTCTTACAATGGATGACTCTGGACCTCCAAGAAAAAAGCGTAGAGAGGTTCTTGACGAAAATGTAGTGCCTAGCACAAGCAAACAAGTCTCATCAGTCATATATTCTAATGTCGATCATCGAATTGTAGAATGGTTAACACAAGAAGACTCAAGTGGATCGGAAGCTGAAGACGTTCCCGAAAATTATGTTCCGGATCATAGCGACCACAACTCGGAGACGGAAGAAAGTGCTTCTGAACATGAAGAACCTGTAATACATCAGGAAAATCAGCTTTCAGAAAGTGACAGTGACGAACCATTGTCAAGAATATCTAGATGCTTCTATGGCAAAAATCGGTTCAAATGGGCAAAAGATCCACCAAACAGAGCTGTGAGGACAGGTCAACATAACATTATAACTCGTGTGCCTGAGTCAAGGTTGAACGAACACGATGAAAAAGACCCTTTTTCTCTGTGGAAGAAAATTATAAGTTCAGATATTTTAGAAGAAATTTTGAAATGGACAAATGTGAAAATTAGTGAACTCAGATTAAAGTACGGTAGAGCAAATCGACCTGAACTACAAGACATGGATATGGTCGAATTGCACGCATTTCTTGGTCTTCTTATGTATACAGCTGTGTTCAAGTCCAATCATGAAAACTGTGAGTACCTCTTTGCCACTGATGGGACGGGAAGGGATATTTTTAGATGTGTAATGTCGCAAAAAAGATTTCTGAATCTGTTACTGTGCTTACGGTTTGATAATGGGGCTGACCGAGATAAAAGAAGAGAGAATGATAAGCTGGCTGCAATTTCAAACATATTCAGAATATTTGTGAATAACTGTCAAACCCTGTACAACATTGGAGAGTGCGCAACGATCGATGAAATGTTGATAGCATTCAGAGGTCGTTCTTTTTTTGTCATATATATGCCAAACAAACCATCCAAATATGGTTTGAAAATGATGTGTATGTGCGATTCTAAGACGAACTATTTCTATAATGGCTATATTTATTGTGGAAAAGGATCTGATGGTGAAACTTTGAGAAACGATGAAAAGAAGTTTCTAGTTCCGTCACAAGCAGTGATTCGCTTGACGAAACCCATTCACAACAGTAATCGCAATGTAACGTTCGACAACTGGTTCACGTCGGTTGAATTGGTAAATGCACTAAAGAAACGAGGCCTAACGTGTGTAGGAACTTTAAAAAAAAACAAAAGAGAACTTCCCAAGGAGTTCCAGCCATCTAAAACAAGAGATGTGGGATCTACACTCTACGGATTTACTAATAATATGACTTTGATGTCTCATGTTCCAAAGAAAGGAAAAGCTGTGTGTTTAATTTCTTCAATGCACCACTGTGAGGCGATTGACGAGAAGACAGGAAAACCTGAAATTATAGCTTATTACAACTCCACGAAAGGAGGAGTTGATGAGATAGACAAAAAATGCGCCATCTACACCTGCAGTCGCCGATCGCGAAGGTGGCCCATGGTACTTTTTTATCGAATGTTAGATATAAGTACAGTGAATGCCCATGTTCTTTATCAAGCTGATGGTGCCAATACCATTGATCGTGGACAGTTCATCAAGATCCTGGCGAGAAACACGGTTTTACAACACATGAAGCGCAGAGTTTATAATACTCATATTCCACGTGATATAAAAATCAACTTGGTGCGTATTCTGGGTTCTGATTTACCACCTGAACCACAAAATCCTGAAAACAGACTGAAAGTACGGAAAACCTGTGCTAGTTGTCCTCCTAAATTGAACCGTAAATCGAATTATCAATGTATATCATGCGATAAACATGTGTGTTTGCAGTGTGCGAAGCAATTATGCCCTAAAAGTCAATAAAAATACTAAAGTGTGACAGTTGTCATTTTTGAGACATGACACTTGTGATGAGAGTTTATTTATTTTTTAAGTTGATTAGTGTTTGAACTTTGATAAAAAACAAATATTTTATAATTTATGTTGATTTTTACTATTTTATAAACAATTGTTGATCTCGAGCCTGGTTTTTCGATTACAGAGACCAAAAACTTTGTAACTACCAGTTCCTAATTAAAATTATATTTAGACTAAATGACGTTATATTAATTTTTACTTTAATATATAATTTAACACAAAATAAACATTAGGATAACCTACCATATTTTAATATATGTATTATAAACCAATTATGGCAGCGGCCTGTCAGGCCGCTCGTCACCAGTTATGTTACAAAAAAACCATGTCACCAGTTAAAGGTTAAAAATGTACAAAAAAAAACAATATATTTATAAATAAATTAAAACAATTTCTAATCAATAAGTGTTATTATGATATAAATGAATATTTTAATGATAAATCTATACTTATAATAAATCTGTAGAGAGTTCAATTCTGTACATGAAATATATTTACAAAATAACTATCAGGGGGTGATTAGGGATCGATACTGATGCCAAAAATGCAATCAGTAAAATTTTTGTCTGTCTGTCTGTCTGTCTGTCTGTCTGTCTGTCTGTATAACCGTTATAGAAACAAAAACTACTCGACGGATTTTAACGAAACTTGGTACAATTATTTTTCATACTCCTGAGCTGATTATAGTATACTTTTCATCACGCTACAATCAATAGGAGCAGAGCAGTGAAGGGAAATGTTGGGAAAACGGGAGAAATTACTCCACTTTTTAAGCTTCCGTCGCGAGTGCAACCTTAATGGTTAAAGCTACACAGAAATCATTTATGACGGAAATGTTCTTCTTTAAATTATATAAAAAATATCTCACGACAGCATATATCTATCTTTTATGGTTGACTCACAATAACACGTGTAACTCCCGATAGCTTAGCAGTTCGAAGCTTTCTGATTATTATTCTGCTCCGAAATTTAAAACCACCACAACTTTGCAATGGAACTTGGCTAAAAGTAACCCAGTTGCAACAAAATATAATCGAGGCTCAAATTTTAACAGGTTGCGGTGCAGGAGAAACCGTCTTTATTCCCAGAATTCCCATAATACCAAATAATTTTCCATTCCAATTTAAAAGAACGCAATTCCCAGTATCAGTGTGTTATGCAATGACAATTAATAAGGCTCAAGGGCAGACTTTTCGTGTTGCTGGAGTAGATCTCGGGATCAGTTGTTTCTCGCATGGTCAGTTGTACGTCGCTCTTTCCCGGGTTAGCAGTTCTAGAAGTCTTTATGTTCACGTGCCGGACGGGTCAACTTTCAACATGGTTTACCCGGAAGCTTTGCGCTGAAGTATTTTCGTTCTATAGGTACTTAAGCCTCATGTGAACGTGATCTAAACAATATTACCAATACATTAACTTAATAACACACAAGGAGTTCACGCTTACGGAGTCGCGGGCACAGCTATTAACAATAATATTGTGCGGTTCGGTATTGCGATATTTTTCAACAGTATTATAGATTGACATATTATATTTCCTTACTAAATTACGAAAGTTAATCTGTCTGTTACATCAAAATCACTGAACCGTGAGGAAGGACATAGGCTACTTTTTTTTACGAAAAATGACGGAAACGTGGACGAAGTCGCGGGCAACAGCTATCTATACTAA
The DNA here is from genome assembly GCA_943138885.2 of Tholera decimalis. NCBI lineage: Eukaryota > Metazoa > Arthropoda > Insecta > Lepidoptera > Noctuidae > Tholera > Tholera decimalis. The sequence continues at coordinate 7,368,515 of OW964570.2, read as the reverse complement.
TATAAGGCTGAAGAGTTTGTTTGTTTGTTTGAACGCAATAATCTCGGGAACTACTGGTTCGAATTGAAAAATTATTTTTTAATTAAATAGTCAATTTATATAGAAAGGCTATAGGCTATAATATATCATTACGCTAAGGCCAATAGGAGCGGAGCGCCAATGAAGAATGCTTCAAAATCGGGGTTAAATTTAACGTTAGCCCAAAGTAACTATTCCACGCGGACGAAGTCGCGGGCAAAAGCTAGTTAAATAAATAAAATATAGTATTGTAATAAATGTATAAAATATTAAGTAGTTAAAGTAATATTTAATAGTAATATTTTCGTAAACATTTTTTTTTTGTAAAATGTATTTTGTTCCAATAAATTATCTTATCTTATCTTATCTCATCTTATCTCATCTAATACACATTCTATATAATTATAATGATTGTAATAGCCCTCTTCCTCTTTTTTAATTTGCTGTGCCCGACAGGGTCCACAATGATCTAAAACAATGTATATCTTGTATGTACCTACCACTTAAGTTCACATTGTGGAATGCAAATAAACGTATTGAGTATTGAGTATATTGAGTATCGAAACCGTGATCAATAAAATTTGCCAGTGACATGCGCTGACAAAATGGTATTTAGTCTGGAACTTCTCAAGCGATAAACGAGTATTTAAATTGGTGTTCTTTATATTCTACTAGGTACTTGCAAATTACGGTTAGAATTTTTTAAATCGCTTCCCTCTTTAAGTTTTAAATGTAAGTGGATTATTATTCATGCTGAGTGCTAAGAGAGATTTACCTACTGTTTGAATTGCAGTAAGACGCTCTCAAAGTGTTTTCTTAGAAAAGAATGAATTAGAATAAATATTTGCTCTTTATCTTTGAAGTATGCACTGGGTTAGAAGTACTAAATATGTATTTAGTAGAAAGTGTATAATGTGTGCATGTCTTTATTTCCATGGATGATGATGCAAGAGTATCCATACAAGTAGCGACTTGTGTGGATATCTTCCCAACTTCTATTGCTATTCTGGCGTTGCTACTGCCGCTGCTAAGAATCTTTGGCGGCGGAAAAGTAACCTCGTTAGTAGTAATATTTTAAAATTATGGATAACAGATATGATAGTAGTAATGATCTTATAATAAGAGTTAGTATAAACATGATCTATACTTTATATTAAAAAGTGGAAAAGTTTGTTTGTTTAAACGCGCTAATTTTCGAAAGCACTAGATGGATTTGGTCGTTGTAACGGGTATAAATTTGGTATGAAAGTAGCTTGAAGCTTGAGGAAGGTTATGGGCTTCATAACCCAACTGCAAAAGAAGAAAGGTTATGTTTTTTTTTTGTTTAACTCTACGGGAGCGAAGCTCCGCGTGACTGCTAGTAGATAATATATTTATTTAAACTTTATGTACAATAGTGGTACAGACGCCAGCACATCAAACTACAACAATCTGTCAAATTTCTTTAATAGATTTTCAACTTTATTGTTAAAGAAATTAGGTTCAAGGTTGATTGGGAAAATTTGACAGTTTCGGGTAGCTTCATGTGCTGGCGTCTGTACATAGGCTGACTTAATGCAACAAAACATTCTCTACTATTCAACATTTGGGTTAAAAACACCACCAATGAGAAAACTTAGAGAAGAAACAAATAGTCTTAATATTAATTCTGACGTTCGGTCCGAGACTATCTCTGAACGCCGTAGGAGCGGCCTTGCGGAATGCGAGCAGAACTCATCGTCGGGTAAGGACCAGGACCGGGTCGATAGCAAATCGTTTACCTCGCGCGTCTCATAGAGCAGTCAGCAGCAATGACAAGCCCGATAAGACCACAGCCTGCCAGGGTTACGGGAAATTTCCTCGGAATGTAAAGGAAGTAACAGGTTAGGTTTTTATCAGTATGAGTCCGATACTTCCTGCTGTACCCAGAGCGGTTGCGGTAATTTGATGATTTTCTTGCTGTAAAGAAAATATTCTTAAAATTAATGCAGTTAGAAGTCAAATATATCCCTTTACCCCATCTTATAATAACAAAAACTGTTTTATCAAATGTTATTCAGTCTCGTGCACCAACAATCCGCTCTAAGCCACAATGATCAGAATTATGTCATAAATTGTATCTCACTCAAATCCGTTCGCAGAGCAGAATGTACAATTTATGCTAATACTCTCGTTGCCTCGATATTCATGTAAGTCCCTTCTCATAAACATAACATAAAGAATATCTTACAACCATCCGCTACACTTCGTATAATCGCTCGTGAATTTGAGAAACGGTAAAGCATAGTAATTACATATTCCCATCATTTGAAACGCAACCCTGTACAATACCTATAAAGTCTCATTTTAAATGGCGTTGCTGTAAACTGCACCCGTTTATACAGATCGATTTTTAAGCAATGGGATATGAATTCTAATCGAAGGCGTGTAGAGTTTACTTTTCAGTTTTGCAGATCAAGGTCTATCGTTTCTATGAAAAATATGATTTTCATTGAGCTCTGCGTTATTAGTTTATTATTGTGGATGTAATATTTCTTATATGAAAGAATGTTATCGGCGTATCTAATCGCTTATCAGCCTATGTGCTCGTATTTTCAAGTATTTTCTCATACCGCTTAAATGTTTTCGCAGAAAAAATTTATTTGTGATCCCGTTTGCCCAACATTCTCATACATTTTCGGAGTTATTAATATTTTTTCCCTTTATTTCTAAGAAATATTTTAGTGATTTGTTTATTCCGTGTATCTGTATGATATTAATATAACCATGATAAGGATTTGCGGTGAATGAAATATTTTTTCTTCAGTCATGTGAGACGAATCTCCCATTCTATTTAGAAGGAAACTCATCGTTATGATTTAAGGTCTGACTTTATTTACTTACGAGTGTCTTTATGACAAGGGAAAATATTAATACCAACGTTGGAAGACACTGACTTGTGCATATTTATGGTGGCTTTGCCTTTCTTTTTGGGAGCATTCGTGGCCCAGGGGTTACAGACATGGCTTACTAGTTGCTAGCCGTGTGTTCGAATTCAGGTAGGCACATTCTCTTGTATAATTGTCATTATCACCACTGCTAATACAAGCGCAGAAGAAAATTATAGTAAAAAGAACGGCAAGTCCTAGGAAGAACCATAAATAAAATCCGAAGACATGCGATATCCACCAATGTGCACTGGCGGCGAAGCGCCATCGTTACATGGTGGACATCCCACCCATACGCACAAAACGTTTTGGGAATACCTTCATTGTGCGTACGGCTAAGGAGTGGAATTCCCTGCCGGAGTCTGTGTTTCCCGATAGCTATAACCTAGGAGTCTTTAAGTCAAGAGTGAATAGGTTACTTTTAGGTAAGCGTGCTCCATCTTCGACCACATCATCACACCATCAGGTGAGATGGTGGTCAAACATGAACCTATTTTCAATAAAAAAGAAATGCGCCGTGAGCCCGCTTGGTGGATTACGGCTGATTTCCTCTCTTAAGCCCGATTTACACTTCAATAAGTACAGTAGCGAGTTAACTTGCGTCATCGGCGAGTTAAGTTGTTATTGTAGTTTGAACGGCAAAAGCGAGTTAAGTAGTAAGTTGTTGATTAAGTTGAGCTAAATAGATCGCGATCCTATTTTTCGGCGAGTCCAGTGCGAAGTAGCCCCCTCTCTCACGTCTCCCGCACCCCGCCAACTTAACTGGCTGGCATGTAGACGGGCGAGTTTAGTACAGTCCATAAATTTGAAGGTTGCGGCCGCAAACACGTGTTATTTTCTTCTTCTCGGGCAACTTATGACTACTCACTCGCCTACGTTTGGACGCTACTTACAACTTACTACTTATTACTTAACTGTCTGAGTTCTTAACTGGCTACTGTACTTATTGAAGTGTAAATCGGGCTTTAGAGAGGAGATCTGCGTCTCAGCAGTAGGAACGTTATGGCCTTGTTATAATACTAGCGATCCAAACCGGCTTCGCACGGGTGCAATGTACTAATAATACGCATGGTATTCTATACAATGTATAAACCTACCTCTTGAATCACTGTATGTATTGCTGAAAACTGCATTAAAATCCGTTGCCTAGTTTAAAAGACCTAAGCGCTCAGACAACGAGAGTGACTTTGTTTTATACTATGTTGTTTTGTACATAAAGTTTAAATAAATAAGTACTATATAAAGATGGTGCCTGTCAAATTAAAGTGATATAACATGAGGTATGGCAGTGTTTGCCGTAGAAAGTAAGAAACTGGAAGACTTTTAGATGTCACTTTAGCTGAAGTCTACTGCCCGTTATAGGTTTCCCCAGAAAAAGAAAATGTCCAAGTCAATGTTGACCATAAAACAAAATCTTTTTAACATTCGAAGCAAGTCCAGTGCAACATAATAACACATACTAACGTGAACGTTCAGGACATTATCAGTAATGTAATTTTACTACACGGCGGTGATAAGAACGTGTCGGTCGGTCCCATACTTTCGTATTTCATATAAGACGTCTTGTACGTAAGGTGTTGGGTAATCAAATAATAAAATATTACGTCATGACAAAATTTATAAAACTATTAGAATTATAATTTTTATAATATACAACGTGTAACGGAAACCCCATATCTATCCAAAAAGGGCTGAAGACAACATCTGATATGAAGTCTCTATGCACAGTTTCAGCTGAAAATAAGTGACTCAACGAATTGATACCAAATTATCGGTTTTTTAATAATCGATATTTTTCCCGAATACCAATCATAACAAACGTGTCACAACACTACGAGGGTAAATAACTTTCTACGTCACTTGCCAATAACACGATAATTCTCTTCGTTCTTCTTAATTTGAAAAATTCGGTATCTGGTATCAATGTATTGAAATTTCTTATAAGTTCCACACACATAGACATAGGATTACAAAACCGTTGCCATATCGTTTGTTACCATCCAAAGAAGCCGTGCACTTGGTATGTATATAACATTTAAATTACACGTTGTAGAGCTCGTGACTAAATAATAACAGCTGCATGGTTCGAAATTTAAAGTTAAGTAACGCTTGCCGAGGTTGATCTATGGATGGGTGCCCATCATAACATATCAAGATTCCTCCGTGCCTCGGAAGATATGTAAAGCAGTTAGTACCAGCTGTCAGTTTGTACGTCTTTGACAATCTGAGTACTAGTTAAGTGTTTGACATGGAAAGACTGCTTAGCTGATCTCCACAACCCAATAGCTGGGTAGAACGATACCCGTAAAGATTTTGTTGTACTTTTAATATTTTGACATTGAATTTGACATTGCAATTACGACTAATTTGACATTATACTTATTTTTTGACATATTTTAAATTAATTTAATACTACTCTTTAACTTTACATTTCACATTAATTTTAATTGCGCTTTTAAATTTTAGTTCCTGCACGTGTTAATTTTATTTAATCTATACATATAACAAATATGTAGAAAAGTCGTTTTGACATAAAAAAAAAATAACCAAAAAAAATAGCCAGGTTGTTAAAGGACAACCAATACCAATAGAACCCATTTCCATCATTTTTAGAATTTTTGTCTGTTCGTCGGTTTGTCTGTTTATTTGTTCGGGCATCACGTAAAATGTACAAAAGTAATGTAGATAACTTTCATACACAACGATTGAACGTAACTTGAAGTAACATTTAGTTTTTGTTTCATTGCAATCGGTTCAGTCTATCAAAAGATATTTGAATTTAAAGTGTAGAAATGTTAGAAGAGAAGTAAAATTAGGGTTATGTGCACTTGGTCTCACAACTTCACGTAGCTTTTATACACAAAAATATGTGTGTAAATTGAAGTAACATTAAGTTTTTTTGTCATCGTGATCATTTCACACCTTATTAAAAAAATGTAAATTAATAAAATTATAATAGTGTTTCCGAAGTAAAATATTAAAACAGCGCCATCTATTGAACTTAGACTGGACTATATCTAGAGATCAACTGCGTGCAGTATTGAATATAGATATCCAATAGATGGCGTTGTGCGTGTGACGTCTGTTTAATACCGTATTCGCCAGTTTTATCAAAAACATTTCAGGCACACATAAATGTCGAAATGAGCAATAGCGTAAAGTCTATAAAATATATTTGCAAATATATTAATAAGGGCAGTGACTAAGCTATGATCGCGCTGAGAAATCATAATGAATATGATGAAGTCACGGGGTATCAATCTGGCCGAGATTTTAGCTCTTCGGAAGCAGTTTGGCGTATTTTAAGTTTCCCAATACATGAACGACATCCATCAGTAATCCATCTTGATGTGCACCTTGAAGGAGGGCAACGAGTATATTTTCAGTCTGAAAATATAACAGAAAGGTTAGACAACCCGAGGCAAACCGCCTTGCTGGCATTTTTTTGCCTTTGCGAAACAGACAATTTCGCGAAATCCATTTTATACAACGTGTAATTTAAAGGGTATATACATACCAAGTGCCGGCTTCTTTGGATGATAACAAACGATATATCAAGGGTTTTGTAATCCTATGTCGACATGTGTGGAACTTATTAGAAATTTCAATACATTGATACCGGAGATCGAATTTTCAAAATTAAAAAGAACGCAGATAATTATCATGTTATTGGCAAGTGACGTGGAAAGTTATTGACCCTCGTAGTGCTGTGACACTTTCGTTTCATATATTCAAGAAATATATGAAACCAATAATTTGGTATCAATTCTTTGAGTCACTTATTTTGAGCTGAAACTGTCCATAGAGACTCCATACCAGATGTTGTCTTCAGCCCTTTTGGATAGATATGGGGTTTCCGTTACACTTTGTATAATGAATTTCCATCTTATTACACGTATAACAAGCAGCAAGGTGTTTGGAATCGTAGAAGACGTAGAAAAGCTGTGGATGGTGAGACTGGCGTTTTTAAAGAACACGTGATTGGATGGGTTTACACGGTGCACCCGAAAAATTCAGAATGTTACTATTTACGCCTTCTTCTCCATGTAGTGCGAGGACCTATGTCTTTTGCTGAGCTCCGTAAAGTGGATGATATTGAACATCCCACATACCAGGCCGCTTGCCGCGCACGCCATTTATTAAATGGAGATCAGCATTGGGATGAAGCTCTAGCTGAAGCATGTGTCAGCGATAGTCCACATCGCTTGCGACATTTGTTTGCCATCTTATTGACTTTTTGTGGGTTATCGGATGCTAAACAGTTATGGCAAAAGTGACAAATTTGCTGAAGATTTTTTGAGACATGTTCAACTAAATAGTGATGGAGCAATTCCTGATAGGGTACGTGAAATTTGTCACAACAGGTCCTTATTGGCTATTCAAGAGATACCTAGTTATAAGTACAGGAGGGAACCCGATCAGTCAATACGGTTTGCCCACACCGACAGTCGATGGGGAACGTATAAACAGAGAGTATGTATCAGAAATTAGTTATAATCCCGTGGAACTCGCAGAAATTTTACAAAATGGCTGCGCAAATTTGACAGAGGAACAGCGCCAGACGTTTGATAGAGTATGCTGCAGTGTAGATAACGCCTCGAGAGAAATCCTGTTTTTAGACGCACCGGGCGTAACAGGTAAAACTTTCCTAACCAAAGTTATTTTGGCTCGAATAAGGAACCAAAATAAAATTTCCCTTGCTGTTGCCTCTACAGGAATAGCAGCAACATTATTGCCTGGAGGAAAAACGGCACACACAACATTTAAAATTCCTATCGACTTAGATTGTACGGAAAGCCCGGTTTGCAACATATCGCGAAATAGCGATAAAGCAAGAGTTTTACGCGATTGTGTTTTAATAATTTGGGACGAGTGCACAATGGCAAACCGCAAAGCTGTAGAAGCAGTAAATGGAACTTTACAGGACATAAGGCAAAATGACCGGCCGATGGGAGGCATTACGGTGCTGTTCTGTGGTGATTTTCGGCAGACTCTCCCGATAGTACCCCGAGGAACGAGAGGCGATGAAATTGCTGCCTGTCTTAAGAATTCTATTTTATGGCGCAATATATCACCTACACACCTGAGTGTAAATATGCGTGCAAAGTTATGAGGCTGCGACAATGCACAGGAGTTTTCCAATTTATTGTTACAAATAGGCGATAACACATACCCCGTACACGAAGATGGAAAAGTTATTTTGGTTGATAATCTGTTCTTGCGTTACATCACAACAGGAGCTAATTTCTTCTGTGTACGGAAATTCCACAAACATGGGAAATCAAGCCGGTTCTTGGCTATGTCAGCGAGCTACGAGTATTTTGACTCCCCGCAATGACCAAGCTGCGGCAATTAATTTAAAAATATTGATGCATGTATCCAGGAATAGTAGAGAATGAATGGAAGAAGATGACGTCACGCACTACCCGGTAGAATTTTTGGATTTCCTCAACACACCCGGACTTCCAGCCTACAAAATAGTTTTAAAAATCGGTGTACCAATAATTCTTCTCAGAAATGTATGTCCTCCCAAACTTTGTAACGGCACTCGGCTCAAAGTCACAAATCTGCAGCAAAACATAATCTAAGCTGAAATATTAACCGGTTGCGGCGCCGGTGATATTGTTTTTATTTCAAGAATACCTATAAATCCTAACAACTTTCCTTTCTCTTTCAAACGAGTGCAATTCCCAGTCAGTCTCTGTTATGCCATGACGATTAATAAAGCTCAGGGCCAGACATTATCCGTTGCGGGGGTGGACCTAAGTATTGGATGCTTTTCCCATGGTCAACTATACGTAGCTCTTTCACGCGTAAACAATCCCAATAACCTTTTTGTGTATGCTCCAGATGGTTCCACAGCTAATTTTGTTTATAAAGAAGCACCAGCATAAATAAAAAATATAAAGATTTGTATCGGTATCCTCCAACAGCACTTCGTACTAAAAAAAGTTATAAGTTCCGACATTCACGCGAACGAAGTCGCGGGCACAGCTAGTTATTAATATGTACTGTTCAACACAATGTAATATTGTTAACTGAACTGAATAAATGAATGATTCAAGATGTGCTAATGACGATAACGAGTCCAAAGATGTACAAAAGACAGCCAGGACCAACACTTCAACGTGCTTTCCTATGCACGGACGAATCTCGATATTTTAAGATGGGTACCCATCCATGGACCGAAATCGGCAAGTTTTGCTAATTATCTATACTAATATTATAAAGCGCAAAAGTTTGTTTGTTTGCTTGAACGCGCTAATCTTCGAAAGTACTGGGTGGATTTGGATGCAATTTGGTATGAAAGTAGCTTGAAGCTTGAGGAAGGTTATAGGCTACTTTTTACGCGACTGCAAAAAAGTAGAGTTATGTTTTTACCGTGATAGAATACACGGGAGCGAAGCCTCGCGTGAGTACTAGTCGGAGCATATAATCCTTACTTATAAAGAAGTTCTTCTGCTACACAAATTTTAGTCATTCGAAAAGTTATCTTGTTTTATGAGCTCAAAATATTAACATAAACCAACCCTTCAGCTATAATGAACAAAATAAGTAACCAAGGACTTTCTTAGTGACTAATGTGTCTCCAAAACAATTCCTTCAAGTTTCTAGCGCTAAAAAAGATTCAATATAAAATACCTAAATATAATTTGTCATAAAATATGGCGCGTAGACAGAAAATGTTATGCTTTGAAAAACAGAATGAAACATTCAATCTTATACAACGTGTAACGGAAAGAGTATATACATACCAAGGGCACGGCTTCTTTGGGTGATATCAAACGATATTGGAAGGGTTTTTTAATCCTATCTCTACATGTTCGGAAGTAATGAGAATTTTTAATACATTGATTCCAGAAACCGAACTTTTCAAATTGAAATAAGCACATCACAGAAGAGATTTATCGTGATATTTGCAAGTAACGTGGAAAGTTATTGACCTACGTAGTGCGGTGACACGATTGTTATGATTTCAATTTAAGAAACTTACGAAACCGAAAATTTGGTATCAATTTTTAGAGTATTTTATTTTGAGTTGAAACCCTTCCAATATCGTTTGATAACATCCAAAGAAGCCGTGCCCTTGGTATGTATATACCCTTTCCGTTACACGTTGTATAATAATCTTCATGCTTGTGTGTGAACTGAAATTAATTTATGATTTTTTTTTACAGACGCTAGCACATGAAGCTACCCGAAACTGTCAAATTTTCCCAATCAACCTTGAATCTTATTTCTTTAACAATAAAGTCAATCTGTTAAAGTTGTTGTAGCTGGCGTCTTTACGTGTTTTGAGATATTCTCCGAAGTTTCATACGTAGTCAAAATATATTAGATCCAGCGAGGTGCAAGCACGCGAGGTGCTTGCACCTCGCGCAACACGCAAATACTTGTTTTAGAGGGGCAATGCTTTAGTGTTTTTCACAAGCACGCGAGGTGCTTGCACCTCGCGCAACACGCAAATACTAAACCCCCCCCATCACGGCCCCCATTTTTTTTTCACAAGCACGCGAAGTGCTTGCACCTCGCGCAACATGCCAATTCTTGATTTAGAGGGGCAATGCTTCAGTTTTTTTCACAAGCACGCGAGGTGCTTGCACCTCGCGCAACACGCCAATACTAAACCCCCCCCATCACCCCCCCATTTTTTTTTTTTTTTTCACAAGCACGCGAGGTGCTTGCACCTCGCGCAACACGCAAATACTTGATTTAGAGGGGCAATGCTTTAGTTTTCCTCACAAGCACGCGAGGTGCTTGCACCTCGCGCAACACGCAAATACTAGACATAATTGTTCTCCCAGATGGTGGATGGGGAGGTGGGTATATTTTGACAGATTCGTAAACAAGTAACTCTCAAACCTACGGGAAAAGTGCCAAACCTCCCCTTTTCCCCCCCCCCTTCTCCCCCCCCCTATCGTATCTCGGAAACTACGAGACCCGTATTTTTTTCTTTTTACGGATTCGTATAGAGGAGGCTCGGTAAAGTAAAAACCATTTTTCAAAGTCCCCCCCCCCCCGCCCCCCTTCCGAGATCCGCCTAAAGGGGGTTTAGGCGGATCTCGGAATCTAAGAGACTTGGAACATTTTTTTTTTTCAGATTCATTTAGAGGGGCAATGCTTTAGTCGAAATAATTGTGCAACCCCCCCCCTATCCCCCCCCCTGTTTTTTTTTTTTTTTTCACAAGCACGCGAGGTGCTTGCACCTCGCGCAACACGCAAATACTAAACCCCCCCCATTACCACCGCCCCCCCCACTTCTTTTTTTTCACAAGCACGCGAGGTGCTTGCACCTCGCGCAACACGCAAATACTTGATTTAGAGGGGCAATGCTTTAGTTTTTTTCACCAGCACGCGAGGTGCTTGCACCTCGCGCAACACGCAAATACTAGTTATACTATATAAAGCTAAATTACCACTCACTGACTCACTGACATAATTGTTCTCCCAGATGGTGGATGGGGAGGTGGGTATATTTTGACAGATTCGTAAACAAGTAACTCTGAAACCTACGGGAAAAGTGCCAAACCTCCCCTTTTCCCCCCCCTTCTCCCCCCTCCCTATCGTATCTCGGAAACTACGAGACCCGTATTTTTTTTTTTTACGGATTCGTATAGAGGAGGCTCGGTAAAGTAAAAACCATTTTTCAAAGTCCCCCCCCGCCCCCCTTCTCCCCTCCCTTTAGGCGGATCTCGGAAATTAAGAGACTTGGAACATTTTTTTTTTCAGATTCATTTGGAGGGGCAATGCTTTAGTCGAAATACTTGTGCAACCCCCCCCCCATCTCCCCCCCATCACCCCCCCCCCCTTTTTTTTTTCACAAGCACGCGAGGTGCTTGCACCTCGCGCAACACGCAAATACTTGATTTAGAGGGGCAATGCTTTAGGTTTTTTCACAAGCACGCGAGGTGCTTGCATCTCGCGCAACACGCAAATACTAGTTATACTATATAAAGCTAGATTACCACTCACTGACTCACTGACATAATTGTTCTCCCAGATGGTGGATGGGGAGGTGGGTATATTTTGACAGATTCGTAAACAAGTAACTCTCAAACCTACGGGAAAAGTGCCAAACCTCCCCTTTTCCCCCCCCTTCTCCCCCCTCCCTATCGTATCTCGGAATCTACGAGACCCGTATTTTTTTTTTTTACGGATTCGTATAGAAGAGGCTCTGTAAAGTAAAAACCATTTTTCAAAGTCGCCCCCCTTGTCCCCCTTCTCACCCCCCTTAGGCGGATCTCGGAAACTAAGAGACTTGGAACATTTTTTTTTTCAGATGCATATAGAGGGGCAATGTTTTAGTCGAAATACTTGTGCAACCCCCCCCATCAAACACACCCCCCCTTTTTTTTTTTTTAAAGAATGCACGCGAGGTGCTTGCACCTCGCGCAACACGCAAATACTAACCCCCCCCCATCTCCCCCCATCACCCCCCCTTTTTTTTTTTTCACATGCACGCGAGGTGCTTGCACCTCGCGCTACACGCAAATACTTTTTTTTTCACAAGCACGCGAGGTGCTTGCACCTCGCGCAACACGCAAATACTAAACCCCCCCATCTCCCCCCATCGCCCCCCCCCATTTTTTTTTTCTCAAGCACGCGAGGTGCTTGCACCTCGCGCAACACGCAAATACTAGTTATATTATATAAAGCTAAATTACCACTCACTCACTCACTCACTCACTGACTGACTCATTGACATAATTGTTCTCCCAGATGGTGGATGGGGAGGTGGGTATATTTTGACAGATTCGTAAACAAGTAACTCTCAAACCTACGGGAAAAGTGCCAAACCTCCCCTTTTCACCCCCCTTCTCCCCCCTCCCTATCGTATCTCGGAAACTACGAGACCCGTATTTTTTGTTTTTTACGGATTCGTATAGAGGAGGCTCGGTAAAGTAAAAACCATTTTTCAAAGTCCCCCCCCGCCCCACTTCTCCCCCCCTTTAGGCGGATCTCGGAATCTAAGAGACTTGGAACATTTTTTTTTCAGATTCATTTAGAGGGGCAATGCTTTAGTCGAAATACTTGTGCAACCCTCCCCCCCATCACCCCCTCCCTCTTTTTTTTTTTTTTTTTTCACAAACTCGCGAGGTGCTTGCACCTCGCGCAACACGCAAATACTTGATTTAGAGGGGCAATGCTTTAGTTTTTTTCACAAGCACGCGAGGTGCTTGCACCTCGCGCTACACGCAAATACTAGTTATACTATATAAAGCTAGATTACCACTCACTCACTCACTCACTCATTGACATAATTGTTCTCCTAGATGGTGCATGGGGAGGTGGGTATATTTTGACAGATTCGTAAACAAGTAACTCTCAAACCTACGGGAAAAGTGCCAAACCTCCCCTTTTCACCCCCCTTCTCCCCCCTCCCTATCGTATCTCGGAAACTACGAGACCCGTATTTTTTTCTTTTTACGGATTCGTATAGAGGAGGCTCGGTAAAGTAAAAACCATTTTTCAAAGTCGCCCTCTTGCCCCCCTTCTCACCCCCTTTAGGCGGATCTCGGAAATTAAGAGACTTGGAACATTTATTTTTTCAGATTCTTTTAGAGGGGCAATGCTTTAGTCGAAATCATTGTGCAAACCCCCCATCACACCACCCCCCCATTTTTTTTTTTTTTTTCTCAAGCACTCGAGGTGCTTGCACCTCGCGCAACACGCAAATACTAAACACCCCCATCTCCCCCCCCCTTTTTTATTTTATTTTTTCACAAGCACGCGAGGTGCTTGCACCTCGCGCAACACGCAAATACTAAACCCCCCCATCACCCCCCCCCCCCTTTTTTTTTTTTTTCACAAGCACGCGAGGTGCTTGCACCTCGCGCAACACGCAAATACTAGTTTTATATTATATAAAGCTAAATTACCACTCACTGACTGACTGACTCACTCATTGACATAATTGTTCTCCCAGATGGTGGATGGGGAGGTGGGTATATTTTGACAGATTCGTAAACAAGTAACTCTCAAACCTACGGGAAAAGTGCCAAACCTCCCCTTTTCACCCCCCTTCTCCCCCCTCCCTATCGTGTCTCGGAAACTACGAGACCCGTATTTTTTGTTTTTTACGGATTCGTATAGAGGAAGCTCGGTAAAGTAAAAACCACTTTTTCAGTCGCCCCCCCCCCCCGCCCCCCTTTTCACCCCCTTTAGGCGGATCTCGGAAATTAAGTGACTTGGAACATTTTTTTTTCTGATTCACTTAGAGGGGCAATGCTTTAGTCGAAATACTTGTGCAACCCCCCCCTCCCCCATCACCCCCCCCTTTTTTTTTTCTTCACAAGCACGCGAGGTGCTTGCACCTCGCGCAACACGCAAATACTTGATTTAGAGGGGCATTGCTTTAGTTTTTTTCACAAGCACGCGAGGTGCTTGCACCTCGCGCAACACGCAAATACTAAACCCCCCCATCTCCCCCCATCACCCACACCCACTTTTTTTTTTCACAAGCACGCGAGGTGCTTGCACCTCGCGCAACACACAAATACTAAACCCCCCCCCACTTTTTTTCTTCAGCAGCAGTGCAAGCACCTCGCGCAACACGCAAATACTAAAACCCCCCATCACCTCCCCCAATTATTTTTCTTTTTTTTTTTTCACAAGCACGCGAGGTGCTTGCACCTCGCGCAACACGCAAATACTAGTTATTATACTATATAAAGCTAAATTACCACTGACTGACTGACTGACTGACTGACTCACTCATTGACATAATTGTTCTCCCAGATGGTGGATGGGGAGGTGGGTATATTTTGACAGATTCGTAAACAAGTAACTCTCAAACCTACGGGAAAAGTGCCAAACCTCCCCTTTTCCCCCCCCTTCTCCCCCCTCCCTATCGTATCTCGGAAACTACGAGACCCGTATTTTTTTCTTTTTACGGATTCGTATAGAGGAGGCTCGGTAAAGTAAAAACCATTTTTCAAAGTCCCCCCCCCGCCCCGCTTCTCCCCCCCTTTAGGCGGATCTCGGAATCTAAGAGACTTGGAACATTTTTTTTTTCAGATTCATTTAGAGTGGCAATGCTTTAGTCGAAATACTTGTGCAACCCCCCCCCCATCACCCCCCGCCTCTTTTTTTTTTTTTTTTTTCACAAGCTCGCGAGGTGCTTGCACCTCGCGCAACACGCAAATACCAATTTCTTTTTTCACAAGCACGCGAGGTGCTTGCACCTCGCGCAACACGCAAATACTTGATTTAGAGGGGCAATGCTTTTGTTTTTTTCACAAGCACGCGAGGTGCTTGCACCTCGCGCAACACGCAAATACTAGTACTATATAAAGCTAAATTACCACTGACTCACTCACTGACTCATTGACATAATTGTTCTCCCAGGTGGTGGATGGGGAGGTGGGTATATTTTGACAGATTCGTAAACAAGTAACTCTCAAACCTACGGGAAAAGTGCCAAACCTCCCCTTTTCACCCCCCTTCTCCCCCCTCCCTATCGTATCTCGGAAACTACGAGACCCGTATTTTTATTTTTTTACGGATTCGTTTAGAGGAGGCTCGGTAAAGTAAAAACCATTTTTCAAAGTCGCCCCCCTTGCCCCCCTTCTCACCCCCTTTAGGCGGATCTCGGAAATTAAGAGACTTGGAACATTTTTTTTTCAGATTCAGTTAGAGGGGCAATGCTGTAGTCGAAAAAACTGTGCAACGCCCCCTCCCCATCACCCCCCCCTTTTTTTTTTTTTGTTTCAGAAGCACGCGAGGTGCTTGCACCTCGCGCAACACGCAAATACTAGTACTAATATAAATATGAAGTGATTTAATTTGACCTTCACAAGCTGGTAACTGGGTAACACGATAACTCTTGCTATTTAGTGTTTGTACAAAACGCCACGTACAACACGTCACGACTATTAAAGAATAAATGTAAAAATTACGGCACGGGCCAATGGTTTCACGTGCTTTTCGATGCGCGGGGAATATCAGTAATTATGTTAACATGGGCACTCATCTGATAGACCCTGGCTAGTATTGCTCACCTTATTACTTCGCCGGCGCTCGTACCGTAATAATAAGCGTACAGTAGATCATCACTGATAGGACTATCGTTGCCAATAAGCCTGATATAGAGTGATAGACCGATTAGAGCTTCGCACAATGACTTTTGAGATATCGGTCCCATCATGACGAGATCTCTTGAAAGCCGAGAAAGATAAGCAGTGTCTTGAAATGTAACAATAATTGTGCCAAAAGTCATCACAGCCAATGGTTTAATAGCCAAGACCCTCGACCAACATCTAAGGAGGCTCTCGTTAGGCAGCTGAATTTAATGCTTGATCGAGAAAGCAGTACTCCTTAGACACGGTGCGTACTGTGAGAAGATTCCTGTCTCAAGAGCCACCGGTAGCTTGGACCCTCTTCCCGATGCTGGTGAGCTGCTGATTTTTATATTTTAAAACGTTTTATTTATATTAATGGTATAATAATAGGTATTATATAAACACACACCTACTTAAATCCTACCCTATTTTAGTACATTTTTATCACTCCAGTATTTATTTAGGTAATACCAAAGATTTCTTTGAATCATCTAGTTATTCAAATATAGATATAAATATAACTTCATTTAGTGTCATTTGCACCGTAACCGTTTTCAGAGAGAAAAAAAACGGTTAAGGAAAACAACGTGAGGAAACCGTTATATCCTTTTTTGTTTCTTTTTTCTGGTGGAAAAGGAGTTATTAGATGATTTTTCCACCGGAAAAAAGAAGTGTGGAGGAATCACGAGGATTCCGTGGCGATAGATAACATTATAGTTATTTGTGCTTCTGACTATCATGTTATTACTATTAAATATAAAGCAAGAATTTAGCGTACAAACAATGTAGCGTAAAAGCGATGTTATATTATTTTGCCTTTAAGAGAAGCCTTTAAAAGAATTTTGTGGAATATGACTCCACAAAATTCTTGCGATTCATAAAATATGTATGTCAAAACATTTTGATGGACGACCCCTATCAGACGTGAGTAGATAATTTTTGTTTGTATGTCAAAGGCTGTTTGTGTAAACCGTTTCTAAAACCGGATAAGCTTAAGATGGACGATTTTTCCTACACGATGGCTCCCGTATTATATAGGTACTGAAATAAAGAAACACTATTCTTGTGTTATAGGGGCAAAAACAAGAACTTCATACGAATTCCGTACGGATAGAATTTATTATATATTCCTCATTAAAAAAAAAATGATAATAGGCTCGCGTTTGACCACCGTCTCACCTGATGGAAAGTGATGATGTGGTCGAAGATGGAGCACGCTTGCCTAGAAGTAACCTATACACTCTTGACTTAAAGACTCTCAAATTATAGCGATCAGGAAACAGAGACTCCACTCCTTAGCTGTACGCACAATGAAAGTATTCCCAAAACGTTTTGTGCGTATGTGTCCATGAAACGATAGCGCATCGCCGTTCGTCTTGTAGTGCGATGATGGAGCATTTAAATTAATAATTATGATCATCATTTCATTAATTCATATACTTAACTATATTCTAGATTTTTTTTAAGCGTCAATAGCCTAAGGCTAAGGTGTCGGGCTCGTGATTGAGAGTTCGCTGGTTCGAATCTCACCCATTACACTATTACCGTGAACGCACTCCAGACACAAGCATATTCAGCTTAGCTGGAGGGGTTAACAAGATTACTAGTAATGTGAGAAATACCCACATTCATAGTACTCTTTAAAAAAATTGTTAATGCAACTTGTATCAAACATTGCAGACATTTTAAACGGACAACAGACACAGAGTAAATACCATTGTGGCTACATTATTCACCAAGCTTGTAAACGAAGGCTAAAAGAAAAGAGGAAAGTAAATAAAAGTTTTTATATCAAAAAATCATCTCATCCTTTTCCGTCAGCCCCATATATCAATTCTTTTTGACAGCCAAAGTTTAGCAAGAAAACCTTAAAAAACTGACTGACTAAACAAGAAGTAAACTAATTTCTGACGTGACAACGTCTGGGCGTGTTTCAGGCAACCCATTTGAATAAACTTGTATGCAGATGGAACCGCTAAAGTTGGAGGCCCTTTATTAGCGGAACTCTAAAAGAGATGGACCGATGTGTGAACGTAATCAAGCGGATTAATTCGAAAACTTTGTTTTGAAGACCGTTATTTTAATTATAATGTTGGAAATTTCGGGTTGAACTTGCATAATGGCTTGCAAGTATTTTTCATGTCATTATGTCATAATTATGAACTTTCGACACGTACATTTTATTTACCTTTTCCTAGTTATTTTAAAATTGGCTTCCGGTAAAAAATTTGCTGCAAACCAATATCTATACATCTTCACTACATATTTATAAACAAAGTTAAGTGTGTAGCTGTGATTTCAAAGTAATTATATTTTCTCTAGCTTAGGAATTACTTATTTAAAGCACAAACCTTTTTAATATGTTGTCTGTGTTTCTGTTTGGCCGGTCTAAGCTCTGGAATGACTGAAGCGATTTTAATGGGACTTTCAAATATAAAGGATGACAACGGATTTGAAGTCTTGATGCACACATTAATGATGATGAGGCTTCATGCCTACACTTGACACCATGAGGGCATTGTACGCCTTATGGGAAGGTAAGTTACAGTGATACTTGTTATAATGATAATTTTAAGAACTAATATTCCACCAGTGAAATATCAGTTCAAATATTAAATAAATCTAACCATTTGGGCTAATTTTTATCCCAGAATTCCCGCGGGAGCGGGATTTACACGTGAAAAACCTCATACGAGAACGCTCAGTAAAACGACTACCTATTTAACATCCACCCAACTCAGTAAGCCGGCATCACATTATCAGGGGGTAATTGCTTTTTAGGCTTACTTGTCTCCCCTAAACGACAGACACGTCTTTCATATCAAACATTTTATTCAAATTCAAGGAAAAGTATTTTCGCCACAATGGGATTTACTGGCATGTTTGTTTTTTTATGACTTGTTGTTCAATGCTTGTTGTGGAAAAAAAAATTTGAAGTTATGTGTTTTTTTGCGAATAATACTAGCGCGCTTGGGTCTGTTTCCTTTCCGTTTTTACGATTTATATAATAACTGGAACCTAGCTAAATAATACGGAGCGGTTAAGAACTTTCTATTATTTCGTATATCTAATGTTCCTAATAATATTTATAACATGATATTTACAAGGGACTTTGCTTAATTAGGCTTATCTGAAACTAAGTACATCAGGTGGCAGCACTGTGGTATCAGGTCCAGCCTTCTGTCAAAATGCTTACGATTTTCGTCATTTGTCAAATTAACGTCAATGTCATGTTTACGTCAAAGGTCAAACGTTCGTTTTCAAAGAAAAAAATATGTTTTCCCTCAGTATCGCCAACTGGTGGTGTGATTTTTGCGGGAAACACTCATCATCAGTATCTGTTTAGACTTTACCAACTAAGCTGTGGTTGGCTTTTTATTTTTATATATTTATATACAGGGACTACCTATCTGACCTCCACAACTCAGAAGATGGGTAACATAATACTCCTCGGTAATACTAGTTTCAGATTTTCTGACTATCAAAATATACAAGTGACAGCCGGGATGCAACATCTTTTCGTGCTTTCTTAGGCATGGTCTCGACATGTTAAGACCCCCATCGGCAAGCGTTGAAGAGCGACCCGTGCGTTTAATTATTTAGCCACTAAAGCCCGCACTTCTGGGGAGCCCTGGCTGGGGGCCTTTAATTTATTAGAGGTCACCACAGGACAGACCGGTTAAGTAGTACATTAGCCGTATAGAGCTAAACTACGAGTGGCCCTACCTAAAAAAAAAAAAAAAACTTCTGGGGAAAGCATTTATGAGCATATCCGAGGGATATAAATTCAAGCGTGTTTTTTTTAAAGATTACCTACAAGCAATGTGGGTAGAATTCACATTACTAGCAATCTTGTTAACCCCTCCAACTAAACTAAATATGCTTGTGTCTGGAGTGTGTTCACGACAATAGTGTAATGGGTGGGGTTCGAACCTGCAACCTCCTGATCACAAATCCGATATCTTAGCCATTAGGCTGTTGACGGTTAACAATTATAAAATACTAATAATGCTAATTATGCTAATTTATAAATTGCTGAAATTTACTTAGGTGAACTGTAAATTAAAATCAAGTAGAGACCTAATTTCGTTCTAAATAACTGAAAATTTATTTTACAAGCTAAATATTTTGACAAAATCTCGCTAATTGTTTGGTAAATTCTTATTCCTTGGTTAAATATTTTATTTAAACAAGATACTTGGAGTAGTGAACGACGGTTTGTGTTTTAATATTCCGTATTCCATGGGTTTATTTTAATTTCTGTAACTATTACAATATAAATAGCTTTAGCCCTCAGCTTCGGTCGAGTGAAGTTTTTTATAGCAGAATGTAGGCAATGTCACTAATAATTAATGTAGCTTTCTATTGGTGTCATTTATTTAATAGGTTTGGTCGGTCCCGACTTTCTAGAAACTCGAAAACTTTACGTCTATAAAATATTAAATATAGATTTTGCGTTAATGTCATGAAATATTTCAAATAATCTTTTTGGAGTAAACGATGTGCGCGTTAGATAAACGTCTCGAGATGATAGGATCGACCGGTCACTAGTGATGAATTGTCACAGGGTTAAATTCAGGTCGAGTTGTCTCGTAGTCGAATTTTTATTTTATTTATTTGAGATAATAAACGGTTTCACAAAATTTGAAATGAATTCACATTGAGTGAATATAAAAACCGTCAACATTTTCCACATAATAAAAGACTAGGGCTATCTGCAATTACAATGTACATCAGAATAATTATACAATGTGGTTAAAACTAAACAGGCATGTGAAGAGTAAGAAAGAGGAAATACAGTCTAAGAGTTAACTTATTATTAATGAATTATCATGGATAACATAAATAAAAATATTGTGATATTTTATATGGGTTTTTCCAAATACTTCTTTAATATTCACTAGTTTATTTTTATGAAAACGCTTACAATGTGACCATCCTCTTCTTCAAGAGTTCAACCACTAAAACCAGTATACAAACTGATTTGAGGTAACATTTAATTATAATATCTATAGATATTAAATGAGGTATTAACCAGCTAAAACAAATTTTAGGTGACTTGTTTCTGCATATAGTAAGAAATCTTTTTACAAATCATTTTACAATTTATACATACACAGATCTATATTATAAAAAAATGTGTATTATGAATACAAAGAGTAACTAATTCGGAAGTAAATTCATCCAGTACCCACGGAGATAGAAAAAGAGTAACGTAAAAAAATTTTTAGCAAAAAATAGAACTGACTTCCATATCAAAACACTACAAAATTATTTTTGCCTTTGTAGTGTTTTGATATGGAAGTCAGTTCTATTTTTAGCTAAAAATTTTTTTTGCTAAAAAGTTTTTTGCTAAAAAGTTTTTATTTTTCACGCTTTTTAGTGGGTCGGTTTGTAATTTATCTAGTTACAAAAGCCAAAATGTCAACTACTTATCACCTTTTACAAAATATTGCTTTTCCCGGTGCAGAGCCGTTAATTTTTGAGGAGTTCTCCTGGTACACCACCATCAGCTCTACTTCACCATATGCATTGTGACGAGCATAAAGTGCTTAACATCCATATTCAAGTAATCTAATCGCAATAAACGAAATACTAATTGAGTAGTTTCAATAATAATTGAGTAGTTTCGGTGGCCATCTAGGGTCTTCGTCATCAGTTCCACTTCCTCAAATGGTGCTTTTCGAGAGCAACTGCACAAGGTACTATAAGAAATACCCAAAACGCTATAAGTGTGCCTATAATATTTGAAGAGTTCCCTCGATTTCTCCATGATCCTATCATCAGATCCAAACGTGACGGAAATGGGACCAACTAGAAAATATACCCTTTCAAACAAAAAAGAATTTTCCAAATCGGTCCAGCCATCTCCGAGTTATGAGGTAACATACATAAAAAAAATTCAAGACGAATTGTAAACCTCCTTTTTTTGAAGTCGGTTAAAAGACAGTGTGAAGTGCTGTTTTTATTTCGAATAGTTATTTTTATGCCGACATAAAATAAAACAAAAACATGAGAAATAATATAACGTACTTCGCTTCAAGAAATAAAGATTATATTAGAGGTAGCGAATGGTGATTTTCATCCATTTTTATCATTTCATGTGTGGTGAAAAACGCTATCGAAATGACAACATTTTGCTAAAACAAATATATAATACATCAATATTAAAATGTCATTGCGATCTTGGTTTATAATTCAATTTAGTGGAAGTATTTTTGTTTTTATACGAGTTTTAGATACCACCGGTAATATGGTCAATCGCTGACAGAATGGGATTATGTTATAATTTTTCTTTAGATAGTCTGCTTGCAATAGCACTCCAACTCATTTCCAAAAATCTAGCTCTTAGCTACATCCACAATGCTGTGTTTCTGAATGTAAGCAGGAAACTAGATTAATTACATTAGTATCATTTCAATTAGATTAGTGAAACAAAATTACAGATACAGACATAGTTATCCCACATCAATCAGATTGTGTTGCACTTTCTTAACGTTTAAATATGTATTTAAGTCGAAAATTAGCACAGAATATTTGACTACTATAGAAAAACTCCATGAAAAATACTTTAAAATGTTTAAAGGATGTGAACATCATACTTTTTGTTAAAGGGTGAGAAGTGTTTCTAAACTGACAGGATCACTAACAGAATCATTAAAACTTGATCTTTACCATGTGTTGTTTTGTGTCATTGGATCAAGCTTTTGAAAAAGTAATTGATATTATATCTCAATAGTTTCATTTCTGTATAAATATCAGATGCGGAACCGAAAAGATTGAATGTTGAAACACATGCAAACCAAGTACCTACTTTTTATTTGGAGATAATTCTGTCCATCAAAAATTTGTAAAGCAAATATCGCTGTTATAAGCGATAAGTCCACCATTGCAACCTTAGAATGAAGGTTTCTTGCAAAGCAGTTCATTAAACATTCTACTATACTTTAATCCTTTTCTGCGACTGACTCGGAAACGAAGATCTAATCGGAAAAGCTGTCAGGCTAATTTGTTACTTATTTTCCTCACCATGTTCCCTTTAACTTGATTGCGGGACGAATATTTCATCTGATTCAAAGTAAACCGGCTAAGCAGCATTTGCAACTATCTTAAAAGTTAAATGAATTGGAAATGCTATCTCCTTTACGCGGTAGTCTAATCCAATGAGGCGGGAGACCAGACCATTAAATAGTAGAACGGAGTAAGATTATAAATCTTACTCCGTTCTACTATTTAATGGTTTTTGGTATGAGCTACGTGTACAATGAATTTCGATGTGAGATATTGCTTCAGGATATTCGAATTTTTAATACATTTAATCAACTTCTGGGTCCTCAGATTTTTCACAACATGAGAGAATAGATAGGGCTCATCCATCACGAATTCATTGAGGGTTGGTGAATGTCACATGTTTTCGGATTTCGGTCCTAGAATATGTTTCTTCACGATTTTTCAATTTTGTATCGTGTAAGTTTCATTATATCTTCACTCAAAATTAGTGAAGGAAAACATTGTGACAATTTGTCCTAAAATCCAGAAACATATGACATGCAGCAATACACAATGAACTCGTAGTGGACGAGCTCTACCCATTCTTTCATATAGAGAAGAAGTCTTGGACCCATAAGTGCATCCATAGGTCAGTGTGGTGGATTACAGAGTCTGTCCTATAATATAATATAACATAATATAATACATCCTTTATTTCAGGCAAATAGGCCCATACAAAACAATAAACAAATACAAAATCAAAAAACTAAAACTAGTTAACACGAATAGACGGCGTCGACACACACGCGACACCTTTCGGCCAAAATTCCTGCTTAAGGAATGTCTCTAATAGATGAGTTGAAACCCGCATTACAAACGATTTAAAATTCGTTTCATGACGCGACTTCAACTCCTCGACCCTCAAAGTCCAGCTGGTCTTAGCTCGCACGTACTCCATGATCTCCTTAACCTTCGTAGCATTTCATTTCATTTCATTTCATTTATTTATTCCTTAACAATTTACATTGTGTTGAATATACATTTAATAATAAGTTATATACAAGAAAAATACAAAATACAACGAATGTGAAGATAACATTTGTGTCAATCATTACTAAAAATTATGTCAAAAAGTTACATTAATCTATAAAGTTTAAGTTTTAAATATAATGTCAATGCAAATTAATGTTAAATGTCAGCAAAAAAAGTCAAAATTATGTAATGTCAAGTGATTAAAAATAGAAATACGAATTCAATTATTACTGTGTCATTTTAATTCCGATATGTTATACAAGCATTATTCTAACAGAAAGGCCTTCAATTTTGTTTTAAACAAGTGGGTGTTATAAATCAGCGTCTTTAACTCACAGGGTAACTTATTAAATATTTCTACAGCTTGATATTTCCAGCTATGTTTTACCATGTTAAATTTAGGTGCTATTTGTTGTTTAAAAATTTTCCTACGTGTGCTTTCTCTAATTTCACGGTGCTCTTGTGTTTCAAATTCGTGTAGATATTTAGCAAAATGAGTAAGGAGTACCAACACATATAGACAAGGAACTGTTAATATAGCCATTTTTTAAAGTAATCCCTGCATGAGACACATTGGGAAATTCTAACCATTGTCCTTATGGCTCGTTTTTGTAGGATGAATGCTCTCTGCCAGTTATAACAGTAACTATTTCCCCAGAGCAGGATGCTATACCTTATCCTAGACTCGACTAGCGCATAATATACAGCCTTTAACTGTTTTATATCCAAATAATCCCTAAGGCTCCTAAGCGCGTAGCATGCTGACGATATAGATGATTCAATACCAGCAAGCTCTGGTTTCCAATTTAAGTGCGAATCTATGTGAACACCTAAGAATTTAACCTTGTCCTCCAATTTAATATTATCTCCATTTATTTTTATATTCAAGTCGTCATTATTGCGAGCCGTAGTCTTAAATAACATGACGTTGGTTTTATTTGTATTTATTAACAGGTTATTTGCTGTAAACCATTCGCAAATTTTTCCTATAACTATGTTTGCAGTTAGTGTCAGTTCTTCTATGTCTTTTGCCCCAATTATAACATTTGTGTCATCTGCGAAAACAACAATTTTCTTATTTGGTTGGGTTTTACTCATGAAGTTAAGTAGGTCATTCATGAAAATAAAAAAGAGTATAGGTCCTAAAATTGATCCTTGGGGCACACCACGTTTTAAATTTTTCATTTTTGATTTGTGTACCACTTCGTGATTATTCTCGTCTATACTTTTAATTTCTACATACATTCGTCTGTTTTTTAAATACGATTTCAAAAGTTGTAGTGTCTTGCCTCTTACACCATAATGTTCGAGTTTAATAAGTAGTAGATTATGATCTATCGTGTCAAAAGCGGAGCTGAGGTCGACAAATAGTCCAGCTACTTTCAGTTTTTCATTTAATTTACTAACTATGTCATTTATTAAAGTGGTCATAGCATCCGAAGTGCCTACACCTTTCTGGTAACCAAATTATCTCTGATTGATTATCTTGTTAATACTTAAATGTAGCATCAGTCTAGTTTTAATAATTTTTTCAAAGAGTTTTGATAAGGTTGGAAGTAGGGATATGGGTCGGTAATTTTTCGGGTCAGTCTGAGTGCCCTTCTTGTGTATCGGAATCACCTTGGCCAATTTCAACTGGTCAGGAAAAACTGACTCATTGATACATTTATTGAAAAAATTAGAAAGAGGAGATGCTAATACGTCTATATTTTCCTTTACAATCGATATTGGTACATCGTCGAAGCCGCAAGAATTCTTGTTAGCCATTTTATTTACCAACTTAATTATTTCCTTTGGCGTAATTGGCTTGAAAGTCATGTCACTTTCAACTCTCTTAGTTGTATTGATTAGATAAGTCACTGCTCTATCTTCATCTTTATTTTCAACTGATGATTTGAATAAAAAACTATTGATAAATATATTGGCAACATCCTGAGGATCAGTAATAACCTTATTATCTACATTTAAAATAAGTTTTCTACTTTGCTTGTTTTTCTTCTTCTTTGTACGTTGGTTTACTATTTTCCAAGTTTCTTTCGCTATATTTGATGTGCTATTTAAATACCTAGATATAGCTTGCTTTTTGGCTTGCTTAATTACTTTCCTATAAATACGAACGTAATTGGTTTTATAATTTGTGACACTGACATTCCTAAGTGTTCCAGAACACAGGACTCGTTTCATTTTGCTTGATACTTTAATACCTTTTGTGATCCACTTTATTCTATTATTGTTGTGCGATTTTATCCGAATTGATCTTTTGGGATAACTATCTTGGAATATTTTATTGAAGTGACTTAGAAATTGATTTATTCCCAAATTGATCCAATCTTTGTTAGAGATATTTTTTTTGAAAACAGAGTTGTTTTTCTCATTAAATAATCTTTTAATTACTGTGGTGAACTCGAATCTTTTATATTTTTTTATTTCATCAAGAGCTAAATGACAAAAAAGTCCACCATGACCATCAGCTAATCCATTATGATCCACAAAACATTGTTGTATGTAATTACTATCGAGATTTGTGATTATATTATCTAAACACGACTGAGAGTTATTTCGTATAAAGGTCGGAGTTTTTACAAGGTACCTAAAATTATAACATGACAATATACTCAAGAACTCGGATGATTTTTTTTTTTTTTTTTTTGTTATCAACAAGTACGTCCACATTGAAGTCCCCACATATAATACAGCTTTTGTCCAGGAAATGATCCAATAATTTTTCCAAGCTAGAAATGAAGCATTCGAAGTTTTTATCATAGGGACTTCGGTACGGCGGTAAGACCCCTCTTTGAGGAGTGGCTAGATCGGCGTCACGGCGTCCTGACCTACCGCATGACGCAGGTCCTCATCGGACACGGAAGTTTCGGGAGGTACCTGTGTCTGATGGGTAAGGAAGAGACGCCTGGGTGTCACCACTGCGAGGGTCGCCCTGAGGACACAGTCGAGCACACGGTGCAGGACTGCCCAGCTTGGGCAGAGCACCGACGTGTCCTCACGGCGACAATAGGCGGAGACCTCTCGCGCCCGGCCTTGGTCGAGGCCATGCTGCGGGGCGAGAGGGAGTGGGAAGCGGTCGCCTCCTTCTGCGAAGCAGTCATGCTTCCGAAGGAGGAGGCGGGCCGCGTGAGGGAGAGGATGGCGTCCTCCCTCCAGCCCAGCCGCAGTGGTAGACGCCCACGGCGTCGGACGTCGGCCGACGATCTCCGGCCACCGTAGGCGCGGGCATGCGGACAGCGAGTAAAGGGCAACTCGCTGTCCGACCATGGACCATGCCCGGGTCGACGGCGCGTCGTGTTCCACGCGCGCCTCAAAGAGCGTCAGCAACATGACGAGGCCCCCTCTGCAGA
Source organism: Tholera decimalis (assembly GCA_943138885.2). Taxonomy (NCBI): domain Eukaryota; kingdom Metazoa; phylum Arthropoda; class Insecta; order Lepidoptera; family Noctuidae; genus Tholera; species Tholera decimalis. Next base: position 7,341,155 of record OW964570.2, on the reverse strand, counting down.
GGGCCGAAGCCCGCCGGGGTCGTGGGACTCATCCCGTTACCGTGGCCCCGGTATGTAAAGGGTTATTGAAGGAACACCGTGGATTTTAGTCAGTAAAAGTCTGACAGTCCCTCCCACCCTGCCCGGAGTGGGAGGACTTATTTGATAATTTTACCACGCTAAAAAAAAAAAAAAAAAAAAAAAGGGACTTCGGTAACAACAACAAATGTATAACCCTGTTGCAAAATCTTTTACACCGCATATCTCGAAACTTTCGGCCCTGTAAAACTTACTTATTGACTCAATGTTTTCGCATTCTTTCAGTTTATGTGCTAAAATAAGACTACCCCCCCTTTTCTTGTTCGTCCGTGTGTTATATGCAACTAGATTATAGTTTGACATACTAAAAACTTTGGCAGATTTGTCATTTAAGAAATGTTCCGATATACATAGATAGTCCACGTAATTACCTGAAGTTTCGATATATAGTTCGAGTTCAGTTTGTTTATTGCTTATTCCACATACATTTTGATGAAAAATCTTTAAACAACCAGTATCTGATAATAGTGTGTTATTACTTCCATCATCTAGTATTAGGTTTTTATTCACGAAAAAGATCCTGATTATTCATAATTTCAGGTGAACGATTTGTTTGTGAAAACGAATTTACAAACACTCTAGATGTAAATTTTTCACTTGCTTTGAGTACCAAATTAGGAGTAGTTTGTGTAGAAATATTTTTAAACACCTTTTTTGCCATTCGATCCAAAACCATGTTATGCATATAATGTTGATATTTGATTCTGTATTGTAATCGCAATATATCCCTGTAAATTAATTTGCATGTTATGAGCTTGTTAAGTAAAGGCCTTCTATTTCTATTATAGTTTAAATAATTATTGTCGTCTAGTGTGATAAAACTAGAATTTTCACAATTATTGCATACAAGTTTCAAGGTACGATTTACATTAGACACATTTAAATATTTGTTATAATATACGTTACTGACAAGAACGTTTGTGTTTTTCATATTTTGCAACGTGTGATGCAGAGAACTCAATATATTTAAAGGATTTTTGTCGCTACTACCTCCGATTATTAAAACAAAGTCAGACTTAGTGAAATTCTTACACATAGTTGCACATGAACTCAATATGTAACTAAGAGGTGCATTTGGTTTGATTACCGACGTTACCCTAAAACTATTTCCCACCAAGTTTTGAAGTATATCTCGTATTTTATAGCCGGTCTGATCAGCGAAGATAGCGATGTTATGGTTTGGTGCCAGTATTTGAGATTGTTGTTTACAGGATCGTTTTTCTGTCATACTTCCATTAACGCACATGTTTTTTTTTAGTGTAGGCAGTGATATGTTACTGCTTGTTTCCTGGATTTCTCTGTCCGATAAGGTATATTTTTCTCCATTTTCTTGCTCCTCTGCGGTGGATCCAGGTGAGTTCTGAATAAAACTCACTTGTAGTTCTTTGTAACTGTTTGTAGGTGATAAGTCTCCTGGACACTAGACTTATTTAGAATGTTTTTCATTGGCGACTCATAATTGAGTGCTGGTTTAGTGTTTCTATTTCGGTTTATAGACCTTATCGCATGCATAGTAAACTCTCTAGAAGAGGTTCTGGGTAATCCTGTTTTCATATGTATTGTCCTAAGTCGACGTTGATATTGAGGTGAAAAAAACCTTAATGGTGTCACCGTTACATCCGAGGAAGTAGAATCCTGTATTCCAACGGATTTAAAAATCTTTATTTTGGTTTCATATTTACTAATTTTGTCCTTTAGTGACAGATTTTCTAAGTTTAAATTATCTATCTCTGAGTTAGCAGTATGTAGTTCCAATTTCAGTTTATTTATTTCTTCATTCTTTGCTATGATGTCTATATTTACGGAGGTATTATTGTTCGGTAAGCTTTGGTAAGAAATATCCATGTCAAACTCAAACTCGCTCACATTTAAATTATGTTGCAACTTTGATCTTTGCGTAACGTATGTATCGTCTTCCATGTTTTAAATACACAAATATGGACAAAAAGACGATTGAAAACCCCAGGCTCGAACCTGGCGCTACTTATGCTTCAATCCAAGCGAATCCCAACGGCGCCGTTTACGCATTTAAGTATTAGCATGAATTTGTACTCAGGCTAGTGTGGCTGACAGCTGCACTCTCAATGACAATCAGGTTCGGTGTTGTTCGACTAGATGTCACTATTTGGTGTTGTGTTTGGCACTGGTATTTTTGAATACAGATTTTTTCATAACAGCTTCGTAAGATGAATTGATATGAAAACTTACAGTTTCCGCAGAGTCACTTGGCTGGTCCGGTCACAGCACGTATTTATTTAAAAATTTTGGTAATACGCATCACATTCACTGTTTTTACTTTGTAAGATTGAGTCATTCAAAAATGTAAACACCGAGGTCAGTCAAAACAAATAACTTGCTAGTTCCACAAGGTTTTTGGTGGATAACACTGTCACTAAGAGTTTATAGTGTAAGCATTTGTCTAATAGAAGTTGTGATCGTAAAAACTTATTTCACTATATTTTATTAGTTAAAAACTACAGAGCAGGTGCAACTCGTGACGGCAGCGCCATCTTTAGCGTAGTGCAGCCTGGCCTATAGAGCCAATAGAGGATGCTCTTGTCCCAGCAGTGGAAACTTATAGTGTTTATGTTATGTCCACCCTCATAGCCAAAGTTCTGTGCCAAGATCTCGCAGTCTTATTGCTTTCCAACGTTTTCTGTATTTTGCTTTCTCTTGCCAACCCGTGAAGAAGGTCAAAATCATCAAAATGTTTTTTATAAAAACTATTTGCATAATGGCTCATTTTTAGATTTAAAGGCTTATGTACTCCAGGGGGAATGGGATACAGTCGCTTCCTACTGCGAAGCAGTCATCCTAGCGATGGAGGAGGCTGATCGCGTGAGTGGAAAAAAACTATCTTCCTCACGACCCAGTCGCCGTGGGAGACGCTTTGGGCGTCAGAGATCGCGAACCTATCTCTCTGAAAGGGCTTACGTTTTATTTTTAAATGAAATAAAAGTATAATTCTTATGATATGTAGAACTAGTACATCAGTTACTGTAACAGAGGATTTCATTAAAATTTTAATCCATACCAAAGGTGTTTTCATACCTACATCATACCAGACAGCCGTTCAAACATCTACGTTTATGTTTAAAAGCTTTGCCAATCAGCTGACCCCTTTAACCATGTTGGCATAAAACTGATAGGTCCGCTTGTTTACTTTTAAAACCGCCAAACATCGATCCTGTTGTGACTTAATTAAATTCGCAGCAAAGCGAGTCTCAATAAAGTTAATTGAATATGGATTAAAATTGGATATTTTATTTTGATATGGTTTTAGGAAGATAGGTCTTGTCTTGTTTGACAGGCCTGTTGGTTTAGTAGTCAGTGGCCCTGACTGCTATGCGCAAGGTCGTGGGTTCGATTCCCACCCAGGAAAAATGTTTGTGTGATGAGCACGATCATTTGTTCTTTGTCTGGGTGTAATTTTTCTATAATATGTATGTATTTAGAAATATATATCATACATATATATTTCTAAATACATACATATTATAGATTTATCATTATTATAGATTATCAGTTGTCTAGTACTCATAGCACAAGCTCTGCTTAGTTTGGGACTAGATGGCGTTGTGTGAAAGTCGTGGAATATTATATTAATATCATTCGTGGAATATTGTATGTATATATAAGGTGTATCTATTCTTACATGAAATAATTTAAGGGATATACCTATAGCTGGTAAAGAAATCACAGCAACAAAAAAAAATACCTATGTATATTATTAAAAAAAAAATAATTTGATATTTCTTGACACACGTATTAAATACTGGTTCCTGCTTATTTCATGACATCCAATACGCCAGTTTACACGGGCGGCGGCGGCGGTATTTGAGACGGTGCGCGGCTTTTATGATGAATGAAGACAGTTTTTCTCTTTTATCATATGAAAGTTGTAATAATTACGTAAAATAAAAAACATTGCGGTTCATTTTTTTTCGTGTTAATATATTCTTTACCAGCTATAGGTATGTCTCTTAAAATATTTCGTGTATGAATAGATGTTATATAGTAGTAGCGAATAATTCTGTCCGACAGGGAAGAATGAAACGTGTTGCGCTGACCCCAAGTACATGGGATTGGGGCAAGAAGATGATGAAATAAAATACTTCTGATGATTGTTTTGCTTAATTTCGTCACAGGCATGGAGAAAACTATGCGTCCTTGGGTGATCCTTGGCTTTATATTTTCTATTTTATTAAAAAAAAGTTCAGTGGTATAACCTACCTACTTCAAAATCAAAACATATAATAAAACAGTAAAAATAGGCTTAATAAACAGTAATACAAAACTGTAATACATATATTCTACAATTTGTTTAATGTATCGCTGTTGGTTTTCTAAATAAATAAAATAAAAAATAAATATTAAAAAATAAAAAAAATAAATGTCTGTCTGTTTATCTGTTTCTGTTTGTACACGCTAATTTATCTACTATTATTATATCTACTAAGTCTGGGTAACTTAGAGACTTTAATTGATTTTGGAAACTGGAACACCGGTCTATCTATATCTATGGGAACACCTTATGCAGAAATTCACACGCGAGCGAAGCCACAAGCAAAAGCAATAAATATAATATCGACGCTTTCCGCTACAAAGGGCGTAAAGACCATTTTGGCCAAATTGACTTTTTGATGCAGTCTTTCTTAGTTTTTCACGCTCTTTCTATCTGTATATTCAAAATTGCGCTACGTTGAAAAAAATGGTTTTTATTACCCAACATTTTCTTAACGCTAAACATCTCTTTTTCGAAAAACCAAGTCGTAAAACACATTTCTTTTTCATCACGACAGCAAACTTGCTGTATCTACAAATAAACATATTTTCCTGAAAAAAAAAACGGGGTAAAACACAGCAACAAAACAAAATGTGAGTTACGCCCTACATATATAGGATATTCGCATACATCAGAAGGACGTCCGTAGAGTGCTGCGTAATCTCGACGTGAACAAAGCTAGTGGCCCCGACGGGATACCAGCAATTGTTCTTAAGACTTGGGCGCCTGAACTGTCTCCGAAAGCATGGAAGCTGGCTAACGTGCAGCCTGTGCCCAAAAATGACAGTCGTGCTGACCCGGCCAACTACAAGCCTATCTCAGTTACGTACTTAATAGCAAGCTCCTGGCATACCTAGAAGCCAACGACATCCTCAGTGACCGACAATACGGCTTTCGCAAAAACCGGTCAACTGGGGATCTTCTAGAGTTTGCCATTCACATCTGGAGTGAGGCCATTGAGAAGCACGGGGAAGCACTTGCTGTTTCTCTTGACATCTCCGAGGCCTTTGATAGGGTCTGGCACGATAGCTTTATTGCTAAACTTCCTTCTTTCGGTTTACTCACTCAACTTTGCGTTTGGATTGAAGACTTCCTTAGAGATCGGTCTATTCGAGTGGTTATTGATGGCTGCTCGTCTGGCCAATTGGCAATTAATGCCGGGGTCCCTCAGGGGTCGTTTCTCTCAGCAACTTCATTTTTGCTGCACATTAATGATCTGCTTATGCCCGGTACCTTTGGGTATGCAGACGACAGCAAAGTTGCTGAGAGATATGTGTCCAGCGCGCGTGATGGTGAGTCACAGATCCCGTCTCTCCATGAGGATGGTTGGGCGCTTGAACTTGTCCTTGAAGGCTGTCTCCGAAAGGGGGATTTCAACTTGGTCAAGTTTAATGCAGCTAAGACCCAGACGTTTCTTCTCCGCAAAAAGGAGCCAATTCCAACCGGCTCCTACTTTCCGCGATGTAACCGTGCCGATAACCGATCGTATTGAGCTTCTTGGGGTAACACTAACTTCTACCCTCAATTTTGGTTTATTTATCGAGGCTAAGGCAACTAGCAGCAAAAAAGTTGGGAATCCTAGCAAATGTGAGACGGTTCTTTAAACCGGAACAGATGCTTACTCACCCTTACTTACAAAACGTTTTGGGAATACGTTCATTGTACGTACGGCTAAGGAGTGGAATTCCCTGCCGGAGTCTGTGTTTCCTGGATCGCTATAACCTGGGGGTCTTTAAGTCAAGAGTGAATAGGTTACTTCTAGGCAAGCGTACTCCATCTTCAACCACAACATTGCTTACCATCAGGTGAGATGCTGGTCAACGCGAGCCGATTCTGAATAAAATAATAATTAATAATAATAATTAGTGAATAAAATAATTGTGTTATCCAAAACCCAACTTACTCACGGCACCTGTAACTTCCAATTTGATTGCAATTGATATTACCAATTAACAATAAATATGTTTTAGAACCGTTTATTTCATTTTTACTCAACTTATTACTATTTATATTAAAATTACCTACAACCCATCCTTATTAATTCAGTTATATTCATCCTTACTAATAAAATTGCCTACAGGTTCATTGCTTTAGTATTAATTTCAGGGTGTATCTACATATTTTGCGAAAAAACATGGTCTTTATAACTACGTAAATTACCCTTGTATGTGCCTAACTAGTTTTTACCGCAGACGTTTGTTATCAAGTCATTTAATTAAGGGGTGTATATACATTTTTTTTTTCGTTTCCAGGGGTGTAACTCCATGCTAACTTCGTTAATAACTATCGTACATAACTGTAATTAAATGAGGCAAAAGTCAGCCAAAATTTAAGAACTTTCATCCTAGGACTCAATTTTATAAGTATAAAAATTAAAGAGATATTTGAGAAACTTTTTTTTTTGTTTACTCTTTTGCTCATAGCCAAAACTATGGGTTTTGGAGTTACGCCCTTTGTAGCGGAAAGCATCGATATACAACGTGTAATTTAAAGGGTATATACATACCAAGTGCATGGCTTCTTTGGATGATAACAAACGATATGGCAAGGGTTTTATAATCCTAGTCTACGTGTGTAGAACTTATTACAAATTCGAATACACTGATACCAGAGACCGAATTTATCAAATTAAGAAGAATAAAAAGAATTATCGTGTTATTGGCAAGTGACGTGGAAAGTTATTGACCCTCGTAGTGCTGTGACACGTTTGTTATGATTGGTATTCAAGAAATATATGAAACCAATAATTTGGTATCAATTCTTTGAGTCAGTTATTTTGTGCTGAAACTGTTCATAGAGACTCCATACCAGATGTTGTCTTCAGCCCTTTTGGATAGATATGGGGTTTCCGTTACACGTTGTATAAACATTGAAATATTTTACTTCTCCTATTACATATCGGACGTATATCAGTTCATTTATTCGAACTAAAGAGCTGAATAATGGATATTGTACTGAACAGAATTCACGGTTCAGTTTGGAGAAAAAATTGCTAAATATTTTGACGTGTAACGGTTTGTTTTGCATGTTAATATCAATCACCCGTCTTTTTTTACTGGAAACTGAATATTTCTTACAACAAGTCAAAACTATCGGCTATGCTAGACAGCCTTCAATTACTTTTTTCATGAAAATGCGTACCTGGAATGTTTCAATTTGAAATGTTTTGCGTTTAATTTTTTATTTGTACGGTATGTGAGCCGATTAATGAACTATTTGTTTTACTATTTCTTTAATAAATAAAAAACTCGCTCACTACTAAAAAATATATCTGTAATCTATAGCAAACTTTGTACCCCTTTTTACGTCTCGCGGACGGAAGATTATAAAATGTGGTGCAGTTAATATTTACATGAAGAAGGAGTACCTACTGTTACTCTCCAGTAACAGGACTACTCCCCAGTAGCACTGTTACTGGGGAAGCTAATAATTTTTGTATTTAGTATACGGTAAAACTTAAATTCAAATAAATTATGATCTTATTTCGACCACAGAGCGACTACTTGTGTAATTTATTAAACAAAACTATGTCAACGACTCTCTTTTAAAGTCCGTACAATTCGTATTGGTAAAATCATATAAGAATCATGAAGGTTCATGTCTATGGTGCTCTTTTGAGGAAAGAAACACAGATTTGAGCGGACCTGTCCAGACAGTGCAAGCGTTTGTCAGTTATCGTGTAGTTCAACAATTACAATTTGCTTATACTTAGGACTTAAGAAAAGCTTAACAAGCTTTTCGAGGTACTGAGGTAGCACACCGCCATCTTTCAAACTCCGGGCTACTAGTGAGGAATCTCTTAAAGAAGCCCAATAGCCCTTGTTCGGTCCGACGTGAAACAGAACGCACCCTTTTGACATATAGAATTTGATCTTGACATGACTCTTGACTTGACAGATAGACTTTGCGCTTGAAAAATGTCGTCCGCGTTTGGGACCAGTTGAGTTAATATAATTGGTAAAATATCGTTGGATTCGCCTGTTGAGACCGATAATTGGGTCGCGAATTATTTGTTGTTTGAAGGTGAAATCCCCACTTGCCGAAAACCCCGGGATATTGTTGAATCATACGCCGTATTGCGTCACCTCGTGGCACGCGGAATTTGTTGGAAATCGAATTGGATCTCACGAGATATGAACAGATTAATTGTGTTCAGTGATTGATTGAACTTTGTAATCTCGGATTAACAAGAATCCAGTGATATTTCTCGGAACACATCGCCTTATTGCCTACCACGCGTAGCGCGCGCTTGCTGGAAACGAGTTAGGTGTGATGCTGGTCAGGACCGCGCCATCTGGAGATCGACGCCTTGTGACCGTCCTAGAACCCGTAACTTACATCACACGTTACAATTACTCACCTCATATCACATACATACACACTTTGGACGTGATCAAACAGATCCGGGTTGCCGTCTACAGCTCAGGTGAGTGTTATTTGTAATTTTTGGATCAAATGGTTGTAGGCCGAAGCCTAGTAGAGGTAGGCCATTGTGTAACCTTGTTTATTGAAAGCAACGTTAAGCTCCACGTATCGTGGAAAAGTTCCGGACACGTCCAGTTACCGTTGGCTGGCCTATTGCAGTCCTGAACAAAATGGTAGCAGAAGCGTGGTCTTATAAGATCCACATAGTACATTGGAAGTTTTGACTATTGTTGAAAGTAGCTTTGGTTTGATTACTTAACACAACTTATAACTTAATAAGTTTTGAATATATTACCATGTCATCCGGGCTATCTAATTGAAGTTTAATCAATTGAAGTTGTATTTGTAATTTGTACTGTAGCCTCTTTCATTGCATTGACAGGTAGGATTTATTTGTGAAATTAGGAATTGGTTGTATTTGGTACATAAGTTGGTATATTGTTGTAAAAGTTGTTTGGTATTTGTGGCAATTAATAATTGAATGTCATTGATCTGAATTTGAAAGGTTATCTAAATAATAATTACACATAGTCTAACATAATAGGACTTGAATTGTGTGTATTGGTTATTGCATTTATAGTAATTATTGGAGTGTTGTTAGAGATTCTCCGGCTCAATATTATACAGTCAATTGTTGTGCTTCTTGATATTTATTTGAGGTTGATCCAGCATTGTATTATACATTGAATTGTTATTTATTTTGTAACTAGCCATCTGTACCAAGCTAGATTCATACTTGGAATAAGTACAGGGTCGGATTTGGACTTGAAATAATTGAATTTGAATTTTTATTTTGTTGAATATATTTGGCCGGCTAACAAGTCATTGCTGTTTGTTTAATATTTGATTGTTGGTTGTTGATTGTTGTTTTGTATTAATATTTGATTGTTGCAATGGCCTCATTAAGGGCAGTCAGGGAGGCTGCTGCGGGATTGACCTCACAGTTGAGATGGTTCACATCGGCAGCTGCAACTGTTGAGCGTGTGGAATTGGAAGAGCTCACCCTTGCTCGGTATGGGCAAGTGATTGAGAGGATCAAGTCAGCTGATGCTGCGCTCACACGCTTCAACGAGTACATCATGGACGTGGATTTGGGGGTGATGGATCAGACAGCCCGCGATAAGATTTTTGGTGACTATGACCAGATTATCCACCTGGGGGATGTCATATGTCTACGAGCGCGGGAAATTTTGAAGAGTCGGGTGCCTGATGCGGCCAAGCCGCAGACCCCTGTTGTTGCAGGCCCTGGACTATTGAGTAGGCTGCCCACCCTGGAGCTGCCACATTTTGACGGTCGCTTGGACCACTGGCTGGGCTTCCTAGATCTCTTTGAGAGTCTTGTCGATGCACGCTCGGACCTCGGACCTGCCCAGAAGCTGGCCTATTTATTGTCTGTCCTGGAGGGCGAAGCCAGAGCCTTGGTGCAGCACTTGCCGGTGACGGATTCCTCCTATCCGACTGCTCTGGAGCTTCTCTCCCGACGGTATCAGAACAAGCGCTGCCTGGCTGATGTGCACATCGACCAAATTTTGGGACTACCGGCTATTGTCAGCACGTCGACGTTGCGCACTGACTTGCTGAACCCGTTGGTCTCAGCGACCAACGCTTTGAGACGCTTGGAGTTACCGGTGGAACATTGGTCCTACTTGTTGGTGCACATAGTGCTGCAGTTGCTCCCCGCGGAGTTGAGGTCACGTTTTGAGCAGGAGTATGGTGGGGATAGTGCCACGCATCTTCCCCCCTTTGACGACCTCCTCAAATTTTTGGAAGACGAGTGTCGGTTTGCGGATAACACTCGTGGCGCTACGGGGTCGCCCCCACTACCTTCTCAGCCCAGAGACCAGGGACGGACTAGGGCCCGGGGGCCTGTTGATGTTCCCCCCGCCCCCCGTTTTGCTGGCGCCCGGAGTCCTCGGGCTAGGGGGCCTGTTGATGATCGCCCCGCCCCTCGTTTTGCTGGCGCCCGGAGTCCTCGGGCTAGGGGGCCTGTTGATGTTCCCCCCGCCCCCCGTTTTGCTGGCGCCCGGAGTCCTCGGGCTAGGGGGCCTGTTGATGATCGCCCCGCCCCCCGTTTGGCTGGCGCCCGGAGTCCTCGGGCTAGGGGGCCTGTTGATGTTCGCCCCGCCCCCCGTTTTGATGGTGCCCGGAGTCCTCATCATTGTGACTTTTGTAAGGCAACGGGGCATGACATGGCGCGTTGCCCGGATTTTTTGAATTTGCACGTAAGTGCCCGCCGCCGTATTGTCAACGCACGCCGTTTGTGCTTTTCTTGCTTGGGGGCCCACTTCCATCGGGACTGCCCCGACCCCCGCCCGTGTAGAATTTGTGAAGGGTCCCACTTGGAGATTTTGTGCGCCAACGCGAACCGCTCCAGCAGACCAGCTTCTGAGGGGGGTTCGCGCAAGGGGGGGTACCCCGGAGACGAGCACCGGGCTGAGACCCGCGATTCTGTACGCCGCACTCCACCCCCCGCGCAAGTTGAACGGGAGCCCCACGAGCGCCATTTGGTCTTCCCTCGTCAGGGAGAACGCGCATTGGCTGCTAGGCAGCAGTGGCCGGGTCGGCGCCGCTGCCTTTCCCCTCCGTTGGCGGAACGTCCCCGGCTGGAGTCGCGCCCTCCGCCATTCGGGCATTCGGTGGGATATGCCCCTCCAGTGATGGCGAGCGGCTTGGGACACCGCGCGGACGAATGGTTTGATTGTTGGCCTCGTCGTGAACGAAGGCAGCCTGGAAGCGGCGATCGGTCGCCGCCCAGGCATCACTAAGAGATTGACGCCTGCCCCGCTAAAGGAACCCCCCGATCAAGACGGTTTTGTTGCCAACGGCCTCGGTCACGGTCTGGGGACCCTTGGGTGACTCGATTGTGGTCTGTGCCATTTTGGAAACGGGAGTCCGGGGTTGCCTTTTGTCTTCTTGGTTAGCGGGACAGGTTGGCCTGAAGATGAACGACCTTTCAGGCAAGATTTGGGGAATTGGCGAACCGGCTGACACCACTGTTGAGGGAAGGACCTGGTTTGAGGTCACCATTGTGAGTTGTCCTTACCCTAAAATTGGTGCTCCTGCCCTTGTTGTAACTGAACTTGGTTCAATTGTTGGTGACTGATCGTCACACTAAGAACTCGCATGCCGGTTGCAATGCGCTGTTGGCCATTCTGCAGCGAGAATTTTGGATTTTGTCGGCTGATCGCGTCAATGAGACGAGGCCCTTTGCTGGCGTCGTAACGGACTTGTTGGTTCCCTTTTGTTGAAGACGTCTACCCTTCGTAATAGCAAGATTGTTAGGGCTTATTTGTGTGTTTGTCTGCCTGTCAACCAAGGCAGTACATTTGGAGCTGGTAACCTCCCTCTCGACAGAGGCCTTTGAGGCGACTTTGGAAAGATTTGTGTCTCGCCGTGGGTTACCTTTTTTGATTAGGTCTTATTGCGGTACGAATTACAAGGGTACAAGTAACTATTTGAAGGAGGTATACGCCTTCCTTAATGAGAACCAGGTTGACATTGGTAATAGTTTGGCCCGCCGAGGGGTCACTTGGTTGTTTGACCCGCCAGCCTGCCCCCCATTGGGGGGGTATTTTTGGGGCCGCGGTGAAAGCGGCAAAGGGACGCTGGCGGAGATTGTTGGGAGACACCGTTCTCACCTTTAATGAACTAGCTACGGTATTTGGCCGCATTGAAGCTGTGTTGAATTTGCAACCTTGTCAAGACTTCCAATTGATTAGCGGACGGGTAGGCCCGTCCGGGGGGGGGGTAGATGTTCGGTCCGACGTGAAACAGAACGCACCCTTTTGACATATAGAATTTGATCTTGACATGACTCTTGACTTGACAGATAGACTTTGCGCTTGAAAAATGTCGTCCGCGTTTGGGACCAGTTGAGTTAATATAATTGGTAAAATATCGTTGGATTCGCCTGTTGAGACCGATAATTGGGTCGCGAATTATTTGTTGTTTGAAGGTGAAATCCCCACTTGCCGAAAACCCCGGGATATTGTTGAATCATACGCCGTATTGCGTCACCTCGTGGCACGCGGAATTTGTTGGAAATCGAATTGGATCTCACGAGATATGAACAGATTAATTGTGTTCAGTGATTGATTGAACTTTGTAATCTCGGATTAACAAGAATCCAGTGATATTTCTCGGAACACATCGCCTTATTGCCTACCACGCGTAGCGCGCGCTTGCTGGAAACGAGTTAGGTGTGATGCTGGTTAGGACCGCGCCATCTGGAGATCGACGCCTTGTGACCGTCCTAGAACCCGTAACTTACATCACACGTTACAATTACTCACCTCATATCACATACATACACACTTTGGACGTGATCAAACAGATCCGGGTTGCCGTCTACAGCTCAGGTGAGTGTTATTTGTAATTTTTGGATCAAATGGTTGTAGGCCGAAGCCTAGTAGAGGTAGGCCATTGTGTAACCTTGTTTATTGAAAGCAACGTTAAGCTCCACGTATCGTGGAAAAGTTCCGGACACGTCCAGTTACCGTTGGCTGGCCTATTGCAGTCCTGAACAGCCCTTTTTACCGACTCCGGAATCAAAACTGAGACCTCATGATCAGCAGTCGCATTTGCGTCCACTAGACAAACGAGATAGTTTATTTATTTATTTATTTATTAGGGACAAAAAACAAATACATGTTAGGATATTACATTAATGTTCTTAAGATATGTAGGTAAACACATAACCCACACTTGTCCACGGATTAATCAATAGCATATTGAATGGAAAACGATAACGGATTAATAAAATTTAACTGTTACTTTTAAACATTTTTATTAGAATTTAGATGCTAATGCACTGATAGCGAGTGTTTTAAATTCAAAATGGGTTTATGTTATGTCTTCTCTAAACCTCCCTTTTCATAGCGTGTAATATAAGGACGCGAAGCACATATTTACTGCTAATAAAGGAAGTGACGAAACGACGCGGAAATGGCAGCATGATTTATATGAGGAAACTATCGTCCGAGATCTTTAATACGAAACCATAACAGAGACAGTGAAATAAATGAAAACGTAGTATTGTCGTGAAAAAGTAGTTATATTGTTCTGTCGACAATAGTTTATTTATATTTTACATATACCTAATTAAACTCTCAGTAAGATAAATAAAAGAAAAAAAATCTATATTTAAAATAATTAAGTGACTATAACGTCCCATTCGCAAAGGTGTTCAAATGTTTTACATGTATGTAATGCGACTGCCGATCTGACCGCCACAACTTCATGCCTTGATCACAAGCAAGCAAACGGGCGAGACAGTGCTCTCGGCAAAGTGGCCGAGAGCACTGTCTCGCCCGTTTTTTTTTTTTTTTTTTTTTTTGTGAGTGGCATCTCGCAGGTCAACCTCTGAGGTTGTCGGCTGCTTAACCGGGCTTGCCTGTGGTTGCCTTAATTAATAAATTAATTAAAGCCTCCAGCCAGGGCTTATTAAAAAACTTACAAACTAGGCGACTACACGCTAAGGGCACCCTCTGTGGGGTACGGACCTCGGCTTAGGGCGTCGCAGGGGGAGGGCAGCTAGGGACAGGCTGGATCATATCATTATTATTATTAATAAGGGAATTTAAAGCTACTGGCTCAGCGTCGCGGGCTGGCTATGGCAAGGGTCGGGGCGGACTATTACGGGGACGTCGCGGCGGGCCTCAGCGGCGAGGACGGAAAGACGGTCGATTTTTGTTTTTGTAAACTGTGCTGGTTTCCTTACGGCTCTCTTGGAGCAGGGTGAGTGCGTCATCGGGAGTGACTAGGGTATGCCTTGGTCGGCGAATCTTAGAGATACGCGAGGGTTCGTATTGGGCGGCCGATACGATAAGGGGATTCCTATGTTGGATTGCAGTATCAAAGAAACGCTTGGAGACACGTTTCATGAACTGCTGGATGGTGGGCATCTTGAAGTCTACGTGAAGAAGCTCATTTCGAACATAAAAGGGGGCTCCCGTGACTCTACGGAGGAATCGGTTTTGAAGGGTCTGCATCTTATGGAGGAGGTAGGGCTTTGCGTGTGCGAAAACAACGCAGGCGTAGGTCATGATGGGACGGATGACCGCGGTGAAAATACGCAGCTTGCACCTGAGTGATAACTTGCTGCGGGAGCTAAGAATGAAGTGGAGCCTACCTAGAGCGAAAGCGGCGCGCGAACGTGCCTGCTTTATGTGCTCAGCGAAGGAAAGGTGTTTGTCGAGGACCACGCCTAAGTATTTGGCTTGCTTTTCCCAGGGGATCGGCTTGCCGTACATGGTAATCGGACGGGGGGAGGGTGGGTTTATCCGCGGCTTAGAAAAGAGGACTGCCTGGCTTTTGTCTGGATTGACTTCGATTCTCCATTTCCGGAACCACTTGGCCAGAGTGTTTGCGGAAGTTTGGAGAGTGCGAGCGATGGCATCGGGTTTAAGACCGGTATAATAGATAGCCGTATCGTCGGCAAATAGGGCTAGCTGAGTATTTTTATGCTTGGGGATGTCGCTAGTGAATAGCGTGAAAACGAGGGGGGATAGTACGGAGCCTTGAGGAACTCCTGCGCGAATGGGATGGGGGGAGGAAAGCTCCCCCTCAATTCGGTAACGAAAGGTGCGATTCGATAAAAAGTCCCGTAAGATGAGCACGAGACGGTCAGGCACGCCGAGTTGGTATAGCTTATAGATTAAGCCATTGTGCCAGACTTTGTCGAACGCTTTCGCTATGTCGAAGAATAAGGCTCCCGTTATTGCGCCCCGTTGGAAGCCGGCGCTGACGTGTTCTATGATGCGGTGGACTTGTTGGATACATGAGTGTTCGGTTCTAAATCCAAACTGCTCATTGGGTATAAGACTCTTTGCTTCGGCAAAATCTTTGAGCCGCTTATATATAAGCCTTTCATAGATTTTACCGAGGACGTTGAGTAAGCTAATGGGACGGTAGCTAGACGGGTCAGACTTGGGCTTGCCTGGTTTGGGAATACCTATGACGGTGGCCTGTTTCCAGGTTGCGGGGAACATATTATTGCTCAATGCGCCATTGAAGATGGCAGTCATTAGCACTATAAGCTGGGCGGGGAAAAGTTTGAAAACCCTATTGGTGATGCCGTCGGAGCCAGGGGCTTTTCGCGGTTGGAGACTTTTAATGATATCCTGGACCTCATCAGGTGTGATGGGGGCCAATGGATTATCGGGATCTTCGACGGGCGGAAGGGAAGTTCTACGTTCGACTTCGGCGTTCACCATATCGAGGTGGGCTTGGTCTACTGGTTGAGAGCTGGGAGAACACTGTGACTCCAGGCTGTCGGCTAGGCATTCTGCTTTTTCAGAGTTATCGAAGGCGACACTCTTATCGGGACGAATGAGAGGAGGCATTGTGGCCTCTTCAGTGGATCGTAACTTCCTCTGAAGCTGCCAGAAGGCAAGATGGGTGGGCTCAAGTTCGCTCAGCATCTTGTCCCAGCTCGCATTACGCTGCTCGGCAATGCGTTTCCATACAGCACGCTGTAAGTTGCGCATGTGAGCTTTGTTTGCGGCGCAGGGAAAAGCGCTGTACGCACGGATGGCTGCGTTCTTCTCGGTTATCAGATTCCGTACATCGTCCGGGAGTTTCCAGCGGTGGTCTACCGCTACTGGAACTTCCCTTGAACAATCGTTCAGGACGGATTGTACGTGATCTGTAAGCGAGTCGATCGCCGCCGTCGTGTCAGCGACTGAGACTATGTGGTCAGGAATGGTGTCCAAGTGAGGCGACGTGGTGGATTTCAGTTTTTCACTTACTTTCCTCCAGTCGGTGATCAATTGGGTCGGAGGAGGTTGGGTAGGATCATGGTTACCCGAGCGGGAACCTAGGTGTAGGATAACGGGACGGTGATCCGAGTTGAGTTCGTGAAGCGCTTCTATGGAGTGTAAATGGAGGTTTACATTCTTTAGGAGCGCCACATCTAGGACATCGGGCCTATGGTTGTGGTCGTGTGGGTAGTGGGTGGGAGTCATCGGAGCGATGACGTCATAGTTTAGGGTCGCGCCTAGGTTATACACGATTCTGCCTCTGGCATTTGTCGTGTTGCTGTTCCAAGCGGGGTGTTTGGCGTTGAGATCGCCCGCTAGTAAGACGGAGTCACTCAGGCCAAAGAGAGTCGTGAGATCGCTGGTGAGCGCGATAGGGTCGTCTGAAGCAAGAGACGCGACCGATGGTGGGGGATGGTAGGCAGAGATGATGGTTATCGGAGGATGACCAGTCATGCCTAGTCGACAGGCAGAGTACTCTAGGTGAGAGAGAGGCGCGGGTGGGGTCAGAGGGATGCAGTATAACTCCTTCCTATAATAAATAAGGGTACCGCCGCCGTGGCAGCGTGTTCTGTCATTGCGAACTAGACGGTAATTCGCAATTTTGGGGTCAGCGCGGTGGGGTTTCAAAAGAGTCTCCTGTATAAGGAGGACGTCTAATTGGTGGTCGCGGAGGAATTTAGTTATTTCGGCGCGTTGGTTGAAAATGCCATTGGCGTTGAAAAAACCTAATTTGAGGGATCGAGGCCTAGTGTGGTTTGTGCGTTGGGAATCCATTGGATCAGTCCATCGCATCCATCTGGTCGAGGCCTAGCACGACATCACTGTGTGTGCTGAATATTTGGCTGTACATTGCCGTCGTAATTTTGCCGTTATTCTGCTGCTCGCAGCCAGAAGGGCATCGCGGAGAGACCTGGCTTGGCGGGTCATAAATATTCTATAGTGGCGCAGTAGAGTCTGGCCGCAAGACTCGCCGTGCGCGACGGGTGAGGGATTGGGCGGTTGTTTGGCTGCAGGAGCAGCAGTGGTTTGAGGCTCGGGTTGGGGATTGGCTGTGGCCTCTGGAGCCACGGCTGTCGGCAGGATCTGCGCTGCGATGGGTATATCCATCAGTGCCTGCAAAGGTTTGGCAGGGGCCAAGGAGGGAAAGGCTTGTTCGTGGTTTAGCCTGTTCCACGGGGATGGTCTCTAAGGAGCGAGACGTTGGGGAATTTGAGAGGAAGGTGCCTCTCTTTGTTGGCGGGTGTTGGCGCGCTTCGCTAATTTAGGAGCGAGTTTGGGGGCTTTGGGACAGCCGCGGTAGTTTGCCGGGTGACCGGTCTGGCCGCAGAGAACGCAGCTGGGTGGTTCCGAACAGAGGGTTCGGTCTTTGGGCCGAGGGCAGTCCGCAGTGCTGTGCTCGCCCAGACACTTGACGCATCTGGGAGTCGCATAGCAGTTGCTCTGCGCATGGCCATACAGTTGGCAACGGTGGCATTGTCCCACTGTTGCGGTTTTGTAGGGCTTTTCAATTGAGATACCGGATAGGGAGCAAATGGACTTAATCTTAAAAATCGGGTGATGTCCTTCGGTTGGTTCACAAATGACAAGAACCATGTCGTACAATTCACCGCCTCTCGCTTTATGTAAGCGATGGACGGCGATCACTGGTATACCTTGATCGGCAAGGTCGTCTTTAATATCCTGTACTAGGATTTCTTTAGGGACACGTTTAATAATAACACGAGTGGGCGTATCTTCGGGGAAGGAGAAAGTGTGAAAGGAAATATTCCTTTCACGGAGGGCGCGATATAGTTCCCTATAGTCGTTCGACGTAGGGACGGTGACTTTAATGCCATTTTGGCAGGCACGGGCGTTTGTGTAGTTGATCTTTCGATCAACACACATCTTGGACACATCAGTCCATTTACCCTTGTCCTGGATGTAAAAGGGGGGCGGAGGGCGTAGCTTCCTTTGGGCTATCGGGCTGGGGGGACGATTATTATGCGCGCGAGCAGAGGTAGTTGGGACGGGGCTAGCGGGTCGAACGGGCGTTTGAGTTGGGGACGGGGGCGACGCGGTGGTCTTTTTGGCCTTGCTGGCCTGGGAGGTTTTCCCTTTCTTCCTCTTGCCACCGGTGACGACTTGAAAGTCGTCTTCCGAGGACGAGGGGCATGATGACAAATCATTGTCGGAGTTGTTATTGGACACAGGTTCGGTGGTGTCCATTTCACGGAATTCAACTGCAGCGCACACCTGCGCGGCGTCCATTGTTTTATGAACAATGGGATTAGTAGGTGGGCCGGAAACAATGGATGATTTCGGGAATTGGGCGGTCGGCACGACATTGTCGGCGGGCGGGAGCGATAGAGGGCTATCTACCTGGAAGTCGTTCGTTGTTCGATGAACAATGGGATCGGAGTTGATAAACACTTCCGTGAATTGACCAACCGGAATGCCTTGATCAGCAAGCGGGGGAGATAATGGGCTGTCAAGCGCGTCACTAAAATCAGCGACGTTGGCTTCGGTAGCCGGAGGACAGTTAGCGATTTCACGCTGGATTATTCCGCCATATTTGGCGGAAATAGCAGGGTTTTCCTTAAGGATTTTTAGCAATATCTCCAAAATATTGGAGTTTGCCATGATTGGCGAATGGATCAAAAATTTAATGGGGAAATTTTGGAGATTTCTCTCCCGCGGGGGACCTATTTAAAGCCTAACTGACCTAGCTCCCCGGATGGATGGGTCCGGGGATGTGTAACCCTCCCAGTCGGGTAGAGACTGGGAGGTGAGTACCTAATGGTGAGCCCTAAGCTTGTAACCGGTCGCCAGTCTTATTGTGCGAACCGGGCCCTATTGGGTCTAGTGCGAAGGGGTAGACACACCCAACCGACACTAGGTGTGTAGCTGAAAAGGAAACTCAGTAACTAGGTTTGACTAGGAGATCCCCCAAGGCCAAAACCTAGCACTCGACTCCAATTGACTGCTTCACCCTGAAGGGGATCAGCGGGTGCGTCGGGTCAGCACCCCCTTGGTATTGTTGACACCGTGAGGTTTCCAACCAAGGACCACGAAACTGTGGTTTTACCCTGAAGGGGCCAAACCAAATTGTTTTTGACGATACTCTGTTATAGAAACAAAATATCCTTCACTGCCTTGAAAAAGGCGGTTCCGGATCGAGAGTTGTAGTCGGCGACTACGAATGACGTCACGGCGAGCGCGACGAAGCGATGACACAGACACAGAACAATCGGGAGCGCAGAGCGGCACGACCGTCTCGGGCGAGCGTCGGGCGAAGAGTCGTCTCGCCCGTTTGCTCGGCGCCATGTTTATACTTACCGAGTACTTACTCGGTAAGTATAAACATGGCGCCGAGTGCTCGGCCGAGCGCCACCGTAGGCGCGGCGCATAGGGGTATTTCATTAATATAGCCGGCCAAAAATATTTGTGCGGGTTTTTTGGTTTAAAATGACGGAAATGAAACAAGAAAAATATAAACAGACAATAACTTTTATAATTTCTTTAAAAATAAAATAATAACAATAAAACACAACTACAACAAAAAAAAAATGAATAAAAAATGCTGAAAATAGGCCATGTATATATATTACACCATATATTTACATAATCATACATACTTTATATATATGTATATACTAGCGACCCGCCCCGGCTTCGCACAGGTGCAATCGCAAGAATCGTTAACGTACGGCAGTTTTTTCGACGCCTTACTCCACAATTTTCACTACCACGATAAATCCTATGTATTTTCCGGGATAAAATATAGCCTATACGGATTCGGAAGAATCCCTCTAAGTAATGGTAAAAGAAATTTTGAAATCGGTCCAGTAGTTTTTGAGCCTATTCAATACAAACATACAAAAATACAAAGGTTTCCTCTTTATAATATTAGTATAGATATATTCTTACATTAATTAATTTATCAATAACAATACATATTTTTTCAAATCAATTCACCTGCACTTTCTGACATTCTACATTAGATCGGATCCGTTCCGTTTTTCTTCTTTTGCTCCTTTCCCTAGATTCCCCTAACGATTTACGAGGGCGACCTATACGATTTGCCGTTGTGACTGGAATTTTGAATGTACTTTCCATCCAAAGTTGGTTGTTTTTCAATAAAACCTCTTCTTTTTTGTGAGATTTAATCCACCTTTGCTTCATTTCCGATTTAAAATGTACAAAATCGTTGTTCAGTTTATTTAACTGATCATCAGTAAGGTCGTCACGAGTGAAAAGGTGGTCTCTCAAAAAGCGTAGTTTTTCTTCCAAATTGCGTAAATTTTAATTTTTCATAATATCAAAGAGGAATTTACGAGACACTATTCTCACTTCGGAAGTACCCACTGTATCTGGAACAAGTAAATATTGTTTTTAGACATAAATACTTTTTTTTTCGAATTAAGCTCATTTTGACTGTGAAATTCAATGTTCTACGTTTTTGCGCATCCGTGCTATTCCGCGGCTAATTTATTTACTATTCGTAACTTAAGGGTCTATACTTTTTAAATAAACTACAAAAGTTGCCGGATCTATCCCGATACTAAAACAAATAGCTTTCTAAACATAATTTTCTTTAACAAATATCCTTATTTCAGACGTTATTTCTCGACCACTAAAAGTATATTAAAATAAAACAAATTTTAACAACTTATATCACATTTTGATTATTACATACCTGTAGTCTCCGAATCCATTGCTATTTTGCACCAGGTCAACACAGAAAACTTCAGTTTAACACTCAAAGTTAACGATTTTTTAAATCACCGAAAAGAGACACGTTCGCAAAGTTCAATGATCAACTTCCAACTGAATTTACCTGAAAACGCGCAACGGAAGAAGTGTGGGGGTGGCGGTCTATTGATCGTTGGAATGTCCCCTGCCTCAAGTAATCAATAATAATAATAATATTCCACAACTTTTTCACACAACGCCATCTAGTCCCAAACTAAGCAGAGCTTGTGGTATGGGTACTAGACAACTGATAAACATACATATATATTTCTAAATACATACATATTATAGATAAATTACACCCAGACAAAGAACAAATGACCGTGCTCATCACACAAACATTTGTCCTAGGTGGGAATCGAACCCACGACCTTGCGCACAGCAGTCAGGGCCACTGACCACTATACCAACGGGCCTGTCACTCCCGTTGACACTCCCTTCCGCTCCACCCACAGCGGGAGAAGTCATTCGATGATTTTCCCACAAAGATAAAAAAAGGTGTAAAAAAGCCATACGAATGTCAGAAATATAATATTAGATACTAGCTATACAAGTGGCTTCGTTTGCGTAAGAGTCGAGAAATAAAATGATGACGTTTATCAAGATAGCTATAATATGAAGAAATTACATTTGATGTTGACATTTAGAACTTTCTACTTTATCTAGGGCTTTTCTTTCTTCTGAGGTGAATATCTATCCGAGACATCAAACTTATCCTCCCTAAACATCGCCGGACATTTTATTCGTCTATAAATAGAATAAAAGTGGGCTGTGTACCTTCTGTGTACAGATAAATTTTCAAGGCAAATCTAAAGATTACCAATCTAAAAAGTTCTGGGGACTGGTCATGGGTAACAATTAAATTTAGATGACTTGTGAAACAAACTAAGTAGTTAAATATTCTATTTATCTCTAAAAGAGATAGTTAGTTAGTCCAGTGCACCTCTTGACAAAGTCCTCCACTAATAACATCGACAACATTTCACACCTTATCAACCTCCCCTAATACGTCAAGTAATCTATACATGTAATACATATAGAGAATCAGTCTATACAACGTGTAATTTAAAGGGTATATACATACCAAGTGCACGGCTTCTTTGGATGATAACAAACGATATGGCAAGGGTTTTGTAAACCTATGTCTACATGTGTGGAACTTATTAGAAATTTCAATACATGGATACCAGAGACCGAAATTTCCAAATTAAGAAGAACGTAGATAATTATCGTGTTATTGGCAAGTGACGTGGAAAGTTATTGACCCTCGTAGTGCTGTGACATGTTTGTTATGATTGGTATTCAAGAAACATATGAAACCGATAATTTGGTATCAGTTTTTTGAGTCACTTATTTTGAGCTGAAACTGTGCATAGAGACTCCATATCAAATGTTGTCTTCAGCCCTTTTGGATAGATATAGGGTTTCCGTTACACGTTGTATATATCGTATCGTAGATTCGACTGCTTATAAACTTCCACCCGCAATTACTTCAGTTCATCCGTGATCATGGCGCTTGCAACAGTGCCGAAATATCGGAATATGCCGTTTTAAGTTCTAATGATACATAAAATATAGAGAATTTAAGTGACTGTAAGTAATTTGAAAATTACTTTAACGATACAAAAGCCCAAACAACTTTTTAATATTTTCGTCTACTTATCTGTCTTTCTGCTTTTTTTTGTTCTCTAACTTAACGATCTAATCTAACGATTTTAGTGGGACTTTCTTCGGAAGATTGAGGACGTTATAGGGTAACATAGGCGCGCATTTATTTTCTCCTTATTATGATTTTTGTTTTATTACGGATTAGCCCGCTCTTGACCTCGATCTCGCCTGATGGTAAGCGATAGATGAGGTCTACGATGTAACGAGCGAGCTCAGAAGATGCCTCTTGCTTTAAAGGCTGAAAGATCATAAGTGGCAGGAAACACAGAAGCTGCAGAGAATTCCACAATTTGGCTGAGCGCACAATAAATGTGGAGGAGAAGCGCTTGGTACGATAAGACAGTACATCAACCAAGTGTGGATGGTACCCAGCCATGCGTCTGGTAGACTGGTTGTGAAATGGAGATGGAGAAATCAGGTCATGGAGTTCCTGCGCACAACGGTTTGCCGATGAGCCAGACTATGAAGTTTACCCGATAGCACCTCGTCTCCTATAAGCCTTTTAGCCCTGCGCTCGATCGAGTCCAGTGCAGCAAGTTAGTATTTTGCAGGTCCATCCCATAAGTGGCTGCAATACTCCACGCAGGAACGGACCTGTGCTTTATATAGATTATGAAGCTGTCCAGGCGTGAAGTACCGCCTCACCTTGTGTAGGATTCTCAGCTTTTTTGCTGCAGTCTGAGCTCTGGACTCGATGGTTGAGCCGAAGTCAAATCCAAATCCATCAAATTGTTTGTAAAAGATTGCTTTTAGCGATAAGACTGCCCGTTATATCACCCTTTTTATTAGTTGTTAAGTCCTCATTTGTTTTGGTGTACAATAAGGGTGCGTTTCCACCAGAGATGTGCGATGGAAATGTGTCGTGCGAGGATGTCTCGCTGTGCTGTGAAAATGTGTGGGGGTTTCCACCAAAGCTGTGCGATGAAAATGTGCCTACGAGGATGTGTAGCGGAGCTGTGAAAATGCGCATTAATGTGTGGTGCGAGGATGCGTAAACCTCGCAACACATCCTTCTCAACACACATTCCTCGCAACACATCCCTCGCTACGCATCCTCGCATATCTCAGGTGGAAACGCAGCCTTAAGATGATATTTATCTATCTATAGGTTTTTATCCTGGAACTACTGCGAAATCGGGATCTACAAGAGACAAATCTCCCAATCGAATGAAGTCGCGAGCTAGTGCTTAGTCAAATCTTATTAGGTCAGTTATTTTACGATAGCATAGTGACCAAATATTCTTCGATATACTTCTTCTGTCTCGTAAACAAATAATAGAGAGTATTATGTTAACTAACAGAGGGCGTTCCCGTTAACCCGCAATAGTATAGCATCCATACATGCTAAAAAAAAATATTACCATTCGAAAACGATATTTTCATTACAAAATTAAATTGATACGTAAAAGGAGCACTCTGTACACGCGTACGCATTCATAAATAAATTGCGACGTTGCCATACTTGTATAGAGTGTTTTTTTTACGTATATCAATTAAACATTTTTAGTGAATATTTTAATATATAAAAAAATTAAAACATTTTGTTTTCGAATGGTAATATTTTTTAGCATGTATGGATGCTATACTATTGCGGATTAACGGGAACGCCCTCTATTAGTTAACTTACTGTATTATAATAGGATGGTAGCTCGTGATTAAATAATAAAAGCTGCACTGATTCACAAGGTGAAGCGTGTTGGTTCATTGATGGATAACCATCAGTACATAATTATCGAGATTCCCCTGTGCCCTGAAAAGCACTCTAATTAGTTGCTCCCGGCTGTCATTTTTACATTTTGACAGTCGTAACGCGTAGTCAGAAGAGAGAAAATATGACTATGTCTTGCCAAGAGATATCGTGTTAACCAGTTACTGGACTATGGAGAAGAGATAAACAGTCGCCCCATGTATAAACTAATAATCAACCTTTGCCAAACGAGCCAGCCCGCGATGCTGAGCCAGTAGCAATAAATAACCCCTTTAATAATAATATGACCCAGCCTGACCCTTTGCTGCCCTCCACCAACGACCCCGCTATGCCGAGGCCCGTACTCCACAGGGAGTGCCCTTAACGGGCG
Organism: Tholera decimalis; assembly: GCA_943138885.2. Classification (NCBI taxonomy): domain Eukaryota; kingdom Metazoa; phylum Arthropoda; class Insecta; order Lepidoptera; family Noctuidae; genus Tholera; species Tholera decimalis. Next base: position 7,316,130 of record OW964570.2, on the reverse strand, counting down.
GTTGTTTAAATGTAAATATTAGTATGTAAGCTCTGGCTGGGGGCCTTTAAATTTATAGGTCACCACAGGATCATCCGGTTAAGTAGTAACCAGCCTTAGTGTGCTGAACTACGAGAGTACTATGAAAAAAAAAAAAACTTCTGGGCAGACTGGGAGTCGACCGCTATAGTTTGGAAAGGGTTAAACAGATAATTAAGATAAGAAAAATATTGGCACAAATTTTACGTGATGTCACATTGGCTTGATTCTGAATTTTGACGTATATTATAAATTTTTATTGACGACGCAAAGAGAAGCTGTGCTTGCGACTTTATTCGTGTTAGAGATTTTCCCAAATAAATCCCGATACCGTGGGAATTCCGGGATAAAAATTAGTCATATAATTAATGTCGCCCTGTCACTTCCATCTTACTGAGAAAGTTCCACAAAAATCAGTCCGACGGTTCCAGAGATTAGCCTGCACTAACAGAAAGACAGATAGATAAAAATTAAAAAGATTGTTTGATTTTTAACCAACTAGAAAAGCGAGTTCAAAAGACATTTTGTATTAAAGATGTGGGCAGAATTTACATTACTACTAATCTTGTTAACTCCTCCAACTAAGCTAAAATGCTCGTGTATAGAGTGGGTTCTCGGTTATAGTGTAATCGGTGGAGTTCAAACCCGAAACCCTTCGCTCTCGATCACAAGTCCAAATCCTTAGCCATTAGTCTATTGACGCTGGCCCCGCGGTTTAGGCTCAATTTACACCGCCGCGGAATGGAATGGAAGCGACTTTTTGCAACGAAATTGTACAAAGCATAATGAAATTTTTCAATCATATAACATACCTAGGTACAAACTAAATAGGAGCCAAAAAAAGGTCGTACGTATTCCGGGGAATCCTTGCGAATTCTCGAGAATTCTCCTATAGCTACTGTCAGTGCCGTCTGTGGAATCCGCGGGAAGTGGCGCGAACGGAGAGTCGGTTGGGTCGGTCACAGCAGTGCGGTGCCAACTAATAGATCTAGACTGAACGCCCCTCATGGCGCAATCGCGCGAATTCACTAGAATGCGTGAGAATACTTGAGCATTCCAGCGAATTTGCGCGCCTTCTCGCGTCATGAAGTGAAATTGCCGCTTCCATTCCATTCCATTCCGCGGCGGTGTAAATTGAGCCTTGTTGGTATAGTGGTCAGTGGTCCTGACTGCTATGCGCAAGGTCGTGGGTTCGATTCCCACCTAGGACAAATGTTTGTGTGATGAGCACGGTCATTTGTTCTTCGTCTGGGTGTAATTTATCTATAATATGTATGTATTTAGAAATATGTATGTATGTTTATCAGTTGTCTAGTACCCATACCTGCTCTGCTTAGTTTGGGACTAGATGGCGTTGTGTGAAAAGTTGTGGAATATTATATTATATTATTATTATATTTTTCATAAAAAAATTTCACTATGTAAAACGTTATCTTAAAATTTTCCTTATATTTTAATCAAGATTACAAATTACTTATTTCTCCCAACAAGATTTGGGGAGATTGATCTTTAAAAATACGGAAGGCAGATTACCTCGTAAAATATAAATTGTGGAGACACGACGTAATGTGATTCCATGGTTAACTCGGTTTAATTCGGATTTGTGATAGGAGAGGTTTACTTAAATTCGTTGTTTAGGGTCTTGTAGCTTTTTTTATAGAGAGAACTAGCAATGTGGGTACAATTCACATAACTAGTAATCTTGTTAACCCGTCTAAGTAACTTAAATATTATTACGAGCTGGGGTTCGGGATAGAAATAATTAACGAAATTAACACTTTATTTAATTAATCGCAAAATAAAAATTTAACACAATTATTCGCACCACAACACTTGTCACTTCACACTTAGATCGCACTGAAATTCGCTTGTAAAGCTTCGATTATATCGCGTCTTTGCCTCGTAATAAGACTGCCATCTGCGTTACTCTGCGATCTATTTATACCCCGTTCTATGAGTTCTAGAACATTCTTATAAAATCGACTCACTGTTTATACTGCCAAGAATATTCCAGGAAGCTATTCGAGATACTCAATACTGCTACTCGCCGCTACATGGCGTTAGTGTCTCGAACATTCTCGATTTCTGTCGAAGTTTCTCGACGTACTTCGCTAAAAGACTGGTGTAACAATATGCTTGTGTCTGGAGAGGGTTCACGGCAATAGTGTAATGGGTAGGGTTTGAACCCGCGATCTCTCGATTATAGGTCAGACACCTAGTTATTGACTAAAGCTTTGGTTTCCTAGGATAGCGGTGCCGTCAAATACGGCCGTCTTTTTGCGTCCGTAATATTACGGCCGCTATATGACGGCACCGCTTTCCTAGGAAAATAAAGCTTAATGGTTAGATTACACTATTGACGCTTCAAAAGCGACTTAACATTGGTTTATAACATAGCATAATAAATCAGCCTAAAACCGTTTTCACTGCTGAAACACAGGCCTCTTTTCTATGAGAGGGAATGCGCCATTATCTTTCGTCATTTCACACAATGACCAAACATACTCACTTACACTCTACTCCCTCATACTCATCTACACACACATACACACAGACACATACGGTCATCTTTTATTTTTATTACTTTTAGTTTTAGTCTTCTTTAGTCACTTCTTTTTTTGTATGGTCGCTGATAGCTGCGACACTGTTGTAAACTTTTGTAGCTATCATCGTTTTCTTTGTAACGTAGTCAACTATGTTCCAAAATAAAAACTTTTTACTTTACTTTTACTTTTTACTTTATCTTCCATGCGGGCTCAGTGCTGGTTGGTGCATGTCACCTGTCTTCGGAGTTTTCACTCTAAAAATATGCCTGGTTACCTTACAATATTTTCCTTCATATTGTTTGGGTAGTTGTGATGTTGAAAACACACGCACCTTTGAGCACTGGGCCAAAACAGCTGTAACATAATGTTGCACAGATTGTGTTAAAATTGAGTAGTAATTATTTACAGACGATGATATCTATAATATTGATACAGATTTAATTGCAAGATTATAAAAAAAGCTTGAAAACAATCTCAACCGAAAAAAAGGACTTAAAGGTTTTTGACAGTTTTTTAGTTGGTAGGTGCCACCATCTGTAACAGATTCTTTGAAATACAATTGATTTGAAACAAAAATAAAAACCAAAGATTTGTTATACAATTTATAATTATTGGCTGTACTTTAGATATAAGATACTAATCTCAAATCGGACCACTCATTTCAGATTGGTCTTTGATCAAGACAGCTGGCATTAACCAAATAAGGCTGCCTTGTCATAATCATAAATCATTTATTTGCATGTGGTAGGTAGAGATGTTACAAGAAATTCAGTGCATGACACATTTTTCCATTTAGAACTTGCGAGCAAATATTTATATAAATAGCTATACAGCTACAGTAATACATAGTAAGGTTATATACTACTAGTGTAAACTTATAAATAACAATCGGAAGTAAAATGTACTAACTTATAAAATAACACTCGCAAATTAAATATAAATAATATTGTCTTTCAAACTAAAATTTAACATAAATACCTTCATTGTGCGTACGGCTAAGGAGTGGAATTCCCTGCCGGAGTCTGTGTTTCCCGATAGCTATAATCTAGGGGTCTTTAAATCAAGAGTGAATAGGTTACTTTTAGGTAAGCGTGCTCCATCTTCAACCACATCATCACTTACCATCAGGTGAGATGGTGGCCAAACGCGAGCCTATTATCAATAAAAAAAAAAACAAGATTTACAAAACTCAATAGTCATTATAATGCATTCCTGACGTGATAGGGGACATGACTTTTTATCAAGAAATTCGGTAATTGAGTAGAAACTATGTGATATCAACCACTTTTTTAAGACTATGCAAATATTTTTGTAAGGTAATTCAGTGATCCAATTTGGTAATGAGTTATATATAAGTGGTGCCATATATACGCAGGTGCGTCTGAACAGTTCTATTCCGGGTATAGGAATCTTTAATAAATATTGGATGACTTTACGCTGTCACCGCTTGCCTGCCGCTGAAGAAAATAGTTTACTTACTTTCTGCAGCTGATTGGGCCAGACAAAATTTGTACAGGTACATTAATTTACACATGATTTAAATAGAAGAAAATCAATCGAATTGGTTATCCAAAATATATTATATTATTCTTTAATCGTGATGAGTTTTGTATTGCTAAAACTATGTTTGTGTAATAATTTTGTAATTGAATTTTAAACTTCATAGTTGTTTAGGGTTCCGTATCTCAAAACGAAAAAACGGAACCCTTATAAGATCACTTTGTTGTCCGTCTGTCTGTCCGTCTATATGTCTGTCAAGACCCTTTTTCTCTGGAAAGCGTGGAGGTATCAAGCTGATATTCATATCAAATACTCAGGTCTACTATCCGTAGGAGCTGTGAAAAAATCAAATTTCTAAGCCAACGCAATCAAATGATACAGCCGTTTATGCCGCATTTTTGACACTCGTAAAGGAATCAAAACCGTACTTACCGTGAACTCATAATCTTGAAATTTGGTACAAAGTATGGTCTTATAGTACAAATACAGGCAAAATTGCGAAAAGCATAAATTTTTGGTTGTATCATACAGAGTTGATACGACCGAGTGGCTTTCCTTTAAACTGCGTATACTAGGTACCATTTTCAAGCTTTGTACCAAAAATCAAATAAATAGGAGAAGTAGTTTAGTCGCAAATTATTTTCATGAGATGCACCTTAAAGCGATAAATCTGACCAAGATAAGAGATAACACACGTCGCGCTACGTTGCCACTTTGTTACCTAGGTATTTAAGGTCAGTCACATTTATTTACAAAGGGTGTTTGCGTTATATTCTGATTTGTAAGCCATTTTGTTTGGAAAAAAAAATATTTGGCTAGTTTTATTTTTTAACTGTATCGAATTAACACTAAACACGTATAGTATACGTAGTGTAATTTAATGCCCCTCTGTCGTATCAACTCTGTATAATAAAAATATTACCTACAAGTTTGTACGGAACCCTCGTTGCACGAGTCCGACTCGCACTTGGCCGGTTTTTTTTAACTGATCAAATCCGATTAATCTGTATGAAAACTGTTAAAAAACCTTAGTTGAACAATTTTTTCTTTATATCTCAAACTTTCATTTATAGATTTTTAAAGAAACTTCTTTTATCTCAGAGCTACCTACTTCAAGGGTACAATATGTGTTTACCAATCTCCGTGTTCGTTCTAGTTGAAAAATACCAGAAATAATCCTACCGTGCTAACGAAGAGTACAATAACTCGATTTTGCTGCTTTCGAGAAAAACGGGCTCAAAGTTTTGAACTTAATTTTTCTTATATCTCATGAACCAGTGAAGGCATCTAAATAAAACTTGTACCAAATGAAAGGAAAATGAATAAAAAATGGATTCAAATACATATTATGTGAACAATGTAAAGCTTTTGGCCTGAAATCGTGGATATAATGCTTATAATTAGTAATGTTAAAATGATTAACCTATCATCACTAGTCATAAATACAATAACTACAATACTTATTGTATTTATCTTTAGCAAACCTAGTTGTTGCAGTTCTAAGTAAACACTTACATAAAAAATTTCCATAATTTCTAACGATAAATACAATAACTGAAATAGTTATTGTATTAATCGTTAGAAACATCTATGTAACAATCGGTATAATAAACACAATAACTCAAAGATATTGTATTTATGACTAGCAAGTAAAATATTAAAATTCTGAGTCCTACATAACATAAGTGGAACAACTAACAGTTATTGTACTTATCACTAGTAATTTAAGCATAGTTCAAACCTGAATCAGGTTTGAACTACCACAAGAATGATTGTTGTATTTATGATTAGTGCAATTGTAATGAAGTTTTAGTTATTGTATTCTTGCTTACTGAAAAATCGGTTTCCTGAAGGAATTATAAAAAGTTACTTAGAGAGATTAATAGATCTCGATTCGCTGATTCCGAATATATATATATAACTCAAAATCGTCCAAAATCGAGTTATTGTACTCTTCGTTAGCACGGCAGAATCATTATTAACATCTGCTTAGCCTTTTCGCAACTACGTTGGTGTGAGCTACCAGTCTAACCGGATATAACTGAGTATTAGTGTTTTAGGTTTAAATAATCTTTATTTCTCAAATGGAACATTGTACAGTTCACTTGTATGAGATTTGATGTTTTAACAATAATTTCATCGTCATCTAATGACGCAACATGAAATAATAATAATAAAAAAACTTTTTAGCAAAAAATAGAACCGACTTCCATATAAAAACACTACAAAGGCAAAAATAACTTTAATTTCGGAAGGCGGTGTCAAAAACGAAAATATATACAAAACTAAAGACACCGCCTTCCGAAATTAAAGTTATTTTTGCCTTTGTAGTGTTTCTATATGGAAGTCGGTTCTATTTTTTGCTAAAAAGTTTTTTTCACGCTTTTTAGTGGGTCGGTTTGTAATTTATCTAGTTACAAAAGCCAAAATGTCAACTACTTATCACCTTTTACAAAATATTGCTTTTCCCGGTGCAGAGCCGTTAATTTTTGAGGAGTTCTCCTGGTACATCACCATCAGCTATACTTCACCATATGCATTGTGACGAGCATAAAGTGCTTAACATCCATATTGAAGTAATCTAATCGCAATCAACGAAATACTTATTATTGAGTAGTTTCGGTGGCCATCTGGGGTCTTCAGCATCAGTTCCACTTCCTCAAATGGTGTTTTTCGAGAGCAATTGCACAAGGTACTATAAGAAATACCCAAAACGCTATAGGTGTGCCTATAATATTTGAAGAGTTCCCTCGATTTCTCCAGGATCCCATCATCAGATCCTGATTTCGTAACAATGGAACCAACTAGAAAGTATACCCTTTCAAACGCAAAAAGAATTTTTCAAATCGGTCCAGCCGTCTCCGAGTTATGAGGTAACATACACAAAAAAAAAAAAAAAAAGTTCTAAACGAATTGTAAACCTCCTTGTTTTGAAGTCGGTTAAAAAAGTACATTAAATTTACGTTTAAACATTAGAAAGGTAAGTCTATCTAAGGTTTGAACTCGTAGCTGGCCAGTTAGAAACCAAGTACCCTCATAATTACGTTCTAACTATTTAAAACTAAATTTTTTTTTTGTTCGGAAGGGTATGCTTTCTAGTTGGTCCCATTGTTACGAAATCAGGATCTGATGATGGGATCCTGGAGAAATCGAGGGAATTCTTCAAATATTATAGGCACACCTATAGCATTTTGGGTATTTCTTGTAGTACCTTGAGCAGTTGCTTTCGAAAAGTACCATTTGGGGAAGTTGAACTGATGAGGAAGACCACAGATGGCCACTGAAACTACTCAATAATAAGTATTTCGTGGATTACGATTCGATTACTTTAGTATGGATGTTAAACACTTTATGCTCGTCGGAATACATACGAGTATGGTGATGTAGAGCTGATGGTCAAGTACCAGGAGAACTACTAAAAAATTAACAGCTATGCATCGGGAAAAGAAACATTTTGTAAAAGGTGATAAGTTGTTGACATTATGGCTTTTGTAACTAGATAAATTACAAACCGACCCACTAAAAAGCGTAAAAAAAAAAATTTAACAAAAAATAGAAAGAATTAGAATTAGAAGAAATTTTGGAAGGCGGTGTGAAAAAAACAGAAAATCCAAAACCAATAACACCGACTACCGAAATTAAAGTTATTTTTAGCTTTGTAGTGTTTTGATATGGGAGTCGGTTCTATTTTTTTTTTAATTTTTTAGTTTAGTGTAGATAATAAATTTTTAGCAAAAAATAGAACCGACTTCCATATCAAAACACTACAATATCAAAAATAACTTTAATTTCGGATGTCGGTGTTATTGGTTTTGGATTTTCTTTTTTTTTCACACCGCCTTCCGAAATTAAAGTTATTTTTGGCTTTGTAGTGTTTTGATATGGAAGTCGGTTCTATTTTTTGCAAAAAATTTTGTTTCACGCTTTTTAGTGGGTCGGTTTGTAATTTGTCTAGTTACAAATCCATAATGTCAACAACCTTTTACAAAATATTGCTTTTCCCGATGCAAAGCCGTTAATTTTTGAGGAGATCTCCTGGTACTTGACCATCAGCTATACATCACCATATGTATTGTGACGAGCATAAAGTGTTTAACATCCGTACTCAAGTAATCGAATCGCAATCCACGAAATACTTATTATTGAGCAGTTTCAGTGGCCATCTGTGTTCTTCATCATCAGTTCAACTTCCCCAAATGGTACTTTGCGGAAGCAACTCCTCAAGGTACTATAAGAAATACCCAAAACGCTATAGGTGTGCCTATAATATTTGAAGAGTTCCCTCGATTTTTCCAGGATCCCATCATCAGATCCTGATTTCCTAACAAAGGGACCAACTAGAAACTATACCCATTCAAACGCAAAAAGAATTTTTCAAATCGGTCCAGCCGTCTCCGAGTTACGAGGTAACATACATAAAAAAAAAATTAAAAAGAAAAGTTCAAGACGAATTGTAAACCTCCTTTTTTTTAAGTCGGTTAATAAGTATGCAGTAACTACAACGTGAAAAAATAAATATAAGTTTATTGATCCTCAATACAGTCAGCACACGCTCGTTCTCCCAAATAATTACATACAATATTATACCAGTATAATTACATTCATGAGGTGTATATAGCCGTTTTACATCGAGCGACTGCCTGTCTGACTTCCACACCCCAGTAGCTGGGTAAAACGATACCTCGCTAGACTAGTGTCAGATTTACTGGCTTCTGACTACCCGTAATGACTGTCAAATATGTCCAAATGACAGCCGGAACCAACCAACCAGGTTGTAGCTAGCTGGGCACGCCGCAATCGCGGCGATAAGTCTCCTCTTTGAGGAGTGGCTGGAGAGACGCCACGGCGTCCTCACCTTCCGCCTGACGCAGGTACTGACTGGACATAGCTGTTTCGGGAGGTACCTGTTTCGGAGGACACGCCCGGGTGTCGTCATCGCCGCATAGTACAATTTTTGCAAAACGACATCCCTACATTGCAGCTCCTAGACTTTACAACAAAATTAGTAAAAAAGTACCTTTGTATAATCTAACACAATTCAAGTTTAAACCAGTAGCAAAAGCCTTCCTCGCTGCATTAAATTACACAGAAACTGAAAACCTATTTTACGTTCCTAACTAAAACACGTCCACCAATTACAAATCACGCACAGTCCTTTTACTACCCATGTCTTCCATTATTCATCAATTCCTCACACACAAAACATACCTTCATCACACACACACATACGCATACACACACACTCAGACAACAAACTCGCACACATTTGATACATATTTAATTTAATTTAATTAATTTAATTATACATAATTTAACTTTGGCATGTTTAAATAAATGTTACTTAGTTTCCCCTTTATTTATTATTTTTTAATACTGTTTTCGATATTTTGCTTTTTTTCTATTATAAAAAATTGTTTTTTTTTTCTTTCCATATAAAACGAAACGTGATGATAAGCAATTATTTGTAAGTAGGTTAACCGCGATTCCTACTGTCACCTATATATAGCACAGGGAATCCTATTTTAGGTGACAGTGTATTTATATTGTATTGTTTACCATGGTGAAATAATAAACGTATTTGTATTTGTATTGTATTGTATTGTGGGGCCCACCCGGAGGACACGGTGGAGCATACAGTGGAGGTGTGCCCCACTTGGGCGGAGCACCGCCGTGTCCTTGTGGAGGCGATCGGCGGCGGCGACCTCTCGCGTCCGGCCCTAGTTCAGGTCATGGTGCGGGGTGAGGGGGAGTGGGATGCAGTCGCCTCCTTCTGCGAAGCAGTCATGCTAGCAAAGGAGGAGGCTGAACGCGTGAGGGAGACACAACTTTAATCCCCTCACCCCAGCCGCCGCGGGAGACGCCCCGGGCTTCGGGGATCGCGAGCCGATCTCCGGCCACCGTAGACGCGGGCCTGCGGACGGCGAGCAGGGGTAGCTCACTGTCCGGTAAGGACCAGGCCTGAATCGGCGGCGCGCCATGTTCCGCGCGCGCTTCAAAGAGCTGTCAGCAGCATTGACGGAATAATAGCCTTACGGGGTTGCGGGATTGTTTTAACGAGATACCGCGGCCCCGGAACGCAAAGGCAACTGAAGGAGCAGGGTGGGTTTTAGTCAGTAGAAGTCTGACACCCCTTCCGCTCTACCCGCAGCGGCAAGGGTCGTTTGATGATTTTCCCACCCAGAAAAAAAAAGGTTGGAGCTATCTGGAAACACAGACTTCGGCAGGGAATTCCACTCCTTAGCCGTACGCACAATGAAGGTATTCCCAAAACGTTTTGTGCTTATGGGTGGGATGTCCACCATGAAACGCTTTCTGAGACACGGGGGTAACACACCGCCAAATTCCAAACTCCGGGCTACTACTGACAACTTTCTTAAAGAAAAACCTAATAGCACTTTTTGCCCAAGCCGGGAATGAACCCGAGACCTCGTACTCAGCAGTTGCGCTTGCGACCTCTCAACCAACGAGGCGCTTTGTTCTTTTTTCATTATATCCCGCAAATTTTCTTTATTTCCCGAACTTTTATATAGGTTTGAAAAAATTTTTTTTTTATCGCAGCGAGCCGATCACAATTTCCTGTTTATTTATTACTGCTACGGAACAATATCAATCAATCTCCGTGTTCGTTCCAGTTGAAAATACCAGAAATAATCTTGGCACATTTTTTCAGTGGATATGCGCCATTTTGTTATTTTCACGCCTAACATTTTTTCAATGATTGACGTTTCCCATTAACACAGCATTGTTTTAATGTTCTCACTACATACCTTGGCATATGAGCATGTAGATCAAAATAATAAATCTGGTTTCGTTATGAAGATAACCGACGCACACAATGAGTATTTTCAATTTTCACTAAAATCTTTCGTAATCGGAAGATCTAATTAAAATGTGGACTGGTTTTTTTTTTCCGTAGCAACATGCTGCCTGGCAACATGCATGACTGGTTATTAAATAAAAGTATTTTTAAGGTAAATTAAACTTACCTTTTTTATTATTAGCTTTATAAACTGATATTGTATTGATGATTTATGCCTGAAAATTTACATCTATTTCAATATCAACTGATTGTGGTGTGCCTCAGGGTAGCATTCTCGGCCCATTGCTTTTCTTACTTTATGTAAATGATCTTCCGGAGGCTACTTTACAGAAATGTATCCTTTTCGCAGATGATACTACACTTATTATAAAATGTGACGATAAAAATGATTACAAATCAGTTATCGAAAAGACCTTATCAGATATCATAAGCTGGATGGAAGATAATAACTTAAACATTAACATAAGTAAAACGAAATTAATTCAATTTAAATCTTATAATTCCAATCAATTGGCTTTAGACATTATTTGTAAAAACGAAAAAGTACAACAAGTAAATGAATTAAAATTTTTAGGACTTATTGTAGATAATCTCTTAACTGGAAAAGTCATGTGGAACATATTTGTCAGAAACTAGATAGGTTTGTGTTTGCTTTAAAGAAGTTAAGACAAAATGTATCAGTAGAAGCTGCTCTTTCGGCTTACCATGGCTATGTGTCATCTTTACTAAGCTATGGAGTAATAATGTGGGGCAACTCGACCGATGCCGACAGAGTTTTCAAACTACAAAAACGTTGCATCCGAGTTATTAACAAGGCGTGGTTCTTAGACAGTTGTAAACCTATATTTCAAAAATATAAAATTCTTCCACTGCCCTGTATGTATATAAAAGATATCTGCATTTTTACAAAGAAACACATGCATTACTTTAAGCAACGTAGTGAGGTTCTGCCGAGGCAGACTAAATTCCATAACCTATTGTATCAACCACCCGGTCATAAAGATATTTATAAGAAAAATGTGTATAATATGTGTATTCTGATTTATAATAACCTCCCAAACGAATTGAAATTGTTACAGGGTAATGTATTTAAAACAAAATTGACAGAGTGGCTACAAAAAAACTGTTTTTATAGTATTAGGAAATTTATGGAATTTGGAAATAAAAGTGAATAATTTAATTAGTAAAACAATGTTGACGATAAAATTGTATGTAATAATGATATTAATCGAATTTATGAAAATTGTATATGATAATAATAATTTAATTGCATGTAGTAATAATAATTTAATGACATAAATATAAATAATTTGCACGCTTGCTTGCAGGCAGAATACAGTGACTTTTAGGATATAAGATCTTTCCTTATAAACAATGTATTTCTTGCAAATAAACATTTTGATTTTGATTTTGATTTTGAAAGACGGGACGTCCCGTGAAATACGTGACGTCTGGCAACACTAGTTCTGATACAAAAAGTTTTTTTTTTCTAATGCGTCTTCCCTTATCAGGAGTTTATTGAACTTATTTTAATCATTGTATCACAATATCGGCACAATAAGTCTATTGTAGGGAACAAATTCTCTTAAGAATTATATTATTTGGATATGAATGTTTGATGCCAAAAAAAAAAATATTAATAAAAAAAAAGAAATTGAAAGGAAGGTAAAGTGTTCTTGTGCGTCAGGCATATTACATAACTATAATTCTTGCACAAACGCTGGCTGTCACTGAAAAACTGCATCATAGAACTGGTTTTCAGATAAAATAATGTAACTACCTACTACATGAAAACAATTCAAATCTATCTTACTAATATTATAAATTTAAGTTTGTGAGGAAGGATTAAACGCAATTCCTGAAAGTAGTTGGTTCAGAATCGGCTTCTGAATCCATTTCCGTCATTAAAAATATGTGTTAAATTTTGATGGAAAAATCTTTCATTTAACTTAAAATGGAAACACAGTATCATGATAAATTAATACAATTCTTAATTCAAGGAAATGCGGTCGTGTGCGTGTCGGCCACTAACATTGCATGAGTGTATGCGTCTGCGTAAGGATTATATGGCACACATACGTTTTGCGTTTAGTAAGGATAACTATGTTATAAAAAATGTCTAGGTTTGGTTTCAAAGTATTTTGTTACGGATGTTGTTTTAGACTTATAACTTAATATTTTAATTGGGGTGTCTGAGATATTGCGCTTAATCCTTGTATATTATGTCTGAATTTATGGCTGTTTGTTTCTCTTTCACGCAAAAGCTTCTCAACAGATCTGAATGAAATTTGGTGAGTAGATAGTTGACATTCTGGAATAACACATAGGCTACTTTTTATCCCGGAATTCCCACGGGATCGAGATTTACGCTGAAAACCCCTACCACGCGAACAAAGTCGCAGACAGAAGCTACTTTAACCAACCAAAAAGGTATAAGTAGTAACATGAAATATTTTGTTTCAATTACTTAAATACAAAGTTTGTAGGTACTTTTAGAATGATAACTACTTAGCACATGAGTCATTAATAGTAAAATTTCCGTCTTTGGAAAAAAGAGCGCGGTCTCGATGTCGTAATACGGTTAATCACTCAGTAGTACCACTTATATTTGCACTTGGCAGTTTTTTTTTAACATTATAAAACCTTGCGAATATTTTTACCCGACTACGGTGAAGCAAAAACTAGGGTTATGATTGTTTATTAATTTATGTTTTCATGCATCAACAATTAACAGTCCTTACAGGTAGTCACCCTTATGAACTGTTAAAGTCAAAAACTTTTTACAAAAAAATTAAACCGACTCCCAAAAACACTGCAAAGTGAAAAATAACTTTAATTTCGGTAGTCGGTGTCTTTAGTTTCGTATTTTCGTTTTTGGCACCGACTTCCGAAATTAAAGTTATTTTTCACTTTGCAGTGTTTTTGGGAGTCGGTTTAATTTTTTTGTAAAAAGTTTTTATTTTACTCTTTTTAGTTGGTCTATTTTTAATTTACCTAGTTACAAGAGCCTAAATGTCAATTACTTATAACCTTTTACAAAATATTGCTTTTCCCAATGCTGGGCCGTTAATTGTTGAGGAGTTCTACTGGTACTTTACCATCAGCTCTACATCACCATATGCATTGTGACGAGCATAAAGTGCTTAACATCCATATTCAAGTAATCGAATCGCAATCCACTCAATACTTATTATTGAGTAGTTTCGGCGGCCATCTGCGGTCTTCATCATCAGTTCCACTTCCTCAAATGGTACTTTTTGAGAGCAACTGCACAAGTTACTATAATAAATACCCAAAACGTCATAGGTGTGCCTATAATATTTGAAGAGTTCCCTCGATTTCTCCAGGATCCCATCATCAGATCCTGACTTTTATAAAAATGGGACCAATTTAGAAGTATACCCTTTCAATCAAAAAAAGAATTTTCCAAATCGGTTCAGCCGTCTTCGAGTAATCGGTGATCATATATAAAAAAAATATATATATACGCGTCGAATTGATAACCTCCTCTTTTGGTCGTCGGTTGAAAAATCTGGCACCAGTCTCGACAAGAGTTAATCAGGGGGGATCAGCTACTAGGTAATACGCAGTCGCCTCCTTCTGCGAAGCAGTCATGCTAGCGAAGAAGGAGAATGAACGCGAGAGAGACAGTTATCTTCCTCACGCCCCAGCTACCGCGGGAGACACCCCGGGCGTCGGGGATCACGAGCTTGATCTCCGGCCACCGTAGGTCTGCGGACGGCGAGCAGGGGTAGCTCACCGTCCGGTAAGGACCAGACACGAGCAGTCTGCAGCATTGACGGGGCCTGATAGGGCCATTGCCTTACGGGGTTGCGGGAATTGTTCTAACGAGACACCGTAGCCCCAGAATGCAAGTTCAACAGAAGGGGCAGGGTGGGTTTTTAGTCAGTAGAAATCTGACCTGACACTCCCTTCCGCTCGACCCACAGTGGAAGGAGTCATAGGATGTTTTTTCCATCCAGAAAAAAAAAGGATCTTATGCTCAGTAGTGCTTATACCCACTAGACCAATGAGACATATACATATTATCAATTTCAAACAGAAACCCGCATATGAGCACATTTTCGTTTACCAAAACCGCAAGTTTGGAATGATGAGCTTGGCAACATTTTGATGAATCTAATTTGAGCATGTTAAGTTTAATTCGTTGAAAAAGCACCTAAGTATAAAATATAGGCGTTGTTTCAATTGTCGAATTAAATTCAATGTTTGTTTTTGTTAGTTTAAGTATAGTGTGTGTCTTTAAAAATCCTTTGAATATTACATGGCATAGTTTAATTCAGTGTCTATGAAATTAAGTATATTGTTTAGTGTACTTAGGTAAAGTATGAAAATGAGTACCTATAGAGCTAATTTCAAAAAAATTGACAACTTCCTTTGTGTTTCATCTATGTGACGTAACATAATTGTAACACAAAGGAATTATAAGGGCTTATACATACACCGTAAAATTATAGTCGTTTTGGATCCGAAATAGTTTATTCTTTGTCTAAAAATGTTTTTTTCTTTGATTGAATACGCCTGCGATGTGTTTTGGTTGTTTGTGTGTATAGGTGAATGAGTGTGGGTGAATGTGTGTAAGTGGATATATGTGGGTGTATGAGTGGATGAGACAGGATTCCCAGACAATAATGAGCAATAAAAATACAAATTGTATCCAAACATTTTTATTAGAAAGTACTTATAGATTTAAAAAAGAAAAACCGCACGACAACGGATGTTATTGTATGTTATTGTACAATCATTGGTTATCTCCATATTTTTCCTTAATTCTGTTTATAACCATTGGAATAATCTCGTTTAAGGCTCTAGAAAATTTATTTTGTAGCAATTGATTTATTTATTTATGTACACACAGGACACTTATAAAGGAAAAAATTAAATAAAGACAAAAGAGCACAAAGGTGCTGCTTATTTCCTAAGAAATTTCTTCCAGCAAACCTGCGACAGGAGAGTTAAAGAGGAGATGATAGACACAGTGTGTATAAATACTAATTACGATATAAAACATACTTAGTTATAAAATTAAACTAAAATGATATATTTAATAAATATATACATACATAGAATTAAAATACATGCTATAAAAATATATACCTATAATAAATATATAAAATTACGGGATGTTAGATAGGTAATGATCTTTGACCTGCTTTTTAAAAATACTAATGGATTTGGCTGCGCGGATTTTAGCGGGAAGTGAGTTCCACAGTCGTACTGCATGAAAGGAGAAGGAGTGGGAATAGAAACAGGTTTTATGGGATGGGAAATTGAGATGGAGTTTAAGGTGGGATCTACAAAGGGCATCAGTAGGACGAGTGAATGAAAAACGATCGCGCAGGTAGCTAGGATATGCAGGATTGAATAGGATGTTGTACAGAAGGAATTTGCCAGAAAACACGCTGGTTGCTAACATATTAACAACAGCCGAAATCATCAAAGCATCATCTGTTTGTGTTGACACATTTTTCATCAATATTTTAGTTTGTGTTCCTACACGTGGAAGTATATCAGGGGTAGAATCTTCACTTCGGAGTTGAGAATGATCTTCGGGCAAAAATACTAAATATTCTTTTAGTTGTTCCATTTTGCGTTATTATTTCCTAGAAACCATAATTGCGGGATGAAGTACGTCAAAATGTTGCTATATAGATAGATTTCAAATTGAAAGGAGTTTTGATAGGTGTTGGAATTAGAAAACGCGTGTGAAGCCGCGTGGCAAAAGCTAGTACTGTATAAATAGTACTTACATTTAAAAAAAATACTGACATTAATTTAAGATCAGATTACCAATTTGGACAGACCTTTATGCTTTCCTTTGTATAACGTAACACAAAATTGTCACACTAACGTGACATACAGGAAATTAAGGACATGTTTTCCTAATCTAAAAAATTTCAAACTACATGAAAAATGTGCCGCACATTAGCAATAAATTACAATCTAATCACTGAATTTATACTTTCGTCATATAGTAAAACCAAAGTAGATAAAAACTTACCGGTTTTTATTGCGAAACACACACAATTTGTTCGTATAAAAGTTTTTTTTCACCAGCCGTACACTAAACGCTTAGTGGGCTACAAACAAAATGGCCACGATGCGTGCTCTGTCACTCCATCTAAACTTCTGCGAGTGTTTAATGTGTTGCTAATTAATAGGCCCAAATTTATACCATATTTAATGAAAAAAGAGTGTTACGCATTGGAATAACACAAAATATTTTATTCGTGGACAAAACATTTTTTAATATCTTAAAGTTTTTAAGGACATTCTAGAAGATATACTTTGTAAAAACGTCAAATTATTGACTATACGTTCAAAAATTACTAAAATGATATCTATTTACTTTAAAAGTTTGCTTTTATTGTGCTTTAAAGTTCTACTAATAACAAATGGACAAAAAAGGGTGCAATGTTAATTAAACCAATATTAAGAAAAGAACAATTAGTTATATAACTAATTGTTCTTTTTTTAATATTGGTTTAATTAACATCAAAACTCGTTCTTTGACTTACAATTAATTAGTGTCGTGTCGATTTATTGTTCAAAATTATCTTCATTTACAAATCAACTTTTCGCTATTAAATTTGTTGCTACGACCAGGGAATTGAACCTCAAGCACAGCAATTGCCTTTTGTTACCAACAATGCATAAACTTGTAAGAAGGACAGGCCGGTCCGTGCGTTTTTCTATCGCCACAAATAACACACAGGTTGGCATACTTCTGGCGCGATTGTATGCGCAAAACATAAACATGTCATATCTTGACGATAGAAAACAGACAAGACAGCAAAATCTTTACTATAAACAGGTCGTAAATTAGATTTTTTTTCCGAAGGCAATAAATCTAAACATTCAAAGCGCCCTTCGTGTTTGAACAAAAAAACTAGAATAGATTAGATACAATGAAAATAGAGTCCTTTCAGTAATATACGTTAAATTCTCTAACGTATATTACTGAAAGGATAAAACCTAGCCTTTGAAGATGAATGTTGGCAAATAGGTATACATGGCCTTCGTAAACCGAACTCAATTGGTACAGCGTGTGTCTCTTCACTATATAGTATAAAACAAAGTCGCTTCCCCGTCTGTCTGTCCCTATGTATGCTTAGATTTTAAAAACTCCATAACTGATTTTGATGCGGCTTTTTTAATAGATAGAATGATTCCTGAGGAAGGTTTTAGTGTATAATAAGTTAAGGTTTTGTGTGAAATGAATGAAATACGACGATATTACTTCAACATGTCGGAAAGAATTAAGCTTATTGGGAGCTTTAATCAAAAACGCTGCCAAAACCTTTTGAGTTGTAAAAATACAATGTATGGACGGATTGTTTCTTTTTTATAGATCTACAAAAATGTCCGCGATGGCATATGTCTATCTCCCAAGAATAACCTACAATAACAATTTTTTTCTTTTACAAATTTAATTAAAATGATGGGTTATTTACGAATCTCTTTTTAACAGTACAGTATTATTCCTTATCCAATTAAATACGCCAGATATGTTGAAGATTTAATGTAGATCAAAATTGCTTTTTACGCTATATCAATCAAATAAATATCTTATGAGTTATCACCGATATATGAGTGTGGCAAATTACCGGACCAGCAAATGATTAAGCAAAATCATATAAGTAAATATAAACTTACCCGAGCGAAGCCGGGCCGGGTCGCTAGTGTTTAATAAGTAGGCATCTAATTAAAAAGGAAATGGACTCGGGCTACGATCTTATTGATCTACTTATAATTTAGCAACGTTAATTAATTGATATTAGTTAATTACTAATTTTACGAAGATTTGGGTAGTTCTTATTATTTCACGATATATAAGGTCGATGCTCCAGAATAAAGGCTGCCTTTATATGGAGTTTATGTGTATGGATGCATGGATGTTTGTTACTCTTTTACGCAAAAACTACTGAACGGATCTGAATGGAATTTGGTAAGTAGATAGGTAACATCCTGAAATAACACATAAGCTACCTACTTATTATCTCGGAATTCCGACGGTATCTGGATTTACGCGGGCTTTTTTTATTATGGATAAGCCCACTCTTGACCTAGATCTCGCCTGATAGTAAGCGATAGATGAGGTCTACGATAGGACATGTGAGCCCAGAAGATGCCTGTTCACTCCTGCTTTAAAGGCTGAAAGGTCATAAGTGGCAGGGAATACAGAAGCCGGTATAGAATTCCACAGCTTGGCCGTGCGCACAAATGTGGAGGAGGCTTATTAAAAGCCCTTAAGGCCGGGTTATCCAGAGCACCGTAGGTATTCGACGCTTACCCCAGCCCCCGCAACGAATAGCAAAACGTAACAAATTACGACGCGCGGGAGACGCGCGCGCCAAGCACACCGCTCATGAGTTCTCGAACTCAAGTAGGTACGAAGATGCGTCACAGAATAGAGCAATGCAGTAAATCAACTTGAATTGATTAGTATATGTTTATTTTGTTTTGTTTTAATAGTAAGTATTTTCAAGTTTATAGATAGAATAGGTACGTATTGTATAAACTTGAACCTAATTAGTAATAATTAAAAATAAGTATATTTATTTATATTTGGGGACAAGGTGAATAAAAAATCTGACTGACACGCAGATCATGAATACGGGTATGATTCAAAATTATACGCCGCGCGCTATTCGACTTTCCCAAAGGGTGCGAAATCTTCATGTCACAGTATAAAAAATCAAGTATTAGGTAGGCACACTTACATTAGGAGAGTTGTATTACAATTCAATTATTGTTATATTGAATGAGGGCTTAGAGGTATTCTGTGTGAAATATTATGTTTTTAAATAAAAAATATAAATATTTTTCAATCAAATAGTTATACCAATAATAGCAACACACAAACACTTTTTGGAACGAATTTATTTTACGCGGCTTCTAAACTGGCAGAAATTGTAACGCAAAAGTGTAAATACTTACGACTATCTTCTGACGAGAGAGACAACGAGGGTCCCTCAACCGCACACTTTTTTTTCTCTAAAAACTACAATCATTTATGCACAACTGGCTAATGCCGTGATTCGACTTCAACTTCAACTCTTGCGGCTTTTGTGGAGGACTCACCACAATTTCACAAGCGCTGGAGGTTGTTTGGTAAAGTATTTTGGATGATGAAAAGTATTAAAATTGAAGTAAAAAAAAAAAACAAAATCATTTTGTACGCAAACATGACATTTTGCAATGTCAAATGTATTTCACTCAATGTGTTACCAGTTTACCAGTGGCAGCAGGAATAAAATGAGTATGAATAGAGAAAATTAGAAATATGGCATAGAACTGTTAAAACGATAATACAGTACGCTACAGCTTTATTTTATTTATCTCAATGAACCTACATAGATCATAAACAAATCGAGTAAATACAAAAGGGAGAAGGCATTTAATGGAGGTTGGACGGGGAACATTAGGGAGTGCGCGTGATTCGAAATGCAGTTAAAAGCCATAGCTCCTGACACGATATGTCACATTTTTGACATTTTACAACATATTATCTGTTTCCCTTTGGTACATGAATACTTTATTCGAAAACTCTTAAAAAAGTAGACATACACAAAAATGTGAAACTTTTTCTAATTTATCATTTTCATGAAAAAGAAATGAAAGCACTGTTCTCTAGACCATCTATGCTCGTTGTTGGTGTTGTTTACTGATTACATAACGGTGAACAGGAGACGACTAGGCTCTTCGACCACCTTACGGAGGCAGCTGCAGGAGCTGAACTGGCAAAGCACAAATATCCGATGGCAAAGCTTGTTTTTCTAAGAGATTTTAATTCCCACCATAAAGAATGGTTGTTCCCGTACCAACAAACAGAGCACGCTGGTAGAGAGGCCCGCAGGTTTTTTTTATCGCTATATCTCGAACAGCTGGTTCACCAAGCAACCTACATTCCAGAAGTCGACGGCCACACGCCCAATGGCTTGGACCTAGTGCTCACAATCGTTGCGTCGCCAGAGACTGTCAGTATCGGTCTGGGCCTCGCTCGGATCGTATGACCACTTTCTGGTGAAAACGGTATCTACCTTTTCTCCTCTAGATAAATGCCCCAGGGGCATACGGTGAGTAGTAGTAGTCAGCAGACTCCGAAATTGCGAAGCGAAACTCGAACTTTTACCGTCCTTCGCTGCCTCCTAGTTATGATAAAATTTGATGGAACACTGGCTCACACCGCACAAGAAAAAGCAAATTTTAATGCCTCCGTCTTTGCGGTAAGTTTACGTCTCGACACGGCGTCTAACTTACCACCTAAAATACCTCACTTTGGCTCCGTAATGCTGGAAACTGCATTTCATGTTAAGGAAGTCCGTAAAGCCCTTTCTAGTCAAAATGTGAACAAAGCCAGTGAACCGGAAGGAATACCTGCTCGAGTCTTAAAGAGTTGTACCCCGGATTTGTCTCCTGTATCGCATACTCGTCTGTATCGCATTCTATTAAAACCGGAGTGGTGCCAGTGTCCTGGAAGCCAGGTAATGTGCAACCAGTACTCAAAAAAGTAGCCGTGCCGTACGGACGATACAGGCATCGCATAGTCCCGTTGACTCTTTGGCTTACACAGTACACTGCAAACCTGACTTTGCCAGCCAAGCAGAGTCAAGATGCAAACCGAGATCTTTAATTGAAAATGATAGGAGGAAGTGAACTAGTTGCCACTCTAACGATCATACGTGAGCTTCCGATCACAATGGCCTGATACTGAGGGGCTTACAGTCACCCCAAATCAATTAGACCAGTTTTGATAGCATCTAAATCTCGGTTTAAATCTCCTATAGCGTATGACAAACTTTCCACCCGCGTAGATGCATACAACTGCAGATCATCATTGTAAAGTTGATACGAACACCGAAAACAGAGAGTTATAAAGTTTACCGAAGTTTACCGAAAATAATAAATGATATTTTTGTAGGAAATGGTCATGCTGTATATTTCTACACTATGGCACGAGTGTGCTGTGCGTAATAAATATTGTTGACTTGTGACAACCCTGGCCGTTGCGATACTGTCTAGACGTTGTCGGCATTTTCCACAAGATCAAAGGTGTCGACCTACTGTATGATCTTTATACTGTGGTCATAGCGACGAATGATCGACTGTACCATAATAACCATTATTACATTTACGAAAATAAAACCTAATACAGTCGAATACGGTCAGTTATTTCAACTCGGGTTACTAACGTTCTATTAGCGCGTTTAGTAAAGAATCGGATTGATATTCATCAGTATTCTGGATCAAACCCAGCAGACTGTAAACACATCTTTTTGTGATTTCTTTTTTATTGTAAGTACTTTTATATTATATTTAGGTATTTTTGTAAATATTTTGTTGAATAAAATAAGAAACATTTTCATTTTTTTATAGGAGAAAGAAAGTCAAAAATGTTTTTGTTTTACACACATATTTGCGGTTTGTAAATCTATTCCGCGTAGGTACTTATCTACTTTGTAAAGTAAAATATTAATTTGTATAATTATAGGTACCTATAATAATATTGTCAAAGTTTCCTTTGAGTCTGACATTTGAAAAGAGCATTTGCGCACGCGGCGGCTTTATACTCTTTGACATAGGGTTCAAATTCAATTGTTCACACACTTTTTGCGGTTGGCAAATCTATTCCGCGAGAAAAATAAACTATTATAGCTTTTGCGCGCGTGGCGTCTTTATTTACACACATATTATTTTGTGGTTTCGATAGTACCTCAGAATACAGAAAGAACCTAGTTAGTAAAGAAAAATATTTATATAGGTCTAAATATTTATATTGTCAAAGCCTTCTTACTTTTTTTGTTTATTCAGCCTTCGTAGAGCCAGCGATGACAACTTCTTTTTGTTGATTTTGTCCATTAGTTTTACTGACCAAAATCATAACTAAAATACCTAATAAAAACAATTTATATTACAACTATTTAAAACTAAACGATAGGAATTAATATTTTATAATGATTTTTTGGCTCGACCGGAACCAAACTTAGCGGGGGTGGCAGGTTCGCTAAAAATTGGCATACGTCCGACCTCCAACACGTTCCGCTCGGGACTAAACGACGCGAGGCGCGCGGCCGCGCACATGAAAATAATAGGAAAACACTTATTTTTGATTTTAGTGGTATAAATATTTTCAAATTTCACATTATGACGACCGACATGTATGTCATTTTATACGACCTTTATTATGGTGTAAGTTTTATTATTCAAAGCTTGATAAAACTAAAATAAAATAAGAATAAGACCGTAATTTAGACTTGTCTTTGCGATTTAATTAGATGCAGTGAAATGCAAGTAATCGTGTATCGGATGACCGAAATAGAAAGATCAAAGTATGAATTATGTAATATGTTTTTTTCAAAATTTAAATCCGTGATATCTACGAATAAAACACAATTGAATACGACGTTTTTTCGAATAACCTCGCCTTAATTACTAGGTGACTACACGCTCAGGGCACCTCCTGTCAGGTACCTACATGATGAATCATCACTGTTTGTCTCTTTTATGGATAACTAGCTTCTGCCCGCGATTTCGTACGCGTGGGAAGGTTTTCCCGCGCAAATCCCGATCCCGTCAGAATTTCGGGATCAAAAGTAGCCTATGTGTTATTCCAGAATGACAACTATCTATTTAACAAATTTCATTCAGATCCGTTCAGTAGTTTTTGCGTGAAAGAGTAACAAACATCCATCCTCCCTCACAAACTTTCTCATTTTTAATAAACTAGCTTCTGCCCGCGACTTCGTACGCGTGAGAAGGTTTTCCCGCGCAAATCCCCTATCCCGTGGGAATTTCGGGATGAAAAGTAGCCTATGTGTTATTCCAGAATGACAACTATCTACATACCAAATTTCATTCAAATCCGTTCAGTAGTTTTTGCGTGAAAGAGTAACAAACATCCATTCATCCTCACAAACTTTCGCATTTATAATATTAGTAAGAAAGAAGAAGTAAGACTAGCTTTTGCCCGCAACTTCGTTCGCGTGGGAGGTTTTTCCCGCGTAATTCCCGATGCCGTAGGAATTCCGGGATAAAACGGGATAAAATCCTATGTCCTTCTCAGGGTCCTAAACTATTCCCATGCCAAATTTCAGCTCAATCGGCTCAGCGATTTAGGCGTGAAAAGGTAACAGACAGACAGACAGACAGACAGGCAGATAGACAGACAGAGTTACTTTCGCATTTATAATATTAGTATAGATATGGATATGGATATAAGTAGGATAGGATACTTGTTACACTCATATATTTTATTTAAAATTGAACTTTTTTTTCAACTTAGGATAGCAACACTTCAGTATAGTTAGGTTTGTATAATTTTTTATTTGGGTGAAAATCGTCAAAAAGCTCCTCAAGCTCTGGGTGGATAGGAGGGGAGTGTCAGACTACTACTGACTAAAAACCCACCCTGTTCCTTTAGTTGCTCTTACGTGCTGGGGCCGCGGTATCTCGTTAGAACATCGCCACAAACCGAGCAGGTATTATCTACGCCCGGGTATCACCACTGCGAGAATCGCCCTGAGGACACGGTGGAACACACAGTGGAGATTTGCCCCGCTTGGGCAGAACTCCGCCGTGTGCTCGTAGGGGTGATAGGCGGCGACCTCTCGCTCCCGGCCCTGGTTCAATCCATGGTCCGGAGCGAGGAGGCATGGGAAGCGGTCACTTCTTTCTGCGAAGCAGTTATGCAAGCGAAGGAGGTGGCGTGTAACAGAGTCTGTTACATTGTTCTGAGATCTCAACTACCGTTTAATAAATAGCAATAGGATAATCGCTAATTGCAAGACTCTTGCGAGACTCTCGTTTGGGCAACACTAGTGGCGGGACGCGCGAGTGAGAGATGGGTCTCACAGCCCTAGCGCCCCAGCCACCGCAGGAGACGCTCCGGGCGTCGAGTGTCACAGGGTGACTCCCACACGGATGGGTTTTAGTCAGTAAAAGTCTGACACACCCTCCCGTTTCGCCCAGATCGGGGCAGTCATTGGATAATTTCCCATCCAAAAGCAGGTGTTATCTCAATGTCTTCTCAAGATAGTATTGGCGCCGAAATATCTCACTGATATGTAATTTAGAGCAACATAGCCATAAAATTTTTGAGAAATTAACGATGTCATAAACTGTATAGCGAGTTTTACTACTTTATTAACACGATGAGCGGTCTCACTTAATTTAAAACTTAGTTGGAATATGCCACGCTTCTTTAAAAGTTTTATAAATAAAAGAGTATCAGCTTAAGTAAAGTTGACGACATTTTCGCTTTATTAGTTCATCAAAACCTAGTAGTTTTGACGAACTAATAAAGCTTTTTCTGTTTTAAAATACTTGGATAATATAGCGGATTTTGTATACAGTCGCCATTGTGAAGTTGGAAATTGTAGCCAGTAATTTTCAAGTTCATATTATTATGCCAGTTTGTGTTTTGGTGGTTAACTAACGGACATAGTTTCAAACCCAATCAGTCATATTAGTTGAAGTCAGTTATGTCAACATCACTGTTCTCATTACGGCGAAGGAAAACCTTAATCTTTGACGATATCTGACAAACCCAAATAAACAGAGCCCGTGTGGGGACACTTTCAAAAATATATGAAAGCTCCAAAAAGATAACAAATACAATAAATAGGTGGAGCGGAAAAAAATAATTGACTCCCACCCTGTTACTAGAGTTGTCCCTTGCGTAACGGTGCCGCGGTATCTCGATAACATATCGGCAACGTCAGCAGGTATTAGATCAATGGCCCTCGTCAATAATGCTCACTGCTCTCGAGTACTCGACTACCCAGCTTTATAAAGACATATCTGTACTTACTGTCCGACAACTCTGTGTACTAAACATCACTCTACGTGTACACTCATCATTGACCTATGATACAAAATTATTAAAGCAAATTAAACGGCGTAAAGATCCTGTATGCCCACTTGCCACCGCCAGGATTGCTCTGGGGAGGAGAAGCTATCCGTATCTTAGCACTCGTCTTTATAATAGTATTAATGAAACCTACAACATATATTCTTTACCAAAATTTAAAGCTATATTTAGTTGTTTTCTTCAAAAATAACCTACAATGAAACTGAAGAATTTTTTACAAAAAAGGCCTATTAACATTCTATATGATGACATACAAAACATACATACACACCCGCACATACACCCACAGATCACCCACACCACACCAACACATTCACTCTCATCACACCCACACATACACCCATCCATTCTTTGCTTTTTGTTTATTTTAGTTTAATAATATAAATTATAATATAAGTTAGTTGATTTGTAGTATTAAGTTAAACTTTGGTTGTATATTTAAAGAAACTGCCACAAAATTGTAAAAAACTGTAAAAGGAAGGCGCCTGTGTCTGTAACACAGTGTATACTAGCACAGACACAGACGTAAACTCTGTCTCAAAAAAATAGCATTGTTCCTTATAAAAAAAAATGTCAAATGTCAAAGTTGCCCGTGGAACAGGACGCGCCGTCGGCGTCGACTTGGGATATTAGCAGACCTTGAGTTTGGACTGTTTAAAGTAAGAGAAAGTCAGGTCATACAGTGGTGAATACACATATCCAATTCTACATTAATAAGAAACATAATTAATGTCAATTAATTCATTAATCATAAGTCATTTATTAATTTGCAAATATGGGTAAAAAAATATACATTAATGTACATAGATATACATTGAAAAAAAAAAAATACATACTAGCCACACACTCCGGTTTCGCACGGGTGCAATGTACTGATAATATGCATGTAGGTATTATACATAACTTCCTCTTGAATCACTCAAGATCTGTAAGTGCAAGTTTGTGATTAAATAAATAAAGAAAAAAACTTTATTTATTTCTGAAATCTGCAATAAAATCCGTTGCGTAGTCTGATGTAAGCGTACATACAGCAGGAGCGACTTTGTTTTATGCTATGTATTTACGGACTTTAGATAATAATAATACGCTTAAGCAAATGAACACCGTACAGAAATGAACAATACGTTAATTCAATCAATGTTATCGTAGTTAAAAGGTTCTAAAACCGTTGAAAAAACACGAATAAAAATTAGACGTCTTTTTTAACTTCGTGATTTTTGAGAAAACTCATCTACTAATTCTGGCTAATGGATTTTACACACATTATCTACTGATGTATTAATGTTTGCGATTAAACATACGTTTTCTACGGAAGAAGCTAAGTAAACAAAAGGCGTGATGTTTTTAATATACGAACCGTAGAAAGCTTGTGATTAATCACCTCATTGATCGAGTGGTAAGTGCACCTGATTCAATCACTTTTAGCCTGATTCGGGAATTGAACCTAAGACCTCAACCTCAGCAGTTGTGCTTGTGACCACTAGACCAACGAGTCAGTTACTACTTTGTACATGTAAAAATGATTTTCAGAATTTACTGAAATTACACGTAAACAAATCAACACTTTTATGAACATATCTTTCATCATACCGTTTGTCGTGATAAGGGTGTTTTGATATGTTTCCGATACCTAAGAGAAAGATATCGAAAACGATAACTGACAAATGATTACATATTCAGGACAGGTCCACTGAAATCTGTGTGATTTCCTCAAAAGCCCACCTAAAAATTTACCAATGCGGTTCTCATATGATTCGAACAGTACCTTAAAAAGAGACTTTGACCCCTGAGTTTGTTTTGGTGTTTCTTCTCAGGGTATTCACTATTCAGCCAGCTAGGAAACATCCCTCAGTGAGTGTTGTGCATGCCTATAAGTAACTTGTTTAGACAGCACTATTAATGTAAATTTTTTTGTATATCGATTTGTAAATAAATTGTTGGTGTTCCTTTAAAAAATATAGGTAGCACCAGCATCATCTATTAACGGGATCAAAATTAGATATATATCAGAAAACGACAACATGGTGGAGTGCGTGTCACGGGTTCGAATCCCACTCCGGAACAAATGTTTGTATGTCAAATAGTAGTTTTGGTTCTTGATGTTTGTAAAAATGCTCCCACAATACAGAAGAAATTGTTAGTGTGGGCGTAGTGGGTGTATTAAAGAAAAGTTTGAGGCGCAGAAGTGTTATTTTTTTTATACGTAATAAATATTATTTGAGGAGAAACGTTTGCGGGTTGCGATAATGTTCTAACGAGATATCGCAGCCCCGGAACGCAAGGGCAGCTGAAAGAGCAAGGTGGGTAATAGCCAGTACAAGTTTGACACTTCACTCCACCCACAGCGGGATTCCGCACGAACGTGTCCATACTTCAGGAGCTTAGCATCACGCAGCGTATGTCGGCCGTAGTACAGTCGCGCATACTGCAGTACTTTGGTCACGTCTCTAGGCGGGGGAACGACTCTATAGAGCGGCTGGTCGTTCAAGGAAAGGTGGAGGGAACCAGGTCGCGTGGCAGGTGAACAATGCGCTGGACTGACCAGGTGAAATCAGCACTGGGAAGCGGCGTATCTGAGTGCGCCAAACACTCTGCCAACAGGACAGATGGCGGGAGATCGTGCGAAGAGCTGTTTCCGCCCCTACCACCACCGCGGAAGTCTCAACGTGACCACGACAGCTCTGTCAACAGCGAAGTGACAAGGAAGAAGGAAGAAGACAGCGGGAGTAGTCACCTGATGATTTTCTCAACCAGAGAAAAAAGGAGAAAGGTTTGTGTGTCTATTTTGCACTTGTTTGCTGCCTAACCAACTCGAAGTGAATCATATACTTACCTACGAATTTATAAAACTACGGGCATAGTACCTTTTTTTTTTTTTTTTTGTTATCGGGGGGAAACCTTCAAAAGGCGCCTGAACCTTTGGGGAAAAGAACAGGGAGTGTGGGATTTTTACCTCACTAAAACCACCCCGGTGATCACCATCAACACATAGAAGAGGGCCCGTTACCTCTTAAAAGACCACTCCGGAGCCCCCTCTGTGCAACGCCCGTTGGGGCTCACCCCTGAGGAGACTGTAAAGGGGTCTCCTCTGAACCTCGCTGTGAACAGTGGCACGTGATCATTGTGCTACCGTCTTCCCTGGGATCACTCGGTCGGCGAACAGGCTCCCCACTCTGAGCTCCCGTGACTCCGGAGACCCACCTGATCCAAAATATACAGGCGGGGATTTCGGCGTGTTAGGCGTCGAGTCGGTTGCCTCTTTGTCGCCTTCTTCTCCGAGCAGGATCGGCCCTCTCACGACCTCGCTCGGCTGCCTCCTTCTGGATCATTACAGTCTCACAGAAGGAGGCCATCGCTCTCCAGTTTTCTGTATCTGCAAGCATAGCTCTCACAACGGCTGGCAGAGACAGGTCTCGCCCGATCCTCGTGACCAGGATTTGCCGCTCAGCGGCCCATGCAGGGCACTCTTCGAGCGTGTGCTGTGCAGAATCCAGGTCGCCTCCGCAGTGATGGCAGTTTGCCGTGGTCTCTCGCCCGATCCTGTTCAGGTACTCACCGAAGCAACCGTGCCCGGTCAGTACCTGGGTGAGCCTGTAGGTGATGCGCTCTTCTCTTCTTAGCCAGGCTTCGAAGAGCGGCAGAATGGCTTCGACAATGCGCTTGCGTGAAAATTGCGGCTGCTATAGTCGCTCACGCCACTGCTCGAGCGCGTGTTGTCGCTCCTGCCGTCTCAGCCTTACCAGAGCAACTCCTGGCACACTATTACCACTTTGACGGATGTCGCGAATCCGGTGATAGACCCTCGCATCCATACTCGCCAGGATATCCAGTGGTGGAAAGCGTGCCAGGAGTGTTGCCGCCTCAAAAGATACTGTACGGTACCCACGTGCGATTCGAATTGCCATTTTTCGCTGCAGGCTGTTGACTTTGGTCCTACAGCGTCGGACACCTGACAATCTGTTGGACCAAACAGGTGCCCCATATAGGATCATCGATTGCACAACACCGGCGTAGAGACGACGAACTTCTTCCCTTGGTCCTCCGAGATTGGGCAGCAGTCTATGCAGCGCACCCACTGCCTTTTCGACTCGAGGTACCAAGCGCTGAAAATGCTCTTCGAAGCCCCAGCGTCCATCCAGTGTGAGACCAAGGTACTTAATATACAGACCAACCTGGATCTGCGCATCACCGACTGTCACCAACGAGCTGGGTGGGTTTCTGGTTCTTGGGAGTTTATGGAACCAAAGCGCCTCAGTTTTATGAGGCGCTATCTCCAACCCCAGCTCACGGATCGAGTTCACGACTCTTGCCACCCCAAGCTCGGAAAGCTGTTTGGCTTCATCAAAGGTATCCCCGCTGGCAAAAACTAGAGTGTCATCCGCGTAGCAGATGATACTAACACCAGCGGGTAAGTCAACACGCAGGACTGCATCATATGCGAGATCCCACAGGAGAGGACCTAAGACCGACCCCTGTGGGACCCCACACGTGATTAACCTTCGATGGACACTTCCGTCCCTACCCACATAGCGGATATGCCGGTCGCGAAGATAAGCCCCGATAATACGCTGCAAGTAGGAGGGCACTCTATGGTATGTAAGTGCTGCCCGTATTGCATCCCATGGCAGGGAATTAAAAGCGTTAACAATGTCCAAGCTTACCGCCAAAGCTACCCCACCCTGAGACACTGCCTGTTCCGACAGTGAGCGGACGCGTAGAATTGCGTCAACTGTAGAACGCTGTCGTCGGAAGCCATACTGGCAGTCGGCAAGGTCAGGGCCAACTCGCGACAGGTGCTCGACGAGTCTTTCGGCAATTATTCTCTCGAATAGCTTAGAAATCTCGTCGAGTAGGCAAATGGGACGGTATGCAGAGGGAGACTCTGAGTCTCTGCCTTTCTTCCTCAACAAAACCAATCCAGCCTCCTTCCAGTCAGAAGGGAACACGCCCATGCAGAGGCAGCTGTTGAACAACCGTCTCAGACGGTCCCCCAGAGGAGCCATAACTAGAACCCAAGCGCGGCCAGGGATGCCATCCGGGCCTGGTGCAGTGTTCCGAGCTCCCATACGTCTTACAGCACGGTCCAGTTCGCCTTCAGTCACCCCTAGATCTTCGCACCAGTCTGAGGCGGGAGAAACCAAAGAGGGGTTGTCGTTAGCTACTGGGAAAAGCGTGTTTATGACACTCTCCAACAGCTCTGGATCCATGGTTTGTGTGATGGGGGGAACCCAAGGGCGCAATTTCGCCATGACCACTTTATAAGGCCTCCCCCATGGATCCCTATCCAACCCCTCAAGAAGCTCCTTCCAGGACCTAGACTTGGCCTCGGCTATAGCGTGTTGAAGCTCCATCGTCGCCTCCCTGTACGCTCTATAGGTTCCGGCTATTTCCTCATCAGAAGCTCTTGGAAGTCTTCTGCGTCTGGTGCGTTGATACTGGCGTCGTGTTCTGAGACATAGAACGCGCAGTTGCGCGATGTCTTCCGACCACCAGTAAACCGCACCGGGGCGTTGGGCGCACCTGACCCGGGGCATGGATGCGTCACAAATTGACGTCATCTGAGCCCGAAACCAGGCTGCCTCTTCTTCAGGATCGGGCGAGATCCGCTGGGAATCTTCTGGCCACGCTGCGACGTTAGCAGCTGCAACGAGCATGTCTCGATCAAGCTGCTTGAGGGCCCAACGTCGCGCGGGCAGGCTTGAAACTGGACGGCTCGGGCTATTGGATGGGCGTAGAGTCACATCAAAAAATATGTGCCGATGGTCGGAAAGTGTGACGATCTCCTGCGCTACTCTCCACCCTGACACCATGCGGCTAACAGAAGGAGTCGCCCATGAGAGATCAACAATTGATTCCCCCTGCCACCGGACACATGTTGACACAGAACCCCGATTTAAAAGTTGAAGGTCAAGCGACGCTGCCCAGTCTAAGACAACGCGTCCCCTCGGCGTATCCCGGGTGTTACCCCAAGCACTAGAGTGAGCATTAAAGTCACCCAGGACAAGCACTGGACGGGATGAGCACTTGTAATGAATACAGTTTGCAACCCCGTCCAGATATCTCCTGAATTCATCAATAGAAATATTCGGAGACACGTAACAGCCCACTACGGCCAAAGATCCCCACTCTACTGCTACAAATCCGTGCCCCTTGTCTAGTAGCGAGCAATGAGGGAAACCACTTCCAGCCCAGTAAACGGCAACAGAATCCACGGTATCACGAAACCAGCGAGGATGATCCCGTAGGCCGTAGGGCTCTGCTACCACCGCCAAGGCAACCGACCACTCTGCAGTCGTCTGTAGGAAAAGATCCTGCGCACTGCGACAGTGGTTCAGGTTGCATTGAAGAACTTTCAGGGCTGGGAAGGCGAAGTTTCCATTTCCTCCGCAGGGCCCGCACTCGCTGCTGGCACTATTAGTTTAGCTGTGGCTGGCCTGGGTTGCACTGGTTTTTTGCACGGAACGCATTTTTTACCCCCCAGTCGATGGTCAGATTGAAGACCCTGGTCGGCACAAATTGGGCACCGCATGACCGATGACGTACACTCTCGAGCTTTATGGGCTCCTCCGCAAGCATAGCACAGGGTACTCCGGTCAACCGGACTTGTGCACTGACTACGTACGTGGCCGGGCTCAAGGCAACGGAAGCACATCATGCGACGCGCCCCCAAAACTTGGACCCGTACTGATGTCCAACCTAGGCGCATGCATTTTTGTGACGCTAGCTTTTTAATAGCTGTCAATGGAGCACGAACCCAGACGTGCCCCAAAGAAGCGGGTGGGCGACGAATGTCACCCACTTTAATGTCTTCGATGGCACAACCTCCAGCCTCAGCAATAGCAGCTGCAACATCGTCAGGCGTGACAGCATCGTCAAGGTCTAAAATTCTAGCCTCAGCTCTTTTAGTTGGACGAGAGATTTTCACGTCGAAGTCGGTTAGGACCTCCCGCATACGACTAGCGAGACTGTCCGCTTTCTTAGACGACTCAGTGCCAGCGATGGTTAGGATCAATCCGCCATCAACAGCCCTCTTTTGGCCGACAGTATCAATACCGACCTCGGCCAAACGGATTCGCTGCCTCATTGCCAATACAACCTCACTAAGTTTGGCCGATGATCCCTCTCTTATCGAGACCGTATCAGCTGCTGTGGTTGGTACCCGAGGCAGTTTTACAGACGGGTTCTTCCCTTTCGCCATTGCTGTTGATTGAGATTTCGTATTGGATGGGGGCATCTTTGTATTCCTTGCTTTCCTACCCACTACGGTAGACCAGGTCTCCGTTGCCGTTTCACGCAGAGCCTGCGAAACCTGCGTGGGCTCGGCTACTATGGTGAGGAGATCTTCCGCTGCAACCGACGTTTTGCGTTTTTTCTTACCCTTCCTCTTCTTTTTTGTAGGTTGAGGGACGTGACGCGATTCGCCAAGCACCTGCGCTTGATCAACTGGTACCGAATCTTTCTTCTTATCGGCATTCAGAGGTGGACGCAGAGGCTTCTCTGGCGGAAACCTCTTCTCCAAAGCTGCTAGTTTGGCATCTAACATGCCGCCAATCTCTAGGGCTATGGAGCGGCGGAATTGTGCCTCAGCTTCGGCAAACTGAATTACTCCACCTACTGCAGCGTCCTGACCAAGGTTTACTGAGGAGGCTGCTGCAGTAGGACTTGCCATAACTTTGGCTTTGCGACTGAGGAAGCCAACCTGGGCTGTCAACTTCTCGATCTGCTCCGAGAGGCCGGTAAGGCGAGCCTTTAACTCAGCGTTTTCAGACTCTAGCCTTTCTACGTTGACCTCACGGGCATAGTACCTACATCCCACAAAAAACGTTTAGTAGACGCAAAACATGTTTGTATAATCATAAACGCCCACTAAAGCCACTATGATATCGTTGATCCAAAATAGAAATAGCTCAATCAATTGACCGCGATATAAAATAAACAAGATTAGAGTGCCTACCGTTTATAATGTTCTATTTGTGTTAGCCATTCAAGTGTTTATTTTGTTTAAGGGATTATTAGCGATCGCAAATCAAGAAACGAATCTGTAGTTTTGTTTGCCGAAATAGAATTGAACTTTTATTTTGTTGTACACTTATTTTGGGAAGATGATTATGACGACATTTTTTTCCATTTTACCAACAAAAAAATAGAAGGTGAATTAAAAGGGCCTGTTGAGGATCTGTCTTCGAGAATTTGGAACTTAATTAAAAAAAACTAGTAGTAAAACTAGGAAAAGATTATCAGTTTTGGTTTTTAGGCCTAGTGTTTTGCATGAAGGTAAAACCTATCTGACTTTCACAAATCAGTAACTGGATGGCACAATACGTCTTGGCAAGACTCGTGTATGATTTTCTGGCAATCTTATACTTGTTTTTTTTTTTTTTTTTTAGCTTGGTAAAATTATCAAATAAGTCCTCCCACCCCGGGCAGGGTGGGAGGGACTGTCAGACTTTTACTGACTAAAGTCCACGGTGTTCCTTCAATAACCCTTTACGTACCAGGGTCACGGTAACGGGATGAGTCCCACGACCCCGGCAGGCTTCGGCCCTCTACGGGGGGCCTCGTCATATTGCTGACGCTCTTTGAGGCGCGCGTGGAACACGACGCGCCGTCGACCCGGGCATGGTCCATGGTCAGACAGCGAGTTGCCCTTTACTCGCTGTCCGCATGCCCGCGCCTGCGGTGGCCGGAGATCGTCGGCCGACGTCCGACGCCGTGGGCGTCTACCACTGCGGCTGGGCTGAAGGGAGG
This sequence comes from Tholera decimalis, assembly GCA_943138885.2. NCBI lineage: Eukaryota > Metazoa > Arthropoda > Insecta > Lepidoptera > Noctuidae > Tholera > Tholera decimalis. Next base: position 7,281,605 of record OW964570.2, on the reverse strand, counting down.
ACGCCATCCTCTCCCTCACGCGGCCCGCCTCCTCCTTCGGAAGCATGACTGCTTCGCAGAAGGAGGCGACCGCTTCCCACTCCCTCTCGCCCCGCAGCATGGCCTCGACCAATGCCGGGCGCGAGAGGTCTCCGCCTATTGCCGCCGTGAGGACACGTCGGTGCTCTGCCCAAGCGGGGCAGTCCTGCACCGTGTGCTCGACTGTGTCCTCAGGGCGACCCTCGCAGTGGTGACACCCAGGCGTTTCCTCCTTTCCCATCAGACACAGGTATCTCCCGAAACTTCCGTGTCCGGTGAGGACCTGCGTCATGTAGTAGGTCAGGACGCCGTGACGCCGATCTAGCCACTCCTCAAAGAGGGGTCTTACCGCCGCAATTGCGGCGTGCCCGGCCTTCGGTTGCGACAGTCGTTCCCTCCATACTGCCCTGAGCTCACGCCGGAGCTCTTCCCGCCGCGCCTCGACTTCTCGAGGCAGCGGGGATATGCCCCGGCACTGCGCCTCCACGCGCCATTCATAGACGCGCTGGAGGGCAGTCGCCTCCAGATCCCAGGGCAGCAATCCGGCAAGGAGGTTAGCTGATTCGCCGGCGTTCGTGCGGTATCCCCAGATCATTCGGGTAGCCATGACCCTCTGGCATGCGACCAACTTTAGTGGTCGCGTCCGGATGCACAGGGCCCACACTGGGGACCCGTAGAGGGCCATGGACCGCACGACGCCAGCGTACAGCCTTCGGCAGGAGGCGTTTGGCCCGCTGAGATTAGGCAGGAGTCGCCTGAAGGCGGCTGCTGCCCGGTTCAGCTTTGGGGCCAAACTCAGGAAATGCTCCTTGAAGTTCCACCAGTTGTCGAGGACGAGTTCCAGGTACTTCATCGTCCTCCCGACGCCGATGCGAACCCCCTCCACCGTTATGTGGGACACGGACCGTGGCGCGTTCCGACCGCCATGGAAGCACATGGCCTCTGTCTTGTGTAGCGCCACGTCGATTCCCAACTGCCGGATCCTACGAACGACTGTCGCAACCGCTTGCGTCGCCAGGTCGGCCGCCACCTGGCCTATCCTAGAGCGCATTTTTTTTTCTTTCTTTCTTTACCCAAATCATTTTTTACCCAAATCATCAAATGCTGCTTTGCGCTGTGGGTAGAGGAAAGGAAAGGAGTGACATACTTGTTCTAACTAAAAACTAACCCTGTTCTTTCACATGCCCTTGCGTTTTGGCGCCGCGGTATCTTCATGATAGATATTATATCGTTAGAATATTCCCGCAATCACTTGGTCTTATGAAGTTACCAGTCTGTTTATATCTGTAATGCTTGGATGCATTACAAACATATACCTACAGTCTGGTAACATTCCCGGTGCAGAGAACGGGTCTCATCTCTATAAGTGCGAATGAAAGGAAATTTATTGGAATTCTGGATTGTTTTAATAATTTGGAAGAGATGTTAATTAAAAACATGATGAACTATGAAAAATTTAATTCTTCAAAAACTGTTAGAACTACATCTCAATACCGTCGCCCTTGTCCTCAACGAGACGTTTCTTCTGCAATATTATTAATTTATGCAAATAAAATTACAAGTGAAATTATTTTTCTGCCAAACTCAATTTTCAGATAAAACAACTCGCATTTGCATACGTATGCAAAAATATTCAGATGAATGCTCCAAGCCTGCAATTTAAAAATCATTTCTATTTTTGCAATAAAATTATGAAAGTTTCAGCAATTTATATACCGCAATAATAGTACACTTACGTAGTTTTTACTCGTATATCTTTTTGGAATTTTGAAATATTTTAACATTATCAGTGCTCTTCCTCTCTCCTATATGTTTTAAATTTTGCTGTGCATAATTCTGATTCTAATAATTGTACCATAATTGTTTCTTATAATTTTATTCCACGTAAATGTGTATATTATGGATTGCAAATAAATACTTGAAATAGGGGACCTTTGATAACTATCCTTTATTTGGAGAACTTATTACACAAACTGAGAGTCCGAGAGTTTTGATCCGGTTTGCCTTGCCGCGGTATCCTTTTTTCGAAATCATCATCTCTATTGCTCTCCTCAAATTCTTATTATTAGTATATTATTAATTATATCTCAGTTTATTTTATGTATAATTACATTTGTGCATATGTATTGTGTATGAATTTTATTATTTATGTATTGTATATAAGTAAATTAGGTGTTGCCCGTGACTTCGCTCGCGTAAATTTAATATTGTTATTTGGGATAGAAATAATTAACGCCAATTGGACCAAAATTAACACTATAATAAAGTAAACACGAAATAAAAATTAACACAGTTATTCACACTACAATACTTGTCACTAAACACTTAAATCGCACTGAAATTTACTTGTATAACTTCGATTATAATATCGCCTTGTATCTTCTAATAAGACTGACTCTCTGTGTTCCATTGCGAGCTATTTATAACGCGTTATGTGTTCCAGAAAGATCAAGTACAATCAACACACTGCCAATACTGGCAAGAATGTTCCAGAAACTACCCGATATACTCAGTACTGCTACTCGCCGCTAGGTGGCGTTAGTGTCTCGAACATTCTAGATGTCGGTCGAAGTTTCTCGACGTACTAACCGACTGGCGTAACAATATGTAATGTACCCTATGTATTATTAGCCTTTGTATTCAACCATTTTCATTCCAAATTTCATCCAAATCGATACTGTGGTTTAGCCTTGAAAGCGTAACAGACATACTGACTTTAAAATCATGGCCTTGCCACGTATTTATTTCTCTTGCTGTGTCAAATCAATCCAATGGTTGTCTGTAAAAGATCGCTTTTAGCAATAAAACCGCCCTTTGTAGTTGTTAAGGTCCTTATTTAAATATTTTATGGTGTACAATAAAGAGTATAATTATTTATCTCATTAGAACATTCTTGCAAATCCGGCAGGCCCTAATACTCGTACCAACGAGCATATATTCTTTAGTTTTCAAAACAAACCGTATCTAGTACATACATGTTGCTAATCTGCCCAAAATAATGCCAGATTTAATTTTAAACATTATACAGGCACAATAATACCATTTCCCCGGATAATTCTTCTCGTTTAGATTAGTCTCATTACGCTTCCGCGTGACGAGACATGTTGAGCGGCTGGGCGTGACGTCATTGGTGGTGTTTGCCTTGTCTTTCGCAGATTTTTTGTTTAAGTTATGTCTAACTCTGTGGCCTTGGGTTATTACTGGGAATTGAGATGGAATGTTTTTTTGTGTGCTTTTTTGTTCGTGTTCACGTAATATTACGTCATAGTCCTGTTGGATGCGGCAGTGGTGAACTTCTGATACTCCCTGTTTTTAGTAAAGCTATGTGTGCACAATTATAGTTCGAGGTCTTTAAACTTCTAAGGTTCGTATTACAGAACGTTGCTCAAGTCCAGTTTGAGCTTAATTCACTTGACCTTAATATATAGAATCTGTACCTGAGCATTGGTCTTATTCCAAAACGGTAATCAAACTACACTCAGATTCAAATCGAGCTTCAAGCTGAGAATACTTATTGTCTATGCATCATCATCGTTTTCATTTACGTTTTATTTTCTTCGTCTCCGCTGTTCCGATCTATGAATGATCGTAACTAATTCAATTTACTTTAATACCAATTTTTTAAGAATAAAAAATATGTATTGCATGGTTTCACTATATAAATTACTATTTAAGTTTAAATAAAAGTATAAGTAAATTTGTAAAAGCAAATTCTTGAACGTAAATTGTGTTAAAGCAATCTTTTCCAACATATAAAAATATAACAAGAGTAACTAGTACGTTAGTGTAACGGAGTGGATCCTAAATAATATCTGTGAAAGTGTTTTTATATGCTCACTGATTATATAATAAATAGTATTCAAATAAATAATGGTTTGGTAAAAAAACTATCAATAGTAATATTAAAAGAAAAATTTATAGTTATAACAAAACAGAAATGCATATTTTTTTCAAATCTTGGTCTTTAGATGGCAGTATTACAAATTGTACCACATCTTGTGAAAATCTGTACCATTTCATAAAATTATTATCAAAACTGTATGGGCCCTTCACATGGAATAGTGAAGTTTTATTTATCTGTTCAAATCAACGTTGAAAAATCATTGCAGTAATCTATTTCAGTTAAAAAACACGGGATTCATCTAGTAACTTAAATGGCAAACAATTACGTGTAAAACTTTTATGTATCATCATCATTCGAATGGTCATTCTAAAATTACCATTTTTATATCAATTAATAAACTGAAAAGCGATTAATCGTTAACCGACAAGAAAATCAAGAAAATCTCTGCTCAAGCGTGATGTCGACCATACTTGAGTGATGGATCTACTCAAAACTAAAATCTCGACTCAAAACTAATTTTAAACAGAGATAGATGCTCGAGTTCCATTCTATAATACGGGCCTAAATGACCTACGCGAATGCTTACACTGTTTGGACGGATCTGCTCAAATCTGTGTTATTCTTTCCACTAAAAGGCACCACAAATATAAACTTACATGATTCTCATATGATTTCATCACTAAGGATTGTATGGATTTCAAAAGAGACGTTGACCTCTGAGTTTGATTCGGTGTTTCTTCTTAGGGTTCTTATCTAGTGTACAAACATTTACCAAAAAAAATGACGTGAAAATGTTTTATTTATAACCTTTTTGCAAAATAATCAACATTATCAGTTACATATGTATATCTATCCTTTATGATACTTGCAGGATTAGGTGATTATGAATATATAATACAGGTCAACATTTAACTTTTATTTTGCGACTGCTAAAACAATGTAATTTTATAAAGAACTAGCTTCCGCCCGCGACTTCGTCCGCGTGGAAAAAAATCCCCCGATTTTGAAACATTCTTCATTAGTGCTCCGCTCCTATTGGTTTTAGCGTGATGATATATAGCCCATAGCCTTCCTCGATAAATGGGCTATCTAACACTGAAAGAATTTTTCAAATCAGAACCGTAGTTCCTGAGATTAGCGCGTTCAAGCAAACAAACAAACAAACAAACAAACTCTTCAGCTTTATAATATTAGTAAGCCTTTAAGAAACTATTTACTAAGTGAACAATTTTTTTATTAAATGAAAATGTGAACAAGTAGTAACGTTTAAGTTTAAGTAACATTTAAAATTTATTATATTATACACGGAAAATTAATAATATAAGTACTTAATTAACATATTATAATGTAACTTTTCAAAGTCATGTAACTGTAATTACTGTAGACTTGCTATCAAGAATCTACATGTAATGGTCAAATATTATTTCTTCTTGCTATATACGTATGCGTAATACGTAACGCATTTTGAGAAATATATGTATACCGTAATAATATTTGCGTTCAAAGCACGTTCTAAACTTCTACCCTATTTATCCACTCATATTCTACTCATAGGAATGGCTCCTAAATAGATTTATAATTAATTACTAGGTACTAAACACAAGGGTCTCTTATCCTTGACCCACCGCGGACGAAATGCCAGTGTGGAGCCTCTGTACAAAATATGGCCCATCTGTTGACATTTGCATCGCGAACGGCCACCTGCACCATTCAGGATCTTAACGAGGCCAATACAAGAGCTGTTCAGGTAGCTGTATACTGATTCAAAGTCGTTTGAGCATCCATTCGAAAAGAAAGAAGAAGAAACCTTTGATATTAAAAAATGGCCTAGTTAAGACGCCGACTCAAGTCAAGCTTTAACTTATTAGGCATGCAGTCTCTTAATTAAGGTCTAGGTACTAAGCAAACATAAAATCAAGAAGGTCACGTTTTACTGTTGTAACACTAAGCTCCTGAAGGCTACACTTTGTTGTCATTGAAAAAACAATTGCAGTAATCCCATTGTATTACACAAACTATTAAAAAATACTTAACGTAATCTATTCAACCTCAACCTCTGAGAACCTCAAGCGGTGACAATATAATAACCTTGTTGGAGGTTATATTTTCGAGCCGTTTGGGGTGGAGACCTTGGGATCGTGGGGTCACAAATTATTTAAAGAACTATCCAGGCGCCTTGTTGACACTTCGCGTGACCCAAAGGCCGGCTTTTACCTTGGATAGCGGTTAAGCATTGCCATACAGCGTAGCAATGCCGCCAGTCTTTTGAGGACATTACCAGTGGACAGCGATGCGCACGAATTTTTGACGAAATAATGAGTTTAACCACTGTGCCGCTAATGGTCTTTACCTATATCATAGGTACTATATTACCTATATCGTTTTCTCTTTTAGTTGTTACTAATATTTTAAACTAGCAAACATTAAAATGTTCGTAAAACTAACTGTTTTCAAACCGATGCGATTTCAAACATGATAAAAAAACAATACCGCGTCACTTCTTTATATCAGTATAATTATGTTCATATAATACTTATATAGACCATCATAATATTATATTAAAATTCTTCTGTATTTCGGAAATCAAGTTAAGTCATTGATTCCGGCTGTCAGTATATCTCTGTTGGCCGTGTACGATAGTCCGAAGCCAGATTTGACAGCAGTGTTGCCAAGAAGTATCTTGTTTGAGTTGAAGAGGTTAGGTAGTCAGTCACGTATCTATTCATTAAATCTTCATGCAAAATATAATGTACAAAGGCTTACTTAATGCCTTAAGCATTCTCTACCAGTCAACCATGGGTGGTGAAGAGATAACATAGTAGGTGCATAAAAAATAAACTAAATTGATCATAATATTCAAAGTTAAAGTTCTATTATAAGTATATATATATAACTATATAACTTAAATTACATACTTGTTTCTTTATAAATAAATTAATAGTTTAAAAAAGACAAGAAATACACGCTTTTATAAAAGCACGTAAAAAAAATGTAGTCTCCGTTTTATTTGTGTTGCTGTTTCTTTTTTTGTAGTTTTTGTCATATTATTTCCACGAGTAGTGAACAATTAAACGGTCGATCCTCCCAGAGGATTTGAAAGTGATATCTATAAAAAAATAAATCTATATATTACGCGGTAATTCAAAAAGTTTAAGAAAACCGATAAAGGATTTTCTTTAAGTTTGTTAGAACCTTGAAACCTGATCGTGTTCAAAGTCCATTACGTGGCCTTTCTCACAAGTGCAAACACGACTATGATACGATATTCCATCATGGAATGCCAGTGCATATCTTCCGGCTTCATCATCAGACCTTGAAACCTAATCATAATCAAAGTTCATTATAAAACTTTTATAAGAAATCCAAAACAGCTATGATACGATTTTCCATCATGAAGTTCCAGTTCATGTCTTCCGGCTCCATCATCAAATCAGTTCGACAGTACCATATTATTGTATTGTCATCAGAACTACATACAGCTGCCAATTTTCACTACGCTACGACCCTTGGAAGATGGTTAAATTAGTTACCTTAGATTCCATTAGTAGTTACATACAGGTCGACCTAATAAAAGCGTGTTAAAAACTGCTATTCAACTGCATCTCTTTAAACTAGAAGCCGACCCCGACATATGTAGTTGGGAAAAGACTTGGCAGAAGTGGATGAAAGCTCGGAGCTTTTAATGACCTAGAAAATACGCGGTATCTATTGGAGGAACTTATAAGCTGCTAGACGAAGACAAATGTGTTCACTTACTTATTAAATTCTCTTGCTATCCACAACGTATATTCAAAATGTGTTAAGTATGTTATTGTTTACGAGTACCAATGTGTCGCCATAACAGTATTAATGTATTAATATTAAATTGTATTTCTCATGATGTGTTTCTTTTTGAGTAATAAAATGCTTATGAATTAGACATATCATATCTGCAAAAGCTCTGGTATTAAAAACGAATTGTTCAGATTAATTAAGTCTTAATTTTGTTATTTTATTTTAATTTAAAATAACAAAATTGAGATTCGAGAAAAGACTGAAAAAACTAAATATTTAAAGCTGCAACAAATTCACTAAGATCTTATTTCCGTGCAAATTAATTATGACGACGACGACGGTTCGTTCGTATTTTAATTAAGTATTTCATAATTAGACGCTCATTATGACACTTGAGCGTAAACGAAATGGAAGAGATACAATGTGGAATTATGTAGCAGAATACTTTATTCAAACATTACACCTGTTGCTCTGGAAGATTTAGGCAGAGATGTAAAGTGCATTGTTAATTCTCTCGTTATATTGAAATCTTTAAATGCAAAACTTATATTAAATAAAATTTTTGTCTAGGTATACTAATATTATATAGAGGTAAAATTTGTTTTTTATCTTTATAAGTTTGTATATAAGGGGTAATCTCCGAAACGAATCATCAAATTCTATTTGTTTTTCATTGCTGGTAAGGTGCACTGCTTGTGAGTGCTATTAATAAAATATGAATAATTTTGAAATTCACGCGGATCAAGTCACGGGTGAAGGGCTAGTAAGATAAATTATACACACAAAATGTGTAACCTACTTTTAAAACATCTTCGATTTAAGTAGTTCAAATGGACGGATGAAATTTCCCCATAACGCAGGTTTTATCTTACTAGAAAAACCTGTTTCGATTACTTACTATTTGTGTGGAAATTACGTCATTTTTAAAAGCTTGAAACTTATTTTTTAGACTTTTTATTAGATATTAATAAATACGATATTCAAATTATGTATGAGTTTTATTTTCAAAATAATAAGTCTAAAATATTAAAAATGCTGCCGAAAGTCACTATTCCGCGCAGACGAAGTCGCGAGCACAGCTATTATTCATATATTTACATACACTTGAGCTTACCTTGTTTTGAATTATACCATGCTAATTTTTTACCAGGCTTGGTCAACTGTTAGAGAATGCCTAAGGTGATACGGATATACGAGCTCGATTTAGAGCATAAATTTAACTCCCATACAAAAGATATCTATGTAGTTTCAGTCCCATCATCACTTACCATCAGGTGAGATGGTGCACAAATGCGAACCTATCAACAATAGAAAAAAAACAGTAATCTTACACTAATGTGCTTAACAAATTTCCTAGAGGCACGAAGAGGCCTCGGTACTCATAATTTAGTCAAGTAATCCTTCTGAAAATACATTTATAGTGGCTTTGACGTCACCAAAGGAATAAACACAGCATTTGTTTTAAACCTCCATTAACGCAACGTCGTAAACTTTTGTGTGTACTCGCTCCCTACATATTTGATGAACTTTTCTTTAGGCGGGAAAAATTGTGAGCATTTTCCACGTTTTCCCAAGTGTTCGAGAATTCATTTTGATTCGACAATTATTTATCGCTTTAAGCGAAAGAAAAAGACGAACCGTTTCTTTTTTTCATAAATAAATTTCAGTCGCAACTCACGAATGAATGGAATTTAAGGGCTGCAAAATTGTGTGCCAACACAGGTGCGGGATTTATTACATTATATATTAAACCGCGGAAAGATCAGGAGTAGTAAAAATACACACAAATCTCAGGCGACTGTATTTCTAATGAATGGAAAAATACTAACGGAACATCCAAGCCAATAGATATTTACACAATTCTAAAAAATAAACAAACTAGTTTGGGTGCAACCATTATCAACCAAACTTTCGTACAACATTATTCTTCTTTATTTGTTCGATTTCAAAAAAATCGTCAATACAAACCATGTCCTGACAATAACGAACTTAAAAAAAGAATTATTCAATTTAATGCTGTCCATACATGTTAGCGATTCAGTTTTATTTATATAAATAATTAAAAATAGCTGCTGCCCGGGACTTCGGTTGATTGGGAGGTTTTTCCAGCGCCACCGCAATCCCGTGTGTATTCCAGGATAAAAAGTAATTGATGTGTTATTCCAAAACTTTAGCTATTTACATAGCAAATTTCATTCGGATCCGTTCTGTAGTTTTTGCTTGAAAGAATAACAATATCCAACCTCAAAAACTTTCGCATTTATAATAATTATTAAGTACGATATCTGTATTCAACCCCCGACAAAAATGGATGGAGTTTTCAACTACATTACCAGAAACACCTCTGCTTTTGAGAATGTATTATATTCCGTGTGTTAGAATCTATATATTAAATCATACCTACATGTTAATAAATGTGAATAAGTAGCTACAGTCCTATTAAATTCCGACAGATGGTCTTTCGGTTTTAGATTTGTATACATAAAATATCTATTAATTATATTTATTAAGTAAATAATGTTAATTAATCTAAAATAATTAAATATAAATTTTTATAAAATATTGTACTAGCACAGACACTACTTCCGGAATTATTGTCAACTTCCTTTATTTGTTTGTTCCGGTTTAAAACCGTTGGTGGGAAGTAGTGCGTGTGCTAATTGGCAGTGAACTCTCAACTGTAAAAGTGTGAACACGTATCACTAGAATATTGTGTTAAGTGAAATAAATTGATTTAAAACTTTAAACGTGTCTTCATTTCTGGTCGCTCATAGATCAGAAGTGGGATATAATCGTGACAAGCGAATAAAATCGCCCTCGGTGAAAGGACTTACCGCCCATAAAAGTGAGTACATTAACATGTTTCTTTCTTTTGCCCTGCCATGTCTTGTTATTGTAAACAGCTTCAAATTATTTAGATAATTAGAATGGAAATAGAATTGTGATAAATATATACAGTGAATGATAGTTACATATAAAAGTCGTTATTTAAAATATAAAGTGATTAAATGGCCTTGAGGAACTGTTCAGTTGTCATAAGTTTATTAGGTTAACAATTACGATATAGCTAACATATACATGCAACCGTATCCCGATTTTTCAGTCTCGTATCGACATTCGTACGAGGTGACCGCGTTCATTAGCTAATTAGTTTGTTTACAACGAGGCACGTTCGAAGCGCCGACGGCCGCCTGGGTATACCGATAGGTTATACCTGCGGTAATCGGTCGTAATAATGAATGAGTGTAACTTTGAAGTGGAGATAGCAAATACAACCGATGTGATGAGTGACCCGATCTTAGTTTATGAACGTCAAATGGACGAAGATATACAATCTCAACATGAGAGATCAAACGAAGCGTGGGAAAACGATGAAATACGAAGACCCAGTAAGAGGGACAGAGAAGAAGAGGAAGAAGACGGGTGGACGGAGGTTGAGAGGAATAGAGGCAAGAAATATAAAGGAGAAAAATTTGAGGTTTATATTTCGTCCAAAGATAAAATGCCTAAGCAGTTTGCACTTGCAAAGCTGTTTCACGACGAAGGAATAATTAACATAGAAAAGATAAGGTATATTAACCCATACAAGATTAGAGTTGATATGAAAAACGAAAACGATGTGATGAGGCTCGAAAAATGTAAGGAGGTAATTAATAAATGCTGGAGAGTACAGAGAGCCATGGAAGTAAATTTTTCATACGGGGTTATCAGAGACGTCGACATCGACCTGAGTGAGGAAGAAATTTTAAAGCGAATTGAGTGTGCGGAACCCGCACACCTGGTATCTGTCCAAAGGCTCATGCGTAGAAACTCGGCGGGTGATAATTGGAAGGAAAGTGAATCGGTGCGCCTTTGTTTTAAGGGTTCATTTCGTCCAGCACACGTGTTCGTAGACGGTTTGCGAATACAGGTCGACCAATATGTTTTTCCGGTGTCTCAATGTTCTCGCTGCTGGAAACTGGGACATACAGCACAAAGATGTCCATCATCAAAGGCTATTTGCCCTAAATGTAGTAATAACCACGACAACTGTGACACCTCGTCTTTTAAATGCCCTAATTGTAACGGGAAACATATGGCTTTAGTGCGAACTTGCCCAGCATACTTGAAGGAGAAGAGGTTGAGACAGTTAATGGCTGAATTTAATTGCACATACCGACGTGCATTGACAATCTATGTCCCAACTAAGGAAAACAAACAAGACGATCCAGTGGGACCGTTGACAGATCAAAACGATTGGTCTACTTCACAGTCGGGCAAATTGTCGTTTTCGGCTGTTCTACAACAGTCGCGCTCAGAAACAACAACACAAGCGCCTAAAAAAGACAGTCAAGAAGAAAGTGCAAAGAAACCTACATCTAAGTTTTACTTACAAAAACAAACTAAAAAACCCGTCGAAGCAGAGATGTCGGTACAAATCGATTCAATGGATAGACAACAGACTCAAAAACAAGATGAGACGAGAGAAGTGCAATTTAGTGAGCTTTTAAGTAGATTGAAGGAGATCTTATTTCTAAAAAGTGAACCAATTCATCAAAAAGTGCAAAGTTGTATTAAATGCTGTGTTCAATGGGTTATATTAGTACTTGTGGAAAACATTTCAGACTGGCCAATATTGAAGCTTATATTAGACTATTTCGGCTATAATGAATATAATGAATAATAATATAATAAAACTCAACATCATTCAATGGAATGCACAAAGTGTCCGCCCTAAAGCATTAATGTTAGAGCAAATATTGTTTCAAGAAAAAATACACATCGCAGCACTGAGTGAGACGTGGCTGGAACCTGATAGTAGTTTCAAAATAAACGGGTACAAAATATTCCGTAAAGATAGGCAAGATTCGTATGGCGGTGTAGCACTACTGATACACAGGTCAGTAGAAGCAGTTCCTCATTTTTTTAGGAGTAGTCATTCCGACATAGAAGTGGTAATGGTCAAAATTTACAATTGCAAATTTATTGAATATGTTGTTTCTGTTTATTGTGCACCGTCGGTTCACACCGATCAAGCAGACTGGGAGCATTTATTTAGCACCGTAGATAAAAATACGGTTATTTTAGGTGATTTTAACGCTCACCATACGAACTGGTCCCATAAAACGGACACGAGAGGTTCTCAAATTTTCAATGCTCTCTTAGAAAGTAATTTTGTAATTTTAAATAATCGTAATAGTTCCACACGTGTTAAATTAGTAAACAATCAGCTGCAAACATCCTCACCAGATGTTACGCTCGCTTCATCTGACATCGCAATAAGGTTAAACTGGACCACTACAAATGAAAACTTAGGCAGCGATCATCTTATTATTAAGGTACACACACATTTAGAAATTGACTCTCATTTCATAACAGTACGACGTAATTATAGGAAGGCAGACTGGACATCGTATCGGAATTTATTAGAAACCTTATTTAATAATTTTGTTGTTTTTAAGGATGACCTCCAAAAATCATATGACACCTTTGTAAATTATTTAAACACAGCAGCTGATCGTTTCATACCATATTATAAAATTAATCGTAATCCAAGTAATAAGTTTTTACCGAAACCGTATTGGAACGCTACCCTATCTAAATGTGTTGCAGAAAGACGTCGAGCACTTTCGGAATTCCGCCGAAACCCTAACCCTAATAATTTGGTCAAGTTACAGGACAAAATGAGAATAGCTCAAAAATCTATCCGTCAAGCTCGTGAAAAATCATGGCAAGAGTTTTGTTCTTCATTAGATGGTACAATCACTCAAAGAGAAATGTGGCGCAAACTGAAGTGGCTAAAGGGTTATAATGTACCTCGTTCTCATGTAGACGAAGGACAAGCCAATGATCTTTTACGTAGTTTAACTCCTGATTATGTACTTCCAAATGACCTAGTTTTTACACCCAGTTATTCCAATTTAAACATTTTAATAACCAGACAGGAATTAGATAAATGTTTACGCCACAAAGACACGTCACCAGGTAATGATAAAATATCATATTCAATGTTATACTATCTACCCAACAATGGAAAACATCACTTATTAAAATTATATAACTGTTTCTATACACAAAGTTTTGTCCCTACGCAATGGCGAGATATTAATATTATTCCAATACCGAAACCAAATCGTGATCCTCGGTCTTCTGGATCTCTACGCCCTATAGCATTGATCTCGTGCATGTGTAAAACCTTCCATAATATATTAATTAAACGTTTGGAGTGGTACCTCGAGAGAAACAACCTCTTGTCATACAAAACATCAGGTTTTAGAAAACATCACTCCACATTAAACAATCTAACAACATTAGTGTCAACAATACAAACCGGTTTTTCCCAAAATCAAAAGTGTATAGCCGCGTTTATAGATATCGACAATGCATATAATAAAGTCGATATAAAAAGTTTAATTTGTACTATGCAACAAGTGGGCGTTAGTTATTTAATGTGTAGGTATTTGTGGAATTTGTTAAAAGAAAGACATTTAAGAATGCAGGTAGGCTCTATTTTAACTTGTAGATATACGTGCCACGGCTTAGCTCAAGGTGACCCTTTTTCACCACTACTTTTTAATTTAGCTACATCATTTATTTGCAAAAGTATTAGTAAAGTTTGTTTTTCACAATACGCAGACGATTTTGTGTTATATTTAAACTATGACAATGCGCTCGAAGGTAAGGAGCATATGCAATTAGCTATAAACAAGTTCACTAAGTTACTTATTAAAATCGGTTTAAACATTTCTCCTACAAAGAGCAAAATATGTATTTTTCAAAGAGGGTTTCGAAGTGAATCTATTGATATATATATAGACGGATTGAAGTTAGACGTGGTAGATAACGTTAGGTATCTGGGACTATGGCTGGACAGATCATTACGCTGGGCTAAGCACATAAATGAATTGAGAGATAAAAGTCTGCGATTAGTCAATATGTTTAAGGCGTTGACCGGTGCGCGGTGGGGAATACACCCAATTGTTTTGAGACGAGTCTACATAGCTATGATTCGGAGTAGGTTAGATTACGCTAGCGCATTATATGACAGCAGTTGTAAAACACACTTACAGAAACTAGACAGAATACAAAACCAATGCATGCGTATTATCGGAGGATTCATTAAAAGTACCGCGATACACGTTATGGAATGCGAACTTCACCTTCAGCCTCTGTGTGCGCGTAGGTATTACCTTGCTGGCAAGTTTTATTTTAAATGCAAATCGTTATCAGATTGCAAAATAATTGACATTTTAGATAATTTGAGTAGTTATTGTAGTAATTCCTATTGGAGGTGCAAGAAAAAACCACTTTTGATTTCAATTCACGAACACTTTAAAAATACGTCAGTTTACTCTACAACAAAGTTAGAAATGTTTTCGCTAGACACATGGGTTAGTGGTATAGATCTGTCGTTAGTGCTGGAACCAGATATTAAGGCTATTTTTAAACCGAAACACCATTATAAACCGCATGAATTGCAACGGATTTGTAACGAATTTCTGAGCAACACCTATCCAGATTTTTATCAAATATACACGGACGGATCAAAAAATCTAGCTGGTAGTAGCGGTTTGGCACTTTATGATCCGCAAACAAATAGTTCTATTCAACTGATGATTAACGCTAAAATTTCCATAATGTATACGGAGTTGTTAGCCATAGCAGAGGCAATTGCATATATTGATTCCTTTATGGCTGGTAAATATGTGATTTTGACAGATTCTAAGAGTGCTATTCACCACCTGGCTCGTTGCACCTCGAATTTTCGAGGCACCCCGATAGCCTATAACATTTTGGAATCGCTCCGTAAACTAAGATCTACGAATAAAATATTAAAAATTCAGTGGGTACCTGCACATGTAGGTATAATAGGTAATGAAGAAGCTGATCGTCTGGCTGGAGAAGCTAGTTTTGATGGTATACCATTTTCCTGCGTGCCTTTATATACGGATTGTTTATACTTGGTTAGGGATCACTGTACAAAGATTTGGAAAGAATACTTTGACGAGAGATCTCTATCCAAAAGCATTTGGTACAAGACTATACAGCCATGTCTCACGCGTGCACCTTGGTTTGCAGATTCTGGACTGAGTAGATTAGATATCGTGACTGCCCTAAGACTTCGTTCCGGACACATACCACTAAATAAATTTGCCCATATGATGGGTAAAGTCAACACTCCTAACTGCACCGAGTGTGGTGTAGTTGAGGATGTGTACCACGTGTTGGCCGAGTGTGCCCGGAATGAGCCTGAAAGGATGACCTTAATGCTCACCTACAATTTAGATCTGCGGGAATTAGGCAGGTGTAATATGGTCCTTGCCCAGCCTCTGTCAGAAAACGCAAAGAGAGTCTATAGATTAGTAAATTTAGCAATTAAGCGTAGACCTAGATTAGACTTAGACTAGAATTAAGTGTAGAGAGTAAGTTGTTATTGTGAGGCCTATGAGGGTGGCATGATCATGTCTGATCAAACCCTCTTTAAAATGAATAAAGATTAAAAAAAAAAAAAAAAAAAAAATCCCGATTTTTTTTTCCGACTTTGTTTCTGTGTTCTCTCATAAAATGTTTCAGGAAAACAATGGGTCGGAAAAGACGATTTAGTCAGCGTACAAGGAAGTCGGATGACTCGACGCCCAGTGAATCCGAGTCTCCAGTACGTAGACGGCATAAGTCTCGACGGGGTCGCCATGTGTCGCGTGGTCGCGATGAGTCGCGTGGCCGCGAGGTGACGCGAGGCCGCGATAAGTCGCGTGGCCGCGAGGTGTCGCGAGACCGCGTTGTGTCGCGAGGCTACGCAGTGTCGCAAGCCCGCGATGTGTCGCGAGGCCGCGATGTGTCACGAGGCCGCGATGTATCGCGTGGCCGCGATGTATCGCGAGGCCGCGATGTATCGCGTGGCCGCAATGTGTCGCGAGGCCGCGATGTGAAGCAAGGCAGCGATATGTCGCGTGGCCGCGATGTGTCGCATGGCTGCGATGTGTCGCGAGGCTACGCAGTGTCGCAAGCCCGCGATGTGTCGCGAGGCCGCGATGTGTCACGAGGCCGCGATGTATCGCGTGGCCGCGATGTATCGCGAGGCCGCGATGTATCGCGTGGCCGCAATGTGTCGCGAGGCCGCGATGTGAAGCAAGGCAGCGATATGTCGCGTGGCCGCGATGTGTCGCATGGCTGCGATGTGTCGCGAGGCCGCGGTGAGTCGCGTGGCCGCGATGTATCGCGGGGCAGCCGCGTCTCGCGTGGTCGCGATGTGTCGCGTGGCCGCGATGTGTCGCGAGGCCACGGCGTGTCGCGTGGCCGCGATGTGTCGCAAGGCCGTGACGAGTCGCGTGGCCGCGATGTGTCGCGAGGCCGCGGCGTGTCGCTTGGCCGCGATGTGTCACGAGGCCGCGGCGTGTCACAGGGTCGCGAGGCGCCACGAAGCCATGACGTCTCGGGAAACAGCGGTTTACCCCGGGAATGTACACCAAACGCGTCGCACCCTGGGGTTACACACGCATCTAAATCAACCGTGAGTACCCCTAATATTCAAATTAATACAGACTCTAGTGATTTTGTTTTGGTTTCTGCGTTTAAAGAACTTATTCAGAACATGAAAACAGACGGGATTAGTGAACGGTATCCGGTTATGAATGTTATTCCAGAGTTTGATCCTGCCAAACGAAACCAAACCATTGAAACCTGGCTAGTTAAGGTGAACGAGTGTGCCAAAATCTATAATTGGACTGAGAGACAAATAATTCATTATGCTCTTCCAAAATTTGTGGGTTTAGCGCAAAAGTGGTACCAGGGTTTACCTAGCTTACTGTTTTCATGGACTGAATGGCAGAATAAATTAAAAATGGCATTTCCAAGCGACGAAAATTACGGTCAATTGTTAACTGACATGCTTGCTTGCAAAGCTAGATTTGGTGACTCGTTAGAAGAATACTTTTATCAAAAGATAGTATTACTAAATCGTTGCAATATTACTGGCAAGAGTGCAATAGATTGTATCTTATTTGGCATCGAAGATAGATCCGTAAGGACTAGTGCGGAAGCAACACAGTTTACGGAACCTGATAAGTTATTAGTTTATTTAAGGAATGTGAGAACAACAAAGAGATCTGAGAAACCAAATTTACCAGTGCAACAAAGCAACGTCGAAAATAAACATTTTCGACTACATACTAAATGCTATAATTGCGGAGAAGAAGGACATCCATACTTTAGATGTAAACAACCAATTAAACGCTGTAATAGTTGTCAAAGAGTAGGTCATTCAACCAACGATTGTCCGGGTAAATCGGACTCTAGAAATATTGACAGCAATAGTAAAACAGTCTCACGAATTTCAAAAGAACCGGACAATGATTCTTAATATTTTAAAGTAGCCACTTTTAAAGGACAAATTCTTAATTGTTTCATTGACTTCGAAAACCAACGCATGGTGCATTGGTTAGTACAGCAATCTACTGCAAGAAATTAGTTCGATTCTTAGTCAAAATCTTATTTATCGTAGGTACTAAGGGCTTTTGGAGACAGTGTTGTCAATTGTTTGAGTAAATTGAATGTTGTTGTAGAAATAGATTTGGTAAAAGGTTCCGTGGTAACTAAAATTCCATCCCGTCCAATACAGTAGAGTTTAGAGTGAGACATATTGATAACCAGCAGTTGCTCGCGATTTCGTTCGCGTGGGAAGTTTTCCCGTGTAAATCCCGATCCCGTAGGAATTATGCAAAATCCCGTCTTAGCGACCATCTACATACTAAAAGAAACCCCATGCTAATTTAAGAGCCCTACTACTCGTAGTTTCTGAGATTTCGTGATTAATCAGTGAGTGGTATTTCGCTTTTATATATACAATGTGTAACAGAATAAACGCAATTCCTGACAGTAGTTGGTTCAGAATCGGCTTACGAATCGATTTCCGTCAAAAAAAATAGGTGTTACATTTTGACGGAAAAATCTTTCATTTAACCTAAAATGGTAACGGTATCATGACAAATTAATCCAATCCTTAATTCAAGGAAATGGGCTCGTGTGCGTGTCAGCCCCTAATGTTGCCTGAGTGTATGCATCTGCGTAAGGATATATTATGACGCATATACGTTTTGCGTTTAGTAAGGATGACTATTTTATTTAAAAAAAAGTCAATTATTTGGTTTTCAATTTATTTAGTTACGGATGTTGTTTTAGATTTATAATTTAATATTCTAATTGGGGTATCTGAAGTGTTGCGCTTGATCTGTTACACCTTGTATAGATAATTGGGTATTTACGGTACAACAAAATGATCCAGAATTACAAAGAAATATTTCCATATTAAATGATAACAAAAATAACAATGTTATAGAAATCAGGAATACTTTTGTTGAAAAGGACTGTTGTTTACGAAAACGGATGACTGTGATCGTTGGGTTGTACCAAACAGTGCCCGATGGTAGGTGTTGAAGTCAAATCACGATAAAATTGAACGCAATATATATACTGGTAAAAAAAAAAGAGTAAAAAAAAAATAATAATATATGAACAGTCCTGTTTAGAATGTGCCCATGCTAAAGTAACCTCTAAAAAAGCAGGGAAGTTGTATCCAATTGTAAAGATTGATCAGCCGTTTCATACCTTACACATAGATCTTCTGGGCCCTTTTGTTCGAAACAAACGCAAGAATACTTATCTTCTACTAATTATTGGCGCATTTACAAAGTTTGTCATAGTTGTACTAGTTAAAAGTACCAAATCCATTCATTCCATCTTAACATTGAAAATTACTTTCACACTTTGTGTCCAGACATGGTTATTTTCTGATCGTGGAACATAGTTCACATCTAAGAACTTTCAAAAATTAATTTAATAAATTCGTTGGGTATAAAACATGTCATAAACGCTTCGGTGACACCATGTGCCAACGATCAAGTTGAGCGATATAATTACACAGATTTAGCAGCTCTAACAGCTACAAATCATGTCATCTGATATTCAGTGGAGTCTTAATAATAATCAAAATAAGGGAACTAGGAAAAGTCCCGCCTAGGCACTGTATGGTCTTGACTTGGCGGGTGTCTCAAGCTCTTTACTAGAACTTAGTGTTATAGATGAAACAGTAAATATTAATCCTTCTTTACGAGTTATTAGGAAATTGATCCCGAAACTAACCCCTTATCATATAGTAGAAGTTCTTGATAATGATCGATACGTAATTGAAAATACCCCGTTATCCAGGAAAGGTAATAGAAAATTGAGTCGATAAAATCCATCCTTGGTTGGTATTTAATAGAGCAGATACAGAGTCCGAGATTTCAAAAATTATGACACTGATTGACACGTTTGATTGAGTTGTGGTCTTATTAAGAGAATATTATATACGCATAAAGATGGCATATTGTTATAGTCATGAATAATGTAATTATAAACACTTCCAATGATTAGTTATCTTGTTATTACCATGTTAAAAATAATTTAAATGTGTGGCCTGACTGAGAATATGTCGGAGGTCTCAGTTAGGACAGATATTTAAGGATATGAATGAGGCCTTAATGTCTTAGTTTTAGGATAAGATAAAAATAGCGGTGTAATTAATTAATGGCCTGACTGAGAATATGTTGGAGGTCTCAGTTAGGACAGATATTTAAGGATATGAATGAGGCCTTAATGTCTTAGTTTTAGGATGAGATAAAAATAGAGGTAATTAATAAGTGGCCTAACTGGGAATATGTCGGAGGTCTCAGTTAGGACAGATATTTAAGGATATGAATGAGGCCTTAATGTCTTAGTATTTAAGTGGCCTGACTGGGAATATGTCGGAGGTCTCAGTTAGGACAGATATTTAAGGATATGAATGAGGCCTTAATGTCTTAGCATTTAAGCGGCCTGACTGGGAATATGTCGGAGGTCTCAGTTAGGACAGATATTTAAGGATATGAATGAGGCCTTAATGTCTTAGTATTAGGATGAGATAAAAAAGTAGTGTAATTAAGAAGTGGCGTAACTGAAAATATGTATGATGACTCGAGAACTAATACTCCAATGTAATAAAGCGTGAAACTATTGTATTTAATTTACCATTATGAAAACGCAATCAAAATAAATTAAATTTCCCGGGACGGGAAATGTATCAGGAAAGGCCGACTGTTAGAATCTATATATTAAATCATACCTACATGTTAATAAATGTGAATAAGTAGCTACAGTCCTATTAAATTCCGACAGATGGTCTTTCCGGTTTTAGATTTGTATACATAAAATATCTATTAATTATATTTATTAAGTAAATAATGTTAATTAATCTAAAATAATTAAATATAAATTTTTATAAAATATTGTACTAGCACAGACACTACTTCCGGAATTATTGTCAACTTCCTTTATTTGTTTGTTCCGGTTTAAAACCGTTGGTGGGAAGTAGTGCGTGTGCTAATTGGCAGTGAACTCTCAACTGTAAAAGTGTGAACACGTATCACTAGAATATTGTGTTAAGTGAAATAAATTGATTTAAAACTTTAAACGTGTCTTCATTTCTGGTCGCTCATACGTGTTAATAAAATTCTTTATGCATTATAATTTATACGTTATCTAAATATATATAATTCAAAGGTGACTGACTGACTGACTGACATAGTGATCTATCAACGCACAGCCCAAACTACCTACTGGACGGATCGGGCTGAAATTTGGCATGCATGTAGACGTTATGACGCAGGCATTCGCTAAGAAAGGATTTTGCGAAATTCCCACGTGGTCGGGATTTACCCGGGAAAACTTCCCACGCGGGCGAAGCCGCTGGCACAATCTAGTATACTATAAAATTATTTGCGTGAAATTCGTGTGAGAGGGGTGAAAGGCCAAAGCGCAGTAGGCGCGTCGTACTGTCATATAGAAGAAATATGGGCTCGTGTATTTGACTCACACACGCTTCAAAACGTTAAAAAAGCACTTACGGTACATATTTTTCCATGTGAAATAGATTAATGGCGAAAATTAACATTATTTTATACTAGTCACACGCTATACGCCAATTAATCGGCTTAAGGTTCTAATAAAATCCGGACAAATGCGGGCTAGGACACGCATTGTAGTAAAAAAATGGATAGAAATGTTCCGTAGACTCATAGATTTTAATTTTGCGTCTATAAAAGACGCAAAATTAAAATCTGTGAGTGACTAATAATCAGTCAGGTAGGCAGCACATTTTGTTAAGAGGGTAGACAAAAAAAATAGTGTAACACACTGTAATGAGTTTGACAAATAACCAAAGCATTTTTAATGACAGTGACTTTAGTATGTGTATATTTTTACTTTTTGGGTATTTTAATTTAATACTTAAACTTTGTTTAAAAAAACTATTAAGTTAAAAAAACATTATCTATTTCAAAAACATTTAATATTTTGGTCGAATACTCGTTTACCTACTTAAATGTAATATCGATAGATATAATAGTTTTCCTTTGAATTTCGTATTATTTTTGACGATATTATATTTAGTCTTGTGTCCTTCCATAACAGGCTGTCACAGAAAATCCAATTTATAGATTAATGTTTCTCGCTCTGGAGCAAAAAATAGATTTTGAACTACTAGGATGTACTTAATATCAAGGACCGTACTGACTCCCTTCTTATAAATCTAATATTGTACTTTTGTTTTAGTTTAGATTCTCAGATATTTTCAAGGTATAAAGTATGAAATAAAACAAAAAATCTTCTTTTCGGGGGCTTTCAGCGCTGATGCTTTTCAAACATGTGAAATGTTTAGGATTGACCACGTGAACTTACCATTGATAGTACTGTTGTGTATGTACTATGTATGTTAGTACTAAGAACAGTTTAATGTTATAGAAATGTGTTATTCTTTGCATTTTGTATAGGTGACATGACTAATCACACCAGTTGATACATAATCCAGTAGAAGCGCTATCGAACTAGTCGTTCTAAAACTCCCGAACAATATTGAAGCCTTTTTTTGTGGTTAATAAAATCATTAAATGGCTTCTCCATTATCGGTTATGATTTTTTTACGATCGTTATCGCTAGTTGAATGCCACTTTGTCTAAGCATCATTACCTCTGGTATTGCATTTTGTTTGTGAAACCGGTTGTAGTTTGTTAACAATGTTCTTTGTATCGATACAATAGCACGTTAATAGTAATGCAGCTGTATTTATATAGACTGACGCGTCTACATCGCTTATGGAGAACCCTTTGTAGTTGTTAAGTCCTTATTTCATTCTGTTATAAGGAGTATAATATCTATGTATCTGTCTATCTATCTATACTAATATTATAAAGAGGAAACATTTGTGCTTCTGTATGTTTGTAACGTTTTCACACAAAAACTACTGGACCAATTTCAAAAATTCTTTCACCATTAGAAATCTGCATGTGCACTGAGTGACATAGGCTACATTTTCAAAAAATAGGGATCCTTAATAAAAATGCAATAATGTAATCCAAGGTGTGAAAAAATTAGTCATAAAAAATCTGTCATCGCGTGCGCTGCGGAAACTATTGATGAAAATGTTCTACAGTATTATAGAATGTATTAATATCTACAAAAAAGTCCGCGAAACCATATGCACTACTGTAGTTATGCCACTATAACTACGTTTTTACATTTTAAAAGTTGATAAAAGTGCCGACAATAATCAAACCATATTATTCATACCTTTGTATTAATCCTTATCCCATTAAATTATATTTTATTAAAGACCGTTTCAATACCTGTAAAACACTTTTTAAGTTATTAAAATCGGACATTCCATTCAAAAGATATAACGAATTTAAAAATGTAAATCTAAAAAAAATAATGCAATTATATAAAACGCTTCCGCTACTGACTGAATGACAGACAACGCACAACCGAAACTGCTGGGCGCAAGAAGCTGAAATTTGGCTTGTATGTTCCTTGGGGTGTGTAAGGGGCACTAAGAAAGGATTTTTGGAATTTCCCACGGGATCGGAATTTACACCCATGAAAAACCTCCCATGCGAACAAAGTCGCGGGCAACAGCTAGTCTTAAAGTAAAAATGCGGCTCATTTACAAAACGTGCTTCTAATATACATCAATGCAAAAAGTCAACTTGGGCGACCTTCCAAAGGTTCGAATGTGTAAGTACTTACAACTACCATCAAACCTTTTTGTGCCGCTAAGTAAAATGGCTCAAGTTTGAACGCAGTGCCTTGCCATTACCGGCTCATGGGACATTTGATATTACACTCAATGTTTTTGCTAGATTAAATTCCAAATACAAACCTTTTCGACTGATCGTTACTTTGAGTGACCGTAATATGTTCGTCCTTTGCCCAAAATTCAAGAATATTGTCCAAGCCTCTGGTCAGGGAAAGACAAAGGGTTGATGTTTATGTATAATACTCAACTTATCCTCAATAGGTATTGCCAATCTTTATTTTTGTGAAAAAGTATAAATAAGTAATTTTTACTAGAACTCATAATAAAACTTGATTCCTACAACTCACTTTCACCAAAAAAGTTTCAAGATGAAGACAAAAATTTACAAACACGCGTTTAAAAAAAGAACACTTTCGAAGCTTTTTCTCGACTAGAAATGATATTGTTCCCAACTGCATTAGGTAAGGTCTACAAATAAGTTTGGTGTAAAATAAGCGTCTACCCACGTTTGCTCAGTGTGTAATTTCGTTACCGAGATAGCTACGGTTACTGTACGGTTAAATATAAATAGGTTACGCTACAGGAAAGCGAAAAAAATAACAGACGGTGTCACAGATATTAAAAACAAAACAAAAGTAGGTATGAAATTTAAAAATAATAATTCAACTTAGTACATAAAAATTACACGAGGTATTGTGTGTGATTAGATTTGAACTGAGGATCTACAACTTGCAAGTCGGACGCGTAATCACTGCTCAGGTTTGTGATATTCTGGTTTTTATTTTCATTTATTTTGACATTTAAAAAAGCACGCCAATATCAATAGATGTTGGTAACTTTAGCTTAACTAATAGCGTAACAGATAGGGGAGTACCAGTCAAGCAATATTACTTAGTATTTACGTTATTAGGAAGTGTTTGAGATGTGCCGGTAATAGAGATATACTCCTTGACACGACAAACTATTTAATTTAAAGTTTTAATTATAGACAGGTAGTCTATACGAGGGTTTGAAGTGAGCCAGACTCCTCCTGCTTTGCATGGAGCGGAAGGGAGTGTCAGTTTTTATTGAATAAAAACCCACCCTTTTTTCCGGTGGAAAAATCATCACGCAGTTGGCCTTGCGTTCTGGGGCTGCAATATCAGGTTAGAACATTCCCGCGACCTCAATAATGGTCTAGAATGTCTCGATATATGAAATCTATTCTTCAAGACTTCTCAAGTAGGTACTTATTATAATTTGACAGATAAGGTTTCAACAGAACCGTCTTCATCCTACACTGGTTATTGTGATACTAAAATCGACAAATGTAGAAACAACATTCTGTATAAATCTCGTTTCAATTTATAACACAGCTAAAAGAAAATAAAAAGTTTCTGTACTTTTTATTTCCTCACCAAACAAAAACAGTAAACGCCAGTGGCGTGGCGTGAGCTCAAACTGTTTCATTTTAATTGTAAGCTCCGCCCTTACCCACTTACATTTTTCATTTCTTTTGACGCAGACGGTATTTTTTTATTACATTAGCCAACTCAGTTAGCAAAATTTTCATAAAATTAATTTTCTTTTTTTTATTAACGTTCGGGCTTTTGTTAAAACGTGCCGGTGAGGACGACTCAATAGCTAAATAGGATTCTTTCACAAAACAACTTGAGAGAATGTTATACTAACAGTCTGATATTTGGTGTTCAGTGAAGTATTATCGACGAAGGACGAAGCAACCTTCGAAATTTATATCCCAATTATTAAGATCTATGCACCTTAACCAAAACTATTTAGTCTTCCATAACTTAGAAATTGTATAAGTGTGCCTGAACTTTTTAATCTATTAAATATAATAAAACAGTAAAAAAGTGTGTCTGTACATTTAAATTTCATACAAAAATAACAATTAAGGTGGGTTAAGAAACGGTAACACGGTAAAAAAAATAAAAAAGGTCTGTCTGTTTGTTCACGCTAATCTCCGGACCTACTGGATGGATTTTAATCAAATTTGGTAAATAGGTAGTTAACATCTTGGAATAGCACGTAGGCTTTACTTTATACGTAGACTTTTTATCCTGGAATTCCCACGGGATCGGAATTTACGCGGGAAATCCTCCCACACGAACGAAGTTTCGAAGGATGTCATGGCTCATTAATACCAGCCGCACGAGCCGTTCTTCTACGTTTGCCTAGATCGTGTGATCCGCGGATGGATAACCATCTGACAACATACCCCCATGCTTTGGAAAGCGCTTATGCTATTCCCAACTATTTTTTGTACTAGCGGCCAAAGATACGCATGCTCACTTAAGGCTGCTCTCTCGAAAAAAGCTTGAAAAAAGCATTCAGATGAAGTAACTTTTCGTCGGCAATTACAGAGAAATTACATCTGAAAAAAATTGTTAGTAATCTACATGATATGAACCGTAATTTGGTTTAGCCACAATTTTTCTATCGGTATCACATAATAAGAAAAAAAAATGCCAAATCACCTCGAAATCATTGAGATGAAACCATTTTACTCCTTAATTTCTTATCAAAAGAGTATAAAAAAATATACTACTGCTTTGCAATACAAATGAAAATAATTTGGTTTTGTTACTTTTTACAAATATGTATTATTTTTATTACAATAAATTAAAAATGCGTCCAATTAAAGACTGCGTTTACATCACCCCCGCACTCGTCCACAATTTCAGTGCGGGGCGCATCGTGTTGCTAGGTGGACTTACGTCGCGTTGCGAGAGCTCAAGCACTACGAAATAATATCGTAAAATATTACTGCAAAAATTAATTTTGCAAATAGTGGAATAACTTTTTAACCGACTTTAGAAAAAGGAGGAGGTTCTCAATTCATCTTGAACTTTTTTTTATGATGTTACTTCATTACTCGCAGATGGCTGGACCGATTTGGAAAATTCTTTTTTTGTTTGAAAGAGTATACATTCTAGTTAGTTCCATTGTCGTCACGTTTGGATCTGATGATGGAATCATGGAGAAATCGAGGGAACTCTTCAAATCTTATAGGCATACCTATAGCGTTTTGGGTATTTCTTATAGTACCTTGTTTAGTTCTCTTGAAAAGCACCATTTGAGGAAGTAGAACTGATGACGAACACCCCAGATGGCCATCGAACCTACTCAATAATAAGTATTTCGTGGATTGCGATTAGATTACTTGAATATAGATGTTAAGCACTTTATGCTCGTCACAATGCATATGGTGAAGTAGAGCTGATAGTGATGTACCAGGAGAACTCCTCAAAAATTAACGGCTCTGCACCGGGAAAAGCAATATTTTGTAAAAAGTGATAAGTAGTTGACATTTTGGCTTTTGTACCTAGATAAATTACAAACTGACCCACTAAAAAGCGTGAAATAAAACTTATTATCAAAAATAGAACCGACTTTCGATTCGTCAAAAAGTTTTATTTCTGATTCTTGTTTATAAGTTAAAGAGTATTCTATGTATCTATAAGTAGTATTAGTGTTATAAACTCATAGTATTTTACAGTTTTAGTAGTGTTTAAATTTAGTTTGTAAAACATGAGAATAAGCAGAAACGAATGAAGAGAGGTCTAAAAAAACATTACAAACAAAAGGGTATACATTTATTATCAAGGTAAATTTAAAGTTTTATCTACATATTTCATTATAAACTATCGCTTTACTTACCTCGCATAAAAGTAGATAGCACAGAGTAAACGGACAGAGGGTAAGCTTCATACAACTGCGCTATGATAGGTACACTACTACAAGCAAGGCGCGTGTGTTCCGCTTCGTCTGAGCGAGGCCTGGCTTGAGCCGATATGCACCGGTTTCTCTTCGTACGGACGAAGCCGCCAGTTGAGATAGAGAGACAGAGTTAAGATAATGTACAAGAGAAAGAAGAAAACGACAAAGAGAAGGAAATAGAACTAAGGAAAGAAAAATAGATTGATGAGAAAAATGAAGAAAACGAGAACGAAGAAGGAAGAAAAGAAAACATAGAACAAGATTTTATATGGCTATCAAAATTTCTAAAAATAAATATATGTGAACACGGAGAAATAAATGAGGATGAAGAAGTTCAACCAACCAAAAGAATAAAAATACTTGCTGAAAGAAAGTTAAATTTCAGTGAATTTTAGTTATAATCTATTTGTTTATAAAAAATGTAACAAATAATATGACATACACTAGTAATAATTATACTACCTATCTACCTTACTCTAAGTTCCTACCTACATACCTACCTTACCTACCTACCTACCATTTTTCTCTTAATAGAAACCTTCCTCAGACTATAACCACAGATTACTAATAAGTTACTTGCTATAACGAATATTCGAAAAAAAAAATCCGTATTGGTCCAGCCATTCCTGAGTTTTGCCATTAATTTTTATTTATATATAATTTAGTTAAAAAGATACATCAAGTTATTTACCTCATGTTTCGAGCCAGGCTGATCTATAATAGAGGTATAGTTTCTACAGTACATACTCAAAGTGCATCTATATAAATAGATAATAAATAAAAACAAAATTTGACCACTTTTGATGCGGTACAAATAAAAATGAATTTAACTTTCACGATGACTTGACCTTCTGTGATTTTGATACTCTGTGCCGAGACTAGGCGAAGCGATGCAGGCGCGGGCCAAGCGCGCCTCTCTTTTCTGTTGCATGCGGGTAGCGGAGAGCTGCGCGGAGTGGCGCGCGGAGAGGGGTCGTTAGCTCCGCCCAAATGGTCAAGGTTATTGGCATGAATACAAGCCTTAAGAAAATATTTCTGCGGAAGCGCAGCTAGTGACAAACCACATCCCTTCCTAGTTTCGCCCAATTAGAAATAATATGCATTTTGTGAGTACAGGGCGTGTAACATTATATTAATACTTACTATTACGAACACTACTAAAATACGCTTCGTGCATCCTATTGGTCAAAATACATGCATTAGGCGATCGAGTTGTAAGCCGTGCTATGCGATTATAGCCTTAAAGGTGAGCATGCGGAACATTGTTCGATAGTACATCTTTGACAAAAGAAAATCGGGCACCAGTCTTACCATAGGGTCTCGTGTTACCCAGTTACTGAGTTGTTGAGGTAAGATAGGCAGTTACTCTACTACTAAGTTTGAAGAAGCCGGTAGAAGCCAACCCCAGCGTAGTCGTGACAAATCTAAACTGATGACAATACAAGAACTAAGTTGTATCTACTTTTTAGAGGTATACAACGTGTAATTTAAAGGGAATAAACATATCAAGTGCACGGTTTCATTGGATGATAATAAACGATATGGCAAGGGTTTTATAATCCTATGTCTACATATAATAATAATAATATAATAATAAAATGTTTATTACATGTGTGAAGTATAATAGATATTTCAATACATTGATAAC
This sequence comes from Tholera decimalis, assembly GCA_943138885.2. NCBI lineage: Eukaryota > Metazoa > Arthropoda > Insecta > Lepidoptera > Noctuidae > Tholera > Tholera decimalis. The sequence continues at coordinate 7,252,517 of OW964570.2, read as the reverse complement.
AGAGGCAGATTTTTTCAAATTAAGAAGAACGAAGAGAATCACCGTGTTATTGGCAAGTGACGTGGAAAGTTATCGACCCTCGTAGTGCTGAGACACGTTTGTTATGATTGGTATTCAAGAAACATAATTATGAAACCGATAATTTGGTATCAATTTCTTGAGTCACTTATTTTGAGCTGAAACTGTGCATAGAGACTCCATACCAGATGTTGTCTTCAGTCCTTTTGGATAGATATGGGGTTTACGTTACACGTTGTATAAACTATTTATCGTTGTTCTTTACTATGTCTAATGCAAGATATTTTTGCTGGAGAAACAGAAATTATTATGCTCGACACTCGATTTATGTGTCAATCATCGAGCGTAAGCAGCGACGTAAGTTAGTTTGAAGGAATTCACAAAATAAAAAGACGGTTAGGCCATAGCTAAGCAAGTATTTCTATTTTAGATTACAATTTGAGAGTTCATAATTTAGTTCTAGCACATTAAATGTTAACGGCAAATCCAAACCTAAAAAGTAACTTTAATGATTTTTGGACTTCGTAGCGTTTTAATCGCAAAAATGATTACATTACATTATTTTCTAAACTTAAAGCTTGTATTTCTTCTATATCTTATACTTAAACTATACATAAACTTTTATTGTCAGGTTTTGAAATGTATGAAAAGTCGTCATTCTTCTTTAAGTATACTTCCTAAGTGCTATAGGCAAACTTCTGCCTTATCCCTAAAGAAATTTAGCCATGATTCTATTATGTAAATTTTTAAAACCCCAAGCGCCTACTATTAGAAGTTTGAGTTAGCCACCCTCCGTCCATCCGCTCCATCACTACGCCAATAGCGCGGATACAAACTTAAATTAAAGGGAAAAGTTGTAAAATTTCAAGAAATAAAATGACGAATCTGTTTTATTTGCTTCTCTCTGAGGCTGTGGATTTATGGTAATTTGTCCTTTATTGAATGAAGATTTATTTTCTTTTTTTTATTGATAATAGGCTTGCGTTTGACCACCATTTCACCTGATGGTAAGTGATGATGTGGTCGAAGATGGAGCACGCTTACTATTAATTAATTAATTAATTACTTAGCCTATTATCAATAAAAAAAATTCGCAAAAAGTATTGCCTGCGACTCCGTTTGTTTAAAACTTACAGATATTTTCCAGGAATGTATTTCTGTATTCTTTATTGTTAAATTAAGATATGTGTATTTTGTATATTTGCATGCCTTATGGTAGGATATAGCTAATGGACACTGTTGTTTATATTAGACCTTTTCGCTTGTGGATATTCGCAAGTGATCAGAGTGACGATGTGCTCGAAGCCGGAGCACGCTTACCTAAAAGTAACCTATTCACACTTGACTTAAATTTCTCTAGGTTATAGCTATCGGGAAACACAGACTCCGGCAGGGAATTCCACTCCTTATTCTTACTCTTATTCTTTATTCGTATATTTTCTTATCTACTAAATAAGTCATCATCGTCACCTGCTTAACCTGTTCTCAATTCCGTTGATTTTGGCTTCCAGTCTAACCGAAAGATGAGTATTACTACATGGAGTGACAGCGACAACCCAGTACCTGGCTAACACTATACCTTTGGCCAGATCAGTGAATATTAGGGTGTCCCGAAAAAATTTTTTTTCGCTTTTCGCTACTCAAGCCCCCTCAAAAGTTGCATTATTAGTTTTAGATTACCGTAAAAATAATATAAAATACAAACATAAAAAAATATCTTGAGGGTTCTACCGGCATTTTTTTTATTTTTTTATCACTTAAGTAACCCTCCAGTCAATGTCGTCTATTCTATTTTATGTACATTATTCCCATTATATTTTTTATTTCATTGATAGTGAAACCCTAAGTTATGATTTGCAGGCAACGACAGGATTTTTTCTGTTAGGAATTGGTTTGGAACAAACTCGCAAAATTCATGTTTTGACTTGTTTTTCTTAAATTCTCTACTTCTACTGTGAGGCGTTCGTCTCATTTCTATTGCGGTTTTATTGCTGTAAGGTATCGCTCTGCACTTCCTTGTGATAAAATACGTGTTTTTGTTATATATAATAATGGGTTCAAGACGAAGTGAGACTACTTGTGCTATTTTGGGATCATATAATGAACTTGACGATCGCCAGTTACCAGTGATAAGTGACGTTATCAAATTCATTTTGTTTACTAAAAATGAACTAAAACTACAGAAGAATGGGAAAGATCCTTCTAACACAGAAGTTTTTTCATCGTTTCTGGAAAATTTGATACGATTTGGACCAAAGCTTCGATTCCTATCGTTTCCAACGTACAAGTTACCCAATTGCTGAAATCATATTTCGACAAATACCTGTCATTGATAAGATATCCCAAAAATAAAAGAAATGATAGTTACGAAAGCAAAGTGAAGTGCTTTTTGGAATCGTCGAACAAGCTCTTCGATATTGCTGCTTGTAAGTGCACTTCGTTTGACATTTGGTCCTGCATAAAATCTAAGAAAGTTCCTATTTCTGAAACAGACTTTTTACTAGATCAAAGAAGTGATAGAAAAATGGCAATAAGCGGTATAGACACAATAGAAACAGCAAGACTTTTAAAGAAACATCAGAGACAAGAAAATTTGAATCGGAAAGAGTCAGAGCACGCATGTTTTCCCAGTGCATCACTAAAAACCAATCCTGTTCCGGTGCGCGAGTTGCCGCCTCGACCGCAGTCGCCTGTAACAGAGCTTTCTGCGAATAGTGACGTGCCTGTAAATGAGACTCCATCTACTTCGTTGAATCGGAACACTCTGGCGCTGCCAACAGTAGCTAAGGTATGTGATCGGTATGGACTATCAACGCGATCTGCGGCTGCGGTCGCTTCGGCGGTCTTAGCTGACGTAGGATTGGTATCTTCCGAAGATCTAAGTCTTGTTATTGATAAGAATAAAATTCATAGAGCTGTTTCAAAAGCACGGACCAAGGCCAGCAAAGACATTGATACGATTGTAAAAAAAGTATCTACTTTGATGGACGAAAGGACAAAACACTCATAAACGAGAAAATAGGCGATCGGTACCACCGCAGAGAAGTCTTGCAAGAACACATTTCAGTTCTCACAGAGCCGGGATCTATTTATTTGGGACATATGACGCCAAGTCGTGGCACTGCCAAAGGGATCGTCTCTTCTATCATATCTTTGTTAGAAAATCAAGGGTTGAACTTAGAAGAGGTGATCTGTGTGGGGTGCGATGGTACTGCTACGAATACAGGTTGGAAGGGAGGTGTCATTCAATACCTGGAAAACTATTTAAAGAGACCGTTGCAATGGTGTGTTTGTATGCTTCACGCGAATGAATTACCGTTTCGTCATTAGTTCATGTCTCTGGATGGTAGCACATCCGGGCCAAAAGAATATTCAGGACCTATTGGAAAACAGCTAGCTGCTTGTGAAAGTAAACCTCTAGCATCTTTTTGTGCAGTGTCTGGCAATTTGCTAGTATTACCTGATAATATTGTGAAGGAACTAAGCACGGATCAAAAGTATCTGTACGAAATGTGTCATGCTGTGATGGCTGGTTCCTGTTCCCTTGAGCTAGCGAACCGCCAACCTGGAAAAATGGCGCATTCGAGATGGCTCACTACTGCCAATCGCATACTCAGACTTTACGTAAGTACTGTTTCGCCGTCAAATAATTTGCAGCTGCTTGTGAACTACGTGGTCAAAGTTTACGCTCCTGTTTGGTTCCTAATCAAGCAAAACTCATCATTTAAAGATGGAGCCAAGCATATTTTTCAAATGGTTATATACTCTCGATTTTTGCCTGATAGTCAGATATCTATTGTAAATTCGGTGATCGAAAGAAACGCTTTTTTTGCGCACCCAGAAAACTTGCTTATTGCCATGTTATTCGACGATAGAGAGCATATTCGAGAGCTTGCATCTCGCAAAATATTAAAGGCCAGAGAAGCAGAAAAGAGCAACTCTTGCAGGGTATTTAAAGCACCAAAGCTTAACTTCTGAGCGCGAGACTACACCGATGTAATATTTTGGCAAGAGTGTGAAATATCAGCTCCACCAATTTTGCGACACGTCTCCAACGATGAACTTAGAATTAAGGCTAAAGAACACATCCTCGACATTATTGACTTTCCCTGCCACACACAGTCAGTGGAAAGATGTGTAAAACTAGTGACGGAGGCTTCTCAAAGCGTCACGGACGCTACAGCTCGGGATGGTTTTATTAGGAACAGATTAAAATCTCGCTCAGAAATGCCTAATTTTGGTCACAAAAACGAGTTCCGTTTTTAAAGTTGCCATTGATTATTTTGTCTTTCAACTATTTTATTTAAACCTCGCTTTAACTCATTGTTGTACCCTTAAATTTAATAAAAACCATTTAAATGTTATTTTCATATGATTTATAGTTTATATTAGGAACCCCTAAAAATAGCAAATTTGAAAAACTTCAAGGACTGGTAGAGGCCTCAAGATGCCGGATATCTAATTAAATTTTATAATAATCGTAATATATGTGTCAAAACGCAACTTTTGATACCTCTTGCGTAGCCGTAGCTCATTTTTTTTTCCCCATACATGAACGGGACACCCTAGTGAATATATAAAAAATACAAATAGATTTTCAGGATCCTATCTGCCTGTAACAACTGTTAATGTTAAAAAAAGGTATATAATGGTATAGGGGTACGTTATACCATTATATACCTTTTTTTTTTTTTTGGTGAGGTGGAAATCCTCACGGATGTCCTCCGTCCTGGGGCGGGCGAAGGTGTCTGTCAGACTCATACTGACTAAATCACCCCGTGTTCCTTCGTACACATGCGTCGAGGGTGCGGGAGCACATAAGCATTCTTGAACGTGACCCCAGACTAGTGCCGGCCCGCCTCTGCGGGCCCCATCTCTTTAAGCGGGGGGAGTGAGGTGTTTTGCTCCCCCTGTGACTATTAGACCAACAGCTTAAAATGCGTTCTGAGGCACGGAGTTATCACACCGCCAACTTCCAAACTCCGGGTCTACTGAGTATAGAAAAACCCAATAAAACTTTTTGCCCGACCAGACCAACGAGGCAAGTAATATTACTAAACAAGTATAGATACAATATAGGATAGAATCTGTACTTAGTTATTTTTGTATTGAATAGTTATAACGCATGTATTCTTTATAAAAGATAGCTTTCATATTGAAAAGAAATTGCTTTTATTATGAGAAAATTCCGATAAAATAGTATCATCTTCTTTCAATAGACATCAATGACTTTGCTTAATATTTTGTTTTAGGCTCAATTTACACCGCCGCGGAATGGAATGGAAGCGACTTTTTGCTACGAAATTGTACATAGCATAATGAACTTTATATCAATTGTATAACATACAAACGGCAGTAGCTAGGGGAATTCTCGAGAATGCGCGAGGATTCTGCGGAAGACGCGCAACATTTTTTTTGGCTCCTGTTTAGTTTGTATGTTATACAATTAACATAAAGTTCATTATGCTATGTACAATTTCGTTCGCTTCCATTCCAATCCGCGGTGGTGTAAATTGAGCCTTACGTACATTTATGTATTGTTCTTTTTTTGAATCGCAATATCGCGTCGTGTCTATGTGTACGTATAGCAGTGACTGAAGATGGTGTAATTGTTTTGAGTAACATAATTTATCAACCGACGACAAAAAGAGGAGGTTATCAATTCGACGCGTATATTTTTTTTTTTTTTTAACGTATGATCATCGAGTACTCGAAGACGGCTGAACCGATTTGGAAAATTCTTTTTTTGTTCGAAATTGGTACCATTATCACCAAAGTCAGGATCTGATGATGGGATCCTGGAGAAATCGAGGGAACTCTTCAAATATTATAGGCACACCTATGGCGTTTTGGGTATTTCTTATAGTAACTTCTGCAGTTGCTCTCAAAAAGTACCATTTGGAGAAGTGGAACTGATGATGAAGACCACAGATGGCCGCCGAAACTACTCAATAATAAGTATTGAGTGGATTGCGATTCAATTACTTGAATATGGATGTTAAGCACTTTATGCTCGTCACAATGCATATGGTGATGTAGAGCTGATGGTGAAGTACCAGGAGAACTCCTCAACAATTAACGGCCCAGCATTGGGAAAAGCAATATTTTGTAAAAGGTTATAAGTAGTTGACATTTAGGCTCTTGTAACTAGGTAAATTAAAAATCATCCAACTAAAAAGAGTGAAATAAAAACTTTTTAACAAAAAATTAAACCGACTTCCAAAAAACACTGCAAAGTGAAAAATAACTTTAATTTCGGAAGTCGGTGCCAAAAACGAAAAAACAAAACTAAAGACACCGACTACCGAAATTAAAGTTATTTTTCACTTTGCAGTGTTTTTTGGAAGTCGGTTTAATTTTTTGTTAAAAAGTTTTTTTCATTATTTATTTATTGCTTATAAGGTACAATGTAGTTCTAATAATACGATGTTCCACAAAACAGAACACACAGATGTATTGTAAATGCGAAAGTTTGTGAGGATGTATGTATGTTTATTGCTATTTCACGCAAGAACTACTAAACGGATTGGGATGAATCGGTAAGTAGATAGTTCACCTCAACCTTCCACCATTATCTCAAAATTCCCACGGGATTGGGATTTGCACGGGAAAATCTTCCCTCTCTTAATTAATAAACTTAAAAATACAATAATAACATTAAGGTAGGGTGCCAAGTAAGTAGTTTTTATTTATTTAGATTTGAATATTCTAGTATTATTTTCTGCTCTTATTTCCTCGGGTAAACCGATAAGTGTATATGGGATGCGTTGTTTTTTTATTTAGAAAAGCCTCGATCACGCTTGATTGTAAGCAATTGATGATCTACGATAGATCGAGTGAGCCCAGAAGATACCTGTTCACTTTTGCTTTAAAGGCTGATAATGATATATGATGCAAGACAAAAACCGGCGAAGGCAAAACTGGGCGCAAAATAAATGTGGAGGAGAAGCGCAAAATTTTGTCAGGTCCCTTTATTGGAAAAATATTCTCAAAACAAATATTCAAATGGTACACATTGTTCAGTATTGTCACGGAGAAAATAATTTGAACGAAGAAAATATACAAACTGTCATGCTATACAGCTTTACGTGACGAAAATATTTAACGTTTTGACAAACAGTAAATGCTATTTCACGTTTAGTGCTGCCGTTACGAATAAATGTTAACATGCGTTGCGGGTAAGTAATAATATTCAGAATTTCAGAGTGACGAAACACGCTCATTTTGTGGGTTACTGAGTAGGTATATAGCTACCATGAATTTAACGCGTCGCATTTAAATTTATTTGTCACTGGATTTCGGAGTTGAAACCCGTAAATCACGATCCCGTGGGAATTTCGGGATAAAAATGTAATATTATGTTATACAACGTGTAACAAATGTACGTGTATAAAAAAAGTTTCGCTACAATCGCTATAATAGATATTTGAAGAGTTCCCTCGATTTCTCGACTTCATAACAATGGGACCAGCTAGAAAGCATACTTTTTAAACAAAAAAAAGAATTTTCCAAATCGGACCAGCCGTCGTCGAGTAATCGGGGAACATACATAAAAAAAGTTTAAGACAAAGTGAGTACCTCCTCCTTTTTTTGAAGTATGTTAAATACAGTAAAAATTGAACTTGTATATTTACCTATATTTACATAAAATAATTTAGGGGGGTTAAGAAACAGTAGTAGTCCACATCAACGCCCAAAGTATTCCGGCTCATTTCCCCGAAATGCTGGCCAGTTTTGACTGTAAGAATATTCATGCTATCCTAGTTTCCGAATCATGGTTAAAACCTTGCCTTCCATCTTCTTCTTACTCTCTTCCAGGTTTTCAACTTATCAGGAATGACCGCGCTGTCGGTGGTGGTGGCGGGGTGGCCATTTATCTTCGTAATTATATTCCCTTTTCTATTGTTAACATGTCCGCACAGCCACCCCCTCCGAACGCAGGTGAACATCTTTTCCTTGAAGTTGAACTCCACCACTCTAAAATTCTCCTTGGAGTCTACTACAGCCCTTCTCTTCGAATTAATTTCTTTTCTTCCTTGGAGCGTATTTTAGAAAATTTAATTCCCTCTTACATTCATAGTATAATAATGGGTGACTTTAATACGTGCCTCCTTAAAAAAGACACTCGTTCCAATTCTCTCTTTCATATCGTAGAATCAACCAATCTCTCCATTCTTGATCTTGGTGCCACTCACCATTTTCCTAACGCAGTTCCTTCCTTGCTTGATCTAATTTTTGTCTCATCTCTTAGTCACGTCGCTAAGCACAGTCAATGCTCAGCAGACGCCTTTTCCTACCATGACCTAATTTTCACATCCTATAAAATTCGCCCCCCTAAGCATAAGTCAAAAACTATTCTGCTTCGCAATTTTGATGGGATGAAGATTGATTGTCTTCGAGAGGATGCCAACAACATTGACTGGACGCCTCTGGTTGATTCGTCATCAGTCGACGAACAGGTTGATTTTTTGACTACTGCACTAATTCAGCTTTATGACAGACATGCACCTATTCGAGCTGTGAGGGTTAAGCATCTTCCGGCGCCTTGGCTGACGGATGAAATAAACTTTTAATCCATAAAAAAGCAGCGGCGACATTTAAGTTTAAAGTTAGACCTAGTGACGCCAACAGGGAGAAATTTATCTCAATTAGAAATCACTGCAGCAAGGTGTGTAGAAATGCAAAACGCCAACATATCCATAATTCGGTTCAGAGTAGTGATCCAGCTAAGGTCTGGAAATTTCTCAAAACATTTGGTATCGGGAAAAAGTCTCATGAAACAATTCCTAAAGACATTGAATTAAACTCACTTAATAGTCATTTTTCTACTTCGCCATCAATAGATAGGGCTACTAAAACTGCTACTTTAAGTTATCTTTCTAAACTTCCGATACCTGATTATTCTCCTTTTGTCATACGTCAATTTACTGCTTGTGATGTTAAAAGGAGTGTTATGTCGATTACGTCCAACGCTGTGGGTAGTGACTGTGTCAGCCGTAAGATGATCATTCTCATCCTTGATAACGTTCTTCCGTTCATTCTATACATCCTAAATTTCTCAATTTCTAGTAGTGTCTTCCCACAAGCCTGGAAAGACGCCCAAATTATCCCTTTACCCAAAAAAACTCGTCCTGCATCTTTTTCTGACTACCGACCTATTTCTATTCTCCCATTCCTATCCAAAGTCCTTGAAAAGCTTGTCCACCAACAACTTAGCTCGTTCCTTTCTAAGTACAATCTTCTGAATCCCTTCCAATCTGGTTTTCGTCCTGGTCACAGCACTACTTCTGCACTCGTACATATTTCGGATGGAGATGGGGAAGTTAACTGTACTTGCACTACTAGACTTTAGTAATGCGTTTAATACAGTTGACTTCGACATTTTGCTTGGCATTCTCCGCTCGTTTAACATATCTCCATCGGTAATTGACTGGTTTCGTAGTTACCTGTTTGGTCGTCGGCAGCGTATTTCCATTGAGGACTCCTTTTCTTCTTGGTGTGATACCTCTGCCGGTGTGCCACAGGGTGAGGTTTTATCTCCTTTACTTTTCGTACTTTTTATAAATGCTATCACTCAACGACTATCTTCTTTCTACCACTTGTATGCTGATGATCTCCAAATTTACACCCAAGCTCCACTCGTAGAGTTATCTGATGCCATTAAAGCTATTAATATGGACCTTGCTCGAATTGGTGACTGGAGCGCTGAGTTTGGGCTGAAAATCAACCCTGCTAAGACTCAGGTTATTGTTGTTGGTAGTTCTCGTACTATCTCCAGGATTGATTGGACGGCACTTCCCCAGGTTTCTTTTAATAACACCGTCATACCTTTCAGTCACACTGTGAAGAACCTGGGAATACACATTGACGACACCCTTTCTTGGACTAAACAATTACAGGAAGTTAGTCGTAAAGTATTTGCGGGCTCCTTGAGACGCCTTCGTAATTTTCTTCCCATCTCCACTAAAATTGCAATTGCACAAACTCTCCTTCTCCCTATTCTGGACTATGCTGATGCCAGCTATCTCGACTTGACCCAAAACCAATTGGACAAGCTAGAGCGTCTTCAAAATCTCTGTATCAGGTTTATATTTGGCTTGCGCAAATATGACCACGTTTCTGATTTCCGTGCTCAGCTCAAATGGCTTCCTATTAGGTTTCGCCGGAATCTTCACTTACTTTCTCTACTTTATAATGTGCTATTTAAGCCTTTCACTCCTTTCTATCTTAAGGAACGTTTTCAGTTCCTCTGTGACACACATTCTAGATCCTTGAGATCATCGGAAAATCTAGAGTTGAGTATTCGTATGCATTCCACTTCTTTCTTTGACAAATCTTTTACCATACAAGCAGCTCGTTTGTGGAATGCATTACCCATAGAAGTGAGGCGTGCTCAAACGCTACCAGCGTTCAAAAGAATGGTGAAGGAGCATTACCTCTCCCTATAACTTTTCCCCTTCTTTCTCAATTATACATGTAATATTTATTAGTATATAATTTTGGTATTGTATGTATTTTATATTATTATGTTCAATTATATGTTTGTACACTGACAGCCCTTAATCTGTCTCCTTTAAGTTTGTCCACCCATAGGTTGTCTGTAAGAGATCGCCCTGTGCGATAAGACCGCCCATTGTACATTAGTTTAATTTTTTTGTATCTATAGAAATATTGTAAGGTGTACAATAAAGTATTTAATAAATAAATAAATAAATAGAGCAGAAGAGAAGAGAGAATTTAAAATGTCTGTCAGTTTATCTGTTTCTACACACTAATCTATTATGTTTACTAATTAGTCATTTATAAAACAAGCATAAAATTGGCTCAGTCACACTTATAGGACAAAACCTCGTCTTAAGCCGGCTCTACACGTTGGCCAACACAGTGGCGAATGTAGTGGCCAATGCGTATTGGCCGACGTGTAGAACGCGTGTTTGTGCATGTTGGGTGCACAAACACCCCCTCTACACGTTGGCGAATAGTCATTGGCCACTACATTCGCCACTGTGTTGGCCAACGTGTAGAGCCGGCTTTAAACAAAAAAGCCATGATCATTATTCGACAGTTTTTTTCCAAATGTTAAAGACGCTTTCTGCCTGTTACAATTTCATTTGCCACGTTTTGCTTTACTGATCAATTCGTATTTTATCTAAAAACTTTTTATTTAGTAAAGTTGGTTTAAAAGTGGTGAAGTAACCACCAGTCAAATAACTCAAGGAAATGGATTATCCTAATTAAATAAAACCTCCGAATTAACCCTTTCTAAATTAGCTGTGTCCAACGAGAAACTTTAATTAATCGACTTTCAAATAGGGCTGCCTCGTTCGGGTATATCCGAATATGTAAGTAGGTATATAACTTACGGATATTTTTGTAAGCCCTTATTTTCAGATACTTCATATCTTTTTCTTTCGCGGTGGTAGGACTCACGCCTCCCTGGCTTGCGACTGAAGGGTCACCTTCTCACCGAAGTTCGGTGTCAAGCAGTTCACTGTGTTTCGTCGTTGCGTGGGAATGTCAGTGTCTTTTTGGGTTACTCTGAACACTCATCTTTTGGGCTCACCTGTCCCATTTTAGACCACCATCAATCGCTTACCATCAGGCGTGATCGAGGTCAACATAGAGCTCATACGTAATAAAAAAATAAACTAAAAGAATTCATTTTATTCTGCATATCAGATTTTATTTCTATAACCATTAGCTCTGATTTGCCTATAGAAGTAAAGATATTGAAGATACAATGTTTTTAGGGTTCCGTAGTCAACAAGGAACCCTTCTTATAGTTTCGCCATGTCCGTCTGTCTGTCCGTCTGTCCGCGGTTTACCTCAAAAACTATTGGTACTAGAAAGTTGTACTTTGGCATGAGTATACACGTTAATGACGCCAAAAACGTAGTAAAATAACATTTTGAAAAAAAAACAATTATTTAGGGTACCTCCCATACATGCAAAGTGTGATTTTTTTTTTTTTTCGTTCTTCCCATAGTGTGGGATATCGTTGGATAGGTCTTTCAAAAATATTAGGGGTTTGGTAGACCGTTTTTTGATTAAGTAAACCGTTCGTGACTTATCAAGCTTTAAAGTACCAATTTTCGTTAGAGTCAAGTGTCCCCCCCCCCCCTCTATCAACTAAACGGTTGTAGTTAGAAATTCAAATGTCACGGCAGTAGTACCTATATATAACGAAATTTAAAGGAAAACTATCACACATAAGTGGGCTTTACAAGTTTACGAGTAATAATCGACCAATTGTATTTGACTCGAAAATTTCGAACAACTCTATAGAAATGTCGATAGATGGCGCTAAGCGCCAGTTGTATCGTGCTAGCTTCTTGTGACGATTGAGTAGTGTAGCTCTGTGTCCGTATTTAAATTCAAACACCGGCTATGACAAGTTTTATACAAATCTCTAAAAAAAATTAAAACTTTCCGTGCAAAATTGTCGGATCAGGTGAGAATTTGTATAGGAAGTCAAATTAGTTAGGTAGTCATGTTTGGCTTTTAGTTAGAGCATGGTACGAAACGATCAGTCAGCGAATACGACACGCACTTAGCTGTTATAAAAACTACGGAACCCTACACTGCGCGTGGCCCGACACGCACTTGACCGGTTTTTTTTTTTTTTTTAATAGGCCAATAAAGCTTAACCATCATTACCTCTTTTTCCAAGAGATAATATTTTATGTTTGTCAACAGATATGAAATCAGGCGTTACTTTGCATAAATCCGTACCAAACTATTCAGGAAAATATCTTACATGCAATATGCAGCACCACCCTCCCGCCTGCAAATATGTGCTCATGCAGAAAGAATGCAGTAAAATGGCAGTTGGAGCCTCGTCAAAGTTACAGGTTACGATTTTAGACAGCAATATTGAAGCTTTTATCAAAATCGGGTTGGTACCACTGAAGATAACCTCATACACGAAAACAATTTTACCCTTTGTTGGCAAAACCGAGTGAAGCTAGCGCGGGTGATGCGGTGGCGGGAAACGAAGCGGTTACGCCAGTCAACGTGGCGCAATCATCGTCTCTTTTTGGCCTGCGCTTTCAAAGTGTACGGTTGTGTTTTGTTTAATTTTGCGTGATTAAAATCTCTATTATCTAAATTTTGTGATTATACAAGTTATTCCTCACTTTTGTCTTGCTTATAAATCCCTAATCAGCAGTACCAGCAAAAATGGTTAACACTTTATTAAATTCCTAACTACATTGAAAAGCTACCTAATGCAATTCAAACAAGCATTTCAATTGCGATAGAGATTTTCTAAATGCCATACCACTTACCTACATTTTGACATTTTACAAGTGTTGCCGATTGGTATGGGGTATCGCATGGCAAGGAGTACCTAGGTACTGGGTCGTGGAGATCATATAGGCACACGCTCCGTATGGAACACTAATAGTCAGTTGCTAGTTAGACTGGAAGCCGATTCCAACATAGTTGAAAAAAGGCTAAGCAGATGGTAATAAGTGTTCCTCGGCGCAAGTGTGCGAGGGAACAACCAATTACTCATCCACATGTTTAGGGTCGAATGGCAAAAAACGAAACCCTTATAGTTTCGTCATGTCTGTCTGTCCCTCCATCCGTATGTCACAGCTATTTTATTCCGAAACTATTTGGACTACACACATGCAACTTGGTAGGGAGATGTATTCAGCTTTCCAATTTTAAGAAAAAATAAAAAAATATATTTAAAATTAAGAATAGATCCTCATACATGGTACTGAAACTGATATTTTTTTTCATGAAGCCTATGCGTTTGTGGTATTTATAGAAAGGTTTTTAAAAATGATACTGAGGTTTCTAAAGCCGCTTTTTCATAAAGTCAATCGTTTAAAAGATATAAACATGTCCCCCCCTCCTCTAACTTCTATAATGGAGGGGAAAATATTAAAAAAAAATATGCTGTAGGTCTTAATATAAACTTTCTAGTAAATTAGTTTGAACGAGATGGGTTCAGCCGTTTTTGAGATATAGCATATTTACTAAAACCGCAAATATAACTTTGTGATTCATACAAATACTATATGAAAAACAAAGTTATTTGGCGTAGTTACTACGGAACCCTTCATGGGCGAGCCTGGCCAATTTTTTCTATCTCTAGGTAGATATTCTTATGGATGTCATCATCGCGGTGACGGGGGAATGAGTCTATCAGACTCTAACTGACTAAAACCGGGATGGTTTTAGTCAGTTAAAGTCTATCTACATCTACCTAGAGATAAAAAATGTGGTTGAGTAATTAGTTGCTGCACTACGTGTTACGGGTTAAATTAAAATAAATAAATAATGAAGAAATCTTTTTTGTTGAACAAAAACACTAATTATATAATATTTACGATAATAGCTACACAAGTTACAAACTGTGGAGCAGCTGTAACTTTTTGAAAGACAGCGTTCTAAATGAAGAGAAAATAAAACACATTACTATATGAAGAAGTAACTTACAAACTAAGTATTTAGCATAAAGTATTAGTATTAAAACCAAGATCGTTTGCATTTCTGTGTGTTTGTGAGTTTTGAGTGGCTTGAAAATGAGTGTAAGTGTAATGTAGTTGTATGAAAAAATGCTGTATGTATGTATGTATTGTAGTGTGTGTATAGAGTAACGTAGTTGTGTGGATAAATCCGGTGCCCTGGAACAAATATTTTGATTGCCTAAATCTTCTTATGTGTATATAAAAATCAATTGCTGTCCCTTAGTCTTGCTAAAACTCGAGAACAGCTTCACTGATTTGATTAATTCTTTTTGTATTATTATCAGGGAAGGATCATATTTTCTCGCCTTTTAGGCGAGAAAATATGGATAATAAAAACAATATGGCGATACGAAGTTCAGCGGGTCAGCTAGTAGTTATTATAGTTGTTTTGAATCTGGGCCTTTGTAAAAAAGCACTCATGTCACAGGAGATATTTATAGTAAAGTGAAGAAGTGCCGCCCTACCGCTGGCGAAATGTTTCTTGTCTTTCACTACCGTTGTCAGAATGTCATTAGACTTGCCTCAGAATACAAACTTTTTGGTTAAAATCGTTCAAAAGTTTCAAGACTATTTGCAAAATCATGGTTTTGCTTTTTTTAAATGGCAACCCTATTTTTAATTTGGCCCAACTTTTCATTAATTTCAGGGCAATTTTAACCCTTTTTGATGTCATTATGCAAAAGATTGTGTTAAGCCAAGTCATTATTATTCATTAATGTTCACCATATTAGTTATTTATCGTGATTGTCGTGTTTTTTGTATAATGACTTAATTATAATACATTTCTGTTTATTCATCACCATCTGCTTAGCCTCTTCAAGCTATGTTGGAGTCAGTTTTCCAGTCTAACTGGAGGCAGCTGAGTACTTGTGTCTTACATTGAGTGACTTATCTAACCCCCACTTTACCACGATAAAAAACATAACCCTCCTTCAGTATTGTAACACCAATAAAGTTTGTGTCACTGTTACTTTTTTCGAACAGACATTTCACTTTCACTGTCATACAATAAATTGATAACATGGCTAGGGCCCTTCGATTGACGTAGATTTTAAAGTGCTACAAAGGTGGGGACGGTGTCCATACATTTTTGGGCATTGTCCTTTACTGCAAATTTTTCAATATTTTTAAGAACTGTAAGATGAAAAACACAGTCAGTGTGCGTGTGTGTAAAGACACATAAGAGACATCATAAATCATATCTTTTGATTGCGTTGACTTGCAATTTTGGTTTGTTTTCAGCTAAAAGAGACTGTAGACCTAAGTATACTTGTAAAGTTTTACGTCGCTACGCGCTCTACAGAAAAAGGTTCTTTCCAGACAGACGGACAATGAAATTATTGTAGAAGGATTGTCATATAAAATTACAGAAGGTTTGTGAGGATGTATGTATGTTTGTTGCTCTTTACGTAAAAGCTACTGGACGGTTCTTAATAAAATTTAGTAAGTAGATAGTTGACATCCTAGAATAATACACAGAATACTTTTTATCCCGGAATTCCCACGGGATTGGGATTTACGCGAAAAAACCCACTACGCGGACGAAGTTGTAGGCAAAAGCTAGTAATTTATAATAACAATTCTAATAGGTTAGTCGACAATCGTTTCAGCCAATGGCTTAATAGCGCTAGAACCTTGACCAACACCTTAGAAGGCTTTCGTTAATCAGCTGGATTAAGGGCTTGCTTTAGAAATCGGTACTCCTGGACAGGCGCGTATTGTAAGGAGGTTCCTCTCTCTAGAGCCCTGACCGCCGGTAGCTTGGACCTGTTCCCGACACCAGTGGGCTACCGTTATTTATTTTTGTAGTGATTTTAAATGAAAATAATATGATTATATTGTAATAAATGGAATTGTAGTCATAATAAAATTATAAACCTTTATTATAATTTTTAGGGCCCATACAGAATACTCTTTTATCAAACATATCCGATTTTTGGCTTACTGCACGCAATGTACTGACAAGTCTAGTACTTTTTAGAGTTTCATATTTCTCCAAATTTGTCATGAAATGTTTGTCTCTAGTATAAACAAAATTGATTTAAGCGATGACGGGATTGTGGACATGTTCTAACAAGATACCACGGCCCCGGAACGGAAGATCAACTGAAGGAACAGAGCGAGAGTAGTCATTCCATTATTTTCCCCATGAAAAAAGCGGTAATTTGGGCGCCAAATAACCTCGCTCGCAATAACGCATGCATGACGACAGTAAAACGGCGTTTCGTCCGGGTTTTTATAGCTTCGTGCTTATTAGTCTAACGAAGCAAACAGAATCCGAAGCGAAACCACCGCTAATTTATATTACAATAAGACAAGGTTACCTGGCCTGCTGTAGGAAACATGAATATAGTATATTGTATATACTAATATATACAAGTCTTGTATACTTATAAACGTCAGGAAATTATTTTCATAATTCCATAAACTAGTAATACTTGGCATGCGTTGCAAAGCCACGTATAATTAAATAGTAGTATAGTGCAACGCTAATGACAAGTAACTGCTTCCATCAATATACAACGTGTAACGGAAACCCCATATCTAACCAAAAGGCTGAAGACAACATTTGGTATGGAGTCTCTATGCACAGTTTTAGCACAAAATAACTGACTCAAAGAATTGATACCAAATTATTGGTTTTATATATTTCTTGAATACCAATCATAACAACCATGTCACAGCACTACGAGGGTCAATAACTTTCCACGTCACTTGCCAATAACACGATAATTCTTTTCGTTCTTCTTAATTCGAATAATTCGGTCTCTGGTATTGTGTATTGGAATTTGTAATAAGTTCTACACCCGTAGACTTAGGATTACAAAACCCTTGCCATATCGTTTGTTATTATCCAAAGAAGCCATGCACTTGGTATGTATATACCCTTTAAATTACACGTTGTATATTATAAAACGCTTCCGTTACTGACTGATTGACAGACAACGCACAACCGAAACTACTGGGCGTAAGAAGCTGAAATTTGGCATGTATGTTCCTTGGGGTGTATAGGGTAGCACTAAGAAAGGATTTTTGGAATTTCCCACGGGATCGGCAAAAACCTCCTACGCGAACGAATTCGCAGGCAACAGCTAGTAAATACAAGGTGTAACAGATTAAGCGCATTATACCTGTCACCCAAATTAGAATATTAAATTATAAGTCTGAAACTACGAGTACATCCGTAACTAAATAAATTGAAACCAAACCTAGAAATTTTTTATAAAATAGTTATCCTTACTAAACGAAAAACGTATGTGCGTCATACACTCATGCAATGTTAGCGATACACGCACACGAGCGTATTTCCTTGAATTAAGGATTGTATTAATTTGTCATGATACTGTGTTTCCATTTGTTAAATTAAAGATTTTTCCGTCAAAATTTAACACTTATTTTTTATGATGGAAATCGATTTAGAAGCCGATTCTGAACCTTGTATGTATATAATTTAATTATATTTTAATTCAAAATTTGATCCTATAGCATTCGATGGCCAGTTCTGTTTTAAATCATGTGTAGTTTAAGTAAGTTAGTAGTAAGTTTTTGTATTAGCTATAATATATTTGTGCTGTGCACTCCTGTATATATATTTTTCTTTAAAAAGAGAACTAACAATGTGGGTAGAGTTTTTACATTACTAGTTTTTGTAAACCCCTCCAAATCACCTAAATTTGCTTGTGTCTGGAATTGGCAATAGAGTAATGGGCGGGCTATATGAAGTGTTTAGCGAATACGTCGTTGATGAGCCATAAATCATCCAGAAATAGGCAGCTGGTCCATTAAACCTTGCATTTAAAATGACAACAAAAAGCCCAGTACGTATTTAAAAATGAACGCTTATAAGCTTACAAAACGATGATTACCACACGGAACGAATTAACGTTAAATGAGCTTTAATGTTTCACATTGAGAAACTTGTAGCTTCCCAAATAAATAAAAACTCTGAAGAGGGTTGTTCATTATTATAATCTTCACGCTGCTAAGAGAGAAAGAGCAGGATATACTTACGATGACCTTGGGTAGTACGGGCTTATAGAAAAAGTAATCAATTGACGAAACACTATAGCTAATATACATAATTATGTACTAAAATACAAACTAGAATAAAGCATCAAAAAATTTATCCTCCACGCTGTCGGCTAGCAACGTACCCAAGATACTGGCGGCATTGCCTCGTTGTATGGCAATGCTTAGCCGTTGACCAAAGAAATAGCCAGCTCTTGGGTCGCGGGAAGCGTCAACGAGCCTTTTCGATATGTCTTTAAAAAGCCTGTGAGCACACGGGACCCCAAAAGGCTCGAAAATATAGTTATCACCGAGATGACTATATTTACGTCGCTTGAGGTTTTCCGCAGCCGTAGCGGAAAACATTATTAATTCGTCGTAATATAAAATATGTTTTTGAGGATAGAAATATAACTATTATACATTTTGTTTCGAAAGTTTACTAACACGATTTAGCCTTCAGACGTTTAAAAAATTACAGATAGTATCTCGTGTAAGAGATATTCAATACTTATACAGAGCAAGTAAGTAATTGCTTGGTAAAACTATGTAATTAATTAAGGGCGCGGCCACTGTTTTGGGAATTAAATAGATATACGGCTATAGATTACTCTCAATTTATTGCTTAACTGTGCGGCGTTACCCACAACATTCGTTTTAAATGGTATGTATGTAAATACTACGTAATGTAGTAAAGAAATTGTTGTGGATTTGGGTATTTCATCACTATTGCAAGTTTACATTAATTATTAATTATTATAAATAGACTTGTCTCGAAAAACTCGGGGCTAAATATGAAGTAGCAACTACATAGGTTGATCTTTTGGTTGGCCGTGCGCGCACTGCCTTGCGGTGGCCGCAATTCCGGTAGAACTACCGGAATTGCGGCCACCGCAAGGCAGTGCGCGCACTGCCTTAAGGTAAAGCAATGATTCACAAGATGGGTCCGAAGATGAAGGACCATCCTAACATATCAAGATACAGCCGTGCCTCTGAAAGCACAGTAAACTGTTGAGCTCGGCTATGATTTGTACATCTTTGACAGATGGGTAGTCAAAAGCCAGAAAATCTGGTCTGGCCAAGGGTGACTGGGTTTACCCCATATCTGCCCTCCGAAAGAGGGCAAATATGGGGGTTTTAGAGGTCAGATAGATAGTCGTTCCATGTAAACCACTAGTACTACATATTAGCGCGAATACGTGTAGAAACATACAGTATGTTAACTAACAGAGGGCGTTACCGTTTACCCGCAATAGTATAGCATCCATGCATGCTAAAAAATATTACCATTCGAAAACAAAATGCTTTTATTTTTTTTTTATATTAAAATATTCACTAAAAATGTTAAATTGATACGTAAAAGAAACACTCTGTACACGCGTACGCATTCATAAATAAATTGCAACGTTGCCAACCTTCAAGTACCTTAAATGTTCTCAATGACCTTAAATGTTTTTACTTTTCATAACCTAAAAAACGTTTTTGTTATCTCTATGTTATCTCGGTATTCTCATGATCAATATTGCTATTGATGTTTTTGTAGTAAATAGTGTTTATTACCAGTCAATTTAGTATTCATATTATTATTGTCTGTTGAGTTGAGTAAGTTAAGTATGGGCCGTTGCCGGAGTCCTTTGAAAAGATACAGTTTCTTTAAAAAATTGAACTAATTTTATTGTACGCTTAGCCTAAGAGCCTGAGAAAATTACGCCTTTTGAAAGTTACTGATCTTTTCTTGTCACTCAAAACATCTATACTCTATGGTGCCTTACTATGGAGTCACTTGTGATTGGCGTCACACGAAATAAATAATTCTGTCTATTTTATTTTCGATTTTAAAGCACTCATAACTTTAGTATTTAATTAATGTCGTTTACTACGTTGTATTTTTGGGTTAAAAATCGTACCTACCAACTTTATAAGTTAGTTAAAACAAAGAACGTAATTCTTACTCTATTATTATTCAACTAAAGCCGTCAACTATAACATACGTGATCACTCAAAGCGCTGAATTATATCCTAAGAACAAATATCAGAAGACGACCAACCCGCTCTAGTCCCGCGTGATGGAATGGAATACGGCCCATTACCTTTCAACATAATGACTATTTATACACATTGTGTACTTAACAATATCTCTTATCCAAATCACTTGTCGCAGGTCTGCTGAAATAAGCAGCACCTTTGACTTTTGAGCACTTCTATCTGTATTTATTCTTTTCTTTCTTTTTTATTGATAATTGGTTCGCGTTTGACCACTATCTCACCTAATGGTCATCACATGGTAAGTGATGATGTGGTCGAAGATGGAGCACGCTTACTTAAAAGTAACCTATTCACTCTTGACTTAAAGACCCCTAGATTATAGCAGCATATCGGGAAACACAGACTCCGGCAGGGAATTCCACTCCTTAGCCGTACGCACAATGAAGGTATTCCCAAAACGTTTAGTGCGTATATGTGGGATGTCCACCATGTAACGATGACGCATCGCCATTTGCCTTGTAGTCACATGAAGTGTAATTTGTGTACATGTAGAAAAAATATCGTACGTAGATAATTGAATTACTGTATTTTTGTTTAAAAAAGGCATTAAATATCAGTAATAACATACACACAGTATAACTCTAGTGAGTTTAACACTTTTTAAAGACATTATCGCTAGAGTCTGTTACAAGGGCAATCTATGGGTCAGTTACGCCAGAAGATCGCTGGATGTGCTTCACGTCCAGTATAATAATGTTTGCTGGATGCTCTTGCGACTGCCTCGTTCCTGTAGTGCCTCAGTCTGAGGCACTACATTACTAGCCTCAGAGATATTTGGGCAAGCTCGTACGGATATTTTCCAAGCGATTATACTGAAGACAAAAGCGTCGCATCTGAGGAGAGTGAGGGACAGTCGCAACAGCATCCTGAGAACGGTAGGAGAGAGTGCCCTCTCCGATTATGAAGCAGTTTGGGTGGAGGGTGATGGGTACTGACACTAGATAATAAGTTATTAGATATAACTTACTCACACTTTATGGATTCTATGGTGCGAAATAAAAAAGTTAATTTATTTATTTATTAATAATAATAAAATACATCATTATTCAATATCAATACAGTGAACAACATCGTAATCAAACATTCTTCATTATTTTATTGCAGTGATTTTCACTCTAAACACAAGCTTATTTAGTTTAGTTGGAGGGGTTAACAAGATTGCTAGTAATGTGAATTCTACCCACATTGCTAGTCCTTTTTAAAAGAAAATATTATAAATGATATATCATTGTGTACATACATAAAAGTAGACTATGAGGACACGTGTCTATCCCCATGACACGAATGCGAACCGTTACTGAAAGTTAGTTTGAAAGAATAACTATGAAACAGAAAAGCTACTCAGAATTTAATTAACTGAAAGTGACAACACGTGCAAGACCAATTAACTCAGAATAGTAAAAAAGAAACAGTTTAAATAATAACCTTCTCCCACTCTCATTGCGAATTCAAGCCCATTACAGTTGAAGTCAAATTGCCCAATTTAAGTAAAAACTTTTATTTTTACAGATGGCGCAGAAACGGGAAACTCAACAAAGGAAATGATCGATCAACTACCAACAATGCACACTTGAAGCAAAAAAGATGGATTTAAAAATGTTATTTACGATTGCCATCATGTGCAAATTCAGTTATTCTCAAACCGATATATACGGTAACTCGTCTATATCAAAATTAGATAGCATAACAAATTCCGTTGACAAAGCAAAACTTGCGTCTAACAAAACTGAAAATGAATTCGAAATAGAAGAGTTAATGATTAATACTACACTAAACAAAGATAATAAGGATACATTAGAAAATAGTACTGATATGTACAATAATAGCGACTGCGTTGGAGACGTGGAATATTGTGATTTATCTGAAGAAGATTATTTGAATCTACTGAATGAATACATATTCCCACAGCCAGCAGAATGGGTTTTGATAGCAACGCATGGTATAGTGTTTGTGATTGGTTTAATTGGAAACTCCTTAGTGTGCATAGCAGTGTACAGAAATCATTCTATGAGGACTGTGACGAACTACTTCATTGTAAACCTGGCCGTGGCTGATTTTATGGTGATTCTCATTTGTTTACCTCCCACCGTGCTGTGGGATGTGACTGAGACGTGGTTCTTTGGGACTGCGATGTGCCGAATCGTGCTCTATTTCCAGGTGAGTGAGTTCATTTTTTATTACATAAGAATTGTTTACAAATGTTCGTTTTTACTTTTTCTTAATAACCAATTCTAAATCTTTTATTGGTATTTTTAGGCCATCGAAAACCATTACTTACATTTCAAGTATTTAAGCCTTACCTACCTCCTACTAAAAAAATATATGAAATTATAAGACATGTACCTTGTAGATATGTACCTACATGTAACTAAAGCGTCTATCCTTCTAGTCTATCTTTGTTTTATCGACTTCTGCGAGACGTTTACTCTTCCACCTACGTACTGTCATGACTCGCGAGAAGTTAACATTGTATACAACAAATTTTAGTATAGTTTATTGTTTTAAAAAAGTTTTGAAGTGATTAGCCGTGAGCTCGGGGTGAGCGAGTCGAAGACACTGAGTCGTAGACATTTAGTTCGTATGTATCTCAAAACTTCACCACAATAATATTATAATAAGTGCTATTATAACGTTGCCGACTATTTAAATGACAAACTTTAAAGGGATGTACTCAACTAACATGCGATTTATTTTTATATAGTTATGAATTTCTCAACTCTTTTATTGTTAGCCTCAGTCCAGAAGTAAAGGGGTTCGTGACAAAACACATCATTACAACAATATAATTATTTTAATGCCTTTCCATAATATTTCAGAACGATATCGATGTATCACTCAGATAAGTATATAATAATAAGTTCTGTATTTACACTGCTAATTTAAATGATAGGTCTATAGCACTGGCATTACAGGCGTGTTTACTAATCGGTGTCTCGAGCAAGAAAGCCGACTGTTAGACTTCTCAGCAAATCACACCAAACGTCATGACCGACTGACAAGCTATTCGAGCTGTCAAATAAGTTACATAGGTTTTAGTCGATTAAATAACTACGGTTGCCAGAAATAAGCTAACATTAATATTTTTTCTACATAATGTTTCTAAATTAATCAATTATTAATTATATAAAATCTCTTAAGTAAATATGATTGTTTTGACACAACTTTCATTGTTTTGTAATTTGAATAATAATTTTTTGTTATTGTATTTGTACGCCGAACTTTTAGTCTTTTATCACAGCAAATCACACCAGACGTCATGACCGATTGACAAGCTATTCGAGCTGTCAAATGAGTTATATAGATTTTAGTCGATTAAATAACTACGGTTGCCAGAAATAAGCTAACACTAATCATTTTTTTACATATTTTTTCTAATGGACATTAATCAATTATTAATTATATAAAAAGTCTTAAGTAAATATTATTATTTTGACACTTACACATGTTTTTAACAAATACATTTGTATATCTTATCTTAATATGAAAATGAAAAGGAATTTGAAAATTAACTATTGTCTTAAAAATATGTCACACAATTTGTTCTGGCCCTAATCCCACATTAAGATTTCTTGTGTTTTAGGATCTAGGCTTTGAGTTGGTTTGCTAACCCGAACTTGAACTCGAGCTTGTTTAAATTTATAAAAAAATACGTGTCAAAGTGTTATTTGATAACCAATTTGCAAAATTTACTCACTTACAAAATTGTTGTGATCGCGGGTACACCCTGAATATGACTGGCACAGGAACGTAGAGCTTGGCACAAGCGAACAAAGCCCTATCCATATCCAGCAGTGAGTGAAGTCAGTATACAGGGTTAACTGTAAAACACCGTTAACCTCTCAGGACTATGTTACTAACATCATAATCAACAACTTTAGTTCTATGACTTTTAAAAATTCGTCATAAGATTTTCATAGAAAAATAAAAATATTTAAATTGAACGCTAGTCTAGCTAGCAAGCCTATGCGAAGCAAAAGAAAGCGATAGTATAAATCGCTTTTAATTTAAATATTTTTGTTTTTGTATGAAAATCTGGTGAACTAAAATATGACGAATTTGTAAAAGTCATAGAACAAAAATTGTTGATTATGATGTTAGTAATATAGTCCTGAAAGGTTAACGGTATTTTACAATTAACCCTGCATAATAAAGTCAGTATATAATATTATCTTAACTATATCTATAATATGATGTCCACCGTGCGGAGACGCTTCATAAAGTCCTTTTAAAATTAAATTGCAGAACAATAATAAGAGCGCGTTTGACACGCATGACGAGGTGATGCCTAATGCTCCACTTATGTACGTACTAGCAGTCGTTCGGGGCTTTCGTACGATACGACTCTTGTGGACTTTATCACCATAAAAACATAACTCTCCTTTTTACAGTCGGGTTGAGTTGCCGTAGCTTATAACCTTCCTCAAGCTTCAAACTACTTCCATACAAAATGTCATCCAAATCCACCCAGTACTTTCAAAGATTAGCGCATTCAAACAAACAACAACTTTTCCGCTTTATAATACTAATTATAGATAAATAAACCTTTTGAACCGACCTCTAAAAAGAAGGAGGTTCTCAGTTCGTCTTGAACTTTCACTCGTAACTCGAAGACGGCTGGACCGAATTAGAAAATTCTTCTTTTATTTGAAAGGATATACTTTATAGTTGGTACCATTGTCATCACGTTACGATGTGATGATGGAATCATAGAGAAATTGAGGGAAATCTTAAAATATTATAGGCACACCTATAGCGTTTTGGGTATTTCTTATAGTACCTTGAGCAGTTGCTCTCGAAAAGCACCATTTGAGGAAGTGAAACTGATGATAAAGACCACTGTTCACGCATCAAATGCGTGTGCATATGGAGAGAGACATGTTAAACATAAACCGGCTCGAAGGACCATGTTTAAGATCTCAGGGAGATGAATGAAATAACTGGACTGTATATGAAAATATATTTGAATAGCAAAAAATAAGTAGCGTTACAGTGTGGGGTCGTAAGAGGGACGCGTGTGCCTTAGAAGCTGTCTGATCGAGTGAGTGGCGCTGTTCGCCGTCTGCTGCGCGCCGGTGCTCCACCACGCGCCCGTCGCACGCCGCCTCAGCCGTTGGTGACGTCAGTCCATATGCTCACGCGTTTGATGCGTGAACACCACAGATGGCCACCGAAACTACTCAATAATAAGTATCTCTAAACTACTCAATAATCGTAGATTGCGATTCGATTACTTGAATATGAATGTTAAACACTTTTTCCTTGCCACAGTGCATATGGTGAAGTAGATCTAATGGTGAAGTACCAGGAGAACTCCTCAAAAATCAGCGGCTCTGCATCGAGTAAAGCAATATTTTGTAAAAGGTGATAAGAAGTTGATCTTTTGGCTTTTGTAACTACATAAATTACAAACTGACCCACTAAAAAGCGTGAATTTTTTTTGTAGCAAAATATAAATCCTACTTCCATATATACAAATACTACAAAGCCAAAAATAACTTTAATTTCGGAAGGCGGTGTCAAAAAAAAAAGAAAATACATAACCAATAAAACCGACTACCGAAATTAAAGTTATTTTTGCCTTTCTAGTGTTTTGATATGGAAGTCGGTTTTATTTTTTGATAAAAAGTTTTTATTTTTTAATAACCAACCAAAGAAAACATTAGAACTCCGTACGATATAACGTGTCTAGGAGTGACTCGTGGGAAGACAAATTATGATTCTAAGAATATATTTGGAATTGCTTCAGCTTTTCCTTGAAGCCACCTGCGCTTTCCATTGTTATCGGACAAAAGCCACGACACCTCTTTTGAATATAATATGAGATTGGGTTATATCGGGACTGAGAAGAATATTTTTATTTCTTGTTGTTAAGGAAATGGTAATGCATTTTCAGTAAGCCTTTACTTTTATATTATACTAGCTGTGCCCGCGACTTCGTCCGCGCGGAATAGTGACTTTCGGCAGCATTTTTAATTTTTTAGGCTAATTATTTTGAAAATAAAACTCATACATAATTTGAATGTCATATTTATTAATATCTAATCAAAAGTCTAAAAAATAGGTTTCAAGCTTCTAGCTTTAAAAATAACGTAATTTCCATTCAAACTTTCATCCCTATTTCAACCCCTTACAGCCTATTTGTTGCATTAAAAAGCAGCCTATGTGTTTTCTCAGGCTCTAGACTATGTACGCACCAAATTTCATTAAAATCGGTTCAGTAGTTTAGGCGTGATTGCGTAACACATACAGACAGAGTTACTTTCGCATTTATAATATTAGTAAGAATAATGAGCGGTTATGTCACAATTCCGAGGGCTTTAGTACTTCTTTTTCTGCGAATCTATTTATCCATGAATTGGTTGATAATTTTCAGATATATATAAAATTAGCAGTCGCGCGGAGCTTCGCTACTGTGGACTTTATCACCATTAAAACATAACCTCCTTCCTTAACAGTCGGGTAATAAGTATAACCTTCCTTAAGCTTCAAGCTTATTCCATACGAAATTCCATTCGAATCCATCCAGTACTTTCGAAGATTATCGTCAAACAAACAAACATTACCAATAATATGAGTTCTTTTATCGTTTAAAATAGCAAAAGCAATGTTTGATTGTTAAATTAATAAAGACATTTTACGAAGAATTTTCGAGATTTAGTTATTTGATATTGCATGGCTACGGTGTTCAGTTTTTCTTGGTTGTGTGCATTCGTTGTTAACTGTTTCGAATGGGTGAGATTAGAGATTTAGTTATTCGAGATCCCATAGCTACGGCGTTAGAGGTTTCGTGGTAGCGTGCATTAGTTGTTAAGTGTTTCGTATTCGTAAACTTACGGGGACGTGTTCTTCGGTGCTTCATTTGAAATCACGTATCACACCCATAATATTAGTGTTATAATTTGAGGAGCTCGTGGCTAAACTGTAACAGCCGTACGGATTAACCTTCAAAGTTAAGCAATACTTGCTGATAACCACCCATCTTCAAATCGAGATTCCTCGTACCAGCTGTCATTCATCTTTGACAGACGCCTTGTGATTAGCTATAACCTGGGAGTCTTTAAATCAAGAGTGAATTGGCACGCGAGGCAAGGCAACTTCTAGGCAAGCGTGCTTCATCTTCGACCACATTCTCGCTTAACATCAGGTGAGACGTAAACCTATAAATAATAAAAAAAAATAGTCAGAACTCAGAAATTCAGACACTAGTCTTGTTACCTATCACAACCTAGTACCTGGTAAACATGATACCTGGAATGGGTTTCCTGTTTAGCAGCTACTGGGCTGTGGAATGTCGAGCTCTGATAGGTATAATAATAAATATAATAATAATAAACGTTTATTTATCATCAAAACAGTACATGGTTGATACATACATATTGTTACATGGTCAGTTCATCAATACATAGCTATTACCTATAAATACAACATTTGTACTCAAAGTCGGTGAACCCTGCCTCTTAAACTAGGGTTACCTGTGACTTAAGAGGCAGTGATCGGCTTAAATGTTTCATAACATAGTACATTACTTGTGCGAAGTGTGTCGGTCTACCATATGAAGTAGATATTAAACTAAAGGACTAAACCGTAAATATGATAAATAGATAAATATTAAGCAAAATATGGAAAAAAGGAAGGTTAACTCGAGGATGTAGAGCGGTGTGTGTGAGTTTGTCTAACTGTGTGAGAGTGTGTGTGTATATGTAGAAGTATGTGAGTGGTTGTGTGTAACTGCACAGGAGTATATAATGTGGGTGATGGTAGTTCTAAGTGTGCAGCAAAATACAATAAATATCATTAAGCAATGAGGAAACAGGTATAGTCACTCCATGTGTCAAAACAATAGTACTTAGCTGAGTACTAGTGTACTCCCGGTTAGACTGGAAAATGACCCAAATATAGTTGGCAAAAGGCTAATAAAGGCAGACGATGATGATATAAATAGGTTTAAATCATTTATTCTCAAAAAAGACATAGCAAGCCGCTTACATGAGAACATAAAATAAAATGTAAATTTGAAAGCAGGTCACCGTAACGGACCAAATTAGTGTGTATAAAGTAGGGTCACTCGATCAACAATTTCATCCGCAACTTCATTATGAGGATTTATTGTAAGAATAGTTTTTAGGGTTCCGTAACTGAATGGCAAAAAACGGGACCCTTATAGTTTCGTCATGTCTGTCCGTCTGTCTGTCTGTCTGTCTATCCGTCCGTCCGTATGTCAGCCATTTTATTCCGAAACTATTAAGACTATACATGTGAAACTTGGTAGGTAGATGTATTCTGTAAACCGCTTTCCGATTTTATGAAAAAAATAAAAAAATATTTAAAATAAAGGAGGGGAACATACTTGGAACTGAAACTGAAAATATTTTTTTTTTCATGAAACCTATGCGTGTGTGGTATCTATAGACAGGTATTTAAAAATGATATCAAGGTTTCAAAAACCATTTTTCATAAAGTTAATCATTTAAAAGATATACGCATTCAAAGTGGTAAAATGTGTCCCCCCTCTAACTTCTATAATAATGGAGTGAAAATTTTTCAAAAAAATATATGCTGTAGATCTTAATGTAAACTTTCAACCAAAATTAGTTTGAACGAGATCGGGTCAGCAATTTTTGAGGTACAACATATTTTCGAAAACCGCAAATATAACTTTGTAATTCATACAAACACTATGAAGTTATTGGGCATAGTTGTAAAAAATATAAATAAGCTAGTTTTAAGAAATTTGTACGTTTTTTTTTAATAAATATACATAAATATTATTATATTATTATAGTTACTTCGGAACCCTTCATGGGCGAGTCTGACTCGCACTTGGCCAATTTTTTTAAAGTATAATTTTGCAGCTGCGATCTAAAACCGTTGAACGAGCTTACATTTTTTATGTTAGAAGGTAAATTATTAAATAGTTGTGTTCCTTCATAAGTTATGCTCCTTTTGACATAATTTGTGCGAGTCCTTGGTAAAACAACTAAACTAGGTCGACGCAAGCTACGTTTGGATACTTCAGATATCTTGGTGAATAATACGTTTGTAGGAATAGTTTTATCTAATATTTCCTAATTAAAACACAAGTAGGTACTGTACATGTATAGTTGCCTTATATTCATTAATTTAGTTTCCTCAAAAAATTTATAAGTTGGTGTTAAATATGTATTTTTATTATTTTATTTTGTATCCTTTGCAGTTCTTGTAACTTTGTTTTATTTGAATTTCCCCAAATTTCGATGAGGTAAGTCAAATGTGATTTAACAAGTGAATTGTAAATAGTAAAACAAAGCTTTTTTGGTATACAGTGACTAATATTATAGAGAGAACCAATAAGTGATGAAAGTTATCTTTAATATAGTCTATTTGATGATTCAATTTTAGATAGCTATCCATTCTAAGACCGAGGTACTTTTCTGAATTTTTTTTTCTCTAGTGAGGTGTTGTTAACTAATAATGGGTCATGAATCGGTATTTATTTATTTAAACTTTATGTACAATTAGCTTTTGCCCGCGACTCCGTCCGCGTGGAATAGTTACTTTGGGCTAACGTTAAATTTAACCCCGATTTTAAAGCATTATTCATTGGCGCTCCGCTCCTATTGGCCTTAGCGTAATGATATATAGCCTATAGCCTTTCTCTATAAATTGACTATTTAATTAAAAAACAATTTTTCAATTCGAACCAGTGGTTCCTGAGATTATCGCGTTCAAACAAACAAACAAACTCTTCAGCCTTATATTATTAGTATAGATAGCTATTGCCCGCGACTTCGTCCACGTTTCCGTCGTTTTACGTAAAAAAAAGTAGCCTATGTTCTTCCTCACGGTTCAGTGATTTTGATGTAACAGACAGATTAACTTTCGTAATTTAGTAGGGAAATATAATATGTCTATCTACAGTACTGTTGAAAAATATCGCAATACCGAACCGCACAATATTATTGTTAATATCTGTGCCTGCGACTCCGTCAGCGTGTAACTCCTTGTGTGTTATTAAGTTAATGTATTGGTAATATTGTTTAGATCACGTTTTCATGAGGCTTAAGTACCTATAGAACGAAAATACTTCAGCGCAAAGCTTCCGGGTAAACTATGTTGAAAGTTGACCCGTCCGGCACGTGAACATAAAGATTTCTAGAACTGCTAACCCGGGAAAGAGCGACGTACAACTGACCATGCGAGAAACAACTGACACCGAGATCTACTCCAGCAACACGAAAAGTCTGCCCTTGAGCCTTATTAATTGTCATTGCATAACACACCGATACTGGGAATTACGTTCTTTTAAATTGGAATGGAAAATTATTTGGTATTATGGGAATTCTGGGAATAAAGACGGTTTCTCCTGCACCGCAACCTGTTAAAATTTGAGCCTCGATTATATTTTGTTGCAACTGGGTTACTTTTAGCCGAGTGCCATTGCAAAGTTGTGGTGGTTTTAAATTTCGGAGCAGAATAATAATCAGAAAGCTTCGAACTGCTAAGCTATCGGGAGTTACACGTGTTATTGTGAGTCAACCATAAAAGGTAGACATATGCTGTCGTGGGATATTTTTTATATAATTTTAAGGAGAACATTTCCGTCATAAATGATTTCTGTGTAGCTTACACATTAATTTCTGTGTAGCTTAAGGTTGCACACGCGACGGAAGCTCAAAAATGGAGTAACTTCTCCCGTTTTCCGAACATTTCCCTTCACTGCTCTGCTCTTATTGATTGTAGCGTGATGAAAAGTATACTATAACCAGCTCAGGAGTATGAAAAATAACTGTACCAAGTTTCGTTAAAATCCGTCAAGTAGTTTTTGTTTCTATAACGGTTATACAGACAGACAGACAGACAGACAGACAAAAATTTTACTGATTGCATTTTTGGTATCAGTATCGATCCCTAATCAACCCCTGATAGTTATTTTCAACCGACGACAAAAAGAGGAGGTTATCAATTCGACGCGTATATATATATATTTTTTTTTAATGTATGATCATCGAGTACTCGAAGACGGCTGAACCGATTTGGAAAATTCTTTTTTTTTCCGAATGGGTATACTTCGAAATTGGTACCATTATCACCAAAGTCAGGATCTGATGATGGGATCCTGGAGAAATCGAGGGAACTCTTCAAATATTATAGGCACACCTATGGCGTTTTGGGTATTTCTTATAATAACTTGTGCAGTTGCTCTCAAAAAGTACCATTTGAGGAAGTGGAACTGATGATGAAGACCACAGATGGCCGCCGAAACTACTCAATAATAAGTATTGAGTGGATTGCGATTCGATTACTTGAATATGGATGTTAAGCACTTTATGCTCGTCACAATGCATATGGTGATGTAGAGCTGATGGTGAAGTACCAGGAGAACTCCTCAACAATTAACGGCCCAGCATTATATGCATATAAGTAGTTGACATTTAGGCTCTTGTAACTAGGTAAATTAAAAATCATCCAACTAAAAAGAGTGAAATAAAAACTTTTTAACAAAAAATTAAACCGACTCCCAAAAAACACTGCAAAGTGAAAAATAACTTTCATTTCGGT
Source organism: Tholera decimalis (assembly GCA_943138885.2). NCBI lineage: Eukaryota > Metazoa > Arthropoda > Insecta > Lepidoptera > Noctuidae > Tholera > Tholera decimalis. Next base: position 7,220,424 of record OW964570.2, on the reverse strand, counting down.
AGTCGGTGTCTTTAGTTTGGGAGTCGGTTTAATTTTTTGTTAAAAAGTTTTTGTAAATATATTTCATGTACAGAATTGACCTCTCTACAGATTTATTATAAGTATAGATAGTGGTACATGGGCAGACTAAATGCAACAAGGCATTCTCTACCAGTCAACCTTTGGGTTAAAAAGACCACAATGTGGTAGGTGTACAAGTAAAAAAAATGACATTATCGAAAAAATTTATGTATAAATATATAATAATAAAATACATAATATATATGCTAAAATAATAGACTAATAAATACAGTGCTTTATAATAATTAATCTTTCTAACTTGGTTTTCGCAATAATTATAATTATTGTGAGTTACAATAATTATAATTATTGCGAAAACCAAACTAAGTATGACAGGTCTTTAAATAGTGGTTTCTCATTTTACGCTTAAAAGAGAATTTAGACTCGGCCTTCTTGATGTCAAGGGGTAGCATGTGGGGTAGTTTAAGGGTAGAAATAGCATAGGAATTAGCCATAAACCCGGTTCGGTGAGAAGGAATGTGAAGAAGTAAGTTTTTGGATGCGCGAAGGTTAAGGCAATGGGAATTGCCTCGCACTTTAAATTTTGTTTTAAGTAATCAGGAGCACAAGGATCATTCAAAATAGTAAAGAGCAAGCAGAGGGATCTGAGGGATCTCCTTTGACGAATAGGCAACCATTTAAGCTGAGAACGGAAGGAAGAAATGTGATCATATTTACGAAGGCCAAAAATGAAACGGATACAGTTGTTAAGAAGTCGATCCAGTTTGTTAAGAAGTTCTTGGGATAGATCAGAGTAGCAAAAATCAGCAAAATCAATAACAGGAAGCACAAGCGATTGGACCAAAGTGGTTTTAGTGCTAAAAGGAAGAAAATGCTTGAATCTATAGAGAGATCGCAGTGTGAATGTTACTTTCTGGCTAACCTGTGCAATCTGCTTATCCCAACTTAACTTGTCGTCAATGAATAAGCCTAGGTCTTTAACGTGTGGCGTGAGTGGAATAACGGTATTGTTGAAGCTAAGCGGGAGTAGTTTGCTAGTGTCCAATTTTCGTAGCGCATGTGAACTGCCGATCAGGATAGCCTGGCATTTACTAACATTGACCATAACTCCAAATTTGCTTGACCAATCGCTGATAGCTAATAGATCAGCATTCAGCAATGAGAAAAAGTTTTTATTTTCGCGCTTTTTAGTGGGTTCGTTTGTAATTAATCTAGTTACAAAATACAAAATGTCAACTACTTATCACCTATTACAAAATATTGCTTTTCCCAATGCAGAGCCGTAAATTTTTGAGGAGTTCTGGTATTTCACCGTCAGCTCTACTTCACCATATGCATTGTGACGAGCATAAAGTGCTTAGCATCCATATTCAAGTAATCGAATCGCAATCCACAAAATACTTATTATTGAGTAGTTTTGGTGGCTATCTGTGGTCTTCATCATCAGTTCCACTTCCCCAAATGGTGCTTTTCGAGAGCAACTGCACAAGTTACTATAAGAAATACCCAAAACGCTATAGGTGTGCCTATAATATTTAAGAGTTCCCTCGATTTCTCCATGATTCCATCATCATTGTCATCACGTTAGGATCTGTCCTACCAATTGGTCCAACTAGAAAGTATACCCTTTCAAATTAAAGAAGAATTTTCCAAATCGGTTCGTAAATGACGGAGTTATGCGCGAACAAAAAAACGCAATGCAGAATAAACGAAAAGATCGTCAATGTAAATATTTTTTTTTAGACTTTTATTGATTTTTTAGAAACGGCTTGTCAGATATCAATAAAATTTTCATGGGACCATTCGGGAAGTATACTCTTTCTAACATAATTTTTCAAATCGGTTGGTAAGCGAAAGTTATAAAAAATATATAAACATCCGAATTGAGAACCTCCTACTTTTTTAGAAGTCGGTTAATAAAATAAACACGTATCATCCGCATACAAAGTTTAATGATCATTAAGGCCCAATTTTGCAATCTGATTTATGTATAATTAAGAATAACAACGGTCCCGGTGATGACATAAATATTAAAATTTTAATAAAGAACTCTTGGTGCTTCTGGGTTGTAAGCAAAAGTTCATTAACCTTCACTCCAAGTCATAAAATTAGAAAAATACAATTCATGAGAACCATTTTTATTAGTGTTTCTATAGGAAGTCTTAATGAAACTTCCTTTGTAAACTAAAATAATATCGCTGCACAATGTTGGAGAAAAATACTGTAGATAAACCTAAATTAAACAAGTAAATAGCACTGATTGACAGGATGTAATTAGTCTGTATGTGTCTACATGGAAGCTTTGTATATACCCGGATGTATGAAATCATTTCTAGATATTATTAAAGAAGTTTGTGATAGGAATATTCCACATTGATATTTTTTTTAGTTTACAAGTTGGATGTTCAACTATGAGATTCGACCAGGCAGGGGTAGCTCTCAACATCCGATAAGGACCAGGCCCGTTTCGAAGGACCACCCGGAGGACACGGTGGTGTACACGGTCGAGGTGCGCCCCGCTTAGGCGGAGCACCACCGTGTCCTCATAGAAGCGATTGGCGACGGCGATCTCTCGCGCCCGGCCCTGGTTCAGACTATAGTGCGGAGCGAGAGGGAATGGGATGCAGTCGCCTCCTTCTGCGAAGTAGTTATGCTAGCGAAGGAGGAGGCTGAAAGCGTGAGGGAGAGACAGTTACCTTCCTCACGCCCCAGCCGCCAAGAGAGACGCCCCGGGCGTCGGGGATCACGAGCGGATCTCCGGCCATTGTAGACGTGGGTCTGCGGACGGCGAGCAGGGGTAGCTCACCGTCCGGTAAGGACGGTCCGGGCCGGCGCGCGAACCACCGTCAACTCGTGGGACGCGAACGAAGCTGCGGATAGCAGCTAGTTAATAATAAGTTATTTAATTTACAAAAGATTTATGCGGCATAAGTTAGTTTATTATGATGTGACATAAGTCTCCTATCTAAGAGATGATTACAGAATAATTACGCGCAAAAATAACAGAAGAGTAAGTTTAATGAAAGCAGATCAAAAAGTTATAACTTATCCTAGTTTCGAGCTTTGACAGAAATACAGTTTCGGATTTATCAGTTCTGAAAGTTCCTTCCTGTATCTGCCAGAATCCCGACACATAAAATAGGCCACGCCGATAACGTACGTTATTATATTCGGGCATTTCTACTTGCTCGCAAATAATGGCTTCCTATGTATGAGCCAAACTATTCAATAAACGTAAAATGTTTACACGGGCTAAAATAGAAATTTCGCGTCTTTTTATTGTTGACTAGTTGCTGCCCGCAATTTCGGTCGCGTTTTTTTTTTATTACGAATGAGCCCGCTCTTGACCACGATCACACACCTGATGGAAAGTGTAAGATGAGGTCTACGATCAAACGAGCGAGCCGAGAAAATGTCTATTCACTCTTGCTTTGAAGGCTGACGGGTCTTATGCGGCAAGGAACAAAGAAGCCGGCAGAGAGTTCCACACCTTGGCTGTGCGCACAATAAATTTTGAAGAAAAGCGTTTAGTACGACAAGACGGTATATCGACCAAGTGAGGATGGTATCCCGCGGTACGTCTGGTAGACCGGTGGGAGGATTTCCCGCGTGAATCCAGATCCCGTGGGAATTCCGAGATAAATAGCCTATGTGTTATTCTAGGATGTCAACTATATCCATCCAGTAGGTCCGGAGATTAGCGTGTACAAACAGACATTTTTAATTTTTTTGCCGTATTACCGTTTCTTAACCCACCTCAACTATTATTTTTGTATAAAAATTAAATGAACAGATACACATTTTCAACCGACGACAAAAAGAGGAGGTTATCAATTCGACGAGTATATTTTTTTTTTTTTTTTTTTTTTTAATGTATGATCATCGATTACTCGAAGACGGCTGAACCGATTTGGAAAATTCTTTTTTTGATTGAAAGGGTATACTTCGATATTGGTCCCATTTTCATAAACGTCAGGATATGATGATGGGATCCTAGAGAAATCGAGGGAACTCTTCAAATATTATAGGCACACCTATGTCGTTTTGGGTATTTATTATAGTAACTTGTGCAGTTGCTCTCAAAAAGTACCATTTGAGGAAGTAGAACTGATGATGAAGACCACAGATGGCCGCCTAAACTACTCAATAATAAGTATTAAGTGGATTGCGATTCGATTACTTGAATATGGATGTTACGCACTTTATGCTCGTCACAATGCATATGGTGATGTAGAGCTGATGGTGAAGTACCAGGAGAACTCCTCAACAATTAACAGCCCAGCATTGGGAAAAGCAATATTTTGTAAAGGGTTATAAGTAGTTGATAATTAAGCTCTTGTAACTAGGTAAATTAAAAATAGACCAACTAAAAAGAGTGAAATAAAAACTTTTTACCAAAAAATTAAACCGACTCCCAAAAAACACTGCAAAGTGAAAAATAACTTTAATTTCGGAAGTCGGTGCCAAAAACGAAAATACAAAACTAAAGACACCGACTACCGAAATTAAAGTTATTTTTCACTTTGCAGTGTTTTTTGGGAGTCGGTTTAATTTTTTGGTAAAAAGTTTTTTATTATATGTATATAGATATAACAACGTGTAATTTAAAGGGTATATACATAACAAGTGCACGGCTTCTTTAGATGATAACAAACGATATAGCAAGGGTTTTGTAATCCTATGTCTACATGTGTGGAACTTATTAGAAATTTCAATACATTGATAGCAGAGACCGAATTTTTCAAATTAAGAAGAACGAAGAGAGTTATCGTTTTATTGGCAAGTGACATGGAAAGTGATGACCCTCAGTGCTGTGACACGTTTGTTATTATTGGTATTCAAGAAACATATGAAACCGATAATTTGGTGCCAATTCTGTGAGTCACTTATTTTGAGCTGAAACTTTGCATAGAGAGGAGTCTCTATGCGAAATTTCAGCTCAAAATAAGTGACTGTGAGTAAGTGAGTGTGACAAAAGGACTGAAGACAACATCTGGTATGGAGATACCAGATGTTGTCTTCAGTCCTTTTGGATAGATATGGGTTTTCCGTTACACGTTGTAGATATGCTCACGTGTGACGTGGTCGATGTGGTCGAAGATGAAGCTTACGCTTACCTAGAAATAATCTATTTACCTAGTCTTGACTTAAATATGATGGAATGAAACAAAGGATGCAGTTATAATTAGCGAAATGTATTTTAACTTTTAATTAGATACTTCTTAACAGTACACCTTTGCAGAGCAAGTTGCAAGAGACAAGGACAGATCAGTGTTACCACCAATATAAAAAATAATTAAGGTGAAATTACATTGTGGTATTTTCAACACCCCCACTCAATGTAATTACACCGAAGTTAACCAATAAACAAAAAAATTACATCTTTTCTATATTTCCTATACCACATTTTCCTAAGAAACGAGTCATCAATTCTTTGTTTAACGACTTAGTAAGCATATCTGCAGGTTGATCACTCGTTTTAACATATTTTAAACATATTCTTTTATTTTTAATTAATTCTTTAATATAGTGATAACGAATATCAACATGTTTTAATCGTTTGACAGTGTCAGTACAGGCAACAGATATGGCAGATTGATTATCACAATAAATTTGTACTGGACATATATTATTAATATTAAAATCATTTAATAAATTAATAAGCCAGCATGCTTCACTTGCTGCCATACTTATGGCAACATATTCTGATTCTGTAGAAGATAAACTTACAGATACTTGTTTCTTTGAACTCCAAGAAATTAAACAATCAGAAAATTTGAACAAGTAACCTGTCGTTGATCTTCTATCATTTGGATCGCCTCCCCAGTCTGCATCACAGTACCCCTCCAAAACATTATCTGTACATTTATAAACTATCTTATAGTCTAGAGTATGTTTGACATAACGCAATACTCTTTTCAAAGCACTTAACAACATATCATTTGCACAATTTTGATATCTACTTAATAAGGAAACAGTAAAACATAAGTCAGGCCTAGTGCCCGATACAGCATACATTAGACACCCTATCATTTGTCGACATAACTTTTCAATGTTTTTATCTACTGTTTTATGGTTTTGAAACAGCTTTAAATCAATATTTTGATCTATTGGTGTAGACATAGGCTTACAATTTTCCATTCTAAATCTTTTAAGGATATTCTCTAAATACTTTCTTTGGCTCAGTTCAGTAACTCCTGTGTTTAAATATTGTGTTATAGTTATGCCTAAGTAGTCAGTTACAGTTCCTAGGTCTTTCATTTTAAATTCCTGGTTTAATAACATTTTTATCTGCTTTACTAAACAATCATTTGTTCCAAAGATCAGTACATCATCGACATACAGTAATAAATAAAGTTGGTTACAATCAGTAAATTTTGTATATAGACAAGAGTCACATTTTGATCTAACAAAACCTTCTTTGAGCATAACATTATTAAATTTAACATTCCAACATTTTGGCGAATTTTTGAGACCATATAGTGATTTATTCAATTTTACAATGTTATTGTTACCTGAGTAAGCCCCTTCAGGCAATTTTATGTAAACACTTTCATCAATATTTCCATACAGAAATGCCCCTGTTACATCCATTTGCATGATGGGCAAGTTAAGTTTAGTTGCAATCATCACAAAGAGCCTTACAGTTGACAATTTTGCTACAGGAGCATAACATTCATATAAATCTAGAATACCATCTTGTTCAAACCCTCTCGCTACCAACCTAGCTTTATATTGCGGAAAATCTAGATTGTTCCTTTTAATTTTAAATACCCACTTACTACTCACTATCTTCTTATTTTCAGGTACATCACATATTTCCCAAGTATTATTTTCTTCCAATGTTTGCATTTCTCTATTTATTGCCTCCTTCCATTTGCTGCTGTCACTTCTCATCATGGCTTCTCCATAAGTAGCTGGTTCATTATGCTCAGTATATACATTTTGGCAATTATAGAAAACAGTTGGTTTCCTTACCCGCTTGCTGAGTTCTCTTTCACATACCTCAACAATTGACTCTAATGAGCTGTTACTTTCTTCACTTGGGTTATATTCAGATTCAGACTCTTCTGTCATAGTAGCATTCACCATAGTTTCATCGAGATCCACTGAAGTAGTTGGTAATTTATTCTGCAACTCACGAGATCGTTCATCATTGTTTTCTGTACAGTTTAAGTTAAGTTTGACTTCACTATAGTTTTCCTCTTTCTCTAAGATCACTATATCTCGTTTTAATTCTACATCATTCCTATGTGAGAAGTATATTCTGTACCCTTTCACTGTTTCTCCATATCCAACCATTACTCCTTTTTCTCCTTTGCTGTCCCACTTCCTTCTCTTCTCCTTTGGAATGTGGACGTACACAGGGGTCCCAAAGGGTTTTAATTGATGAATGTCAAAATCTTTTCCAAACCATACCTCATATGGTGATTTTCCACTGTCTTTACTTTTTCCGGTCCTATTTAGGACAAATGCTGCCGTATTAATAGCCTCTGCCCACAATGATTTTGGAAGATCTTTACATGCATTTAGCATTGTTCTAGCGGCCTCAACGAGTGTCCGATTCTCACGTTCTGCTTTTCCATTCTGTTCAGGGGTGTACGGGACACTTGTTTGATGTAGTATGCCGCGTTTAGCGAAGATTTCTTTGACCTCCTTATTTATAAACTCGAGACCGTTATCAGTTCTGAACAATTTTACTTTATTTCCTGTCACATTTTCTGCTTTGTTAATAAAATCTTCTATGCACTTCTTTATTTCAAACTTATTCTTGACAAAATACACGGATCTATAGTTGGAGAAATCGTCTTTCAGTATTACAAAGTACCTTGAGCCGCCGACTGACATAACCTCCATAGGGCCGCAGGTATCCGCATGGATTAATTCACATGTTTTCCTAGTAACAGTTTCACTTTTCCCAAATGGCAACCGGTGTATTTTACCCTCTAAACAACTTTCGCATTTTGTAACGGAAGTTTGTTTTACGTCAATATTATTTTTCAATAGAACTTTTCTTACATATTCAAAGTTTTGATGCGCTAATCTTTCGTGCCAGTCTTGCAACGTAGTTTTAACTTTCCTAGCCACATTAGCCTCTGTGTTTTTATAACGTAATTCCAAATAGTATGAATTTTCAACACGTTTCGCGATTGCACAAACTTTGTTGTCTTTATAGAATTGACAAGAGTTGTCATCTGTCAACATGACGTATCCTTTGTCTGACGCACAGTTCACAGAGAATAGGTTAGTTTTCAATTCTGGAACGAAAAGAACTTTGTCTATCGTTGTTTGAACCCATTCACTCCCGTCGTACACCTCTACCGCCATCTGTCCGTAGCCTAGAACACTAATTGCCGCACCGTTACCGACAATAACCGATTCTTGTTCAGTGTTGGTAAATGATGTAAATAGTCCACGATCACAGCACATATGATCACTGGCCCCTGTGTCCACTAACCACTGAGATTGACGATATTCTTTTAATGAGCTTGACACCACAAATGCATTACTTTTCTTTTGATCTTTGTTCTTCCTAAACCAGCACTGTGACTTGTTGTGTCCGGCTTTTCCACAATAGAAACACTTGTTTTTCTGTCCTTCACTTTTAGAGTTATTGTTGCTTTTACACTCACTGAGGAAATGTCCCATTTTATTGCATTTAAAACACTTTATATTCTTTTTATCTTTAACAACAAATGCTGATGAGCCCGAAGAAGGAGTTTGTGCGCTTTTCTCTTTCACCCTTTCTTCTTCTATAAGTAATCTTGCAACCAAATTATCCATTGTTTGTTTATCATCTGGGGCTGACTCCCAAGCCGATATAAAATGCTTATACTCATCCGGTAGTGACATTAATACTTTAGTAATCACAAATTTGTCAGAGACTTCTTCGCCCAACTGTTTGAGTTGATTCTGAATTTCCTGAATTTTTGATAAGTATTGTGACATTTCAGTGCCCGTTTCAAATTTATACTGAAAAAAGCGCTGCTGAATTATATGGATGTTTGTTTCTGTTTTCTGCTCATAAACACTTTGCAACTTTCTCCACATTTCAGCTGAAGTAGAACATGAAATAATGTGTAACATTACTTTTTCAGTCATTCTCGTCACTTGTTGTTGTTTGTGCCTTTGCATCTTTATTCGCCCAAACGATTTGTTCATTGGGATCTTTGGGTTTTAAAGCTCTTCCTTCGACAACATCTAACCAGCCTTGACCTCGTAGCAACACTGTAGTTTGGAACTTCCAGATGTTCCAGTTGTTAGCTCCTTCCAGCTTCATCAAGCCGTTATTCGTATTTAGATTAACTTCCATTTCGCTATCCTGCCTTGTGACGCACGTCGAACAAGTATTCTTTTAATTTCCTTTTTTTTTTCACCTCGTGTCGCCGCGCCAACTTAACCTCACTTTTTGTCAAGCCGCACACGGAATATATTTTTCTTCACAACAGTGACTTCCTGTATAATTTATTTTATTATTCCGAGGATATGAGACTGGGCCCATAACCTGATGGAATGAAACAAAGAATGCAGTTATAATTAGCGAAATGTATTTTAACTTTTAATTAGATACTTCTTAACAGTACACAGTGGCGTAGCGTGCCTTGTCGGGGCCCCATATAAAAATTTTTTTGGAGGCCCTTATATGGAGGTAAAGATTTTTCACAAAAGAAAAAAAATATTGTGAGAAGTAATATTTATTTATCACATAATTTACCCATTTTACAAATAAAAATCGAATTTTAAATATTCACTCTCCTTGCCTTTTTATCGGCAAACTGATTTATTAAATCATTTATGGCTGATGATGATTTTAGTTTTTCTAAAGTTTCTGCCTCTATGGACAATAGTGAGATGTCTGACAGCCGTTCTTGTCCCATCGAAGTTCTTAAGTAATTTTTTATTAGTTTTAATTTTGAAAAACTTCTTTCTGCCGTTGCGGTTGTAACTGGAAGGGTCAAGAATAAAAAGCATGCTGTGATTACCTCGGGAAAACTGGATGCAAGACTATTGAATTTTACTAGCAATAATTCAATGAGTTCTTTAATGGAATATTTTTTTTTAATTTCAGAATTTAAGCATGTTTTTAGACCCTTTAATTGGTCACAAAGATTAAGTGAGATGTCTTTACTGTATTTAGCAGACAGTTTTCCGGAAGCGTTTAATATCTCTTCGCTTGAAGAAGATAGGAGTTTCTCCGGTTGTAATATTTCGAATATACTACTCAGGTTGCAAAGGCTCTGAAATCTTTCTTTAGTTTGAGAAATTAATATATCTAAACAGCAATAGTATACATTGACTTTGAAATAGGATTCCGGGTCGGAAATTCTCTCATCTTGTGATAACTCATCAAAAAAACGCTTCGTTATCTTTCGCCTACTGTTTTTAAAAACAGTTGTTACCCCCCACTTTTTTGCTAAATCTTTGGATTCATTTAGCAAACTATTAAATGAATTCTGATTTCTTAATTGGCACAGTCTGTTTAAAAGATTACTTAATAAAATACTAGATTTCTGTAAGTCATTATTATCATGCTGTAGAGCTTTAGAAACAGGATTAATAATTTCAAATAGTGAAGAAAAAATGTAACGAGCACTAAGAAATCAAAACTCTCTAAAATATTAATTATACTTTTACATTCTTCACGTTCATCTTTTTTATTTGAAATTAAATTTAGTTGGTACAAAGTTTTCATGATTAGTAAAAAATTTTTCTTTACTGCTAATAAAGCGTCGTTCCTAGAAGACCATCTGGTAGGACATACCTTTTTAAGGGTAATCAAATATTTTTCAGATGAATCGTCACTTAGCATAGCCCAGCGTTTTATACTATTGCCAAAAAAAGTATATATTTTTTCTAAATTATCGAAAAAAGTCGATACTTCACGAACATGTCTCGCAGCATCGTTCAAAACCAAGTTTAAAGCGTGCGCAGCACAATGAACATAATCGGCATTTGGAGCATGCTCTTTTATTAGGGTTTGTAATCCTCCATACACACCCGATATAACATTTGCTCCATCGTATCCCTGTCCTCTACATTTAGTCAAATCAATTCCATATTCTTTAGTCAAATTTAAAATGACAGTTTTCAGACCTGCAGCACTGCAATCGGTTACTGCTATGAATGCTAAAAAGGACTCACAGATTTTTATTTCTTTAGGCACATTATCATCATTTTCTGTAACCGAGATATATCGAAAAACTACAGATAGTTGGTCAATTTTTGACAAGTCTTGTGTTGTATCCAGAATTATTGTCAGAAATGGAGCTTTTTTAATTTCTGAGATAATACTGTTCCTAACGTTAGTACCAAGCAAACTAATAATTTCGTTTTGAATCGTAGGGCTTAAATAATTTATTTCACCTTTCGGTTTTAGAAAAAGTTCTTTTAAAGTTGCATCATAGTTAGATAGCAGACGTGAAATTGCCATAAAATTGCCAGAATCAGAATCATGCCCCCTCAAAGGTAGATTACAAGATACTAAAGTAATTATAACATTAATTATATGATGCAGTACATCTCTCCAGAATGTAATTTTACTATCGATTTCACTTTTCAATAGAGTATCGATGGTATTTCCTTGCAACCAATTATTATAAGAGAGTGAGGCACTAATATGCTGCTGTGACTTTTCATGGTCAAGAATAGTTTGTGTGAAATTGCTTCTAACCGAAACACCGTTAACCCAAGCAGAGGAGTACGATTTGTTTTGACGATCTGCTAATAACCAACAGAAGTGACAGTACGGTTTGTTTAAAACGTTAGAATAACATAACCATGGTCTTATAATTTTTATGCCTGCCTGATTGAAATATGAATAATAATAAGCTGAAAAAGGTCGGTTATTTTCTGAAACTTTTGGAAATGGTCCTTGTGGTTTAAATGGACCCAATTTAAAAATTATTTTTCGTTCGCATTCAGTTAAATTGTCACCAAAATTTCCTCTATCTGATGAAATTATATTACAATCTGCATTATCTGCAGATATATCAGAATCGTTGACTTGGGGTTCCTCGATTTCTGGATGGACATCCGATAAAGTATGTGCTTGGCTTTCTTCTATTTCCGGATGGATATGTGACGAAGAACATGCTTCAGAAGAATCTAAAAATAAACGAGTAATTGTTAAAAAATAATTACGAATGCTTTGATACTAAACTAAAAAGAGTTATATATAAATAAATAACGTTACTAAGGGTCACAGTTAGAGAGTGTTCAGTTCAGACGCACACAGATTCTACGCGGATTGTGCTCGTACCTATTAGTAGATACAAAATCACCTGCAGCCCGTCCGTGCATTACTATACACCTGCGTGCTATTTAAACGCAGCGCGTAGTGTAGTGGCCATACAAAACGAGAACCCGAAAGCGAGTCTGCACATCTGAAGTTCTCAACACGCAATTAACGATACGATACGGACTGATAAACAAACAACAAAACAAATCGATCCTATAGATAAGTTAGAATTTTGTTTTTTTTAATCAAGGCACGGAACCCTAAAAACAGTATAATTGTGAAAATCGAGGGGGGAGACAACTTTTTGTGACGGACAGATGGACAGACCGAAATTAAAAGATTTCCTTGTTTATCACTACGGGCCCCTAATAAATGGGTTGGGTAGTAGTGTAGTACTTACCTTTCCAATCTAAATCACTCACAGTATCTTGTCTCTGAAAAAATGAAGAAATTTTGGGCACTTTTTTTATAACCTCGTCCCTTTTCTGTTTAATTTTTCTTTTCTCAGCGCCGCTGGGATAATCTCTTTTCCTTTCACTCATTTCTTTTACAAATCGTTACTAATACTGCTAAACCAGAAGAACAATATTGTTTGTACTGAATTACAATGTAATGCACATTTATATAAAGCGCGTAAATAAACAGTGCACTGCACTCCGTGGTTTAACATCCAATGCAAAGTACAACAACGTACACGTACATCGCGATATCGATGAAGGATTCCCGGGGATTCCCCGCTGAGTTGAAGATGAAGTAAGTAAAACGGGGAAGTCCCGCAGCCCGCCATAACGATGTAGTGTTGCCAACTTTTGAACGCACGCTTAAGGCGGGAAAAAAAGGAATTGCTTTATAGAATTTTGTCATTTGTAAAATAAAATAAATTAGAAAGTTTTTATTCTTTTTCCTTACACACTTTGGGGGCCCCCGTGGCCCGGGGGCCCCGTATAATTGATACGGCAAATACGGCGGTAGCTACGCCCCTGACAGTACACCTTTGCAGAGCAAGTTGCAAGAGACAAGGACAGATCAGTGTTACCACCAATATAAAAAATAATTAAGGTGAAATTACATTGTGGTATTTTCAACAAAATACTCCTAGGTTTCAGAACTCTCGTAGTGGCTCTCAGTTGTTAGCTGTACGTACAACGAATGTATTGCCAAAATGTTTTGAGCGTATGGGTGGGGTGTCCTATATGTAACCATGGCTCATCGCCATTTGTCTTGTAGTCCAATGACGGAACAGGAGTGTGGGTAGATAGAGTAAAGATTTACGTACCCACTATATGGGGTTTCAGCTTTTCAGTTAAATTGAAGTCAGCCATATTTATGTGAAACTGGGGCTCTTGGTTTTCTGGTTAATTACCACTGCAGTAGTCCAGAAATATATTAAAAGTACGAACGAATTATCCACGGTTAGCAGACCCAGAGCTCTAAAAACGGTGAATTGAAAACACTGTGAGGAAAGGTTTCCTCACAGATTTTTCTCAGACCGAAAAATCTGTAGAAATTCAACATCCACCAGCCCGCATTGTGCCTAGTGGAGGAATACGGCCCGTTCGCTATTATAGAGAGTTACCTATGGCCTAGCCGTGGGTAGCTTTAATTATTATTGAAGCCAGTGCAGATTCCGCCTGCAGTGATTGTATTGTCCCTTTAATTTTGCGATTGGTCGTCAGTCTTATAGGACTTTTTTAATTTGTAATAAATATCTTTTTCACTTCAGTAGCTCAAACATGTAGGTTTTGCTGCCTGAAATCAGTGAGCAAAATGCGATTTTGCTCACTGAGTGAGACAAAGTAACTTTTCATTTTTTGTTTTCAGAAAGCCACGAATATCTTATTCAGCCTTGGGTTAATCCTGAGTGTGGCGAGGGATTCAAAATCAGCACTCATAGCAAAAAACGACGTTGCTCTCTTGTTGCACAATTAACTATTTTTATACGTGATTATTTTTGTACGTACATTTTTACAAATGAATTTTCTGCATTTGTTTACAAATTAAGGTATAGGTTACTTACTACTTACTATATATGTTACTACTTTGTTTCCTTTGCTAATCTTTATCTACACTTTACAACCTATTTTAATTACGGTATCAATACATATAATAAACCAGCAAAAAGTGTGTGTCTATACGCTGAATAATTTTTCAAAAAAATAACTGAATAACTCAGAAAAAATAACTCAGTTATTTTATTATAAGTAGGGTAAATACGCTAAACGTCGCCCCCCCCCCAATCTTCGGCCGTCTGTACGTTTTCAGCTTGCGTTCATTCAAAAGGTAATTAAATGATAATTTTGCTACCTGAATTACAACCTTAGTTAATACTCTATATGTACAAACCGTAACTATTCGATTACGTCACTTGCTCTTCTCACACTGAACGTAAGTCGCGACTGCGCCGTTGAAGCGTCAAGTTTGCGTTAAAAGTAGTTTACTTGATGTGAATACCCATACTTCGGGAATTGATATTACTACGGTAAGACATTTCTTTTTTTTTGTTTTGAGCTTTATTAAAACGTTATTTTTACTATATTTTGAGATAGTTTTTTCAACGTTTTGCGTATTGTTTTAAGGGCAAAATAGGAGGCCGTCAATAGAGCGCCAGGTTTGATTTAAAACCCGATTCTCGGCCGTGGCCGACTTAAAGTAAATGCAGTCTGTTTTATAAATTCCAATTCTACCAATTCCATTGGTTTAACAAGAGAATTTGCAAAGCTTACAGGCAAATAAATCTATTTTACGTTTAACTGTCAAATACCGGCCGGGGTGATATTAGTTGAATCTCGAGAAATAAGGTACACGAAATAGGGGCCGACATTAGAAATATTAAAGATCGTAATGTCGACCACCAGCCTCAAATTTGGACGCCACTATACAGGCTGATTACTTTTGTATTTTTTAATTGATTGGGTGGGAAGGTCATTTTTAATTTATTTATGTAACTTATTTTCTCAAAATTAAATATGTATTGTGACAAGTATATTTTATTAATATTATTAAGAAGTTAAGTTTTAATGTAGGTATTGACAATATTGAAAACATATTTATGGTAGCTAATTATGGTTTGGGAATTTGGGATATAAATATAAATTGCTCTTTGGAACTTGCTATCTATGAAACCCTTGTTTATTAGCTTAAAAAAATATAAATGGTTGGTCGTAAATCTTTGAAGTTTACTTACTTTCATTGATTCAGTAACCTGCACGTGACAAAAAGCTCGTTCGTTTTCACTTAATGCTTTTAATTTAAGGTACTACAATGACACAGCATGTAGATGCAAGGCCTTTTTTTTATTTACTTAAGGTTCACCCACAGCACATACATACACATACATATACTTAATCATACGGTAATATTCTAATATATATGCCAATTACAGGTAAACACAACATTGACAGCAAAGACGTCAGATTACCGCTTAATCGCTAACTTAAATCTAGGTGTACAATTGAATAATATAATGGAATATGTTTTATTTTTTACGAAGAAAGAAATGGAAACGAGCAACTCATTCATAAACTGTACAGAGAAATTTGACTACGTTTAATTGGTGTGGAGGGAGGCCAAGATTTTTGATTTAAACTTCAACTTACGGTCATTAAATATATCTGCTTTGGGTACGGACTTATTAAATGAATTAAGGTTGTCACACATCTTAACGAGTGGTGAGTTTAGACCTGTGTTTGTAGAGGTAGTAGGGTGCTGAAGAATTGTGGTTATGGGAAAGCGTGGAATCCTAGGCGGAACCTTCAATAGAATGCGCGATAGCAGTTCACTACAATCTATACGACCGTTCACTAGTTTGTGAAGGAACATAAGGCTATGCATAATTCTCCTTTGCCGTAGGGGGGTCATCTTAAGGAAACTCAAACGCTGTTGATAGGGACATCTATGAGATAAGCCAGGGGATATAAATGCAAGGTGTCTGGTGAAAGCCCGTTGTATGCTCTCTAGTCGCTGGGAATGCATTGCGTAAAAAGGGTCCCAGGCAACACTAGCATATTCGAGCCTGCTACGTACTAAGGCATTGTATAGGATAATTTTAGTTTCAATAGACCTGAATTCTTGCGTATTACGTTTAAGAAACCCTAACAATTGCGCAGCTTTTTTAACGCAACTGTCCACATGTTGCTTGAATGTTAATTTTTTATCCATGATCACTCCGAGATCCCGAACTTCATCAACCTTAGTTAATGTTACGCTATTGATTTTATAATATGTTACACTAGCTTGTTTCTTTTTAGTGAATTTAATGTGGAAACATTTCTTGACGTTTAGAGCCATGCCATTTTTATTGCACCAATCTTGTATTCGATCCAAGTCACATTGTATCGCAACCGAGTCGTTTGGCGAAGTTATTGCCTTATAAATCTTTAAATCGTCAGCGAATAATAAAAACTTACAGTTTTGTATTTGATCTGCTATGTCATTAATGAACAACAAGAACAAGATTGGTGCTAGATGGGATCCTTGCGGTACTCCCGAGATAGAAACATATGGCTGTGATGTGTAACCATTCAAAACAACAGTCTGTGACCGTTGTTGTAAGTAAGATGCAAACCATCTCAGAAGTGATCCGTGAACGCCGTTGGCTGCTAGTTATGACAAAAGTAGTGAGTGACTCACTTTATCAAAAGCACTGCTGAAGTCTGTGTATACAGCATCTACCTCCAATCGTTTGTCAAGAGATTGTGATATGTCCGATACAAACTGAATCAGATTGCTTTCCACTGAACGACCAGCTTTGAAACCATGTTGGCAAGGTGAAACATTTGAGTCGAGGTGATGTGTGATTATGGGACAGATAAGCGATTCAAATATTTTTGGAAAACACGACAGTATTGAAATCAGACGATAGTTCTTTACGTCTGCAGGATCGTCTTTTTTGTAAATAGGAACTATTTTTGCCTGTTTCCATGTTTCAGGAAATACGCCTTCAGCCAATGAGCGATTAAAGATAACGCATAAAGGAAATGCAAGCGCGTTGCAACATCGTTTTATAAAAATGGGAGGGATGCAATCAGGGCCGGGACCTTTCGAGGAGTCCAACTTCTTTAGCTTCATAAGAACTTCTCTTTCTGTGAACTGTATATTACTGATTACTTTTTGCATGATAGTGGTCAGTTAGGCCTTCGCGAAAGCAAAGAAAATTATGCAGTTACGATCGCAATAAAATAAAAGAAGCTCTTGAGGCAATAGGTAATGGGATACCCATTCGTGCATTAAACTATTTGGCGTCCCACGAACAAGTGAATAACGTTACAAGTATTTTAGTACCTAACATTGTTGAGGGGAAAAAATATACTTTAGTAATAAACAAATACAATTACAAATGTGTACTTAGTGTGATATTAGACTCCTGCCAAAAGAAATCATATTAGTAATATTTGTCACTGTCTTAATTTAAAACACCCTATACCCGGCCGACATTTGGGAAAAACGCGACCGACCATGGGCCGTGAATGGCCGACTTTAGGGTTTTTTCGTACTCGACTCATCTAAACCTTAATACTTTTTTCTTTTAATAGAAATTTCAACCTATAAACATAAAATAGATATATGAAACTATCCAAAACCACATCAGAAGCTATCCTTCGTTGCAAACTGATGGCGCCAGAGCGATCCCCAGTCAGAAAATCCGTTAGGGGGCCGACATTTGGCGTATTCACCCTATAATAAATTTATACTCTATTGCTGAGCATGAATTAAAAAAAATATCTGTTAAACTGTTTCTGCTTGTACACGCTAAACTTAGGAACTAATTGACGGATTTGACTGAAACTTTTTGTTATAAAACAATTAAATTTGGGCCAACATATAGGCTATAATTTTTTTTATAATGCGGAAACTAGACTACTTTTGCGCATGATGAACTTACGTGCCCAGCGAATCCGCACAAAAATAATAAAATACCTACATTAATGCACAGGTGCTGTTTTTATTACAAAATAGATGCTTTATTATAAGTAATGATATGATGATGAATGGCGGGTAGTTTACAATTGATTGAAAAAGAAGGAGAGAGGGTAGTTAGTAAAAAAATCCTGGTAACAGCCAATCAAGCGGCGACGGCTAGTAAGCGAGCTAGGTACTCGTATTGTCATGATGTGACACGGATAAATAGTGATGGGGCAGTCGATATTGATTGTGTAGGTCACATTACCCTTAATTATGTGCTGAATTTACTTTGGCCAATAGCAAACATTAAACTGTTACGCAGTGAGGGATTTGAAAACAAAAAGCATTGACTTGAAAATTTTTGTATAATGTTAAACTTTGATGTAGGGATATTTATTCGGTAGCGTAATATCCTAAAGTTCAAAATTGTGTATTGTAAGATAATTTTAAAATTCCGCCTTCTACTTCGCGTTGCCCTGGTGCCAAATTGCGCGAGAAATATTATTAAATTATTATTTCTAACGCAATATTTTATAAAAATATATCTATCTGTGCCACTTCTCTATATAAACTGTTACTATGCCAAATCTCAGACTCCTCCATTACGTACAAATTTTCTACCAGCCATATATCAAAATTGAATCCTATACAAAATATCAGTCTGTATCATCAAAGACACTTTAATTTATACTAAATTCTACACCAGCATCGCTATCTAACCCACTAAATCCCGTCTTAGTAAACTCGATACTTTATTAAGCAAATTGCTAGGTATCGTGTACGATGTACAATTTATCAGCAGAATCAATCACTGAGGTGGGCGATTAATTTCCGCGTGCCTCCTCCCTATCCTGACACTTTAGACTAGCGGTACCCAACCTTTTCTTGTGCACAACGGACCACTTTAATTTCTTTGTTGTAAGGAAGGACCACGATGAAGGTATAATACAAAATAAACTGAATTATGTATAATTATGTAATTGGAAAATAAATAATGTTCAAAAACTCAATAGTAACCTAAATTATAAGAAAACAGCTTTTTTAGTAGGAAACTGAAACGAACGCGTTTGACCATCATCTCACCTGATGGTAAGAGATGATGTGGCCGAAGTAAAAACACGCTTACCTAAAAGTAACCTATACACTCTTGACTTAAATACCTATCAGAAGAGCTATCAGGAAACATAGACTACTATAACCGTCTGCAAAATTTTAAATTATACGCGGACCATATTTTGACCGCAGAATACTAGTTGTGAAACATTGCTTGAGACCAACAGTGTAGCTGACATTTTAGCTAACTGCGTCTATTTGATTGAGTGGTTCGTCTTTGGTGATGTCGTTATAAGCCGAGTATTAAGATACGCTCGCCTCGTTGATTTTGTGGTCGCAAGTAATACAGTCGAGTATAAGATTGAGGCTCGATTCTCGGTAGCCTAATTGCGCAATTCAAATTTGTAATTTTTTTGGTTATATGCTTGCCTTGACCACCATCTTACCTGATCCTAAGCGATGATGCGGTCGAAGATGAAGCACGCTTACCCAGAAGTTGGTTTTTCTATATTTTTTCAAACAATATTACACTGTAATTAAATAAATAGGTTTTTTTTCATATACACCGTTTGTTACACAACGACACACTCAAATAAAATTTCGCAATATTTTCTCTGTATTAAAAACTTAATACATTTTTTAATCTGAAGCGTCGCTTATTTTGGTAAATTATTGAAAATAATCAGTATAGACAGGTATAGTAAAGAAAAATATAAACATATTTTGCACGGGTAGGAGTGCTAGTAGAGTCCAAGCGTGCAGTGGTTACAAGCTTGGGTTAGACCCGAGACGGGCACATACTTTGAGTAATGCGCAGCGCATTACTTTTTTATTGATAATAGGTTCGTGTTTGACCACCATCTCACCTGATGGTAAGTGATGATGTGGTCGAAGATAGAGCACGCTTACCTAGAAGTAACCTATTCACTCTTGACTTGAAGACCCCGAGGTTATAGCTATCGGGAAACACAGACTCCGGCAGGGAATTCCACTTCTTAGCCGTACGCAAAATGAAAGTATTCCCAAAACGTTTTGTGCATATGTGTGGGATGTCGTAGTAAGTCGTAGTAGTAAGTAGTAATGTCGTAGTAAGTCGTAGTAACGATGGCGCATCGCCGTTTGTCTTGTAGTCCGATGATGGAACGGGCTTGGCGGAATTAGATTGTGTAATTCCATCGCACACTCTCCGAAATGTAACCGATAGAATACCGACAGACTAGCGCAACTCTTCATCGATGGTCAAGGCTCTGGAGCTTTGACTCGACCAGTGCATCGTTGCCAATGAGTCTTTTGGCCCGTTTCTCGATTGACTCAAGTGCGTCCAGCTGGTACTTGGCAGATCCGTCCCAATGATGAGAGCAGTAGGTACTCCATACACGACCGAACCTGGGCTTGATACAGATTGAGCAACTGTTCCGGTGTGAAGTACCGTCTCACCTTTGCTAGGATTCCCAACTTTTTTTTTATGCTAGTTGAGCCTTAGCCTCGATAAACGGACCAAAATTGAGGGTGGAAGTATATAAGAAAGTTGCCACTGCTATCAAAATGTTGAATGAAAACATCTTGAGGAAATCCTAGGGCCCTAGGTGTCCTAGGGCCGAAAATCCGAAGACATGCGACATCCACCAACTCTCACTGGACCCGCGTGGTGAATTATGGCCCATTCTCTTTTACAGAGGAGGTCTGTATCCCACCATTGAGAACGTTATAGGCTCGTTATGTTTGATTTATTTAACTGGTCTCACTATCAAATAGCAGCTTTGCAGTATCAGAACGCGCGGATAGATATGATTCCTGTTTTATTACGGAACCTTACAAATTAATTATGATCTCCTCCCGTTTTTTTTCGCAGTCAATTTGACTCCACCCGTTCTAGGTTGAGCGGAAGGTATCAGACTCCTATTGAACAAAAGCCCACCCTGTTCCTTCAGCCGCCTTTGCGTTCCGGGGACGCGGTGTCTGAATAGAATGTTCACAGCTATAGCGTGAGATTTGCTTATCCCTCACACGTTCCGCTTCCTCCTTCGCTAGCATGACTGCATAGTGTTGTGTATATGTCTTCAGCCCACGTCCTGTTAACATAAAGATATTCTTTGAATTTTCTCTTGATTATTAATTCGGAATAAAATTAACATAAATAAAACTTTCTTAATTAAGGTTTTTAAGGTGGTTCAATTGGCAAAGCTGGTTGGTTACCTCTAATGATTTATCTTGAAGATTAAATTTTAGTATCATGCTTCTGTCTCAATGAGTCAAAGGCACTTTTAGAAAGTGGTGTCCGGAGTAATACGTCTGGTTCAGGCAGACTGTTTTTCTATAAGGCTAAGTGCACAACGATTGGCGACATGGTTCGAATCCGGGAACACTCAACCACTGCATCTTGTCGTCCCCATGTAGGTAGAAGTAAATTAAACGAACTATTACGTGAATTTTAATCAGCTTTGTCAACACAAGTGTCAACATATGATGTTAAATTAAAGTTTTCAAAAGCGACATAAGATATTGGAACGCAATATTTTCAAAGATTTATATTATAATCCGCATAATGTGAACACAATTCTCGCGTTGATTGTACCTACATGCGACAGAGTGCTCAATATTGCGTAAATTCTTCCGTTTACTGAAATAGCGAGCAAAGATCGTCTTAGAATAGCATCTCTAAAGAAGGAATACTAATTTTGATTATGCTAATATGACGATTTATCTATATATAAATAGAAATCATTGTTTGTTTGTTTTCCTGTAAGTTGCTTTAAGCCATCGATCGTATTGAGATTAAATTTTGGCAGGGTTTTCTAAGGATGCACAAAAGGGTTCTTGGACCAAAAAGGTTTTGATGTGTTTCGTTGGAAAAACCAAAAGCTTTATTACTTTACGCGGCATTGCAACCCGTACACAGTATAACGTATATACTTATAAATACCTGTATATAAGTTTATTTTATAATTAAAAAGCTGTATAGTTCCCGGCACGTAAGTTGGCAAAGTTTTGGCGTAGTGGGGTTAAGTTCGCGCGTCGTGCACTTAGTAGAACAAAAAAGTGGTCACTTTTATTGCTGGTTATTGCCATAATTTATTTTTAATCCTATCTGTTTAGAAGAAAGTTAAAGAAAGGAGAGGAATTCGTGTGTTCATTAGGTGTTATAAATAAAATATATGCATTTAACATTCAAACATTTTTATTAAAGAAAATCTTATAAAAAATTACGTGTTTTTGTCGTCACAATCAGTTTACGGACTTTTTTTCAGTTTGATATTGATTCTTTCAATGAAACAGTACCTACACATCGTATAATTTTTTCTGGCATGTCTGCGTAAAATGATATTTTTTTATTACTGATGAACCCACTCTTGACCTCGATCTCGCCTGATGGTAAGCGATAGATGAGGTCTACGATGGGACGAGCGAGCTCAGAAGATGCCTATTTATATAATATATACAACGGTATATATATTATATAATAAATAAATAAGAACAACTCGTAACAGAAACTAAATTTAAAACAATAACTCGTAGCAAAAACTCAACAAAAACAAAGGGCACAACTTTCGTGCACGAAAGTGTAATCGGTACGTAGATGCAGTGCGGGAAGCAGGGGTTGTCTGACGCACCAATCGCGTGCTCGGATCAGCGCTACCTCATACTCCGCCTCCCGCTTGACAACCAACGTGACATAAAAAACGACTTCTGCGCATATAACGACTCTTGCCTAGTTACGTGCCAGGGACTATAGCTCGTTTATTATAAAATAACCTTATACAGCCAGAAATTACAGAAACTACTTTATTTTTAGAAACTATTTCATTTTAAATTAATCAATAATATCTATACTTACTAATACAATAACTACGAAAGTTTACATGTATAAATGAAGATGTATGGATGTTTTTATTCAACCACACTAAAATGGCTGAACAGTTATACAGTTTGGAATAATTATCATACCTAATTCTTATCCCGGAAAAAGTGAAAAATTATTTTTTAATATAATTATCAAAAAACTTGCGTTATACGTCCGTGTTTAAGTTTCAACATCCACTAGCTTCTAGCTAAACTTAAAATGGCAAAAAGTTACGTGTAAAAGTGATATTTATAACACGAAATATATATTTCATTTTACAAAACATACAAAGGCAGAGGTGCCTTAAGGATTCTCTACCAGTCAACCATGGGCGTTGGAGACACAAAATGGCAGGTGCATTAAAAACGAATCATAAAAGTTATTGTATTACGAACAGTGTAATGTCATATCTGTACTATTTCTATTCTATGGCACCTACAACCTACTGAACACGAGGTAACACTCAGAGCTCGCGCGAATAATGTGGTCTAAATTCAATTTAACATAATTTGACGTGGATAATGGAATCCAGAGATGCATTGTTAGGTAGCTTCGGTCTGTAATTTAAAATATATTACGTTGAAAAGATTTTGAATTCGTTTCTTATTCATGAAACAAAGACTCAAATCAATAAGATGAGGGAAATAAACAGTACTCTACTACGCCAGCCCAATATTGTTCAGTATATTAAAACATTGGCTAATTAGCCATCATTGCTGTTTTAATATACTGAATAATCCACAGATATTTGAGGAATTTGGTTTTGACGGACCAATTATTGTTACGCCGTAAATGTTTATTGTATTACGCCTTTTCACGTTGGCCCTCTTCACGTTGGCCAACATAGTGGCGAATGTAGTGGCCAATGCCTATTAGCCAACGTGTAGAGGGGGTGTTTGTGCATCTTGGGTTGTATTGCACCCCCTCTACACGTTGGCCAATAGGCATTGGCCACTATATTCGCCACTATGTTGGCCAACGTGAAGAGTTGTAATTCAAAGGATTTTTTTTATGTTAATCTATTGAACATTAGGGGAGGTTAAATAATAACAGCCAGTCTAAATAATAATAGGTAAGTCCGTGGATGTGTGACCATATAAACAACAAGTTAATACGTTGGCCCAGGCCGTTAATAACTTGTATAATTATCTTTGATCGTTACAGTTAGCCAGAAGCCAGAATCTGACCGCCTTAGTACGCAGCATCATGTTACGCAGCTACTAGGTATTTCTGTGCAAAATATTGTTAATTGCTGCGTCCTGTAAGACTGGAAACTGACCCCGAAGTTATTAAGAAAAGGCTAAGCAGTTGATAACGTTGAATGTTTTAGAAGTATAAATAATACTTTAAATATATATTTAAGTGAGAAATTCAATAAACAAAACGAATAGATTCTGTTGTTTTTTTTTTATTCTTGATGAGCCTCTTGACCTCAATCTCGCCTGATGATAAGCGATAGATGAGGTCTACGATGGAACGAGCGAGCCCAGAAGATGCCTATTCACTCTTGCTTTAAAGGCTGAAAGGTCATAAGTGGCACGTGTTTACAGAATCCGACTAAAAAACTTTCAAATAAATCTTCAAACAAAAAAGTGCAACACACTGCTGCAGTTGGTGACAATTACATATTTTAATTCATATCACGGTTTTAGGATCATATTCGATTGATTTCTGATAATAATATTGTACAGTTCACTTGTATGAGATTTCCTGCTTAACAATAATTAGTCTTCGTCTAATGACGCATACAACGAAAAGTACCTATTACTTACTGTAAAAAAGAATAAACAATTACAAAACGTTTTGGAAATACTTTCATTGTGCGTACCGGAGTCTGTGTTTCCCGATAGCTATAACCTGGAAGTCCTTATGTAAGGAGTGAATACGTTACTTCTAGGTAAGCGTACTCCATCTTCGACCACATCATCACTTACCATCTGGTGAGATGGTGGTAAAACGCGAGGCTATTACCAATAAAAATAAAACAGATCAGAAGTCCATATATCTAAGATTTGATATCAAAGCTAGCCAACTAGAAACCTAGGTACCAGCATAAATATGTACTCGCTATTTATTGCGTTGGCGCATAAATCTATTTTATTTTTCAGGTTGTATACAAAGTCCATAGTTGTGTTAGTACGATATACTGAGGTCCAGAAACGTGAGGGCAATTGAAGAAAAAGGGTGGAATTTTAGTCAGTAGAAATCCGACACCCTACCGCTCCACTTATAGCGGGAGAAGTTATAAGATGATTTTCCCATAAAATAGGGTTAGTGAGCGAGACGTACCCATAATAAAATACGATTAGTGACTACTAACTTCATGGTAAGGATAATTAATATACAACGTGTAACAGAATAAACGCAATTCCTAAAAGTAGTTGGTTCAGAATCGGCTTCTGAATCGATTTCCGTTATAAAAAAAAATTTTTAACAAAATATAGAACCGACTCCCATATCAAAACACTACAAAGCTAAAAATAACTTTAATTTCGGTAGTCGGTGTTATTGGTTTTGGATTTTCTGTTTTTTTCACACCGCCTTCCAAAATTAAAGTTATTTTTAGCTTTGTAGTGTTTTGATATGGGAGTCGGTTCTATTTTTTGTTAATTTTTTTTTTTCTCGCTTTTTAGTGGGTCGGTTTGTAATTTATCTAGTTACAAAAGCCATAATGTCAACAACTTATCACCTTTTACAAAATGTTTCTTTTCCCGATGCATAGCTGTTAATTTTTAGTAGTTCTCCTGGTACTTGACCATCAGCTCTACATCACCATACTCGTATGTATTCCGACGAGCATAAAGTGTTTAACATCCGTACTAAAGTAATCGAATCGTAATCCACGAAATACTTATTATTGAGTAGTTTCAGTGTCCATCTGTGGTCTTCCTCATCAGTTCAACTTCCCCAAATGGTACTTTTCGAAAGCAACTGCTCAAGGTACTACAAGAAATACCCAAAATGCTATAGGTGTGCCTATAATATTTGAAGAGTTCCCTCGATTTCTCTAGGATCCCATCATCAGATCCTGATTTCGTAACAATGGGACCAACTAGAAAGCATACCCTTTCGAACAAAAAAAAAATTTCCAAATCGGTCCAGCCATCTCCGAGTTATGAGGTAACATACATAAACAAAAAAAAAAAAAAGTTCAAGACGAATTGTACACCTCCTTTTTTTCAAGTCGGTTAAAAATAGGTGTTAAATTTTGATGGAAAAATCTTTCATTTAACTTAAAATGGAAACATTATCATGACAAATTAATACAATCCTTAATTCACTTGTGTGCGTGTCGTATCGGCCGCTTACATTGCATGAGTGTATGCTTCTGCGTAAGGATATTGTATGACGCACATAGGTTTAGTAAGAATAACTATTTTAAAAAAATGTCTAGGTTTGGTTTAAATTGATTTAGTTACGGATGTTGTTTTAGATTTATAATTTTATATTCTGATTGGGGTGTCTGAGGTATTGCGCTTAATCTGTTACGCGTTGTATAGGATACGCCGCAGAAGCGGGGAAGTCTCAACAGCGTTCTGAAGAGGTTATTGTATTGGATGCGCAAGACATCCAGCGTCTCTTGGTATGCTTGACCCAGAGACTACTCGTGTAGGAAGTCCGATTTTGTACATTACTACTATTAAAAAAACAGTAACTGCATGAGACTTTTTTTAAATCTATATTTATTTAGAGGCTTTTACCTAACAAAGGTACGTTAGCCTCATCATATCCTAACCTAATTAATAATTACACCGAAATATATATTATTAAAATACTATTAAAATATTTAAAATACATAATATTATTGGATAAGCGAGGGAGCAACCATTTCATAAATAAGTTTTGCTTCTCCTGAATTAGGTGTAGGTAATATTCTAATGAAAGCACCAACATGCATGAGACTTATGAAAAGTGACATGTTTGCAAATAGTTTCTTTATTTTATTTGGGAATTAGGCTTGTCCACGATTAAGTCCGCGTGGGAGGTTTTTCCCGCATAAATCATCTGGATTTATACGGACATTGCGAGAAAAATTATTTGTTTTTGTGTTGGTGTGAAAGTTCTATTACAATCAGTTCAGCTGTTGTCTCTCAAACTAATTGTCTCTCTTTCTGTTTTGACAAACAGAAAGAGAGACAACTAGTTTCTTACCATTTTCGATAATGTAACTATGTTGTTTGTTTTTGAGTTTATATTTTCTTTCCCGTAAAACATTTTATAATTGTTAGGACGTAGCAGAACTTTATCCTACAAAACGGTTTCAAATAGTCGAGGCCAGGTAAAAATGAATAACCATAGCCATTTTTGGTCCGGAAACCACAAGGTATTACGATGATGTAGTACAGGCAGGGCTAAATATATAAGCCGCACTATTTGTAGTACGTGGGCAGAGTTACTTTGTCAAAAGCGGTCAAAGGCCAAATGCCACGAGAAACTGTTCCAACTACATATTTATATTTCGATCAAACTTTTATGGTAATCCTTTACGCATGCATTTAGAATAAATGCCATCTATTTTCGGCTTGCTAAAAATACACAGACATGTAACAAACGAGGTAAAATAAAAATAAGAGAAAAAAAAACTCTATAAAGGGAATATAGAAATGAATTACTCAGCTTGTTTAGTTTTTATAATCATTTATTTATTTATTTAAACTTTATGTACAATTGTGTTACATAAGGCATTCTCTACCAGTCAACCTTTGGGTTAAAAAAGCACATTATGGTAGGTGTACGAGAAAATGAATTGAAATAACATACTTAATATTAATAAATATAATACTAATATATAATAATACTTTTTTTTTTTTTTTTTTATCGTGGTAAAATTATCAAATAAGTCCTCCCACTCCGGGCAGGGTGGGAGGGACTGTCAGACGTTTACTGACTAAAATCCACGGTGTTCCTTCAATAACCCTTTACGTACCGGGGTCACGGTAACGGGATGAGTCCCACGACCCCGGCAGGCTTCGGCCCTCTATGGGGGGGCCTCGTCATATTGCTGACGCTCTTTGAGGCGCGCGTGGAACACGACGCGCCGTCGACCCGGGCATGGTCCATGGTCGGACAGCGAGTTGCCCTTTACTCGCTGTCCGCATGCCCGCGCCTACGGTGGCCGGAGATCGTCGGCCGACGTCCGACGCCGTGGGCGTCTACCACTGCGGCTGGGCTGGAGGGAGGACGCCATCCTCTCCCTCACGCGGCCCGCCTCCTCCTTCGGAAGCATATAATAATACTAATAAAATACACATATATGCTAAAATGGCAAACTAATAAATACGGTGTTTTATATAATAATATTCTTTCTGATTAAGAGAGCTCTAAATAATTATGACGAAGACCAAACCAAGAATATACCACTAAAGCAAGAATAGCCACTTAAGTAGTGGTATTTAATTTTACGCTTAAAAGAAAATTTTGACTTAGCCTTCTTGATCTCAAGGGGTATCAAATTCCAGAGTTTAATAGTAGAAATAGCGTAAGAATTTAATACGAGTAACTTAACATAGCGAGATGCCAACTTCCTCGGAAAGCAAGTTAAGTTCAGTAGGTCCCGGCTGTCATTAGAACATCTTTGACAAACGTTCCGGGTAATCAGAAGCTGGATAATCTGTCACTGGTCTGACCAAAGGGTATTGTCCTACCCAGCTACAGCTACTACTTACTGGGGTGAAGGCCAGATGCCTATCTTAACCCATAATAACCATATTTCTCTTTTACATAATACGAAATGGGTTATTTACAAAGCGATTTTAGGCAACAGAGCATTATTTCTTTACTTTTTTTTACCAAGTCAATACGTTGTGAATTTTATGTAACGGGTTTTCCAATAAGAGGTGTCATGTTGATTTTCAAAGAAAAATGCCATTTTTTAATATAAATGATCGGATTTTTATTTCATTATTTAGAGGAAGGTATGCCGTTAATAGTGGAAAATAACATCAGGCAAATGACCACCACAACCACGGATACAGGACCATATCCTTTTCATGAAATTTTCCATAACCAAATCGCAATGTGGCTGCCCTATGTCCTCGATAGCCTCACGAATTCTCTACCAAAATACTCTACTAAAATAGATATTATGCCATTGCGGATATTTGCCACTATAGATCTTTTATACAATGCCGTGGTTCATTATTATTATAATAGCAATTAAAGCTCACAAAATCATGTTATTTATGAGGTCACATTACAAATCTTAGAAATTCTCAGCTTTTCACTGTAATAAAACGTGTAATATATAATTGTACGTATAATTTTTTCTTGAATCACTCTGTCTACTGATGAAAACCGCATCAAAAACCGTTGCGTGGTTCGATTGATCTGAACGTATAGTCAGCGGGAAGTAATTGTATTTTATACTATGTTCAGATTTGTGTGCGTTCTGTAACGTGAATTTTTAGTAAAAACATTTCGAATCGAACGTTTTTGATAGGTGATCGAATACAATTTTCAATATCTGTGAGGATGACTGAGTCCTCATGACCGATTTTGGTCACGGTGGCGATGGTCAATCTCATCAGAGATTAGCCATCTACGTATCTCTCTGTTCCTTCACTCCCAATAGCCGTATGGGACAGAAATCCGGCACGACTAGAGAGACATCAAGCGCAGGACCAACTACTTGACATGCTTTCCAAGGCAGAGCTATAGTGTAATTGGTGGGGTTCGAACCCGTGACCTGTCGATCGCAAGCCCGACGTGTTAGTCATTATTAGGATATGCCGCTTCCATTGTCCACCATGCGGGCCAAGCGCGAGTTGGTGGATGTCGTATGTTTTTGGATTTATAGTCCTATGTAGGGCTGCCATCACCAAAATTGCCGGACCCATACAAAGACTTTATAAACCCCGGACATTTGGGTAAAATCGCAATTTTTCCCCGGACACCGTAGAAACTAAAAACAATAATATCTAATTATGGTTTTTATGGACTGGTAACATTGTAGACAGAAGTTTATTAATAATAGGCATTCTTTTTAATTAATCAACGCAACAAAAACAATAAGATGAAATACAGAGATCGTGATTTTTGGTGCCCATAAGACCAGGGGTCCGTTCTCTTTGCGACTCTATTTTTGCTTCATATCAACGACCTGCTTCAGTTGGGAGCTATTGGGTACGCGGATGACAGCACAGACTCAGATACTTGTCCAGTGCTAGAGCTGGTAGGGACGAAATAGCCGCTCTTAGAAAGGCCATGGTAGAGCGAACGAATTTGACCTTAAATCTCGTTTCCCAATGGGGCGATGACAATCTGGTCAAATTCAACGCTTTGAAAACACAGGCTTGTCTTTTCTCCGCTAAAAAGAGCAAATTTGAATGGTCTCCTACTTTCAGAGATGCATCTGTACCTATTACCGACCGCCTGGAGCTCTTGGGCATGGAGTTGACGTCTGACCTCAACTTCGGCTCAACCATTGAGTCTAAAGCTCAGACTGCAGCCAGAAAGCTGGGCATCCTACAGAAAGTGAGGTGATACTTCACACCTGGACAGCTTTTAAATTTATATAAAGCACAGGTCGGTTCCTGTATGGAGTATTGCAGTCACTTGTGGGATGGCTCAGCCAAATACCAGCTAGCTGCACTTGACTCGATCGAACGCAGAGCTAAAAGGCTCATAGGTGACGAGGTTCTAGCAGGCAGGCTTCACAGCCTGGCTCACCGGCGAAACGTTTCTTGCCTGTCTATCTTCTACAGATTGTACTTTGGAGAGTGTGCGCAGGAGCTCCACGACCTGATCCCTTCATCCCCCTTTTACTACCGGTCAACCAGACGTACCGCAGGATACCATCCACACTTGGTCGATATACCGTCTTGTCGTACTAAGCGCTTTTCTTCAACATTCATTGTGCGCACAGACAAGGTGTGGAACTCTCTGCCGGCTTCTGTGTTCCCTGCCACATATGATCCGTCAGCCTTTAAAGCAAGAGTGAATAGGCATTTTCTGGGCTCGCTCGTTCGATCGTAGACCTCATCTTACACTTACCATCAGGTGTGATCGAGGTCAAGAGCGGGTTCATTCGTGATAAAATCAAAAAAAAAAATATGTATCCGGGTTTTACCCGGACGCTTATAGGGAAAATCCCCCGGACGCCCCCGGACGGATGGCAGCCCTAGTCCTATGTCATGTTTATTGATGTATGATGAGTGTCTGAAACCAAAATTAAATACCGAATCATCTAGAAAGCAACATACCAGGAGAGCATTGAAGTTAGTCACCAATTTGATTACCTTTTTCTGTAGTGGCTTAAACAAAAATCACTCTGTTTCATAACTATGCGAAACTCGTTTAACGAATAGTTTTATTTGTAGTTGTATTACATTTTTGCAGTAGACTATGATGGGATTGCGTTTGATTAGACTTAACTTTTACAGGACCCAAAAGTTTGTCGACCAAAATAAACATAAAATTAATTCACAAGGTCCCAAATAGTTTGCGCACGAAAGTCATTTAAAGTTAAATTGTGAAGGTTTGCCTCTACGCTATACATATAACCCATACTCTGTTCAATTATGTCTTATCTGACTCGGTGTTCAATTCCCGGGTCAGGCAAAAAGTGCAATTAATCCGACACCGATCATGTTATTTATGACGTCACATTACAAATCTTAGAAATTCTCAGCTTTTCACTGTAATAAAACGTGTTATATATAATTGTACGTATATTTTTTTCTTGAATCACTCTGTCTACTGATGAAAACCGCATCAAAACCGTTGCGTGGTTCGATTGATCTGAACGTACAGTCAGCGGAAAACAATTGTATTGTATACTATGTTCAGATTTACGTTCGTTCTGTAACGTGAATTTTTAGTAAAACGTTTCGAATCGAACGTTTTTGATAGATGTTCGAATACAATTTTCAATATCTATGAGGACTACTGAGTCCTCTTGAAAGTCATTTAAAGTTAAATTGTGAAGGTTTGCCTCTACGCTATACATATAACCCATACTCTGTTAAATTATGTCTTATCTGACTCGATGTTCAATTCCCGGGTCAGGCAAAAAGTGCAATTAATCCGACACCGATCATGTTATTTATGACGTCACATTACAAATCTTAGAAATTCTCAGCTTTTCACTGTAATAAAACGTGTAATATATAATTGTACGTATAATTTTTTCTTGAATCACTCTGTCTACTGATGAAAACCGCATCAAAAACCGTTGCGTGGTTCGATTGATCTGAACGTACAGTCAGCGGAAAACAATTGTATTATATACTATGTTCAGATTTACGTTCGTTCTGTAACGTGAATTTTTAGTAAAACGTTTCGAATCGAACGTTTTTGATAGATGTTCGAATACAATTTTCAATATCTATGAGGACTACTGAGTCCTCTTGAAAGTCATTTAAAGTTAAATTGTGAAGGTTTGCCTCTACGCTATACATATAACCCATACTCTATTAAATTATGTCTTATCTGACTCGGTGTTCAATTCTCGGGTCAGGCAAAAAGTGCAATTAATCCGACACCGGTCATGTTGGATTTACATCCCATCATAAGAGAGATCAGACACAGAACGGAGGTAACACACCACACACAATTTCATAATCCCATCGGGCTATGAAATAAACAGAGTAAAGGTGAACGCAGACGTAGCCGCACCGCAGTCTCTACAGTCCCCGCAGTCATCGCTTTTTGTTAATGGCTTCGCACATCTATCCGCGCCGCAGTCGCTGCAGTCGTTCCCGTAGCCGCACGCATCGCACTTGCAGTGTTGCCAGATTTTTGAAAACATTATTTGTACCGATGATTTAAAAAATCTGTATTTGGTATTGGTATTTTGCTCTTTTGTGTAATTTTATCTGTAGGTGCTATAATAGGGAATAAGCAAGTAATTATTTATACGAGAACAAGTAATTTTATTATAAACCGTTGACAGAGATTCTCTGTCTAAATTATAACTCTGGCAACACTGCGCGCCGTGGATGCGAATGACGTCATCCGCGCTGCGCTAGCCGCAGCGTCCGCTGCGTGCGGGTGACGTCATCAGCTGCGGCTGGAGGAGTTCGGTCGTTTCAGGGACTGCGGCGACTGCGGCGCGGGTAGGTGTGCGAGGTTGCATAGAACTTCATATAAAGAATTCGAATGCAAAGACTGCGGCGCGTGCGGTGCGGCTAGGTCTGCGTTCACCTTAAAGGAACAGAGATTGACCTGTATATGCGCACATATACTTGTGCACTATAATATCGCGCAGATGGATAATCACCGTTAAGATTAGTCACCGTGGTCACGATCGGTCACGAAAAAAGAGACGGAATACGTTTTTCCGTCTCTTTCTTTCAATACTTAAGGCAATAAGTT
Organism: Tholera decimalis; assembly: GCA_943138885.2. Lineage (NCBI taxonomy): Eukaryota > Metazoa > Arthropoda > Insecta > Lepidoptera > Noctuidae > Tholera > Tholera decimalis. The sequence continues at coordinate 7,187,056 of OW964570.2, read as the reverse complement.
CAGTTTTGATCGTAGACCTCTTCCAATTTCCTCTATGTCAGACGATCTTGTGCCCTCAGCATCCACAGTTGCTCACTATATCGATCTCTCTGCAACTCTGAATTTCTCGGTTGACTTTTTAGTGAACGACATGGTCTTGGCCCCATAGGTAAAGACAGGCATTATACACTATTCGATCACTTTTGACTTAATCTCCGGATCTCCGGAGGCTATCCAGACTTAGGTTATGCGACGGTGTCTGTACCGTTTGACTCGAACAACCTGGAGTAATCGAGTGGCCTAAATACACATAGGAGTCAACAATATCCATCGGTAGTGTATAGGCACGTATTGGGACAACGAAAGAAAAAAGAAAGAATATTAATTTTATTTGACCCAGATGTAAAGGCACACAATAAATACAAAAAAATTAAACTAAATAAAACCTTATATAAATAAAACAGCATCGCGTGTGCCTCACGGCTGTGCCAAACTGCCATGTTCAGCAAAATGCCAAATAACTGCAAACTGCCTGATGCTGGACGCTGGTTCTCAACTGGACCATAATTATGTAGTAAAGACGTGTTACAAATGTAAATCAGCTTTATAGTGACTAATATGTGTGTGTGTATGTGCGTGTGGAAGGAAGTAGTTTACAGTGCGTTTCAACTGCTATTAGGAAAAACTTAGCGCCATATTGTGAAATCTTAGCTGTCAAATCGAACCATTTGGGTAGTGTAAACAAAACAAGGGTTTATTAAATTATTTATTTACAGATATTGAGTGAAACCAAATTTTTTCATTATTTTGGTAGTCAAACGCGAGCCTATTATCAAAAATAAATAAAATAAAGTTTTAATAATTTTGACATGACTTCCGGGCCTTTGTGCCATGTGTACGTTTTACTCTCGGGCGCGGCGTATTGGTGCCAACAATGAAAATAAGAGAGAAAAGTATGTTTAAAAAAAACTAATTATAACTTTTAATAATTAAATATTATATTTAAATTTGATGTGAGACTTGATTAAACAAAATAAAATAAACCGTTATTATTTTTCACCATTAAGCTTTCTTTGCAAACCGTACTTTCTGAGTGACATTTGACAGATAAAGGTAATTGAAATTCCTAATAGCATTTGAAACGCATAGTAGTTAATTTACGCCACGTTACATCAATTGACTAAACACCAACCTCTTTACAGTCCACATTAAAGTGACCTTTCAACCCATAACACTCCCCACACGATGCACTAAGTGCTCATAACCGCTCAAACACATCCATTAGAGCTTGGTATCGACTGCATTGTTTTTACAAGATGTTTGTGTTTCTCAAAGGAAAATTGTAACATACTAGTTTCTGCTCTGGCGTTACTCGCGTGTAAGTTTTTGTTATTGGTGATTTAATAGTAGCCATAATATGTGTTCTCCATGTCGTTGCTCGAATTGACCTGAATGAAAGACGAATGAACACTTCCCCACTTAGATTATTAGTCCCCACTTTGATTATTATGTTTTTCAACATGGCCGCTTGACCGTGGACAGGACTATCCCAAGTAACACATTTGGTGACAATTAGCTTGCATATAGTATTTTTTTGGAAACTTTAGTACTAAAATCCACCGTGATTAAGTTCTGTAAAGGTGGTTAGAACCCATAGGCAACCTGTATGTTACCAAAGGGAGAAAAATTGCAACTTATTTATAGTTGCAAAAGCGATGCATAAGAGTTCGAATTGTTATCCTGAGTGGCATTTGGAACTAACGGTGCAAATTGCGCGCCTTGAATGAATGATTGAACGATAAAGCTATACAGTTCATTCGTTGAGTGACAAATGAGATCTTATCAAGTTCTTATTTTAGGTGGAAATAAACAAAAGGACGGTTGTGCTTTGTACTATTGTGTTGTGACAGCAAATATATATTTGGATTATTGCATTTAATGAATGAGTATAAAAAAAAAAATTATGTGTATAACGCAGGATAAACATCATGGAGCTCTTGCAAATGGTTTTTTTTATCGTGAAACCATGGTATATCTACTAAGTAAATTTTGATGCGCCTTCGATCTAAACAAAAATTATCAAAAAATATGCACTGATCAAATATGCTTTATCAAAATTTGGTTGCAAAAGTTTGGTGCAAGCACCTCGCGTGCTTGTGAAAAAAAATAAAAAAAGGGGGGGTGATGGGGGAGATGGGGGGGGTTTAGTATTTGCGTGTTGCGCGAGGTGCAAGCACCTCGCGTGCATGTGAAAAAAAAAAAAAAAAAATGGGGGCGGTGATGGGGTGTTTAGTATTTGCGTGTTGCGCGAGGTGCAAGCACCTCGCGTGCTTGTGAAAAAAAAAAAAGTATTTGCGTGTTGCGCGAGGTGCAAGCACCTCGCGTGATTGTGAAAAAAAAAAAAAAAAAAGGGGTGGGGGGGGAAATGGGGGGGGGGTTGCACAATTATTTCGACTATAGCATTGCCCCTCTAAATGAATCTGAAAAAAGATGTTCCAAGTCTCTTAGATTCCGAGATCCGCCTAAAGGGGGGGAGAAGGGGGGCGGGGGGGGGGGACTTTGAAAAATGGTTTTTACTTTACCGAGCCTCCTCTATACGAATCCGTAAAAAGAAAAAAATACGGGTCTCGTAGTTTCCGAGATACGATAGGGGGGGGGGGGGGAGAAGGGGGGGGAAAAGGGGAGGTTTGGCACTTTTCCCGTAGGTTTGAGAGTTACTTGTTTACGAATCGGTCAAAATATACCCACCTCCCCATCCACCATCTGGGAGAACAATTATGTCAATGAGTGAGTGAGTGAGTGAGTCAGTCAGTGGTAATCTAGCTTTATATAGTATAACTAGTATTTGCGTGTTGCGCGAGGTGCAAGCACCTCGCGTGCTTGTGAAAAAAAAAAAGAAAAGGGGGAGGGGTTTAGTATTTGCGTGTTGCGCGAGGTGAAAAAAACTAAAGCATTGCCCCTCTAAATCAAGCATTTGCGTGTTGCGCGAGGTGCAAGCACCTCGCGTGCTTGTGAAAAAAAAAGAAAAGTATTTGCGTGTTGCGCGAGGTGCAAGCACCTCGCGTGCTTGTGAAAAAAACTAAGGCATTGCCCCTCTAAATCAAGTATTTGCGTGTTGCGCGAGGTGCAAGCACCTCGCGTGCTTGTGGAAAAAAAAAAGTGGGGGGGGCGGGGGTGATGGGGGGGGGTTTAGTATTTGCGTGTTGCGCGAGGTGCAAGCACATTGCGTGCTTGTGAAAAAAAAAAAAAAAAAGTGGGGGGGGTGGTAATGGGGGGGGGTTGCAGAAGTATTTTGACTAAAGCATTGCCCCTCTAAATGAATCTGAAAAAAAAATGATCCAAGTCTCTTAGATTCCGAGATCTGCCTAAAGGGGGGGAGTAGGGGGGCGGGGGGGGACTTTGAAAAATGATTTTTACTTAACCGGGCCTCCTCTATACGAATCCGTAAAAAAAAAAAAAATACGGGTCTCGTAGTTTCCGAGATACGATAGGGAGGGGGGAGAAGGGGGGTGAAAAGGGGGGGTTTGGCACTTTTCCCGTAGGTTTGAGAGTTACTTGTTTACGAATCTGTCAAAATATACCCACCTCCCCATCCACCATCTGGGAGAACAATTATGTCAATGAGTGAGTCAGTCAGTCAGTCAGTCAGTGAGTGGTAATTTAGCTTTATATAATATAATAAAACTGACTGTAAAACCGAATCTAAGTTGTGTGCATCCATATGTGATATTCAAGACATTCAGAATGAAGTTCAAATTTCGAGATAATATAATCCTGATCTAGTAGGTATGTACATAGGTGGATATGTATAAATGATGTATATGTTCGCCTTGACGTCGACGTCCGCGTCGGTACGTTCACTGAAGCAGACTGTTGCATAGTGACTGAACACCGTTACGTTTGTGGTAGTTCTTGAGCTAATATACTGCACTGGGTAGTTCGGCAAGTCTATACCTAGGTAATCGTATAGATTGTCTTATAAGAATAGACTTTACTACGATAAAAATATAACCCTCCTTTTTTTGAAAATAATGTTAAGTAAAAGGTAGCTCTCACGTGGTCCTGGGCTGGCCACGTCTGCCACATGCCCAACAAATTGTGGGCCAAAATCACTTCTTTTTTGGAAGCCAGAAGGCATCGCAATAGACCTCGCAGAAGATGGTGGGACGAGCTGGACCAAACTAACGACCAGTCCGTTACTTTGGTCCTGGATAGAACCACCTAAAAATCATGGCTAAAAATCATGGGGCCTCTGTCTAGCAGTGAGATGATGCAGGCTTACAGTATCAGTAAGAAACCTATAAACTTTCTCAAGCTTTGAACTACTTCCATACCAAATTTCATCCAAATCCACCCAGTATTTTTGAAGATTAGGGCGTTTAAACCAAAAAACAAACAAACAATTCCAAATAAAAAACTTTCCCGCTTTATAATATTAGTAGGTACTATGCGTTTCAAATGCTATTAAGAATTTCAATTACCTTTATCTGTCAAATGTCACTCTAAAAGTACTGTTTGCAAAGAAAATTTAATAGCGAAAAACAATAATGGTTTGTTTTACTTTGTTTAACCGAGTCACACATCAAATATAGGTAATATATAATTATTTAAAGTCATAATTATTTATTTATTTATTATATACTTTATTGTACACCTCACAATATTTCTATGGATACAAAAATATTTAGTTTAAATAATTATTTTTTTACACATAATTTTCTCTCTTATTTTCGTTATTGGCACTAATACTCCCGAGAGTAAAGAGTACGCATGGCGTAAAGGCCCAGAAGTCATGTCAAAATTATTAAAAAAATATTTTATTTTATTTTTGATGATAGGCTCGCGTTTGGCGAGCTCCAATATATGGAAAGGGGACTAGTTTTGTTTCGCTCAATATTTGTAAATAAACAATTTAATAAATCCATACGTAGACACGTAGATTTAGGATTACAAGGGTTTTGTAATCCTAAATCTACGTGTGTAGAACTTATTACAAATTCTAATACACTGATACCAGAGACCGAATTTTTCAAATTATGAAGATAGAAAAGAATGATCGTATTATTGGCAAGTGACGTGGAAAGTTATTGACCCTCGTAGTGCTGTGACACGTTTGTTATGATTGGTATTCAAGAAATATGTGAAACCAATAATTTGGTATCAATTCTTTGAGTCAGTTATTTTGTGCTGAAACTGTGCATAGAGACTCCATACCAGATGTTGTCTTCAGCTCTTTTGGATAGATATGGGGTTTCCGTTACACGTTGTAGATATGATACATTTATACCCATGACCATAGCCGAAGAAATCCTTAAAGTGACACTCGATACTCGTATTGCTCGCAGAACAGAACGTTGATGCCCTGAATATTTTTGATTAGCAACCACATCCAGGTGGGGGAGGTTTTTCTTCATCGATTTAACACTGGTGATGAAATAAATTACACCAAAAATTATGTGTCGACCCCCCGACCTGTACTTCTCAAGTCGGGCACGTAAATTCTGGTTCACCACTGCTCTCAGATCAAACTCATGAACATAACGGTAAAAAAAACACTATCTCTGTTCCCATTAGGGTAACCTCTACACATTTACAAACACAGTGACGTCTCATCCAAATTGCTCACTGGGGTAGACTGTGGCACCACTAAGTCTAGATTTAGTGTTAACTACGTGATTGTTATGCAAATCTCAAGATTTCTCTCATTCGGTTACTGGCCGCACAGGGGCTTCTTGTAAGATTACGCAGATTAACTGTGGAACCAGATGAGGAATAAAGACAATTTAATAGTCCGCTAGCTATGTGTGTAACCAGCGTTGTAGTTCTAGATACATGGGTATGTTTTTGCAAGCCTTTCGGTTTTCTTTCAGTTCTGAGCGATGGACTTGCACAATCTACTTTCAACAAGTCTGTTCCATCATCGGACTACAAGACGAACAACGATACGCCGTCGTTACATAGTGAACCCCACGACACAACACATTTTTAGAATACCTTCATTGTGCGTACAGCAAAGGAGTCGGATTCCCTGTCCGGGTCTGTGTTCCTGATAACTATAACTTGGGGATCTTTAACGCAAGAGTAAAAAAGTTACTTCTAGTTAAGCATGTTTCTTCTGCGACCACATCATCGCTTATCATCAAGAAAAATGGGGGTCAAATGCTCATTTCCGTTAACCTTTTCGGGTGGGAAAATCAACGAGCGACTTCTCCCACTCTAGGTGGAACAGAAGGGAATGTCAGACTTCTACTGACTAAAATTCCACCTTGTTTCTTCAGCTGCCCTTACGTTCCGGGGCCACGGTTTATCGTTAGAACATTCCCGCAACTCCTGACTAAGAATATAAAAAATATTCCTTCCATTGGTCCATGACCCATATAAAATAAAAAATACAAATTCAAACAATTACTCGCCTTCCTAGTTTTTACACACACACTAGAAATTTTGTGTGTTTACAAAAATGTATGTACCCATGTCTGTAGGATATGCAAACATTTGTACCGCGCCGGAATAGAACCCGCGATACACAGACGCTATGCATCATTCAATCGCTCAAACACTTCACCAATGTCAATCTTTTAGTATAAGTACAAGCAAAAGAGAATACCTTTATTTTGTAGATTTATTAAAAGAGAATGCCAGCCACTCTATACACTTTTGCCCCACTTAATAAAAGTCATTAACAAGCATGCAATATGCAGCATCTTATTGTATATTTATTACTTATTACTAAACATTTGTCCTGAAACCTGTAAAACTCACGGTTTTCGTTTAAAAATAAAAACAATAGTGACATTGATTTATAGGTTAGGTGGTGTAGCTACATAATTGTTAAAATAAATTATTATACACATTTCAAAAGTGTCTAGGGATCAAGCATTTTTATGCGGATTTCTTGAGATTGAGATGTGGCTTTGTAATAAATTTATGATTTTATAAATTTATATGGATCATTTTTGGTGCATTTCATAATTTGAAACAGGAACTGTTAATCAAATTCGAGTAAAAGATGAAAATCAGCTGTCAATATTTTCCCTATAAAAACATACAACGCATTGAAGACATTATTAGTGCTACTGTTTCCCTACTACTGATTAAAACCAACGTTATTATGGAGCGGCGACGTCATTTAAGCAGGGAAGAAATGCTCAGAGCCGTGGGAATGATAGAAGCTGGTTCCCGGCAACGTACTGTGGCTTTAGCTCTGAATACAAGTCAGAGTGCTATCAGTCGACTTTGGACACGTTACCGAAGCACTGGTACCGTGGCTGAGCGCCATGGAGGACGGTATCGCTGCACCACACGGAGACAAGACCGATACATTCAAATCTTAACTCGAAGAGCTCCAACAATAACCGCCATGATGTTAGCCGTGAGGCTTCATCACTCTTCAGGGAACTTAATTAGCGACCAAACAGTCAGAAACCGCTTGCATGAAGTGAACCTTCATTCCCGAAGACCGCTACGGGTACCACCTATAGCAATGCACAATCGTAGGATTCGATATCAATGGGCTCTTGAACACAGAAATTGGGCAGAAGAACAATGACGTTTCGTGTGCTTTTCTGATGAGTCTCGTTTTGGTATGAGACCGGATACAAGACGTATACGACACTGGAGAACCCCTGGACGCCAACAGCGATTAAAATCCTGCCAGGAAGTCCATCCTTATAGTGGTGGAACCATCATGGTATGGGCGGGTATTTGGATCGGCGGAAGAACTGAGTTGATTTGGATCAGAGGCAACCTCAACGCTCAAATTTATGCTGAGACGATTGTATCTGACGTCATCGTTCCTCTACAAGTGCAAATCGGTCCCTTATTTCAGTTAATGCATGATAATGCACGACCACACACCGCAAGAGTTGTAAGACAGACTCTCGCCGCAGCTAACATCAATGTCCTGCTCTGGCCTGCTCAGTCGCCAGACTTGAACCCGATTGAGCATGCATGGGATATGCTACAGAGAAGAGCTCTGCCGAATATGGAGGGTATCCAGTCGCAAGAAGACCTTTTTTTGTTGTTGCAACGAACATGGGCGGCCATTCCACAGCGTTATTTGGATGAACTCATTTTGAGTATGTCAAACCGATGTTCTTGTGTTGTTAGTGTTCGCGGTAGAAACACGGATTATTAATTGTTTAAGTTACCCAATAAAATTTTAAAGAAAACTGTTATTTCAGTCTTTTTTTCGAACTTTAATGTTAGTGGTTCAAATGTCAAAAATCCCTTTATTAGGAAAATGGCAAATTTCTTTATTAATGCAAAGGTGACTTGGTTTATCGTTACTGTGACAAACGAAAACACTTTATTTGATGAATCCTTAAAGAAAATTTTAATTAATATCAATCAGGAGAAAAGTTATTGCAAAAATATATGTTGATCCCTAGACACTTTTGATGTGTGTACATACGATTATACATACTTTTTTTGTTTTGTTTATTTGTTATTAAAACATGTTACATTAACATCTTAAAAATAAGCCAATGTCCCACAAAACCGTTTACACGGTTTGTCTGTGAGTACAGATATTTAAAGAACTAGATATACATTTCTTATGACATACACATTATAGAAACATACACATACATATTTAAATAACTATAACATAAAAGTAAAGGAGAGAAGGACATCACATTAATTATATTCAATCAGGTAACAATTTACACCGCAACATCGTTCACCAAATCACAAACAATAATCGGAATCCGTCATAACTAGCATAAACACAAAGTTAGTGAATAAAACTGTAGCAAACCGTATGTATTCGGTACTGAGTAACGGGTACGCCATCAAGTATTGAGTAATGAAACGTTACTCACGAATTGTTCACTCACAAATTTCACAAATCACGAAACGTTTGAAATCGCACAAGTACCATTAAGTTGAGGCAAATGTTGAATGCGCTGCCCGTGTCTTGTTCGTGTGTTTTACGCATGCGCGCGCGTTGTATTTAAAAGCATACGTTACAAAGAACGATGTTTATTTACTCAACAAAGCAGATTTTAGGAAATTCTTCATCCAAGTTTTCCACTGTTTTTACTGCATTGTTTGCGATATATTAGTGTGATATATAATTTATCATTCTCAAATACTTAATATTAAAAAAGTCTCCCAAATAAACATTAAATTCTCAAATATTATATCTATTGTAAATTCAGTTGATTTCGTCTCGGTTTATTTGTAGTTCCAAACTTTACATTTTAAATCAAACTAAATTCAGATTTATAAAATGCATCGTATGTACATGTCACGCATACTAAGATTACATTTTACAAATTACGAATGATGCGACGCCACGACGTCATACCACACGAAAAGGCAATACAACTCGATGCGTTGGTGCTATATTATGAATGACATATCAAAAGTAACAAGTAACGTAACGATACGATAGTAACGAGTATTAATGGATATAGTAACGAATGCATACGGGAACGCTTTATTTGGTTACTTTCATACCTCTAGAGATGAATGATATTTTCATAGATATCGGAATTCTATATCTATGGAAATTTTATTATTGACACTGACAGCTGACTTGAGTGCTTCAAAACATTTCGTTACACCAAATTCAGAACTATGGTTGTAATATTTTTTTTGATTTTCATAATTATTTGCAATTTCATCTTTAACGATTTAAACAACGAATAAACGTTACGCATAATTATAATCTTGATATAATATTTTATGTAAAATGATATTTGTTTTACAATTACATACTTATTTCTTTTAGTTTTGTACATGCGTTTTATGTAACGCAGATGGTTATCAGAAAATAGGAAATAGCAAAAAATAATTTTCGGGATTGAATTCCTTTTTTCATAAAATTGTAAACGTCAAGTTTTAAAGAAAAACAATTTATTATGAATAGGTTCTTTATTCGTCATAATTATTTTCATCATTTTACTTTTTCTGTAAATGATAACCATGACTGGGTCATGATCGGGCATTGTCATTTTTGTTAGCAATTCTAAATTAATATTTGCAGTCAGAAAGATTACCATGTTGTACAATAACATATAGTTTCCAATTTCCATACTTGTTGAATTGTTAGGTTGAAGATGTTTATTTCTCAAAAGAGTTACCTACAATGGTATTCAGTTAGATGAGAAACTTAAATCTAAACGAACAGTAAAGTTACTGATGACTGATGAGCGTATTACAGAGTTTAAACTTAATTAATTCATCTTTATTCAACAATCAAAAGACTATTTGCAAAACAACCTTCAAATATAAAACAAGAAAAAATAATAAAACAATTCGTGGGAATTAGCTAACAAGTACATAGAATTAATGGACACTTGACAAGAAGTTCCATGTACGTCATTACACTGAGTGTAGTCGATATTTATATTCTGCCTTTTATATTAGTTGTATTTTCACGAATTGTACAATTGTCAATGCCCGAACACGTTCGAACAGTGAGTGCCTATAAAAGCACATCTGAACATAGTCGATTTGCAAACGGACGACACGTTATTGGCCATTTCCGCTGAACTAACAGCTTTGCTTTATACCCAGTTTTGTTGTTATCTAGGTCGGTGTAACCACATTGTTTCTCTGTAAGTACATCACAAACATAACATAATCGCCTTTATCGTTCACACTGCTGAGATACAAGCCTCCTCTTAGCAAAACCAAGTACATGATTCACGTCTTCTGGGTTCGGTTCGATTTGAAGTTCGCGCCGCGACCAGGTGGGCAGTATAAACTCTATGCTGTGACCGGTGGGTAAAACAATAAAACAAGTTTACTAATAACTTTTTTTATTTTTTTCTAGGTGGGAATATCATCGAATGACTTCTCCCGCTCTAGGTGGAGCAGGAGGGAGTGTCAGACTTCTACTGACTAAAAACCCAGCCTGTTCCACCTCCACACTTGCATTCCGGTTTCACGATATCTCGTTAGTACATTCTCGCAGCCCCGACTAATTACTATACCTACATTTTATGTTTTTTCGAAAACTTTATACATTTTTGAAGTTTTTCAACGCGCTGAATTTAAAACGAATGTCTTCTTTATACAAACAAGTTAGGATTTTGCGGAATTCTGTGCCAAAAATACCAAAGATAGTTTTTTTACTATGACCTAAAATAATTTAAAAAAATTTGCATTTCACGCATCACAAAATGTTCTGTGTAAGTATTCACTGCGTAAAAATAATATTTCTGCATTGAATTTTTGATATCATACCGTTTTGTAATGAGTTATTTTTCAATTATAATTATTTTAGCAAACATGCAATATATGAGTTTCCGGAGATGAAAATTATATAGTAATAAATCAAATTGGAATTTTATGAGGAAAGCGAGTAATTTAATATATTATAGTCCATGAAAATTATAATAATAAAATGGATCTATTTTTAATAATAATATACAAAATAATGAGAAATCATGACCCCTCTTCATATAATATTATACTATTTAACCCGCTGGCAACCCTGGAATTAGGAAATGCAGATGTCATGGCTGACAAATAATTTATTCACAATGACTTCCGCTATATCTTCTTTTTATTGTGTTTTTCACAGCCCTATTAAATAAAAGTTTTTTTTTTAATATAGTATTCATTTGTGTCCGCTATTACACTGCTAGTAGGCCTAATTTCGCCGACCTCCTTTATTCGATTTAAATGGACGTGGTAGGTAAGTGGTCTGAACATGGGGGCTGGTAATGGTTAAATAAGTTATTTTGAGAACTGCTTCTTTGAGAACTGAACTCTTATCTATACTATACTAACATTATAAAGATGACAAGTTTATTTATTTATGTAAACGCACTAATCTTCGAAAGTAATGGGTGGATTTGAATGAAATTTGAAAGTAGCTTGAAGCAGGCTTTTTTTACCCGACTGTAAAAGGACGAGGTTATATTTTTATCGTAATAAAGTCAGGGAACAAAACCCTGCGCAACTGTTAGTAGTCTAATATGTCGGGACCACGTTCAACAGAAGGCCGCGTTAAGAATAGTTAACTGCTGCCGCAGTCCCCAGCGTAAGTGTACAAGCGAATACGGGGTAATATTAGTCAGTTTGATAGACCCAAACACCCGTCCCAGGGCGGAGGATATTCATAAGAATTTCCACCATGAGAAAAAACATGTAACGTAAAAAAGTGGCCTTGGCCCTATCCACACTTGGTCGATATACCGTTTTGTCGTACTAAGCGTTTTTCCTCAACATTTATTGTACGCACAGCCAAGATGTGGAACGCTCTGCCGGCTTCTGTGTTCCCCGCCACATATGACCCATCAGCCTTTAAAGCAAGAGTGAATAGGCATTTTCTGGGCTCGCTCGTTCGATCGTAGACCTCATCTTACACTTACCATCAGGTGTGATCGATGTCAAGAGCAGGTTCATACGAAGTAAAAAAAAGTCATTTCGATGCAAGTTAAAAGGGATTAAATTTAATCAATAAAAAAAGTATTTTTAGTTACTAGGTTATTTAATATCTTTTTGCTGTGTATTATTTTATTTATTCATGACAGGTTGGCGTTTTACCACTATCTTATCTGATGGTAAGCGATGATGAGGTTGAAGATGAAGCATGCTTACCTAGAAGTAATAAAAAAAGAAATAAATAAAATAATAAAAATAATTTATTGAAAAAAAAAACAGTTTTCGTACAACATAGCATAGTGATTGGATCCTCCTTTTAGACAAAATAATAATGTCTATATTAGGAGACTCCGCTCTTCCATAACTAAAACTAAACATTATAGGTACTGCTTAGATACAATTATGAATAATACTATTAAACAATGTAAAAGGAAATTAAAAAAACAATGTGAAAATTTGTAAACGTGTGTGTTTAAGTTATGATGTGTGTCTGTGTGTTTTTGAGTAGTGATGTAGCGTTGAGTGTATATGTCGTGTGTGTATGCATGTTTGTATGTGTGAGAGAGGGGAGGGGAGAGGGTGTATGTGTATACATGCAATTGGTAGTGTTAGTGTGAATGTTGGAGAAGTTTCTCAGTCACACTGTAGGTAAGAGTTTTCACCCATTCCGTTAATTATTAATTATTAACCAGATTTTATCTATACTTATAATAAATCTGTAGAGAGGTCAATTCTGTACATGAAATATATATCCAAAATAACTATCAGGAGGTGATTAGGGATCGATACTGATGCCAAAAATGCAATCAGTAAAATTTTTGTCTGTCTGTCTGTCTGTCTGTATAACCGTTATAGAAACAAAAACTACTCGACGGATTTTAACGAAACTTGGTACAATTATTTTTCATACTCCTGAGCTGGTTATAGTATACTTTTCATCACGCTACAATCAATGGGAGCAGATCAGTGAAGGGAAATGTTGGGAAAACGGGAGAAGTTACTCAATTTTTTAAGCTTCCGTCGCGTGTGCAACCTTAATGGTTAAAGCTACACAGAAATTATTTATGACGGAAATGTTCTCCTTAAAATTATATAAAAAATATCCCACGACAGCATATGTCTATCTTTTATGGTTGACTCACAATAACACGTGTAACTCCCGATAGCTTAGCAGTTCGAAGCTTTCTGATTATTATTCTGCTCCGAAATTTAAAACCACCACAACTTTGCAATGGAACTCAGCTAAAAGTAACCCAGTTGCAACAAAATATAATCGAGGCTCAAATTTTAACAGGTTGCGGTGCAGGAGAAACCGTCTTTATTCCCAAAATTCCCATAATACCAAATAATTTTCCATTCCAATTTAAAAGAACGCAATTCCCAGTATCGGTGTGTTATGCAATGACAATTAATAAGGCTCAAGGGCAGACTTTTCGTGTTGCTGGAGTAGATCTCGGTGTCAGTTGTTTCTCGCATGTTCAGTTGTACGTCGCTCTTTCCCGGGTTAGCAGTTCTAGAAATCTTTATGTTCACATGGGATGGGTCAACTTTCAACATAGTTTACCCGGAAGCTTTGCGCTGAAGTATTTTCGTTCTATAGGTACTTAAGCCTCATGTGAACGTGATCTAAACAATATTACCAATACATTAACTTAATAACACACAAGGAGTTACACGCTGACGGAGTCGCGGGCACAGCTATTAACAATAATATTGTGCGGTTCGGTATTGCGATATTTGTCAACAGTATTATAGATTGACATACTTATTATACTTCCCTACTAAATTACGAAAGTTAATCTGTCTGTTACATCAAAATCACTGAACCGTGAGGAAGGACATAGGCTATTTTTTTTTTTACGAAAAACAACGGAAACTTGGACGAAGTCGCGGGCAACAGCTATCTATGCTAATAATATAAGGCTGAAGAGTTTGTTTGTTTGTTTGAACGTGATAATCTCAGGAACTACTGGTTCGAATTGAATAAATATTTTAAATGAAATAGTCAATTTATAGAGAAAGGCTATAGGCTATATATCATTACGCTAAGGCCAATAGGAGCGGAGCACCAATGAAGAATGCTTCAAAATCGAGGTTAAATTTAACGTTAGCCCAAAGTAACTATTCCACGCGGACGAAGTCGCGGGCAAAAGCTAGTTATAAATAAATCTATTTTATCAATAATATTCATATCTAACCAGACATGATAAAAGCCACTCTTTTGCAAACTATTTTATGTGATAAATATTTTAATAATTTGTGTGGAATAAGGACTGCCGCCGCTCCACTGTGACCTAAATCCCGTTGGAATGGGTACAGGTACATGCAAAAATTTTAAAAAATATCATCATGATGTATTCGTTTTGTTTTTCACGTCCCTTCATAATCACATCTAACTTTTTGTCTATTAAAAATCGTTTACATCGTTATTCGATTTTATTGCCGAAACGAATAATTAAGTTACATCAGATTTTTTTTTGTCGTCATTATCTTACAATACTGAAACTGTCAGTCTACTGCATCGAATTAAACGTCTTGGTATAGAATAACTATGACCGCGCTAATGTCATTTTTTTAATGTGTGTGTTACTCATGTTACAACTGTCTTACTACTAGTGTACGAGTACGTTTTATTCGTGTTGAGTTTTGATTATTATTACAATAACAAATCTGTTTTCTATTTCAGTCAGTATCGGTGACGGTGTCTGTGTTGACGCTGACGTTCATCTCCGTGGACCGCTGGTACGCCATCTGCTTCCCGCTCAAGTTCAAGTCCACCACGGGCCGCGCCAAGACCGCCATACTTATCATATGGCTGCTATCTTTGCTGTTCAGTAAGTATCTTTTAACACGTTGAACGCCAACGCGGTCAGTGCTGACCGACAGTGAGTTTTCCCTTCAGTCCAAGCAAAAATCACAGTTCTGTCTAAATACCAAATGTTTTTTTAGTTGTAGGTTTGACGCGAAGCTAACCGCAAAAAAAAAAAAAATTGATACTTATATCTAATGTCCAAAAGTATGTCCAAAAGTGTGTTTGTTTGTCAACTTTAGTCATTAATTATTTAATTATGGAGATATTAAACGCCGGGCAGCACTGACCGACGCGGCCCGAACGGCAAGTCTAGTTGTCGGCCAGCACTGACCGACGCGGCCCGAACGGCAAGTCTAGTTGTCGGCCATCACTGACCGACGCGGCCCGAACGGCAAGTCTAGTTGTCGGCCAGCACTGACCGACGCGGCTTGAACGGGAAGATGCATTTTTTTCATGGCGTTCAACGTGTTAAGTCATCATCTGCCAAGCCCTTTCTCAACTATATTACGGACAGCTTCAGTCTCAGCTGAGTACTGGTGTTTGATATAGAATGACTGCCTATCGGTCCTCCACAACGCAGAAGCGGAGTAACCCGATATCCCTCGGCAAGACCAGTATCAGATTTTCTGGCTTCTGACCACCTGTAACGATTGTAAAAGATGCACAAATGACAGCTAGGGTTGGCTTACCGTGTTTTACGTGCTTTCCAAGGCGTGGAGGAATCTCAATATGTTATTTTGATCACCCATCATGCAATAAGTATATTTTGTAAATGATGTGTACAAAACCCATTTTATATTGAAATGAAATGAAATATTTATTTTGTAAATTGGTTATAAATAACACTTTTACACGTCATGTTTTTTTGCGTGTTTAGTTTAGCTAGATGAGTCCGGTATTTCCTAGCCGACTACTCTGAAAAGAAAAACTGAAACAAACTCAGAGGTCAATTTGTATTTGTATATGAGAAGCATGTAGGTTCATGTCTGTGGTGTACTTTTTATTCTTTACTATTATCTTGTCTAACTACCCATCCATCTGGCTAGCTTGTTCCCAAATACATATGTCGGGGGCATCTGGGTGTTTGTTCCAGAGAATTTAATGTTTATTAAACCCTCGCACCGCGCACGTCTGGCCGCCTGTCTGTCGAAACGCCCCAAGTGAGAAAAAAAGAAAAGAAAAATCGGCAATTTATACCTGGCTTCGTTATGAGTTATCTAACTATTTTACCATTCAATAAGCAAATCAAACTGACTGTACCGTTGACACTTGAGGGGTTAACACACCAACGATACAAGAGAAATTAAAATGAAGGGCAACTTTAAAAAAACAAGAAACACCGTATGTTCAGAACTACAATTGGCCAGTGCAACGGTAACTGGATGGTCTGAACTGTCCACGGTACCTGGAGCTATAAACGTTGCTTACAATCAACAATAAACAAAAGGCCTATAGCCTTCCTTATGGGGCCCGTCACCCCCTTTTGTTGCCCAAGGAGGGCCACTTGGTTCAATTGTTGGTGACTGATCGTCACGTTAAGAACTCGCATGCCGGTTGCAATGCGCTGTTGGCCATTCTGCAGCGAGAAATTTGGATTTTGTCGGCTGATCGCGTCAATGAGGCGAGGCCCTTTGCTGACGTCGTAACGGACTTGTTGGTCCCCTTTTGTTGAAGACGTCCACCCTTCGTAATAGTAAGATTGTTAAGGCTTATTTGTGTGTTTGTCTGCCTGTCAACCAAGGCAGTACATTTGGAGCTGGTAACCTCCCTCTCGACAGAGGCCTTTGAGGCGACTTTGGAAGGATTTGTGTCTCGCCGTGGGTTACCTTCTTTGATTAGGTCTGATTGCGGTACGAATTACAAGGGTACAAGTAACTATTTGAAGGAGGTATACGCCTTCCTTAGTTAGAGCCAGGTTGACATTGGTAATAGTTTGACCCGCCGAGGGGTCACTTGGTTGTTTGACCCGCCAGCCTGCCCCCATTAGGGGGGTATTTTTGGGGCCGCGGTGAAAGCGGCAAAGGGACGCTGGCGGAGATTGTTGGGAGACACCGTTCTCACCTTTGAGGAACTAGCCACGGTATTTGGCCGCATTAAGGCTGTGTTAAATTTGCAACCTTGTCAAGACTTCCAATTGATTAGCGGACGGGTAGGCCCGTCCGGGGGGGGTAGATGTTTAGTACCGATCGTTTCCGAACGTACTCTTTTGACATAAAGAAATTTGATCTTGACATTACTCTGACTTGACAGATAGACTTTGCTTGGAAAAAATGCCGGTCGTCGGGACCCTCTTGTAATTGTAATTGTAATTGAATTATCGTTTGGAATCGCCTGTTGAAACCGATAATTGGGTCGCGAATTATCTATTGGTTGAAGTGTAATCCCCATTTGACGAAAACCCCGGGATATTTTTGGATTTATCGCCGGGTTGACGCCACCGCGTGGCACGCGCTTTTGTTGGAAACGAGTTTAGGCTGTGATGCTGTTGGAACCGCGCCATCTGGAGACTGGCGCCTTGTGAACGTTCTAGAACACGTAACTTGCATCACACTTTTCAATTACTCATCTCATATTACATACATACCACACTTGGGGCGTGGCCTTGGGAAGGTCGAAGCTTGGCGAACCCAGCACAGAAGGTTAGTGGTAATAATGTATTCATAAAGCCTCAGAGGCTCTAGGTTGTCGTAGGCTGAGGAGCCTGTAGATTATTGTGTAACCTTGTTTATTGTAAGCAACGTTTATAGCTCCACGTACCGTGGATAGTTTCAGACACCAGTATCGTTGCACTGGCCAATTGTAGTCTTCAACAAAATGGTAGCAGAGCGTGGTTTTAATAATAAAATCCACATAGTACATTGGAAGTTTTGACTATTGTTGAAAGTAGCTTTGGTTCAATTACTTAACATAACTTTGGTAAAAATAACTTAATAAGTTTGAATATATTGCTTTGTCAGCCGGGCTCAAATAGTACTTGTAGTTTGTACTGTAATTTCTAGTGCTAGCCCCTTGGTATTGAATTGACAAGTAGGATTTATTTGTGAAATTAGGAATTATTGGTACATAATTTGGTATATTTGTTGCAATTAATAATTGAATGTCATTGATCTGAATTTGAAAGGTTATCTAAATAATAATTACACATAGTCTAACATAATAGGACTTGAATGGTGTGGATTGACTTATTGCATTTATTTGTTTATTGGATTGTTGTTAGAGATTCTCCGGCTCAATATTATACAGTCAATTGTTGTGCTTATTGATATTTATTTGAGGTTGATCCAGCATTGTATTATACTTTCAATTGTTATTTATTTTGTAACTAGCCATCCTTAGCAAGCTAGATTCATACTTGGAATAAGTACAGGGTCGGATTTGGACTTGAAATAATTGAATTTGAGTTTTTATTTTGGTGAAATTATTTGGTCGGCTAACAAGTCATTGTTGTTTGTTTAGTTAATTTTAGCCTGTTGTATTAATATTTGGTTGTTGCAATGGCCTCATTAAGGGCAGTCAGGGAGGCTGCTTCCGGATTGACCTCACAGTTGAGATGGTTCACATCGGCAGCTGCAACGGTTGAGCGTGTAGAATTGGAAGAGCTCACCCTTGCTCGGTATGGGCAAGTGATTGAGAGGATCAAGTCAGCTGATGCTGCGCTCATACGCTTCAACGAGTACATCATGGACGTGGATTTGGGGGTGATGGATCAGACAGCCCGCGATAAGATTTTGGGTGACTATGACCAGATTGTCCACCTGGGGGATGTCATATGTCTACGAGCGCGGGAAATTTTGAAGAGCCGGGTGCCTGATGCGGCCAAGCCGCAGACCCCTGTTGTTGCAGGCCCTGGACTATTGAGTAGGCTGCCCACCCTGGAGCTGCCACATTTTGACGGTCGCTTGGACCACTGGCTGGGCTTCCTAAATCTGTTTGATAGTCTTGTCGATGCACGCTCGGACCTCGGACCTGCCCAGAAGCTGGCCTATTTATTGTCTGTCCTGGAAGGCGAAGCCAGAGCCTTGGTGCAGCACTTGCCGGTGACGGATTCCTCTTACCCGACCGCTCTGGAGCTTCTCTCCCGACGGTATCAGAACAAGCGCTGCCTGGCTGATGTGCACATCGACCAGATTTTGGGGCTACCGGCCATTGTCAGCACGTCGACGTTGCGCACTGACTTGCTGAACCCGTTGGTCTCAGCGACCAACGCCTTGAGACGCTTGGAGTTACCGGTAGAACATTGGTCCTACTTGTTGGTGCACATAGTGCTGCAGTTGCTCCCCGCGGAGCTGAGGTCACGTTTTGAGCAGAAGTATGGTGGGGATAGTGCCACCCATCTTCCCCCCTTTGACGACCTCCTCAAATTTTTGGAGGACGAGTGTCGGTTTTCGGATAACACTCGTGGCGCCACGGGGTCACCCCCACTACCTTCTCGGCCTAGAGACCAGGGACGGACTAGGGCTCGGGGGCCTGTTGATGTTCACCCCGCCCCCCGTTTTGCTGGCGCCCGGAGTCCTCGGGCTAGGGGGCCTGTTGATGTTCACCCCGCCCCCCGTTTTGCTGGCACCCGGAGTCCTCGGGCTATGGGGCCTGTTGATGTTCGCCCCGCCCCCCGTTTTGCTGGCGCCCGGAGTCCTCGGGCTATGGGGCCTGTTGATGTTCGCCCCGCCCCCCGTTTTGCTGGCGCCCGGAGTCCTCGAGCTAGGGGGCCTGTTGATGTTCGCCCCGCCCCCCGTTTTGCTGGCGCCCGGAGTCCGCATCATTGTGACTTTTGTAAGGCAACAGGGCATGCCATGGCGCGTTGTCCGGCCCCTTTGAATTTGCACGTAAGTGCCCGCCGCCGCATTGTCAACGCACGCCGTTTGTGCTTCTCGTGCTTGGGGGCCCACTTTCATCGGGACTGCCCCGAACCCCGCCCGTGTAGAATTTGTAAGGATTTTGTGCGCCAACGCGAACCGTTCCAGCAGACCATCTTCTGAGGAGGGTTCACGCAGGGGGGGGTACCCCGGAGACGAGCACCGGGCTGAGACCCGCGATTCTGTACGCCGCACTCCACCACCCACGCAAGTTGAACGGGAGCCCCACGAGCGCCATTTGGTCTTCCCTCGTCAGGGAGAACGCGCATTGGCTGCTAGGCAGCAGTGGCCGGGTCGGCGCCGCTGCCTTTCCCCTCCTTTGGCGGAACGTCCCCGGTTGGAGTCGCGCCCTCCGCCATTCGGGCATTCGATGGGATGTGCCCCTCCAGTGATGGCGAGCGGCTCGGGACACCGCGCGGACGAATATTTTGATTGTTGGCCTCGTCGTGAACGAAGGCAGCCTGGATGCGGCGATCGGTCACCGCCCAGGCATCACTAAGAGATTGACGCCTGCCCCGCTCAAGGACCCCCCGATCAAGACGGTTTTGTTGCCAACGGCCTCGGTCAAGGTCTGGGGACCCTCGGGTGACTCGATTATGGTCTGTGCCATTTTGGACACGGGAGTCCAGGGTTGCCTTTTGTCGTCTTGGTTAGCGGGACAGGTTGGCCTGAAGGTGAACGACCTTTCAGGCAAGATTTGGGGAATTGGCGAACCGGCTGACACCACTGTTGAAGGAAGGACCTGGTTTGAAATCACCCTTTTGAGTTGTCCGTACCCTAAAATTGGTGCTCCTGCCCTTGTTATAACTGAACTTGGTTGGGACGAGCCACTTCGGGAAACCCTGTTCGAGGACGGTTGAGGCACTCTAGCCTTCCTTATGGGGCCCGTCACCCCCTTTTGTTGCCCAAGGAGGGGCACTAGGTTCAATTGTTGGTGACTGATCGTCACGTTAAGAACTCGCATGCCGGTTGCAATGCGCTGTTGGCCATTCTGCAGCGAGAAATTTGGATTTTGTCGGCTGATCGCGTCAATGAGGCGAGGCCCTTTGCTGACGTCGTAACGGACTTGTTGGTCCCCTTTTGTTGAAGACGTCCACCCTTCGTAATAGTAAGATTGTTAAGGCTTATTTGTGTGTTTGTCTGCCTGTCAACCAAGGCAGTACATTTGGAGCTGGTAACCTCCCTCTCGACAGAGGCCTTTGAGGCGACTTTGGAAGAATTTGTGTCTCGCCGTGGGTTACCTTCTTTGATTAGGTCTGATTGCGGTACGAATTACAAGGGTACAAGTAACTATTTGAAGGAGGTATACGCCTTCCTTAGTGAGAGCCAGGTTGACATTGGTAATACATAGTTTGACCCGCCGAGGGGTCACTTGGTTGTTTGACCCGCCAGCCTGCCCCCATTGGGGGGGTATTTTTGGGGCCGCGGTGAAAGCGGCAAAGGGACGCTGGCGGAGATTGTTGGGAGACACCGTTCTCACCTTTGAGGAACTAGCCACGGTATTTGGCCGCATTGAAGCTGTGTTAAATTTGCAACCTTGTCAAGACTTCCAATTGATTAGCGGACGGGTAGGCCCGTCCGGGGGGGGTAGATGTTTAGTACCGATCGTTTCCGAACGTACTCTTTTGACATAAAGAAATTTGATCTTGACATTACTCTGACTTGACAGATAGACTTTGCTTGGAAAAAATGCCGGTCGTCGGGACCCTCTTGTAATTGTAATTGTAATTGAATTATCGTTTGGAATCGCCTGTTGAAACCGATAATTGGGTCGCGAATTATGTATTAGTTGAAGTGTAATCCCCATTTGACGAAAACCCCGGGATATTTTTGGATTTATCGCCGGGTTGACGCCACCGCGTGGCACGCGCTTTTGTTGGAAACGAGTTTAGGCTGTGATGCTGTTGGAACCGCGCCATCTGGAGACTGGCGCCTTGTGAACGTTCTAGAACACGTAACTTGCATCACACTTTTCAATTACTCATCTCATATTACATACATACCACACTTGGGGCGTGGCCTTGGGAAGGTCGAAGCTTGGCGAACCCAGCACAGAAAGTTAGTGGTAATAATGTATTCATAAAGCCTCAGAGGCTCTAGGTTGTCGTAGGCCGAGGAGCCTGTAGATTATTGTGTAACCTTGTTTATTGTAAGCAACGTTTATAGCTCCACGTACCGTGGATAGTTTCAGACACCAGTATCGTTGCACTGGCCAATTGTAGTCTTGAACACCGTAGGTATATAAATTATAATGATAAATAAAATGTATGCAAATAGGTTGCAATCAATTTAAAACAATTTACAGCAATATTAAAACAGAAATTTACTCAACATCGGGTGCCTACAATCATCATTATTGCAGCATTTTTATCCTGGCTCCATTTTTTACCCACTCCATTTGACCCATCAAATGGAGATTTAAAAGTAAGAGTATTGGTCAAAAGGTTTCGGCAATTTCGAGGGACACTTTATATGTGACATCTCGCAGCATAAAATGACGCAGCCACTTCGTGTATAGTAAGTTTTAGTTATGATAAGTGTATTAGTTTGTTTATAGTTATACTACAGTGTTATATTTTATTTTTGTAGGCTAAGTTGTCTGGAATACATTGATTGATTACCTCGTCCTGAAGATCCATTGGCAGATGAATGAGCCAGTGTTCAGTTCTAATGTATTTGTACTTAATATTTAGGGTAAATAATTGATCGTGTTGAATTGGTTACAAATAACTGTTTTAACTTATTCTTGCTTGTTAAAAACCTGACAGCCATGTTATAATGACATGTGTGTATTGTTTATGTCTCAGTGAGTTAGTTGTGGAGGAGCCCAATCAATATACACATCATCACATCATCATAGACATTAACTCAGATACCCTCAATAGTAAACCAAATAATACTCAAAGTGTAACCAATTATTCTTCGTTCTGATTTGGAGTCTAAAGTGGTTCCTAATTCCATTCAAGAAGGAAAAGAGAATGCCAGATACTCTAGGTCTTTCGGGTCGAGCACTCACAACAGTTTCAACAGTCATAACAGTAATTAATTCTAACAGTGCACAACAGTTTCAACAGTCATAACAGTAATTAATTCTAACAGTGCACAACAGTTTCAACAGTCATAACAGTAATTAATTCTAACAGTGCACAACAGTTTAACAGTCGTAACAGTCAACAGCATAACATTTTTTTTTTTTTTTATGTAGGGCCACTCGTAGTTTAGCTCTCTAAGGCTAATGTACTACTTATCCGGTCTTTCCTGCGGTGACCTCTAATAAATTAAAGGCCCCCAGCCAGGGCTTACAAACTAAAATATACTTACAAACTAATGACCGCACGCTAAGGGCACTCCCTGTGGAGTACGGGCCTCGGCATAGCGGGGTCATTTTGGGAGGGCAGCAAAGGGACAGGCTGGGTCGTATTTAGGGGAGTATTTTTTGCTACTGGCTCAGCATCGCGGGCTGGCTCGTTTGGCAAAGGTCGGGGAGGATTTCCATTACAAGTACGCGGACGTCGCGATGGGCCTCGTCGGCGAGGCCGGAATACGGAACGCGTTTTGTATTTGTATTTTCTAAGAGTGCTGGTTTCCCTACTGCTCTCTTGTCGGATGGTGGTGGGGTCGTCAGGCTCGTCTAGGACGTTATGCGGGCGACGAACCCGAGAAATCTTGGAGGGTCTGTATCGGGCGGCCGATACGATCAGGGGGTTAGTGTGGGTATCAGCAGAGGTGAAGTAACGCACTGACATGCGTTTCAACACTTGCTTTATGGTCGGGAGTTAGAGGTCTACGTGGAGATCCTCATTCCTCAAGAACCAGGGCGCACCCGTGGCCTTTCGGAGAAAACGGTTCTGAATGACCTGCATCCTATGGATCTGATAGGGACTGGTTTGAGCAAACACCGGACCGGCGTAAGTCATGATGGGACGTATGCACGTCGTGTAAATATGGATTTTACACCTAAGGGAGAGCTTACTGTGCTTATTCAGCAGGGCGTGGAGCATACTGAGAGCGAAAGCGGCTCGCGAGCGAACCTTCTTTATGTGCTCAATGAAATTGAGGGACTGGTCTAAGATTACACCTAAGTATTTGGCTCGCTTCTAACAAGGGATTGGCTTGCCAAACATAGTGATCGGGCGGGGGAGGGTGGGCTGCATACGGCGAGCCCTGCGAAACAGGACTGCTTGACTTTTGTCGGGGTTTACCTCAATCCTCCGTTTCCTAAACCAATCGCCTAGTGCGTTGGCTGAGGTCTGGAGGGCATGAGCAATGTAATCGGGACTTTTTCCCGAGTAATAGATGGCCGTGTCGTCGGCAAATAGGGATAACTCTACTGGGGGCATGTTGGGGATGTCGCTAGTGAATAGCGTGAAGAGTGGGGGGGAGAGCACGGCACCCTGGGGGACGCCGGCTTTGATAGGGCGGGGAGTGGAAAGCGCTCCTTCGATACGATATCTGAAGGAGCGGTTCGACAGAAAGTCTCGAATGATGAGCACGAGACGATCCGGCACACTTAGTTGGTAAAGCTTATAAATTAAGCCATTGTGCCAGACTTTGTCGAAGGCCTTCGCTATGTCGAAGAATAGTGCCCCCGTCATCAGACCGCGTTGAAAACGGCCGCTAATGTGCTCTACGATGCGGTGGGCTTGGTGGACACTGGAATGATGGGCTCTAAAGCCAAACTGCTGGTTAGGGATTAGGCTCTTTGCCTCGACAAAGTCCTTGAGCCGATTTAGAATAATCCGCTCGTAGACCTTGCCGAGGGCGCTGAGCAGACTAATGGGTCTATAACTAGTCGGGAGGGACTTGGGCTTTTTGGGTTTTGGGATACCTATCACTATAGCCTCTTTCCAAGCTTGTGGGAACAAGTTGTTGGACATGGCGCCATTGAAGATGGCGGCCAGTAGGACTATGATCGTACGTGGGAGGAGTTTAAGTGCCCTAGTGGTCAGTCTGTCAGTCCCGGGAGCTTTCCTAGGTTTGAGTTTCTTGATGATCTCCTCCACCTCGTCTTCCGTGACGGGGGGGAGGGGAGCATCAGTGTCCTCGACAGGGGGTAGGGCAGATCTACGTTCGACCTCAGCATCCACGTGGGCAAGGTGGGCTGGGTCGACTGGTTGGGAGCTGGGAGAGCACTGGGCCTCCAGGCTGTCGGCTAGGCATTCGGCTTTGTCTTCGTCATCGAAGGCAATGCTTTTGTCCGGGTCAGCATAGCATAACATTCAACCCAAAAAAGGGTATAACGTAATGCACAGTAAGCTTAAAACACAACAAAACGTACTAAGGATATAATGAACGAACAACAATCCAACATCAAGGCTTTTGAGAGAGTAGTACGGAACATGAACATTGAAGATCTGAAAGAAAAGTGGCAACTTGAAGATAAATTGAGAACAGTAACACAACACTGGGAAAAAGTCGATAGTACTTATTGGAGGCTCGATAGAATGTTAGACGACATGCATTCCTTTGGAACTGATTATAACAGATTAGAGCGCCTGTACGAATTCAGCAAGGAACAACTCAATAAGAGAATTTGGGATAGTATTCACCAGGAAAAGTCGACGCCAAAAATCGAACTTCCAGTTTTCAATGGCAGTACATGTAATTAATTAAACAGTTTTAAACAGTTAACAGTAACAGTCATTTCCTACTCTCTCTCAACATTAAACAGTAAACAGTACATGTATAGGCTTTTGCCCATACATTTTGGTTTAACATTCAACCCAAAAAAGGGTATGATCAATAAATCAAAGCAAAGATTATTGGCTAAAATTGAAGATGATAAATTTAGTTTGTTCAATCAATCTCATAAACAAGGAGAAAGTAGTAAAACGGTCGGTAGTCAAGAGGAAATTTCAGACCATCGCGATGACAATGAGGTCACGGAGGATATAAAAAACACGTCACAGGCTACGAAAATTGTGGACGAACGTACTAAAGATATAATGAACGAACAACAATCCAACATCAAGGCTTTTGAGAGAGTAGTACGGAACATGAACATTGAAGATCTGAAAGAAAAGTGGCAACTTGAAGATAAATTGAGAACAGTAACACAACGCTGGGAAAAAGTCGATAGTACTTATTGGAGGCTCGATAGAATGTTAGACGACATGCATTCCTTTGAAACTGATTATAACAGATTAGAGCGCCTGTACGAATTCAGCAAGGAACAACTCAATAAGAGAATTTGGGATAGTATTCACCAGGAAAAGTCGACGCCAAAAATCGAACTTCCAGTTTTCAATGGCAGTTATGCGCAGTCGACAACATTTAAGGATTTATTTTTAGAAACTGTGCACCGTAACAATTTTATTTCTACCGCTCAAAAAATGCAACATTTGAAATCGAAATTGAAGGGAGAGCCCGAGCGGTTAATACAGCACATGAACATTAGTGCTGACAACTACGAAGCCAGTTGGCAGATCCTACAACAGAGATATGATAATAAAAGATTATTATTCTCATATCAAGCTAACATTTTACTAAATCAACCCAACATACAGATTGCAACATCATATCAGCTGAAAAAAATGCATGACACGACTATAGAGTGCATTGAGGCTATTAGAAACCTACATTTCGATACTTCAACATGGGACCCTTTAGTTGTTCACATTATGATGCAAAAGCTTGATTCAGAGACCAGCCAGTCTTTTAAGGAATCATTGGATGATCCTAGAGGCATGCCGACGTTAAAACAGTACATGTATAGGCTTGTGCCCGTACATTTTGACGGCTTATATACTTAATATTAAAAAATTCTCCCAAATAAACATTAAATTTACAATATCATATCTATTGTAAATTCAGTTAATTTCGTCTCAGTTTATTTGTAGTTTCGACCTTTACATATTAAATCAAACTAAATTCAGATTTACAAAATGCATCTTATGTACATGTCACGCATACTAAGATTACATTTTACAAATTACGAATGATGCGACGCCGCGACGTCATACCACACAAATACGCAAAATACGACTCGATGCGTTGGTGCTATATTATGAATGACATATCAAAAGTAACGAGTAACGTAACGATACGATTTAATGGATATAGTAACGAATACATACGGGTACGCTTTATTTCGTTACTTTCACACCTCTAGAGATGAATTATATTTTATTATTGACACTGACAGCTGACTTGAATGCTTCAAAACGTTTCATTACACCAAATTCAGAACTATAATTGTAATAGTTTTTTGATTTTCATAATTATTTGCAATTTCATCTTTAACGTTTTAAACAACGAATAAATGTTACGCATAATTATAATCTTGATATAATATTTTATGTAAAATGATATGTCTATTACAGTTACATACTTATTTTTTATTAGTTTTTTACATGTGTTTTATGTAACGCAGATGGTTATCAGAAAATAGCAAAAAATAATTTCCGGGATTGAATTCCTTTTTTCATAAAATTGTAAACCACAACTTTTAAAGAAAACATTTATTATAAAAAGGTTCCTTCTTCGTCATAATTATATTCATCAACATACTTTTTCTGTAAATGATAACCATGACTGGGTCAGGATCTGGCATTGTCATTTATAACTCCAATGTGTAACCTGAATAAATATATATAGGCAATATAAATTCAAGTCACTCATACGGACTATTAAATTTAAACACGATATTATACGCCCAACCGCTTTTATTCATAATAATTTTTGAGGCATATTAAAAAACTCAATTGGCCGTAATTTATAGGTCAAATTTTACATCATTATTTAAGAAGATTTTATGGAATGTCGACCGTTACCCAACTCATCAAATACTACATGAAACATTCCAAATGTAAGTTAAACATACATTATACATTCAAACTGGTATGTTACGTGGTGGTGACGTTCTTTATTTCATGACTAATTCACACAAAACCTTAGTAAATTTTACACCAAAACCTTCCTCATTAATTACTCTAGCTATTGTGGAAACCGCATAAAAATCTGTTTCGTAGTTTTTGAGTTTATTGCGAACATGCCAACAGACTGACGCAGCAGGAGACTTCTGTTTGTAATATGTGTATGGACGCCTCCTTAAAATATTCATACACACCGGTATCATACCAGCAGAAGTAGACCGAAAAAAAAAATTATTTGCGATGCATTAGAAGTTAAAGACATCAAATGAGCTCGGCTTATTGTATAAGTAATATCGCCACCCTAATGCTTGAATACGGCATTCTGTGCGCATCATTCAATTGTACTAAGGGAATGTTCTGTTAGTTTAGCTTTTGTACTTCTTCCGAGTCAAAATGGAGTGCTTTTAAGTGCAAAGATAGTTAAAGGGCTGGCCATAAGCTATTTTAATTACGCTGAATAAAAATCTTTTCACGCGAGTGTAGCCGGGCAGAAACTAGGCTTGTATAAACATCTCTATTTAAAAAATATTAATTAGTGTATTTATTTTTCATGTGGCAACTAAAGAAAGGTAAAAAATAAATTCAAATTTTTCAAAGAACCTTATTTTTTGTCATTCTTTGCACTTTGTTTTCGTTGACATCATTAAGAAAACCTAAAAAATAACGACCCCATTTGCTTGTTAATAACATCTAGCAAGTTATTTCCAAGCAATATAATTTCTGTCTCACAGCCTCTTGTTTTGTGTCTCCTAAATAATTCATCATTTAATTGTCTCCTTCACTTTTGAAACCGTCTTAACGCCATTACGTAGCTACTATGTGTTTCTTTATTAAATAATTTTGATTTAAAGTCGTTATGCTTTCCTGTAATATTTTCAGTTGAAGTGTACATGAAATGTAATTTAACGTAAATTGGATAAATTAGCAGCTCTTGTCATACCTACAAATTAAATTCAAAATATTTACGTTGAATTTCATCATAGCCATCAGCTTAGTCGCCCTGAGGACACAGTCGAGCACACGGTGCAGGACTGCCCAGCTTGGGCAGAGCACCGACATGTCCTCACGGCGGCGATAGGCGGAGACCTCTCGCGCCCGGCATTGGTCGAGCTTGCTTTTATTTATACTGAATATATACAACGTGTAATTTAAAGAGTATATACATACCGCGTGCACGGCTTCTTTGGATAACAACAAACGATATAGCAAGGGTTTTGTAGTCCTATGTCTACATGTCTGGAGCTTATTAGAAATTTCAATACATTGATACCAGAGATCGAATTTTTTAAATTAAGAAAAACTAAGTTATCGTGTTATTGGCTAGTGATGTGGAAAGTGATGACCCTCATAGTGCTGTGACACGTTTGTTATTACTGGTATTCACGAAACATATGAAACCAATAATTTGGGGTCAATTCTGTGAGTCACTTATTTTGAGCTGAAACTTTGCATAGAGACTCCATACCAGATGTTGTCTTCCGTCCTTTTGGATAGATATGGGGTTTCCGTTACACGTTGTATATCAAATAGACAGAATGATTTGTTTATATGTAAACTTATCCGAGACACCTCCTTGGGGTTTTAAAACCATCTTAAATGTTTGGTTGAGCTATCTGTAAAGTTATGAAACATTACACATGTCAATTCTCGAAGGCATAGGCTGCCTTGTAAAATAGATAGGTACACTAACTAAAAGTTTCATATTGATGGCTTCTAGTGTCACCTACGAGTAACACATTTCAACAATAGCACTTTTAGTATAATGTTAGAATATTTTATTCCCTTACTAGCTTTTGCCCGGAACTTCGTTCGCGTGGGAGGTTTAACCCGCGTGAATCCCAATCCCGTGGGAATTTCAGGATAAAAATCCTATGTCCGTTTCCTGGTTCTAACCTACTTACCTCTCTACCAATTTTCAGCCAAATCGGTTCAGTCATTCTTGAGTTATAAATAGTGTAACGAACACGATTCTCTTTTATATATATAGATTATATTATATGGTGTAACTCACTGACATCCGTACGCTCACCATTAAGTCCAGATATAAAACAGTCGGGCACTAGCTGCCCGGTACTTTGCTGAACTGGGTCTATTTGGCGTAGCCTGTGCTACGTACTCATGTGTTCGTGTAGCATAGCTATCGATATTATGTATAGAGACATAGTATTCTAAAATTTTAACGGATACGGACGTTTACGGATTAAGTTTAAGGATTTTCCTCCAGATCCATTCAGTCATATTAACATGACTAACAATAATCCCGATGAATAGATAATAATGAATCAAATATATAAAAATCTCACGTCAAACTGTTTGATATTGAGCACATCAGCTACTAGGCTTTTAATCTCGGGTAAATGTATGATTCCCGTGGAATTGATTTCGGTATTAAAATTTTTACGCGAATGAAATCACGGTGACAGTAATTTAGAAATAATGCAAATAAAAGTACTTATAGTTCAATATATGTAGTAACGGTTACAATTTGCTGTTGGGGCTTTTTTTTTTTTTTAACGTGGTAAAATTATCAAATAAGTCCTCCCACCCCGGGGGTGGGAGGGACTGTCAGACTTTTACTGACTAAAATCCACGGTGTTCCTTCAATAACCCTTTACATACCGGGGCCACGGTAACGGGATGAGTCCCACGACCCCGGCAGGCTTCGGCCCTCTGCAGAGGGGGCCTCGTCATGTTGCTGACGCTCTTTGAGGCGCGCGTGGAACACGACGCGCCGTCGACCCGGGCATGGTCCATGGTCGGACAGCGAGTTGCCCTTTACTCGCTGTCCGCATGCCCGCGCCTACGGTGGCCGGAGATCGTCGGCCGACGTCCGACGCCGTGGGCGTCTACCACTGCGGCTGGGCTGGAGGGAGGACGCCATCCTCTCCCTCACGCGGCCCGCCTCCTCCTTCGAAAGCATGACTGCTTCGCAGAAGGAGGCGACCGCTTCCCACTCCCTCTCGCCCCGCAGCATGGCCTCGACCAAGGCCGGGCGCGAGAGGTCTCCGCCTATTGTCGCCGTGAGGACACGTCGGTGCTCTGCCCAAGCTGGGCAGTCCTGCACCGTGTGCTCGACTGTGTCCTCAGGGCGACCCTCGCAGTGGTGACACCCAGGCGTCTCTTCCTTACCCATCAGACACAGGTACCTCCCGAAACTTCCGTGTCCGGTGAGGACCTGCGTCATGTGGTAGGTCAGGACGCCGTGACGCCGATCTAGCCACTCCTCAAAGAGGGGTCTTACCGCCGCAATTGCGGCGTGCCCGTGCTGTTGGGGCTGACGAGATTTTGTAGTGCTTTATCTATGTGTATTCGCTGAAGCGCATATAAATGACTGTTACGCGATTATAAGATACAAAGCCGCCTCTTTATTGAAAAGAACACGGGGCCGCTTCAATATCATTCTGAAAACAGTTACAGATCTGTGCGATCTCTAATGATAAACTATTTAATATTGATATTGATAAATTGTGAGAAATTATTGCTGTAATAAAATTATGTTTAAAACCATTAGACAAGTATTAATGAGTCTGTTCAAGCTCTTTGCAAAATGTTTTTTTTTTATTTTATTGAGAATAGGTTCGCGTTTGACCACTATCTCACCTGATGGTAAGTGATGATGTGATCGAAGATGGAGCACGCTTACCTAAAAGTAACCTATTCACTCTGGCTAAAGACTCCTAGGTTGTAGCTGTCGGTGAAACACAGACTCCGGCAGGGAATTCCACTCCTTAGCCGTACGCACAATGACGGTATTCCCAAAACGTTTTGTGCGTATGGGTGGGATGTCCACCATGTAAAGATGGCGCTTCGCCGTTTGTCTCGTAGTCCGATGATGGAACGGGCTTGGCGGAATTAGATTGTGTAATTCCATCGCACACTCCCCGAAATGTAACCGATAGAAAACCGGTAGACTTGCAACTCGTCGTCGGTGTTCAAGGCTCTGGAGCTTTGACTCGACCAGTGCAATTTAAATTGACGTAAATGTATTTAAATCGATTTAGGATTTATGATGGGGCTGTCATACGCAGTGCGTAAAAGTCCCCCATAAAAAAAGAAAAAAAGCATTAATAACAAGTGAGCTTCTGTAGCGTGATTCAATAGATGCATTATTCTTATTTGCTAATTAAAAGCAATGTATTATGGTTCAATAACCCATTACATTATTGCCATGAAACCATTCCAGACACAAGCATATTTAGCTTAGTGGAGGGGTTACAAGATTGCTAGTAATGCGAATTCTACCTACTCTTTAAAAAAAACAGCTCTCTCAACAGACTGTTATTAAAGCAGCTACACCAAGTAATATTATAAAGTATCAAACTATACACAGACACCTTAGTAATGCGAATCCTACCCAGTTAGCTAGTTCTCTTTAAAAAAAAAATGCACAGCTATCAATAGACCGTGATTAGAACAAATAGGACTAAGTTCCCTGCAAAATTCCCAGATATCCCATAACTAATCTATTTCATACAAAAAAAATCTAACACAAATATAGGAGTAAACTCACCTCTTAATAGGCTGTCAGCAGATGAATTCATTTATAAAATCCGTTCCAGATGTTGATATACATAATGATTCCATAACTATCTTTAAAACCCAATTACTAGAATCCCGAGACCCAAAATCCCAAATTTGTCTAAATGTTAAATAAGCTCATTTTATTGCAGTATATGTATTCACTATAATTATTAATGTTTTATAAATTAACAAAATTTATTATCTGGGGTGTTTAATATTAAATAGATTCTTTTTAAGGGGCCCAATGTTAATCAAAATTATATAGGGGTTTTAAAAGTGAACAATCCACCACCACAAGCACGCGAGGTGCTTGCACCTCGCGCAACACGCAAATACTAGTAGTATATATATTGTTGAACTATAAGTGTTACTTTATTAGCTGTTAGCTTATGCTTGATCTCATTCATCTTAATTTTTTTTTTTTAATTTATAATTTTTTTTTTTTCTTGATTTATGTAATTTTATAATTTGTCTTTTATTATTTTGTAATTGTAATTGTATAAGAATATTTGCTTAAGTTAGTTACCACTTCTACTAAGAATGCTGGTTAACCTGTAATTGGCAACTGTGTAAGCCTAAAACGATTTGTTACCTATTGTTAAAATATTTTATACACAGAAACTGTTGGTGAACTGTTTTTGAATAAATAAAAATAAGTACCGAGCAAATTTTAAAGTATCAAAACTAAACACAATACATTCCAATCCTCTATGGTCTTGAAACAATGTTAACCAACGGTACGATTGGCTTAGTCAGTCAGCTCGGTGTAAAGCAGCTTTGACGTTTACTGAATTAGCCTTCGGCGTAATCATATGAGTCGCATCTGTGTGAGCAGGTCCATTTGAATTATCATTGAAATGTGAGTGAATAAGACTGGTACAAGTCTTTATTAGATAGATAGATAGAATATACTTTATTGTACACTAAAATTGTAACACATATATTTAACAATATTAGATAATAGCTTCTACCCGCGACTTCATTCGCGTGGGAGGTTTTTCCCACATAAATCCCAATCCCATGGGAATTTCGGGATAAAAAGTAGATTATGTGTTATTTCAAGATGTCAACTGTCTATTCACCAAATTTCATTGAGATCCGTTTAGAAGTTTTTGCGTAAAAGAGCAACAAACATACATACATCCTCACAAACTTTCGCATTTATAATATTAGTAGGAATTTATTGAATATTTTGCATTCAGTCTGCTTGGTTCTTTATCACATCTTAATAAAAAAAAATAATAACTAGAGACTGGCTACTAGTCAAAAGTAACTATAATTTACTCCCTTCTACCTTAACTCTAACTATGCTTTTCGTACTCCATCGACCGCCTTATTTTCGGAGAAAGTGGTACAGTTTATTGCTTCTCGTAAACAAAGATATAATTCTTCGCTCGCTTGGTTACTTCGCACATTATCCCTGGAACTAAAGTACCAAAATCAAAATTTTAGAAACAAAAAAGAACTGTTTTATTGTTTCTCAAAGTTACATGTAATATACGGCAATCGTGTACGTGTCGATTGAGACAGACCCGATAAGTAATTTAAAATACTTGTGTTGGGGTTGACTCGCTACTCCTCTTGTTGTTACAATATTCTTAAAACACATACTTCCATACAATTATCTAACTTCATACTAATATTATAAAGCGGAAAAGTTTGTTTGTTTGAATGCGCTAATCTTCGAAAGTACTGCTTGGATTTTTACACGACTGCAACGAAGGAGGTTATCTTTTTATCATAATAAATCGGAATCCACGGAAGCGAAGCGGCGTGCGACTGCTAGTTTATAATATAATAATATGTAGTAGAACGTAAAAAAAACTGGCCAAGTGTGAGTCAGACTCGCCCATGAAGGGTTCCGTAGTAACTACGCCAAATAACTTTGTTTTTCAGTGTTTGTATGAATTACAAAGTTATATTTGCGGTTTTAGAAACTATGCTATGTCCCAAAAACTGCTAATTCGATCTCATTCAAACCAATTTTTGTTGAAAGTTTGCATTAAGATCTACAGCATATATTTTTTTAGATTTTTCACGTCTTGTTGATTTTTGTCATTTTTAAAGATCTGTCTATAGATACCACACACATATAGGTTTTATGAAAAAATATCCTCCATGTATAGACAGTGGAGGATATTTGGCGCGTGGAGGCGCAGCGCCGGGGCGTATCCCCGCTGCCTCGAGAAGTCGAGGCGCGGCGGGAAGAGCTCCGGCGCGATCACAGGGCAGTATGGAGGGAACGACTGTCGCAACCGACGGCCGGGCACGCCGCAATTGCGGCGGTAAGACCCCTCTTTGAGGAGTGGCTAGATCGGCGTCACGGCGTCCTGACCTACCGCATGACGCAGGTCCTCACCGGACACGGAAGTTTCGGGAGGTACCTGTGTCTGATGGGTAAGGAAGACCCGCCTGGGTGTCACCACTGCGAGGGTCGCCCTGAGGACACAGTCGAGCACACGGTGCAGGACTGCCCAGCTTGGGCAGAGCACCGACGTGTCCTCACGGCGACAATAGGCGGAGACCTCTCGCGCCCGGCCTTGGTCGAGGCCATGCTGCGGGGCGAGAGGGAGTGGGAAGCGGTCGCCTCCTTCTGCGAAGCAGTCATGCTTGCGAAGGAGGAGGCGGGCCGCGTGAGGGAGAGGATGGCGTCCTCCCTCCAGCCCAGCCGCAGTGGTAGACGCCCACGGCGTCGGACGTCGGCCGACGATCTCCGGCCACCGTAGGCGCGGGCATGCGGACAGCGAGTAAAGGGCAACTCGCTGTCCGACCATGGACCATGCCCGGGTCGACGGCGCGTCGTGTTCCACGCGCGCCTCAAAGAGCGTCAGCAACATGACGAGGCCCCCTCTGCAGAGGGCCGAAGCCCGCCGGGGTCGTGGGACTCATCCCGTTACCGTGGCCCCGGTATGTAAAGGGTTATTGAAGGAACACCGTGGATTTTAGTCAGTAAAAGTCTGACAGTCCCTCCCACCCTGCCCGGAGTGGGACGACTTATTTGATAATTTTACCACGCTAAAAAAAAAAAAAA
Source organism: Tholera decimalis (assembly GCA_943138885.2). NCBI lineage: Eukaryota > Metazoa > Arthropoda > Insecta > Lepidoptera > Noctuidae > Tholera > Tholera decimalis. The sequence goes on along the minus strand of OW964570.2, from coordinate 7,151,644 downwards.
AAAATGTATAGACAGTAGGGTGTCCCGTTCATGTATGGGGGAAAAAAATGAGCTACGGCTACGCAAGAGGTATCAAAAGTTGCGTTTTGACACATATATTACGATTATTATAAAATTTAATTAGATATCCGGCATCTTGAGGCCTCTACGAGTCCTTGAAGTTTTTCAAATTTGCTATTTTTAGGGGTTCCTAATATAAACTATAAATCATACAAAAATAACATTCAAATGGTTTTTATTAAATTTAAGGGTACAACAATGAGTTAAAGCAAGGTTTAAAATAGTTGAAAGACAAAATAATCAATGGCAACTTTAAAAACGAAACTGGTTTTTGTGACCAAAATTAGGCATTTCTAAGCGAGATTTTAATCTGTTCCTAATAAAACCATCCCGAGCTGTAGCGTCCGTGACGCATTGAGAAGCCTCCGTCACTAGTTTTACACATCTTTCCACTGACTGTGTGTGGCAGGGAAAGTCAATAATGTCGAGGATGTGTTCTTAGCCTTAATTCTAAGTTCATCGTTGGAGACGTGTCGCAAAATTGGTGGAGCTGATATTTCACAATCTTGCCAAAATATTATATCGGTGTAGTCTCGCGCACAGAAGTTAAGCTTTGGTGCTTTAAATACCCTACGAGAGTTGCTCTTTTCTTCTTCTCTGGCCTTTAATATTTTGCGAGATGCAAGCTCTCGAATATGCTCTCTATCGTCGAATAACATGGCAATAAGCAAGTTTTCTGGGTGCTCAAAAAAAAGCATTTCTTTCGATCACCGAATTTACAATAGATCTCTGACTATCAGGCAAAAATCGAGAGTATATAACCATTTGAAAAATATGCTTGGCTCCATCTTTAAATGATGAGTTTTGCTTGATTAGGAACCAAACAGGAGCGTAAACTTTGACCACGTAGTTCACAAGCAGCTGCAAATTATTTGACGGCAAAACAGTACTTACGTAAAGTCTGAGTATGTGATTGGCAGTAGTGAGCCATCTCGAATGCGCCATTTTTCCAGGTTGGCGGTTCGCTAGCTCAAAGGAACAGGAACCAGCCATCACAGCATGACACATTTCGTACAGATACTTTTGGTCCGTGCTTAGTTCCTTCACAATATTATCAGGTAATACTAGCAAATTGCCAGACACTGCACAAAAAGACGCTAGAGGTTTATTTTCACAAGCAGCTAGCTGTTTTCCAATAGGTCCTAAATATTCTTTTGGCCCAGATGTGCTACCATCCAAAGAGACATGAACAAATGACGAAGCGGTAATTCATTCGCGTGAAGTATACAAACACACCATTGTAACGGTCTCTTTAAATAGTTTTCCAGGTATTGAATGACACCTCCTTTCCAACCTGTATTCGTAGCAGTACCATCGCACCCCACACAGATCACCTCTTCCAAGTTCAACCCTTGATTTTCTAACAAAGATATGATAGAAGAGACGATCCCTTTGGCAGTGCCACGACTTGGCGTCATATGTCCCAAATAAATAGATCCCGGCTCTGTGAGAACTGAAATGTGTTCTTGCAAGACTTCTCTGCGGTGGTACCGATCGCCTATTTTCTCGTTTATGAGTGTTTTGTCCTTTCGTCCATCAAAGTAGATACTTTTTATTATAATCGTATCAATGTCTTTGCTGGCCTTGGTCCGTGCTTTTGAAACAGCTCTATGAATTTTATTCTTATCAATAACAAGACTTAGATCTTCGGAAGATACCAATCCTACGTCAGCTAAGACCGCCGAAGCAACCGCAGCCGCAGATCGCGTTGATAGTCCATACCGATCACATACCTTAGCTACTGTTGGCAGCGCCAGATTGTTCCGATTCAACGAAGTAGATGGAGTCTCATTTACAGGTACGTCACTATTCGCAGAAAGCTCTGTTACAGGCGACTGCGGTCGAGGCGGCAACTCGCGCACCGGAACAGGATTGGTTTTTAGTGATGCACTGGGAAAACATGCGTGCTCTGACTCTTTCCGATTCAAATTTTCTTGTTTCTGATGTTTCTTTAAAAGTCTTGTTGTTTCTTTTGTGTCTATACCGCTTATTGCCATGTATCTATCACTTCTTTGATCCAGTAAAAAGTCTCTTTCAGAAATAGGAATTTTCATAGGTTTTATGCTGGAACAAATGTCTAACGAAGTGCACTTACAAGCAGCAATATCGAAGAGCTTGTTCGACGATTCCAAAAAACACTTCACTTTGCTTTCGTAACTATCATTTCTTTTATTTTTGGGATATCTTATTAATAACAGGTATTTGTCGAAATATGATTTCAGCAACTCGTACGTTGGAAACGATAGGAATCGAAGCTTTGGTCCAAATCCTATCAAGTATTCCAGAAACGATTGAAAAAACTTCTGTGTTAGAAGGATCTTTCCCATTCTTCTGTAGTTTTAGTTCATTTTTAGTAAACAAAATGAATTTGATAACGTCACTTATCACTGGTAACTGGCGATCGTCAAGTTCTTTATATGATCCCAAAATAGCACAAGTAGTCTCACTTCGTCTTGAACCCATTATCATATATAACAAAAACACGTATTTTATCACAAGGAAGTGCAGAGCGACACCTTACAGCAATAAAACCGCAATAGAAATGAGACGAACTGCCTCACAGTAGAAGTAGAGAATTTAAGAAAACAAGTCAAAACATGAATTTTGCGAGTTTGTTCCAAACCAATTCCTAACAGAAAAAATCCTGTCGTTGCCTGCAAATTATAACTTAGGGTTTCACTATCAATGAAATAAAAAATAAAATAGGAATAATGTACATAAAATAGAATAGACGACATTGACTGGAGGGTTATTTAAGTGATAAAAAAATAAAAAAAAATGCCGGTAGAACCCTCAAGATATTTTTTTATATTTTTTTTTTATTATTTTTACGGTAATCTAAAACTAATAATGCAACTTTTGAGGGGGCTTGAGTAGCGAAAAGCGAAAAAAATTTTTCGGGACACCCTAATGGACAGCCCCCTTAATTTTATTTTTTTTCAGACAGACAGACATGACGAAACTATAAGGGTTCCATTTTTTGCCATTCGGCTACGGAACCCTAAAAGGATTTTATTGTAGTTTTCTTAGATGGAAACATGAATGGATACCTAATGTCTGGCAATCGTCATCAACTTAACCTTTTTTTAATTATGTTGTGGTCCGCTTCCAGTCTAACCACCCGGTTAGACCCAGCATAGTTAAGAAAAGGCTAAGCGGACGGTGATGCTAATTGTATTTATAACACTTTAAGGCTACCCAACATTAGTAGTACCATGTTTAAAATAAAACAAAATAATATGTTGACAATCGGCGACCAGCAGTTTACTAGATATTTTGTACTTTGTCCCAGCAATGTGTTTATGACGTCACGTGTCTCTTGCAGCTGGTGTCTTCGAAAATGACAAAGAGCACACAAAAGCCCGTTTGCCTTTTTCAGCACACTTACAGTTTTATTTATTTTCCGCAATTTCTATGTCCGTATATATCCACGCCCGCCGTTTTATCTCCTAAGAGCGTTTAATAGAGTATTTTCTTTATTGGATTAACTATATCTTAAAAATAGTTAGTAGGATTTATTAAAACACTATGTTTCTAACATTTACTTACATGTAACCACAGAACAGATAAAAGAGGTTAGAAAGGAAATAGTTCCTGATTTGTATGAGAACGCGTGTCGCCACTTGGCTCCCACTATTTAGCTCCACTACAAGCAAGAGGCCCGTTACGTATGCGAATTACGCACACAAATAAATTACACACACTTTATTTTTTTATTTTTTATTTATTTATTTATTTATTTATTTGCTCAAAACAATGCATTAAAGTACACGTTACAATACAGTTTCACATAATAAGTACTATATCTACAACGTGTGGGTGAGCACTGCTCTCCTAACTAGGTCATGAAAGACCTGTGATAAGGAAAAGCAGTCCGGTCCCCTGAGATATTATATGATTACAAAGTGCTTGTCATGTTACTGTCACAAAATCAGATAATTGAGCATAAATACAATTATACACACATATCTCATGACAGACATGAGATGATGTTTTATTTTACATTGAAAAAAAAAAAATATTATAAAAGTTAAATGAATTTGTTAAATTTGAAAAGAAAAAAGAAAATTATATATAAGTTTTATGATTTTGGGTAAGGTAACTTTAGAATTAGTTGATGATTATTTTATGTTTGAGCATGTGTGTGTGTGTGTGTGTGTGTGTGTGTGTGTGTGTGTGTGTGTGTGTGTGTGTGTGTGTGTGTGTGTGTGTGTGTGTGTGAGTGTGAGTGTGTGTATGTGCGTATGTTTGTGAGCCCGTTAATGTTTATCATTTATGTTAAGATCTTTTCAGTTTCATCATATGACTTATTTTGAAGAAACGATTGCACAATCTTTTTGCTTTTGTAATAAGGCAGACCGTAGATCTGACACTCCTCGTTTATTTTATTATAAAGATACGGACCCAGAAAATAGAAAAATCTCTTGACGAGAGTTGAACGTACTTGCGGTAGGGTGCATATGTCATCTTTTCGACGTTTACTACGTTTTTTACTTTCTATAATTCGGTACGGAATATTAAGGTGCTGCAGAAGGACTGTTTGCAATATAAAGTGTTGCCGTACATTTAGAACTTTGCAATCATTGTACAGTTGGTCGGTTGATGTTAGCATAGGACGAAATGTAGCGACTTTTAATATAGCTCTATGTGCAACTTCTAGAGGTTTAAGGGTGGTTTTGGCTGCACCGCCCCAACAGGAAATACAGTATGTTATGATGGACAGGCAAAGTGCAAAGTATACATTACGTATTACTGTGGGATTAGCAACATATCGAAGTGTTTTAAAAATGTATATCAGTTTGCGGACTCGTCCAGTTAATAGATCGATATGAGATTTGAAATTAAGATTCCTGTCTAAAACTATTCCTAGGTATCTAATGTTTTCAACAGATGTTAAGAGAGGACATTGGCAATTTGAACCTTGCATTAGTGGATGACAAGTGTGAGCTTTAATTACAATTGGATTCTTTGGTTGAGAAATAGAGCTTTTAGAGAATGTTAAAAATTTAGTTTTGGAGGTATTAAGGGTTAGAGTATGGGAGTTAAGCCAATTTAATGCAATGTTAAAGCCATGCTGAGCTTGATGTTCTAGTTGAGGCCAGGAATCAGCGACGAAGATTATTGCGGTGTCATCTGCAAATGATATTATTTTGGCATTTACGATATTGAGGTCACACAGGTCATTGATAAAGATCAAAAAAAGAGTGGGACCCAGAATGCTGCCTTGTGGAACACCATAGTGAATAGAAAGCTCATCGCTATTATGGCCATCAATCCGGACTATTTGCGATCGATCCGAGAGATAACTCTGGAAAAGGCCCAGTTGACGCCCCCTGACGCCCATTCTTTCAAGTTTGATTAAGAGTGTGGTAACGGGAACAGTGTCAAACGCTTTAGCGAGATCTAAGAATATAGTAAGGACCTTCTTATTTGCATTTAAATGTTCTATAACAAAGTTAGTTAGGTTATGAACTGCGTCACAGGTTGACTTATTTTTGCGAAAGCCATATTGTTGTGGCGAGATAAACTTACCATGTTCCAGGTAATTAACCAACCTTTTGTTTATTAAGCGTTCAAGAACTTTGGATAAAGCACTCAGAACAGCAATAGGACGATAGTTGCCCGGCAAAGTTCCGTCACCCCCCTTGAAAATTGGATAAATTATTGCCTTTTTAAAAGAAGTTGGAAAGACAGATGTTTCAAAACAGATATTAAATATATGGCATAAAATAGGCGCCAGAGTGGTGGAAAACTTCTTGAGTATTGTGGATGAGATGCCATCCCAACCAGTAGAAGCATTAGATCGCAGTGAATTTATGGTGGATATAATTTCTTCCGGGTCAGTCTGATCTAAGACAAAGGATGAAGTCGGTACAGAACTGTTTTGTGGGATAGGTGACAATAGTGAAGGCCTTGTTTTTACAACGTCATCTGCAAGTTTCTTGCCAATATTGACAAAGAAGGAATTCACATTGTTACATGACTCTATGTGTGTGGATGATGAGGACAAGAGCTGCGTGGGTGAGTGTGTGGTTTTTGTGGTGTTTGTAATCTGTTTAATGGTATCCCAAAGTTTTTTTGGATTACTACTTGCTTTGCTGAGTTCTTCCGCATCGAAAAGCCTCTTCACCTTTTTAAGTATTTTCGTGCAAAAATTTCTGTATCGTAAGTAGGTTTTGTTCAATGTTTCGTTGTCTGGAGACTGTTTGACCTTTCTATGCATGGCATCTCTATTTCTCATGCACCGTAACAAACCAGGAGTTATCCAGGGCTTAAGAATCTTTCGTTTTGCGGGCACCTTTTTAATTACAGTGTTTTCCGCTATGGCCGTAGATAGTATTTCGGTAAATTTGTCAGTAGCGATATTTGCGTCTGTTATGGTGAGAATAGGCTTAAAGTCAATGTTTGAGATAGAAACAATAAGTGCTTCATAATCAATTATCTTTGTCATGTGTGTAGTAGCGTCATTTATACGTTTCCTATCCAGACAAAGTAGGATAGAACCGTGATCGGTAACCGTTGACTCATAGACAAAAGTGAGTGCGGGTAACCTTGTTCTCAGAATAACATGATCCAGACAATTACTGCCCCTAGTTGGGAGGGTATGTGCTGGGAGAAAACCGTGGAATGCGAGACAATTTAAATACTCGTGGGATCGTGTATCGAGAGAAGATGGTTTGATATCGAGATTTAGGTCACCCGCTACGACAACCGACCCGAAGCTCTGGAGAGATGGAAGTATGCTATTTAGGGCTGAGATGAAGTTCTGTATGTTGTCTGTCGACGGTGAGCGATAGATACAGAGCACAGCCACGTCAGGGTTCAGTTTTATTATTAATCCCGAAGCAGACTGGTAGAGCTCCGGTTCCTCACACACTGCTACAATTTCAGACTTAATGTATACCACGACGCCATCGCTTTGGTTTATATGCTTAGTTGTTTTAAATACTGTATAGTTCGGAAGAATTGGAAGAATTGAGTTACTAGAGCATGGTAGCCAACATTCGGTCAGAACTATTATATCACACTGAAGTGAGATACGATGGATTAGAGTTTCAAAGTTATTGAAATTACAATTAATTGATCGAATGTTTTGTGATAAGATTTTCAGGTAATTATTAGGGTTCATCAAAAACGATTGCGTTTGTTCCGGAGTGCATGTATGTGTCACTGACACAGAGAGGTCATCAATGCTATTTATTAGATTAATTGCGTTATTAGCCATTTGGTTTCTTTTTTTTTTACTGGGAGCTTTCTGAAGAGGTAAGGAAGAACTAGTGCTAACTTACGAGTCAGTATGTAGTTTATCCACTTTTTTTTGAATTTGTAGTCGATACGCTTAAGTATTTCATCTTGTAATTTTCGTGGGCATGTGTAAGTGAAAGAGTTATTTAGTGAGGTGTGAATGTGGTTTGTGTAGTGTGGTGTTTGTACCCTTAATAAATCATACTGGAGTGTTTGAGTGGAATAGGACATTGACATAATAGTAATATGATCATATACAGTGGTTTGATTTGGACATCTGATCGTTTGGATATAAAACAGTAAGAGAGAAATAAACAAGTCAAAGAGAAAACAGAAGCTTAGATCTAGTCACATCAGTTTCTTTAGTTTGGTTAGGGTGTCTTCATTTTGAATTCGGCAAGCTGCGTCACCTTCTCTTTTTCTTACGTAGATGCATCCGTGGGCTGTCCAGCAGAACTTGTACTCGTTTACCTTAGCAAAGTCGCGTGCAAGGGCATACAGGCGTTTAGTACTCGTAATTAGGTTTTCTGAGATGTAGATAGGCAAGGGAGGACCATCCATGTTGATTTTCGAGGTAGTAGGTTGCTCGTTATGTTTCTTTTTATAGGATTTTATAGAGCTAATGATGTCGTCTTTTTTAAGCACCAAGGTGAATTCCACTATAAAATTGTTTATTTCATCAAATGGTATTTGTACATGATGTTAGCAAAATTTATGTTGTTACTATTACAAATCGACAAATTTTTTGGGTGACCAGCTGTTCTCCTAGCTAGGTTGCTGGGCAACCTGTATTAAGGAGAGACAGTTTGCCTCCCCGGTTGGTGTTTTACAAAATTAAATTAAATTAAATTAAATTATTTACTAAGATTATGTTATACATTATTATTAAGTAATAGATTGTGAGCAAAGATGAAGTTTATAAAAAAAAAATTAATGTTTCTTTTTTTATGTATTGTAAGTGAGTCGTGTGAGTGTGAAAGTGAGGAGGTATGTGTGAGTCGGATTTGTGTGTGCGTGTATGTTAGTGTGTATATATGCGTGTGTATGTGTTTGGGTATGTTGGTGTCATCGAATAATTCGTTTGCAGTGGATTAGAAATAGAGGACTTTTTAAGACAGTGTTAGTAAGATTTGTTCAGTCTCACTATATGTTTTGGAGAGAAGAAACGAACGAACAGTTGTTTTGCATTTGGAATATGGCAAGGCATGGATTGGTAAACTTGCATTAAGCTTATTGTACAGATACGGGCCAATGTAATAACAGAATCTTTTGGTGAAGCTGTAATTCGGTGGTGGAGTGGTACATATAATGTCCTGTCATCGTTTCGAGATTTTAGTAAAAGGGGTCTGTCGGTGTTGTAAAAGAATGGTCTGCAAAACAAAGTGTTGTCTGACGTTAAGCACATTCCATTCCTTGTAGAGAGTTGTTGTAGGGTAAAGTATAGGTTTAAATGTTGATACTTTCAATATTGCTCTATGAGCTATTTCCAATGGCTTCATCGTGGTTTTTGCAGCGCCACCCCAACAGGTAATACAGTAAGTTACGATAGATTGACAAAGGGCATGATAGACTCGGCGTATTACAGTTAACTTGGCCACATATCGTAGATTTTTAAAAATATAGATAAGTTTCCTAACCCGGCTTGTAAGAAGATTAATATGCGTTTTAAAGTTAAGAAACTTATCCAGAGTTATGCCTAGATATTTTATATTGTCAACGGGAGTTATAAGAGGACACTGACAGGGTAATGATATTTGAGCATGTGTGTGACAGGAATGAGCTTTTATAGTGATTGGAGTTTTCGGTTGTGATCGTGACGATATGGAAAAGGTTATAAGCTTTGTCTTGGAAGTATTTAATGTAAGGGTATGAGAAATAAGCCAGTCGAACGTGGAATTAAAGCCATCTTGCGCTACCTTCTGCAATTCCAACCAAGAATTTGCAGAAAAAGTAAGGGCAGTATCATCTGCGAAGGACACGATTTTAGCATTGGAGATAGGTAAGTTGCAAAGGTCGTTAATAAAAGCAAGAAACAAGGTAGGCCCAAGAATACTGCCTTGTGGCACACCGTAACAAATTGGAAGCTCGCTGCTTGTGTGCTCACCCACCTTGACCGTTTGTGTCCGATTTGTAAGATAGCTTCTAAAAAACGGTAACTGTGTGCCTCTAACACCTAATTTTTCGAGTTTGTTTAGAAGTGCTGAAACCGGGATTGTGTCGAAGGCTTTAGCGAGGTCAAGGAATATGGTGAGCACCTTCTTGTGAGAGTTAAGATTACTCACAATAAATCCCGTTAGCTCTTGAACCGCATCGGTTGTACTTTTGTTTCTCCTAAAGCCGAATTGTTGGGGCGAGATAAGGTTAAATTTTTCAAAATAGTGTACTAATCTTTTATTGATTAATCGTTCAAGGACCTTTGATAAGGCGGTAAGAACCGCTATGGGACGGTAATTATTGACGGACTTTTTATCACCACTCTTGAAGATCGGATGAATGATCGCCTTCTTGAATGATGTTGGAAAGAATGCAGTCTGGAAGCAGAGGTTAAAAATGTAGCTTAATACAGGTGCCAAAACAGGCGAGTACCTTTTAAATATAGAAGATGAGATACCATCCCATCCGGTGGCTGCGTTTACTCTAAGAGAGTTAATCACCAATTTAATCTCCTCAGGATCCGTTTCCTCGAGGACAAAAGATGTAGACGGACGCGAACTAGTTTCTAAGGTGACTGGCTCAATAAATGTGCGGTTGGGTGTCATTTTATCGGCAAGATTCTTACTTATTTCAACAAAAAAACTGTTTATGGCGTTGCAGGACTCCGTGGGAGTGGCAGCATGTGATAGTAGTTGTGTGGAAGAATTCGATTTTTTGGGAAGGTTTGTGATACGTTTTATTGTATCCCATAAATTTTTTGGATTTTTTTCAGCTTTACTGAGTTCTTCAGAATCAAATTGTATTTTAACTTTTTTTAAGATTTTGTTGCAAAAATTTCTGTATCGCTTGTAGCTAATTTCAAGTGTAGTATTGCCGGGTGATCTTTTAACTTTCTTATGTAGCGAATCCCTGTGCTTCATACACCGTAGCAGCCCAGGAGTGATCCAGGGTTTTATAATTATTTTTCTTGCTGGTACTTTAGTAACCCTCGTACTCTCAGAAATGACTTTATTTAGAACATCCACCAGAGTGTCAGCTGCAATATTTGCATCTTTCAAAGAGAAGATAAGCGTCAAATCCATTTCTTTCATGGATTTATCTAGTTTGTCAAGGTCTAATTTTGTAATGGTAGTATGCACATCAACTTTAATTTTTTTGACAAACAAGCCCAGTAGGGATGAATAGTGATCTGTTGCAGTGGTATCGAAAACAAGTGAAACTGATGGAGATTTTGTCTTCAGTATTATGTGGTCAAGACAGTTAGGGCCTCTGGTGGGTAAGTTATGAGCGGGAAGAAAGCCATGGAATGCCAGCACATTAAGATAATCCTGAGAGCGAGAGTCAAGCGAGGGCGTTTTTATATCTAAGTTAATGTCGCCGGTCAGAACATCAGATTTGAATTTAGAAAAGGTGGGTAATATATCGTTAAGAGTAGAAGTAAATCCATCAGTGTTTCCATTTGATGGCGATCGATAGATGCAGAGTATGGCGATATCTGATCCTACCTCCACAACCAGACCAGTAGCGCAACTATTCAAAACTAACTCTTTGCATGTGGAATTAAGATCGTTTTTAACATATACGACGACCCCGTCACTTTGGTTTAAATTGTTCTTAGTACTAAACATTGAATAATTATCTAAGAATGGAATATAAGTATTACTGGAACACGAGAGCCAGCATTCTGTCAATACTATAAGGTCACAGTCTACGGAAATTCGTTGAAGAACTGTTTGTAAACCTAGAAAATTACAGCATATTGATCTTATGTTCTGTGTGAAGATTTTTAGATAGTTTTGGGGCTGCTTAATGAAGAGCTGCGCCTGCTCTGGACTACATGAATACGATTCTGATACAGATATTTGGTCGATATTATCCATATGTACATTGGAATTATCAACCATTTTTAATATTATGGGTCTGGGTCAAAAGGTTTTTATAAAGCTGAAATAGTTGTTGATATGTTGTGAAGGAAAGGCATGTGTATGGTGTGAGTGCAGAGTAAAGATGTGTAGTATGTGAGATATGTGTGTATGTTTGAGTAAAAGTATCATAATTTACAGACATATTAAAATTAAAATTTAAATAATAATTGAGAATAAGCAAAACAAGAAACGAATATTTACAGTCTACTAGTCATGGATTTTTTTGCGACGACAGCTGCTTTAATTGTTGTTCATTTTTAATAATAATATATTGACTATCTGCGTTCTTCTTAATCATGACCCGTCCATTTGATGTCCAACAAAAGGTATAATTGTTTATCTTGGAAAAGTTTCGTGCAGCGTAAAATAGTTTCCTCGAGAGCGATGTGAGTTTCTCGGCGATGTAAACAGGTGTACGTGGCACATGAAGGCCCAAGTGAGTCGAATTTATTTTATTGTCGGGATTCCTGTTGTTAAACTGTTTGGCAGATGTCAGGAAGGTACTTTTTAGTAGGATATTAGAGAACTCAACGCTGATGTTCGATGTTCTACTTTCTTTTTTAGAGGGCAACCTTGAGACATCCCGTATGTCGGATAGTTGAATATCGGTTTCCAATTGTTTTGAGAGATGCTGTACTATAGTATACAGAGTATTCTTATTTTCTTGTGCTATTTTAGGTACGTTACGTAGTTCAATGCAGGTTTGAATACTGTTTCGCTCAATAAAATCAATTTTCTCCTCGAGGGAGCACAAGTATTTGCCCATGGCACTACGGTCATTTTCTAATGCTGTTATTTTTACTTGTAAGGATGTCATCTGATCCGATATAGTGGTTACGGATTTTTCGATTTCAAGATTTGTTTCCTCTATTTTCATGTTTTGAGTTTTAATGTCCATTATATGCATCTCCAATTTGTCCAGTCGCTCGTTCTGAGAACTTATTAATTCTCTAATCATATCCTTCAAATCGTTCCTGAGCACATTCATAGAGTCCGAATAGTCACCCGAAGGCCGGCGACGCTTTGTGCGCTGGGTAATGTTTAAAGTTGAGATGCCTTCTTCTGCACATAACTTTTGAATGTCTGACTCTGAACGTGAAGGTTGTTGATTTTCAGAATCCTTTGGAGCATGTTGGATTATTAGGCGCGACAATTTAAACAACGAAGAAAAACAAAAAAAAAAAAAAAAAATGTTTGTACATAAAAAGCACAAAAATAACTTTTGTCCAGTGGGGTTCGAGCTAGCCTCACACGACGCATACAGGTAGCAGTATACGCCACTTAGCCACTTGTACTTAGCAAGCTACGTGGAATTAGGCGCTATGTTGCTGTTATAATTCGGATGAGTAATAACCTGTTTCTTCTGCCGTGAAGGTCATTTACCTCGATATATCACTATAATGGTGTTATTTGATGGGCCCTTGGAATTGATACGGAAGATATCTCTTATTTCAGCTTTAACGATAGGTGTGTTTACACAGTTACTAATGCTTTGTACTATTTTTATAAGGTCGTGTTTTGTTTCCTGTTGTTTTTTAGGTATATTACGGACCTCAATACTTCCAGAGCGAGCGCTCCTTTCCAAAGATTCCACCTTGCTCTCCAGTTGTTTAATATAGCCGAGGGTTTCTTTTCGCTCCTTGTCCATCCCGGTCAGCTGGGCCTTTACTTCATCATACATTGCTGACATGAACTGAACATTATTTTTAAGTTCCTCATTTTGGGTTTTAATTTCGGTTATACCAACTTGTAGAGAAAGCAGCTTTTGTTCCTGATCCGAACTTGTTTTAGAGAGCAAGTCTTTCATTTCGTCTAATTTTGTGAATAACTCTTCTATGCCTCCGTTCACCCATTTACGTTTTAAATTCTGCGACTTTTGAGATTTTTGGCGACAAGTAATATTTTGGTCGCATTCATCGATATCAGAAACTGTCAAATCTGGTGTAGACACCGACACTGCTGGCGGGGAATGAACGAGGGACATTGTAATAAGTTCAAATAAATCAATTTGAAAATTTGGAGCTTTACAAAAAGAGTCGCACACGGCCGGTTTCGAACTTGCATTCACCAGTCTCCACCGCAGTACAACCTACAGCTTGGACCGCTAAGCCACCGCTTGATTAAGTAAGAGTGCTGAATTACGCGATAGTATAGGTTGACTAACGATCGGTCGACTACTACGCTGGTGACGTTTCGAAAAAATTTTGCATACACCCACTTTTAAAAAAACTAATTTTAATTTTGCAAAATGTTATCACTTTTGATTGCTGTTTTCACTGGTGTGTTTTAATTGATTTGATGTGATTTTATGCACTACACTATTGTTGGCACTTTAGCTATAAGATGTCGTAAAATTTGACTGAGTTTGTGGTTTTTGGACTTGTGAATACAATTATTTTAACTTAGCACAGTAGTACACGTCTTTATCACGGCGCTGTCACAATGTAATTCCTCTCACACTTAAATCGAGAGCTTGCTGCTGATTGTAACTCACTGTCGATAAACATGCGACGTCGGCCAATCAGGGCAAAGGACAAAACGTCAATGGTTGAAGTGTGGCGCATGCAGTACAATGTAAGCGGACTTGGTAATTGCGTTGACTAAGCGAGTACACATCGGGCAATGTATACTTTTTGTAACTTGTTGTAATAATGTTGTTAATGTTCGGAATTTCATAATAGTGATTAGAATATTTTTATGTTTTTTACAAATAAAATTGTAATTAAATGTTATTTTCGACTTAGCGATGGAAAGGTATACCTCTTCGCTCTATATTTGCGGTCTGACTTTTTGTTTTACAGGTTATAATTGCACAACACGGCATTTTAAAGCAGAGCTCTGTGTTCCGAAGTAATCCGAAGCGCACTAAACGCGGTAAATGACTTATTCGGTCACGCTATGATTATCGTATCATATAAGTGGCGCGCTCGCCACGCCCACATTATCATTACAACCTTATTCATCTATTCCGTGGGGGTATCACACCACCAACTTTCAAACAAGCCGACCGATGCCTACTTCGTTGGGCGTTATTTATATTTTTGTGATGTAACTATGTTGCGTGGAACTACACAACATACCTAATTGCATCTAGGTACTAGGCATAGTAGGTACTAAGTTTTATCAGGTTTATTGTTTAGAATTAGCTGGTATTGGATGTGGTACTTATATTAATTGTTGAAGACTTCTCTGAATACAATGTTTGATGTTATTTTATTTTCTGGAATTAAAATATATTATTGACTTTGTGGAGTTCCAACTCGAGATAAGCCAACATCTAACTGCCCATGGGAAAAACACTCTTTTCTCAGATCAATACCTACCAGTGAAAATGTCTGCAGCATTATTGTAAGAGCAAATGACACCTTCACTGGAAACTATAAACTTTTGAATAAAATGGGCAAGTTCTCCTAAATTACACGACCAAATAACATACTTCAAACGACTAGTTTTATCTTCACAAAATTATCTTGATTATTTATTTTTATTTAGATTCATATTTTCTTCATAAAAAAGACATCTCAATATTACATTTTTTTTTTCATTTAATAAAAAAGCCTTTGTAGTGATTCAAATATAAAAGCTAGCTACACAGTACCGGACTTTTTTGTAGAACTAATAGAGACCAACATTTTTGATGAACATTATGTTCGTCTATACCGAACCGTTTAGTCAGCGCACGCCGGTAAAGCACCACATTATGCCCCATTTCCGCTGACTTGATATACATATGTCATTATTTTTCTCTGAATTTTTTGTTCAATCATAGCCTATAGCACTCTTGAATAGTGTAGCTTTCTGATTGTGAAAGAATTTTTATGATTGGTTCTGTATTTCCGAAGATTAGCCCTTACAAACAATCAAAGTTACAAACTTTACCTCTTTATAATATTATTAGTATAGTTAAAGAAATGTATTTTAGAAAACCCAATAACACTTTTTACCCGACGCGGGAATCGGACTCAAGGCCTCTTGACTATAAGCCACCTTATTTTTTTCAAAAAACTTTTTTGCAAAAAATAAAACCGACTTCCATATCAAAACTACAAAGCCAAAAATAATTTTAATTTCGGTAGTCGGTGTTATTGGTTTGTATTTTCTTTATTTTTCACACCGCCTTCCGAAATTAAAATTATATTTGGCTTTGTAGTTTTGATATGGAAGTCGGTTTTATTTTTTGCAAAAAAGTTTTTATTTTCGCGATTTTTAGTGGGTCAGTGAATTTTCCAAATCGGTTCCTAAATGACGGAGCTATGCGCGAACAAAAAACGCAATGTAAAGAAACGAAAAGATCATCAACGTAAATATTTTTTTTTAGACTTTTGTTGATTTTTCAGAAACGGCTTGTCCGATTTCGATATAATTTTCATGGGACCATTTGGAAAGTATACCCTTTTCAACAAAAAAAGAATTTTTCAATTCAGTTGGCAAGCGACGGAGCTATGCCCGAACAAACATAAAAAAAAAAAAACAAACATCCGAATTGAGAACCTCCTCCTTTTTTAGAAGTCGGTTAAAAAAGGCCACCTAGTTGCAAAAACAAGTTTAGATTTTTTAAGGAGTAATTTTCACTTTCGATACAATACTTTATTTTATTTACGTCCAGTCTTTTCGAGAAGTTCTGCAATTTCATGTATTTCTAAGATAAAGTTCTAAACGATACCATGTCCTGCTCACTCCACCTTCGGTTTCAAGTGAATGGGATGTTCGATAGCTGCATGAACTTTCTTAGATTTAAACAATCTTTACTTTCTCACAAGAACATAGTACAGATTACTAGTATGGAATATAAAGTTAAAAAATCATGTCTTCGTCGTCTAATGACGCGGCAAGTAGTAAAAAATAAATGAAACATAAATTGCATTTAAAAATATTAGATCTCAAAACACCAATTACAAAAGACATAAGGAGGGTAGGTGTATCTAATATTTCATATCATAGCTGGGCAGATGAAATCCAAGGTACCCTCATATGTTCCAACTATTTAAATCGTGACCCACACAAATAACAGTTAACTAGTACCCTAATAATGTGTATTTCGTATTGCTGTTTAAAAATCAGAAGCCCTAGTGTGATTTTGCAATGGTATTATCGTATCGCTGTGTCTCTTTCACACTTACCTACAAGTTTGGTGCATGTGAAAGAAGCAAAGCGATATTTATCGAAAACGACAAAAGTATGTCAAACTCGTACTAAGCCCACAGTGTAGTTAATGTGTAAGAAACGCGCATCCTTGGTACATAGGGTGCGGGGAAGCACCAACAGCATTCTAAAGATGATCTCCACCCGAACCGTTTGTCAATCGTGAACTGGTGCTGCTAACTTTCTGCTGGAATTGCAGCAGTATAACGATTTGCTGTTATGTGATTGTGGTTTGTGATTTCTGAGATTTATTATTCAGTTTTCTAACATAGACATAAGTAAAATTGTTCCAAGACTGAGTTAAGTTACTTCATTAAATAAATGCATTATTATTATTGTAACATTAAATGGGATATTTAACACGTGTATTTATTGTTTCGAGTTTCCGATATTTCGGTAATGTTGCAAGCGCCATGATCACGGATGAACTCGAAAAAATAAATATATATGGTAAATATCCCGTTTCAAGTTTCAATGATACTGTTAGCAACGATGTTAGCTTAAAAACTTATATTATTATTGTCTCGGAGATTGGCAATATTTTATATTTCCCATGCGTTTTAATTTAAGCTTAGTATAGGTAAAATACGTATGTATGTACTCGTCAAACTCACGGAATCGTTCTACTCATGATTGGAATAAGTATCTAACAATGGTTACGTATCTGGTGTTTTGTGCTGTAGAAGCTTCTGTGTTGAAGGATTAAAGATATGTCCCTACTTATTTTAAATCGTAAAATAAGCAAATATGACTTAATATTAAGATAAAAAGGTGTGTGTTTTCTAATAGAAATTAGTGTAAACAATTGTTGGTAGACCAAATAAAATAAATATGTAGGTATTGTGTATTTAAATATCTTTTAGCCAACAAATAGGACCAAACACCGGTGGAGTCCCTAACTCCTGTACTAGCGATAAAATTATGTAAGATAATTTTATAATAATTATAAGTATACCAGCTGTGTCCGCCAATTCGTTCGCGTGAAAACCTAACGTGGTTTTTCCCGCTCAAAAAAAATCTCTTTGTAATTCCGAGATAAAAGTTGTCTATTTATGTTGTCCTATAACCTAAAAGCACTACATACTAGTACAAGTCCCAGTAAAATGGATTCCGTTCTGTAGAAAAGCCTGGACAAACAGAGAAATTAAACCGACTCCCAAAAACACTGCAAAGTGAAAAATAACTTTAATTTCGGTAGTCGGTGTCTTTAGTTTTGTATTTTCGTTTTTGGCACCGACTTCCGAAATTAAAGTTATTTTTCACTTTGCGGTGTTTTTGGGAGTCGGTTTAATTTTTTGGTAAAAAGTTTTTATTTCACTCTTTTTAGTTGGTCGATTTTTAATTTACCTAGTTAAAAGAGCCTAAATGTCAACTACTTATAACCTTTTACAAAATATTGCTTTTCCCAATGCTGGGCCGTTAATTTTTGAGGAGTTCTCCTGGTACTTCACCATCAGCTCTACATCACCATATGAATTGTGACGAACATAAAGTGGTTAACATCCATATTCAAGTATTCGAATCGCAATCCACTAAGTACTTATTATTGAGTAGGTTCGGCGGCCATCTGTGGTCTTCATCATCAGTTCCACTTCCCCAAATGGTATTTTTTGAGAACAACTGCACAAGTTACTATAAGAAATACCCAAAACGCCATAGGTGTGCCTATAATATTTGAAGAGTTCCCTCGATTTCTCCAGGATCCCATCATCAGATCCTGGCCTGGTGACAATGGGACCAATTTCAAAGTATACCCTTTCAAACAAAAAAAGAATTTTCCAAATCGGTTCAGCCGTCTTCGAGTAATCGGTGATCATACATAAAAAAAATAAATATATACGCGTCGAATTGATAACCTCCTCTTTTGGTCGTCGGTTGAAAATGTTAGTTTAGATGAGCACTTGAGAAAACACAGCTATTTTTAAATCACATATCGTCACTTTAATTCTATTTATATGTATAGGTGATGTATGGATATTTTTTTGTAATAACGAATAACAACAGTAACACGAAATCATTCAGTGAATGCCTGACGACTTAGGCTACATTATTTACTTACTTCTCTTTTCTCCACCAGATGTACCAGAATTTGTGGTCCTTCAAGTGCAGAGCAAGATACAGCTTCGCTTCAACGTGCAGTACTTCATGCAGTGCACCTCGACCTGGTCAGACGAAAGTGATCTCAAGTGGCATATCGTTAAGGCATTGTTTTTATACACGTGAGTACTTTCATTTTGAACCTTCAAGTAGTTTTCATTTTATATCGATATTATCGAAAGTCCAGGAATCAATCCCTTAGGCCATGGGGCAATAGATCCTCCCCATCGGGACCACGGGCATCTTATCCGCACTTTTAGTTTCATACAAGTCTTTTTGTTGGAGATTGGAGAAGAAATTTTGACAAAAAAAATCTATACTAGCATAGGAGCCAGGGTTACAAAAAATTAAACGATATTTTAATTTTATGTCAATAAAGATTTATTTTATTGGTATCGAAAATTTTCCTCGACATCAGTCACTTTAAAGAGGAGGATTTCGTTGCTAAATAATAACAGCCACGTGGGTCGATTTTTTTTCTCGGTGGGAAAATCATCGAATGAATTTTCCCGCTCTGGGTGAAGCGGAAGGGAGTGTCAGACTTCTACTGACTAAAAACCCACCCTGCTCCTTCAGTTGCTCTTGCATTTCGGGACCGCGGTATCTCGTTAGAACATTCCCGCAACCCCGTAAGGCAATGACCCTACCGGGCCCCGTCAATGCTGCCTGCCTGCCTGGTCCTTGCCACACGGTGAGCTATCCCTGCTCGCCAGCCGCAAGCCCGCGCCTACGGGTGGCCGGAGTTGTGCTCGCGATCCCCGACGTCTGGGCACAGATTACTAAATAGTTACTTCGTAACAGATACATCACTCTCATACAAAAGCGAAAATACCTACGCTATAATAGCCTACAAAATCTTAATGATAAAACCAGATGTTTGCAGCGAGAAGAAATGTACCATAAGTACGCACAAAGAGAGTTGAGATTGTTTTGCACGCCGCGCGACCCACGTCACCGAGCGAATGGCCTAGGGTTGTATATAATGATATTGGTAATAAAACGAATATAGAAAAACAGTTATTTTTATTTGTTGATCAAATATGTTTCAGTTTAATAAAATGATAGATGCATTTTTTCCTTCCTTGGATTCCCAATTATTAAATTTTTGTGTCGAAAATATCCGAAACCCCGTAAATAATTTTAATTTTAATAAAATTCCGCGCAAATAAATAATCAAAAGGGAAACAGGAGCAAAGCGGAGGAAAATCAATTGTTTTTAGGTCGATCCATTATGACGTTGTCAAAGTTATTTAAAAGGGCTCAGGCAGGCGTGCGGCAGCCCTCTGTCGGATGTACCGACGACGATACGCAAAGCGGTAGGCATATAAAGCTTTGTTTTCCTAGGATAGCGGTGCCGTCATATAGCGGCCGTAATACAGCGGTGAATGACGTCACTAGAACGTTGCCTATGTAAACAAAATGGCGCGGTTTCCTAGAGAGCGGTAACTGACACCGTAACATCAAAAAGCGGTGCCGCCATTTGCATGACGGCCGTCTTGTCGGTGACAGATAGTTTCGTGAACGTTTCATTGATAGCGATGAAGCAGACTGTGTTAAAACGGCCGTGGAACTTTCCACATGTCATCACCGTAAAGACGACCGCCTTTTTACGTCCGTAATATTACGGACGCAAAAAGGCGGCCATCTTTACAGGTGTCAGATACCGCTCTCTAGGAAACCGCGCCATTTTGTTTACATAGACAACGTTCTAGTGACGTCATTCACCGCTGTATTACGGCCGCTATATGACGGTACCGCTATCCTCGGAAAACAAAGCTTAAGGGTGCGTTTCCACCAGAGATGTGCGATGGAAATGTGACGTGCGAGGATGTCTAGCTGTGCTGTGAAAATGTGTGGGCGTTTCCACCAAAGCTGTGCGATGAAAATGTGCCTTCGAGGATGTGTAGCGGAGCTGTGAAAATGCGCATTAATGTGTGGTGCGAGGATGCGCAAACCTCGCAACACATCCTTCTCAACACACATTCCTCGCAATACATCCCTCGCAACACATCTTTCGCACACATCCCTCGCACGCATCCCTCGCTTGTTTTGTATGCGCAAAAATCTAGCTCCGCTGAGCCGTTTCCACCAGAGCTGTGCTGACCGAGGCGAGGTAAATGAAGCGATTCAATTGGTTCTTTACAAACACATTCCTCGCTACGCATCCTCGCACATCTCTGGTGGAAACGCAGCCTAACGCGTGGTCTTGAGCAAGTGACGGACGCCTGGCCTGGGGCATCTCTCGCGGTGGCTGGGGCGAGGAATGGGAGGTGTGGCTTCCATGCGCGAGGAAGAGAGTTGCCTACTATTTTGTTTGTTACTATTTTTATGAATCTCAGCTTTGTTTTTTATGTATATATATATATATATGTATATGTGTATTGAGTATGTAGGTCATTACTTATTTATTGTATATAAGTGAATAGTACACCATGGACTACCCGCGTATTAATTTTCTCCTGCTGTGTCAAATCCATCCAAAGATTGACTGTAAAAGATAGCTTTTAGCGATAAGACCGCCCATTGCAACACCCTTTGTAGTTTTTAAGTCCTCATTTAATTCTGTTATGGTGTACAATAAAGAATATATCTATCTATCTTAGAGATCAAGCAACGATTGCCGAGTTGGGTCTGTGTATAGGCGACTTTCTTAACCGCTCAAATCACGGAAGGCCACCGGTGGCCTCAAAGGCGGTACATTTTGTGACGTTTCAAATTTGAGGGGAGATTTCACGCTTAGCTGTTGGTCCAGGCTGTCATATGCACATCTTTGACAGTCATTACGGGTAGTCAGATGACTGAAAAACTGACACTGGTCTTGCAAAGGAGGAATGGCATCCGACCATAACATAGAAAAACGTTAAGCAGATGATAATCAGTCGCTTTAAAATAAGCGGTTTCTTTTTATTTATTTTGTACTAGCTTTTGCCCGAGACTTCGATCGCGTGGAAGGGTTTTCCCGCGCAAATCCCAATCCCGTGAGAATTCCGGTATAAAAAGTAACTTATGTGTTTTACCAGAATGTCAACTGTCTCCTTACCAAATTTCATTTTTTTTTTTATTTTTTTATTTAGAATAGGTTCGCGTTTGACCACCATCTCACCTGATGGTAAGTGATGATGTGGTCGAAGATGGAGCACGCGTACCTAAAAGTAACCTATTCACTCTTGACTTAAAGACTCCTAAAAGGAGGGACTTCTCCTAAAGGTTATAGCTATCGGGAAACACAGACTCCGGCAGGGAATTCCACTCCTTAGCCGTACGCACAATGAAGGTATTCCCAAAACGTTTGGTGCGTATGGGTGGGATGTCCACCATGTAACGATGGCGCTTCGCCGTTTGTCTCGTAGTCCGATGATGGAACGGGCTTGGTGGAATTAGATTGTGTAATTCCATCGCACACTCCCCGAAATGTAACCGATAGAAAACCGATAGACTTGCAACTCGTCGTCGATGTTCAAGGCTCTGGAGTTTTGATTCGACCAGTGCATCGTTGCCAATGAGTCTTTTGGCCCGCTTCTCGATAGACTCAAGCGCTTCCAGTTGGTATTTAGCAGATCCATCCCAAAGATGAGAGCAGTACTCCATACACGACCGAACCTGGGCTTGATAGAGATTGAGCAACTGTTCGGGTGTGAAGTACCGTCTCACCTTTGCTAGGATTCCCAACTTTTTTGATGCTA
Organism: Tholera decimalis; assembly: GCA_943138885.2. NCBI lineage: Eukaryota > Metazoa > Arthropoda > Insecta > Lepidoptera > Noctuidae > Tholera > Tholera decimalis. Next base: position 7,129,338 of record OW964570.2, on the reverse strand, counting down.
GTTGAGCCTTAGCCTCGATAAATGGGCCAAAATTGAGGGTAGAAGTCAATGTTACCCCCAGAAGCTCGATACGGTCGGTTATCGGCACAGTTACACTTCGGAAAGTAGGAGCCGGTTCAAATTGGCTCCTTTTTGCGGAGAAGAGACTCGCCTGGGTCTTAGCTCCATTAAACTTGACCAGGTTGGCATCGCCCCATTCGGAGACAGCCTTCAAGGTCAAGTTCAAGCGCCCGACCATGTCCTCACGGAGAGACTGGATCTGTGACCCACCAGCTCGCGCGCTGGACACACATCTCTCAGAAACTGTGCTATCGTCCGCATACCCAAAGGTACCGGGCATTAGCAGATCGTTAATATGCAGCAAGAATAAAGTTGCTGAGGTCATTGAGGTCTGTTCAGTAGTTTTTGCGTGAAAGGGCAACAAGGATACAATTCGAAAACTATCCCACAGGAACGTTATATGGGGATAAAAACTATCCTATGTCCTTCCCAGGGTCCTAAACTATTCCCATGCCAAATTTTATGTAAATTGGTTCAGCGATTAAGGCGTGAAAAGGTAACAGACAGACTGACAGAAAGACAGATAGACAGAGTTACTTTCGCATTTATAATATTAATAGCTTCTGCCCACGACTTCGTTCACGTGAAAAATCTTGTTCCCGTGTAAATCCCGAACCCGTAGGAATTTCGGGATAAAAACTATTTTATGTCCTTCCCAGGGTCCTTAACCATTCCCGTGCCAAATTTCTTAATCGGTTCAGCGGTTTAGGCGTGAAAAGGTAACACACAGACAGACAGAGTTACTTTCACATTTATAATATTAGTATGGATATGGATTATGGATGATGGTGGTAAGCGATAGATGAGGTCTACGGTGGGATTAATTTTAGTCTAACCGGATGCAGCTTGTAATTTGCAGGAAGCAACTTCCTATCTGTCCTTCACCATCCAATAGCTAGGTAAAACGATATACCATGGCAAGACTGATGTTAAATTTTCTGGCTTCTGATAAAGATTTCTGTAAAAGTCATACCAATGATAGCCGGGAACAACCGCTTTACTAATTGTAATAAAATTTTAATGGAATTAAAATTAAATGTAAATTTTAGCTGTAATGTAATGTAATTGAAATTAAATGTAATTTGTAATGTATATAATGTTAATTGCCTGTAATGTAAAGTAATGATATGTAGAACCATAATTAAACTGTAGATTTGAAAAACTTACCAACGAACTCCCGTCCACTGCCTCGCGCACCTCATGGGCTCGGCGTCGTGTCCAGTCGCCCTAAATCCAGCTAAAACTTCACTGCACATGTATTTCCACAGGTGTTGGTTTATATTTCTCGTATCTTGTGGGGGTTGTAGCAAGAAAATCCCAGAAGGACCATTTTTTATTAGAAAAAAGTTTTTAGCGCGCGGAGCATGTTGTTTTACGAGTTGAGCCGCATAGTTCAAGTGAAAAAGGACGCGGAAGAGCGGCGCCACTGTCGCCCTTCGTACACCAATCGGATTGCTCAGTGAATAGGCGATAAGCAAGCCGAAAAATTAATCAAATCAGACCCTTATTACTACACACAAAGGCTTGAGTACTAGTTGTGGGGTGAAAAACTATTCAAATTCCTAAAACTAAATGCCTAATACCTATCTTATAGAGAACGGTACGTAACAGTAAGCTATCCTGCGAGTGCTAAGCACTTCTATAAGTGACGCACTCACTATGCATAGGTACAACTTTCTATGATTTCTGTGTTTATGGCTTAGTGAGTTAGTCGTTGAGGTACCTAATAAGTAAATAAATAAATAAACTTGCACACCAAGTCATGAAGGAATCTTGAAATGTTAGTAATTTAGTTTTGGATAAGTCTTTTCTCGATGTATTTCGTAAATTTTCCTTGACATAGCAGTCGCTATAAAACAAGCTTATCAAGATCTCCAGCTTTAAAAAGTACTCGTGGTTTTAAAGTTCAAAATCTACAGCGGAACATCAAAGACTAAAGAGCTTTCAAGTACCCTTCGATTCCTTTTGTATAAGTATTTTTAAATTCTTTTTACTGTAAGTAAGGTTATGTAGGTGTGTCTACCAGCAATTTGTTAGAAAGCATTTAAAATTTAACTGGCTCGAACTCGAACGCACCAAACGTTTTGGGAATACCTTCATTGTGCGTACGGCTAAGGAGTGGAATTCCCTGCCGGAGTCTGTGTTTCCCGATAGCTATAACCTAGGAGTCTTTAAGTCAAGAGTGAATAGGTTACTTTTAGGTAAGCGTGCTCCATCTTCGACCACATCTTCACTTACCATCAGGTGAGATGGTGGTCAAACGCGAACCTATTCTAAATAAAAATAAAAAAAAATAACTGGGCTCATAGAGAGTGGTCCCATTAGTGGAAATAATATAGTTTGATTATATTTTAACATCAATAGTAAAAAAAATATAAATAAACACAGTAGTACTAGTGCAACAAGGTTATCGGTTATGTTATATGTTTTAAAATTTAATACTTCATGGATTAGGTAGTTCTTAATAAAACCAGGCAAGTGATTGACTTGTCCGCGAACGGTTCCGCAAATTATAGTTGTTTAACGTGTTTTTTTAACTCAAAGACTTTTCAAAAGGTTCCTAAATTTCTTCTTTGTAATCTTAGCAATTTTATTTATATGGGTCAAATTGCCTGCACTAAAAGGGATCAATGTCATAAATGTGTACTTAATATAATGTGGGGGAGATTAGTGTATTTTCTTTAAATAATCTATTTAGTCCGCCACTTAGAGTATCAATAAGTATTGGGCTAGTTTTGTTATTTTATTTTGTCATGTTAGTTAAGACGAAGCCCATATAGCGCGTTTAAATTTCGTGACGTCACACTTTTCACCAACAAGTAAAGTCATGAGACCCCATGTGCCTATTGTTTCAGCCCCAACAAAAAAAACTTGTAAAATACTACCCAATAAGGCCAATAAAAACCCCATCTATAAGATAAGAGTGTCCTTAAACGAGAAATTACAAACACGATACCCTAACGTTGCTCTGTTTCCAGATTTCCACTTCTCCTTATGATGATAGCGTACTGCCAAATCGTAAGAGTGCTGTGGAGATCCGACAACATCCCAGGACATACGGAGTCACACACGCTGTGCTCGACACCTCAAGGACATAACAACTGCAAGAATTGTAAGTACTCTTCTGTTTCTTCTTTCTTCTTTTTCTATTATCTACTTCTGCTTTTGCTGGAGACTGAAGGGTTCTTTTTGTAATCAGAGCTTTGAGAGCTATTATGATAGTTGAATTAAATTAGACTCTTAAATTTTTGTAGAGCTACTAACTAGCAAAGCAATCTTGTTAACCCCTCCAACTAAGCAAAATATGCTTGTATCTGGAGTGGGTTCACGGCATTAGTGTAATGGGTCGGGCTTTTGTCGCTTTAATTAGTTATTTTATTAAAAAAAAATTACGTTGGATGTAGATACGGTAGACTTTCAGGGATATTCCTTAAAGACTTGTATTCTGACTGGGTTTTTAAGTCGTAACGGGGTCTCTTCTATGTGCTGATTGATGAGATTGTGCGTGATTGATTACGGGGGTGGTTTTAGTGCGGTAAAAGTTCCTCTCTGGAATATGTCCAAAAAATCTGATGTAATAGTTTCACCTAAGAATAAATAATTAAATGTAGACTGCACTTTAATTATAACAATAGCTGTACAGGCTGGCCTAATAGACCAGATAAAAAGGTTCCAAACCTTAAAATATACATTTTGTATTCGGACGACTCAAACGTTAAGTATAGTGTGACGTTGAAGAAAGGGATATTCCTTAAAGGCTTGTATTCTGACTGGAATTTTAAGTCGTAACGGGGTCTCTTCTATGTGCTGATTGATGTCATCATGGGGGTGGTTTTAGTGCGGTAAAAGTTCCACACTCACTGGAATATGTCAAAAAAAATCTGATGTAACAGTTTCACCTGAGAATAAATAATAAAATGCAGACTGCACTTTAATTATTACAATAGCTGTACAGGCTGACCTATTAGACCAGACAAAAAGGTTCCAAAATATACATTTAAAATATACATTTTGTATTCGGACGACACAAACGTTAAGTATTGTGTGACGTTGAAGAAAGACACAATATAATTCGAAGAAGTAAAGATTAATTTACGTACTGATAGATAACATGAAATTCAGTCAATGGTACTGTAATAGTGTACCGGGTAAAAGGGGGGATAAGAAACATATGGGTAAAGAAATAAAACTTTAGGGTTTAACTTTGAGATAAAGTCAACGTATCACTCATACAACTTATCCATTATAACATAAATAATTAATAAACTAAACTTTACCAAATATTATTACCTCTATAATATAAAATATGTAAGATTTTCGTTATCTTTTAATCGAATACTATGTGACTTGTACCCAACCACCAAAGATTAACTAAAAGGTTTGTAGATCGAGAGGTCACAGCCTGCCACTGAATTTTAAATAGTTATTCAGTTGCGAAAGGTGAACTCAAATACCAGGATAATCCTTGAATTTCTATCCATTAAAATTTTGTCTTTATATTTTATTATTGCGTGTATGTTAACGTCTACAATAAGTTGTGTAATAAATAACGATAAATGATAATCACAAATATTGAATTAACTTAGTTCAAGTCTCATAGTACGATTACGTTTACAATAAGGTGTGTTATAAATAACGATAAATGTTAATCCCAAATATTGAATTAACTCAGTTCAGGCCTCATAGTGCGATACATTGTTTTTCCTATATAATTACGTGCATTATTCTTTTTTACTGACGCTTTTTCTTTCTTTATCGATACTTGCCAAGCTGTCTAACTTTCTTTCTCCAACTAACAAGTGCCCTCTGCCGTGGCCAAGAAACTGGCTAATACTTTTATCAGTTCTCTCATTTTTGTGCATAGGGCTGGCTGCTAATCGGCGCACTACACCTTCAATCCACACAAATGCGTCTACAGAGGGTCAGCTGCGGTCAAGACGGAAGGCAGCCAAAATGCTGGTAGCTGTGGTTGTCATGTTCGCTGTGTGTTACTTCCCAGTGCATCTGCTGTCCGTTTTGAGGTAAGACTTATTCCAAGAAAGAAAAGAAATAAAGAAAATTATTTATTTTTAACTGGCGACAGGTTAGAAATAAAAACAACAAAAAACTTACTACTAAACACAGAAAAAAATGTCGTGTGTCTCACGACTGCGCCATTGTTAAATAATGTAATTATTAAATAGTCTATTTTAAATTCTTATGCCTGATGTGGTTTCCTATTACTGTAGAAGTACAATGCCAAAATCTTTGCCTATTAATAATTGTTTTAGGTTGTAAGGTGTATTCTGTTTTTGAAATCCAAATTAAACAAATAAGACATTATGTAAAGCACCTAGGATAGTACATTAACTTCCAGCATTGGGAACTTAATATACTATTCCAAACAAACCTCTTCTCAATGAGAAGGAATGGGCCGTTATTCACCACGCATGCCCACTCCCTGCCCAGGGCACAGGAAAAAAATCAGACTCGGGCAACATGTTTAAAAAAGCCAAATTTAAACACTGCATAATGTAGTGGCTAAATTAAAAGAAAAGAAAAATGAAAGAAAAAGTATAATAGTCAGATAAAGTACAATTCTATCCTTAATCTATTTAGTTTTAATAAATGAGTATTTAAACGATTTTAGACAAAGATTTAACGAAATATAAAAGACATTAATATTTAACGAAAGCCGTTTATTATTTTACCTGTCCTTTGTTAGCATAAAATGCTGTATTTCACTCTTATATTGAAACGTAACAAGACAACAATCTTTTCTGGTACACCTCACTGTTACACAACACACAAAAAAAAACATTACATTGCCAACTAGCCAGTGTAGTTACTGGCTAGACGGCAATTTTTTTTTTTTATAATGATTATAGGAAGGCGTTTGACCACCATCTCACTTTGAATTAATAGGAACACCAGAGAAGTATACCCTATCAAACAAAAAAAGGGAACTGTCAAATCTCTTTTTTAAGTTTGTTGATCTTCTGGGCTCGCTCGTCACATCGTAGACCTCATCTATCGCTTACCATTAGGCGAGATCGACGTCAAGAGCGGGCTCATACGAAATAAAAAAAAAATTAGGGTTCCGTACCTGACTGACAAACATCTATAAATATTCGTCACGTCTGTTTGTCTTTCTCTCCGTCCGTATGTCACAGCCATTTTATTCCGAAACTATTAGGACTACAAAGTTGAAACTTGCGTGCAGAAGCCAGTTAACTATAAAGAAGAAAAGCACTAAAACAAGGCAGACGCACATGCCGTACCGGTGGTAACAAGGCTCAGATTGCTTATTACTTTGTAAGTGCAGCACCTAGTGGCATTATTGAGTACCATTACTTAGAGTATGGAAGCTATTACTTGGTAGTGTATTGACGGAAACGGTGCAGCGGAGCAAAACGCTTTCGGAATGAAATTTACCATCCCACGTATTTATGTAGTGTTTACTGTTATTGTATGTAGCCTTTAACCTTCCGCGAGCTTCAAGCTGCTTCCATATCAGATTCTATCCAAATCTACAACACTGGGTGTATTTACGAAGGTTAGTGCGTTTAAACAAACAAACAAACTTTTCTGCTTTATAGTATTGGTATAGATCTGATACAGTGGCACATTTGCAAGTAAGCTGCCCTGTAGTCACTGATTACAGGACAGAACACTTTGGAAACCTTCTGTAGATAGAATAGTAAGACGAACGTGTTGCTTGTCTTTCTAGAGGAGCTGAGATGGATCGAGTGACGTATTTGTCCTACTCGTACGCAAATTATGCTCTTCAACAAAGAGTTGTGGACACCTGCCTGATATACATACAGGCTAACCTGTGGTGTTCACTCTGCAGTACATTCATGGATTTAAGCTTACCTTTGAGACCAATTACGTCAAAGAAATATTTCATGGATATTTTAAATGTAAATATGTATAGCAATATGCAACATCGATCCCCGCTTACAAATATTTACTATGCAAAAGGTGCAACACTTTTGTTTTATAGGTTTGGTTTTTACCGAACCTATAAACCAAACCTATACTTGACTGTGTTTCTGGTCTACATCCTCATCTAGTTTAAATTTAGCAAATAAATGACGTGTAAAAGTGTTATTTAATAACCAGTTTGCAAAATAAATATCATTTATCATTTAATACGGAGCATCCGTAAAGGCCCAAACCCATGAAACTATCTAAGTCAACGTCTAAGTACGTTGACTTAGATCGCTCAGGCGCGAATAAATATAAAATATATTATGTACCTAAGTCATGGATGTTAAAGGTAAAGTAAAGCTTTTAATCATAAATAGTTGGACATCATGGACATAAAAAGGTGCTTTTTCTATCACTTAGCACGTACAAGACTTTTCACTTATATTACAGCATTTATTTTCTCGTTTGTCAATTATTTTAAGTATAGGCAGGTGTTTAAGCTTAAACTTGGCCCAAAGTTCAAGATATTCTCAAAATAACTCAAGCATTATCCATCAAATAAAGTCGATAAGTTCAAAAACGAACAAGGGAAGCCTTTCAGCACAACAATTTATATTCAGTTCGGCTTCTAAGAAAGGCCGGGAAAATTAAACGATACCCATTATTGGGCCAATTTCGTGTATATTTTACTTCGCGATGGTAAATAATCAGTTCGATTGTAAAGATGTTTGCTAGTACTTATTTTCTTGAAGAATTTGCTGAATGTGCTACTGAAATCAGGTTTTCATTTAACTTCATTTACCTTCATTTAAATATTACTCGTTATATTACTTAGTTTATTTATAATTGAACTAAGCATTTTAGGAATATAACGCTTAGTGACAACTTCTGTAAATACATAGTGAGTACATATTCCCATTCTGATTTTTCTTTTTAGCCGACTTCAAAAAAGGAGGAGGTTCTCAATTCGTCTTGAACTTTTTTTTATATATATGTTACCTCATAACTCGCAGATGGCTGGACCGATTTGGAAAATTCTTTAGGGTATGCTTTTTAGTTGGTTCCATTGTCGTCATGTTTGGATCTGATGATGGAATCATGGAGAAATCGAGGGAACTCTTCAAATATTATAGGCACACCTACAGCGTTTTGGGTATTTCTTATAGTACATTGTGTAGTTGCTCTCGATAAGCACCATTTGAGGAAGTGGAACTGATGATGAAGACCCCAGATGGCCACCGAAAATACTCAATAATAAGTATTTGGTGGATTGCGATTAGATTACTTGAATATAGATGTTAAGCACTTTATGCTCGTCACAATGCATATGATGAAGTAGAGCTGATGGTGATGTACCAGGAGAACTCCTCAAAAATTAACGGCTGTGCACCGGGAAAAGCAATATTTTGTAAAAGGTGATAAGTAGTTGACATTTTGGCTTTTGTAACTACATAAATTACTAACCGACCCACTAAAAAGCGTGAAAAATACTTTTTAGCTAAAAATAGAACTGACTTCCATATAAAAATACTACAAAGGCAAAAATAACTTTAATTTCGGAAGCCGGTGTCTTTAGTTTTGTATATATTTTCGTTTTTGACACCGCCTCACGTTCAGCTTTTTTGGCTATTGGGACTACAAATATATACACATATATATGATCATATTATACTCTTGAAAGACATTACTCTCTTTCTGTGGCAGTCGGTTAAAAAGAAAGTTCTTTTTGATAAGTTTTTTCACTTTTACGTGGATCAATAAAAGTTTTATAATTTCTAGCTAACTTGGCATGGTCGTAGTTGTTTCGAGTATTATTCACATTGCACATTTTAGTAAAAGTAGTGAGACAAATACTTTTTATTTGAAAATATCATTACATTAGATAGGAATAACGATTATGTACTAAATCCTTCTCTGTCCTTCTTCGTATGTTACTTACACCTTGTATTATAAGTATGGAATAGGCTTTTTTATCTCTGGAAAATTTCCATGATATAGATTATATTATCAAAACATAGCTGATCCGGCGAACTTCGTCGGGCGATATTTTTTGTTTAAACTTTGTATTATATAAACCTTGTTTTGATAAAAACGTAAGTACATAACAAAAAAAAATAAAAAAACAATTTGTCGCAGCCGCTCCTTAGTTATGCGCTTACCTACATACATTTATAAGTTGGGTTTATAAAGTGTGGAATTCTCTGCTGGCTTCTGTGTTCTTTGTTTAAGCCTTTAAAGTAAGAAGCATCTGGGCTCGCTCGTTCCATCGTAGTTGTATAATTGGAAATAAGGACTCACACGTAACAACGTGTGAGTCCTTATTTAACCCCTCAAGTGTCAAAGGTACACCGTTTGTGCATAACGTCACGGCTCGCATTTCCGATGTATTTTACGTTTATGTTGCAAGTAACACGATGTGTATTATTCGACTAATACGATTCATACTTGACCGGTTTTAGTAACATTTTAAAAGGAACACCAGTAAAACGAACGAAAAAAAATGTTTACAAAATGCAATTGTGGTTTTTCTTATGACGCCGCAGACTTTTTCGTTGTGTTATCAAATAGTTTTAATTACTTTTTACAGTGTCTAAGTGGAATAATTTGTGTTAACATTGCCTACACATTATTGCGTTATCGTGTGTATGACTTCGAATGTGAGTGAAAATTATAAAAGTGAAAACATATCACATCACTGCGAGATAAGGTCAGTTTGATTTGCTTATTGAATGATATAAATAGTTAGATAAACTCATAACGAAGCCAGGAAAGTATAATATATGTCATGATAATGGCCATATATTGCCGATTTATATTTTTTTCTGAAGTCCTACCCAAAAATCAAAAAGTACATTAAACATGCGACATTCGACGGGTTAATTCTGTTATGGTGTACAATAAATGGTATATCTATCTATCTCATCAATCATTTACCATCTAGCGTAATCGAGATGAAGAGTGAGTTCATACGGAATAAAAAAATCTCTGATTCATTTTTATTTACATATATTTAAAATTAAATTTGCGTGTACAAAATGAAACTGCAGTCAAATATTGTTGGTTCAATAACTCATCTTACCAAACAAAAGGTTCCTGTTTCCTACTATAAAGTATTTGTCATCATTCAATCTTTCGGAAAATTCCGAAGCACGTTCTGAAATTTCCGGTATCAGGTTGTCGTGAAATCGCTTTATCACTTTCAAAGTACTCAAGGCAGTTTCTTACTTAAAAATTCTTTCGGTTTTTTGGAGGCGGAAAGAAATATTTAAACTCACATTTTAGAACAATTGGTATTATTTTCTGTAGTAATTTTTTGTCACTAAGAGTTAACCATTAGGAGCTAGTGACTACACTATATCAACCGTACGGGAAGACCTTCAGGGTGAATCAACTCTTGCTAGAACCGGTGTGTGGCTGGGTGATGGACTGGTTGTGGTTATTTATTGTTTTTATATAGATAAATAGTACACCGTGGATTACCCGCGTATTTATTTTCCCCTATGTGTCAAATCCATCCAAAGGTTGTCTGTAAAAGATCGTTTTTAGCGATAAGACCGCCTATTGTATTACGCTTTTTAGTTGTAAAGTCCTTATTGTTTTACTGTTATGGTGTACAATAAAGAATATATCTATCTATCTGTCTATCATCTTAAGAGCGGTTTCGCACTACATCCGATCCGAATCCGATCCGAACCCGTAAAAATATGGGTCTAGAAAACTCGGACCGAATTCGAATATTGCTTACGCACTAGTCCGATCTCTGATACAAATCCAAGCAATTCAGGAGCCATCTTTTGGAATACGTCATTTTACGCGGAGCCACAGCAGTGTTTACGTCGATGATCATGAGTTCTTTTAATGTAATCGTATTTGTAATCGTCTATAGATTTGTCCCAGAAACAGGACTTATTTTCAATTAAAGTAAAACTTAGAACAACAACGCATAGAAGAGGCGTCTAGAACAAAACACGAGCGATTTCGTGTGTCCACTTTATTTTCTTTGTGTGCGTGAGCCGAATGTGTATACGTTCTTCAAACGCACATAAATATAGCTTTCAGTGTTACCATTACCAGTACCATTACCACAAAATTGGGAAAACGCACTATTATGTTGCTGAATCAAATCAAGTATTTTATGTTATGAAACTAAATAAGATGATGTTTTTTCATGTAATATGACTTATATGACATATATTTACGGAAGGTAAACGAAATGAGATATCGTTTATTGCGTTTAGAATGTTTGATGTGTAATGTGTTATAATGATATTATAGAAATGTATTAATTGCTTGAAAAATCTCGTTTGATATCAATTAAAAGTATGTGTTGTATTTATGAAATAGAAAAATATTATTGAGAACATTACTTAAATGAAAAAAATCTTAATCAATAAAATTATCATCTTTATGATGCCACTCTTCGAACCAACAGTAACTTTTAGTTATAAAACACTGTAGGTAGTAGCTGTAAATAAATATAGTTTAGTTTGACGCATACATAATTGCCATCAAAACTATATTTTTTTTAAAACAAAAATAAGCACAAAAGAAATCAATATGGGTATTTTTTTCCTCACGGATAGCAACATTGAATTGTGATAAGTTAGGTTATTAGAATTTTTGTTTGATGGTCGATTTACATAAATATAATGTATAAAATGTAAGTATTTACTCGTGAAATGTAATTTGATTACACGTTTTTTGTTTTCCTGAAGGACTATGACATCCCTTTACGCTACAAACGTCGTTTTTAATTATTTACTCGCGAGCTCTGTTTGGCAGAATGTGACCTTGAGTACTGACGGCTCGTCGAGCAAAGTTAGCCAAAAATGGCTAAGTTTTAGTTGCCTCACTTTTTGCACTCGTACTATCCTTCTATGGGTTGTTGTTCTAAGAAGTAAAAACATCGTAGGGAAACAATGCAAATGGCAACGTGTGTATGCGCTCGCTGCCACACTGAACTAATATTACTAATACACTGGATGCCTGCCGCTTCACGTTACCCAGCCGCATACCCCGCCCGCCCCGCTGCCTCTCTGCTCGTACGCAGCTCGGATTCAACTCGGACGCAGTACGCCAGCATTCATACAAATAGTACTATGGCTACTTCGGTCCGTCAAAAATCTTCTCCGGAATGGAGATTCTAGAATGACGGAAAAAAATCGGATGACGGAGATTGGATCTAGTGCGTAAATTACCATAGAAATAGTTCTACAGCTACTACGGACCATACTTTCACGGGTTCGGATCGGATTCGGATCGGACGTAGTGTGAAACCGCTCTAACAAATCGATATTCCACCGTGCCTTGGAAAGTACGTTAACCCGTTGTTCCCAGTTGTTGCATTTGTTAATCTTTGACAGTCATTACGGGTGGTTAGAACCCAGAAAATCTTCCAGTCTTGCTAAGGGGTATCGTGTTACCCAGCCACCGGGTTGTGGAGGTCAGATAGGCAGTCGCTCCATAGAAAATACTAGGACCTAGCTACATCAGGTTAGACTGAAAGTCGATTTGTGGTCGCTGGGAAAAGGCAAAGGGAAAAGGGAAAAAGCAGATGATGACTTAATTCATGTGAGTTCGTTTTCAATCCCCCCAACCAAGAACTCGGTAATGTACTATTATAATAATAAATAAAAGTAGGCACGCAGGCCCATATAAAAGTTTAACAAATAATATTAATAACTAGTACTCACGCGGGGCTTCGCTCCCGTGGATTCTATCACGGTAAAAACATAACTCTCCTTTTTTACAGTCGCGTAAAAAGTAGCCTATAACCTTCCTCAAGTTTCAAGCTACATCCATACCAAATTGCATCCAAATCCACCCAGTACTTTCGAAGATTAGCGCGTTCAAGCAAACAAACAAACAAACTTTTCCGCTTTATAATAATAGTATAGATTTGATTCAATACAATTCAATAATATCCTTTAATCTAATTTATAATTGATAAACAGCATAAAAAAAAAGTTAAAACATCATTAATTAAATAAAATACATTATCGACAAAATAAAAAAAAAAAAGATAATAATAATTAAATTTTAGTAACTAATTAATCTGCGGACATTATGGGCTTTACGCTTTTATGTCAAATTCGGCATCTATTGACCGGAATATACCTTAGCAATTTTTATTTTTATTTTTCCTAATGACAGTTACAATGATATTTTATGTAGGTACCTATACACTTTATATATAGACATTTTATATATAGACTTTTAGGTATTTTTTTTTTCTTAAATAACTAGGTTTTAAATAAAAAGAATTTCATATCATTGAACCAGTGACATTTCGCATAAAATGTTTCCATTTAATACATCAATGACTTCAATAACCCCACTAGTTGAAAACGTATTTGATAAATTCACTAAATCTTTTTTCCTGTAAAATTTAAATTTTTCGATTACCGAGTTCTTGCTTGGGAGCGTCGTTTTGTTATTAATTAAGATCAATTGATCTTGTTATGTTTTTGGTGTTTGCTTGACGGGATAGTGTATACGTCTTTGTTTACCGTAGGTTCAAGGCAATATCATCAATCATATACTATACAAACTTGCCAGAAGCCATATATTAAATATTTACTGACACTTGGCGCTCTTGTTTTCTTTATGAGGAAAATAATTATCATACTATCAGAAAAATAAGGAACCGTCGTGCTTGGTTTCGTATAAGAAATTCAATTAAAATCAAATCCATCACATATTTTTTTTAAATTTGCGTGCTTATTCCTGTTTCTATAGGAAGGAAAATACTAATTTTATACCTAAGTATTCATAACACATGCCACCAGTAAAATAAGCATTTATAGTAGATTAGTAGCCAAGGGCTGTAAGGCTGTAAGGCATCAATTGCAGCCCGAGATATTTAGGCGCACGAGCGCAGCGAGGGCGCCTATAGTTCGAGGGTGCAATTGATGCTTACACCCGAGCTAACTACTCTGCTTTATATCTCGATTGTGAGGTAAGTAGAAAAAAACCGGCATTACAAGAATAAAACATTTTATTAGTTAAAATTTAAAGTGAAATGAGAACAATTTTCAAATTTTAGGGACAGGTGTTACTTGGGTGTTAATAGTTTGAGATTGTAATATTTGTTGGTCATGGATAAAATTTGACGGGATGAAGCTTTCTTCAGCAGAAGTTGATGGTTGCGGATCATCTCTTGAGAAAGATGTTTAATTTTTTGAAAGCTGAATAGTTTTCGTTACTTGGTTGGTAATTTTACTTTTATTTTGTATGGAATATTCAATGTAACCTTCAGCCACCTTGCTGGATTTCCACCCACCGTGCCTTTTTATAGTAGTTAAGTTAGCCCCAGCATCAGCTAAAAGTGTAGCCGATGTTCTCCGGAAGCAATGACCTGTGTACAATTCCGGGTTTGCTAACTTTAAATAACTTGCGATTTGCTTCGGCATACTTCTGATGGTATTTTTTCCAATAACTTGTTTGTAGCATTTACCTTGGTAATACTTCGAAAAAAATCGGTTGGTGTTTACATTTTCAGGACGAAGGTTTCTGTATTTTTGTACGAATTCAGAGAATTCTTGAGGTACCTACAAATGATCGGTCAATTTTAGTTTTTGTGTTCGGTAGTTTAATTACTAACAACTGACCCAGTTGTTATATGTTCTCTATTGTTATATTTGTCATTTCAATACCTCGGCATGCGCCAGTTATACCGAAGATAAGAACTACCTAAAACAAGCGAAATATAAAAATACTAGCGACCCGCCCCGGCTTCGCACGGGTGCAATATTTTTATTAAATATACTATAGAATGTCTTTATATACATCGTTGACAGCCTTTTTGTCATTCGACATACATGTTCTCTTTAGTAATTACTCTTGAAAGTGCGACACATAATTTACCATGGGAAAAACATTCAACGCTCAAATCTAAGCAACATAGGCACGCGCGCCGTGCCTCCGCCGCCGGCACCGCGCCGCAACCGCCATGTCCTTGCATTTTCAATCCTACTAATATTATAATCCTTCCTACTTCCTACTAATATCCTACTTCCTACTATCCTAGTATCCTACTTCCTACTAATATTATAAATGCGAAAGTTTGTGAGGATGGATGGATGTTTGTTACTCTTTCACACAAAAACTACTGAACAGATCTGAATGAAATTTGGTAAGAAGATAGTTGTCATTCTGGAATAACACATAGGCTACTTTTTATCCCGAAATTCCTACGGGATCGGGATTTACGCAGGAAAACCTTCCCACGCGTACGAAGTCGCGGGCAGAAGCTAGTCTGTAATATCTTCGAAACTATTTATTTGAATTATATTCTGTAAAGGGCAATTATATTAAATTTAATTAAATTATATTAAATGCACAATGTATTTATGCTACTTAATTGGACAAGGATTAATGCTGTATTGCTTAAAATCGCTTCGTAAAATATGCTCGTATTTCTCGTAAAAAGTAAAGGATAAAAAATGATTGTTGTGGGTTATCTATAAGAGATAGACAGATGCCATCGAGGACTTTTTTATTGACATTTTAAGGTGTACAATAATGTAGTACATTATTTTGATCTATCTCGTAGGGTTCAGCCAGCGTTTGCAAAGCAAGCGCAAAAAAATGTGTTCAAAACCTCAAAAATTATCAGTGTTCCTCTACTATATTATGCATGTTATATACTTAAAAACCTTCCTATTAAATCACTCTTTCTATTGAAAGAAACTGCATCAAAATCCGTTGCGTAGTTTTAAAGATTTAAGCATACATAGGGACAGACACAGGGAAGCGACTTTGCTTTATACTATGTTAAGATTAAGAAGTAGGTAGGTATGTTTTTTAGGATTGTAAGAATTTAAAAGATAAATGATGAATTATTACCATTATGTGATTTGTTATTTTACCTACCTTAACAGCTAAATATATGTCATCAGGGGCTTCATTTATGAATGTTTTCACGTCTTGCGCTGTAAAAACCTTTGACTTTTTGCTTTTGTGCCCAGCTGATTGTCTTTTTAGAAAAGATGATAATTTTGAAAAGTTCTTGATATTGATGTCGTGTTTAGTACTCATAGTTGCTTTTAACATTGAATAAATGCACCACAAACTAGATGGCTGTAGCTTTTTTGATAGCTCACTAAAGTATGTTAAGAATACAGTCTCAGATAAAGACTTTACTCGTTTTTCTTTTCGCCACTTCATGAACTCGTCGTAAGTTTTAAAATATCTCTCTTTAGAACTTTCAGGCAAAATATTATTAATTGCTGCTTCAGCTTCCATTTTCATTGAATCGGGAGTGCAGCTTATATCTTCATCAGTTGCAGAACTCATGGTTTTTCCTAATTAGCACGTAATTATAAAAAAATCCCAAAAACAAACAATATTTAAAGTAAAAGTTTTCTATTCCCGCCTTTTTTCATCTTTGTTTTTTAATTATTTTTTTTTTTCAAGAACGGAATTGAGCTTCACCGTTCGATATTTAAAATTGATGACTATTATACTCATACGAAGACAAGGCTGAATAGCGAAGCGACATCTTTTGTCATTGGGCTGAATGCATGATGTCTGGTTAGATGTACGCGAACTATTTGAAAGAGTGAAGAGATTTTTTTTAAATTACTTACCGCCCTAGGGCTTTTCTTACCCTATTATTATTACTACTATTACATTATTTACATTACATTACCTATTATTACATTATTACCCTAGAGCGCTAATTGGTTACCTACAAGCCCCATTTGGGGGTAATAAGGACCTACTTACCGAATATGAGAGATGTAAAATGTATTACCTACTCTTTTTAAAAAATAATTTAACTCAGATATTATTATTAAATTCAATTACAAAATTTACAATGCACATACATTATACACGTACATTATACACTACTTTATATATTTATAATTATTATCATAAAATATTATTTTCCTTGCCACAAGGAACTTCTATAACGGGAATGAAATCCTGCACGCTACGGTCTTCAGGATCATGTTGCGGCTGCCACGCAATCTGCAGATCAGGGATTTTATGAAGACAACAAAGATTTATGAAACAAACAAACTCGCCTAATTGTGCGGCATGTAGACTGATGTGGCAAACCTACATTATCTATTGATGGAATGTGTTCGATTTGAGTTCTATAGAAATGATCTCTTACGAACCTTGAACTTGAACAGTCTCGATTTAGGTTCATTCCTCCAAATGGTGATGATGCGAAGAGTCTTGTCAGTTTCTTAGTCAAATGTAAGAAGTAGATACATTTATAGATAACCAGCTTCGGCGCGCGCATTGCAGAGTTTTCCCGCGTAAATCCCAATCCCTTGGGGATACCGAGATAAAAAGTAACCTATTTGTTATTCCAGGATTTCAACTATATACTTACGAAATTTTAGTAAGATCTGTTTAGTTGTTTTTGCGTGGAAGATTAACAAACATCCATTCATACATTGATCCTCACAATTTATTTCGCATTTATAATATTCGTAAGACGATAAGATTAACTAGATATAGGATATAATGTGGCTGTCTTACGCAGTGCGTAAAATTCCCAACAAAAAAAGGAAAACATTTTGACAGTGTGAACACATTGTTTTAAGAATAGAATAGAATCATTCATATCAGGAAAACATCCCATATAAATATCAATAAATTACATAAAAATTAATCACTTATTATTCTAAAAAAATATTTTTATTAACATTACATAAAAAAATTGGCCAAGTGCGAGTCGGAGTCGCACATGAAGGGTTCCGTAGTAACTATAATAAATATAATATACTTAATATATTCATTTGAAAAAAAAAAAACAAAAAACCTTAGAAATTTCTTAAAACTAGATTATTTACAATTTTTACAACTACGCCAAATAACTTTGTTTTTCATAGTATTTGTATGAATTACAAAGTTATATTTGCGGTTTTATAAAATATACTGTATCTCAAAAACTGCTGACTTAATCTCGTTCAAACTAATTTTGGTTGAAAGTTTACATTAAGATCTACAACATATGGTTTTTTTAGATTTTTCACTTCATTATTATAGAAGTTAGAGGGGGGAGACACACATTTTACTACTTCGGAAGCGTATATCTTTTAAACGATTAACTTTATGAAAAAGTCATTTTAGAAACCTTAATGTCATTCTTAACGACCTGTCTATAGATACCACAGACGTATAGGTTTCATGAAAGAAAATATTTTCAGTTTCAGTTCCATGTATGGGGAGCCCCCTTTATTTTAAATATTTTTTAAATTTTCTCTTAAAATCGGAAAGCGGTTCACAGAATACATCTACCTACCAAGTTTTACATGTATAGTCCTAATAGTTTCGGAATAAAATGGCTGTGACATACGGACGGACGGACAGACTAAGGGTTCCGTTTTTTGCCATTCGGCTACGGAACCCTAATAAAAAGTAAGTTAATAAAAAATATATATTAAGTCATCTCAACCGTTACTTCTTCGTTCCCAGGGTGGCGTACGATGTCCAACAGAGTGACGTCATGACCTGCATAGCATTGATCAGCCACGTGATGTGCTACGCCAACTCCGCCGTCAACCCGCTGATTTATAACTTTATGAGTGGTATGTATTTATTTTGATTTAACCCTTAATCATCTACATAAAACGTTGAGAAAAGCGAAAGGCATTAAATGAAACCACATCTACTATGTATCATTTTCAGGCTACACACCAAAAATCAGATTAATAGAAGCCATAGTTTAATCACAGGAAATATTTGAAGTTCTTTTCTTAATTACGACACGATGCATCTTCCCGAGCAGCTAAGTACTTACGCATAGTTCTCTAGCGTCGTACGTCTTAAAACGACAAAATTCACGCAACAATGCCGCTCTGCATCATAATTTGTTACTTGCTTTTTAAGTTCTATGAAAAAAAAAAAATTTTTTTCGTAAACTTTAAACAACATCCTGAACACTATAGCAGACAGGTGGGACAGATAGATAGATTGATATACTCTTTATTGTACACCATAATAAAATTAAATGAGGACCTAAAAACTAAAGGGTGTTACAATGGACGGTCATATCATACTGGGACATTGGGTACGTCTACATGCCACTGTGGCGTTCAATAATGAGTTGTTTTTTTTGTGGTAGTTTTAAGTACCAACATTAGTTTTATTACAACTTCTTTCTTGCTGTTAGTATTTCCCATTTTCAGCATAAAAATATGCACGAATACGCAACAATAGAACACGTCTTGCGCTCAGGTATCTTAGTGTTTTTTTGCTTCATTTTAAAGTCCACATTAACTCCGCACTAACAATTGTTTATCTGGGGGCACGGCAGTGCCCCCACCAAGTGGAGCAAAAAGCGGCACGGCCGTACCATACTTTTCTCGAAGCATAATATTTTCTCCTTTTATGGTACACACGCGCGCGGGCCCATGCCGACTACTGTTACAGGCGGGGTCACCATGTAAAGTCGGGTGTTTAGGAGACAAATGAAACGAACAAAGTTCGACAATATACTGACTATATTGGAATTACTTTATTTATACCTTACAACTACTACATCACAAGTTATTTGTGTACTAACCAAATGGATTCTGTCCGAAATAAAAGAATTTTAATTTAATTTAATAGTTTCGTATTAACCGTAAGCACGTGTAGTAGGTATATGGTTTAATGTAATGCCTCTCGCTTTTATCAACGTTGTATTTGTAATGGAAAAGTTTTATTATATTTAGTAATTAAATTATCATTTTAATATCTTAGTCGAGCACTCTTGCAAGAGTGTGCGTGATCATGACTCGGTCGGCTTTTGTACTAACGTTGCTCTTGAGATACGTCTTGTACGCGTTACTGCCTTCGCGAACATGTTAAGAAAAGTTAAAACTGTTATTGCAGAAATAATTTTATTTCGTTTCACTACCGTGGCGACTGATGTGGCTCGTATTGGCTTAGTACTTGTGATTTCATAGTGATAGAAAGATAGATATGTATACTATTTGTTTTTTACTTTTTATTTGTATACATCATAACATAATGTACAATGACTTGCAAAAAAATTCTAACTAGTCTCACTAAAACTAGGGAACGGCTCGACATATTCCAGCATAGATGAGCCGATTTTATTGCACTAAACATTTTGGGAATACCTTCATTATGCGTACGGCTAAGGAGTGGAATTCCCTGCCGGAGTCTGTGTTTCCCGATAGTCAAGACTGAATAGGTTACTTTTAGGTAAGCGTGCTCCATCTTCGACCACATCATCACTTACCATCAGGTGAGATAGTGGACAAACGAGAGCCTATTAAAAAAAAAAACGAACTAAGTATGCAAGCCAGCCCCACTGCGAGGGTCGCCCTGAGGACACAGTCGAGCACACGGTGCAGGACTGCCCAGCTTGGGCAGAGCACCGACGTGTCCTCACGGCGACAATAGGCGGAGACCTCTCGCGCCCGGCCTTGGTCGAGGCCATGCTGCGGGGCGAGAGGGAGTGGGAAGCGGTCGCCTCCTTCTGCGAAGCAGTCATGCTTTCGAAGGAGGAGGCGGGCCGCGTGAGGGAGAGGATGGCGTCCTCCCTCCAGCCCAGCCGCAGTGGTAGACGCCCACGGCGTCGGACGTCGGCCGACGATCTCCGGCCACCGTAGGCGCGGGCATGCGGACAGCGAGTAAAGGGCAACTCGCTGTCCGACCATGGACCATGCCCGGGTCGACGGCGCGTCGTGTTCCACGCGCGCCTCAAAGAGCGTCAGCAACATGACGAGGCCCCCTCTGCAGAGGGCCGAAGCCTGCCGGGGTCGTGGGACTCATCCCGTTACCGTGGCCCCGGTATGTAAAGGGTTATTAAAGGAACACCGTGGATTTTAGTCAGTAAAAGTCTGACAGTCCCTCCCACCCTGCCCGGGGTGGGAGGACTTATTTGATAATTTTACCATGTTAAAAAAAAAAAAAAAAAGTATGCAAGCCAAACCAAAGTTTTGTTTCTTTGGAAGAAGGAGTTTATTATTTGGAAGCTATAGTTATGAGACCTAATAGGTAATTATTATATTTATAGCAATATCAGTCTTCTTTAAGTACATAAAAAAACTATCAGTCAGTGTAGTCCCTTCAACACCTGCTTCGCGACTTAAATAAATGCATTCTATTACCGTCTGGAAGCGTGAACACGAACGCAGTTTTTTCGAACGCCTACCGGGGTTGCGGGAATGTTCAAACGAAATACAGCGGCCCGGAACGCAAGGTAGGAAGTGGGTGGATTTTTAGTGAGTAGAAGTCTGATACACTTTTCCGCTCCGCACAGAGCGGCAGGAATCATTTGATGATTATACCCTCCCCCCCCCAAAGAACGGCTACTGGAAATGAATTCCTCATTTTCTTCCTCTATGGTTTGGTTTCCGCACTTAGTCTCTGCACGGGACCGTTGTGCGTGAGCCGTGTCGGCCGTCACTCCATCCAGCCAACCTCCCTCCAGAAGCAGATCAGGTCTCTCGGTCTATTCAGGATTTAATTACCCAAAGGTTTGTTTCCGTATGTCGGTGATTCCCGTGCACTCTAGGAGCACGTGAATGATTACTCATTTCATTTGAATTAAATGTTTTGAAATCTGGGTAAAACGAACAAATGTATTGAATGCTTTCTATTCCTCATCGCGCGCACGCTAGAAACCTGAAAAATTTGACCCATTATATGAGACTGATAGAATTTTCAGCAAGTCATACACACATAACATACATAAAACAAAGTAACGAACATATTATAAAACAAAGTCACCTACCGCGTCTGTCGGTCTGTCTGATGCAATATACTCAAAAATTACTTTTTATATCAATATAAATAATTAAAATTAATCTCTTCTGTCGCGTTCTTGTGTCCTTCAGTGTTCTTCTGTTCGTTCTTCAGTGTTCACAACAACTTTCCTCTCAGCCCCATAGGATGGTAGCTTACAAAGGTAGTATTCGCTATGCGGCATCAAAGGTGTGGAATAACCTGCCACCACCAATAACATCGAGCAACACTAACAGCACCTTCAGGAAACGCTTACGGCAGTATTTAATAGATGCACAAATAAAACAAGACATGGTCAACCAAAATATCTCACTAATCTGATTGAATCTGAAGTTGTGGATACTAGTAGGTGCAGGAATACTGCAAATACTTAACTTATCTGATTTTGCAAAGTGTGTTGTGTGTTTTGGTTTGTGTAAATGGTATAAGTACTCAATAAACTATTAGGTACAAGTCATTAAATTATTATGCAGCAAGCACACTTCTTTTTAGATCGCGAACAGACGCTTCAATTATTTATTTTTACGTATGGACAAAACATATAATATAATTATATTATAATTATTTCCTACAAAAATACACACACACACACACACACACATACACACACAAATATGTATAAATAAATATTATTAATTATTTATATTCTATACAAAGCTTTTTCACATTCGGTAGTCACTTCAACACTAGGTCCGGTTGAAAACCAGCGTCAGGCAGGTTGTCTGGCATTTTGCTGAACCGAGCCTTTTTGACGCAGTCGCGAGGCACACGTAATTTTTCTTTTTTCGTGTAAATGCAAATATGTAGGTACTTAAATTGTTTTATTTTTTTATATTTGGTTTCTTTCCTTTTCTATACTTTGTGTTGTGTGCTTTGTGGCATGTGTCGAATAAAGTTTTTTCTTTCTTTCTTCATTACTGAAGGTCGTGTCCGTTTTGAATAGTCCTAGTAGCCTCTGTACCGATAGATAGAGTGACTCAAGAGGTTTTATTGTATAATTTATTAAGGTTTTATTTGTATTGACAGATTCTGAGCCGGCTCGCTAATAGTATGCTTTACTTAACTCCAAAAGTGACCTAGAAATTTAAATGTACCAGGAAATGTGTGCATCTGTATACGCGTAAACATTTTCTATTTACGGTCAATATGGCTAGAGCTATGTCACGAACCGATTCAAACTTGGAACGTGGAACGGTTGGCCACTATACGGCCAGCAATAAAATGAAAGGAACACGGGATATTTTATTTTTCTAGGCGTAACGTGCGCAATGTTTATACACCATCGATATACCCAGTAGATATGAGTTATCGTTCAATACAGATTAAGGAGCTCGTGGCTAAATAATAAAAGCTGCACAAGTCCATCTTCGAGTTTTATATTATTTTTATAGAGTTATGAGACTGTAAGCCTTCCGAAAAAAAAAAAAACTCAGCTCAGCATATTTTGATAAAGGCTGAGCAGATGATAATGACTTAAATTGAAAATAAAATATTTCCCCAAACAAATTTTATCAGTATTTTAAGGCTGACAGTATGCTGAGCAGGATTACTGTTATCTCTAGATTATTATAAATAAACGATTATATTTGGAAAGCCTGTCAATTATGCTTGAATTGGACGTGCAGGATTGACTCAGAAATAATAAATTATGCCTTGCTATAATACAACGTGTAATTTAAAGGGTATATACATACCAAGTGCACGGCTTCTTTGGATGATAACAAACTATATGGCAAGGGTTTTGTAATCCTATGTCAACACGTGTGGAACTTATTAGAAGTTTCAATACATTGACACCAGAGACCGAAATTTTCAAATTAAGAAGAACGAACAGAATTATCGTGTTATTGGCAAGTGACGTGAAAGTTATTGACCATTGTAGTGCTGTGATACGTTTGTTATGATTGGTATTCAAGAAATATATGAAACCAATAATTTGGGGTCAATTCTGTGAGTCACTTATTTTGAGCTGAAACTTTGCATAGAGACTCCATACCAGATGTTGTCTTCAGTCCTTTTGGATAGATATAGGGTTCCGTTGGGATTCCGTTACACGTTGTATATGGCTTTTAAAGAAGTGAGTTTAAATACTAATAGCTTTTTGTTGAAGCTAAAGCTCGGCTTTCACGCTATTATACGCACGAGGGCAGCATCGCTGATGTGAAGGGTTTTAGGGACAGTCGCAACAGCTACCTAAAGATAATAGCTGAATACATCCAAGTCCTATTTGGAGGCAGTTGATAAGAATCCATGTATTGTAGGATGATTCTCGTTTGTTTGTTACACAGCCTTACTATTAACACTATGGACTGAAAAGAGAAATATTTTTTTTTCTATATTTGATAGGCTTGCGTTTGACCATAATGGTCAGCCTATCACCTGATGTTAAGCGATGATGAGGTCGAAGATGAAGCACGCTTGTCTAAGAGTAACCTATTCACTCTTGACTTAAAGACTCCCAGGTTATAGCTATCAGGAAACACAGACTCTCACAGGGAATTCCACTCCTTAGCCGTACACACAATGAAAGTATTCCCTAAACGTTGCGTGCGTATGGGTGGCATGTCCACCATGTAACGATGGCGCATCGCCGTTTGTCTTGTAGTCCGATGGTGGAACGGGCTTGGCGGAATAAGACTGTGTAATTCCATCGCACACTCCCCGAAATGTAACCGATAGAAAACTGATAGGCTTGCAACACGTCGCCGATGTTCTAGGCTCTGGAGCCTTGTCTCGACCAGTTTCTCGTTGCCGATGAGCCTTTTGGCCCGTTTCTCTATAGACTCAAGTGCATCAAGCTGGTATTTGGCAGATCCGTCCCAGAGATGAGAGCAGTACTCCATACACGACCGAACTTGCGCTTGATAGAGGTTGAGCAGCTGTTCCGGTGTGAAGTACCGTCTCACCTTTGCTAAGATTTGAATTTTAATTGAATGTTTTGAATTTGATAGTAAAAGTCGTTGTTGAAATAATTATTTATTGGAAAGTAACTAAGTAAATAAAAATGAATCGCCAAATGTGTGGCGCTAAATTCGAGGAGGGCTCGAGATATAAAAATGAAATAAATATATTTTACTTTTTCACCAACAATTGAATACACTGAATATACAACGTGTAACGGAAACCCCATATCTATCCAAAAGGACTGAAGATAACATCTGGTATGGAGTCTCTATGCAAAGTTTCAGCTCAAAATAAGTGACTCACAGAATTGACCCCAAATTATTGGTTTCATATGTTTCTTGAATACCATTAATAACAAACGTGTCACAGAACATCACTTTCCACGTCAATTGCCAATAAAACGATAATTCTCTTCGTTCTGCCGTGCCGTGCACTCGATATACCCTTTAAATTACATATTGTATATATGAGATAACCTTCAATAGAGTTATGGATAGCTACGTGTATCAATTTCTAACAGGTAAATTTGATGAGCATACTCAGAGCATACATAAATAACAATAACCTATCCGGAATTGTGAAAACAACAATTATTTCTTTAACTTTAGTGGCCTGTCCTAAAAGTTAATATTAAAATGAACTAACTATTGAAATGGCCCTAGAAAAAGTATTTATTGTAATAGAATATGAATTCAAATATTCAAGTTTCAAATATTATGTTGTAGAATTCTGAATTCAAATACAAGTGGTTTACATTTACATAACAGCAGACTAGGTACGCGAAAACAAAACAAAAAGAAATATTCCAACTTTCTCGAAACGTCGATAACACAAATTTTCCTCGGGGTATTGATGTCATTCTGTATTATCAAACACAACATCACTGTCCCATCTTTCAATACAAGGCAGATATGATTTGACGCAATCGATAGTGAGTATTGATGCCTTAGAAATTGCGTGTAAATTCAATTGACAGCTAATTTTAATGGAAATTTAACGAGTCTCTCGCGGTTTTGAAGATAAGGGGGTACTTAAAATATTTCCTTGAGAGCAATGACAGCATATTATAGAATAGAATGTTTATTTATTGGAGTAACTTTGATTCAGAACTGGTTATATCACTTAAAAAATTTGCCAAGTACGAGTCAGACTTGCCCATGAAGGGTTCCGTAGTAACTACGCCAAATAACTTTGTTTTTCATAGTGTTTGTATGAATTACAAAGTTATATTTGCGGTTTTAGAAAATATGCTGTATCTCAAAAACTGCTAACCTGATCTCGTTTAAACTAATTTTCATTCAAATTTTACATTAAGATCTACAGCGTATATTTTTTAGATTTTCCACTCCATTACTATACCTATAAGTTAGAGTGGGGGGGACACATTTTACCACTTTGGAAGCGTATATCTTTTAAACGATTAACTTTATGAAAAAGTGGTTTTAGAAATCTCAGTTCCATGTATGGGAAGCCCCCCTTTATTTCAAATAATTTTTAATTTTTTTCTTAGAATTGGAAAACGGTTCACAGTCTATGTACCTACCATATTTCAGATAAATAGTCCTAATAGTTTCGGAATAAAATGGCTGTGACATACGGACGGACAGACTAACAAAACTATAAGGGTTCCGTTTTTAGCCATTCAGCTACGGAACCCTAAAAACTGTGTTTGTAACATTTGCTTATACGTAATAGGTATAGGAAATACATAATATTCAATAGAATGAAAGCAGTGGTGACCACTATTGCTTCATCCCATGCGTGGTGGCACAGCAATGACCCATATAAGCGCTGATCAGATACACACTTAGATGCACACTTCTTTCTCATTATTGCGTAGAAGCAATCTATATAGGCGTCTGCGAACATTCCAGATGCGCTACAGAAACGAGGCAGCACCAGCACCATAAATTATAATCCATACTAATATCATAAATGCGAAAGTAACTCTGTCTGTCTGTGTGTTACGCAATCACGCCTAAACTACTGAACCGATTTTAATTAAATTTGGTACGGACATAGTCTAGAGCCTGAGAAAGGACATAGGCTGCTTTTAAATGCGAAAAAGGGCTGTAAGAGGTTGAAATAGGGGATGAAAGCTTATATGGAATTTACTTCATTTTAAAATACGACATTCAAATTATGTATGAGTTTTATTTTCATAATAATTAGCCTAAAAAATTAAAAATGCTGCAGAAAGTCACTATTCCGCGTGGACGAAGTCGCGGGCACAGCTAGTACAATTATAAGTTGGGAATGAAGAGTCTTTATTTCTCAAAAGAACATTGTACAGTTCACTTGTATGAGATTTAAGTTTAAATAATAATTTAGTCGTCGTCTAATGACGCAGCATGCAGTACAAATATAAGTTGGGAATTAAGAGTCTTTATTTCTCAAAAGAACATTGTACAGTTCACTTGTATGAGATTTAAGTTTAAATAATAATTTAGTCGTCGTCTAATGACGCAGCATGCCGTACAAAATAAATAAAACATTAATTACATTTGAATATTACTTGAAAAAAAAAAACAAATTACAAAACAAAAGATGGGTAGTTGTAGCTAAAATATTTTCATATCATAGCTGGCCAGCTAGAAATCAAGGTACCCTCATTTATATTCCAACTATTCAAATCGTGAGATATTCGCTGTAATACATACCTCTTCTTACCAGATATTTTATTAAAAGCTAACTACCCACTAACCGACTACCACTAAGATTTTTCGATACTTTATTTTATTTTGTGGTTATTTTTTTTTTTCGGTTGTGCTCGCTCTTTACCTCCTCCACGCCTAATGGTAAGCGATTGATGAGGTCTACGATAAAATGAGCGAGCCCAGAAGATACCTGTTAACTCTGGCTTTATTATAATGTTTGTTTATTTGTCATTTACTTGGATAAAATGACCATTTAATATGTTATATTTTATGGTTGGTGATAAATATAGTCTGAAGCAGTAAAATAGCACATTACTAAGTGATGTTGCGTGCGAGCTAATTAATACTTATTTTTATCACTATTTTTATGTTCTGATTTGTAAAGGGACGTCCATGTTGGTTCTTATTTGTTCATTGTTTTCTATTCCAACGAATCTGCTACCGTGGCTTATCCCAAAGGAATATTTGGATGGCTGTTGCACAAAATACCTACCTAACAGAGAAAAATATTCTAATTGTTTTTAATATTCCTCCGGTGTATGGGATCGCAGGCGGATCTCCGTCACCGTAGCGTGGGCTTTTGGACCGGTATGTACCAGGCCCATCAAGACAGCGCGTCGTGTTTCACACACGCCTCAACAAGCAGTCAGCACTATTGATGGGGCCCAAAAAGACTTATGCCTGCTGGGGTTTTGGAAATATTCTTACGAGATACTGCGGCCCTGCAACAACAGAAAAGGAAGAAACCAGTAAGCTAGAATATAAGCTGCTGTCTGAACAGGCCTCTTCTAGGCTTGCTCGTTTCATTAAAGGCATCAATCGCTTAATGTTATTTCCAAAAAGCCAACTGAAGAAACAAGGTGGGTTTTTAGTCAGTAGGAGCCTGACACTCGTTTCCGCTACTAAGGCAACAAAAGGACCCTTTTGGTTCGGTCACAGATTGCATCAGAGTGTTTGTTCCTACATTTTGTGTATCTTGCAGAATAAAGACAAATGTCATTTTGAAATCAGTTTTAAACATATTTATTTATTTTATTTATTTATTATATACTTTAAAATGATAAATTACATTAAATTAGCAAATATATTTTATCGTTCGTTTCAAGTTTAAAGATGGGGCCAGTGTTTCTAAACTAGGTAGTCCGTTAAGAAGGGGAGAAACACCGAAATAAACTCAGTGACCACCGTCTTTTTAAAGTCCATACAATTCATGCATATGACTCCATATAACGCGACGGAATCCGCGGCTGCCTGTTCCAGAAAACTTGTTCATTTCGATCAAAGCATATGTCCTTTGACAATCATGAATTAATTAAACTTTCTCAACAATTTGACAAGTTGTTTATAACTCCCAGTTTATCCGAAATGGTGTTTGTTCTAGGATTTGTAAAATATGTCAAAACCGTTTGTTGGTCTGTGTATCTTCTTTGTTTTATTGTTTTGCGTTTGACCACCGTCTCACCTGATGATAAGCGATGATATGGTCGAAAATGAAGACCGTTTAGCCAGTTTAACTTATATTAGCGGTTTTTCCTGCGTGGTACTAGTTTTTTCTCAGTAGTAGCGTAGTTTGGAAGTCAGCGATGTGAGAGTGGTCTGTACCGACGTGGAGACAGTACCTAATACCTGCACAGATGGCTAAACTCCTCTGAGATTGGCTACCGTGGTAGAAATCGGCCAGGACTATTACTAATATTATACAGTATGTTAACTAACAGAGGGCGTTTCTGTTAACCCGCAATAGTATAAGCACATCAATTAGATCGCCGCACACGCGGCCCGTCATTTATAAATAAATTGCGACGTTGCCGTCCTTCAAGTACGCGTGTACAGAGTGTTTCTTTTACGTATCAATTTAATATTTTTAGTGAATATTTTATATTATAAAAAAAACATTTTGTTTTCGAATGGTAATATTTTTTAGAATGTATAGATGCTATACTATTGCGGGTTAACGGGAACGCCCTTTGTTAGTTAACATACTGTATGCTAGATACCATCTATAAATTATTAAATTAAAAATATCACGTATAAATTTTCATATTAACCCGGGAAAAAAAATAGCGTGATCCATTCCGTTTAAGTATTTTGGCGTGATTGTGTAACAAACATCTATAGATATTCATAACGATTATCACTCGTTCAGAAACTTTTTCAAATTTCTCGTAGAAAAACCCAATAGCACATTTTACCCGACCCAGGAATCAAACCAGAGACCTTTTGCTCAGCAGCATCACTTGAGCAACGCGGCAGTTATACAACGTGTGATGGAAACCCCATATCTATCCAAAAGGGCTGAAGACGACATCTGGTATGGAATCTCTATGCACAGTTTCAGCACAAAATAATTGACTCAAAGAATTGATACCAAATTATTGGTTTCATATATTTCTTGAATACCAATCATAACAACCGTGTCACAGCACTACGAGGGTTAATAACTTTCCACGTCACTTGCTAATAACACGATAATTCTTTTCGTTCTTCTTAATTTGAAAAATTTGCTCTCTGGTATTGTGTATTGGAATTTGTAATAAGTTCTACACACGTAGACTTAGGATTACAAAACCCTTGCCTTATCGTTTGTTATCATCCAAAGAAGCCATGCACTTGGTATGTATATACCCTTTAAATTACACCTTGTATAAAAATATTATCAACTAGCTTTTGCCCGCGACTTCGTCCACGTGGAATAGTTACTTTGGGCTAACGTTAAATTTAACTCCGATTTTGAAGCATTCTTTATTGGCGCTCCACTTCTATTGGCCTTAGCGTAATGATATATAGCCTTTCTCTATAAATTGACTATTTAATTAAAAAAATATTTTTCAATTCGAACCAGCAGTTCCTGAGATTATCGCGTTCAAACAAACAAACAAACTCTTCAGCCTTATATTATTAGTATAGATAACTGTTGCCCGCGACTTGGTCCGCGTTTCCGTCGTTTTTCGTAAAAAAAAAGTAGCCTATGTCCTTCCTCACTGTTCAGTGGTTTTGATGTAAGAAACAGATTAACTTTCGTAATTTAGTAAGGAAATATAATATGTCAATCTATAATACTGTTGCAAAATATCGCAATACGGTACCTCACAATATTATTGTTAATAGCTGTGCCTGCGACTCCGTCAGCGTGTAACTCCTTGTGTGTTATTAAGTTAATGTATTGGTAATATTGTTTAGATCACGTTCACATGAGGCTTAAGTACCTATAGAACGAAATTTTATACCTTCGGGCGAGAGACGCGTCGAGTACGGCGACCGATTCTCAAAAATAATCCTTATAGCATTATTCAGTATTCACGCGCGATGGCTTATTATTAGCGTATTTCATGTATAACTTTGGTGTTTCTATGCCGATTTATATGATTCTTTTTTATGGAATAGTTAATAATGTTAACTTTTTCAATTAGGGGAGAGTGTTATAAACGTAAGAGTAGACAAATATTATAATCAGAAAGCTTCGAACTGCTAAGCTATCGGGAGTTACACGTGTTAACGTGTTATTGTGAGTCAACCATAATAGATAGACATATGCTGTCGTGGGATATTTTTTATATAATTTTAAGGAGAACATTTCCGTCATGAAATGATTTGTTTAGCTTTAACCATTAAGGTTGCACACGCAACAGAAGCTTAAAAAATGGAGTAACTTCTCCCGTTTTCCCAACATTTCCCTTCACTGCTCTGCTCGTATTGATTGTAGCGTGATAAAAAGTATACTATAACCCGCTCAGGAGTATGATAAATAATTGTACCAATTTTCTTTAAAATCCGTCGAGTAGTTTTTGTTTCTATAACGGTTACACAGACAGACAGACAGACAAAATTTTAACTGATTGCATTTTTGGCATCAGTATCGATCCTTGATCACCCCCTGATAGTTATTTTGGAAATATATTTCATGTACAGAATTGACCTCTCTACAGATTTATTATAAGTATAGATGTATCTACTACACAAATAAGCGATGTGGCAGTGACTTCATTTAAAAACATACCGTACAACTTTGAACTTCTTATAAATTTTATGTGTACTGTGAAAGTTTCTTTACAAAACATCACCATTTCTATACTAGTTGCCTTTTACCGTTTATCGAGAAGAAATAAGTATTTAGTTTATGTTCCACGCGGGAAAGTTTTCTTGTTTGGAAGAAACGGGCGATGTAGTTCTATTTATAAATATTCTTGTTTTTGGTTTCGAAAGTTGCTATTTTACTTTATGCGGGCACTTACGAAAAACAACGTGAAGATTCTTGAGACGTATTTTGAATAGATATGTTTATGCGGTACACGGTTAATTATGGCTGTACTCGTGGCTAAGCTAAATATCAACTCTCTAGATCTACGGGTCGGTCTAAATACATATATTGGGATAATAATAATAATATAATAATAATAATATTCCACAACTTTCACACAACGCCATCTAGTCCCAAACTAAGCAGAGCTTGTGATATGAGTACTAGACAACTGATAAACATACATATATATTTCTAAATACATACATATTATAGATAAATTAGACCCAGACAAAGAACAAATGATCGTGCTCATCACACAAACATTTGTCCAGGGTGGGAATCGAACCCACGACCTTGAGCATAGCAGTCAGGGCCACTGACCACTAGGGATCTTTATGTTTTTCAGCTAACAGACTCATATGGATAACTGGTCCATTTTCCTCAAAAGAGCACCACATACATAAACCTACATGATTCAAATATGATTTCGCTAATACGGATTGTATGCACTTCAAAAGAGAAGTTGACCTCTAAGTATGTTTCGGTGTTTCGTTGAGAATCATCTAGCTCGCCACCCGACTGAAACCAGGCCCGTGTTGACGGCATGTCGTGTTCCACGCGCGCCGCAAAGAGTATCAGCAAATTGTCAGGGCCCATAAGGGGGCCGTTGCCTGCTGGGGTTGCGGAATTGTTCGAAAGAGTTACCGCGGCAGAACACATAGGGTATATGATGGAACACGGATGGGTTTTAGTCAGTAGAAGTCTGACACACCCTCCCGCTTCGCCCAGAGGGGAGGCAGTCATTGAATGACTTCCTTTTATTACAAAAAAAAAAAAGAAAAAAAGGGTAGTCAGCTAGGAAATACTGGCTTGTTGTGAATATAGATACGCTCCTGTTTAGCTATTTCACTGGATGGTATGGGATGATATGGTCGAAGATAAAGCATAATTACATTTTTATCTCAGTTGGGAAAATCAACAAATGAGTCCTCCCACTCTGAATAGAGCGGAAAGGAATAATTAAATAATGATGTTTATTTTGCAAATACGTTATAAATAACACTTTCACACGTCTTATTTTCGTAAATGTAAACTAGATGAGGCCAGTGTTTCCTAACTGACTACTCTGAGAAGAAACACTGAAGCAAACTCAGAGTTCAACGTCTCTTTTAAAGTCCAGACAATCTGTAGTGATCCAAGTCATATGAGAGCCATGTAGGTTAATGTCTGTGGCGCCCTTTAGAGGACAGAATCAAACAGATTTGAGCAGGCCCGTCCAAACAGTGCACGCATTTATCAAATATCGCGTAGCTCAACTTAGAACCTTAAGGAGCTGGAACGATTTGACGAACAATACCAAAGTAAGGACATTTTACCGGCGGAATGTCAGACTTCTACTGACTAAAAACCCACTCTGTTCCTTTAGTAGCCCTTGTGTTCTGTCTGGAAGATATCGCTTTTAGCAATAAGACCGATATTGTAACCATTTAATTAAGAAATTATGTTAAATAGCTGTGTTTAAATTTTGGTGTACAATAAAGTATTATTATTCTATCTATCTATCTACTTAACTCGTTAAAATATTCCCTCATACTCGACAAGCAATGGCCATTTAGGAACCTGTCAATGTTGCTTGCTAATTGAGGCACGCCTGGAACACGATGCGCCACGCCGGCTCAGGAAACACACTTACCTAGAAGTAACTCTTATTTATTTATTTTTTTAAACTTTATGTATGACTGGACTTAATGCAACAAGGCATTCTCTACCTCTTAACTCTAACTCTTGACTTAAAGGTCCCCAGGTTATAACTATCAGGAAACACAAACTCCGGGAATTTCGCAGCTTGGCTGTTTGTACAAAGAATGTATTCCTAAAACGTTTGTGCGTATAGGTAGGTTAATATACGAAAATATTTCGTGTAAAATCTGTTATTTATAACTAATTTTCAAAACAAATTTATACGATCCTTCAAAACTGATTCCTCCGTAGAGTCACGGGAGCCCCCTTTTATGTTCGAAATGAGCTTCTTCATGTAGACCTCAAGATACCCACCATCCAGCAGTTCATGAAACGTGTCTCCAAGAGTTTCTTTGATACTGCAATCAAACATAGGAATCCCGTTATCGCATTGGTCGTCCGATACGAACCTTCCCGCATTTCCAAGATTCGCCGACCAAGGCATACCTTAGTCACTCCTGATGATGCAATCACCTTGCTCCAAGAGACCCGTAGGGAAACAAGCACAGTATACAAATACAAAAACCGACCGTCCTTCCGTCCTCCGTAATTGTCCGCCCCGACCCTTGCCAGAGCCAGCCCGCGATGCTGAGCCAGTAACTTTAAATTCCCTTATTAATAACAATAATGATATGATCCAGCCTGTCCCTAGGTGCCCTCCCCCTGCGATGCCCTAAGCGGTCCGTACCCCACAGGGGGTGCCCTTAGCGTGTAGTCGCCTAGTTTGTAAGTTTTTGTAATAAGCCCTGGCTGGAGGCTTTAATTAATTTATTAATTAAGGCAACCACAGGCAAGCCCGGTTAAGCAGCCGACAACCTCGGGGGTTGACCTGCGAGATGCCACACAAAAAAAAAACAAATTTATACTTTACTAATATTATAAAGAGGTAAAATTTGTCTGTAAATTTGTATGTTTCCATGTAGCGGGTAATCTCCGGAACTAATGAACCAATTCGAAAAAAAAACCATTGGTAGTAAGCTGCATTATTAGTGAGTACTACTACTACTAGTATTAGTGAGGCTATCAATTATTGCGAAAACCACGCAAACGATACGCCATCAATATAAAATTGCAGATTTTAAAAAAAAAAACATCACAGTCCTCATAGATCCCAAAAAATAAAATATTATTATTAAACAAAGACCAAATCATAAGTGTGATTGTGCCCTAACCGCTGTTTAGATACAGCCGCCGCCCGTTGCGTTTATGAGTGTGAGTCTAACTGGATGGTCCTATTATGAGGGGTCGTTCTAATAATTATTATATTACCCTATATTATTATACTATCTCACAGTTCAGGCATTTTCGTAAAAGGGTTTTATTTAATTAAATAACTGAAATTTTCAACAATTTGAAAATGTTTGTGTTGTTTATTGTATGATGTCTAGACTAGGTACTAATAATATAGTAATAATTACACGTAACGAAATAAAAACTAGGGTCTGCCTGCGACATTGCCCACAGATTTCTTTTTCCCATAGAACTATATAATTTAACTTTTCAGTCAAGTTTAATATATAAACGGCATTATGAGGTACGCCGTACGGTAGATAATGTACATGGCACCATGTATATTTCTCTGTCATGATATTTTACGTGTCCAACGGAAAAAGAAGAATTGCCATTCAAACAGCGAATCTGAGGTTCGAAATATGAAAAAATAAACACTTTTAATAGCAGGAATAGTGGTGACTTATAAGTTGTGAATGGTCGTTGGTAGGAACCCAGGCAGGGCCTGCCTAGGTTGAGGGAATGTTGTAAAGAGATACGAAGCCCCGGAACGTATCGCCAATTTAAATAACAGGACAGGTATTAGTGCTCTCAAAACGGTGAAAGCATGAAACATAGTGGTATAGTGGTCAGTGGTCCTGACTGCTATGCGCAAGGTCGTGGGTTCGATTCCCACCTAGGACAAATGTTTGTGTGATGAGCACGGTCATTTGTTCTTTGTCTGGGTGTAATTTATCTATACTTATAATAAATCTGTAGAGAGGTCAATTCTGTACATGAAATATATTTCCAAAATAACTATCAGGGGGTGATTAAGGATCGATACTCATGCCAAAAATGCAATCAGTTAAATTTTTGTCTGTCTGTCTGTCTGTCTGTCTGTCTGTCTGTCTGTATAACCGTTATAGAAACAAAAACTACTCGACGGATTTTAACGAAACTTGGTACAATTATTTTTCATACTCCTGAGCGGGT
The DNA here is from genome assembly GCA_943138885.2 of Tholera decimalis. NCBI lineage: Eukaryota > Metazoa > Arthropoda > Insecta > Lepidoptera > Noctuidae > Tholera > Tholera decimalis. Next base: position 7,093,899 of record OW964570.2, on the reverse strand, counting down.
TATAGTATACTTTTCATCACGCTACAATCAATAGGAGCAGAGCAGTGAACGGAAATGTTGGGAAAACGGGAGAAGTTACTCCATTTTTTAAGCTTCCGTCGCGTGTGCAACCTTAATGGTTAAAGCTACACATATCATTTCATGACGGAAATGTTCTCCTTAAAATTATATAAAAAATATCCCACGACAGCATATGTCTAACTTTTATGGTTGACTCACAATAACACGTGTAACTCCCGATAGCTTAGCAGTTCGAAGCTTTCTGATTATAATATTTGTCTACTCTTACGTTTATAACACTCTCAGTCACCCCTAATTGAAAAAGTTAACATTATTAACTATTCCATAAAAAAATTGGCCAAGTGCGAGTCAGACTCGCCCATGAAGGGTTCCGTAGTAACTATAATATAATATGAAAAAAAAACCTTACAAATTTCTTAAAACACTAGCTTATTTACATTTTATACAATTGCGCCAAATAAATTTGTTTTGAAAAAAAAACTTTACAAATTTCTTAAAACTGGCTTTTTTACATTTTTTACAACTGCGCCGAATAAATTTGTTTTTCATAGTGTTTGTATGAATTACAAAGTTATATTTGCGGTTTTAGAAAATATGCTGTATCTAAAAAACTGCTGAACTGATTTCGTTCAAACTAATTTTGATTGAAAGTTTATATTAAGATCTACAGACATATATTTTTTTTAGATTTTTCACTCCATTATTATAGAAGTTAGAGGTTGTGTCCGCCACACACACATTTTACCACTTTGGAAGCTTATATCTTTTAAACGATTGACTTTATGGAAAAGTGGTTTTAGAAACCCCGATGTCGTTTTTAAAGAACTGTCTATAGATATCACACATGCATCGATTTCATGAAAAAAAATATTTTCAGGTTTAGTTCCATGTATGGGGAGCCCCCCTTTATTTTAAATATTTTTTAATTTTTTTTCTCAAAATCGGAAAGCGGTTCACAGAATACATCTACCTATCAAGTTTCACATGTATAGTCCTAATAGTTTCGGAATAAAATTGCTGTGACAGACGGACGGACGGACAGACAGACAGACAGACGGCCAGACATGTCGAAACTATAAAGATTCCGTTTTTTGCCATTCGGCTACGAAACCGTAAAAAGAATCATATAAATCGGTATAGAAACACCAAAGTTATACATGAAATACGCTTATAATAATAAGCCATCGCGCGTGAATACTGAATCATGCTATAAGGATTATTTTTGAGAATCGGTCGCCGCGCTCGACGCGTCTCGCGGTCGAAGCGTTCTCTAGGTACTTAAGCCTCATGTGAACGTGATCTAAACAATATTACCAATACATTAACTTACGCTGACGGAGTCGCGGGCACAGCTATATTGTATCATTACGCTAAGGCCAATAGGAGCGGAGCGCCAATGAAGAATGCTTCAAAATCGGGGTTAAATTTAACGTTAGCCCAAAGTAACTATTCCACGCGGACGAAGTCGCGGGCAAAAGCTAGTCTATAATATGTATGTATTTAGAAATATATATGTATGTTTATCAGTTGTCTAGTATCCATATCACAAACTCTGATTAGTTTGGGACTAGATGGCGTTGTGTGAAAAAGTTGTGGAATATATATATATATATATGTCCAATGACCAGAGAATCCAAAGACGTGTGAAATTCACCAATCCGCAGTGGATTATAACCTGTTCCCTCTCGTAAAGAGAAGGTCTGAGTCCCGATATTTTTTTTCCACTACTTTCACACAACGCCATCTAGTCCCAAACTAAGCAGAGCTTGTGCTATGAGTACTAAACAACTGATAAACATACATATATATTTCTAAATACATACATGTTATAGATAAATTACACCCAGACAAAGAACAAGTGATCGTGCTCATCACACAAACATTTGTCCTGGGTGGGAATCGAACCCACGACCTTGCGCATAGCAGTCAGGACCGCTGACAACTAGACCAACAGGCCTGTCAATAGATAATGAGAATGTTACACAGACTGACTACGATCACGTGACATTACGGCAACATGTTTCAATCCCATGCATTATTGTTTTCTGATTCGTTCTGTGTCAAAAGAATAAGCTCGTAGCGATGATAGTGTGCTTCAGGCACATTTGCCATGACAGTGATTTGGGGGAATTCTTAAACACCTGAATGTATTTTTTTTTAAGTTTCTAAAACCTAATGGTTAAGGTGTTGGAATTGTAATCAAGAGGTCCCAGGGTTCAAACCTGCGACCTCTTAACCCTATTACTGTGAACCCACTCCAGACACAAGTAAATTTAGCTTAGTTCGAGGGGTTAACAAGATTGCAAGTAATGTGAATACTACGAGTATAACATTGCTAATTCTCATTAAAAAATACTGTTAGGTTTGATAAAAATACATCTCGCAGACTCGAGAGAAATAGCAGGACCGGAGGGAGGTCTTTGCCGAGGTGTAATAAAAAAACCTTTTTATGCCACTTATTTGTACTGTTATTTAACATTTAATATACAACGTGTAATTTAAAGGGTATATACATACCAAGTGTACGGCTTCTTTGGATGATAACAAACGATATGGCAAAGGTTTTGTAATCCTAAGTCTACGTGTGTAGAACTTATTACAAATTCCAATACACTGATAACAGGGACAGAATTTTTCAAATGAAGAAAAACGAAAAGAATTATCGTGTTATTGGCAAGTGACGTGGAAAGTTATTGACCCTCGTAGTGCTGTGACACGTTTGTTATGATTGATATTCAAGAAACATAATGAGACCGATAATTTGGTATCAATTCTTTGAGTCACTTATTTTTAGCTGAAACTGTGCATAGAGACTCCATACCAGATGTTGTCTTCAGCCCTTTTGGATAGATATGGGGTTTCCGTTACACGTTGTATGCTACCTACAGAAATTCTCATTTTTATTTCTAGTTATAGTGATTTGTTGTTCGCAATTTCGGCCTAGTTATTTTTGTATTTTCCAGACAGAAATATTTATCCCTACACGCAATGAAGTAATAAATTTGTTTATAATCCAACTCAACAACGAAAGGCCTTGTTTTCAAAATCTTATTTAAATCAATCTGTGATTCCTGGAACAAAATCCAATAAAATATCAGTTGACATCAAATTAGAAAACCAAATGAAAGTAAACAGATTTGCCATTTATAAATAATATTTACTAGTGACCTGCTCCTGATGATTTCTGTTTTAATTTTAGGGAAAGTTAACTATTTCTTCGTAACGCCCACGCCCTCTGGAAATGTCTTAAAACCTCAAACTTGAGGGATAACATGTATAATGTAATCGTTTCGTTTTTGAGTGAAGTTAGTGCTTTATTTAATATGAATAGATTATTAATTTATTCCGCTCTCGGTGGAGCGGAGGGATTGTTTGACTTTTACTGACGATCGCGACTTCGTTGACATGGGAGGCGAAATTACCTAAGCAGTTTTTCCCACGTAATAAATCTCGTACAGATTCCCGAATTAAAAGTAGCCTTTATGTTGGCCTATAACTTTCTCTATCTGCCAACTCCTACTGAATCGATTCAGCCGTTCGTTCTAGAGATTAGACCGGATAAACTGAAGACAAACAGACAAAATGAATGTTTGTGTTTTAGCATCTTGTAAGTAACTTGATACATCACAGTTATTTTGATCTAGCTGTGCTCGCGACTTCGTCCGCGCGGAATAGTGACTTTAGGCAGCATTTTTAATTTTTTAGACTAATAATTATTTTGAAAATAAAACTTATTCATAAATAAGCTATTTATAATGTTTTACTGCTAATAGCTTATTTAAGTACATTTTTCTAATCAAAAGTCTAAAAAATAAGTTTTAAGCTTTAAAAATAACGTAATTTCCATACAAACTTTCTTCCCTTATTTCAACCCTTTTTCGCATTAAAAATAGCCTATGTCCTTTATCAGGCTCTAGACTATGTCCGTACCAAATTTGATTTAAATCCGTTCAGTAGTTTTGGCGTGATTGCGTAACACACAGACAGACAGAGTTACTTTCGCATTTATAATATTAGTAAGGATTTAGAAACAGACACTTCAATTTGATTTATGTGGCAGTAACTCTGTCTTCTTGTAACGTTTTTTACGTTGAAACCGTCGAAACTATTGTTTTCTTACAAATTTATGCTTCTGCAATCATTACCTCAATCTAAACGTCAATAGCCTAATGGATAAGGTGTCGGACTTGTGATCGAGAGGTCGCAGGTTCGAACCCCACCCATTACACTATTGACGTGAACCCACTCCAGACACAAGCATATTTAGCTTAGTTGGAGGGGTTAACAAGATTGTCAGTAATGTGGATTACACCCACATTGCTGGTTCTTTTTAAAAAAAAAAGAATCTATGTCATAAATAAAGGTATGAATGTCATCGGCATAACCAAATGCAAAACAACACATCTGCACACCAAACATACCAAGTACACACATCATAAGCACATTACAAGAGTCAGGACAATATCTATTTTTAATTTAATTTAAAAAGTGGATTTTAGTTTTAATTTAATATTATTTTCTCGTACTTTTTGTTTAGGTATGTGATTTTAATTATTATTACTTAAAATTAAGATATGAATGCAATTGGGAATAGACACTGCCTCCTTTAACCACGGAATAGATGAATAAGGTTGGAATGGTAATGTGGGCGAGTCGAGCGCGCCACATTTATGATACGACAATCATAGCGCGACCGATTAATTCATTCACCGCGTTTAGTGCGCTTCGGATTACTTCGGAACACAGAGCTCTGCTTTAAAATGCCGTGTTGTGCAATTGTAACCTGTAAAACAAAAAAAACAGACCGCAAGTATAGAGCGAGGAGGTATATCTTTCCATCGGTAAGTCGAAAAAAAAAACATTTAATTACAATTTTATTTGTAAAAAACATAAAAATATTCTGATCACTATGAAATTCCGAATATTAACAACATTATTGCAAAAAGTTACAAAAAGTATACAATGCCCGTTGTGTACTCGCTTAATCAACGCAATGACCAAGTCCGCTCACAGTGTACTGCATGCGCCTCACTTCAACCATTGACGTATTGTCCTTTGCCCTGATTGGCCGTGATGCACGGCGCGTGTTCTTCTTCTTCTGTAGTTAGGTTTCCGCACTTAGTCTCTGCACGAGACCATTGTGCGTGAGCTATGTCGGCCGTCACTCCATTCTCCACGGCGCGTGTTTATCAACAGTGAGTTACCATCAGTAGCAAGCTCTCGATTTAAGTGTGTGTAATTTATTTGTGTGCGTAATTCGCTTACGAAACGGGCCTCTTGCTTGTAGTAGAGCTAAAGAGTGGGGAGACAAGCGGCGACACGCGTTTTCATACAAATCAGGAACTATTTCCTTTCTAAACTCTTTTATCTGTTCTGTGCCTTTAACACAGAAAATATACCTAACGTAAACGCACCTATTACCGCCAGTTTAAGCCAAGTTCACATTTATGTGCAAAAAATAAGCACATGCTTAATAACTGGTGTTATTTTTTATTTTTATTCAAGTACTGAAACTAACGATCTTATCAGTCAGATATAGAAACAATTCGAAAAAATGAAATAAATATTAAAAAAATATATAAATTGATGAAAAGGGCTATGTTCCTATTACCGACTCAAACCATGGGTGTGTTCCTATTATCGTTTTTGTGGCACCTATTACCGACCGCTAAATGAACAGAACAAATTCAGTCAAATAATCAGCTCGTGTGGGTTTAATTCTTTAGAATACAGAATGTTATAATTATAACCAGCCTTTAATCAGTCTTAAGAGATGCTTCATAATATGAATTACATATTGAAATATAACAGTGAATCCAGTCTATTAAATGGCGTTCTTCGTGCTTGGTGAAGACAGGTTGAACCCCACAATTTTCATTAGAGTACTTGTGATTTCTCTTGTCACGAAGAGTTGTTCTAGGAATCCCAAATCTCTTTGAGGTTTCATAGATACTTGCTCCATTATCGATAGCCATCAATGCAGAGTCAAGTTGATTAGCTTTATATTATTTAAGTTTTAATCGTTCCATGTTTCTGAATCAAAATTTACCTAGTCGAATATACTGAACTACTAAACCTTTGCTTAGCAGTGGGTTAAGAATTATAGTAAGTGGAAGTCAATAGGTGATTTTTAATAATAGTTTTTTTGTGAAAAATGAATTACAGTTTTATATTTTTTCTAAATATTTTAAATTGTTATTAATGTTAATTACATTATATTTACCTACTAGGCAAAAAAAATAAAAATAATTCCTAACACACTATCCATAAAAACTAAAAAAACATACATACGAATTGAGAACCTCATTCTTTTTGAAGTCGGTTAAAAAGTTAGAAAGAAATTCTGTATAACCTATTACCTATTTTTTAGAATATTTATATGATTATACAGGTGCCAGTAGCTATGCTAATTTTATTTTAATGGTATTTTAACTATAAAAATACAATATTAGAGAATTGTACATCCTACATTCATCAAAACATTTACATAAGAATAAAGTTGATTTTCACACTCTTGATACTCTTATTATGTATGGCGCTAATAGGTCAAATACAACTTGACACACTAACTAATCAAATTAGTGTAGCCGACTACTTATTAATTGATGCATTATAACATAAAAAGTAGAAATTAAAATATTCGTCAAAAACCTAACAACGACCTAGGTCGGTAATAGGAATAAAATTGAGATTATTGTTCCTATCACCGCCACATTTTAATATTGAATTTGAAGCAAAATAAAGCTGTATCTCATTAAAATTAGTTATTATTTGTGTTTATGAAAGTATTAAGAAGGTATCAAAATAATTAAAAGGTTCATTAGATTGCTTTACAATTATATATTATGCTAAAAAAGAAATAGGTGTACTTACGTAATCGGGAGCGGGACACTACTAAATATGCGCTATATCCGGAGTCCGACGACAAACTGTGCAATTATTCTTTAAATCGTTGGTTTACACGCACAAGCAAGTGATGAATATTTGCATTACAAATACATCTATATTTTCTCTAAAGCAACGACTTGTCTAACTTTAATGCAACTCTTTAAAATGATAGTTTTATGAAACGGACGGTAATGGGAGCCGATTTTGAGGGGTCGTTATTAGGCGCCTTTACGTTAGCTCAGGAGTCAGGGCTTCACCATATCTGTAAATCCTTGTCATGCTAATTTATTAAATAAAGATTATTATTAAAAATTATAATCTAATAAACATTCTTGAAGATATGGGTGAATGAAGTCGGAAGAATGTATGAAGTCCTCCTACCCGATTTCGGCCACGTCGTACACTCTCATAATCTGCGCAGGAGATTATCATATCGCACAAGTATGTGAGCAGATACACATGCATTCTCCGTTCCTTTACTCTTTTTTTTTATTACGAATGAGCCCGCTCTTGACCTCGATCACACCTGATCGTAAATGTAAGATGAGGTCTACGATCGAACGAGCGAACTCTCATTGTCCGATGGGACTGCAATCAGATACGACCAGAGAGAGATCGAAAGATATAAGATCTACATATTTATGGGGTGACGGACGGGTATTAAGTCTAAGTAGTACTCAATATGTTTTGTATGTTCTTCCTTTCGAAATAAAGTTTTGTTTATTTCAAGCTATCTTATCGTCTTTTATTAGATACAAATTTGAGGAATATTGATAGGTAAAGTGATATTTTAGATGAAGTATTACTTTTTATCTCGGGAATTTTGCCTCCAGATATATTTTATGTTATTTAGACTCTATTTACATACACAAACACCATCACACTCTTCCTATCAAACTCACACACACACTACACTATTTTCGTTTGTTAGTAAATGTTGTTATTTGTTTTGTTTTAATTAGAGTTCTCTATTTTAATGTGATTATTGATCACAATCAAATGAAATTATATTGTAATTTAAGTTTAATTAAAATGAACCCGATTTATAAAAATTGTATTTAATGTACTAGGAAATAATTATCTTTATTTATTTGTTTTCATTTATTATTTATTTAATTGCTTTTTACTTTTACATTTTACTTTTTCTGTTAATATTATAATTGATATTAATCAAACCTAATGATCTTGTAATAATTTAGTGTTATCTATTGTATTCTGACTAACTGAAATTTCAATGTTATCTCTAATTCGTTTCAATGCAACTTAGCTCAACATTTTACAGTTATCTTAATTTTTAATTTAATTTAATTTACTGTTTATACAAGTGCTGTGCACACCTTTAAGTGACGAATTCACTACAAACTATTTTATTCGTGCCTTTTTTTTTTGCTAAGTAACTAGTGAATAACTCGTTGGTGTGTAAATAAATAAATAAATACATATACTTAACTTGCACACGTGCTCACACGTACATAAGTTATTGTTAAGGTTACACGTTTGGTTCACCGAATTCTTGTAAATTGTAATTACGGACGAATGGATGTCTTCTATAATACAGGACTTTCCTAGTATAGGGGACATTATTCATAAAATTAAATGTAAAAAGAACTCATACACTTGATATGATATGATACTTGATATATTTCGGCCAAGAAATAGTATTATTTTAACGAAAAGCTTTACACAATGTTTATGTAACTCACACACATACGTATTATATTTACATATTTTATGTATTGTATGTATATATTTTAATTAGTTTTCCGTTTTGATGAGTATGTGTAGTATTCTAATTTAGGCCTCCCCATTTCATTAAAGCTCGTAAAGTCCTTCCAAAGGTTGTGTGGAAAATATCGCTCCCAGCGATAAGACCGCCATTGTAACCAAATGTTTAGCAATATTGTTATTTAAGTGTGTTTCAATTATTAGTGTACAATAAAGTATATTTTACCTATCTATCTATCTAAGTTAGTGTGTAATTAGAACTTAAGGGCCCATACTACCCCAAATGGCTTAGCATGATCCTCCGTTATGTCGAAAATACTGCAGCAATAATTTTGAAATAAATATATGGTAAAGTTGAGGATTAGTGTTAGGTACTATGTTTGACAAAAACACGATTCCATAAAATTTTATTGATAGAAAAAAAAACCAAAGTTACCGCCAAACCGAACAATAAACCGATGGTAGTACCTATTCAAAAATAACTTGCATATTAATTGAACTAACTATAAAGCAGGTCTTATGTTATTTAATTTTTTTAAATTACCATTATTTTCACCGTAAAAATAAATAAACTAAATTATTAGTGTCTTTTTTTTTTGGGGTGGGAAAATCATTGAATGACTTCTTCCGCTCTGGGTCAAGCGGAAGGGTGTGTCAGATTTCTACTGACTAAAAACCCACCCTGTTCCTTCGGCTGCCCTAAATTTCCGGGGCCGCAGTAACTCGGTAGAACTTTCCCGCAAACCCCGGCAGGCAATGGCCCTATGAGGTCCCGTCGCTGGTGTTGACAGCTCTTTAAAGCGCGCGTGGAACACGACGCACCCCCGACTCGGGCCTGGTCCTTACCGGACGGTGAGAGACCCCTGCTCGCCGTCCGCAGGCCCGCGGAATTATCAGTGTCTTGGAGTCTTTTCCCTGCCACCCTGTCTCGCTTGCTCGCGTAACCGCGGCCAGTAGTGTGCGAGCGAGATAAAGAGTGAGAAGCGTTGAGGTAGTATAGGCCCTTAAAACTGGAAATTTACCATGTATATTCATTGTTCATCCGTGAACATGGCGCTTGCAACAGTGCCGAAATATCGGATACTCGAAACAATAGATACACGTGTTAACATCCCGTTTTAAGCTCTAATGATACTGTTAGTGACCATGTCTTTTAAAATACTTCTGTGTACAGATCATTTGGCACTAATCAGTATTGAAATATTATGAAAATCTACCCAGTGTAGGTATTTCATTAAACTAAATTGACAACATTCTTTATAATGTTTCTTTCTAATCTATTACATTTTATTTACTTTTTTACATACATTTTATTGGTAATATTAAAACAAATGGTATGTTTTAATATCACCAATAAGAAACACGACGGGTCACTAATCTTTACGAGTATACATTTGTTCGTGGTTTTATACAAAATGGACTCATATTATTTGATATTAATAGCTTTTGGAGTACTAATATTTACTGCAAAGACTTATTTATGGCTATATTGGGTATATGTTTGATACTTGTTCACAATGTACAATGAGAAATGTCGAAACCAAAAATAGTATTGTGTGACTTTAAAAAATGTATTGCTTGAAGTAACATAGATAATATAAAATCCCCTCTATTAGGGCACATGTCTCTCTATGAGAGGGAATGATCCATAGTTTCCCCATAAGGCCCTGTGCGGGTTAGTGTATGTCGCTCAATATTGAAAACACGGTCCAAGTTACCAGTGATCCGGACTAAGCGCAGTATCCAGTAGTACTAGGTACTTTTTAACCGACTTCTAAAAAAGGAGGAGGTTCTCAATTCGGATGTTTGCATTTTTTTTGTATGTTTGTCCGCGCATAACTCCGTCGCTTGCTAACCGATTTGAAAAATTCTTATCTTGTTATAAAGGGTATACTTTCCAAATGGTTCCATGAAAATTTTATCGAAATCAGACAAGCCGTTTCTGAAAATCAACAAAAGTCTAAAAAAAATATTTACGTTGATGATCTTTTCGTTTACTCTGCATTGCGTTTTTGTTCGCGCATAACTCCGTCATTTACGAACCGATTTGGAAAATTCACTGACCCACTAATAAGCATGAAAATAAAAACTTTTTTGCAAAAAATAAAACCGACTTCCATTTAAATACTTAGGTGGGCTCTTACACAACAAACGTATTTTTTTTGCCTGTTTTTGTTCGATATTTATCTACACAAGCACAGGTCCGTTCTTGCATGGAGTACTGCAGCCACTTGTGGGATGGCTCTGCAAAATACCAACTTGCTGCACTGGACTCGATCGAGCGCAGGGCCAAAAGGCTTATAGGCAACGAGGTGCTATCGGGCAAGCTTCATAGCCTGGCTCATCGGCGAACCGTTGCTTGCCTGTCGGTTTTCCACAGATTGTACTTCGGTGAGTGTGCGCAGGAGCTCCATGACCTGATTCCTCCATTTCCCTTTCACTACAGGTCTACCAGACGCACGGCTGGCTACCATCCACTCTTGGTTGATATACCGTCTTGTCGTACCAAGCGCTTTTCCCCCACATTTATTGTGCGCACTCCCAAGCTGTGGAATTCTCTGCCGGCTTCTGTGTTCCCTTCCACTTATGATCTTCCAACCATTAAAGCAAGAGTAAACAAGCATCTTCTGGGCTCGCTCGTTCCATCGTAGACCTCATCTATCGCTTACCATCAGGCGAGATTGAGGTCAAGAGTGAGCTCATTATGAATAAAAAAAATGGCAACAGGTAGACGCTTGAAATATTCACAGAATATTTAGTTATATATTTGCTTTAAAAATAAATTATTAAATTAAAATAAAACAAACATTTAAGGGGGGCTCCCATACAACAGACATTATTTTTTTAGTCGTTTTTATAAATAATGGTACGGAACACTTCATGTGCGAGTCCGACTCGCACGTTAGCCAACGATGCTCAATAAAAATAAGCTTTATTTTTATTATTATTTGTAGGTTCGACTATTTTTTGGTGGAAAAGGGAATCAACAAATATCTTCTCCCTCTCTAGTCTAGTGGAAGAGAGTTCAGATTTCTACTGATTAAAATGTTCCTTCCACTATCCTTGCATTCCGGAGCTGCCGTATCGTATCTCGGTGGAATATTCCGTCAGCCCCGGACATAGTTCTTACGGCAAACTCGCACCTGCGGTGGCCAGAGATTAGTCTCCAATCACCGACGCCCGGGGTAAGACTTACAGTCCCTCAGGTTGTAGCTATCGCAAAACACAGACTTTGGCAGCAAACTCCACTCCTTAGTTGTATGCATCATAAAAATATTCCAAAACGTGCGTATGGGTGTGATATATATTGAACTCTACCTTAAATATCTACATTAGAAAATTATACATTGAATTTTTGATAAAATCTTTCTCAAGATACGTAACATACAGACACGTATACAATACACACACACCAATACACACTAATATACATTCTTTTCATTTTTTTTTCCTGATTGAGTAAAGAGTCGTTGTTTACCTATGTCAATATGGCTTAGAGCCTAAGCTCAAGCCATATTTTGGGAGAACGTGCCGGCTTTGGTTAGACCTACATGTTTACCTAGTTCGAAAGTCAGATACACCCACTATTTGTATTGTAACTTTTTATGTCAATAAACAATTATTGTATAATATTGTATTGCGTTGTATGTATTATCGTGCTGGTGGCAAAACTACGTACGTCTTGTGGTCGGGTGATTAATAAATAAACTTAACTTTATCACTAAGAATTGTGTTTCAAATACTCAGGTCTATGTGTCCCTGATACATCAACATATATCTTCTTTCTGTGTCGGTCCAATATAACTAAATCGATTCCTGAATAGCACCGGACTGAAATATGGAGATGAACGATTATTCACTGAATCAAATCTGTCATCATGCCTCAATACTATGTAGATTAACTGTTGGTATTGCCTACATCCTAGAGCTTGAATGAATTTACTGGACTGCGGAATTGAGATGACAATGAATGAGACTGTATTAAAACAAATGGGTTGTCATTATTCTTTCTTAGCCTTTTGTATTGATTATTTCGGGGAATATGCGTTGGGGTTGCTCAATCTAATTCCACCAAACTCATTCAATCCTCGGACTACAAGACAAACGGCGATGAGCCATCGTTAAATGGTGGAGAGCCCACCCATACGCAAAACACGTTTTGGGAATACTTTCAAGTCAATTCATTCGATGATTTTCACACAAAAAAAGGGTTTTTAAGTCAAGAATGAATGCTTCATCTTGGACCACATCATCACTTACCATCAGGAAAGATAATTGTCAAACGCGAGCTTATTATCACTAAAAATATATACAGGGTGGCGATTAGGTTATCACATTAAATTGTACAGCAGGTATTACAAGTCGTTATCAGTCCGTTAAAATAATAAAATAAATAATTTTACTAAAATTAAGAATGTTGAAGTGTTGTTTGTAACCTAGCTACAAAATAAATAGCTTAAAGTTTGTGAGGATGTTTGTTGCTCTTTCACGCAAAAACTACTGAACGAATCTCAATGAAATTTGGTAAATAGATAGTTGACATCCTGTAACAAACAATCCATCATCATTCCTGTAATATCACTTTTTATCCTGGAATTATCACGGGATAGGGATTTATGCGGGAAAAACCTCCCACAAGAACGATATCGCGGGCAAAAGCTAGTTCAATATAAAGTTTTAATATCTCTCAAATATTGTTATGTTTATTTATGTTCTCCTTTAATAACACTTTGTCAAATATCTTATTATTTGAATCAGATCCCAAGAGATAATTTAACAAACAAAAAGCAATTTAAGCTCCTTGACATTTACACAATATATATTTTGAGTAACTATTATATTTTCACTCTGAAATTGCACGATGATTATTAGCGTTAGAAAAACAATGGCAGCTTTAAACTGTCTTTTGTTTATTTAATGAAGAGCTAGATCAGGCCAGATGAGACTTTCACAAACAGTGTTTGATTTCACTCCTTCTTGTTTAACGATTTTGATAAGATTACGTAAAGCAGTAATGGCCCAAGTAGTAAGGTGTTTGTTGAAACCCAGACAAGCCACATTTTTTAAAATTATTTTTATCATCGCCACTGCTCTCAAAACGGTATAGCATTACTTGTTTTTCTATATCGCCGGTGTAGTGTTCGTATCTATGCAGTAGATATTATACACTGTCTCACGTACCACTCAAGAGGGGGTAGCTGTCAAATGTCAGTCTGGTGACGAACGCGATTCGCATAGGAGCGGTACAAATCAGATGGCGCCTGCGGGCTAGGTGGTAGTAGTGAGCCAGTGACAGTAAGTGTTCTTACATGAAGGACCCATGGGTCCTGCAGCCGGGATGTCAACTCCGAAGAAACGCTAAGTCCACCGACTTGCATTAGGGTCGCGAGGTGGAGTACGGCCTCTCATTGAGAAGACTGTGTCACAGCAGTGGAAACGTAATAGGCTGATAATGTTATTATGTTTTCTTATTTGTTAGACTTAGTTTTTTTTATTTATTAATAATAGGTACGCGTTTGAAAAACGTTTTATGCGTATGAGTGGGATGTTCACCATGTAACGACGACGCATCACCGTTTGTCTTGTAGTTTGATGATGGACCGGGCTTGGCGGAATTAGATTGTGTAATCTCATCGCACACTCTCCGAAATGTAACCGATAGAAAACCGATAGACTTGCAACTCTTCATCGATGGTCAAGGCTCTGGAGCTTTAACTCGACCAGTGCATGCAGGGCAGTGCCAATAAGTCTTTTGGCCCGTTTCTCGATTGACTCAAGTGCGTCCAGTTGGTACTTGGTAGAACTTTTTATACATACCATAAAATACTTACCTAAACTTACATAACCTAAAAATTAAATAAGTGATTTATCGAAGATGAAAGATTAGAAAGAATGCTGCATTTTTGTTACAGATCATAATAATTTTACACAATTATAAAGCATTGACACACATATATACAACGTGTAATTTAAAGCGTATATACATACCAAGTGCACGGCTTCTTTGGATGATAACAAACGATATAGCAAGGGTTTTGTAATCCTATGTCTACATGTGTGGAACTTATTAGAAATTTCAATACATAGATTCCGAGACCAAATTTTTCAAATTAAGAAGAACGAAGAGAATTATCGTTTTATTGGCAAGTGACGTGGACAGTGATGACCCTCATAGTGCTGTGACACGTTTGTTATTATTGGTATTCAAGAAATATATGAAACCGATAATTTGGGGTCAATTCAGTGAGTCACTTATTTTGAGCTGAAACTTTGCATAGAAACTCCATACCAGATGTTGTCTTCAGCCCTTTTGGATATATATGGGGTTTCCGTAACACGTTCTATATATTTTAATATAAAGATAATTATGAAATCAGCAATGTGGGTAAAATTCACATTACTATCAATCTTGCACACACACACACAAGCATATTCAGCTTAGTTGGCGGGGTCAAATTAAGCTATGCTTGCTTCTGAAGTGGATTCACGGCCCCACGACCTCTTAATAACTGAAACACCTTAGCCATTAGGGGCTTATAATGGTAGTATCATTTATCAGTAAACCAAAAATATGCGACTACCACATCGTAGTTACAAAACTAAATCGTCTAGGCAAAAGTTTGGATGGTCTCATCTTTATTTTACTTACTTATTTTATTTTACTTATATATTAATGTTATTATTATACTGAGGTGTGACTTGATTCTAAACTCGCCAAACATTTACGTTGCCGAGAGGCGCTCTTTACATTTACTATTTAAATTTTTGTATGAAAGTTTGTATGTTGTAATGGATTGTACGAAAATAGGCTCACGAACGGACCATATATTTTATTAATGATTACGTTACTAAGCTGGTCTTACTACTGGAAAACCGAGCTAACATTTTTTTTTTATTCCAAAAATGTACAGACATATCCAAAGCAATTTCTCTTACACAAAGCAAGACCGAGGTCCGCAGTACATCATATCAATTTGTTCATCTATTCATCATACATAAATGGTCCACTATCATATAACAAAAATCATTTCTGTTCTAAATTCTTTGCTTTTGTCCTGAAAAATACGTCACCCAACGTTTTGCTTTCAGGCTTCCCAGGCTTTTCAGGTCAGTAAACAGAAAACCCTATGCTCCTGAGTACTGCGTAGCACCAATAGTGATGTGACATTACTTTACACTCGAATAGAGATGGTTTAAAAACATTTTATACAGGATTAACGAAAAATAAAAAGCAAAAAAAAATCCATAGTTTAAAGGTTTAAAAGAAGAATATTGTTGGATTTGCTCAGTAGAGCAAATCCAACAATATTCTTCTTTTAAACCTTTTTAAAATAATCAATTTTCTTTTTTCCGCTTGTAGTAACAAGCGGAAAAAAGAAAATTGATTATTTTGCATAGACCAATTTTAAAATACCATTTAAAAGTTATCGATTGTACGTCAGGAATGGACGTCGTAAATTATGTTTCCATGGTTGGTTAAACGTATTAATAATGGCTGAAATATACGAAAAGTCTTTTGAGTATAGTAAATGTTTAAAAGGGGACTAATTTTACGACTTACGGCTGATTTTTATTTCTGTATAAAAAAAACAGATAATATTTATCTGTGGTATTCGATCTAAACAACATGGCAATGAAGTAAAATCCCATTCTTGAGTTAGAGTTAAACTAGCAACGGATTAACTAGGCTCAGCCTGTACCTTTTCTGTCCGGTGGAAAAATCATCAAGACTCCTCCCACTCTGGCCAGAAGTGGAAGGAAGTGTCAGAGTTCTGATGACTAAAAACCCACCCGGTTCCTTCTGTGGCCCGTGTGGCCCGGGACCACGGTGTCTCGTTAGAACATTCACGCAATCCCAGCAGGCAGTGGCTCTATCAAGTCAATGCTGCTGACTGCACTTTGAGGTGCGCGTGGAACACGACGTGCCATCAACCTAGGCCTGGTCCTTACCGGACCTTACCTGCTTGCCGCCCGTAATCCCGCGCCTACGGTGGATGGAAATCTGCTTGCGATCACCGATACCCTAGGCGTTCAGCCTGTATCTTAGTGGCATACATATTATACAGGATATTTGAGGTAACAAAACCTTCCAGCGCTAAGTCAAGATATAATATAATAATAATATAATATTCCACAACTTTCACATAACGCCATCTAGTCCCAAACTAAGAAGAGCTTGTGCTATGAGTACTAGGCAACTAATAAACATACATATATATTTCTAAATACATACATATTATAGATAAATTACACCCAGACAAAGAACAAATGATCGTGGTCATCACACAAACATTTGTCCTGGGTGGGAATCGAACCCACGACCTTACGCATAGAAGTCAGGGCCACTGACCACTAGACCAACAGGTATACCTATACCTATAGCATCTCATTTTAAGCTGAATCACTGTCTCTCAAGATACAGGTTCCACCCTAGTTTGAGAGGCAGGGTTTCCCTTATTGTGTACAGATTAGTCCCTAGATTGTTTTGTATTGTGTTTCTACCAAAGCTCACTCAAATTGTTTTTATGTAAAACATGTCAAATCTGTATTTTATGAAATAAAGATATTATTATTATATAATTACTAGTTGTAGGTCGTGGAACCTAAAGAGGCATTAAAATTTGTGATATTTTTGTGACCACCATTGCTCTCAAAAATGTGACGGAAAAGATCTTGAAGAAACTGGGATGTCCTATGACCGATTTTTTTAAGACATGCCACATCCTCTAACTCTTACTGGGCCTTAGAGAGGAGGTCTGTCTCCCATCAGGGCCTGTCATTAAGGCATTAAATTTAAAAAGTGGAAGATTTAACATGTCTTTTTGTGTATGCTTTGTGGGTTGTCCTTAAATAAATAACAGAATTTTATGCTTTTTTAATAATTTTTTTGATGTACATATGTTGTTGAGAATGTATATTTCTAAAAAGAGGATAAACTAAATCTTTAAGGAAAGATCATACAAACAAGACAATAAAAGATATACATATTTCTACTGTACACAAACGAATGAAATCTATTCCAAAATTAATCTTGAAGAACAATAGAAACTCGAGTACAAAGTCATGTCACAGCGCTATCTTTTCAAATATTCATTGTTTCCTTTGAACGGTGTCAAGGTAAGATCCGAAACATGAATATCTCACACAAAGTTGTTAGATTCGGCAAAGTAGAAATAAACTGTACATATTCGTGTACTTGAAGGTTCTGCATTAAAATAAGATTGTAAGATAATAATATATATATTTATCTGTAAACTGCTTTGCAAAATTAACAACACGCTTCTTTTTATTTTTGTAAAAATTTATTTATATTATTCTTATACGTACCAACAGTGCCGTGCAAAAATAACAATATATTTTTAAGTTTCAGCTTTAAATATTAAATTATGCTCACACATTTTCACAAAATTTCAATTCAGAATTATACGCTTGTGGAAAAAATATAATATTATATTGTGATAACAAAATAAGATCTGTTTTTAGCTTTATTCACCATAATTTGAAAAATTTGTAGCTGTGCAGTATGAATTCTGTAACTTTAAATATGTTATATTTCAATTAAATAGCTTTATACACCGCTTTTCGTTTATTTCTCCCACAGTGCCTTTTAAACTCACCTCCGGCCTCATCTAGCTTAACTTAAAACACAAAAAATGACCATATTTCAAAATAAATATTTCAATTCATTTCAATGGTTAACCTCAAAATAAATCTTAAACAAAGATCTCGTATATCGTCGAATCGTACAGTTTCTTTGAAATCACGCTCACATATATAACAAAATCCTTTAAAAAGTGTTCCTGAAATCATTTGCAATGACACAGTACACTGTTTTTAATTTATTTTATAATCTTTTTTATTTTCTCACCACCACCTAGTAATATGTGCATACCACACCTTCCAACACGCACATTGCACTTCCCCACCAAAAATTTGGCAATAAGCTCCACATTTTCAATTGTTGCAGGTAAATTTCGTCGAGAGTTCCACAGATCGTACTTCAAATGCTTTTGCTGCTGCCATTCTGCGGCCACTCCAGACCAGAACGGGACTTCATTCGCCCCAATCGGAAGCTCCAGAGCGGGTACCACCAGGACGGTAGTTCGACGAAACGATTCTTACGTCAGCTATCGCCTCACGCACCTATCCCCATCAAATCACAATATCCATCGAGACTACATCAGAAACACAAACACTTCTTTCATTGAACAAATGAATGGTAACCGTCGCCCAAAAATCAGGGATGATTCCATCAGTGAATCAGCAACGAGATTCACATTAGCAACTGATGCTTGCAGAGATTGACAACTAGGCAAAGATCTTCTTTTAGATATACGGAACAGAGATGGCATTGAGACTTATATCGCGAGAAGTACTAACAGTATTGATTGCAAACCGTATTATGATTGTTTTAAAGATGGGAAGATTGAAGAAAGGCACAGTGATAATGCTGATTACAGGCATGTAGATGATTCAAAAGATTTATGTGACGACGATCTTAAAAACGGTTTCAAATTCAAATTTAATCGCAGTTTGAATAGTTGTCAGATTAAAAATAAAAGGAAAGTTAATATTTATTAAGTTACGTGTTGTGTGTAAATCGGTCAATTGTTTTTGGATGTCTGCTTCACTACCTATTTATTCAAATTTGTATGAGTGTGTTCTTATTCTTTTATCCTTAATGCTACAGCAGAACTGCTTGTGTATTTGCCAAGGCTTACGTTTTCCATTTGTAGATTAAGTCCTTCAAGAAAACGACTTTCATAACTTATAACATATCGTTGCTTGGTTTAGTCCATCCGTACTTCTAAACCCTACTTAATTGGTTCAGTCTTCCTGTCATTAGTTATGACCTCATTTCTCATCTCTGTCATTCCCGGTTTCCCTAATATTACATTATCTCATTACTGCATCCTCGTGACGTAAGATTGTGCTACTTATCATGAAAATGGAGACATCTTGAAAAGCTTATGCGTTTCATTTTAGGAGAATAAAAGAAAACAAAAATGACTTCAATATTTTTGAATATTATATTTCTCAGAGAAAACACAATGCTACTCATTTTAAAAGTTGAAGACTAAAGTTTCCATTCGTAAATCAAGTTGAAAGTTTTATTGATAAGAATTGCCTAACTTTTGGTGTAACAGACATTTAAAATAATATCTTAGTTTCAAAGTAATATGTGAGCTCTAGGTCTTGTAAATATATCTTATCGTAGGGGCACAAACGTAACTTAGAAGAAAATAAGGGTTGTCGCTTATTCAATATAGCGAGAATACTTTACCAATATTTGATAATACAATTTGGTAATATTAAGGTCCTCATTTTTCTTGACAAAAACGGTTTCTCACATTCGTGTCATGAACTGCTTTGGAAAAAGTACATTATTGGAGCTTCGACCTTTTTTATTACTGACTTACTTTTCCCGCAGCTTCGCTCTAGTAAAAAGTGATTTGATTACATCACTTTGGACACATTCTCCAGAGCTGTATTCAGCTCTTTATTTACCTATCTATTTTCATGATTCAATTCTCCTGATACTTCGTAACTTTTTATAGCTCAAATTTTGTCCCTGGAAACACTTCTTCATTACTTAAAGAAACTGAGAATCACACGACGTGTTTTTATTACACCCGTAACGCCATCTTTACGCATATAATTGAATAAGACACGTTTAAAAAACAGTAGGTTATGCCATTCTTTAAACTTTTCAACTAACTCCATACCAAAATTTCATCAGTCTGTTGCTCCGTTTTAACGTGAAAGAGGGATAAATAAACACACTTTTGTATTTATTTATTTAATCAGATATCTAGATCCACAGTGATTAGTAACAATTTCAATACTTATAAACTACTACTAGCTTTTGCCCGCGACCTCGTTCGTGTGGGAGGTTTTGCCAGCGTAAATCCCAATCCCTTGAAAAATTCCGGGATAAAAAGTAGCCTTGGGATTATTCCATTCCCGGGCCTTCATACAAAGTTGGGTAATCCAAATTTATTTTACAGTTGCAACCACAATTGAGTGAGTATTTCTAACTGTAACATACAATGCATTGTACACAATATGTTGTATGTTTTGTTTGAGATTATATCAAATAGAAAGGTTTTTCAGTTTGTTGAATTGTGACTCTTGTTTCTTTTACGTGCCACACTAACTCATGTTTTAAAAACGTGTATCTCTTATGTAACAGAGCGTATAATGCTTCATTAAATAAGTTGAAATACACGAACTAAGATTTTTAATACGAAAAACTTGTATAATCTTTTCCATAAAATAAACTGTTAAAACTTTTGAAAAAAATATCCGTGTGAAAAACTTTTCGAGGAAAAACAGTATAATTGTTACAGAAAATTAATTAGCCGCTTGAAAATGTGGTCGTAAAAAGTAAATTGAAAATGTATGTCAGCGGAAGCGTTAAACCGCTAACATTGTTGGATGTTATTTTTTAATTATTTATTTAGGGCTTTAATTTCAAACTGAGAACTTTTCTTTCCAATTTGTGTTACCAGTATTTTAAATGAGATTCTTTTTTAATCTCAACCAGCAGCAGTTTTTTAATGTCCCGTTGAAAAAAGACACAGAGGAATGGACTGGTTGTTCCCTGACTAGCTGTGAATCGATACTAATATTATAAATACGGAAGTCTCTCTGTCTATTACGCTTTTATAGCTTAACTACAACACCGATTTGGATGAAATTTGGAATGAAAATGGTTAAAAACCCTAGGACAGTTATTTTTTGTTTTTTCCTCAAATTAACGCGTTTGAAACCGCAGGGTACAGCTAGTATAGTCAGAATTGTGAGAAGAAAATGATTAAATCTTGCGGTTATAGTACAGCAGTGTTACATAATATAATTATCACTAAAAGTCAAACTTTGTCAAAGTGAGAACTTTAAACTAAAAGTCAAAGTGATAACTTTACCTATCAGAATAAAAAGAGACTGACATTGGCTCCAAACTCCGTGACTTAGCAGCCACACTTTTCATTTTCAGACAGAAAAACAATTTGGTAGCAGTATTACTCAGTCCATTATCTATCTCTATAATTGCAAATGAACAAAAGAAATCCCCTACAGAGGAAATCTTAGTTAATTTATTTATTCATACATTGCTACATTGGGTGTCTTGCTGTGCATCTGAACACACGTAACAGGTTATTTTATGTTATAATTATTATTGTTTACTAAACAGTGTACCTTCGGTGCAGGGAATGATGTGTTTATACAGAACTGATCGTACACTGCTGGCCATGTTAATGAATACGTTTTATTTTTAGTTAATTTCAGTTTTTGTTCATGACACTATAAACAAACTTTTTGTGTTATTTTGGTATTGCAGTTGTGAAATTTTGTGTCATAATATGTATGTGATAAGTTTGAATTGTATTGAAAATGTTTTTGATTAGTTATTTCACTAAAAATTTTTAGTTATCATCACCAATGATTGGAACTGTATAAAAATTTATTCGAAATATAATTTAGACAAAAACTTAAAATATTTTGAAATTCTATACAATATAATCAGTAAGCACTAGTTATCTAAATGTTTGTGTATACATGTGACCAAAGTTAATTTAAGTTAGCATAAGAAAAGAAACAGCATTTCTGTACTATTGTAAATAATTTTAAACAATATAATAATTATTTATGTTTAATATTTAAGTAAAAATTAGCGATAAAAATATTCTAGTATTATTAAGATAATCATAGCTTAGGAAAACTAACGATTATTTATTTTTGACGAATTAAATAACACAATTAAACAACCGAATTTTTGTAAGTTGACATGATAAAATATCTCCTACCATTTTTTAAATAAAAATATATAGCTACAGAATAACATTAATCTCAAAGACCGTTACTCTAGCTCTAGAAGATTTCATGTAAATTATAAGCAGTGCCGTATTTGTTTTATTTATTTTTAACTATATGAAAAGAGTACTTAGTGAAAGTATAATTAATTGTTTTTTTTTTCTGTAGTAAATACATAAATTTTTTTTAACTACGCATTAACATATTTACATATATCGCGTTTATTTTTCGAAAGTCTGTGTTGTTTTACTTTTTAACAATATATCATTATATATTTTTCAAATTATATAATTAATTTACAATGGAGGATTTTAAATAAAATATTAAAAACGATAATCATAAAATTGTAAAAAGTTAACGTATGTTTTAATTAAAAGATGTATGTTTTGTACGAGATCTCTAGATGTAAAATATAATATTTAATCATATCTAAATGTATAGATAGATTGAACTAATAAAAGTTTCGCAATCATTTTTAAATGTGAAGAGAATTATACCTAAAATGTGATAGGCTTATAATTGTGTCACCAAGTGTAAGATTATTGAAGGATCACTGTTGTTATGATTGTAAATAAATGTGAAAACTTTCGAGCTTTTCTACTATTTAGAATTTTAGTCTAATTATAAAAACAGTAATGGTACAAGGCGAAGATGGGATTGTTATTTTTTTAAGGTATCATCAAATGATAGGAATCATTATTTGATCTATTAAGAGATTGCGTCTATTAGGATCTATATGTTCTTTTTTCGGTAGTCTCAGAAATCTACTGACTAAAAACCCACCTTTCACTTGCCCTTGTGGTCCGCGGTATCTTATTAGAATATTCCCACAACCCCGGAATATTTGTAGCCAGTGGAGAAAAATGAATGGTTACTATTTTTATTTGATAGCCAGTCCTTCAGAAAGACATCGCGATACTTAATTATTCTAATGTGAAGATAGGCTGTTTCTATATAGAAAATACTTACTAGTATTTAGTTACTTTCTATGAGGCTGAACACGGACCTAAACATTTTTTAGAAAAAGCTGAAAGATAACGGTTTGGTTATGTCGCGTGTAAACAGACCTTTATGCATTTCTCCTCTTATATTAAAACTTGGATCCCAGCGAGGATAATAATAACTTCAACTTTGCACTGAGGTACGGTTTTTAAGTAAGAATATATGTATCACTAAGTTTAGGCCCTTACGGGGTAGACAGGGCTGTAGGTGATTTTGGAAAGTCAGATGCGTGTTTTAAGATAAATGTGGTATGTGTAATCTGGTTTAATAGGCCACTTGTATGTCAGATTAAGGAAGAAGAAGAAATAGTTGGTAAAAAATCGCAAATCTGATGAGTATGAGGCCTAAACGGCGCAAATAAGTAATAACCTTTCTAGTAATTACAGTTTTGTGCCGTTTGGGGTCGAAACACTTGGGTCATGGGCATTGGGCCAGTGCGCGTCTCCTTTATAAGGAATTGTGTCACCGGCTGATTGCTTCCTTGCGTGATCAGAGAGCTGGCTCGTTCTTTGCCCAAAGAATAAGCATTGTCATACAACGTGGCAATGCTGCCAATCTTCTGGGCACGTTTCCGGACGACAGCAATGTGGAGGAGTACTTTGACGCCTAAGTTTTTTTTTTATGTACATTGTTAGGTTTAGCAGTGTTTTTAAAGTTTAATGTTTTAAATCCCATATACCACAGTGTGATTAGAATAGCATGATCATGATTAATGGTGATATTCTATATCTAATATTCGATTAGGAAATAATAAAATTATTCAAAAATTAATTTAGACCACACAAAACGACTAAAGAGTATGATTTTTAATTATTAATTTTATCAGACAATAAACAGTTAGTAAAACCTTAACTTATTGTTAGTAAAAAATAAACAAAGACATTTTACAAAGCAGTTTGAACGTAATACTTTTTTTTTGAATAAAACTTAAGCCTATGGCCCCTGAACAAAAGAGTTTAGTCAGTAGATTCTGGCGCTCCACTCGCTCTGGAGCTGAAGGAGTCATTTGATTATTTTCCCGCTGACAAAAAAAAAACCTTTTTTACAACAACATACAATAAGCCTGAATAATGATCACGCACGTATCAGACACCCTCTATGATTAGAAAAAAAAAACACTTAAGCGTAACACTCTGGTCACGCGAAGTATCAATCATTCGGCAAAATCTTTGGAAAGAAGACATGCTATATCTTCCATATTCGATTTGTATCTAATTACACGAAACATTATTTATATTGTTAAGTTAAAATTTCAAGTAATCAAATCATGGTACCTAAGTGACAATAGCCGCTGGTAATTAACAAAAACAGTTGACCTTAGCAGAACCAACAAGAGTTGTATTTCTGTCATTTTGAACATAACCTGTTTAGAAAAAACATAATACAAATATAATTAATTAAATTAATCCAGCCATCCTCGAGTTGCGGGGTTGTGGGAATGTTCTAACATGATACCGTGGCCCCGGAGCGTAAGGGAAGTTAAAGGAACAGGTGAGTTTTTAGTCAATAGAAGTCTGACACTCCCTTCCGTTCCAGCGCGTGGAAATCTTTGATAATTTCCCCACCGAATAAAATCCATTCTCGAATATTTGTGGCACAAATATACAGTTATTTATTTTCATCGATAGAAGATTCTATAATTGAGAGAAATGTTTGGTTTAGTTTAGTTAGTAGTAGCGTAAGGATTTAAATTGAATAGTTTTCTGTCTTATGATCTTCAACCCCTGATTACCTACACTGCCTGGTACCATTTCTATTTAAGCCATAAAAATAATGTCAAAATAATAATAAAATAATGTTTTAGCCGATTACGGCTAGGTACACACGTGTCTAGCTATGTATTGGTAAACCTGTAAATAATAAACTGATTAAGATACATTTTATCTGTCTTTGTTTTTGATATCCTGGTGCATAACCACAGAAATTTAAAAAATAAGGCAACACTTAATAATAATTTTATTAGTAAGATTAATTATTTTCTTAATAGAAATCTTACTATTAAGATTTCTGTGTTCATAACCCATATACTTTGCTGAAAATTTACTGGCTTATTCGTAAGAAATTTCAAACATATACAATGTGTAACGAAAACCCCATATCTATCCAAAAGGGCTGAAGGCAACATCTGGTATGGAGTCTCTATGCACAGTTTCAGCTCAAAATAACTGACTCAAAGAATTGGTACCAAATTATCGGTTTCATATATTTCTTGAATACCAGTCATAACAAACGTGTCACAGCACTACGAGGGTCAATAACTTTCCACGTCACTTGCCAATAATACGACAATTCTCTTCGTTCTTCTTAATTTGAAAAATTCGGTCTCTGGTTTCAGTGTATTGGTATTTGTAATAAGTTCTACACACGTAGACTTAGGATTACAAAACCCTTGCCATATCGTTTGTTATCATCCAAAGAAGCTATGCACTTGGTATGTATATACCCTTAAAATTACACGTTGTAGATTTTTTTAATAGGTACTATTATTACATTACATGTCACACTTACTCCAGCAGTGAGAAGAACAGACGACACCTTATACCCAGTGAGTGACGTGAAAAAGTAGGATATCGATGATGATAATGAGAATATACTTACATCTAAATAAAAACTCTTAACACGTTCGCTGACAGTGACCACTTACCCTGACACCACATTACGACAGTAGAATTTTCAACGACGTACTCTTAAAAATAAGTGGCCCGTCCCTCGACGTATTGTTATAACGCACTATTTTAAATTCCCGCCTAACAACGTACTGTCCGCGACACGTTCGCGGACAGTACGTTGTTAGGCGGGAAATTTAATAATTAACAAAATAATTCAAAAACTATCTAAACTGTTGCGTCAAAAAATTCAAACTTATTCATATCCACGAGTAATGTGCTCAAAAGACGAGCGTAATTATTCAAAAATTAAATAATTAAATCTGTCGGTGATATAATATGCAGCCACTTAAGTCATATTATAAATCTGTGTATCAGTACGGGTACCTTTCCTGATGGTATGAAAACGTCAATAGTAAAACCTCTATTTAAAAAAGGAAACAGAGAGCAAATCGAAAATTATAGACCAATAGCGCTGATACCAATTATGTCAAAGATTTTTGAAAAATACATTTATAAACAATTATACACGTATATGGAAAAAAATAATATTCTTTGCAGTGAGCAAAAAGGCTTCAGACAAAATAAGACAATCAATATGGCGGTCTATGATTTTCTACAGACTGTAATGTTACGAGTTGATGAAAGGACCCCTATTTGCGCTGTGCTATGCGATATGACACAAGCATTTGACTACGTTGACCACACTACTTTAATCAATAAACTTGACGCATACGGAGTAAGAGGCAATATTCTTAAACTAATTGAATCTTATTTAACTAATAGAAGGCAAATTACAGCAATCTCCAGAATAGATCACATGAAAAAAGCGGCAACGTATTTATCTCAAGAACGTATAGTAAAATTCGGTGTACCACAGGGAAGCGTTCTGGGACCATTATTATTTATTATCTATATAAATGACTTTCCGAAATCTATTGAACATCCAATGACTCTTTTTGCAGACGACAGTACAGTCACAATAGCATGTAAGAATACTGACAATTATGAACTTGACATTAATAATACTTTAGCTTCTTTAATTTGCTGGTTAGACAATAATAATTTAAAAATCAATCTAAATAAAACACAAATTTTACATTTTAGTCAAAGAATACCAATAAAAAATAATATTAACCTAAGATATAAAAAACACACTATATTCAGAGTTAGTAATGCCAAATTCCTTGGACTAACTATCGATATAAAATTTAATTGGAAAGACCACATTGAAGAAGTCAGTAAAAAAGTTAGCAGTTCTTCCTACGCATTATATAAACTCGCCCCAATCGTTAATATAGATTCTTTACTTACTGCCTATCACGGACTTGTTGCATCGATCCTTAGGTACGGCATTATTTTCTGGGGAAACTCTACACATAAAGATGTTATATTTAGAATGCAAAAACGATGCATAAGAGCAATGTTTGGTCTTAAAAATATAGACAGTTGCAGACCATACTTTATAAAATATCAAATTCTCTCACTTCCTTCCTTATATATACTAGAAACGGTATTATTTGTTAAAAAGAATCCCCAACTGTTTGCAAGATATTCAGATGGTTCTGAACGCAGTCAACGTGACCATCGGACACTTCGCTTACACAAAGCAAAAACAGCTCTCATGAGTAAGAGTATATTCTGTATGGCGCCAAGATTATACAACAAGGTACCAAAGGCATATAAAGATTTAAATATAAATAGTTTTAATAAAATCATGCGAAATCTTCTAATAAATAAGTGCTGTTACAATGTTGCCGACTACTTAAATGACAAACTTTAAAGGGACTCAATTGACATGCGATTTATTTTTATATAATTTTTGAACTTATTGACATTATTGAAATAATTAAGGTTAATGACATTATTATTATTTTACATATTGTTTCGAATGGACATTATTCAATTATTAATTATTATTTCTTAAGTAAATATTATTATTTTGACTCAACTTTCATTGCTTTATAATTTGAATAATTTTTAATAATAGAATAGTATTTGTACGCCTTTCTAGGCAAAACATGTTGATACTCTTATTGTTATTGTAATCCTTCCAACTGATTATAAAACTGACACATGTTTTTGACAAATAAATATATCTTATCTTATCTTATCTTATCTTATCTTATCTTAATTGCGACGTGATATAACAATCAAATGTTCAACTTCTGTACAAGGTAACAGTTACTTGAACTGGCATCAACTAGCTAACTGAAAAGATCTTTAATAAACATAAGTAATATGAAAATGATCGTCTGTTTTTTTTAACCGACTTCAAAAAAAGGAGGTTTACAATAGGGTAGTTTCCTAAAATATTTTATTTAGTCCGTCACGTAGTTTAACAAAAAACATTGGACACGTATTTTTTATTTTTTCACGTAATTGAAAAATTAAGACGATACAGTGAGTTGAAATTTCGCGTGACGTCACACCTCGGTATAATTCTTAGCAATGTGTGACGTCAGCAGACCCCACTCCTGTACTTTGAAAATTTCCATATTTGTGAATTTTTCTTGACTTGAAAAAGCAAAAAATACGTGACCAATATTTTTAGAAAATCTACCTAATGGACCAAATAAAATAATTATTTTGTAACACAGGAAACTACCCTATTCGTCTTGAACTTTTTTTTTTTTTTTTATGTATGTTACCTCATAACTCGGAGATGGCTGGACCGATTTGGAAAATTCTTTTTTTGTTTGAAAGGGTATACTTTCTTGTTGGTCCCATTGTCGTCACGTTTGGATCTGATGATGGGATCATGGAGAAATCGAGGGAACTCTTCAAATATTATAGGCACACCTATAGCGTTTTGGGTATTTCTTATATTACCTTGTGCAGTTGCTCTCGAAAAGCACCATTTGAGGAAGTGGAACTGATGATGAAGACCCCAGATGGCCACCGAAACTACTCAATAATAAGTATTTCGTTGATTGCGATTAGATTACTTGAAAATGGATGTTAAGCACTTTATGCTCGTCACAATGCATATGGTGAAGTAGAGCTGATGGTGATGTACCAGGAGAACTCCTCAAAAATTAACGGCTCTGCACCGGGAAAAGCAATATTTTGTAAAAGGTGATAAGTAGTTGACATTTTGGCTTTTGTTACTAGATAAATTACAAACCGACCCACTAAAAAGCGTGAAAAAAAACTTTTTAGCAAAAAATAGAACCGACTTCCATATAAAAATACTACAAAGGCAAAAATAACTTTAATTTCGGAAGGCGGTGACTTTAGTTTTAGTACATATTTTCGTTTTTGACATCGCCTTCCGAAATTAAAGTTATTTTTGCCTTTGTAGTGTTTTTATATGGAAGTCGGTTCTATTTTTTGCTAAAAACTTTTTTTATTTATATAAAGGAGATAGTACACCACATGTAAATATTGCTGTATAATGTAGTAACCGTTTTTTAATATTAATTTTCTATGATTTCGCTTTATTTTAGTGTGATATTCAAATTAACTCAGTCGAGGAGAGCAACACAATAAATATGGCGGATCAGCCATGTTGCTATTAAACAATGATGCGAATGTCAATTTGACATGTCAGTTTGACGGATCGTGTTTTTGACGTCTCGGAGGACGATAGATATTTTTGTAACTACAATAAAATATCAACATATAAATCCGAAAATACTTGGGATTCCTTATAGTTATACTTATAAAATAAGACCACAGGATAATTATATTACTGCTTTACGGCGGCACATCTTTTACCTAATACATATTTCAGTAGCTAAAGAATGGTTATATTTTAAACATAAAACGAAGGCTTGAATGTTACTTTGTGTAGCAAAATGTGCTGTTTCCATTGACATATATATTATAAGGACTGGGGGGAACCGCATGTTATAATGACGCCTCGAACTTGGTCCCAAAGTGGTCAAAAAAATATGTTCTGTGACTAGAACGCGATCGGCTATCTTCGGGAGGAGTCGTCAGTTTTACAAGCAAAAATACCAAATTGTGTCGTGAAGGGTTGCGTGAACTACGACATAAAGCACAATAAAACAAATTATAACATTTCATATCACTGATAAGTTAAAAATATGTCATATATCAACTTCTAACATTATTTAAAACAATTTTCTTTCTTGTTTGTCAACCTTTAGCATAGACAACGCGAAGCCGCGTAAAAGTGCGACATAACTTTGCAGCGGCGCGCGTTGCAGCCGATGAAATAAAAAGGTTTAATAATATTACTATAAGATTAAATTATGTACAAAATTATTTTTTATTCTTTAATAAGAACAAATTAAAATGTATTTTTATGTACAACAAATATAAAATTCAGAAACTAAAAGGATTTTTTTATTTCTTTGTACCTCGAAAAATACCACACCCCGCTCTTACAAGGCTACGTCTAGGAGCAGACCACGCCGATTGACATCTTAGTTATAGTAGATGGCGCTAGTGTGTTTTGTAGGGCGACCACGTCCGTCAAATGTTCTGACGACCGTATCTTTACTATTTAAATCAATGGCTGTTTCATTCTTTAGTGCTTGTCAATAATATCTGGACTTCGATCATGCATAGGAGAGCAGTGAACTGTTCTATGAGTTGTAGATAACTATTACTCCTATAAAACACCAAATAAGTTCTGTAATTGGTGACATTAAGAGGATGTAAAACCAGCCATAAGAAGTATATAAATAAAGCAACTTGTAGAGACTTAAATATATATATATTATATTTATTCCGCATCATCCCTTATCAATACTCCATCCAGGAAAAAAGCCGGTGCTTCTATGCTCTTCAAAATATAGTTCATTTTCATCTATAACAGAGGTACACTGCAGGCACGCCATTGTACATAAACTGGAATAAAAATGAGTTAAAATCTATGGAAAGTGGGAAGATAACATCATACAGTAATAGCATGTTAACAAAATAATAAGTAAATGCACGGGTTAAAGCAGACATACCTGAAACTGAACTTGTCATTGTAGAATACCGTAAACGACGATATCTAAATCACAGGCGAATCAAAAACCATATAACAAAGCTGGGATCAACAGAGAAGCAATCAATCAATTTCTTTAGAAGTAATCTGGGTCGCAAAACAAAATAATCACTAAAAACTCCGAAAACATTCAATCCAACACAGCAAAAACACATAAAGACTCATTAGGCTTGGGTAAAAATATCGATATTTTTCATAAAATAATCGATAAATATAGACAATATTTTAAATCTCAATAAATCGATATTTTTTAATTCACTTTAGTATACTATTGGTCTTAGTTACACTAATCTTGTCAGATCTGGGAAGTAGTCCAAATGTCGCACCAGATCGTCAGCACGTTTGCGCCATCAAAATATACACATATCTTCAGATTAGTTTTCTTTTCTTGGCCTCGCGGAGCGTAAGAGTGTGTCAATATTCTACTGACTAAAAACCCGTCCTGTTCCCTTCCAGCTGCCCTTAAGTTACGGGGCCAAGGTATCTCGTTAGAACATTCCCGCAACCCCGGCAGGCAATGGTCCTATGAGGCCCCGTCACTGGTGCTGACAGCTCTTAGAGGCGCGCGTGGAACATAACGCGCCTGGTCCTTATGGGACAGAGAGCTACCCCTGCTCGCAGTCCGCAAGCCTGCGTCTACGGTGGCCGGAGATCGGCTCGCGATCCCTGACGCCCGGTGTGTCTCCCGTGGTGGCTGGAGTGGCATGTTACCCACGTGCATTACCTTTACGGAAAATATCTATTTTTGACTTGATAATAATTCATATAGATTAAAAATATCGATTGGATATTAATCGATGTATTTTTTTCACTTGCCCATCTCTACGGCTCACAGAAAGACACCAAACGTCATGAAACTTAAATCTGTCAAACACGACTGTCATGGCTGCCCTAAAACAAGGGTTGTCATAATAAAAATCTTCCCAAATAATAATTTATCACAGCTCTACCCGTCTCCAAATAATTTTTTGAGTATTTTTATGGTAATCGCTATTATTTTTTCTATTTATCTATGTGGTGTACTAATGGTAGCCCAAAATGAAACATCTCCTTTAGTAAACAATATTTCGTAAAGCCATAAATTTCCAACCACTAGCAATGCGATCCAAACCTCCACGCATTTGATAAAGTTAGGTCCGCTATGTTAGATTATAATGAAGTATCGTTGGCCTCACGAAAAAGTTTTTAATACCCAAAGAACTTACCCAGCCTTCAAGCTTGGAATTGGAGCATATAAGTTACGATACTGAAGTAAGAAACTGATATAAATACTTAAACACGTTTACGATATTAAGATGAACATGGTGAATTTAAGAATAAAGAGCAATCTCTTTATTTACAAATTTTACACAGTTATTGAAAAAAATAAATCAGAAAAATATTTAGTGTTGATTCCTCTAGAAACTACATGTATATTCTAGTATACAGCACCACCCTCCCGTTCTCAAATATATGCACATGCAGAAGTGATGCAATAAAACATACGACAAAAGAGCAAACCACGCTCGATCTGTGTTTCACCTCTACGCATCCACAGAATATCTTGACTGCGAATATAGATTTCCGCAAAGACCAACTGATTTAATTTTCAACCGACGACAAAAAAAGGAGGAGGTTATCAATTCGACGCGTATATTTTCTTTTTTTTTTTAATGTATGGTCACCGATTACTCGATGACGGCTGAACCGATTTGGAAAATTCTTTTTTTGTTTGATAGGGTATACTTCGAAATAGGTACCATTTGTCACCAAGTTAGGATCCGATGATGGGATCCTGGAGAAATCGAGGGAACTCTTCAAATATTATAGGCACACCTATGGCGTTTTCGGTATTTCTTATAGTAACTTGTGCAGTTGCTCTCAAAAAGTACCATTTGGGGAAGTGGAACTGATGATGAAGACCACAGATGGCCGCCGAAACTACTCAATAATAAGTATTTCGTGGATTGCGATTCGATTACTTGAATATGGATGTTAAGCACTTTATGCTCGGCACAATGCATATGGTGATGTATAGCTGATGGTGAAGTACCAGGAGAACTCCTCAAAAATTAACGGCCCAGCATTGGGAAAAGCAATATTTTGTAAAATGTTATAAGTAGTTGACATTTAGGCTCTTGTAACTAGGTAAATTAAAAATCAACCAACTAAAAAGAGTGAAATAAAAACTTTTTACCAAAAAATTAAACCGACTCCCAAAAAACACTGCAAAGTGAAAAATAACTTTAATTTCGGAAGTCGGTGCCAAAAACGAAAATACAAAACTAAAGACACCGACTACCGAAATTAAAGTTATTTTTCACTTTGCAGTGTTTTTTGGGAGTCGGTTTAATTTTTTGGTAAAAAGTTTTTATGTATACACAGTTTTATGATAAATAGATAAACATTCTGTTAAGTATTGATCGTTAATTATAAGCATCTAAAATAGTAGAGGTATCTCTGGTGAGGTGCGTGCTAAAAAAGTATTTAATGCTTCAGATAACTAAAACATTGGACACATTGTTTAATTTTTGACAAACAAATGATACAGTGAGGTGAAATTTCGCTGACGTCATATATTAGTAGGTAGTTATTCAACATCAGGCTGCAGAGAATCTCAAGCGGCGGAAATATAATAAATCGAATCGTAGGATCCGAGTGCTCACAAATTATTTAAGGCCGGCTTGTACCGAGCACCGTAGGTATTTGACGCTTAACCCAGCCCCCGCAACGAATAGCAAAACGTAAAAAATTACGACGCGCGGGAGACGCGCGCGCCAAGCGCACCGCTCATGAGTTCACGAACTCAAGTAGGTACGAAGATGCGTCACAGAATAGAGCAATTCAGTAGATCAACTTGAATTGATTAGTTTATGTTTATTTTGTTTTGTTTTAATAGTAAGTATTTTCAAGTTTATAGATAGAATAGGTACATATTGTATAAACTTGAACCTAATTGTTAATAATTAAAAATAAGTATATTTATTTATTTTTGTGAATAAGGTGTATAAAAAATCTGACTGACACGTAGATCATGAATACGGGTATGATTCAAAATTACACGCCGCGCGCTATTCGACTTTCCCAAAGGGTGCGAAATCTTCATGGCACAGTATAATAAAAACTTTTTTGCAAAAAAATAAAACCGACTTCCATATCAAAACACTACAAAGCCAAAAATAATTTTAATTTCGGTAGTCGGTGTTATTGGTTTTGTATTTTCTTTTTTTTCACACCGCCTTCCGAAATTAAAATTATTTTTGGCTTTGTAGTGTTTTGATATGGAAGTCGGTTTTATTTTTTTGCAAAAAAGTTTTTATTTTCGCGCTTTTTAGTGGGTCAATTTATAATTAATCTAGTTATAAAAGCCAAAATGTCAACTACAAAAAACTTAAAACGCGTGAACAAAAAACACAATATAGAGTAACCGAAAAGATCATCAATGTAAAAATTTTTTTTTGACTTTTGTTGATTTTTCAGAAACGGCTTGTTCGATGTCGATAAAATTTTTATGGGACCATTTGGAAAGTATACCCTTTCCAACAAAAAAAGAATTTTTCAAATCGGTTGGCGAGCGACGGAGCTATGCCCGAACAAACATACAAAAAAAAAAAAAAAAAACAAACAAACTTCCGAATTGAGAACCTTCTCCTTTTTCAGAAGTCGGTTAAAAAATCAAGTATTAGTTAGGCACACTTACATTAGGAGAATTGTATTACAATTCAATTGTTATATTGAAAGAGGGCTTAGACGTATTCTGTGTGAAATATTATGTTTAAAAAATAATAAATATAAATATTTTTCAATTAAATAGTTATATCAATAAAAGCAACACACAAACACTTTTTGGAACGTAGTATTTTACGCGGCTTCTAAACTGGCAGAAATTGTAACGCAAAAGTGTTAATACTTACGACTGTCTTCTGGCGAGAGAGACGACGAGGGTCAACCGCACACTTTTTTTTCTCTAAAAACTACAATCATTTATGCACAACTGGCTAATGCCGTGATTCAACTTCAACTTCAACTCTTGCGGCTTTTGTGGAGGACCCACCACAATTTCATAAACGCTGGAGGTTGTTTGGTAAAGTATTTTGGATGATGAAAAGTATTAAAATTGAAGTAAAAAAAAAAACATAATTATTTTGTACGCAAACATGACATGACAGCTTTTGCAATGTCAAATGTGTTATCACTCAATGTGTTACCAGTTTACCAGTGGCAAGAGAAAATTAGAAATATGGCATAGAAATGTTAAAACGATAATACAGTACGCTACAGCTTTGTTTTATTTATCTCAATGAACCTACATAGATCATAAACAAATCGAGTAAATACAAGAGGGATAAGGCATTTAATGGAGATTGGACGGGGAACATTAGGGGATGCGCGTGATTCGAAATGCAGTAAAAAGCCATAGATGACATCCTGACACGATATGTCACATTTTTGACATTTTACAACATATTATCTGTTTCCCTTTGGTACATGAATACTTTATTGAAAAACTCTTAAAAAAGTAGACATACACAAAGATGTGAAACTTTTTCTGATTAATCATTTTCATGAAAAAGAAATGTAAGCACTTTTCTCAAGACCATCTATGCTCGTTGTTGGTCTTGTTTACTGGTTGCATAACGGTGAACAGGAGACGACTAGGCTCTTCGACCACCTTACGGAGGCAGCTGCAGGAGCTGAAATGGCCCAGCACAAATATCCGATGGCAAAGCTTGTTTTTCTAAGAGATTTTAATGCCCACCATAAAGAATGGTTGTTCCCGTACCAACAAACAGAGCACGCTGGTAGAGGCCCGCAGGTTTTTTTATCGCTAGATCTCGACCAGCTGGTTCACCAAGCAACCTGCATTCCAGAAGTCGACGGCCACACGCCCAATGACTTGGACCTAGTGGTGAAAACGGTAAATTTAAATGCCTCCGTCTTTGCGGTAAGTTTACGTCTCGACACGGCGTCTAACTTACCACCTAAAATACCTCACTTTGGCTCCGTAATGCTGGAAAATGCATTTCATGTTAAGGAAGTCCGCAAAGCCCTTTCCAGTCAAGATGTGAACAAAGCCAGTGAACCGGAAGGAATACCTGCTCGAGTCTTAAAGAGTTGTACCCCAGATTTGTCTCCTGTATCGCGTACTCGCCTGTATCGCGTTCTATTAAAACCGGAGTGGTGCCAGTGTCCTGGAAGCCAGGTAATGTGCAACCAGTATTCAAAAAAGTAGCCGTGCCGTACAGACGATACAGGCATCGCATAGTCCCGTTGACTCTTTGGCTTACACAGTACACTACAAACCTAACTCTGCCAGCCAAGCAGAGTCAAGATGCAAACCGAGATCTTTAATTGAAAATGATAGGAAGGAGTGAACTAGTTGCCACTCTAATGATCATACGTGAGCTTCTGATCACAATGGCCTGACACTTTGAGGGGCTTACAGTCACCCCAAATCAATCAGACCAGTTTTGTAGCATCTAAATCTCGGTTTACATCTCCTATAGCGTCTGACAAACTTTCCACCCGCGTAGATGCATACAACTGCAGATCATCAGCGTAAAGTTGATACGAACACTGAAGACAGAGAGTTATAAAGTTTACCGAAAATAATAAATGATATTTTCGTAGGAAATGGAATGGAAATGTCACGGTAATATTATCATACAGTATTGTAACTCGGCCGTATCTTAGAAATAAATGCCTACAGCCGCGCGGTACGTAAACATGCGATAGGGCTGCCCGCCTCCAGCATTTTAATCACATTTGCCTACTTTGCGTTTCCATTTAGTTTTGCGATTGTAAATATACTATTTTATATAAACAAATAAAATAGTTTGTAAATTGAATAGGAAGTGTTCAATAAAAATGAGTGTTGTTTTTTGATTGGTAGATTTAATTATTAAAAAAACATGTTTATATTTTTTTCTAGTATTATTCATACACACAGTACAATAAACAACTATTATTAATTATAAAATAACACGACTTTACTTTGAATTATACAAACTAACAAAACAAAACACACATGCCCCGAGGTTTTAACACAAGCGTACCTACCGTATCATGATTCATGAACCGCCTATAACTACCTATTTCACTCGTGTCAATCACTTTCCTTTACTCTATTCACTTTATTTCTTAATCCAGACATCTTTTTTTCAGGGATATAAAAGGAAATACTTATCCATTAAAAAGAAACACATTATGTACATACCTACTAGTAAGTAAAATTATTTTAGTCTTAGGTACCTTTCAAAGTTTCCAGGTATCTAAAAAAAGTTATCTCTGGATGCGTTTTTGACGAATTCATGCAGCCAAAAACAGCACAATATATCCTACTCGTCATATTAAATATGTACTTGAACTTATTTATAGCGAAAATCGCGCGGTTATTGTTAAAAAAACAACACACCGTCCGTTCGTCACTGCGGCACAGTCGCCGGTCGTGACTGTCATCAAACCGAGCGCACACCGAAATCGAGGCGCGTAGGTATATCTCGCGCTTCGTCCGTTTGTATGAAGTCGGAATACTGTATACATAATATTACCGTGGTCATGTTGTATATTTCTACACTATGGCACGAGTGTGCTGCGTGTAATAAATATTGTTGACTTGTGACAACCCTGGCCGTTGCGATACTGTCTAGAGCTAGACGTTGTCGGCATTTTCCACAAGATCAAAGGCGTCGACCTACTGTATGATCTTTATACTGTGGTCATAGCGACGAATGATCGACTGTACCATTTATCCATTATTACATTTACGAAAATAAAACCTAATACAGTCGAATACGGTCAGTTATTTCAACCGTGGTTATTAACGTTCTGTTAGCGCGTTTAGTAAAGAATCGGATTCATAACCGTCAGTATTTTGGATCAAACCCAGGCTCTAATCACATCTTTTTGTGATTTCTTTTTTATTGAAAGTACTTTTATATTATATTTAGATATTTTTGTAAATATTTTTTTGAATAAAATAAGAAACATTTTCATTTTTTTATAGGAGAAAGAAAGTCAACAATGTTTTTGTTTTACACACATGTTTGCGGTTTGTAAATCTATTCTGCGTAGGTACTTATCTACTTAGTAAAGTAAAATATTAATTTGTATAATTATAGGTACCTATAATAATATTGTCAAAGTTTCCTTTGAGTCTGACATTTGAAAAGAGCATTATAACATTTGCGCACGTGGCGGCTTTATGTGCTTTAACATAGGGTTCAAATTCAATTGTTTCACACACTTTTTGCGGTTGGCAAATCTATTCCGCGAGAAAAATAAACTATTATAGCTTTTGCGCGCGTGGCGTGTTTATTTACACATAGTCACATATATTATTTTGTGGTTTCGAAATCTATTCCGCGTAGCTAAGTAGGTACCTCAGAATACAGAAAGAACCTAGTTAGCAAAGAAAAATATTTATATAGGTCTAAATATTTATATATTGTCAAAGCCTTCTTACTTTTTTTGTTTATTCAGCCTTCGTAGAGCCAGCGATGACCACTTCTTTTTGTTAATTTTGTCCATTAGTTTTACTGACCAAAATTATAACTAAAGTACCTAATAAAAACAATTTATATTACAACTATTTAAAACTAAACGATAGGAATTATTATTTTATAATGATTTTTTGGCTCGACCGGAACCAAACTTAGCGGGGGTGGCAGGTTCGCTAAAAATTGGCATACGTCCGACCTCCAACACGTTCCGCTCGGGACTAAAGGAAGCGGGGCGCGTGGCCGCGCGCATCAAAATAATAGGAAAACACTTATTTTTTAAATTAGTGGTATAAATATTTTCAAATTTCACATTATGACGACAGACATATATGACATTTTTTACGACCTTTATTATGGTATAAGTTTTATTATTCAAAGCTTAATAAAACTCAAATAAAATAAGAATAAGACCGTAATTTAGACTTGTCTTTGCGATTTAATTAGATGCAGTGAAATGCAAGTAATCGTGTATCGGATGACCGAAATAGAAAGATCAAAGTATGAATTATGTAATATGTTTTTTTCAAAATTTAAATCCGTGTTATCTACGAAGAAGACACAATTGAAAACGACGTTTTTTCGAATAACCTCGCCTTAAAGACCTTTCCAGACGCCTAGTCGACACTTCGCGTGACCCAAGGTCTGGCTTTTACCTTGGACAAAGGATAAACATTGCCATAAAACGTGGCAATGCAGCCAGTTTTTTGAGCACATTACCAGTGGACAACGATACCCACGAATTTCTGGACGCTATAGTTTAGCTTATTTTTAGATATATTTATATTATAGTTTAGGGTTTTTATTGAAGTGTATATTTTCTGATTTGGACTAAAATAACAAGTTATCTCCAGAGCTGTTGTCTTTATAGTAAATATTTTTTTCCACACACAAAAATTCTCTATTAGAAGCACCAGAGATACATGTCATTTGTACATATTTGTCATTCGTTACGGATAGTCTGAAGTTGAAAACTACAACCTATCTTACCAAGGAATACCATCTTACCCGGTTACTGAGTTGTGGAGGTCAGTCGCTCCAAGTGAATTAATCATATATCATAATCATAACAATAAAAATCAGGTTATACTAAATCCAACCCCACAAAATTGGGGAACGACAAGCTGATGACAATTTAACTCTATAAGCAAAATGTTTTCTTTGCTATGTAATACTGACACTGTGGTTAGTTTAAATATTGATAAAGAGATCCTAAATTCAAAATATCCTTAGAAAATGGATTGCCCATTGTTACCTATTTTTAGGGCTCCGTTGTCAACAAGGCTTATAGTTTCGCCATGTTCGTCTGTCCGCAGCTTAGTTCAGAGACTCTTGGCACTAGAACGCTGAAATTTGGCTTGGATAAAGGTGAATACATATTAATCACGCGGACAAAGTGGTAAAATAAAATAATGAAAAAACTTTTTTCGATGCAATTATTTGTGTGTTCCATAGAGTGACTGCCTATCTGACTTCCACAACCCAGTAGCTGGGTAACACGATACTTCTTGGTTAGACCAGTGTCAGATTTACTGGCTTCTGACTACCCGTAACGACTGTCAAAGATGTCCTTGTCCAAATGACAGCCGGGACCAACGGCTTTACGTGCTTTCCGAGGCACGGGGGTATCACGCGGGCAACTTCCAAACTCTGGAACTCCGAGCTACTACTGCGAAATTTCACTGGCTTCTGACTCTCCGTAACGACTGTCAAATATGTCCAAATGAAAGCCGGGACAAACGGCTTTACGTGCTTTCCGAGGCACGGGGGTATCACGCGGGCAACTTCCAAACTCTGGAACTCCGAGCTACTACTGCGAAATTTCACTGGCTTCTGACTCCCCGTAACGACTGTCAAATATGTCCAAATGAAAGCCGGGACAAACGGCTTTACGTGCTTTCCGAAGCACGGGGGTATCACGCGGGCAACTTCCAAACTCTGGAACTCCGAGCTACTACTGCGAAATTTCACTGGCTTCTGACTCCCCGTAACCAGTGGCGGTACCTTCATATAAGCCCAAAAGCCCGGCATGCCTTACTAAAAAATGCTCGATAGAGAATCAATGTCAAACCCGAACTATTTAAAAGTTCGCGCGCTTAATTCTTATCAAAATAACACAATGAATCTACTAAACTACTACGCATCGCGATTGTTCGCGCGCAGAGTTTCGCATTTGTAGCATCTAATGATCTAAATATTGCTATCTCGCTTACACGCACCGG
The DNA here is from genome assembly GCA_943138885.2 of Tholera decimalis. NCBI lineage: Eukaryota > Metazoa > Arthropoda > Insecta > Lepidoptera > Noctuidae > Tholera > Tholera decimalis. The sequence continues at coordinate 7,053,176 of OW964570.2, read as the reverse complement.
CTTTTACCGGGCTTTCAAATACTACATCTGTCACTTTCGCACTTATAGCGATGTGCCGTATAACGAGTTAGGCCTTAGGCATAGAACAAATCAGTCACTATGGCAGATATAAGCCGGGCATTCGTATGAAGTTGCATGCGTATGCGTGACCTTGTCAGCTTGCCAACTCTGCAGTGTTGCCGTTTTAGCCACACGTTGAAAGATCTTGGAGATTTTTAACGTGTTTGGAAACTTTTTTAACATTTATCAACAATAAAAACTAGCGACTTTTAAAATAACGAAATTAAATACAGTCAAAACCGTTTACAACAACATCATTTAGAACAACATACCGGTTATATAGACCAAAATCATAATATCATATATTGAAAACATCACCGGTTATTACGACTATCGGTTTTTACAACCAAATATGAGTGGTCCCTTGGATGTTGTTGTAACAGATTTTGACTGTATTCAAGCAATATCTTAAAAATAAAAAAAAAATTAGCTAGATTTTTCATATACCTGGCGACTTTTTTTGCCTAAATGACAACACTTGAGTAGTTCCCGACCGAGAGTGCAGCTAACTTCAGTTTCATTTGCTGAGAAAAGGTTTTGTTTGTTTTCTAAGATCCGTAGTATTATAGTACTCTATGTCTAAGATTTTCTCAGTGATACAATTGTTTTGGTGATTTACCTACAACAATGGAGGTAATTGTACCTTGTGAGGATTTAAAATGCGTTCAAGTTTTGATTGGCGAAGATAAGGTAAAATCTTTAAACTTTGCTCAGAAAAAACAGTTAATTTCTTCATTAAAACCGACGCCTAATCTGTGTATTTCTCAGACTAGTAAATCGCATAAACGAAAATTTAATAGATCAGTCAATCATTTCATTCATGAGAATAACCTCGAAGATGCCTTTCCCGAGCTGTTAAAGTTAGCGTATCTTGTTGTAACTATTCCGGCTACAAGTTCTTCCGCGGAACGTGCTTTTTCGTCTCTTAAACGTATCCATACCTATCTGAGAAATACACAAGGTCAAGAGCGTCTTTCCGAATTATCAATGATAGCTATTGAAAAACAGTTGTTGGTAGAATTAAAACGATCACCAACATTTTACTCTGATGTAATTAAATCATTTCTTAAGAAAGATAGACGATTCCAATTAGAATATAAATAATTTATTTAAATTCCTTATTACATTCTATCTAGCTATTTTTTAACTTTCGTTTTGTAACTTTTTGTTTTGTTTTTTTTTTGTCTGTAACCTGGGTTCTGTTACGAAGGAAGCAACTACTTACCATAACTTTGTCCCCTCAAGCAATGAAGCAAACCAAACGGCTTTTTTCAAAGCCACCGGAGGTATGCAATTGCTGATATGTTTATTATATTCAATCTAGCACTAGCATGCCTTCAGTGTGCTTTGGTTACCTCATTCACCGCACGACAAGCAAGAGTGAAATTGAAGAAAGAAGAGGAAAGAAGAAGATGGATGAATTCACTTTTAATTTATTGTACCTAACCAGTAGTTTATGAGAAAATTGCGATGATACATACGTAGGTACCTACATACTCAGTCGAAAACTGAACTTTCTTTTTTTGAAATCGGTTAAAATTTTATTGGGCTTGCGTTATTTTGAAACCCTAGGCACGCCACTGCCCGTAACGACTGTCAAATATGTCCAAATGAAAGCCGGGACAAACGGCTTTACGTGCTTTCCGAGGCACGGGGGTATCACGCGGGCAACTTCCAAACTCTGGAACTCCGAGCTACTACTGCGAAATTTCACTGGCTTCTGACTCCCCGTAACGACTGTCAAATATGTCCAAATGACAGCCGGGACAAACGGCTTTACGTGCTTTCCGAAGCACGGGGGTATCACGCGGGCAACTTCCAAACTCTGGAACTCCGAGCTACTACTGCGAAATTTCTTATAGAAAAACCCAAAAGCACTTTTTTCCAGGCTTGGAAGTCAAACCCGATGCCTTATGCTCAGCATTTTTTTTTAACTGAAAAAATTTTTTAGCAAAAAACAGAAGTCGGCTCTATTTTTTGCTAAAAATTTTATTTTTAAACTTTTTAGTGGGTCGGTTTGTAATTCATTTAGTTACCAAAGCCAAAATGTCAACTACTTATCACCTTTTACAAAATATTGCTTTTCCCGGTGCAGACCGTTAATTTTTGAGGAGTTCTCCTGGTACATCACCATCAGCTCTACTTCACCATATGCATTGTGACGAGCATGAAGTGCTTACCATCTATATTCAAGTAATCTAATCGCAATCCATGAAATACTTATTATTGAGTAGTTTCGGTGGTCATCTGGGGTCTTCATCATCAGTTTCACTTCCTCAAATGGTGCTTTTCGAGAGCAACTGCACAAGGTACTATAAGAAATACCCAAAACGCTGTAGGTGTGCCTATAATATTTGAAGAGTTCCCTCGATTTCTCCAGGAATCCATCATCAGATCATGATTTCGTAACAGTGGAACCAACTAGAACGTATGCCCTTTCAAACAAAAAAAGAATTTTTGAAATCGGTCCAGCCATCTGCGAGAAATGAGGTAACATACATAAAAAAAAAGTTCAAGACGAATTGAGAAGCTTCTCCTTTTTTTTTGAAGTCGGTTAAAAATAGGTTCGCGTTTGACCACTATCTCACCTGATGGTAAGTGATGATGTGGTCAAAGATGGAGCACGCTTACCTAAAAGTAACCTATTCACTCTTGACTTAAAGACGTTATTCACGTTGGCGATCGCTAGACTCACGAGACAGTTATATCAGCCTTACTATCTATCTAAAATTTGAATTAAGAATCAGCTAAAAAATGTTCATCCGATTAAATAGGTTTGTCAAAGCCAGATTAACACGTCATCTTGATTACTTATAACAACGTATTATTAAACCTCTCTCATTGTTCGAATGCTAGCAATCAAGACGAACATAGGGACCATTCCCAAGGGGAGGACACAGTAATTGGGTTTTTCTGCTACAAAGTTCTCATTTAAAAGGGTTTATTGTTCCCGATAAATGGCAATAGGTCCTCTATCCTTATTAAATTGGTTCACTTTCAAAATGAAGTTTAATTCCCAGCTTTGGGAGGTCTTTAGAATAAATCTATTTTATAATCCGTAGGTGTTATGATTGGTTGTTTATATTTGGGACTTTAGATCAGTGTTAAAAATGAGGGATTAGAAAACTAACAGAGAACAGAGTAGTAGTATTTACAAATAGATATAACTTGAAATCAAGAGTAAATATGTTACTTCCAGGTAAGCGTGCTTCTTCTTCGACCACATCATCGCTGACTATCAGGTGAGATAGTGGTCAAACGCAACCTATAATGAACAAAAAAAAAAGTTATTTTTACGATTTTCTGCAACGACTTTCAATTGGATAGAAATTACAGGTGGCCCCTCCACCCAGGGCAAGTCTTCCGGGGCTCTATAAACTGGGCTCCACGTGATAATATGAGGTATACTATTGCAGCTTTTAAACATGCGCTTTGATCTTTAGATTTATATTTTGTGTTTTAATGTCGTTTTTATCAGTAGACAAAATTATTCAAGAGGAAGGTATTTTTATAAAGAAAACTAGCAATGTGGGTGGGATTCATATTACTAGCAACCTTATTAACCCTTAGCCCTTGGCCCTTAGTCATTATGCTATTAACGCTTCATATTTTACAACTAAAGATGACGAGCTATTGAAGAATTTAAGAGATATTTCAAACCTTGCAACGGATTTTAATGAAGTTTTTATTAATAGAAAAAATATTTAAGAGGAAGGTTTATAATGTAATACATACATACTACCTAGAACTATACCTATACTACTACTATACCTATATATATAGGGTACTATACCTATAGTAGAGAAAAGCGGGGAAGGAAGGAAGGAATACGCTGGCCAGCTAATAACTTAAAAAGACCTCCAAAAAATGTCCTAATAGTATATGTCTATCTCACTATGAATCACCCACATTAACTATTTTATCTCTTAGATACACCTTTAGGATCATTTTATAAAAAAAAATCGGTTTATAATAATAAATATTCTTTAAAACATAAATACGTAAGATACATTGTGAATTTCCTCCACATTTATTGTGCGCACAGCCAAGTCACAGTTTTACGATAGGAAATATCGTAATACTGTGGCCAAGTTGTGGAATTATCTGCTGGCTTCTGTGTTCCCTGCCACTTATGAAATTTCAGCCAATAGGCATCTTCTGGGCTCGCTCGTCACATCGTAGACCTCATCTATCGCTTACCATCAGGCGAGATCGAGGTCAAGAGCGGGCTCATACGTAATAATAAAAAAATTAAGTAGATCAAAATTGCCCTTAACAGCATAAATTAATAAAATGAATATTTTAGAAAATATCAGATATTTAAAATGCGGGGCTAAAGCGGAAATTGGGTAGTACGAATAGACTAGTTCATCATAATCGTAATTTGCTTTGCCTGTGTGATCTATGGATCGGTTTCCAGTCTAACTGGATTCAGTTGAGTATTAGTGTTTCATGGAGCGACTGTCTATTTGCTCTCTATCACCCAGTAGCTGGGTAATACAATACCCCTTTTGCAAGACCTATGTCAGACTTTCTGACTTCTGAAAACCTGTAACTACTGTCAAAGATGTTCAACTCAGCCGGGAATCTCGATAAATTATGTTAAGACGGTCACTCGACATCCATAGACCAACTTCGTCAAGCGCAGCTTTACCTTAAATATGATGGATGGGTGTTATTATTAAGCCACGAGCTCTTTCGTACGTATAGACTAATTATAATAATAGATAATATTACGAATCACACCATATTGACACCACATTAGTATCTATATTGCAATCTGGGATCAATCACTAGTCTAGATTATACAGTATGTTAACTAACAGAGGGCGTTCCCGTTAACCCGCAATAGTATAGCATCCAAAAAACTTTTTAGCAAAAAATAAAACCGACTTCCATTTAAAAACACTACAAAGGCAAAAATAACTTAAATTTCGGTGGTCGGTGTCATTTGTTTCGTATTTTCTTTTTATTTTTCGACACCGCCTTCCAAAATTTAAGTTATTTTTGCCTTTGTAGTGTTTTTAAATGGAAGTCGGTTTTATTTTTTGCTAAAAAGTTTTTTTTCACGCGTTTTAGTGGTTCGGTTTGTAATTTATCTAGTTACAAAAGCCAATATGTCAACTACTTATCACCTTTTACAAAATATTGCTTTTCCCAGTGAAGAGCCGTTAATTTTTGAGGAGTTCTCCTGGTACATCACCATCAACTCTACTTCACCATATGCATTGTGACAATCATAAAGGCTTAACATCTTCATTCAAGTAATCTAATCGCAATCCACGAAATACTTATTATTGGGTAGTTTCGGTGGCTATTTGTGGTCTTCATCATCAGTTCAACTTCCCCAAATGGTACTTTTCGAAAGCAATTGCTCAAGGTACTATAAGAAATACTCAAAACGCTATAGGTGTGCCTATAATATTTGAAGAGTTCCCTCGATTTCTCCAGGATTCCATCATCAGATCATGATTTCGTAACAATGGGACCAACTAGAACGTATACCCTTTCAAACGCAAAAAGAATTTTTCAAATCGGTCCAGCCGTCTCCGAGTTATGAGGTAACATACATAAAAAAAAAAAAAAAAATCAAGACGAATTGTAAACCTCCTTTTTTTTGAAGTCGGTTAATAAAAGAAACACTCTGTACACGCGTACTTGAAGGACGGCAACGTCGCATTTTATTTATGAATGCGTACGCGTGTACAGAGTGTTTCTTTTACGTATCAATTTAACATTTTATGTGAATATTTTAATGTTAAAAAAAATGATAAACATTTTGTTTTCGAATGTCAATATTTTTTTAGCATGTATGGATGCTATACTATTGCGGGTTAACGGGAACGCCGTCTGTTAGTTTACATACTGTATATTAAACCTTTGTTGTTCAGTCAGTAGCAGTAGGAATCCACGTATTCCTGCCGGGGTTGCGGTAATATTTTAACGAGATATCGCGGCCCCAAAATGCCAGTGCAACTGGAACAGGGTGGATTTTTAATCAATAGAAGTCTGACACTCCCTTCCGCCCCACCAAGAGCGGGTGCCTTTTCATGATATTTCCCACGAAAAAATAAGGTATGTAAGTACTCATATATCTTGTATGTGTATATGTTCTTCTTCTGCACCAATGATTGTCGATCGGAGCGTAGTCACAAATATCTGCATCAGCGTGCGGCGAATGTAGAACACAGAACTAATCTATGTGCCATAGACATTGGTGAGAGTAGAGATGTCCATAAAATATTGTAAAATATAATAAAAAAAACATCTATTCGAATATACACATCGAACAGCTACAATCATAAAGTTACAAACATTTAAAATTAATAACAAAAATTGGGCTAAGATTGTTAACACCGAAAGGACTAACAATTCAGCATTTGCTGGACGAAAGACACCCAGCGCTGGTTTTCCGACTTCAGCCATGTGAGGAGGTACCTAGACTTTATTTTAAAAGGAATTAGACATCTAATGAAACAATCTTTGAGGTTATTTCTTGCTTTGTAGTGCAGTAGTGTTTCTGTTTTTTTTCGATTATTTATTTTGTTAAAATTGTTTCATTGTGTTATTTGAGATACCTACATACAGATCGCACGTTTTTTTTTAATATTAAGTCGGTTAAAAAAGAGAATTTGCTGTACACATCTTTTTTACCCCCTAAAACCATATTTCAAACGTCATTTTGTGTTATGGAAAGGTGTTAACAATATTCAAAGATCTCGATGGCGCAAAAAGGCTTAGCGCGGGCGGCCATGTCTTCACAGTGGCTGGTCAAAGGATGCATGATCAAAATTATTATCTCGAGTTTTTCTGTGCTTCGGAAGACACGTTAAGTCATTAGTGCATCCACAGTCATTAGCATCCACTAATCCGCCTTAGGCTTGCATAGTGGTTTGTATCAAGCCCATTCTCGTACTCGTTAGGTATGGTGTTTATCCGTAGGTAAGGTCTGTGCCTCAGCAGTAGAAATATAAATAAGCTGATTATGCTAAACTATACATAGATTTACGAGGGCAGCAATCGCAGTAGATTTGTGGTTTTAATTTAAGAGTCCCATTACTTATCTCCGAAGATCTTAATCAGAACCTTATGTGTTATATACTAAACCCGTCCTTGTAAAATATGCTTTCAAACAATGAAAACTCGATCTCTATCCGATCAATAGTTTTGAGAAAATCGCGAACATACATAAATACTGGTCGAATACAGAACCTCCTTTTTTGAAGTCGTTTAAAAACAAGTTTTTTTTTGTAAGATCTATGAATGCATATTAGTATGTTGATATCCTAAGCAATTAGGGCAAAATTTATTAATAGATAATCCACTCTTTTAACTGGCTCACATATTGGTTACGCGTGCCGAAAATTGATACTGATGCCTCAAATTAAAATTGGTATTTCTAAACTGACAGCCTTCTAGACACTTTTCTCTAAAATTTATATTATAGAAGTATTTAGTTTCTGTAACCCCGAAAAATAAAATCATTATTTTAATTTTCAAATTGTGAAAAATCATTTATTTGCACAAAGTTGCTATATGTATAGGTATGTCTACTAAGTTCAAGTTCACTTATCCAAATGTCTATAGATTGCTCATTAGCAGACTGAAATTGACGAAGGTATTACGAACTCCGATTCCCGAACCACTACTAAAAAGTAATCAATAGTCCTTTCTAACTACCCTCGTTCTAACTTAACCGGACAGTTTTGTCTATCACTGTGGCATGTACTTTAATCATGCATACACTTTGGCTGCCATCTTTATTTTTAGGTAAGTCACGAATTCGGTAATTAGATTTACCTTCGAGAAATCCTATATTAATTAATTCTTCATCCCGACAAGCTTTCACTGAAACTTTTAATTAGTGGAACGTTACCTAAATCAGTGATCATATTACCTAGTTTAATTATAATAATTTCATGAAAATGCGCATTAAAATAAAAGATCGATACTGAGTTATACGAACTTAAGGCTAGAGGTACCGAGTTTCTCCAATTATTTCTTTGGTAAGTCGTGCGCGGCCCAATCAGTATGGCTGTGTAATGCTCTACCCGTGTCAGTAAAACAAAAATAAACCCTTCTGTTTAGTACCGATCGTTTCCGAACGTACTCTTTTGACATAAAGAAATTTGATCTTGACATTACTCTGACTTGACAGATAGACTTTGCTTGGAAAAAATGCCGGTCGTAGGGACCCTCTTATCATTGTAATTGTAATTGAAATATCGTTTGGAATCGCCTGTTGAAACCGATAATTGGGTCGCGAATTATCTATTGGTTGAAGTGTAATCCCCATTTGACGAAAACCCCGGGATATTTTTGGATCTAACGCCGGTTGTGGCCATCCGCGTGGCACGCGCTCGAGTTGGAAAAAAGTAGTGATAAATAGCTACCACAGTGTTTAATTGAACTTTGTAATCCCTGATTGACGAGAATCCAGGGATATTTCTCGGAACACATCGCCTTATTGCCTCATCCGCGTAGCACGCGCTTGCTGGAAACGAGTTAGGCTGTGATGCTGTTGGAACCGCGCCATCTGGAGACTGGCGCCTTGTGAACGTCCACAAACTTGACTTGCATCACACTTTCATTTACTCACCTCATATTTACATACATACCACACTTGGGGCGTGGCCTTGGGAAGGTCGAAGCTTGGTGAACCCAGCACAGAAGGTTAGTGGTAATAATGTATTCATAAAGCCTCAGAGGCTATAGGCCTTTTGTTTATTGTTGATTATAAGCAACGTTTATAGCTCCACGTACCGTGGACAGTTCAGACCGTCCAGTTATCGTTGCACTGGCCTGTTGCAGGACTGAACATTTTGGTAGCAGAAGCGTGGTCTTATAAGATCCACTGGTTTAATTGGAAGTTTTGAAACTAACTTTGGTTTGATTACTTAACACAACTTATAACTTAATAAGTTTTGAATATATTACCATGTCATCCGGGCTATCTAATTGAAGTTGAATCAATTGAAGTTGTATTTGTTATTTGTACTGTAGCTCCTTTTATTGCATTGACAGGTAAGATTTATTTGTGAAATTGGGAATTATTAGGTTGTATTTTGGTACATAATTTGGTATTTGTTGCAATTAATAATTGAATGTCATTGATCTGAGTTTGAAAGGTTATCTAAATAATAATTACACATAGTCTAACATAATAGGACTTGAATGGTGTGGATTGACTTATTGCATTTATTTGTTTATTGGATTGTTGTTAGAGATACTCCGGCTCAATATTATACAGTCAATTGTTGTGTTTATTGATGGTTATTGGTGTTGATCCTGCACAATATATACATTGAATTGTTATTTATTTTGTAACTAACCATCTGTACCAAGCTAGATTCATACTTGGAATAAGTACAGGGTCGGATTTGGACTTGAAATAATTGAATTTGAGTTTTTATTTTGGTGAAATTATTTGGTCGGCTAACAAGTTATTGTTGTTTGTTTAGTTAATTTTAGCCTGTTGTATTAATATTTGATTATTGCAATGGCCTCATTAAGGGCAGTCAGGGAGGCTGCTGCCGGATTGACCTCACAGTTGAGATGGTTCACATCGGCAGCTGCAACGGTTGAGCGTGTAGAATTGGAAGAGCTCACCCTTGCTCGGTATGGGCAAGTGATTGAGAGGATCAAGTCAGCTGATGCTGCGCTCATACGCTTCAACGAGTACATCATGGACGTGGATTTGGGGGTGATGGATCAGACAGCCCGCGATAAGATTTTGGGTGAATATGACCAGATTGTTCACCTGGGGGATGTCATATGTCTACGAGCGCGGGCAATTTTGAAGAGCCGGGTGCCTGATGCGGCCAAGCCGCAGACCCCCGTTGTTGCAGGCCCTGGACTATTGAGTAGGCTGCCCACCCTGGAGCTGCCACATTTTGACGGTCGCTTGGACCACTGGCTGGGCTTCCTAAATCTCTTTGAGAGTCTTGTCGATGCACGCTCGGACCTCGGACCTGCCCAGAAGCTGGCCTATTTATTGTCTGTCCTGGAGGGTGAAGCCAGAGCCTTGGTGCAGCACTTGCCGGTGACGAATTCCTCTTACCCGACCGCTCTGGAGCTTCTCTCCCGACGGTATCAGAACAAGCGCTGCCTGGCTGATGTGCACATCGACCAGATTTTGGGGCTACCGGCCATTGTCAGCACGTCGACGTTGCGCACTGACTTGCTGAACCCGTTGGTCTCAGCGACCAACGCCTTAAGACGCTTGGAGTTACCGGTAGAACATTGGTCCTACTTGTTGGTGCACATAGTGCTGCAGTTGCTCCCCGCGGAGCTGAGGTCACGTTTTGAGCAGAAGCACCCATCTTCCCCCCTTTGACGACCTCCTCAAATTTTTGGAAGACCAGTGTCGGTTTTCGGATAACACTCGTGGCGCCACGGGGTCACCCCCACTACCTTCTCAGCCCAGAGACCAGGGACGGACTAGGGCTCGGGGGCCTGTTGATGTTCCCCCCGCCCCCCGTTTTGCTGGCGCCCGGAGTCCTCGGGCTAGGGGGCCTGTTGATGATCGCCCCGCCCCCCGTTTTGCTGGCGCCCGGAGTCCTCGGGCTAGGGGGCCTGTTGATGATCGCCCCGCCCCCCGTTTTGTTGGCGCCCGGAGTCCTCGGGCTAGGGGGCCTGTTGATGATCGCCCCGCCCCCCATTTTGCTGGCGCCCGGAGTCCTCGGGCTAGGGGGCCTGTTGATGATCGCCCCGCCCCCCGTTTTGCTGGTGCCCGGAGTCCGCATCATTGTGACTTTTGTAAGGCAATGGGGCATGTCATGGCGCGTTGCCGGGACTTTTTGAATTTGCACGTAAGTTCCCGCCGCCGCATTGTCAACGCACGCCGTTTGTGCTTCTCGTGCTTGGGGGCCCACTTCCATAGGGACTGCCCCGACCCCCGCCCGTGTAGAATTTGTGAAGGGTCCCTTGAGATTTTGTGCGCCAACGCGAACCGCTCCAGCAGACCAGCTTCTGAGGGGGGTTCGCGCAGGGGGGGGTACCCCGGAGACGAGCACCGGGCTGAGACCCGCGATTCTGTACGCCGCACTCCACCCCCCGCGCAAGTTGAACGGGAGCCCCACGAGCGCCATTTGGTCTTCCCTCGTCAGGGAGAACGCGCATTGGCTGCTAGGCAGCAGTGGCCGGGTCGGCGCCGCTGCCTTTCCCCTCCGTTGGCGGAACGTCCCAGGCTGGAGTCGCGCCCTCCGCCATTCGGGCATCCGGTGGGATATGCCCCTCCAGTGATGGCGAGCGGCTCGGGACACCGCGCGGACGAATATTTTGATTGTTGGCCTCGTCGTGAACGAAGGCAGCCTGGATGCGGCGATCGGTCGCCGCCCAGGCATCGCTAAGAAATTGACGCCTGCCCCGCTAAAGGACCCCCCCGATCAAGACGGTTTTGTTGCCAACGGCCTCGGTCAAGGTCTGGGGACCCTTGGGTGACTCAATTGTGGTCCGTGCCATTTTGGGCACGGGAGTCCGGGGTTGCCTTTTGTCGTCTTGGTTAGCGGGACAGGTACTCTAGACTTCCTTATGGGGCCCGTCACCCTCTTTTGTTGCCCAAGGAGGGCCACTTGGTTCAATTGTTGGTGACTGATCGTCACACTAAGAACTCGCATGCCGGTTGCAATGCGCTGTTGGCCATTCTGCAGCGAGAAATTTGGATTTTGACGGCTTATCGCGTCAATGAGGCGAGGCCCTTTGCTGGCGTCGTAACGGACTTGTTGGTCCCCTTTTGTTGAAGACGTCCACCCTTCGTAATAGTAAGGCTTATTTGTGTGTTTGTCTGCCTGTCAACCAAGGCAGTGCATTTGGAGCTGGTAACCTCCCTCTCGACAGAGGCCTTTGAGGCGACTTTGGAAAAATTTGTGTCTCGCCGTGGGTTACCTTCTTTGATTAGGTCTGATTGCGGTACGAATTACAAGGGTACAAATAACTATTTGAAGGAGGTATACTCCTTCCTTAGTGAGAGCCAGGTTGACATTGGTAATAGTTTGACCCGCCGAGGGGTCACTTGGTTGTTTGACCCGCCAGCCTGCCCCCGTTGGGGGGGCATTTTAGAGGCCGCGGTGAAAGCGGCAAAGGGACGCTGGCGGAGATTGTTGGGAGACACCGTTCTCACCTTTGAGGAACTAGCTACTGTATTTGGCCGCATTGAAGCTGTGTTAAATTTGCAACCTTGTCAAGACTTCCAATTGATTAGCGGACGGGTAGGCCCGTCCGGGGGGGGGGTAGATGTTTAGTACCGATCGTTTCCGAACGTACTCTTTTGACATAAAGAAATTTGATCTTGACATTACTCTGACTTGACAGATAGACTTTGCTTGGAAAAAATGCCGGTCGTAGGGACCCTCTTGTAATTGTAATTGTAATTGAAATATCGTTTGGAATCGCCTGTTGAAACCGATAATTGGGTCGCGAATTATCTATTGGTTGAAGTGTAAGCCCCATTTGACGAAAACCCCGGGATATTTTTGGATCTAACGCCGGTTGTGGCCATCCGCGTGGCACGCGCTCGAGTTGGAAAAAAGTAGTGATAAATAGCTACCACAGTGTTTAATTGAACTTTGTAATCCCTGATTGACGAGAATCCAGGGATATTTCTCGGAACACATCGCCTTATTGCCTCATCCGCGTAGCACGCGCTTGCTGGAAACGAGTTAGGCTGTGATGCTGTTGGAACCGCGCCATCTGGAGACTGGCGCCTTGTGAACGTCCACAAACTTGACTTGCATCACACTTTCATTTACTCACCTCATATTTACATACATACCACACTTGGGGCGTGGCCTTGGGAAGGTCGAAGCTTGGTGAACCCAGCACAGAAGGTTAGTGGTAATAATGTATTCATAAAGCCTCAGAGGCTATAGGCCTTTTGTTTATTGTTGATTGTAAGCAACGTTTATAGCTCCACGTACCGTGGACAGTTCAGACTGTCCAGTTATCGTTGCACTGGCCTGTTGCAGGACTGAACACCTTCCTTCTTTTAACCTTAAACATAGTTATTATTAGTAACTATATTAGTCTCAGCTTTATAATTCAGTATGTATGTATTATAAAGGGCACCTCAGAAGGGAGTCGCAGAATTCAAACGCTAGTTAGCTAACTATAATTATTTAACACATATTCAATTCACAATCACTGTACAAACAAAATAGGTATTCGGCAATAACCTTAGTCTTCACGGCACGGGAGATCGTTCAAGAATGATTGCCAATGGAATGCCAATGGAAATGGAATGACAGTTAAACTATCAGTACCACAGATAACACAAATTAACATGAGAAGTAACGGGTATTCGATATAATAACCGTTGGATATCGATATATCAGCTACAGTACAAAACGTCAAAAGAGGTAACAGTTATTCGTTACAATACTATCGTTAGGTGGTATCCATAATTATATTCATTACAGTATTGAGTAGGAAGTTTAGTAATATAGATACTAAACCATGAGCTGCCTTTCTTTTCTTCCTTTTTTTTTAACGGCCATCAAGTCTTCCTTCTCATCAATCTTCTCCCGCTCTGGGTGGAGTGGATGGGAGTGTCAGATATCTACTGACTAAAAACCCATCCTGCTCTTTTAGTTGCCCGTGCGTTCCAGGGCCGCGGTACCTCGTTAGAACAATCCCGCGACCCCGGCAGGAAACCATGAACTGCCTGCGTATTTATTTTCTCCTTCTGTGTTAAATCCATCCAAGAGTGCCTGTAAAAGATTGCTTTTAGCGATAACATTGTCCCATCGGGACATCGTGAGGCGAGTTATATCGGCCACTCCAGCATTTTCTACGTGTTGACGACCACTCTGATAAGAGTAACACCTCTGACAAAAAGAAATATTTATAGGACAATTATATTAAGTAGGAAAGATCTCAGTCAAAAACCGAGTTGCACAAGAAATTTGTGATTTCAAGCTTTAGTAGTTTACAATTCAATATTTCTCGAATATGCTTTAGGCGGAGCGAAACGGTGTTGAGTATACAACGTGTAACGGAAAGAGTATATACATACCAAGGGCACTGCTTCTTTGGATGATATCAAACAATATTGGAAGGGTTTCAACTCAAAATAAAATACTCTAAAATTGATACCAAATTTTCGGTTTCGTAAGTTTCTTCAATTGAAATCATAACAATCGTGTCACCGTACTACGTCGGTCAATAACTTTCCACGTTACTTGCAAATATCACGATAAATCTCTTCTGTGATGTGCTTATTTCAATTTGAAAAGTTCGGTTTCTGGTATCAATGTATTAAAAATTCTCATTACTTCCGAACATGTAGAGATAGGATTAAAAAACCCTTCCTATATCGTTTGATATCACCCAAAGAAGCCGTGCTCTTGGTATGTATATACCCTTTCCGTTACACGTTGTAGATTTGGGTTGCATATTGACTGCGGATGTGTCTCAGAACAGTCAGTATTTTATCCCAAAACTCATTGAAAAATTAGGCTAGAAGACATTTTTTTTCTTTTTCGTTTTATGGTTCACATAAAATCAAAATATGACATATAATTTAATAATAAATAAGAAAAATAATGTGTGTTTTAATCAGATTTAATGGCATTACAACCAAAAAGAGGTAGAGATTTCGAAGAGGGTGTGATGGAATTGGATAATTTAATTCCACCAAGCCTATCCCATCATCAGACAACAAGACGAACGGTGATGTGCGATTGTTACATGGTGGGCATTCCATACGCAAAAAACATTTTCGGAATACTTTCGTTGTGCATACAGAGCGAAACTCGCTCTTGACTTATAGAATCCCATGATATAATAGCTATCAGGAAACACATACACCGTCAGGTAATTCCACTCCTTAGCTCCTAGATACCCGTGCTTCGTCTTCGGCCACATCATCGCTCATCATCAGGTAAAATGGTAAAACTAGAGTCAATATCTTTTCCTCTTATACAACGTGTAACGGAAACCCCATATCTATCCAAAAGGACTGAAGACAACATCTGGTATGGAGTCTCTATGCAAAGTTTCAGCTCAAAATAAGTGACTCATAGAATTGACCCCAAATTATTGGTTTTATAATTATGTTTCTTGAATACCAGTAATAACAAACGTGTCACAGCACTATAAGGGTCATCACTTTCCACGTCACTTGCCAATAAAATGATAATTCTCTTCGTTCTTCTTAATTTGAAAAATTCGGTCTCTGGTATCAATGTATTGAAATTTCTAATATGCTCCACACATGTACACATAGGATTAGAATACCCTTGCCATATCGTTTATTATCATCCAAAGAAGCCGTGCACTTGGTATGTATATACCCTTTCCGTTACACGTTGTATATAAAAACTAGCAGTTACCCGCGACTTCTTTCGCGTGGGATGTTTTTCCGTGTAAATCCCGACCCCATGGAAAATTCCAAAAAATCCATTCTTAGTGCTCCCCTGCACACCCCAAGGACATGTTTCAGCTTCTTGTGCCCAGTAGGTTCGGCTTTGCGTTGTCTGTCAGTCAATCAGTAACGGAAACGTTTTATATTAATTGATTGATATCTGTTCGTAAAACTACAGTAAGACTGGACCCTTATAAATAATTTTGTATCATGTTCCCTCTCACACGGGGAAAGGTTTAAAAGTTCAGGAAGACAATATATGTCGGTTCAGCGAGTCATCAATAAAAAACAAATCTGTCTATTCTATACCGTTCTGTATTCTGCATTCTCTTTATGAAAGCACCGGTATACAAAAGTTAGTCTTCCCATTGTTCTCTTCGACTGTGCCAGCCGGTTTTTATGAAGAGCATTTTCACAAAAGAACTGAAATATTGCGACCCGTTTTTATTTAACAAGGTGACAAGGTGGTTTAGTTTGACGGTGTCGTAAATAAAGGAAAGGATAATTGAGTCGATTGATTGATCGTCCTTAAAGAGTGGGGTTGGAGACAAAAATTAAAGCCGTAGAAGTCAACGCCGTGGTGTATTGCTTAGTTGCATAGATAATAATCACACTTTGTAGTTGAACAGATTTTTTTTGGTTTAAAATAACGAAATAATTACGATATAATGAGATCTTTTTAAGAAGTTACGTAATAGCTATAAATAAAATTGTATTGTCTATCGGTGATTTAAATACAACTACGTTTTCTTGAGTGCTTATTTACGCGGTTATAAAACCAAACAAACGATTTTCTTGCTTTCTGTTCATCTTAACTCTTTTGCTTTTGTCTTTCTCTTTGTCCTAATCTCAGGAATGCCTGAACCGATTTTAATAGAACTTTCATTGGAAAATAGAGGAGAGTATAGGGCAACTTAAATGTAACGTAATTATAATGTTAAATGAATGTTATGTAAAAGGAAAGTGTTAAGCACGCAATGCTGTGAATGCTGAGCACTTCTAGAAGTGACGTGCTCACTAAACCTACAACTGTTTGTGATTTCTGTGTATGCCTTAGTGAGTAAGTCGTTGAAGTGCCTAATCAATAAATCTATACTAATATTAGAAAGCGGAAAATTTTGTTTGTTTGTTTGCTTGAACGCGCTAATCTTCGAAAGTACTGGGTGGATTTGGATGCAATTTGGTATGTAAGTAGCTTGAAGCTTGAGGAAGGTTATAGGCTACTTTTTACGCGACTGCAAAAAAGGAGAGTTATGTTTTTACCGTGATAGAATCCACGGGAGCGAAGCCCCGCGTGAGTACTAGTAAATATATAAGAACCTACGACGTGAACTGACTCATGGGCACAGCTAGTATAGTTGCTTAACCTTTTCCTATGTTGGGATCGGCTGGCAGCCCAACCGAATGCAGTTGAGTACTATAGTTTTACATGGAGCCTATGGTGGTCTACCTATCTAACATACACAAGTCAGTAGCTGTCTTTTACCATGCCCTTGGCAAGACAATACATATACAAATGATAGCCGGGAACAACGACTAAACATGTTTCCTAAAACACATTGGAAACTCGATGTTATTATATTAAGATTGTCACACATCCGGCAACCGACACTCATCAGGAAACATTAACTAACCTCAAAGATTAACCCGTTTATTTGTTACTAGCCTTCTTCAAGCTACTTTCATACCAAAAATCCGAATCCACCCAGTTCTTTTGAAGATTAAAACGATGAACGAACGACGAACGAAACGACGAAGATTAAACAAACAAACTTTTCTGCTTTATAATATAGTAGATACCTATATATACAACGTGTAACGAAGCGGCCATACACATACTAAACGCACTGCCTCCCTGGGTGATATCAAACGATATTGGAAGGGTTTCAACTCAAAATAAAATACTCTAAAAAATGATACCAAATATTCGGTTTCGTATGTTTCTTAAATTGAAATCATAACAAACGTGTCACCGCACTACGTAGGTCAATAACTTTCCACGTCACTTACAAATATCACGATAAATCTCTTCCGTAATTCTGTGCGCCTAGTAGTTGTAGCCTACAGCAAGGCGGTGTTCTTTTGTCGGCGCGAACTGACGAATAAAAGACGCCGCCGGGCCGCCGGCCGCCGCGCCGCCAAAGCGCGCGCGCCATAAACCATACCTACTACCTACTTTGTTTACCGTGATGTAAAAATTAATGCGTAATTATTGATTTACAGTTTACTCGTTAATATCAAGCCAGAAATTGCACGTAAACACTGAGATAACAAAACTTACGTAAAAAATCGAATCAAAGTTTAGGTAGGTTAACTAGTTTCATCCCTTATTATTACTTATTACCGAGTAAACTGTAAAATCTTAAAGCTTTGCTTAATTTAGTAAACTGACTTACATTTTTAAAGATGGGGTTCGATGTGGTGACCTTGGTATTGTATGCACAAGGCCGCTCGTTTGTTAACAGATACCTGAACATTGCGTAGCATTTCTGGTGTTATTGTCCTGATTTCCTGAAAGCGGCCTCAATCCGCACTTTCATTAGGGCCATCGTATCACACTGCACTGCACACACACACCCCTGAGACGACCCACTGACCCGACATTTTGCAAACACAACAAAAAAAAAATCAATTAGGTGTAGCCGTACTGAACTGATATGCGTATCACAAGGATAAACACGAGTACAATAGCTAAACGCGGAATGTCGACTGACTAGCAAACCAAAAATGCTAAATAAATAAAGCTCTGCTATCCTGGTACCTAAATATTATTTCGTTGTAGGGTAGCTGTCCCAGTTGATGTTCATCCACTACTATTAAAAAATATTGTTCCAGAATTCAAGATTATTTTACATAATAACAGTAATTTCAACTAAACTCCTTTAAACTGTTAAGTAAATCTAACACACCAGAGCAAACTAATTACGCAATTCAAATTCAAAATTGAAAAATCATTCATTTTTTTTTGGGTGGGAAAATTATCAATGACTCTACTCCCGTCCTGGGTGGGGCGGAAGGAAGTGTTAGACTCTTACTGACTAAAAACCACCCTGTTTCTTTAGTTGCCCTTGCATTCCGGGGCTGCGGAATCTCGTTAGAAGTCTGAATTAGAAGTTGAATTTACCAGGAATAAATAATTGAAACTACATGGCCAGCAATTGTTTCACATACCCGAAGATCCTAACCCATTAGGTTTACACACACTATGATGTACATTGTGTGTGTAATAACGTAATCAGGGTTCTGTGAGCAAAGTATTTTCAATTCGGCATTAACAATTCCTGTTACTCATGCGGTCTTAGTACTTTTTATTAATTTCTTTTCACAGTTAGATGCAGTTTTGCGACATTTTTATTGACTTAATTTTGAATTAAATAAAGACTAAACTAATGCTCAAACCAATAAAACCCATTTACCACTCAAATAGTACCGACAAAACGTGAACTTCCGATAATTATTTAGGTTAGTGCTACAGACAAAAATCATGCGTGCTTGCTATTATTTTGTAATAAAAAAAACTATTAACTTGTTGTTAATAACTTTCGTCATAATTATAAAAACAACTTTATTTTAAAAATTACGAACGGAACCCACTGTAATTTTATTTGCCTACCAGGAGAGGAATAAATTCCGAAGAGGTGTATTGAAATGATGTTTTGGGTTCAGTTGAACTTTAATTGTTACTAAATCCTTTTTCTATTCTAAGTTCTAATGGCAAATAATAATGTTTATTTAAGCAATTTGTGGTAGGATGCACGTAAGGATTCCATTTTTATTATCAATTCAATGGTACGAGCTGACGATTTTTCGAAACAATAAGCAACTCGATTCAATAGTAAGGTGAATCGAATCTCCTGGATCGTATGTGTAAAAATTATTATGATAAGGGCATATAAATAAGTTCATATTTGCCCAAAGTATTGTGCTGACAATCATAAACAGCGAATAGGTAAGTTTATCTATTTCAAACAAGATTAATTACATAATATGCCGACACTTTTTAACTTGTCCGCATTGTTTATGTTAGCACTAAGCAAAGATTGAAACATTTTACGGTTTGATAGAAGTTCCTATTTCGAATGACATAGCTGTATTTTATAAATTAATCGCTCGGCGTCGGTCGTATTCTGTATTAGTTTAGTTAGTATTGTTATGTTAACCGACTACATCTGTAGCTGTACCATCTGTATGAAAGTCATTGAATTACGCCGGAGAGGTTACCAATTATTATTTATTAAAAGTTTAGACGTACCTACCTACCTGACTGGCAACTGTAAATATGTCATAAAATAATGGTGTGTTAAATGTTATTTAAAATTTTGATTACGATTTTTAATGAATTTTTAGAAGATCGATTCAAGAGCACGGGATTCGATCTGTGAATTAAATAAATAGGGGGGTGGAAGACTACTTTGTAAATAATAATTATCTACAAAGTAATCTTCTACAAAAGGACAACTACGTAAAAAACCAACAAGTGTGTAAATGATAAACGTGACAATGCAAGCAGGTTTATTTAGATAAATTTGATACCTAGACTAATTAATTGTATTGTAGCTAGTTCCCAAAAATAATCAAAGTTTAGGAAAAGTCAGTAATAATATTTTGTAAACAAAAAATAAAACATGTGGAACCTTTTATTGAGAAATACCAGAAGTAAGAGGTTTATTTTTATTTACGAATAGTTCACTGACACCGATCAGCTGACTTTTTTTTTTTTTTTTTAACTTAAAATTATCAAATAAGTCCTCCCACTCCGGGCAGGGTGGGAGGGACTGTCAGACTTTTACTGACTAAAATCCACGGTGTTCCTTCAATAACCCTTTACATACCGGGGCCACGGTAACGGGATGAGTCCCACGACCCCGGCGGGCTTCGGCCCTCTGCAGAGGGGGCCTCGTCATGTTGCTGACGCTCTTTGAGGCGCGCGTGGAACACGACGCGCCGTCGACCCGGGCATGGTCCATGGTCGGACAGCGAGTTGCCCTTTACTCGCTGTCCGCATGCCCGCGCCTACGGTGGCCGGAGATCGTCGGCCGACGTCCGACGCCGTGGGCGTCTACCACTGCGGCTGGGCTGGAGGGAGGACGCCATCCTCTCCCTCACGCGGCCCGCCTCCTCCTTCGAAAGCATGACTGCTTCGCAGAAGGAGGCGACCGCTTCCCACTCCCTCTCGCCCCGCAGCATGGCCTCGACCAAGGCCGGGCGCGAGAGGTCTCCGCCTATCGCCGCCGTGAGGACACGTCGGTGCTCTGCCCAGGCGGGGCAGTCTTGCACCGTGTGCTCTACGGTGTCCTCAGGGCGACCCTCGCAGTGGTGACACCCAGGCGTTTCCTCCTTTCCCATCAGACACAGGTACCTCCCGAAACTTCCGTGTCCGGTGAGGACCTGCGTCATGCGATCAGCTGACTTAGGGCTAGTAATGTGCTTATTTCAATTTGAAAAGTTCGGTTTCTGGTATCAATGTATTAAAAAATTCTCATTACTTCCTAACATGTAGAGATAGGATTAAAAAACCCTTCCAATATCGTTTGATATCACCCAAAGAAGCCGTGCCTTTCGTATATATATGGTGCCATGGTTACACGCTGTATATAGATTATTTGGCGATGAGTTTCTTGTATCATAAATTCGAACAAATACAGATAAAATTTTTGGAAGCGTATATCTTTTAAATGATTGACTTTATGAAAAAGTGGTTTGAGAAACCTCAATGTCATTTTTAAAGACCTTTCTATAAATACCACACACGCATAGGTTTCATAAAAAAAAAAAAAAAATTCAATTTTATTTCCATGTAGGTATGAGGTATTTTCCAATTTTAAGTATATTTTTATTTATATTTTTAAATCGGAAAGCGGTTTATGGAATACATCTACCTACCAAGTTTCATATGTATAATCTTAATGGTTCCGGAATAAAATGGCTGTGACATACGGACGGACGGACAGACAAACAAACAAACATAACGAAATTATAAGGGTTCTGTTTTTTGCCATTCGACTACGGAACCCTAAAACGTGCAATTGAGCAGTGGTGACCCAGAAAATTACGGACCCGACTTTCAAGTTGCAGATTGGGGTTCGAACCCAGTCAGGCACATTACTTTGTGTAATTTATATCATCGCTTGACTTACTTGACTTAATGTCCCGAAGTCCTCTAGGTTGTTACAGTGTTTACAGGTGACTAGGTGTTTACAGTGCTCCGCCTACGCGTTCTGGGCTACGCGCTTCACCTCGGGCCACGTTAACCCGATTTTCTTCAACTCTGTCGCTACCAAACGCTTCCAAGCAAGCTTTGGACGGCCACGCTTTCGCTTCCCCTGTGGGGTCCACTTTAGACCTTGTCTAGGGATGTGGCTGGGGTCCCTTCGGAGAGTGTGGCCAATCCAAGACCACTTACGGTGAGCTATCTGCTGTCCGATCGGTATCTCCTGGCAGACTTCCAGTAGATATTCGTTGGTTACCTTTTCAGGCCAGAAGACACCGAAAATCAGTCGGAGACAGCGATTGACGAATACCTGGAGCCGACGCGTGATGTTATGATATAGGCTGCAATTTTAAATCTATACTAATATTATAAAGCTGAAGAGTTTGTTTGTTTGTTTGCTTGAACGCGCTAATCTCAGGAACTACGGTTCTGATTTGAAAAATTCTTTCGGTGTTAGGTAGACCATTTATCGAGGAAGGCTATAGGCTATATATCATCACGCTAAGACCAATAGGAGCGGAGCACTAATGAAGAATGTTTCAAAATCGGGGGAATTTTTTTCCACGGGGACGAAGTCGCGGGTGGAAGCTAGTCTATACTAATATTATAAAGAGGAAACCTTTGTATTTTTGTATGTTTGTATTGAATAGGCTCAAAAACTACTGGAACGATTTCAAAATTTCTTTTACGATTACTTAGAGGGATTCTTCCGCATCCGTATAGGCTACATTTTATCCCGGAAAATAGATAGGATTTTTCGTGGTAGTGAAAATTGTGGAGTAAGGCGTCGAAAAAACTGCCGTACGTTAACGATTCTCGCGAACGCTGCCTATATTTAATATAAACATTGCACCCGTGCGAAGCTGGGGCGGGTCGCTAGTGTATTATATAAATAATTAAACCCCTGTGGGTAACTCACATACATTCATGAACATTAAATACATAAATTACATTAATAACACTTACACACATATTTACAATATCTACATTATTTATACAACTTAAATAATAAATAAATAAATACAATTAAACAATCACATTACACATCATTAACACTAAACTACAATCTAATATTTAATAAAGTAACAAACAGTTTTGTTCATCCGACAATCTCGTAATAGTACACTGGACATGCACACCGGGCTCTTTGTCTGATCGCGTGATGTGACGTAGTCCGCTATGACGTATGCGCACGCGCATTCCACAGGCGCGCGGCCCGCGCGCTCAACCAGTCACGATCTATATGATACGCTGAACGCACGCTCGCTTAAATTCTGTGCCGCGCATGAATGTACCCACGCTTTTAATATATTGTGGCTTAAGACTTTTTATCCGTCGGCTTCTGCTATTGTATCTTGCTTGTGCTTCTAACTCTGTGCCTTCTAAACAAGTGTAAATGTTGACGTGTAGTGTGGCCAATAAATAGTGTACATGAAGAGGACTTATTATTTACCCGAACTGTAAGTGCCCAAATAACCACACACACACCACACCCACACGCAACCAACCAAACTGGTGACCCCTGCAAGAACACAAAGTAATAGTGCAAAGATGAGCAGCGACGGTAGTGGCTCAGAAACTTCCCAGCGCAGCCAGCGCCCTAACCGCCGGCCGAGCAAGTGCGAGCGCGTTTCCACTGAACCGGACCATCCGTCATCGGAGTTGTTTCGAGTAGGTGTACGGATACCACCTTTTTGGCCTGAAAAGCCAACAATTTGGTTCTGCCAAATAGAGGGTCAGTTTAAGTTAGCCAGAATAACTGACGATGACACCAAATTTCACTACGTCCTCGCACACCTGGATCGTCAGTACTCTGTCGAGATCGAAGATGTCATCACTTCGCCTCCCGCGACCGACAAGTACGAGAAGCTGAAAAGCGAACTTATCAAGCGTCTGTCTGTGTCCAAGGAGAAGAAGGCGAAGCAACTTCTCCAGTCAGAGGAATTAGGAGACCGCAAACCCTCCCAATTCTTGCGGCACCTGCAGCACCTAGCGGGACCAACTATACCAGACGATTTTCTCCGGACAATTTGGACGAGCCGCTTACCTGGTAACCTGCAGACCATAATCGCGTCACAGATGAGCTTAACCCTCACCGAACTTGCGGACCTCGCCGACAGGGTTCATGACCTCGCACCTGCATCTCCTCAAGTAGCAGTGGCATCCACGTCACGTGCCAGTTCATCGACGGACATGATGAGCCTCATCATGGAGCTAACCAAGAAAGTTGACGCTCTGACTGCGGAAGTTCACGGCCGCTCCCGCCCACGTACCAGACAAACTTCGGGTCCCAGAAGTCGCACACCATCCAAACGCTCGCAGTTCAACTATAGGAAGTTCCCGCATTGTTGGTATCACTACAAGTTTGGCAACCAGGCGAAAAACTGCATCCAACCGTGTGACTTCAAGTCGGGAAACGCACCGGGCAGTCAATAATGGCGACTGAAGATTGCCCTTCCACAACGGGTCGCCTGTTTGTGACAGACCGCGGATCGAAAGTCCAATTTCTAGTGGACACTGGAAGCGATTTATGTGTTTTCCCTCGATCTGCGCTACCACAATGTCGTCGTGTCAAGACGGAATACCAGCTGTGTGCAGCCAATGGATCAACGATTGACACATACGGGTATCTCCAGCTTGTATTAAATTTAGGCCTTCGTAGGGATTTTCCTTGGCGTTTCATTGTTGCTGACGTCACTAAAGCCATTATAGGTGTAGATTTTTTATCGCACTATAACCTGATTGTCGACATTCGCAATAAACGTTTAGTAGATGGAACCACGCAATTGTCAGCTGTAGCATCAATCGCTTTTACAGATAGCCTTATTTCGAGTGTGAAGGTCGTGACTGGTGAGAGCAAATACCATAATTTACTGTCTGATTTTCAGGAGATCACACGGCCAGCAGGAGCTCCAATCACACCAAAACACAACACGACACACCACATTCGCACTACACCAGGCCCCCCAGTATCCTCCTCCCCACGACGACTAGCCCCGGATAAATTGAAGATTGCCAAGGCAGAGTTCGACGCTATGTTAGCTAATGGCACGGCTCGACCCTCTAAAAGCCCCTGGTCGTCACCTCTCCACCTCGCTCCGAAGAAAGACAATGGCTGGCGTCCTTGTGGAGACTACAGACTACTTAATGCAAGGACAATACCAGACATGTACCCAATCCGGCACATACATGACTTCTCCCACAGTCTATCTGGTTGTAAAATCTTCTCCACTATTGATTTAGTGAAAGCTTACAACCAGATACCAACGTTTGAGCAGGATATCCCTAAGACTGCAATCACTACACCATTCGGACTCTTCGAGTTTCCGTTTATGACGTTCGGTCTGAGGAACGCCGGTCAAACTTTCCAACGGTTTGTCGACGAGATGACTCGTGGTCTGGAATTTTGCTACCCATATCTTGACGATTTCTTGGTGTTCTCGAAAGACGAGGCAGAACACGAACAGCACCTCCGCCAACTCTTCACACGCATGAAGGAATACGGCGTGCTCATTAACACCAAGAAATGCGTCTTTGGGGTGCCAGAAGTAACATTCCTAGGCTACCACATCTCGCAACACGGTACTAAGCCATTGGAAAGCAAGGTGCAGGCAATTAGAGAGTTCCCAGTACCCAAAACTGCCAGGCAGCTTAGAAGGTTTCTGGGCATGGTGAATTTTTACCGGAGATTCATACCCCGGGCTGCCCAGATTCAAATGCCTTTGCATGCCCTGCTGACCGGTAACGTCAAAGCCTCCCAGCCCGTCGACATAAGCGGTGACTCGTTGAAAGCCTTCGAAGAGTGTAAGGACAGCCTCTGCAATGCAGCTCTGCTGGCACATCCTGACTCACAGGCAAACCTGGGATTAGTCACGGATGCGTCTGATTTAGCTATCGGCGGAGTTTTGCAGCAATTTAAAGATGGTAATTGGCAGCCCTTAGCATTTTTCACTCGCAAGTTGAGCCCTGCACAAATTAAATACTCTCCTCACGACAGAGAGCTCCTTGCTATCTATGAGAGCATAAAATAGTTCCAACATTGGCTAGTCGCAACCAAGTTTACCATCTATACTGACCACAAGCCGTTATGTTACGCTTTCCATCAGCGGAAAAGTAACTGCCCGCCACGCCAGTATAGGTATCTGGACTACATATCGCAATTCTCAACCGACATTCAGCACATCGCTGGGAAAGATAATGTCGTCGCTGACACACTTTCCCGTGTCGAGGAATTGCAAAGTCCTGTAGATCCAGATACACTAGCCAAGGCTCAAAACTCCGACCCTGAACTTGCTCAGCTTCTGACGAACTCAGATTCATCCCTGCGTATTAAAAAATTGAGTGTCCCTGGAAGTCGTACCGAATTGTACTGCGACGTCAGTACAGCGATTCCACGGCCCTTCATTCCTAAGTCATTACGCAAACAAATTTTTGACTCATTGCACTCGTTGAGTCATCCTGGTGCCAACACAAGCGCTAGGCTAGTAGCACAACGCTACGTTTGGCCACAGATGAGGAAAGACTGTCGCGATTGGTCTAAGGCATGTTTGGCTTGCCAGCGTACGAAGGTGAATAGACACGTCACCACCCCCTTGGGTACTCACGATTTACCTTCGGCGCAGTTCAAATATGTTCACCTAGACCTAATCGGACCATTGCCCCCTTCCAATGAATATCGGTATTGTCTGACACTCATTGATCGCTTCACGCGATGGGTTGAAGTTGTCCCTATTACCGATATATCAGCGGAAACTGTGGCCAAAGCGTTTTTGTCAACGTGGGTAGCACGATTCGGATGTCCTACCGACATTGTCACTGACCGCGGTAGACAATTCGAGTCTGCTCTTTTTCAACACCTGGCAAAAACCATTGGTGTTAAGCATCGCAAGACCACAGCCTACCACCCTCAGTGCAACGGGTTAATCGAAAGATTCCACCGGCAGCTTAAAGCAGCAATAAAGTGCCATGCGGATATCAGCTGGACCGAACCTTTGCCATTTGTTCTGCTCGGCATAAGAAGTTCTTTCAAGGAAGATCTTCAATCGTCTTCCGCCGAGCTAGTATACGGCGAACCCCTCAGACTGCCAGGTGAATTCTTTGGCCATAAAGATGACAAGTGTACGACTGATATCACTGATTTTACAGCCCGTATCAGAGCATTTGCCAACAATTTACAGCCAGTTCCAACGACGCACCACTCAAAAGACAGAATCTTTATTCACAAAGACTTGTCATCCTGTTCCCATATTTTTCTTAGGGACGATGCGTTGAGAGGTGCACTCCAACCGGCATACACTGGTCCCTATGAGGTGATCGAAAGAGGTGCCAAAGTTTACAAAATTAAAGTTAAGGGCAAAATCGTCACTGTAACTATAGACCGGTTAAAACCAGCATATATACTGTCTGACACCAACGACACCCCTAACATACCTAAACCCGAGCCAATCCCAACCACTCCTGTAATAAAAACCACCCGTTCTGGTCGCAAAGTCCACTTTCCGGATTACTATCGCCCGTAGCACGGTCTCTGGAGGGGAGTGATGTGGGTAACTCACATACATTCATGAACATTAAATACATAAATTACATTAATAACACTTACACACATATTTACAATATCTACATTATTTATACAACTTAAATAATAAATAAATAAATACAATTAAACAATCACATTACACATCATTAACACTAAACTACAATCTAATATTTAATAAAATAACAAACAGTTTTGTTCATCCGACAATCTCGTAATAGTACACTGGACATGCACACCGGGCTCTTTGTCTGATCGCGTGATGTGACGTAGTCCGCTATGACGTATGCGCACGCGCATTCCACAGGCGCGCGGCCCGCGCGCTCAACCAGTCACGATCTATATGATACGCTGAACGCACGCTCGCTTAAATTCTGTGCCGCGCATGAATGTACCCACGCTTTTAATATATTGTGGCTTAAGACTTTTTATCCGTCGGCTTCTGCTATTGTATCTTGCTTGTGCTTCTAACTCTGTGCCTTCTAAACAAGTGTAAATGTTGACGTGTAGTGTGGCCAATAAATAGTGTACATGAAGAGGACTTATTATTTACCCGAACTGTAAGTGCCCAAATAACCACACACACACCACACCCACACGCAACCAACCAAACCCCTTTTAGGGTTCCTTAGCCGAATGGCAAAAAACGGAACCCTTATAGTTTCATCATGTCTGTATGTCTGTCTTTTCGTCCGACCGTATGTCACAGCCATTTTATTACGAAACTATTAGGACTATACACATGAAACTTGGTAGTTAGATGTATTTTTCATGAAACCTATACGTGTGTGGTATCTATAGAAAGGTCTTTAAAAATGACATTGAGGTTTGTAAGCTCACTTTTTCATAAAGTCAATAGTTTAAAAGATATACGCTTCCAAAGTGGTAAAATGTGTTCCTCCCTCTCTAACTTCTGTAATAATAGAGGGAAAATTAATATATATATATATATATATATATATATATATATATAGATGCGTAGATCTTAATGTAAACTTTCAACTAAATTTAGTTTGAACGAGATCGGGTCAGTAGTTTTTGAGATATAGCATATTTTCTCAAACCGCAAATATAACTTTACAAAGTTATATTTTAAAGTTATATTCATACAATTTCTATGAAAAACAAAGTTATTTGGCGTAGTTACTATGGAAACCTTCATGGGCGAGTCTGACTCGGCGTTGGCCAATTTTTGTACCGGAAAAAGCAGTGGTGGCCCAGCCCCTTTATAATATTAGTGTAGAGAAAGAAAGAAGAAAAAGAGAGGTAGTAGAAATATTATATTAACTTTCTAAATAATGTTATGCCAGTCGCTTAGTGAAGTACGTCGAGAAACTTCGACAGAAATCTAGAATGTTCGAGACACTAACGCCATCTAGCGGCGAGTAGCAGTAGTGAGTATCTCAAGTAGCTTCTGGAATATTCTTGGCAGTGTTGGCGGTGAGTCGATTTTACAAGAATGTTCTAGAACTCATAGACCGGGGTATAAATAGATAAAGGAAGGAAACGCAAAGGAACGCAGACAGCAGTCTTATTTCAAGATACGACGCGATATAATTCGAAGCTTTACAAGTGAATTTCGGTGCGATTTAAGTGTTAAGTGACAAGGTATTGTACTGTGAATGACTGTTGATTTTTGTTTTGTGTTTATTTAAGTTTGGTTTAATTGGTGTAAATTATTTCTATCCCGAACCCCAGCTCGTAACAATAATAGGTAAATACCTACGTGCACCGTTCTGTATAAAATATTAAAATCAGAATTGAGAACAGAATTGAGGAATGAAAAAAAATCTTGTTGTATATTTTCTTTTGCTGCATACTTAAGTACCTGCCTACTCAATATCTTAAGTCGTTGAAGGAAAGTTGTACATGTTTATAGCAAAAAGGCCGAGCTAAGAGCCTGAAATTGCTTTAAGTGCACAGCTGTAGGATTTCAAGAAAGTTCCGCTTTGGCTATTTTGTTTAGGTATAGGTACTGGCGTAGATTACCTACGAGTTTCTAGGTCGTGGGTTCGTGGGTAGGTGGACACATTACACAACAGAACGGCATCTATGATGAGCAGGGTCCGTGGCAGTTCCAGCAGTATCATCAGGGCGTTAGCGGACAAAATAAATCAGAGATCGCCCTGTGCGATAAGACCGCCCATTGTACACTAGTTTTTGTATCATAGAAATATTGTGAGGTGTACAATAAAGTATATGATAAATACATAAATAGTCCGTTTATTGTATATTGGACGGGTGTACACCTGCAATCCAATAAAAAGTTTTTTTTTGTCATGTTTACTAATACATACTAACTTATATATAATGCTTTTTGTACCTACTAACTACTTACTAACATTGTTTGTAATGATTTGTATGGGCCCTTGGGTCTGAAATAAAGATAATAATAATCATTTCCGTTTTTTTGGGGGAAAATTATCTTATCACTCCTCCAGCTCTTGGTGGAACGGGAGGGAGTGTCAGACTTCTACTGACTGAAAACCCACTTTCAGTTGCCCTTACGTTCTGAGGTCGCAGTATCTTGTAAGAACATTCCCGCAACCCGGAATGTCCAAGGACCAAAGAATCTGGAGACACGTGACATTCTTATATGGCGGGTATTGTGACTAGTATTGGTCGACCTTACAATGTGTATGCATAATGTCAATAGCTCACATAATGTCTGAATTATGGTGTTTAATTAGCCTGGGCTCGGGTGACGGATTACGGCCTCTCATAGAGAAATCCTGAGGACTGATTATATTGTGTTTATTGTTTTTTTTTTTAGATTTTTGAATTAAGAAACCCTTCGGCAATCATTCCGATTCAAATCTCAAGAGCCTTGAAGATCGACATTAAGTTGCCAGAATGGAGGAAACGGAACCTCTATAACAATGTAACTGTTGGTAATTTTGTTTTGATCGTACCATCAGTCTTTTCATAACAATTTTAGGGTCTGTTTCCAGTCTAACTAGATGCAGCTAAATACTAGTGTTTTACATGGAGCGATTCCACAACCCAGGAACTGGGTAGCAAGATAGAGACCAAGCCCAGTTGCCAAAGGGAGATACACTTTGGCAACTGGGCTTGCTCTCTATCTTGCTAAACGGAATCGTGATATATTATTGAACCGTAACATCCAAGCATACACATTTTTTTTCGTGGGAAAATCTTTTAATGTCTCCTCCTGCTCTAGGTGGAGGCGAAAGGAGTCTCAGACTTATACTGACTAAAACCACAGAACAGATAAAAAAGGTTAGAAAGGAAATAGTTCCTGATTTGTATGACAACGCGTGTCGCCGCTTGTCTCCCACTATTTAAGCAAAAGGCCCTGTTACGTATGCGAATTACGCTCACAAATAAACTATATACATATATTATTATATAATAATATATATTATTATATTATATAGTATATACTATTAGGTAACTCAGGCAAGCTATTCAAAATGCTTGAAAGAGTCCAATGTCAATGTCCAGGTCCTTTTACCGTATTCATTATTTACTCTCAGCAGCTTATACAGGGGCAAGTACGACAAATCAGGTGATTTTTGTAAGTTAAAAATACTACACTCTTTCGTCTCATTCCTAAAGACCGAGCACCTTTTGAATGTTTTACCCTATAGCAAAAAGTACCTACATCCCTTTTTTTGTTTTTGGGGTAAACTCATCAAATGACTCCTACCGCTCTGGATGGAGTGGAAGGGAGTGTTAGACTTCTACTGGCTAAAAACCCGTCTAAGCGTCAATTGCCTAAAGGCTATGGTGTCAGACTGGTGATCGAAAGGTCACGGGTTCAAACCTCATCCATTAAACTATTGCCGTGAACCCATTCCAGACAACCATATTTAGCTTAGTTGGAGAAGTTAACAAGATTGCTAGTAATGTTAATTCTACTTACTTTGCTAGTTCTCTATAGTTATGTTTGCCATCATGGTGAAAGGATTAGCCAATCGATCCCAGTCGATGCGGCGGACGTAATAAGGGTATTCGTCACTCTGGGAGGCTCCTTTTTGCACCCCAGATGTGATGTTTGACCGGAACTTCTTAATCCACCTGATGGCTTCATCGAACCATCTGAGAGCCTACGACCTGAGTACGTGTTGCTATGGCCGGCTTGGAAATGCCTCAACAGAATGCGTACCCAAGTCGGCCGTAGCAAAGATAATCTGTACAGATGTTGATTTACAGATGGTTCAGATCTGAAATGTATATGCAGCGTGACCCCACAGACGATGGCCCTCCTTCTATCTTGTTCTGCATGCCCCGTCACCTGCACTCGTGACGACTTTATGTTTGCATCAGCGAGCGGAGTTCGCGTAGCTGAATTTTGGGCCAATCTAATACAAAATATACTTGCCATTGACATGCTAAGAAGAAGTATATCAAAAAGCGGAAGGGAAAGTCAGATTTCTTCTGACTAAAAAACCCACCATTTCCGCAACCCCGGTTGGTAATGGCCCAACCGGTCCCCATCACTAGTTTCGACTGCTCATTGAGGTAGGTTGTATATGCTTACATCTCCAATGTACGACATATAAATCAAAGTTCACAATTTACTAAAAAAAACGAGTTAAATCAACACCCTTGCCACGTTTTCAATATTCATTTACCAAGGAGGGTTTTAAATATGTTTCAAAAGAATTTAAATTACAGCATAATGTGCCATTTTAACCGTGTCATATTTTTCCGGAAGACCGTTGAACCATAAAATTTCATTTTACGAACGTTAAATAAAATTTTAGAACGATATCACAAATCCTTTGAAGATATTTCTGAGAGATATGATTCAAGATATAATAAATGCAGCGTCAGCGTTTTTCATACACTTTTAAATAACGAGCTTTTCCTAAAAAGAATTGTTATTCCGCAGGAAAAATCAACAAATGACTCCTCTCACTCTGGGTGAAGCGTAAGGGAATGTCATTTCATTCATTTATTCATTCATATAACAATTTTCATTGTGTTTGAACATGTATGTAAAATTAATTACAGCTAAGAGAAATAACTTATAAATAAAAAATTAAAATAAACAAAAATTAAAAATAATAATCGACAACATAATTATTCATTTATGATGTCAATCAATTGTCAGATTTCTACTGACTAAAAACCCATTATGTTCCTTCAGTTGCCCTTGTAGTCCGAGGCCACGGTATCTCGTTAGAACATTCCCGTTAAGGCTTGCGGGTTTAGAAAAAAGACGTTTTATTGTCACAGCATACAACATTATGAAGTTACTCACATCATTCATTCATAATCGTGCATACAGCTAAGGAGTGGAATTTTCTGTCGGAGTCTGTGTTTCCTAATAGCTATAACTTGGTAGTCTTTAAGAGTGAATAGGGTACTTCTAAGCAAGCGTGCTTCATCTTCGACCACATCATCGCATCAATCGCAGCAACTTGTCTTGTAGGGATGCTCAGCACCGCTAAATTCATAAGTTTGTTGAAAATGGTGATCCGGCTACAGTTTGGAAATTTCTTAGAACAATGGGAGTTGGAAAATCACGCCAAGAGTCTATTCCTAAAGATAGACCTTGAATCACTCAATCAATATTTTTCCGGCACTTTTAACTTCAGCGGGGCTGTTAAGGCTAAGACTCTACACAATTTTTCATCACTTCCTGCTCCCAATTATTCTCCTTTTACTTTTAATCGATTTACTAGTTGTGATGTTAAGAATAGCTTGCTATCTATACCTCAAATGCTGTTGGTAGTGACTGTATTAGTCGTAAAATGATTTTCCTTATGCTGGACGAAATACTTCCTGTCATTTCCCATATCCTCAATTATTCCATATCCTCAGGTTTTTTCCCATCTTTGTGGAAAGACGCTCAGATAACTCCTCTCCCTGTAATCCTATTTCTTTCTCTGATTTCCGCCCTATTTCCATTTTACCGTTCCTATCCAAAGTCCTCGAACGCCTTATCTACAATCAGCTTAGTGCCTTCCTTTGTAAAAACCAACTCCTAAATTTGTACCAATCCAGGTTTCATTCAGGACAAGCACTACCACAGCTCTTGTTAAAATTACTGACGATATCAGATCAGATATGGATAATGGGAAGGTGACGATCCTTTCGTTACTGGACTTCAGCAATGCTTTTAATACTGTCGATTTCGATGTCCTGCTTGGTATACACCGCTCTCTTAACATATTTCCAACAGCAATTGATTGGTTTCAAAGTATACCTGTGTGGCCGCCGACAACGTGTTTGCATTGAAGTTTCATCATCTTCTTGGTGCAATACCACTGCCAGCGTTCCACAGGGGGGCGTTCTCTCTCCTCTTCTTTTCGCTGTATTTATAAATACTATTGCTAATAAACTTCTCTCATCCTACCACCTTTATACGAATTGCAAATTTATTCGCAAGCTCCCGTAGATGAACTGTCTGAGGCAGTGATCATTGTGAATAATGACTTAGCACGTATGTCTCAATGGAGCTTGGATTATAGTTTGACGGTTAATCCTGCAAAGATCCAAGTCATTGTGGTTGCCAGCTCTAGAATGCGATTCAAAATTGACTGGATGAACCTTCCCCAAAATGTTTTTGATGGTACTGTAATACCTTATAGTGATGTAGTGAAAGACTTGGGTATTTACATAGATAAGGACTTGTCTTGGGGTCCCCAGTTACAAGAAGTGAGTCGCAAACTGTTTGCATCTGCGGGGTCTTTGCGCAGACTGCGCAATTTCTTGCCAACTGCCACTAAAACCGCGCTCGCCCAATCTCTTCTTCTCCCTATTCTTGACTATGCTAATGCGAGTTATCCAGACCTCACTGAAGTGCAGCTAGGTAAGCTTGAGCGACTCCAAAATTTCTGTATCAGATTCATTTTTGGTATGCGCAAATAAGATAATGTTTCTGAGTTTCGTATTGAGCTCAAGTAGCTGCCTATCCATTTTCGCTGGAATGCGCATATTTTATCATTATTTTACAATATTCTGTTCAATCCAAGAATTCCCTTTTACCTCAAAGAACGTTTTAATTTCCTTCATGACACACATACCACAGATTTGAGATCATCGGTAAATTTGACACTTTCAATGCCTGCACATTCCACAAAATTTTATGATTCATCATATACGGTGCAGGCTACTCGTCTATGGAATGCATTGCCGTTGTCAGGTAGACAAGTAAAGTCTCTTGCTGCTTTTAAAAGCTCTGTTGTCAATAATTTTTATACACTCCTATGATTATACCTTGTATTTCTCTTCTTATGACATATTTATATACATATACAACACACATATATATATATATATATATATATATATTTATGTATTTTATTTATTATATACATATACTTATATTAACTACTTTAGTTATTTTTTGTGTATGTTATGCATATACTTAAAGCAGGTACACTGACTTACCCCTCTCCTCTTTGTTTTATGTTCTTAAATTCCATGCAAACGATGTCTAAAAGATATCGCTATCAGCAATAAGACCGCCATAGGAGTAACGGAAAAAATGCCGTTATTGACCAGAATATGTTTTTTTTTTTTTTAATAAATTTTTTCCTTAATAACGTCGCTATTTTCGAAAAAAATCACTACCTTATCAATAGGTGATAGGTAATTTAATACCTAGTCACGTTAAGAATCTTAAGAAGTATTACATAGTAATAATTACCCATGAAAAACATAAATGTGAAATAAGAGCCAAGTTCAATATTATCTTAAATGCCTTGGTTGTTGACTTCAACGACAAAAGAAGTGAAATTTAAATGGGTGCCAAGTTCAATGGTCAGTCCTGAAATTTATTTATAACAACATAAAATATCATTTATTCTTATAACTTAGGAGAATATATCGTAGCCTAAGGTTTGACCTGGCTTGTTCTTATATACGAATTATTATGTTCGATGGTTAGTTTCTACCAGCAAGCCAAATTTTCGGAATAATAAAATAAGAACCGACACGTAACAGGTTTAGAACTTGCAAAGGCTATAATTCGTATATGAAAACTAGGTAATTCAGACCTTAGGCTACAATAATATTCTCCTAAGTTATAAGAATAAATGATATTTTATGTTGTTATAAATAAATTTCAGGACTGACCATTGAACTTGGCACCCATTTAGATTTCACTTCTTTTGTCGTTGAAGTCAACAACCAAGGCATTTAAGATAATATTGAACTTGGCTCTCATTTCACATTTATGTTTTTCATGGGATATCATTACTTTTTGTACATAAATTAGTAGTAGGTACTTACTTATAACAAAATTAATACTAAATGGTTTTTGTTAAACTACTGTATTTTCCTACGTTTACGGGGTATAAATGTCCTTTTTGTGTTATTTTCTATATTTTCTTGTACCTATGAAATGTTCGAATGAATTGCCCATTCAGTATCCGGAATTATTTTTACGCGTTTTGCCTCCATGGTGTAGTGACCCTCTAAGTTAATAGGTGGCGCTAGTGGTTGTAGAATACGGTTAGTTAAGCGTAATAAATACGAAAATTTACTATATTCTTATTTATAAGTACAAAAACGGAAATATTTGGATTAAAAATAATTAAGGGTGGTATTTAACTCGTTATATATTCACGTAAAGATCTTAAAATCCACATATAGAGATTTACAGGCACTAATTATAAGTTAAGTGAAAATTATAATAAAATGATAAAAAATTACCAGTTTCCGATTTTTCCCTTTGGGAATATTTTATTCTTATTCACCTAATTACCTATCTTCATGCCAAATTTTATTTTTCTAGGTCATCTGGAACTGGGTTATAGTTTTGATCTATAGGTCAGTCATAAAAATGACGAGTTTTGGACGTAATATCTAAATAATCGTTTGAGATAAGTTTATAAAATTTGGAACACATATGTATCTCGCCAGTCTCAATATATGAGCCAAATTTGACAAGTTTAGGTGAAATAGTTTTTGAGCTATGAGGGGCTCAAAAATGGCTCCAAATGGTTCGTGTACACACGGTGAGCTGCGCGCCAGTTCTTGGCTTGACACGCTCCCGCGTGTCTAGATACAGTATGTTAAATAACAGAGGGCGTTCCCGTTAACCCGCAATAGTATAGCATCCATACATGCTAAAAAAATATTACCATTCGAAAACAAAATGTTTTTATTTTTTTTAAGATTAAAATATTTACTAAAAATGTTAAATTGATACGTAAAAGAAACACTCTGTACACGCGTACTTGAAGGACGGCAACGTCGCAATTTATTTATGAATGACGGGCCGCGTGTGCTTAACATATCGAGATTGCTCCTTAATGGATAAGGTATCGGATTTGTGATCGAGAGCTCGTGAGTTCGAACCCCACCCATTACACTATTGCCGTGAACCCACTCCAGACACAAGCATATTTATCTTAGTTGGAGGATTTAACGGGATTGCTAGTAATGTGAATGCTACCCACATTGCTAGTTATTTATTTATTTATTTTATTATTTATGTATAGTACACACAGTAAAATACATCAGGATACAACATAATTATAATATTTGAGTACAAAGGTACTGCTTATTTTTTAAGAAGTTTCTTCCAGCAGACCTGCGAAAGGAGAAGTGAAAAAGAAATGTAGACAATAGTGTGTGAGAACAAGAAGAGAAATAAATATAAATATGTGAAGTCTAAAACTAAAACTAAAATATTAAATATACCTACACATACTTATAATGCAATAAAAATAACATATACTAAAATAAATACATAATGTTAGAATATACAACGTGTAATTTAAAGGGTATATACATACCAAGTGCACGGCTTCTATGGATGATAACAAACGATATGGCAAGGGTTTTTTAATCCTATGTCTACATGTGTGGAGCATATTAGAAATTTCAATACATTGTTACCAGAGGCCGAATTTTTCAAATTAAGAAGAACGAAGAGAATTATCATTTTATTGGCAAGTGACGTGGAAAGTGATGACCCTCATAGTGCTGTGACACGTTTGTTATTACTGGTATTCAAGAAACATATGAAACCAATAATTTTGGGGTCAATTCTGTGAGTCACTTCTTTTGAACTGAAACTTTGCATAGAGCCTCCATACCAGATGTTGTCTTCAGCCCTTTTGGATAGATATGGGATTTTCGTTACACATTGTATATCTGTGATTGTATTTTTTGACAGGCCTGTTGGTATAGTGGTCAGTGGCCCTGACTGCTATGCGCAAGGTCGTGGGTTCGATTCCCACCCAGGACAAATGTTTGTGTGATGAGCACGATCATTTGTTCTTTGTCTGGGTGTAATTTATCTATAATATGTATGTATTTAGAAATGTATATGTATGTTTATCAGTTGTCTAGTACTCATACCACAAGCTCTGCTTAGTTTGGGACTAGATGGCGTTGTGTGAAAGTTGTGGAATATTATTATATTATTATTATTACTAATCTTTTTTTTTTAAAAAAAAACACGTTAAGCCGTTGGTAGCGGCAGTAATTTGGACCTTAACAGTCGATATGGGTACCTGGCTTGGCGAAGGGTTATCGTGTTACCCATGTACTAGGATGTGAGGGTCAGATAGGGGGTCACTCCATGTAAAACACCGATACAAAGCTGCATCCAGTTAGACTAAAGGCTGACCCCAACATAGTTGGAAAAAGACTGAGTAGATAATGATTTAGTATACGTAGGTATTCTTAATTTTAATTTCTAATCACCTAATCTTGTTAACTCCTCCAACTTAGCTAAATATCTTGAGTGGGCAACCATTTTTAATTTATTGACATTCTATTTTTATTATTTATTATTCACAGAAAACGAGAAGACATTATTAATCTTTCTAACAAAGTTTTTTATTTTATTTTATTGCAATTTTTTTATAAAACTAGATGTCATAAATCACTTATCTTAATCTTTGTTAATTTTATTTTCGTTTTTTTTTCTTTTATTTGACTATTTGTTTTATTGTATTATTTATTATTTTAAATTAAATGAGGATTACTTATTATCGTTTTCAATTTGTTATTTTATTATTTTTGACATGTTTTTTTTTGTTCTCTCTTCGTTTGATATATTTTATTTAATTGTACTGTTTTGTTTTACACAATTTCTACACAATGTATATTATTCTGAAATAAATGACTTATGACCTCTCGATCACAAGTCCAACAACTTAGCCATTAGACTTACAGCTTAAAAATATCGGCCAAGTACGAGTCGGACTCGCGAATGAAGGGTTCTCTACCATTTTCTATAAAAACGGCAAAAAATCATGTCTGTTGTATGGGAGCCCCCCTTAAATATTTATTTTATTTTGATTTTAGTATATGTTGTTATAGCGGCAACAGGAATACGTAATTTGTGAAAATTTCAACTGTCTAGCTATCGCGGTTCTTGAGATACAGCCTGGTGATAGACAGACGGAGGGACAGACAGCGAAGTCTAAGTAATAGGGTCCCATTTTTACTCTTTGGGTACGGAACCATAAAAAGCATATATATGCTTGCACCGATATCGATGCGCAGTGTGAATTTACAAAAATGCTAGAGAGTTTTTCATCAATCATTCCATAAAAAACAATTTTCTCAGTTCGTCGCCATGTTTCGAAAGCTCACAGATTGCATAATTTCCACTTTAAATGCATTTAACTATCGGTAATAAAATTAAACTGCTGAATTTTATCATCGATGCTACTGCAGTGGAAATATGAAATAATACTGCAAAAATATCAGGTTTAAATCTTTCTGATATTTTTGCAACGTTTTTTGATGGTAGAAATAAAATATTTATACGATTGCTTTGGACGCAAAAATCTACTGAATGTCGACAGTTATTCTGAGCCTACAGAATAACTATATAATTTATGCAATTGTTCGAAGGTTATTGAATTCTGTTTGATGAGAGCACTGTTTCGCCATATAGATAGATATCTATATTATACAAGGCGGGGAAGATGATACGACTATAAAATAAAATACCGACTATAAACAACAAGGAAACTAGAGTGAGGATAAATTAACATGTGACATCAAAATAATAAAAAATGGTATTTTCAAATAATCTCAATAATAATAATATGGGTAAAAGTATGAAATTGCCATTTAGTGAAAGATGCTTTGAATTGACTTAAAACCTTCATGGTGTAAGAGATTTTTGTGCTTAAACGCAGGATATTTGATCTTGCGTTGAAGCACGGTAGCTAAATAGAACCTGTGGAAAAATATGAAAATAGAAAAAATATCCTGAATACATGTTTTTGTATAGACTCAAATTTTTATATGTGCCAAGTTTCATAAAAACTTTTTTTTTTAAAAAGTTTTTGCTTAACTAACAGTATTGGCAGGTATTTGACAAAGTTCCAAAATACATAAAAAGTATATGAAATCAAATTTAAGATCCAATATTGCATCTAGGATACTTTTTCGCAATGTCTGGCTTTTTATGGCTTTAATATTTTTTTTATTAACGAAAATGGACTAAATACCGAATTATAAATTGGTGGCAGTTTCCGTTTTACGTTTCCGTACATGATATGTATGTATTTTTCATGTTTATTATACTAACTACGTAACCTCAGTATAGGTTACGTAGTTAGTATAATAAGCATGCTTGGTTTGACACACATTCGACTGAATTCAACTATTCAGTCCTCAACAGATTTCAGTTTTGAAAATTTTCCATCCCTGGCCACAAATTAATATAGTAACGGCTTTCATGCCAACTGCATTTAATAAAATTATAAGTACATTTCTTTGAGGGACCTACTGAGCTTAATTAATATGTAATTAAAACAGCTAATGAGCTAACTACTGTTCTTTCCTTTAGTAACTATATAATTGGCTGTTGAAAAATGCTGGACGGGTTTTATAGTAATTCAATTAATAGTTGAAAGTCTTCCAAAAGAGATTGTCTGGGTACCTGTTTAATACGAAGCAGCTGGTTTGAAGAACTTAAGTGTCTGTCATTTAACCAGAATGAGTTTCTACAAAATTACCGGAGCTTGAATTCTTTATACTTCTTTGTTCCATTTTTACTTAGTGATGTGAGCTCCTGATCCTTTCAACTCACGGTCTTCCTGAAAGGCTAGGAAATCGTTTTAGTTTTTGTTGCTTGGGTTAATTGGTGCTCACTCGAAAAACAGTGAAGAAGAATATGTGCTAGGACCGAAAATTTTAAAACGTGCGTCTTCCACGAACCCACACAGGGCCCGCGTGGTGAAATACGGCCCATTTTCCCCATAGAGAGGAGGGGTGGGTCGTAGTAGTGGGAACGTTACGACTGATTAAGATTATGATAGGATGATTTAAGTATGACCTGTATTATGTAATTTCCATACATCCTGTGATATTAACACTTTGGATTCTGATGTATAAATTAAAACTCCTCTAAATTAACAGACATTAACGATCTGCTGATTCC
Source organism: Tholera decimalis (assembly GCA_943138885.2). Classification (NCBI taxonomy): domain Eukaryota; kingdom Metazoa; phylum Arthropoda; class Insecta; order Lepidoptera; family Noctuidae; genus Tholera; species Tholera decimalis. The sequence continues at coordinate 7,012,672 of OW964570.2, read as the reverse complement.
CGGTACCTTTGGGTATGCAGACAACAGCACAGTTTTTGAGAGATATGTGTCCAGCGCGCGAGCTGGTGGGTCACAGATCCAGTCTCTCCGTGAGGACTTGGTTGGGCGCTTGAACTTGTCCTTGAAGGCTGTCTCCGAATGGGGTGATGCCATCTTGGTCAAGTTTAATGCAGCTAAGACCCAGGCGTGTCTCTTCTCCGCAAAAAGGAGTCAATTCGAACCGGCTACTACCCAACTAGCACAAATGGGCTGCATTAAGGCTTTGGAGCGTATCCGATTATTACTAATGGTAATAGACGTAAGCGCTAGAGCGTCTACTACAGACTTAAAGCAGCCGTTTTAGCGCTATTTGGGCTCCATTTTATGCAACCTAAAGTTCCATTTAACCTTCACAACGGTTACATAAAAGTTCCATAATAGCTATAACGATTTATTAACGCTATACTAAAGCTCTCGTAGCGCTACTAAGTTTTCTTAAAAAATCATGGCGTCATTGTAATGTAGTCATAACCTGCAGTTTTAGCTCTAATAACTCCCTTTTGAGAATCATAGCGCTAATTTTCACCCTTCTAACGCTTCCGGTGATTTTTGTTCCCCTAGTGCAACTCACAGCCACAAAAAGCTCCTATTTTCCTGTTTTTGAGGTTATAAGATCTAGTTACGTACATATTCGTTTAGCATCCATTTTTATTAAATGTTTTATAATAGTTACAAAAGCAGCTGTAAAATGGCGAATGGATTGAGCCTGCAAGGAATGACTATTGCTACTAAAGGCCTTAGTTACACTGATGTTTTTTTTGTAACTATAGTAAGCATAAGAGTTTCTATTATTTCTTTAATGAAACTTATAGTAGTATAATAGTGGTTACTATAACTATAACCTATAAAAGTTACAATGGAAACCACTGTGCAGCTGTGAGTGGCAGAATAACCTTCGTAACTCTCATATAAAGGTGTAAGTGGTAAATGAGTTCTACCGTGGACTACTGTGAATGCTAGGGTAGTATTTGATTCAGCTTATAGCACCTTAAGTAACTTTTATAGCTATAGACGTTTACGGATGCAGATATGCAACTTTGAACTGCTTTTTGAACCCTTAAACCGCTATTTTACAGCCCAAAGTAACAAGATAGGCTGCTATTTCCACTAATGTGCTCGTTGGGTACTCTCCGAGGTGTAACCGTGCCGATAACCGACCGTATCGAGCTTCTGGGGGTAACACTAACTTCTATCCTCAATTTTGGCCCGTTTATCGAGGCTAAGGCTCAACTAGCATCAAAAAAGTTGGGAATCCTAGCAAAGGTGAGACGGTACTTCACACCCGAATAGTTGCTCAATCTCCATCAAGCCCAGGTTCGGTCGTGTATGGAGTACTGTTCTCATCTTTGGGATGGATCTGCTAAATACAAACTGGACGTGCTTGAGTCTATCGCGAAGCGGGCCAAGAGACTCATTGGCAACGATGCATTGGTCGAGTCAAAGCTCCAGAGCCTTGAACATCGACGACGAGTTGCAAGTCTATCGGTTTTCTATCGGTTGCATTTCGGGGAGTGTGCGATGGAATTACACAATCTAATTCCGCCAAGTCCGTTCCATCATCGGACTACGAGATAAACGGCGAAGCGCCATCGTTACATGGTGGACATCCCACCTATACGCACAAAATGTTTTGGGAATACCTTCATTGTGCGTACGGGTAAGGAGTGGAATTCCCTGCCGGAGTCTGTGTTTCCCGATAGCTATAACCTAGGAGTCTTTAAGTCAAGAGTGAATACGTTACTTTTAGGTAAGCGTGCTCCATCTTCGACCACATCATCACTTACCATCAGGTGAGATGGTGGTCAAACGCGAACCTATTTTTAATATTAAAAAAAAAACTGTTTTTGATTCTACATTATAATATCATAACTACATGCCATGATGTGCATGGTTCTGGTTTTGAAATACATTATTAATTACATCAAAAATACGTCCAGATGATCAGATTTATAGGCGTCTCTTAGGATTATATAAATAAGGATCTAACTTTGTCGGTAACGTACCGGTCTGATACTAATTTGGGCTTCTTCACAATTTTGTACCTATAGGATTTATTTATATTAGTAGAATATACTTTCCCTTAAAAACAATCGATTGCGGTCTGCCTGCCAGATGATTCTCCTTTTTATTCCTTTGACGCGTCAACGAAGACAATTTATTAAGTGACATCTAATCATTCTGCATGAAAGATCAATATCAGCATCAGTATACAGGCTAAAAAAAAAAGCCCAGCATACAACTACTTTAATATTTATCCACATTTTAGTTGAATGTATAATGTACTTACTATTAAAAACTCAATATATATGTTAAAAAGTGAAACGTCAATGCAATTTAAAATTAACGGAATATTTGTAAATTTGTTTGTGTCTTTCGGGAAATGGTATTTTACAGAAACGTCTGTTAGCAGAATTTCTACTACAACGTTTTATGAAATTATCATGGGCATTGAGGGCGCTATATTTACATATTTTTGATAACAAAACCTGTTAATTCTTATTTTTAATTCTGTTCTTCTAAATTCTCGCCAACAAACCGAAAAGTTTGCCGAGTAAAAATTATTATAAAACAAAAGAAATACTGCAGAATATTGAATAAAATATATATATGTATATTTTTGTTTAGATTTTTGTTGCCAGAGCTGTACCTACTGGGCCACCTCAGTAGGTAACAGGCTTGACTGACGAGTAGAAGGTCCTGAGTTCATAACCAGCCAGGCACATTATTTTGTTTAATTTTCATCATCTCCACTTATCTCAAAATAGTGAAGGATAACATGGGAACTAAAACATACATCTACCAACCCGTACTGGATTAGCGTAGTTACGGTCCATTTCCAATCTTAGAAAAGAGGCTTGACTCCCAGTAGAGGGATACATACATACGCGATATATATACAACGTGTAACGGAAACCCCTATCTAAAATCTATCCAAAAGGGCTGAAGACAACATCTGGTATGGAGTCTCTAGGCACAGTTTCAGCTCAAAATAACTGACTCAAAGAATTGATACTAAATTATCGGTTTCATATATATCTTGAATACCAATCATAACAAACGTGTCACAGCACTACGAGGGTCAATAACTTTCCACGTCACTTGCCAATAACACGATAATTTTCTTCGTTCTTGTTAATTTGAAAAATTCGGTCTCTGGTATCAGTGTATTGGAATTTGTAATAAGTTCTACACACGTAGACTTAGGATTACAAAACCCTTGCCATATAGTTTGTTATCATCCGAAGAAGCCTTGGTATGTATATACCCTTTAAATTACACGTTGTATACATATCGCACTCTTAGTATTAATATAAGGGCACAACTCAAAAAGTAGATTTTTGAGAAATCGCGGTTCAAGATTCTAGATTCCTACATTACATATATTTTTCATATAACATGCTTATTATTTAAGTTAGCCAACCGGTATAGTTAGTTAACCGGTAGCTAATTTAATTTTGTGCCCTTAGCATTTAAAACCTCAGTTTGCAAAATTTTATACTTGATTCCTTATATTAAAGAGGGTGAGATATGTTTCCTCTAGCTAGTAGTTTCCTCTAGCAAGTAAAAATTCAGGATCACATTTGCGTTACTGACTGAACCGCATGTACTTTCATAAAGGAATTCCAGTTTCATCGCTTATCTGCTTGACAAAGTAAAACACAATGTGAAATATGAGAAGCCAGTACTTAAAAGCCTGTCATTCGTAGTTCGGTCTAACCATAATTATTGTGAGTTCTCTTAATCATAAAGATTATTATAAAGCACAGTATTTATTAGTTTATTAATTTAGCATATATATGTAGGATCAGGAGGAGTGCCGAGAGGTATAGCATCAGGGTTTGGAGTCCCGATTTTATTGGAATAAATACGCTGGTACAAGCAAACACAGATGTTTATTTACTGAGTTTACTAGTAATGAAATAATGATGTTTATTTTGCAAACTAGATGAGGCCAGTGTTTCCTAACTGACTACTCTGAGAAGAAACACTGAAACAAACTCGGAGGTCAACGTCTCTTTTAAAGTCCATACAATCTAGGTAAAAGATAAAGCAAATTACAAAGAAAGAATATAGTTAGGCGAACAGACCCTTTTAAGGTCACAGTTCGTATAGTGGCCAAGCCACCCAATTACAAAGTATACAGTTAGGCGAACAGACCCTCTCAAGGTCACAGTTCGTATAGTGGTCAAACCACCCAATTACAAAGTGTATCCGCTTGCTAATAGCAGGGTTATACAGCTATTGTAAATATACAGCAGCGCTGTACCAAATAAACCGACAGTTTTGTCGGGAGCAGGGAAGCTCTTTATTGAGTCAGATCCGAAGACAGACTGCTGAGCTTACCAAGTTCACGGTCTTTTATAAGACGATACCCGCACTTGGAAATCCCTCCAACTCTGTCCATTGGCGCGAAGAAGTGCGTCACGTGTTTACTTGATACAAAACGTACAAAATCTAATGAGACTTACGTTATAAAATAATCAAATAATACAAGAGTAATTATCGATAACACAACAATGGTGATTTGACAAAGTTTAAATTAAAGAAACATGTCATCCATTGTTTTGATCAAAACTATCAGTCACACTTATCGAAATAAGTTGCCAAAAACCAATTAGTGCGTACACTAAGTACTTAATAAATTATGTTTCGATTTATCAGACAGTAATTGATACTGAAAGATCACTTAAATTCATAACAAGAAAATCAACTCTTAAGAAAATATGATGAATACCCACAATAACTAATTGTAATTGACAACCAACTCCGACATATATATATATGTATTTTATTATTACATAATTATATACTTTGAATACTCTTTCGATAATTTATGACATTTTATTTAGGTCTTTTCAACCCAAAGGTTGACTGGTATATAATGCCTTTTTACATTAAGTCCGCCCAGAATTCCACCAAATACTAAGTAAGCCGACTTCCAGTGATGCGAGAAAGTTGTTCGGCTTTATGGCCCTGATCCATTGATCTAATTCTTTAGGTAATAATTGTCTTAGGGTACGATGGGACTAACATACGCTGTGCGTTATAAGTCTCTAAATTTTTAAAGAAATTAAAAAAAATGAAGTCCGCCCATGCACTACTGTTGTAGTTAAAGTTAAAATAAATAAGTAAAATTTATAGAAAATTTGAAGAAACTATTTTGCAATTAGGCTGTTTATATAGATACTAAAACATGAAATATATTAGGTCTTCTCTCAGCATCATCTATTTAGCTTTTCCTCTATTGCGGTGAGCTTAATATCTAATCGGAAACAGCTGAGTACAAGTGTTTGACATGGAGCCAGAGATACCCAGATTGTCTGGCTTCTAACTACCCGTTACGACTCTCAAAGACATCTTTGAGAGTCATTACGGGTATGTCATTTGTACATACAAATGAAAGCCGGGAACAACAACTTAACGTGTTTTCTGAGGCATTCAGCCTTCTGTATAGTTCTAATAAAAATTTTCAGCCAAACATCAATTATTCTATTCGCTGGAAACTAAGCAGACACGAAAATGCTTGATTACTGACTTTGTAGCAATGTAAGCAAGAAATAATCTGCAATCTCTCTAATGAGAGAATCAACTGAATACGAGCAAATAGTGATGTGGGTAGGTAGGCTTTAGTGAGATTCAAAGTTCGTAGGCATGCCGGGACTTCGAATCGAATAAATACGTACACGTTAGCAGTTTAAGTTGGTGTTTTAATGACAAACGTTGTAGAGCTCATGTCTAATCAAAAAGAGCCGCTCGGGTCGATCTTAAAAGGACAGCAACGCTCGCCGAGATCGCGGATGACTGACAATCTAAATGTATCGGATTTCTCCCTTGCAGGGAAGGAACGGGTTTCGGCTGTCAATTGTAGGTACAACTTTGACAGCCGTTACGGGTAGTCAGAAGACAGAAAAACTGACAGCAGTCTCGCCAAGTGGTACTGTACTACCCAGATACTGAATATCTCTAAGGCTAAGATTTAAGTTTTTTTTTGGGGCTAGTCGTCTAAGGAAAAGGCTATGCACATGATTCGAGCCTTTGGAACGGCTGAACAGATTTGAATGGAGACTTCTTTGGAAGATAGAGGAGATTGTAGAGCAATAAAAGCCTAAGCATTTTTATCCCGTAATCACGGAATCGGAATGTACGTGGAAAAAAAGGTAATATGGTCACCCTAAGCCAACGAAATCGCAAGGCACAGCTAGTAGTAAATATGTGACTATTCCCGGAGCACCACATCACTATAAACTACGTTAATAATATGATAATGTTTGTAGGCTGGCTCCAATTTAGTGTAGTGCCTCATTACGAGGCAACCTGTATACTTAGTTTATTGTTCACTTTAGCTAACAAGAAGACTTGTTAAGATTCGGGAAAATTATGTTCTTAGGGAAATGGCGAGTTCATATCAAGAGTGGTGGCTCTTAAGAGCATTTGCACCTGATGGTGTTTCATACGAACTTTGAAGGCCTTATTCTTTGAAATTAAGAACTGATTTTAATTAGACTGGTACACATACTCAAGACAAGAAGGACTCATTCAGTTTTGCCATACAACATTACTTAACATTCGCTTATCGTCCGATAATAGCTTGTATTGCGACGATAATTTAACTCTCAATAATCAGATTAATACATCTGAGAATTCAGAAGGAGCTCGTGGCTAAATAGTAATAGTCAAGAACTAATTCAGAGGGAATGAAAGAGTGATTTTTCACTTTCTATAGAAAACTTAAAATTGTTCCCCCTTTTTCGCGCGTATCTTGTACTCGTATGTATGTATGTATGTATGTTTGTAATATTTTTTATTACCTCATATCTCCAGAACCGCTGAACGGATTCGCACAATTGAGGTATCGTTAAATTTGTCTTAACAGCCCGAGTGTTCTTAGATAGGTGACATTTAAAAAAAATAAACATGCGGGCTGTGCGAAGCCATGATACATGGTGAAAAAATATTTTTTCTTCAAATGCTACAATATGGGTATCAAATTAAAGGGCTTAACATAAGGATTTCAAAAAGGTATATCATGTTTATCATTAGTGTAATATTAGCAAAATAACACAATGAGAAAGTTTAAAAATATGGACTCACTTTCTGAATCCGGTGGAGTGCCAATGTGACACGACCGGGAAAACTAATAAATTTTTAATTAATATTTTAACTAAAAAGTTGAAAAAAACTTGTTTAAAAAATCTAAAAAACCCGACTGCTCAACTGAAGTTTAAGAAACAAGCACATTTTTATTTTTAAAAGTGACAAGCAGGCGGACCCATCCCATTAAAAAAAAAATGTTCAATTGGGTCCCGCCTGTTGAACATAATATATATTTTTTAATTGAATGGGTCCCGCCTGTTTGTCACTTTTTAAAATAAAAATGTGCTTGTTTCTGGCATTTCAGATGAGCAGTCGGGTTTTTCAGATTTTTTGTCTAAATTTTCAATGGCTTATAAAGAAGTAGGTATACTATAACCGACCCACGTGTCAAATATTTTCTATATCCAATCTCAAAAATTTATATAAAGTGATATGCGAATTGTGCTGTCTGGATATAAATAATAGTAGTTTACATGAAGGAGATGCGCTTGCGTCGCCGCTTAGCTTTTAGTACCTAAACTGAGTCACACAAAGATAATAGCAACAGCTGATTTGCGATAGAGTTCCCACGTCTAATATAAAAAATATGCACTAAAATATTGCCATCAATTTTATAACCGACTTTGAACAATATTCAGGTTGTATAGCGTACACTATAAGAACTAAAAGATGTCAATATTTTCTAATTCCAAAATTCCCTGAGAATTTTCTGTATAAGCTTGACGTCAAACCTCAAAGCATAGCATTGGGTAACCCCATAACGTATTCTGTGACGACATACAGGTAGTTAATGTATGCACCGAAGTGATGGCGTGCTTACGCTTACCCGACTCAACTGTACATTTATATCGTAAGCATAGAATTAGGAAACCAAATTCGTACGAAATACTATCGTCATAATATTACTTTAACGAAGGAAAAAATAAACCTGCAGGAAACAACACGTTTGAGGACACCAAAATAGTGTTACGCCAGTCGCTTAGTGAAGTACGTCGAGAAACTTCGACATAGATCTAGAATGTTCGAGACACTAACGCCATCTAGCGGCGAGTAGCAGGACTGAGTATATCTAGTCGAGACACTAACGCCATCTAGCGGCGAGTAGCAGTACTGAGTATCTCGAGTAGCTTCGATAATATTCTTAGCAGTGTAGGCGGTAAGTCGATTTTGTAAGAATGTTCTAGAACTCATAGACCGGGGTATATAAATAGACCGCAGAGGAAATTAACCCAGACATTTTTGCAAAGAAAAGTAGCGTTATGAGATCAAAGTCAATAATTAAAAAGAAATAGGGTATACTACGAGTATAAATAAAGAAAATATGATCAAAATTGTGGCGGGCTGCTATTCCACAAAGGTTCTATCCCCTTTCGCGCGCTGTCCCGAAAGGTATTTTAGAATTCCTCGGGTAAAGCGTGACGGGCAAAATGGTAGAGGTTCTTTTACCCTGCGTAAAATTATTTTGAAAAATAGTATCAGCAATAGCGTTAGACCTATGCTGTATTCGCTATAACCAGCTGGGACACAGGTTTACTCTCTAATAGACGGAATGGGGTAGCAATGATATTTTCCTGATCTGGTAACGAAAATCAAACAAAGTAATGAGCCTGCCTGAATTCGAACTTAAGATCTGGACCTGGGTTGGACTCGAATAATCAGAATTTTCTGTTTTGTTTTTCAGTAACTTGTATTTTATTATATATCTGTGATTGTATTTTTTATGGTTGTAGTTAATAGTACCCATGTCCTGTTTTTATAGTGTTTTTCTAGTATCACTTCTCAATTATTGCGGTTACCACGCTATTTCTTCACTGTCTTTGGTTGACTAGTAGACGTTGACTAGTACGAGTCTGCCTTTGTTCCTATATGCTTGAAGTAAGAATAAATACTTCTCCTTAAAGAGATAATTGTAAATTTTCCATTACTGCCTCCGATCTTGCTATAATAATACCTCAAGTTATTTTCTCATTAATTTCTACATGAACTAATAACAAAGAATTCTTTAGCAACAACGTAATTTATTTCAAAACTGTTTGTTAAATGGCATCTTTGTGTTGCTGCCAAGTGAAAACTTCGCTGAAAACAATAATTACTGAGATAGCAAGCTATCGCTTTAATTATTGTTTTCTATATATCTAATTGTGTTTTAATATAAAATGTTGTATATTTGCAATATTCTTTGATGCTTAAAAGTGTAAAAATAATAACAGCTGCACGTGTCAAACATCTAGGATTAACAACGCTGGCCGAATTCCATGGATGGGTTCTAAACATATCGAGCTCATTTCATGCTTCGGAAATCACGCCCGGCTGTCAATTGCACAACTTTGACTGTTAGGGTGCGTTTCTACCAGAGAGGTTCGTGTTTGACCACCATCTCCCCTGATGGTAAGTAATGATGTGGTCGAAGATGGAGCACGCTTACCTAAAAGTAACCTATTCACTCTTGTCTAAAAGACTCCTAGGTTATAGCAATCGGGAAACATAGACTCCGGCAGGGAATTCCACTCCTTAGCCGTACGCACAATGACGGTATTCCCAAAACGTTTTGTGCGTATGGTTGGGATGTACATCCCAACCATACGCACAAAACGTTTTGGGAATACCGTCTACACCATGTAACGATGGCGCTTCACCGTTTGTCTCGTAGTCCGATGATGGAACTTCATGAATGGATGATGGATTCATGGTTAAGCAACGCTTGCGAAATCATTCCGTGGATAAGTTTTTAACGTAACGAGATCTTTCCGTGTCTCGGTTAGCACGTTAAACGGTCCCGACTGTCATTTGTATTAATTTATTATTATATACTTTATTGTACACCTCACAATATTTCTATGGATACAAAAATTTAAACTAGTGTACAATGGGCGGTCTTAAGGATCTGGAGCTTTGACTCGACTAGTGTATCGTTGCCAATGAGTCTTTTGGCCCTTTTCTCGATAAACTCCTTTGTTTGTCTTTCTGTTTTTTCCAGGCTAATACCTGGAACGGCTGATCTAATTTTAATGGGACTTTCACCGGAAGATAGATAAGGAAAAAGTTACATTTAAGCATTCCCGTAATTCCTACGGCGCGGCGTTCCTGTAAGAGTTTCGGAAACGCTCAAATGTAATTTTCTCTATCTGGTAGACAAGGGATTCCGTGGAAAAAGCCGTGTTGTAGGTAATATTGATTCCCACGCAAACCCATCGAGGGCATAACATGTTGAAATAATGTGTATAAATGCACCCATAAATTTTGTTGAAAGTGCGATACTAAAAATTATCCTCAAACATGACCTCATTTTTGTATACCTAACCTTCGACAGTAAATACACTATGCAAGCCTTAATATACCTAAGTTAAATCCAGATCCCGCCATCTCTTTTTCCTTCCTTCCATTTCATCGTCCAAGTAATCTAGAACTTTTTTTTTTTTTTATTTTTTTTATTTAGAATAGGTTCGCGTTTGACCACCATCTCACCTGATGGTAAGTGATGATGTGGTCGAAGATGGAGCACGCTTACCTAAAAGTAACCTATTCACTCTTGACTTAAAGACTCCTAGGTTATAGCTATCGGGAAACACAGACTCCGGCAGGGAATTCCACTCCTTAGCCGTACGCACAATGAAGGTATTCCCAAAACGTTTGGTGCGTATGGGTGGGATGTCCACCATGTAACGATGGCGCTTCGCCGTTTGTCTCGTAGTCCGATGATGGAACGGGCTTTTTAACGAACTTCCATTCATAACTGACTGATGAGCGCTGAAAGTACTAGGTCATCATAAAACCAAGCAATTTGTTCGCTTCTCAACTCAGATGTCAATACTGTCGATAACGCTTTCATCAGTATTCAGAGGTACGAGGAAACTTATTTATGCTGGATGTGGCTGGATTAAAATGTATGATTCATTAAAAAAAATAATAGATTATATATTTATTTTGAAAATTAATTTTACTTCAAATCAGAAAATATACACTTAAATAAAAACCCTAAGCTATATTATATCTAAAATAATCTAAAGTGTAGCGTCCAGAAATTCGTGAGCATCGCTGTTCACTGGTAATGAGCCCAAAAGACTGGCTGCATTGCCACGTTGTATGGCAATGCTTATCCTCTGTCCAAGATAAAAGCCAGCCCTTGGTCACGCGAAGTGTCGATTAGGCGTTTGGAAAGGTCTTTAAATAATTTATGAGCACTCGAACCCCACGATCCCAGGGTTTTAACGGCTCAAAAATATACCTACCAACGAGGTTATTATATTTCCGCCGCTAGAGGTTTTCTGCAGCCGCAGCGGCAGCGCCAGCACAACGAGACGAGCTAGGAAGATGGGATGGCGCAAGAGTGTCGACGCAGGTTGCGTCCCACACTAAGGGCCTACCCATCTTCCATGGAAATAAAGACATGAAAAACTTTTGAAAATTGGTTATTAAAAACAGGAACGAATTGGTCAATTAAATTAACACGTCAAGCAATATATGATCAATCTTGCATGCAGAATGCAGCACCACCCTCGCGCCCGTAAATATATGCACATGCATAAGGGATGCAATAAAAAAACATACCACATGCAAGCAATCTTTGGAGTTATGATGGAAAACTAAAACTATACATTCATTTATCAACTCATGTTATTTAAATGCGCAAATACATTTACATATGTGTATCAATTTCAATGTACTCACAGTAAGCTTGAGTCGAGCGCATGTGTCTGAAATCCCTTTGAAAATAAATACACTTTTATAAAGGGTTCAGAAGGTTTTCTCGGGGGCCAATATACATCGTCTTTCGTTTGGGCACTTACTAGAGTATGATTTCTCATGAGGTTAGAAGAAAAAAAATCAAATCAGTACCTAATAATATGATATATCTTCCAGAAGAAAAAATGCTCTATTGTTTTCGGTGGTATTATCATCTCCTCTCCTCCTTCTCCCGCTATGTATCGTGTTACCCAGCTACTGGCATTTGGAGGTTGGAAAGGAAGTCGCTCCATGTAAAACACTAGTACTCAGCTATCGGTTAGACTTGAAGTCGACCGTAACATAGCCGGGAAAAGCTAAGCAGATTTTTTTTATTCTTTATATATTTGGGGGTTTTTATCCACAAAGATACGTCAACCCTATTGTACAGTCGCCACATCAAGCTATCCGAATCTGTCAAATTTACCCAATTAAGTTTGAACCTTATCATGTTGTAATAAAGTTGTAAATCTATTAAATTATTTTGACAGATTGGAGTAGGTTGATGTGCCGGCCACTGTACTGTAGATAATGATGATTATTGTTATTTACTCAAGAAAAAGTTATGTTAAATATCAGGGTTCCGTTCTCGCGGGGAACTCCTATGCAATATCCACTGTTCTTCCATTTGTCTGTCTCTCAACAGACCGTATCTCATTTATGCTAATATTATAAAGCGAAAGTTTGTTTGTTTAAACGCGAAAATCTTTGAAAGTACTGGGTGGATTTGGATTAAATTCGGTATGAAAGTAGCTTGAATCTCGAGGAATGTTTTTTACCCGACTGTAAAAAAGAGCGTTATATTTTTATCGTGATAAATTCTACGGGAGACTTCTAGTGAATCATAAAAGGTAAGCAGCATAGCACTATAGAGCCTATAATTATGTAATAGATTATTTTTTATTTTGTCATTCCTTTGTATTATGTTGAATGGTGGCCTCTCATATCTATTAATACTGTACATTTGTACAATGATTACATTGTAATAGATCATAAACTTATGAAAGAAACAACCGAGATTCTTGTTAGTTCTTCTACATATGAAACGACCAGTTCAAGCCATACTCTTGTTTTTCGCGTCGTGGAGTGAAACACTAAATTAGAAATTTAATTGAGTTAGTATGTTGCTATCATTCCTTACACTTGGCCAATAGGGTGTCCCGTTCATGTATGGGGGAAAAAAATGAGCTACAGCTACGCAAGAGGTATCAAAAGTTGTGTTTTGACACATATATTACGATTATTATAAAATTTAATTAGATATCCGGCATCTTGAGGCCTCTACCAGTCCTTGAAGTTTTTCAAATTTGCTATTTTTAGGGGTCCTAATATAAACTATAAATCATACAAAAATAACATTTAAATGGTTTTTATTAAATTTAAGGATACAACAATGAGTTACAGCAAGGTTTAAAATAGTTGAAAGACAAAATAATCAATGGCAACTTTAAAAACGGAACTGGTTTTTGTGACCAAAATTAGGCATTTCTGAGCGAGATTTTAATCTGTTCCTAATAAAACCATCCCGAGCTGTAGCGTCCGTGACGCTTTGAGAAGCCTCCGTCACTAGTTTTACACATCTTTCCACTGACTGTGTGTGGCAGGGAAAGTCAATAATGTCGAGGATGTGTTCTTTAGCCTTAATTCTAAGTTCATCGTTGGAGACGTGTCGCAAAATTGGTGGAGCTGATATTTCACACTCTTGCCAAAATATTATATCGGTGTAGTCTCGCGCACAGAAGTTAAGCTTTGGTGCTTTAAATACCCTGCGAGAGTTGCTCTTTTCTGCTTCTCTGGCCTTTAATATTTTGCGAGATGCAAGCTCTCGAATATGCTCTCTATTGTCGAATAACATGGCAATAAGCAAGTTTTCTGGGTGCGCAAAAAAAGCGTTTCTTTCGATCACCGAATTTACAATAGATCTCTGACTATCAGGCAAAAATCGAGAGTATATAACCATTCGAAAAATATGCTTGGCTCCATCTTTAAATGATGAGTTTTGCTTGATTAGGAACCAAACAGGAGCGTAAACTTTGACCACGTAGTTCACAAGCAGCTGCAAATTATTTGACGGAGAAACAGTACTTACGTAAAGCCTGAGTATGCGATTGGCAGTAGTGAGCCATCTCGAATGCGCCATTTTTCCAGGTTGGCGGTTCGCTAGCTCAAGGGAACAGGAACCAGCCATCACAGCATGACACATTTCGTACAGATACTTTTGATCCGTGCTTAGTTCCTTCACAATATTATCAGGTAATACTAGCAAATTGCCAGACACTGCACAAAAAGACGCTAGAGGTTTACTTTCACAAGCAGCTAGCTGTTTTCCAATAGGTCCTGAATATTCTTTTGGCCCAGATGTGCTACCATCCAGAGACATGAACAAATGACGAAGCGGTAATTCATTCGCGTGAAGCATACAAACACACCATTGCAACGGTCTCTTTAAATAGTTTTCCAGGTATTGAATGACACCTCCCTTCCAACCTGTATTCGTAGCAGTACCATCGCACCCCACACAGATCACCTCTTCCAAGTTCAACCCTTGATTTTCTAACAAAGATATGATAGAAGAGACGATCCCTTTGGCAGTGCCACGACTTGGCGTCATATGTCCCAAATAAATAGATCCCGGCTCTGTGAGAACTGAAATGTGTTCTTGCAAGACTTCTCTGCGGTGGTACCGATCGCCTATTTTCTCGTTTATGAGTGTTTTGTCCTTTCGTCCATCAAAGTAGATACTTTTTATTACAATCGTATCATTGTCTTTGCTGGCCTTGGTCCGTGCTTTTCTCGGATGATTCGTAAAGGATCCTACGTCAGCTAAGACCGCCGAAGCGACCGCAGCCGCAGATCGCGTTGATAGTCCATACCGATCACATACCTTAGCTACTGTTGGCAGCGCCAGAGTGTTCCGATTCAACGAAGTAGATGGAGTCTCATTTACAGGCACGTCACTATTCGCAGAAAGCTCTGTTACAGGCGACTGCGGTCGAGGCGGCAACTCGCGCACCGGAACAGGATTGGTTTTTAGTGATGCACTGGGAAAACATGCGTGCTCTGACTCTTTCCGATTCAAATTTTCTTGTCTCTGATGTTTCTTTAAAAGTCTTGCTGGTTCTTTTGTGTCTATACCGCTTATTGCCATTTTTCTATCACCTATTTGATCCAGTAAAAAGTCTCTTTCAGAAATAGGAACTTTCTTAGGTTTTATGCAGGAACAAATGTCAAACGAAGTGCACTTACAAGCAGCAATATCGAAGAGCTTGTTCGACGATTCCAAAAAGCACTTCACTTTGCTTTCGTAACTATCATTTCTTTTATTTTTGGGATATCTTATCAATGACAGGTATTTGTCGAAATATGATTTCAGCAATTGGGTAACTCGTACGTTGGAAACGATAGGAATCGAAGCTTTGGTCCAAATCGTATCAAGTTTTCCGGAAACGATTGAAAAAACTTCTGTGTTAGAAGGATCTTTCCCATTCTTCTGTAGTTTTAGTTCATTTTTAGTAAACAAAATTAATTTGATAACGTCACTTATCACTGGTAACTGGCGATCGTCAAGTTCTTTATATGATCCCAAAATAGCACAAGTAGTCTCACTTCGTCTTGAACCCTAATGGGTTCAAGACGAAGTGAGATTTTATCACAAGGAAGTGCAGAGCGACACCTTACAGCAATAAAACCGCAATAGAAATGAGACGAACTGCCTCACATTAGAAGTAGAGAATTTAAGAAAAACAAGTCAAAACATGAATTTTGCGAGTTTGTTCCAAACCAATTCCTAACAGAAAAAATCCTGTCGTTGCCTGCAAATCATAACCTAGGGTTTCACTATCAATGAAATAAAAAATAAAATGGGAATAATGTACATAAAATAGAATAGACGACATTGACTGGAGGGTTATTTAAGTGATAAAAAAATGCCGGTAGAACCCTCAAGATATTTTTTTATGTTTTTTTTATTATTTTTACGGTAATCTAAAACTAATAATGCAACTTTTGAGGGGGCTTGAGTAGCGAAAAGCGAAAAAAAAATTTTTCGGGACACCCTATTGGCCAATGTTAGTTAAAATACCTGTCTTTTCATTGCTACCTCGTAATCCAGGACCGCCATCGTAATGTTTCAAAAATAAAACCACGAATAATGAAATAATTATGTTTATTTTGCAAATAGGTTATAAATAACATTTTCACACGTCTTCTTTTTCGTAAATGTAAACTAGATGAGGCCAGTGTTTCCTAACTGACTACTCTGAGAAGAAACACTGAAACAAACTCAGAGGTCAACGACTCTTTTAAAGTCCAGACAATCTGTAGTGATCAAATCATATGAGAGCCATGTAGGTTAATGTCTGTGGCGCCTTTTAGAGGTCGTGGATATTATTTTACTTACATGTTATTTCATATGCTATAAATAAAGTATCTCATTGATTACACTGCTTGTTTTTATTGTTAATGTTTGTATTCGTGAGTTGAAACATTTTAAAAGGTATAAAAGTACAAACACACTTTGGTACAGAAGAAATTTCTATTGCTGCAAAATATTAAAAAAAAAATGATACGCTGATATGCGTGATAATTACTTAACGTAAGTCCTAACGTCTTGCTATTTTCCAATAAATTCACTATTTTACCACAAAACTTGTAAGAAAAGTCCGTAAAATATGATAAAATTTCTAGTTCCTTCGACATCACAAAACGGGCTTCTAATCAATGGCTCCTAAGCCGCGCGAACTTTGTAGATTCACTTGAGACAATAGACCTTTCTTCTTTGTGCGGGTATTAAAACTCGGGTATTAGAACCAGATGTTTGTTGAAACAGAATATTCAGAGGAATAAGGAAGTCTCTACTCCCCTGGGTTTTATAAGAAGGTTGGTGGGTCCGTTTTATTTTTTTTATTAAAATGTATATTTTTGGCTTTTACCGACATTAAAACAAAGCCATTAGAGACAGCCAGCTACCTTTATCATTTGTATTTACTCACCTTCATTGGGTTTCACTTTTTGTCTGATCGGATACGGCTTAATTAGTCAGATTTTAAAAACATAATTTGCTCAAAACAGAGGAGCTCGAGACTTTTTTTTATTACAGATAGGCTTACTCTCGACCTCGATCTCGCCTGATGGTAAGCGATAGATGAGGTCTAAAATGGGACGAGCGAGCCCAGAAGATGCCTATTTACTCGTGCTTTAAAGGCTGAAAGGTCATAAGTGGCAGGGAACACAGAAGCCGGCAGAGCATTCCACAGCTTGGTTGTGCGCACAATAAATGTGGAGGAGAAGCGCTTGGTACGACAAGACGGTATATCAACCAAGTGTGGGTGGTACCCAGCCGTGCGTCTCGTAGACCGGTAGTGAAAGGGAGATGGAGGGATCGGGTCATGGAGCTCCTGCGCACACTCCCCGAAGTACAATCTGTAGAAAACCGACAGGCAAGCTACGGTTCGCCGATGAGCCAGGCTATGAGACTTGTCCACCAGCACCTTCTCGCCTATAAGCCTTTTAGCTCTAAACAAAGCTGCAAGGGCAATTCTTAGAAGTTAAGCAACGCTCAGCGAGGACGGTTTGTTGATGGGTGACCATCTGAACGTATCGAGATTCCTCAGTGCCTTGGAAAACACTTTAACCTTTTAACCGCCCGACTTCATATCGTTTGTCGGGCCCCCAGCGCCCGGCATAGTGAATCGAAAAATAAATACCTACAACCATTGATGTATTAAAAGGAGGAAGATATGTTACGCGGTAACATCGCAATCAGTAAACCTGGGCTCGGCGCACGAATACATGCACGGAAACTCACACATCTGTGTTCAGTGTCATCATTAGTCCCAAACCTACAGCTACCGATAGACAAGGACAGAGATAGAAGACGGCGCTGTAGTGCAAGCGAAATCGCCTCAGCTGCCGAATGTTTGCGATTATGAATGAAATGAAATTGCATGTATTAGGTATGTAAGTAGTAAGTGATTCCATGATCCATGTGTCTTATTTTTCTTCCTGGTGTAATTAAAACACTGTTTAGCTACACAAAAGTCATTTTGATACGTATTTATTCCAAAAAATCCTTAAAAACTCGAAGAGACGAGAATTTCTTGAGCTGTGTGATCAACAACGTTCCGTGCGCGACTGAGCACCAACTACGGGCAGTCACTTAGTTTAGTAGGGCCAAATGCTGTGTCTAGTACCGTATCTTCCTCCTTTTAATATATCAATGCCTACAACAAAAACAGCAGTGCAATATAATTAGGACTTCTGATTAAGATACTAAAGTTTATTAAACTGTTAAATGATTACTTAATTAACTATTTACCTAATATAAACATCGTTTCGATAAAATACAGCGTAATTAAACAAAAAAAGTACATTAAACGAGCTGTGATATTTTTGTCGTATATATACGACTCTGGCGAAATGGGCCCGAAAATATTTGTCGTAAAAATCCGACGTAGGCGGTTAAAAGGTTAAGCCGTTGGACCCGTCTTGGTCCTAGATGTCATTTGTAGATCTTTGACAGTCGTCAAAGGTAGTCAGACGCTAGAAAATCTGTCACTAGTCTAGCCAAGTTACCCCAAGGAAACACGATACCTTGTGTTACCCAACTAGAGGGCTTAGAGGACGTCCAGTTAGATTGGAAGTCAATTCCCACATAGTTGGGAATCTTTATTAGAATAGAATAGAATCTTTTTTTTCGGACAACAAAATCCATCAAATGTTAGTAACTTATACCTAATAGCTTATTATCTAGTGTTAGTACCCATCACCCTCCGCACAAACTGTTTCATTATAGGAGAGGACACACTCTCACTCAACATTCTCAGGATGCTGTTACGACTATCCCTTACCCTCCTCAGAATTGAAGCCGTTTTCTTGCGTATAATCGCTTGAAACGCATCCGTACGAGCTTGTGCAAACATTTCTAAGGCGCTACAGTAACGAGGCAGTCGCAAGAGCATCCTGAAAGCATTATTATACTGGACGCGGAGCACATCGAGCGATCTTTTGGCGTAACTGACCCATAGATTGCCCGTGTACTGACTCTGGCAATAAGCCTTAAAAGAGTAATTTTCACTAGGTCTGTACACCGCGCAAACCTACGGGCCAGCATATTGCTCCGGTCTGCTAGAGCCCTCCGTTCCCTCTCAATGTCTGCATCGTCTCTAATTGTCTTACCGCCGAAATTTTCAAGAGGCATTCGGTCATTGTGAATAAGACCAAGCAGTGTGGGAGTTTAACCTCACTAAAACTTCCCTAGTCATGAGGAGAACCCTCGGTTCCTCTTAGAAGACCGGTCCGGAGCTCAGCAACGCCTGTTTTGTCAATTCTTTTTTCTGGGGGAGACTATTGAAAGGTCTCCTTTGAGCCTCACTGTGTAAGAAGGCACAAGACCACACTATGCCTCTATCATCTCTGAAGTCACTTAGTTGGCTATCAGAGTTCACATTCTGAGAGCCCACGACCCCAAACCCTTAAATTATATCTTGTATAATACGCTTGCGAGGTTTGGGCGTATGTACCTCGGCGATTGCCACCACGATGCTTTCTTCTCAGAGCAGAATCGACCCTCTCGTCATCCTGTTGAGTAGTTTCCTTCTAGACCATAACGCTTCTACAACGTGAGGCTATTTGCCTCCAGTTTGTTCGATAAACCTATTAAAACAAATGAAAGATATAATTATTTGACCAGAGTTATCTTAGGGTATATTATATAGTATTGATGAGTTCCTAGAGGGTAAGTTAGAGTCATAATTAGTGGCTATGTAGTTAGAATCATAAGAATTAGTCCTATATACTATATTATTAATGTTTGAAGAAGAGTGCGGTTTACAATTATTATATAATTTAATATTCCAAATACATGGATATTATGTAGATTAACTTTTAAATATTTTTATATCTCAATAAAGAGTACTCTATATTGAGATATATAACAATTTAAAACAAGGGCTTCTAATTTATATTATGAAACAATGGGTAGTCTTTTTTTTTAATAATTAAATAGGGGTATATATATATTTTTTTTGTGGTGCGAAAATCATCGAATGACTTCTTCCGCTCTGGGTCAAGCGGAAGGGTGTGTCAGATTTCTACTGACTAAAAACCTACCCTGTTCCTTCGGCTGCCCTAAATTTCCGGGGCTGCGGTAACTCGGTAGAACTTTCCCGCAAGATTTAATAGGGATGCGTTTTAACAATCTCATTGATGTTAAGCGATGATGTGGACGACGATGAAGCACGCTTACCTAGAAGTAACCTTTCACTCTAGAATTAAATAATCCTAGATTATAACTATCACGAAACAGACTCCGGCAGAGAATTCCACTCTTTAGCTGAATGAAACTTAAATTTACGCACAAAGAAACTATTCCCTTTCAGACTTTTCTTGGCAGAATTAACTCAAGCTAATTAATATGTTCTTCTTTAAACATATTTTTGTCTGTAGTATTAGTTTAGTAATAATTAAGTTGAGCTCAAAAATAAATTTTGTGTTCTCAGTGGGGTATTGTATTGTTTTACATGCTCACTGATATAAGCCACTGAAGATTATAAGACATTAACTTTGCTGATCGAAGAGCAAACACAATAGCCAATCACAGTTACATTTTCAGTCCACTGAATTGGAAATCGGTTAGGAGCGCAACATACTTCCGTCTACACCCTGCGAATGTATTCAGCCAAGATGTGTAAAATTATATTAAAATCTAATATCCATACTAATATTAAAAAACGAAATTGTGTTTGTTTGTTTGTCCTTCTGAAACTCAACAACGGATCAATTTGTTTTAGTGTAGAGGCAGTCAAAATGTTAGAAAGTAACATAGGCTGATTATTTTCGCTGACGAAAATGTTTTCATGCGAGCAAAGCTGCGGACAGAAGCTAGTAACTAATAAATTAATTAAACTTGAACCGTTCCCACTACCGGGAGTCAGGCCTTGTATCTCCCATTGCAACACCCTTTAGTTTTTAAGAGGAGGCTACCTAAATTGTATGTAACTTTGCATTAATATTCTGAAACAATCACGCATACAATCAGAATTGGAAAATTTTCGCTCGATTCATTTTTAATCGAAAATCATGTCTTTTTTAAAGATTATGCTAAATTTAATCAAGATTACTCGGCTTTTATGTCTAAAAGTAGTATTGACAGTAAGAAAATATAGTTTATTATCCAAATATAGGACATTTTTTCTCTAGATCAACTATTACTTTAGTCATAAACAAAATAAGAATTGAGACTTACGACATTAAGTTTCAAACCCGAATATGGTAAAAGAGCGCACGCGATATTCAACTTTATTACTGCTGTATATATATACAACGGCCTATCCGGGGTGCATGGGGGCGGAGCTTGCGTGAAAAATATTTTAGACTGCCTGGTCTTAAGTCCTCATTTAAATCTGTTATGGTGTACAAGAAAGAGTATATCTATCTATCTATCTATGAGAGGGAATGAACCGTAATACAACACAGGGGAACAATGCGGATTGGTGGAGGTACACTGTCATAAGATTATAATGTGATATTAGAGACAGAAGGCTTTTATTACAGCAGAGGAAACGTAATATCATCATCATCACACACATTTTTAGTTACTCAATTAATTTTAATTCGTATATTTTGTACCAACTTGTTGTTAACCTTCTTGTATATTTTTTTTTCAACATTCATCAGCTTGCACATTTACCTATATGAAAATGTTTCTCTCGTAATAGGATGCCTTGTTTCTTGTAATACAGTTTCTTTTTTGACTAGCACAGGATACAGGTGATCATTTCCATTTATGATTGGTACAGTCAGTGTCATAGAAAAGGAACCCCCCAAAGACTTAAAGAATATCGCCCGCGCGACGGCGCGGGCGCGTCACGAAGAGGTTCCTTTTCTCTGAAGCTTACTTTACCATTTTGCATTTTTGTTTATATCTCCAGAACTAGTGGAAATATTTAATCGTATCATCTGTTTAGGAACAATAAATTATTATCTTATTATTCCGATAAAATACGTATATTTAAAAAGAAAATTAGTTATGTTTTATGTAAAAATTAAGTAATTTATACCTAATTTACAATTGATTTCTAATTTCTAAGTTATTCCATATTTTTAATTATATTTTGTATATAATTTACTGTAGCATAACCGATTATAGTTGTAATTTTTATGTGCGCCGTAATTGTCATGTACATCAGACCAATTATCTGTAATATTTTTTTTGTGAATGTAAAATGTGCGTGATGTGCCAGTGCTTTCAAAATAACTAATAAAAAAATAAATAAAAATAATAAAAATAAATAAATAAACAAATAAAATAAATAAATTATTATCTTATCATCTACTTAGCCTTTTCCCAACTATGTTGAGGTCGGCTCCCAGTCTAACCAGATGCTGAGTATTAGTGTTTTACATGTAGCTACTGCTTATCTGACCTCCACAACCCAGTAACTGGGTAATACGATACCCCTTGGCACGATCAGTGTCAAATTTTCTGGCTTGACTACCCGTATCGACGGTCAAAGAGGTTATAAATGACAGCCAGAATGAACGACATAACGTGCTTTCCGAGACACGGAAGAATCTCGATATCTCCAGGTGGTTACCCATCCGCGGACCAAATTCGGCAAGCGTCGTTTAACCCTTAAAAGTTAGCCATGTGGCTGTTTTTATTTAGCCACAAGCTCTTCAGTGAGACCGTTACATACGCTGATTATATTCGTTGGTCGGTCGATTGGTCATCAACACATAAAAATTGGTGTCCCTTATAACGCACACGGCTATGATGTAAAAAGAAATGGCATCACTTTCTGCTGCGCTGTAAGTCTTCACTTTTGGTCCATCGAACCGTAAACGTCTTTAAAATACCGCCAGACTGAACACACATGCTGCCACTCTGATGCGATGTGAATGACACTGTAACTAGCTCGTCATAAGTATCGCCGCAAACAAGACAACTGTCACTGGCCACTTTTTAGTGGCTTGATAAAAAAAGATATTTATTGTAATGGAAATGTTTTTTATTTTTTTTATCAACAAGGCCCTTATAAAATATTTACATATAAATTCAACAAAAATAATACATATTAATTTAATTACATTACCATTAATTTATAATTGATTAATTACTCAAAAAAAAACAATTAAATATACATTATTACCAACTTAATTATTAATGACGCACACAAATTACTATATGACTACGTGCAGTCGTACTTATCCAGCGAGCGAGCATCGTGGAGTCCCACCGGTCCACTAGCGCTCGCAGGATGGTGTTGGGACTGCCAAAAAATCGAATTCCGCCAAGCCCGTTCCATCATCGGACTACAAGATAAACGGCGATGCGCCATCGTTACACGGTGGACATCCCACCCATACGCACAAAACATTTTGGGAATACTTTCATTGTGCGTACGGCTAAGAATTGGAATTCTCTGCCGGAGTCTGTGTTTCCTGATCGCTATAAACTGAGAGTCTTTAAGTCAAGAGTGAATAGGTTACTTCTAGGCAAGCTCCATCTTCGACCACATCATCACTTACCATCAGTTGAGGTGGTGGTCAAACGCGAGCCTATTATCAATAAATAAATAAAAAAAAAACTATTTTGAAAATGCAAAAATAGAGGTTTTCTATCAAAAATATATTTTCATACATAGTCAAAAGGACTAAGTCCTTATCCACATTTTCGGGAAAAATTCAACATGGCGATGGTTAACTGCACCAATAGCGCTCTAGTCTCCAAGTGTGTGCCGCCACTTAAACGTGCCGTACGTCATTTCATTTCCAAATATATAATACCTTTTTACATCAAAGGGCACAAATTCAAAGTCTATCTGGCATATGTGAACCGCAAACTTCCATTTCGATTCACATTTTGAAGTCAGTGCACATGATTTGAAAGTCGTACTACGACTTGGATATGTTTTAATATATGCCTCGTGAATGCCTTGAGGGTACAATTTGATATCTCATTTAGATGTGCATCGCTTGTAAATAAGATGGAGTTTCAGTAATCTATCGCAATGTTTTTTACTATAAAATTACTCAGTGGCTCGAAGATTAATATAACCTATTCTTAAGCACTTGTTTGAAACCACAGACGTGTACTAATGAGAGTTTTTCCAAGAAAAACTCAACTAAGAAATTTAATGGTTTTAAATCGCCGACGACCAATAAACGCTTGAACAATGTTTATGCTCGTTAACTGTCCGTATAACATGAATTTAATATCTATATTTTCTTTCTTTTTTCTATACTAACATTATAAAGAAGTAAATAGTTTATAGGAAGTAATCTCTGGATCTACTTAACCGATTTTAAAAATTCTTTCAGCAATAGAAAGCTATATTATTCTTCTTGTAGACTTTGTACATTTAAAAGGCAAAGAAGTGGTTCAAGTTATTATTATAAAAGTGTTCAACAAATAAATACGCGAAACTTAATATATAAAGCAATGGTAATGTCTGTATGTATGTAGTTTTTGTTTTTTTGACGAAACAGCACAGTGATCTGCCGAGCTGTTCGTCGCTATTGCAATTACCGCACGGGACAAGTATTAGTAAGACCTTAAAATTAATTGTTCCTGATCTTACTATTTGCGTATGTGAATTTATATTTATAAACGTATCCACGATACTGGAGTGATTACTGTTATGAGGCAAAGATTCTTCAACATTTTTCCTACTACATACAGTATGTTAACTAACAGAGGGCATTCCCATTAATCCGCAATAGTATAGCATCCATACATGCTAAAAAAATATTACCATTGAAAACAAAATTGTTTTTTTATATTAAAATATTCACTAAAAAATTTAAATTGACACGCAAAAGAAACACTCTGTACACGCGTACGCATTCATAAATAAATTACGACGTTGCCGTCCTTCAAGTATGCGTGTACAGAGTGTTTTTTTTGCGTATCAATTTATCATTTTTAGTGAATATTTTAATATTAAAAAAAATAAAACCATTTTGTTTTCGAATGGTAATATTTTTTAACACGCTTTTATTAGGTCGACCTGTATGTAACTAACTATGTAATGGAATCTAAGGTAACTAATTTAACCATCTTCCAAGGGTCATTGCGTAATGAAAATTGGCAGCTGTATGTACATAGTTCTGATGATAATACAATAATATGGTACTGTCGAACTGATCTGATAATGGAGCCGGAAGATATAAACTGGAACTTCATGATGGAAAATCGTATCATAGCTCTTTTGAATTTCATAGAAAAGTCTTGTAATGAACTTTGACCACGATTAGGTTTCAAGGTCTGATGATGAAACCGGAAGATAGGCACTGGCATTCCATGATGGAATATCGTATAAAATTCGTGTTTGCACTTGTGAGAAAGGCCACGTAATGGACTTTGAACAGGATCAGGTTTCAAGGTAATAACAAACCTAAAGAAAATCCGTTATCGGTTTTCTTAACATTTTTTATTTTATTTTTACGTGCATTTACGTGCGTGCAAAAGCGTGATTTTCTAGTGTTTTTAAACTATTAATTTATTTAGTATGTATGGATGCTATACTATTGCGGGTTAACAGGAACGCCCTCTATTAGATAACATACTGTATTATGTTGCAGTCGGCTTCCACTCTAACGGGATGCAGCTGAGTACTACTGATTTACATGAAGTGGCTATTTGTCTTCTAAAACCCAGTAGCTATAAGTTAACATGATACCTCTTTGCAATACTGGTGACAGATTTTTGGCTACCCGTAAAAACTATGAAAGATGTATTAATTGCAGCCGGCAACAATAACTTTTTTTCGGTGGGAAAATCATCAAATGACTCATTCCACTCCGGATGGAGTTAAAGGGAATGTCAGACTTCTACTGACCCACGGATTAGGCTGCGTTTCCACCAGAGATGTGCGAGGATGCGTAGCGAGGGATGTGTTTGTAAAGAACCAATAGAATCACTTCATTTACCTCGCCTCGGTCAGCACAGCTCTGGTGGAAACGGCTCAGCGGAGCTAGATTTTTGCGCATACAAAACAAGCGAGGGATGTGTGCGAGGGATGTGTGCGAGAGATGTGTTGCGAGGGATGTGTTGCGAGGAATGTGTGTTGAGAAGGATGTGTTGCGAGGTTTGCGCATCCTCGCACCACACATTAATGTGCATTTTCACAGCTCCGCTACACATCCTCGTAGGCACATTTTCATCGCACAGCTTTGGTGGAAACCCCCACACATTTTCACAGTACAGCTAGACATCCTCGCACGACACATTTCCATCGCACATCTCTGGTGGAAACGCACCCTAAACGTCCTTTCCGAAGCACTGAGGAATCTTGAATTGTATCATAACACACGGACCCATCTACGAACCGACCTCCTTTGTGGGGCATTGGCTTATTTTTAAGATGTTAATGTAACATGTTTTAATAACAAATAAATAAAAAAAATAGAAAAATTCCTTAACCATGAAGTTCAGCCCGTGTGGCTGTTATTATTTCCTCCTCTTCTATGTATTAACATAATATATGTTTATTGTTGGCCTATTTCTCGAGGGTGAAAAATCGCTTTGTGTAAATAACATTCTCATTCATTCTGCCTAAATGTTAGCACATTACGCCACTTGACTGTGAATAATGACTTGTTCTTTCCATGTTTACCCTCATTTATAACTTTTTTTTCCGAAAGACTAATTACGCGAGCAAGCTCTTTTTGTAACTACGTCGGTATGAAAACGGTCATGAGACATATTTATCATAACTACCTTCTGGTCTAGAGATCGCAAAGGACCTTATACTCAACAGTCTTGCTGTTGAGTGTAAGGTCCTGGGTTTGATGGTCATGTCGACAGGGCGTTTCGGGGAGTGTGCAGTGGAATAGAATAGAATATACCTTATTGTACACCAAAATTTAAACACACCTATTTAACATTATTTCTTAATTCTATGGTTTAAATTTATAATTTAACTCTACCATGCACATTCCATCATTGAACTACGAATGCGATGTGCCATCGTTACATGGCAGACCCACTTATACGCACAAAACGTAAGGAGTGGAATTCCTTGCCGGAGACTATGCTTCCTGTAAGCTTTTAGCGGGGGTATTTATGTCAAAAGTGAAACGGTTACTTCTAGGTAAGCGTGCTTAATTTTCGACCGTATCATCGCTTACCATTAGGAGAGATGGTGAACAAAAGCGAGTCTAGTCTAGCCGAGTTTGATATTAATCATAATATTTATTTGTGACTACTTTTTGTTTTAAACATTATTTAAGAGAGAGATTATCAACGCAAGATTGGACATTTTAAACCGATAGACAAGCAAGTTACTTATTGTGATTTTTATACTCACCACTGCTCACAAATGGTGAAGAAAAACGTTGTAAGGAAACCAGTATGCCTAGGACCATAATTCGAAAACTTGTGATATCGACCAATCTTCACTGGGCCTGTAGAGTAAATTATTATGGCTAATTTCCTCTCATAGAATGCGAACGAAGCCACTGAAGGGCAATAACTAGAAGTAATATTATAATAGAGAATTTAAACTTCAACGCGTATGATATTATTATCATTAACTGAAAACTAGAGATGTTACAGCTTCATTAACCCTAATGGTTTGTAGTTAAACTTTATTTAAAGGTTAGTACATGCTGGTTCAGGTTCTAATTAGTTAGTAGGTCTTGTTACTTAGGAATTCAAGAACGCCTGCTAACTGTAAATACAGAACCTCTTTTTTTACGTCGGTTAAAAAAATCGACGAAAGTGAAAAGTCGGTAGTCCATGTCTTTGGTTTTGTATATTTTTATTTTCTTTTGTTAACAAGTTTTTATTTTTTACTTTTTTATGCCTCTGCCCGAGTCTGTGTATCCCAATAGCCTAAATATCATCTACTATCACATTATACAAAATATTGGTTTTCCCGATGCAGGGCCGTTAATTATTGAGGAGTTCTCATGGTACTTCACCATCAGCTCCACTTCACCTAATAGATGCATTGTGACGAGAGTAGTGTTTAACAACCATATTCAAGTAAACGAATTGCAAACTATCAAATACTTATTATTGAGTAGTTCTGGGAGTGGTTCCACTTCGCCAAATGGTGCTTTTCGAGAACAATAGTACAAGTTACTATAAAATAATACGCAAATCACTATAGGTGTGCCTATAATATTTGAAGAGTTCCCTTGATTTCTCTAGGATCCCATTATCAGATCCTGACATGATGACAATGGGATCACATTGAAAGTGTACCCTCACCACACTCCCTAAAATGTAACCAAATATGTTGGGGCCGGCACCCAGTTTGGCTGCAGTAAAGTACTAATATGTAAGTTTTAACGTGGGGTGACTGCTGATTAATTGGTACCCCTTTGAAAAGCTGGTATCAGATAATTTGAGCTACTAGTGGTGTATACAGGGTGGCGATTAGGTTATCACATTAAATTGTACAGCAGGTATTACAAGTTGCCTGCGGACGGCGAGCAGGGGTCGCTCACCGTTCGGTAAGGACCAGGCCCGGGTCGGCGGCGCGTCGTGTTCCACGCGCGCCTCAAAGAGCTGTCAACACCAGTGACGGGGCCTCATAGGGCCATTGCCTGCTGGGGTTTGCGGGAAAGTTCTATCGAGATACCGCGGCCCCGGAACTTTAGGGCAGCCGAAGGAACAGGGTGGGCTTTTAGTCAGTAGAAGTCTGACACATGACGTCCCTTCCGCCAACTAACCCAGAGCGGAAGAAGTCATTCGATGATTTTCCCACACAAGAAAAACAAAGGTATTACAAGTTGTTATCAGTCCGTTAAAATAATAAAATAAATAAAGTTACTAAAATTAAGAAAATGCATTTCAAACAAAATAAATGGCGTAATAAATAAATAATCCTTTATAATATTAGTATACTGACCTGTAAAAGCGGCAACACCACGGCGCTGGCATCGGCGGAGCACACACCGTGTGATTAGTCAGCTGAGTACGTTTACTGTATAATACAAGCACTTATATTTATATTAAGACTAGTATTTGCGTGTTGCGCGAGGTGCAAGCACCTCGCGTGCTTGTGAAAAAAAAAATGGAGGGGGGGGGGGTGATGGGGGGGTTTAGTATTTGCGTGTTGCGCGAGGTGCAAGCACATCGCGTGCTTGTGAAAAAAACAAAAAAAAAAAAAGTGGTGTGGGGGGTGATGGGGGGAGATGGGGGGGGGTTTAGTATTTGCGTGTTGCGCGAGGTGCAAGCACCTCGCGTGCGTGTGAAAAAAAAAATAAGGGGGGTGATGGGGGGAGATGGGGGGGGTTAGTATTTGCGTGTTGCGCGAGGTGCAAGCACCTCGCGTGCTAGTGAAAAAAAAAATGGGTGGGGGAGATGGGGGGGGGTTCAGTATTTGCGTGTTGCGCGAGGTGCAAGCACCTCGCGTGCTTGTGAAAAAAACTAAAGCATTGCCCCTCTAAATCAAGTATTTGCGTGTTGCGCGAGGTGCAAGCACCTCGCGGGCTTGTGAAAAAAGAAAAAAAAAAGGGAGGGGGTGATGGGGGGGTTTAGTATTTGCGTGTTGCGTGAGGTGCAAGCACCTCGCGTGCTTGTGAAAAAAACTAAAGCATTGCCCCTCTAAATCAAGTATTTGCGTGTTGCGCGAGGTGCAAGCACCTCGCGTGCTTGAGAAAAAAAAAAAGAAATAAAAATGGGGGGGGGTGATGGGGGGTTTAGTATTTGCGTGTTGCGCGAGGTGCAAGCACCTCGCGTGCTTGTGAATAAAAAATAAAAAAAGGGGGGGGGAAATGGGGGGGCGTTGCACAATTATTTCGACTAAAGCATTGCCCCTCTAAATGAATCTGAAAAAAAAATGTTCCAAGTCTCTTAGATTCCGAGATCCGCCTAAAGGGGGGAGAAGGGGGGCGGGGGGGGGCACTTTGAAAAATGGTTTTAACTTTACCGAGCCTCCTCTATACGAATCCGTAAAAAGAAAAAAATACGGGTCTCGTAGTTTCCGAGATACGATAGGGAGGGGGGAGAAGGGGGGTGAAAAGGGGAGGTTTGGCACTTTTCCCGTAGGTTTGAGAGTTACTTGTTTACGAATCTGTCAAAATATACCCACCTCCCCATCCACCATCTGGGAGAACAATTATGTCAATGAGTGAGTGAGTGAGTCAGTCAGTCAGTCAGTGGTAATTTAGCTTTATATAGTATAACTAGTATTTGCGTGTTGCGCGAGGTGCAAGCACCTCGCGTGCTTGTGAAAAAAACTAAAGCATTGCCCCTCCAAATCAAGAATTTGCGTGTTGCGCGAGGTGCAAACACCTCGCGTGCTTGTGAAAAAAAAAAAAAAAAAGAGGGGGGGGTGATGGGGGGGGGGGGGTTGCACAAGTATTTCGACTAAAGCATTGCCCCTCTAAATGAATCTGAAAAAAAAATGTTCCAAGTCTCTTAGATTCCGAGATCCGCCTAAAGGGGGGTAGAAGGGGGGCGGGGGGGGGGACTTTGAAAAATGGTTTTTACTTTACCGAGCCTCCTCTATACGAATCCGTAAAAAACAAAAAATACGGGTCTCGTAGTTTCCGAGATACGATAGGGAGGGGGGAGAAGGGGGGTGAAAAGGGGAGGTTTGGCACTTTTCCCGTAGGTTTGAGAGTTACTTGTTTACGAATCTGTCAAAATATACCCACCTCCCCATCCACCATCTGGGAGAACAATTATGTCAATGAGTGAGTCAGTCAGTCAGTGAGTGGTAATTTAGCTTTATATAATATAATAATAACTAGTATTTGCGTGTTGCGCGAGGTGCAAGCACCTCGCGTGCTTGTGAAAAAAAAAATGGGGGGGGGGGGTGATGGGGGGGTTTAGTATTTGCGTGTTGCGCGAGGTGCAAGCACCTCGCGTGCTTGTGAAAAAAAAAAGTATTTGCGTGTTGCGCGAGGTGCAAGCACCTCGCGGCTTGTGAAAAAAAAAAGGGGGGGGTGATGGGGGGAGATGGGGGTTTAGTATTTGCGTGTTGCGCGAGGTGCAAGCACCTCGCGTGCTTGTGAAAAAAAAAATGGGGGTTGGGGGGTGATGGGGGGTGTTAGTATTTGCGTGTTGCGCGAGGTGCAAGCACCTCGCGTGCTGGTGAAAAAAACTAAAACATTGCCCCTCTAAATCAAGTATTTGCGTGTTGCGCGAGGTGCAAGCACCTCGCGTGCTTGTGAAAAAAAAAAAGTGGGGGGGGCGGGGGTGATGGGGGGGTTTTAGTATTTGCGTGTTGCGCGAGGTGCAAGCACCTCGCGTGCTTGTGAAAAAAAAAATGGGGGTTGGGGGGTGATGGGGGGTGTTAGTATTTGCGTGTTGCGCGAGGTGCAAGCACCTCGCGTGCTGGTGAAAAAAACTAAAACATTGCCCCTCTAAATCAAGTATTTGCGTGTTGCGCGAGGTGCAAGCACCTCGCGTGCTTGTGAAAAAAAAAAAGTGGGGGGGGCGGGGGTGATGGGGGGGTTTTAGTATTTGCGTGTTGCGCGAGGTGCAAGCACCTCGCGTGCTTGTGAAATAAAAAAAAAGAGGGGGGGGTCATGGGGGGGGGGTTTGCACAAGTATTTCGACTAAAGCATTGCCCCTCTAAATGAATCTGAAAAAAAAAAATGTTCCAAGTCTCTTAGATTCCGAGATCCGCCTAAAGGGGGGAGAAGGGGGGCGGGGGGGGGGGACTTTTATAAATGGTTTTTACTTTACCGAGCCTCCTCTATACGAATCCGTAAAAAGACAAAAATACGGGTCTCGTAGTTTCCGAGATACGATAGGGGGGGGGAGAAGGGGGGGGAAAAGGGGAGGTTTGGCACTTTTCCCGTAGGTATGAGAGTTACTTGTTTACGAATCTGTCAAAATATACCCACCTCCCCATCCACCATCTGGGAGAACAATTATGTCAATGAGTGAGTCAGTCAGTCAGTGAGTGGTAATCTAGCTTTATATAGTATAATAACTAGTATTTGCGTGTTGCGCGAGGTGCAAGCACCTCGCGTGCTTGTGAAAAAAAAATGGGGGGGGGGGTGATGGGGGGGTTTAGTATTTGCGTGTTGCGCGAGGTGCAAGCACCTCGCGTACTTGTGAAAAATGAAAAAAAAAAAGGGGGGGGGGGTGATGGGGGGAGATGGGGGGGTTTAGTATTTGCGTGTTGCGCAAGGTGCAAGCACCTCGCGTGCTTGTGAAAAAAAAAAAGAAGGGGGGGGTGATGGGGGGGGGTTGTAGAAGTATTTTGACTAAAGCATTGCCCCTCTAAATGAATCTGAAAAAAAAAATGTTCCAAGTCTCTTAATTTCTGAGATCCGCCTAAAGGGGGTGAGAAGGGGGGCGGGGGGGGGACTTTGAAAAATGTTTTTTACTTTACCGAGTCTCCTCTATACGAATCCGTAAAACGAAAAAAATACGGGTCTCGTAGTTTCCGAGATACGATAGGGAGGGGGGAGAAGGGGCGTGAAAAGGGGAGGTTTGGCACTTTTCCCGTAGGTTTGAGAGTTACTTGTTTACGAATCTGTCAAAATATACTCACCTCCCCATCCACCATCTGGGAGAACAATTATGTCAGTGAGTGAGTGGGTCAGTCAGTGGTAATTTAGCTTTATATAATATAATACGTGAATATCATATTGATATAAGCTATCTGTATATTTGGCAAATAATAGGTATCTCAGTATTCCCGTAGTTCTGCCATGTGAAAATGTATATTATTTATTAGAAAATATAAGCGAGCGATTGATATCGACTAATATGAAACAAAAAAAAGGAATAGTAAAATGCATCGCAAGCAGCTCGGTGACGCAGTGCCGATATACAAGGTGTAACAGATTAAGCGCAATACCTCAGACACCCCAGTTATAATACTTAATTATAAGTCTAAAACAACATCCGTAACTAAATAAACTGAAACCAAACCTAGACATGTTTTATAAAATAGTTATACTTACTAAACGCAAAACGTATGTGCGTCATACAATATCCTTACGCAGACGCATACACTAATGCAATATTAGCGGCCGACACGCACACGAGCGCATTTCCTTGAATTAAGGATTGTACTAATTTTTCTATTTCAAAATTTTACACTAATTTTTTATGACAAAAATCGATTCAGAAGCCGATTCTGAACCAATTACTTTCAGGAATTGCGTTTATTCTGTTACACGTTGTATGTACGAGCGAACGTTCAATATGTAAACTAATATTTGACTAGTATCCAGTAATAAGATTCTTATCCTAATATCAGAATTCAAATAATTATGTTCAATATTAAGTCTGTAATACATGTTGGCCGAGCGTTGGCAAATAGGTACAAGGCAAGAAATAATGTCCACACGTTCGACAAGTTCGTCGAACACCAATGCAGACGACCAATGTAGAAGAGGGTTTGTAGAGCTGCCCACACGTTGTCCGAGTGCAGGCGAGCGCCTTTGATTTGTGACCAAAAACCGACACCGATCCGAAGTGAGGCAAGTGATCACTAGCAACGGCGAGCGAAGACAAGTTGCACCAAATGAGCTCTATACACGTTGGCGCTAGTCTCCACTCGGCCAACTAGGCAAATGACGCCGAGCGATAGCAAGATAAGGCAAATATACCGTCTACATGTTGGTTTTCACCTTCACTCGACAATGCTTTTTTTTTAATAATAATAATAAAGGTGACTCTCTGAGTCCCATGTGGTTCTGTGTCGCCCTAAACCCTTTGTCGCATTTACTTCATAAATGTTGGGCTGGATATTGTCTTAAGCACAATATCAGAGAGGAAACAACACTATCACATCTTATATACATGGATGACATTAAATTATATGCAAAATCAGAAAAAGACATGAAGAAATTAGTAGATGTTACAGCAAAGTTCAGTGGGGATATAAATATGCAGTTTGGGTTGGATAAATGTAAAACACTTCACATTGTTAGAGGTAAAGTACGCCCTGGGGATTATGTAGTGAATAATTCCGAAACCATCGCAGTATTGGAATCAACCGACTTGTATAAATATTTAGGGTACACACAGTTAAAAGGTCTAGATCATGTAAAAATTAAAAATACGCTAACTACAGAATACAAAAGAAGACTTAATATAATTTGTAAAACCCAACTGTCTAGTAAACACCTCATTAAAGCCATAAACACATTTGCCATCCCCGTATTAACATACTCATTTGGAGTCATAAAATGGACTAAGACAGATACAGAACAATTAGAGCGAACTACACGAACAACACTCACAAAACATAACAACTTACACCCTAAATCAGCCATAGAAAGATTAACCGTCAAAAGGCAGTATGGAGGGAGAGGCCTGATAGATATCCAGCACCTTTGGCGGAAACAAATCAATCGACTAAAAACATTTTTCCACACAAAATCGTGCACTAGTGACATCCATAAAGCCATAGTAAGTAATGATTTCAACTACACTCCACTTAATCTCAATGGTCAGACAGAATCAGATAGTATCACAAATGAAGATCCACAGACTCAAAAAATTGAGGACTGGAAGAAAAAAGTGCTTCATGGGCGCCACCCTCATGACCTAGAGCAATCCCATATAAATAAATTAGCATCCAACAAATGGTTAAAGGTAGGTAACTTATTCCCAGAAACTGAAGGATTTATTATGGCTATTCAAGATCAAATCATTAACACAAAGAATTATAGAAAATTTATAATAAAAGATCCCACCGTAACGAATGATAAATGTCGCAAATGTCACTCCCAGCCAGAAACGATACAGCATATCACTGGTGCCTGCCCCACACTAACACAAACCGACTACACTCATAGGCATAATCAGGTAGCAAACATCATTCATCAAAAACTAGCTGTCAAATACTCACTCATACAGAACACTAACACCCCTTATTACAATTATATACCACAAACTATTTTAGAAAATGCGACACATAAGCTATACTACGATCGCGCCATTCTCACAGACAAAACCATTCATTATAACAGGCCAGATATAACACTACAGGATAAAATCAATAAAGTTACGTACCTGGTAGACATCGCAGTCCCTAATACACACAACATACAAAAAACAATCACTGAAAAAATTAGCAAATACATAGAATTGAAAGATGAAGTTACAAGAATATGGCGTCAGCAAAAAGTATTTATTGTTCCTATAGTCCTTTCCACCACAGGCATTATTCCCAATCATCTCCTACACAGTTTAAAATTATTAGACCTTAAAGAAACTCTCTACATATCACTGCAAAAGGCTGCAATCCTGAATACATGCAGAATTGTGAGAAAATTCATGCAGTTAGAAGAGGCCGAAATAACTTAACACAAAACACAATAAAATACACAACACACGCCGCTTTTACTTGGCTTAGCCCGTAAAAGTGGTAGAAAAACCAGCCAAAAACTTGAGATAAAATAAAATATACTCGATAATAATAATAAAATACTTTATTTTCAGACCAAAGTTTTTAACGTGGTAAAATTATCAAATAAGTCCTCCCACTCCGGGCAGGGTGGGAGGGACTGTCAGACTTTTACTGACTAAAATCCACGGTGTTCCTTCAATAGCCTTTTACGTACCAGGGCCACGGTAACGGGATGAGTCCCACGACCACGGCAGGCTTCATGTTGCTGACGCTCTTTGAGGTTGCGTGGAACACGACGCGCCGTCGACCCGGTCATGGTCCATGGTTGGACAGCGAGTTGCCCTTTACTCGCTGTCCGCATGCCCGCACCTACGGTGGCCGGAGATCGTCGGCCGACGTCCGACGCCGTAGGCGTCTACCACTGCGGCTGGGCTAGAGGGAGGACGCCATCCTCTCCCTCACGCGGCCCGCCTCCTCCTTAGGAAGCATCACTGCTTCGCAGAAGGAGGCGACCGCTTCCCACTCCCTCTCGCCCCGCAGCATGGCCTCGACCAATGCCGGGTGCGAGAGGTCTCACACTCGACAACGCTTGGCCAACATGTGTTGCAGTCTTTACGAATACCTAGATTTGACATAGCACCTCTTCTACTACTTACTAGCTACTGGGGCTACTTACTAGCTACTGGGGCTATCAGATAAATACAAATAGCAATCAGGGCTAACAGCTTAACATGCTTTCTAAAGCAAGGAATAATATCGATATGGTATTTGGTCACCCATCCAGCATTGCTTTTGTTTTCAGTTGAGTCCACGCTTGACTTCTTTCACGCCTCATTGCAAGCGATAGATGAGGTCTACAATGAAACTAGCCCAGAAGATGCCTGTTCACTCTAATTGCTTTAAAGATTGACGCGTCAAAATTATGTGGTAATTAGGGTGGGTCAAAAAATATTTTTTTTTGTAAACGAGTTCTAATAGCGAAAATATGTTGAAGTAGGATATCGTTATCAATCTTCTAAAATATTATTGAATTATTTCAAGAGGAAGAGCCCGCGCAAAGCCGTTGAAGTTTTGAAAAAAGAATGTTCAAGTGGGTACTTTTACATCTCAAGTTACACGTTTGTGGTTGGATGTAGATTAGTGTTCTGCTTGGAATTCACTAAAATAAATGTCGATTGTGATATTTAAATTGTGTTGTTTATTCCGAAAAATCAGTTTTGAGGTAAGTACATTCAAAAAGTTCTTGTAAAAAGGTGACTAAATTCTTGTGATATTCCGTAAAACTATCATTTTTGTTTTAGAACTTGGAGTTAAATTTAACCATCATGTCTAAATGTGTCAAATGTGTGTCATGTCAAAGGGTACGAAAAGGTAGATATATTGAAGAACACGTATCTGTTATTAAGGAACCGGATTCTATTAATTTAGGGTATGTGACACCAGCACAAGGAACAGCTAAAACCATTGAGATATCAATAAACGCTCTACTTTTTGCAAAAAATATTAGTACTGATGATCTCCTGGCTATGGGATGCGATGGAACAGTAACAAATACAGATAAATTAAGTGGTGTCATAAGGCTATTTGAAAAAAGACTTCAGAGACCTTTGCAATGGATAATTTGCATGCTTCATTAAAATGAACTGCCTTTGAGGCATTTGTTTGATTACATAGATGGTAAAACTTCTGGTCCATCTTCATAAAATGATCCTACTGGTAAGTTGCTGGATAAGTGTGAAACGCGAGCTGTAGTTGAATTTGAGCCAATACCAGGCCATTTACCAAAGCTAAAACCTGACGACTTAAGTACAGACAAAAAGTATTTGTATGAAATTACCTCAGCAGCAATTACCGCAAGATGTTCAGATGACTTGGCAAATAAATCGCCTGGAAAAATGTCACATGCCCATCGGTTGACTAAAGTTAACAGGATTTTGCGTCTTTACTTTTCTACACTAACACCATCAAGTAATTTAATTAATTTGGCCCCATACATTTTGAAAGTATATGCCCCTGTTTGGTTCCAAATAAAGACCATCATGTAAAGACGGATAACGGCATCTTTGGAAATTAATTGAAAGTTCGCGATACTTACCAAGTGCGATAAAAGCAGTCATAGATCCTGTTATTCAACGGAACGCATATTTTGCTCACCCTGAAAATTTATTGTAGGCGATGTAAACAGATGAAGAAAAGCATATAAGAGAACTCGCAGCTAGAAGAATTCTAAAGACGCGTAGTTTACCTGTAACTGGAATCTACCAGAAGTGCCTAAACTCAAATTTGATGCTAAATGTTTCATTGATCTAATAAACTGGCCAGAAGTCAACTTTGATCTATCTATTCTAAGAAATCACACGAATGAAGATCTTATTCAGATAATAGAGAAAAGAGGTGATTTTTTTTTTGTGTATGGCATCTTGCAGGTCAACCTCTGAGGTTGTCGGCTGCTTAACCGGGCTTGCCTGTAGTTGCCTTAATTAATAAATTAATTAAAGCCTCCAGCCAGGGCTTATTAAAAAACTTACAAACTAGGCGACTACACGCTAAGGGCACCCCCTGTGGGGTACGGACCTCGGCTTAGGGCGTCGCAGGGGAAGGCAGCTAGGGACAGGCTGGATCATATCATTATTATTATTAATAAGGGAATTTAAAGCTACTGGCTCAGCGTCGCGGGCTGGCTCTGGCAAGGGTCGGGGTGGACTATTACGGGGACGTCGCGGCGGGCCTCGGCGGCGAGGACGGAAGGACGGTCGGTTTTTGTGTTTGTGTGCCACTGTACTTGTTTCCCTACGGCTCTCTTGGAGCAGGGTGATTGCGTCATCGGGAGTGACTAGGGTATGCCTTGGTCGGCGAATTTTAGAGATACGCGAGGGTTCGTATTGGGCGGCCGATACGATAAGGGGTTCCTATGTTGGATTGAAGTTTCAAAGAAACGCTTGGAGACGCGTATCATGAACTGCTGGATGGTGGGTATCTTGAGGTCTACGTGAAGAAGCTCATTTCGAACATAAAAGGGGGCTCCCGTGACTCTACGGAGGAATCGGTTTTGGAGGGTCTGCATCTTGTGGAGGAGGTAGGGCTTTGCGTGTGCGAAAACAACGCAGGCGTAGGTCATGATGGGACGGATGACCGCGGTGAAAATACGCAGCTTGCACCTGAGTGATAACTTGCTGCGAGAGCTAAGAATGAAGTGGAGCCTACCTAGAGCGAAAGCGGCGCGCGAACGTGCCTGCTTTATGTGCTCAGCGAAGGAGAGGTGTCTATCGAGGGCCACGCCTAAGTATTTGGCTTGCTTTTCCCAGGGGATCGGCTTACCGTACATCGTAATCGGACGGGGGGAGGGTGGGTTTATCCGCGGTTTAGAAAAGAGGACTGCCTGGCTTTTGTCAAGAAAAAAGGTGACGAAAGTTTGTTGTTTATGAGGCTCCCTTGCCATACTCAAGCGGTTGAACGATCTGTCAAAATAGTTACAGAAGCTGCGATGTCGGCATATGATAAAAAATCAAGGGACGGTATAATTCATGAAAAACTTGCGTCCAGAAAACATGCCGAAGTTTGATAGCAAGCAGGAATTTATGCACAAAAATAAATAATTTTTTGATAACTTTTTTGTGTTTATTTGATAATTTTTTTATTTTTGACTTTAATGTGTGTCCGTACCTAAATTTTTGTTTTGTTACAATAGTATTTAAGCGATATCCAATAAAGAACTATGATATTTAGTAAGACGTGATTTTTTAATAAAACGTAAATGTTTGAAGCACATGCGCGGGCTGAAGATATAAGTTCCCTTAACTTTTTTTTTTACAAAAACTATTTGTAAAAAAAAAAGTACACTACAACATAATATTACTATTAGAATTTGATTTGTCAACTTTTTTTTTCTTCATACAAGAGTGACCCACCCTAGTGGTAATACAGAAGCCAGCAGAGAGTTCCACACCTTGACTTTGCTCACTTTGCTCACTGTAAATGTGGAGGACAATTAACTTCATTGACTTTAAAGTTGATCGATCAGCGAAGCTGATATTGTTTATTTTTTAGTCCATAGTGTATTTATTACTCCTACTTTTTTTTGTTGGGAAAATCATCTAATGACTCTTACCACTCTTTCCTCTCTCTCTCTGTGTGGAGCGCAAGGAAGTGTCACAGTTCTACTGACTAAAAACATACCCTATTTCTTCAATAGTCCTTACGTTTCGGGACCTCGATATCTCATTATAACTTTCTCGCTACCCCGGAGGATATTCTTTCTTCTACAAATGCAACTTAGTACCACCTGAAAGTAGCTGATTTTCTCCTACTTATTTCACTTATAAGACGACATCGTTATAGCAGTCCTCAGCGCTTCAACCGCATCTTATCGGGCTAAAGGCATACTTACGCTAAGTGCTTCTGGTTAATGCTGACGTCATCGCGGAGTCCATATTCTAAGGTAAGTTCAGGATACGGAAATTTCATTTCGTGAACTAATGCAATCTAGAACAAAACAATTAAAATATATTTTTTTAAATTTCTACTTTTACTTTTACTTTTTTTATTTTTTTTATTGACTACTCGTAACTACTATCCACCCGGGATAAACGGTTTAATGTGCTTTCCAAGGCACGGAAGAATCTCGATAGGTTAAGATGGTCTGGACCGGTCATTCCCAGTTGTCCCCACCTTCAACGCCACCACAGGTGACAGATGGGAATTTGTTCTGAAAAAAAAATCCCATTTGCCACCGGTGGTGGCGTCAACAGTGGTGGCAATTGGGACTGGCCAATCTTTTTATTCCCAGTTGCCACCAGTGGTGACAAATGCGAAAAATAAATTGATACGCCCCCAGTAGTGGCGGTGCTAGAGCTTGTAGTTACATCTATCTCGCAACATAAAAAGTAAAGATTGAAATCCTGTATCGCGCAAGCAAAGTTTACTGCACAACTAGCCTATACATAAATCACTCGATCAAAAACATCGGGCAGTTGCCCACCAGATAAAAACACCCGTCTCCTCTCTTTTCAATGGGAATGCGGGACTTTATACCCTGTCCCGAATATTCCCAAAAGCTGAATATATAGTGATGTGAATTCATTTTTTTATGGATGATATTAACTATATAACTGGATTACATATTTTATTATTAAATGTACATCGAAACCGAGAGAAATAAAACTGTTATGCAATACTTATTTATTATTATTTATTATAATAATAATAAAACTATTATGTTCTCAGTGCTAGGACAAAGGCGTCCCCTCTATGAAAGGGTATGGGCCGTAATCCACGCGGACCCAGTCCGGGTTAGTGAAGGTCCCATGTATTCGAATTTTTGGTTATAGGACATACCGGTTTTCTTACGACATTTTTCTTCGTCACTAGAACTCTACTGCATCAGGCTAAGCAGGTGATGAATAAATCTAAACGATGCAAACCAAAATTAGATTAAATTAAAATATAGCGATAAAAATTCGCCCTCAACGCTGTCGGCTGGTTACCCAAGAGTTTGGAGGCATTGCCATGTTATATGACAAGTCTTAGTCTCTTGCGCCATACATAACTCTTAAATTACCACAACAGAATTTGAAGTTCTTATCCTCGCCCCAGTTCCTTACATCTTGCCATTCCGAAGTTGATTGAGAATTGATCATATTAGCTTCTACAAGTTTAGCAATCAATCAATCATTTCCTCATGATCTACGTAACTTCACACGACTTCCTAGGTACATACTTATTGATAAGTATTCCTATATTGTGTTTTTCGGTGTGTTATTGGATAAACTTGCCTTTTATTTCAGATGTGGGGTAAAATTACTGCAGAAAAGTTAATTGCTGTTTATTTTCAAAAATACTTCAGTCCTATTCATTATAACTTTTTATTTATTGATTCTCTGTTTCCTATGAAAGACTTGCAACTAATTAAAACAAAACTAAAACAGTATGTGAGACTGACAGCCTTTACACATAAAAAATCAAAAACAACTTCACAATTATAAAGGCGAATAGACAATACGGCACAGGCCACAAAAAATCTGGACCAAAAAGTTTGTGTAATGATCAGCAGATTCTTTGTTCAAGTTTTCTCCTCTCAATTTTTCACGTTTATTTCTATATACATAATTAATTACCACAACAATAAAGCTTAATATTACAGAGAAAAATTATATGCGCTATCAATTCGGCGTTCACTGCTTCCTGTCCGGCCCACACGCATTCCCCTCCCACGTTCTACACGTTCATTTCAATGGTAAAGTAGTTATTCAATATGTTTTTTATCAGTCGTGGTGGTTTTTCATTCAAATACTTTGATATAAATTGAAAATAACTAACGTTAATAAAATAATATTAAGTAGGTATTTCAAATTTACTCTTATTATGTGGTAAACTTTTTAAATACTATAATAATTCAACATCTGCTTACCATTTTCCCATTTTCATTTTAATATCTTTATTCTAGATTGCATAAGTTCACGAAATGACATTTCCGTATCCTGAACTTACCTTTGAATATGGACTCGGCGATGACGTCGGCATTAACTAGAAGCACTTAGCGTAAGTATGCCTTTATAGCCCGATAAGATGCGGTTGAAGCGCTACGGACTACTATAACAATGTTGACTTATAAGTGAAATAAGTAGGAGAAAATCTCCTACTTTCAGGTGGTACTAAGTTGCATTTGTAGAAGAAGGAATATCCTCCGGGGTAGCGAGAAAGTTATACTAAATTAATGGTATACTGCGGCCCCGAAACGTAAGGACAATTGAAGAAATAGGGTATGTTTTTAGTCAGTAGAATTGTGACACTTCCATGCGGCTCCA
Organism: Tholera decimalis; assembly: GCA_943138885.2. Lineage (NCBI taxonomy): Eukaryota > Metazoa > Arthropoda > Insecta > Lepidoptera > Noctuidae > Tholera > Tholera decimalis. The sequence continues at coordinate 6,970,731 of OW964570.2, read as the reverse complement.
CAGAGAGAGAGAGAGTGGAAAGAGTGGTAAGAGTCATTAGATAATTTTCCCAACGAAAAAAAGTAGGAATAATACACTATGGACAAAAGAAAAATATACAATAACAGCTTCACTGGTCGATCAGCTTTAAAGTCAATGAAGTTAATTGTCCTCCACATTTACAGTGAGCAAAGTCAAGGTGTGGAACTCTCTGCCGGTTTCTGTATTACCACATAATTTTGACGCGTCAACCTTTAAAGCAATTAGAGTGAACAAGCATCTTCTGGGCTAGTTTCATTGTAGACCTCATCAGCTACTGGGTTGTGGTAGTCAGATCAATCAGGCAGTCACTCCATGTGAAACTCTTAATATTCAGCTACATCCGTTGGACTAGAAGCTGACTTGAAAAGACTCAGTAGATGATGAGATTAGAGCGATTCAAAGGTAGTTAGTCTCATAATTTCTTATTGGCAACTTTATGAAACTTTAGAGTATTGCTATAAGAGTCCTTCGCCTTCATGTCACTGTCGAGAAAACACACTTGTGACCTTTATGACGAAGTTAAGTTTTCGTTACGTATATGATCTTGGTTACTTTTTGTAGGAAGTGGCGCTTACACATATCTTACACAAGACAATGTCTTAAAAATATGTAACACATATTTTGGAACCAAGGTTCTAAAAGTTAAGGATTATAACAAAAAATTGTCTTTATCTTGACTTTGACTTGACTACTTGAAACACATAAAAAGTTAAGGAATTAACCTTACAGAGAGTCAATGCCTACAAGAACAAGATTTTAACACATCCCAATAAACTAGCATCAAACCTGATGAAAGCAAAACACTTTCAGGAGGCTTAAAAGATTAGTTATAGTTTTTTTTTATTATATTTATAGGCTCGCGTTTGACCACCATCTCACCTGAGGGTAAGCAATGATGTAGTCGAAGACGAAGCACGCTTGCCCAGAAGTAACATATTCACCTAAAAATTACCACCTAAAAAGTCAAGTAAAAATTGGTTAGTACTGACGTGGATATGCCAATGGATGTATATCTGGCTTAGATAAATTTATTTCTGTGATATCAAGCATGCCTTAAAATCATTACACAAACAGTGCTAAATGTCACTGAGAACAGATCGCATTTTTTCATCTATTTTCTTCTCTCTAGCTAAAAATAACGAAGCTATAAGCTGTTAACGAAGCCATACTAATTATTTTTTAAGCTGTATGGTTTTATTATTATTAGGTGGGTTACCGGACTCTGGAGTTAGACCAACTCATAATCTCTAATGAGCACGCTGCCTGAAGCTCATTAGAGCCTTTAAGGCGTTATCCACATAGCGAGCCCGGCCGGTAATACGAACGTTTCCTTAGGTGGAATTAGTTTTGAGTCCTTTAGTTTATTAAATACGGAAATTACTTTTTAGGCGTATCCGAATGGCAAAAAAACGGAACCATTATGTATTCGTCATGTCTGTCAGTCGGTTTGTCGCAGGATTTTTTTTCCGAAATTAGTAGAACTACAGAATTGATATCAGAGTTGAATTAGTATTTGGAAAATTTTTAAATGGTTAAAGTGATACTTAGTAGGTTTGAGTACGAAGCCCCTCTTAACTTTTTTTAAATTTTATATTTTTTTACAAAAATCATAAGGCAGAATACTTACATCCACCATTCTACAAAGTATCACTGAACGTTTATGCGCTCTCCTGTTATTTTTTTTTAAATGGGGCAGCCGAGTAATAATTCTGATTTTTTATTTTTTCTCAAACTTAATTATATTTATATAAAGTTTTATATAAATAACAACAACAAAAATAATAACAGTTGTTAGTGATTGATGTATCTTGATTTTATTCATGAGCAGTAAAAGTATATCATAATCAGTTTTCCGGTGGGAAAACCATCAAATGACTTCTCCCACTCTGGGTGTAGTGGAAAGGACTGTTTAAAACTTTAAACTGTACTTCTACTGACTCAAAACTCACCCTGCTCTTTCAATTCCCCTTGCGTTCCAGAGCCACGGTATCAGGTTGGAACATTCCCGCGACCACGGCAGGCGGTCGCCCTATCGGGCCCCGTCAATGCTGCTGACTGCTCTGTGAGGCGCGCGTGGAACAAGATGCGCCATTGACCAGGGTCTGGTCTTTACTGGGCGGCGAGCAGGGGTAGCTTGCTGCCTCGCAAGCCCGCTCTTTCGGTGGCCGGAGACCAATCCAAAACCAAAAGAGAGCAAAAGAGAGAGAAAAAAAAGAACCGCGATGGCTGGGGCGTGAGGAAGAGAATTGCCTCTCCCTCACGCGTTCAGCCTCCTCCTTCGCTATTTTCTAACGTATCCACTGTTGGGATACAGGCCAGGCCAGTAATCCACTATGCGGGCCCAAAATGTACATACATAATAAAGAGTTTTTCATTTCTCATGCTCTGAAAGTGCTTCTTTGTGCAGGGTATAGGCTGCACAAAATCGAATTTTGTGCAAAAGGGCATTAACGTATCTACTCATAAATGTATTATATTAAGGCAAAGAAAATGAGCCATACAGCCAAATGCAATAAGAAGTTCATAGATAAAATTTGTTATTATATAATATTTACTTTAATTTATTTGCCTTATGTGTTTTTTTAAGATATAATAGATATTAAAATTTTAATTCAAGTACGGTAGGTTAGTTGATTTAAGAAAATTATTATTACAAAATTAATTTAATAGTAGGCTGTAGGTATAGGTCTGCAGCCTAATATCAATGTCGTAAGATTTAAAAAAAATAAAGCGGTGGGAAACAGCTCTTGTTCTTTTTTCGTGCATTTATTAATTTCTTCAATTTGCTAAATTTATTAAAAATGTCCAATGAAGAAGAGGATTTAACAGTCTCTCCTAATACGCTTATGGAAATGAATGCAGAGAGAGTTGTGCAACAGATATTACCGCCAAAGTCTCCAGAAAAATATCTCAAAGTTTACGATAATTTTGTAAATTGGAGAAAAGAAAAAACAATTTCCTTCAGTATTCAAAACTGTTCTAATTTTACTTTGAATTTTAATGAAAGAAATGTTATGTTATACTACTGTTTTATTTCCTCGCAATCGAAGTGAAAAGTAGAGGTTATAACTCGTCCACAAAAACATTTTTATCCTCGACATTACTATCAGCCCTCGCCTTCGGCTCGGGCTGCTAAAAGTCTCGGATAAAAATGGTTTGTTTTGTGCACTTGTTGTAAAATCTACTATTTCACTTCTGATGCTCTGAAAGTGCTTCTTTGTGCAGGGTATAGGCTGCACAAAATCGAATTTTGTGCACAAGGGCATTAACGTATCTACTCATAAATGTATTATATTAAGGCAAAGAAAATGAGCCATACAGCCAAATGCAATAAGAAGTTCATAGATAGAATTTGTTATTATATAATATTTACTTTAATTTATTTGCCTTATGTGTTTTTTAAGATATAATAGATATGAAAATTTTAATTCAAGTACGGCAGGTTAGTTGATTTAAGAAAATTATTATTACAAAATTAATTTAATAGTAGGCTGTATAGGTCTGCAGCCTAATATCAATGTCGTAAGATTAAAAAAAAAAATAAAGCGGCGGGAAACAGCTCTTGTTCTTTTTTCGTGCATTTATTAATTTCATCAATTTGCTAAAATTGTTAAAAATGTCCAGTGAAGAAGAGGATTTAACAGTCTCTCCTAATACGCTTATGGAAATGAATGCACAGAGAGTTGTGCAACAGATATTACCGCCAAAGTCTCGGGAAAAATATCTCAAAGTTTACGATAATTTTGTAAATTGGAGAAAAGAAAAAACAATTTCCTTCAGTATTCAAAACTGTTCTAATTTTACTTTGAATTTTAATTAAAGAAATGTTATGTTATACTACTGTTTTATTTCCTCGCAACTGAAGTGAAAAGCCGAGTTTATAACTCGTCCACAAAACCATTTTTATCCTCGACATTACTATCAGCCCTCGCCTTCGGCTCGGGCTGCTAAAAGTCTCGGATAGAAATGGTTTGTTTTGTGCACTTGTTGTAAAATCTACTATTTTCGATGAAAGTTGAAGAAAAGTGATTTTTATGAAAGCACCCTAGCAGGGACGGAACAACTTTTCAAAAATGATACACGCGTTATAATTAAAACCGGTAGAATTTAGTAAAAAATAATTTCCCTTTAATTAACGGAAACTTTTTAACTCAATTGAGTTAAAAAGTTTCCGTTTTATTCGTTGAAGTGAATGTTAATTAGTCGGTTAGTTGTTTATTAGTTCTAAATAATTTCATCAAGCCCCAAACTAAAACTTCAGAACTTAGGAAATACCTTCTGAAGTATGGAAGAAGCATAACTGGTCTCATAGTATCCCAATTATATAAAACAATGTTCTCGGGAGTCTAAATTGAAAGGCCGGAAGTGGTACAAACTTTAGTACTTGACCCTTTTGGATTTGGTGCAAAGTATAAGAAAATAGCGAGGATATTTTTTTTGAAACTTCAGCATCTACACTTGGTTATGCGAAATACGATGAGGTTTAATTATGCGGTAGTTTATAATAATTATTTTCCCAGCCTATTAACGACTTGAACGCCGGGTTACGAGAATGTTCAAACGAGATACCGTGCCCAAGGAATGTAAGGGCAGTTGAAGCACAGGGTGGGTTTTTAGTCAGTAGAAGTCTGACACTCCCTTCCCCTCCACCCAGAGCGGGAAGAGTCACTAGATGATTTTCCCACCAAAACGCCTACAATGACATAAATACCAAACAAAGATATTATCGGTAATGTAAATCAATGTTCAATTCTTGCTTTCTTTCAATACTATCAAATTGAGCTTCATTCGTACTCAGTTTTTTTATGAGTTCCAGTCTTCTGGAGACTTTTCTAGAAGAGCAATTTGGCTGAGTTATTTTGCTCCTGAGTATATTTTGTAGACGTATATGCATTTAGTTAGGATGAGTATTGATACATAGTTAAAATAAAATAAAAACAGTATTTATCACTTTCACTGTGACATTCGCTAATAGACTTCACTATCGTTTCAAGTTTCAATTTGAAAATCTGTTAAGAAAACCCTGCACTCAAAACGTCCAATCAGATAACGTACTTGGCTTCATTGAAAGTTACATAACTGATTCCAAATAGGCTATCAACACATCACATCTCTTAATACTTGGACCATACCCAAGGAGTCGAAATACGAAAGAAGACGGGTCGTTAAATAACTCGCAGAAATACACGAGTAAGCCTTCACCGGTCCGGGGTTACGGGAAAGTTCTAATGGATACCGCGGCCCCAGAACACAAGAGAAACTGAAGAAACAGGTTGAGTTTTTAACAGTAGAAGTCCACCCAGAGCGACAGGAGTTATTTGACGATTTTCTCTCCGAAAAAAGAGGCCTAAAGATACGTTACGGGTTACGTTCTTCATTCAGATGAACGCAAACTTATAAAAAAAAAACCATGCATTTTAGAAACAAATAATGTAATTAATCTTTTATTTTTTGTGTTTTATCTTGAATTTAATGTTAATTTCTATCGTTAATTGTCTATTAATTTAATAATTACCTACTTGACTTATTATTGTTATTTAGCATACATGTATTTGTGCGCCGTTGAGGCAAAACATGACTGTGGTTTAATTTTATATAACATCTTGCATGCCATGTGTCATGCGCGTGCACAGGATTATGACAGGGTATGCGGCGGAGTAAAATCGGTCACAAAAACTTTTTCTTTTATAGATTTTTAGCATAGCCACAGCCACGCATCGCCACCATGCTACGATGCGTGGCTGTGGCTATGCTAAAAATCTATAAAAGGCAAAGTTTTTGTGACCGATTACTTCGCCGCATACCCTGTCATAATCCTGTGCACGCCCCTGCCATGTGTGTGTATACTCGTGTTTTGAACAAATAAAAGTTATCTTATCTTATCTTATCTTAAAAAAATAATATATTTTTTATAAACATAATCGCTAGAAGTAGCGAACCATCTTCAAAAATATTTTGGCTAGTAAGTAGATCATAATTTTTTCATGATATTTCATCTTCGGTCACGGGATCAAAAGCACGAAGAAAAGATAGTTATTTTATTTATATAGCACACAAGAGATCCCTTAATCCTATGAACCACTAAGAAAAAGAACGAATAAAAAATAAATTAAAGTAACAGGCAATAATAGTAATCCAGTAATTTTAAGCCCATAAACGATTTGGCTAAATAGCAATTAAGGCTAAATGGGCTGTTAAAACATCGCTAAAATATAAAAATGGCGGACTAACCGTACGAAACGAGGCTTGAAATTGTTAATTTTCTTAGAAATATATTAAAGTTAAGCCTTATAAGAAATGAAGATTTCACTCATTTAAAAGTCTACGTAAAAAAGAATTAAAAAGTAAATATTACGATATAGTACTGATGCTCACAATTTGTTAGTGAAGTCTTTTACAATTAAATAAATTGTAATAGATAACAATATTACATATATATAAGTAATAGGTATTTACATAACAAAATACATCACACATACGGTCATATAGTTGTCATATAGACTGCCTCTTTGGTCGACTGCAGATAACGAGATCTCGAAATCGATTCCCGGGTGGTCAATAGTGCCATCTGTGGGCACGGTAGTGCCCCCGCCAAGTCGGCACGGCTGTACCATCCTTTTCAACCGACGACAAAAAAGGAGGAGGTTATCAATTCGACGCGTATATTTTTTTTTTGTTTTTTTTTTATATATGATCACCGATTACTCGAAGACGGCTGAACCGATTTTGAAAATTCTTTTTTGTTTGAAACCAAGTCAGGATCTGATGGTGGGTTCTTGGGGAAATCGAGGGAATTCTTCAAATATTATAGGCACACCTATAGTGATTTTAGTATTTTTTATAGTAACTTGTGTAGTTGCATTCGAAAAGCACCATTTGCGAAGTGGACCTGATGATGAAGACTACAGATGGCCACTGGAACTACTTAATATATAAGTAGGAATAATAAGTATTTCATGGGTTCCGCTTTGATTGCTTGAATATGGTTATTAAGCACAATATGCTCATCAGAATGCATATGGTGAAGTGAAGCTGATGGTGAAGTACCAGGAGAACTCCTCAACAATTAACGGTCCAGCATTGGGAAAAGCAATATTTTGTAAAAGGTTATAAGTAGTTGAGATTTAGGCTTTTGTAACTAGGTAAATTATAAATCGACCAACTAAAAAGAGCCTTTAACTTTAGATTCATTTTTCTTTAATGTTTATTGAATTACGAAATTTGGATAAAACTGCATTTAAAAAAGTAATTATTTTAATTTGTTTTGACTGTATAACGATACTGTGTAATTTACGTAGATTAAATTATTTTTAGGATATAAAATTACCTACATTAAAAATTATCGTAATCGATTCTGAACAAACTAATATCAGGATGTGCATTAATAATGTTACTTACATGGTGTATAATTGTGTCTTATAAAACTATTGCGAGATAAGAATTAAGTTTTATCTAATTCTTATTTCGTTTATTACATTTTATAAACATATTTTTTACATTTTTAAATATTTCTATAAAAAAAAAATCAAAATATAAAAAACAGTAGCCCACCGGTATCGGGAACAGGATCCAAGCTACCGGTGGTCAGAGCTCTTGAGAGAGGAACCTTCTAACAATTCGCGCCATGTTCAGAAGAACTGCTTTCTGATTTCTGATCTTTAGATCCAGCAGCCCAACGAGAGCCTCCTAAGATGTTTGTCGAGGCTCTTGGCTATTATGCCATTAGCTAAGACGACTATTAAATTATTATTATTTCATTTATTCAATCCATTTACACTTTAAAAAAAATATTATTATTAAATAATGTAATATTATAAAAGAATATTATGTTATTTAAAATTAAATTAATTATTATTTAAAATATTACTTAAATTATTATTATTACATAATTTAATTACTTAAATAACATAATCAGCCTATAACGTCCCCGTTGTTGAGATACAGTCCTCCTGTCCGTGAGAGGGAATGGTCCCTCTTATAGAGTGGATGCCTATGTCCCAGTAGTGGGTACATTATTGGCTTAATTATTATAATTAAATAGATAGATAGATTTTATAGATAGATAGTTCGGGTTGGAAAATAGTTTCAATTAATATTCTACATAGAAATTGATATAGCCCGACTGGAAGTCACAATGTCCGAACGAGATAGTAATTATCCTCAAAAATAATTTAAATGAAAACTGAAATTGCCGTTCCTTACTTAACGCCTTGAGTGCTTTGGGGGCAAGTTTATTTTCTTCGTTTATATTAAACAATTAACAATAACTTTTATCGTTAGTAATTCAGAGATGTTTACACAAGCTTGTAAGGACACCTTTCACGTAATTTGACGCAAGAAAACAGCTTCACTTCTGAGGAGAGTGAGGGACAGTCGCAACAGCACCCTGAGAACGGTGAGTGAGAGTGTGTTCTCTCCGATTATGAAGAAGTTTGTGCGGAGGGTGATGGGTGCCAACGGTTTATGCTACTAATATTTTATGGGTCCTATAGTCCGAAATAAAAACGTTTTTAAGTTTTATCTTGTTAAGTCCCACTCGTGAATCGATTGTGAACTTCACACGCGTTTATGAAGCTACCTAGAAGAACAGCGCTTTAAGTACAAGTTTTAGAAAGTTATGAACCGGGAAAACTTCATTGTGATGTGAAACAACCCACGTGAAAAATTTAGGGTTTAAGAGATTGATGACGAGACGACGTCCAGCATTCGAACCCTGGCAAGTACTTTGTGTAATTTTCATCATCAACACTGCTCTCAAAAAAAGAAAGATAATATCATAAGGAAACCGGGATAATTTAGGACCAAAAAAATCTTAGGGCCTAGGACTAGGCCCTGGTCGTGGATAACGGAACCTTTTCTCTAATAAAAATAAAGCCTGTGTGACACTTAGTAAACAAGAATGCTAAATAAAACAATTAAACGTTCTACATGAATGTGATTATGGTATAACAGAAGAAATTCTCAGTCTTAATGTAAATTACACTCACACACACACTATAGCTTCAACGGCTACGGCTGCCTAGGTAGTGTAATGGTCGCAAGTGCGACTGCTGAGAAAGAGGTCTTGGGTTCGATTCCCAGGTCGGGCAAAAAGTGCTATTAATAATAATAAATAATAATAAAATTGTTTATTTGGAACAAAAACAATAGACAAGCAAACAATTCAAGGATGGTAGCTGCAAAAGTTAAAACTGGCGCAGCTACCAACGCCCAACTCCTAATGAGTAGCGTTGTTCCAGCAAAATACAAAATTCATTAAATTAAAATAAATCAAAATGTGATAAATTAAAATATAAAATACGTCCAAATCAAAATACAATTACATTAAAATAAGTAAAATTTAAATTCAAAGAAAATTATACCTATTCAAAATTATACAATAATAATATTATATTATACATTATTAGAACGATAATATTACGTTAGCTTTCGCTAATATAAATTTCTCAGTAGTAAGCAGCCCGGTCTTTGCGTGTTGGCGGTGTAATACCCTTGAGCTTCGGAAATCACGTCAAATTGTTGAGCCTACGCCTGATCTCTTTCTGGTCGTACCGTCCCATCTGACTACAAGAGTACAGGAACAGAGAGGGGACCTGTATTTGCGCACTTCTCCACTCGGTATAGCTCAGGCACAGGCTCATTTTATTTTTTTCATACTTGTGTTAGTGACAACTTATAAATCTATACTAATATTATAAAGCGGAAAAGTTTGTTTGTTTGTTTGTTTGCTTGAACGCGCTAATCTTCGAAAGTACTGGGTGGATGTGGATGCAATTTGGTATGGAAGTAGCATGAAGCTTGAGGAAGGTTATAGGCTACTTTTTACGCGACTGCAAAAAAGGAGAGTTATGTTTTTACCGTGATAGAATCCACGGGAGCGAAGCCCCGCGTGAGTACTAGTTAATAATATTATTATTATATCAGATGAGAGAAACGTAAAATAATTAGAAAAAAAGATTCAACATTAAATTTTTCATATTCAGCAGTCCTTTGAGCTGCGTATTTATTCTCGAGGTCCGGGAAAGCATATGCCACTGCCAAAGGAAATACCAACGTCAACTGAAGGGATTATAATAAAATTCAGATATTTTACGTCACATACAGTAAAGCAGTTTCCCTCGAGTAAGCACATAGATGCTCTTACCGCAGTAAAAGTATTCATAAAACCTTAAAGTACATGTTCATTTCACATCACAGTCACATTTTTGGTGAAATACTGTAGGTATAATTTATTCCTGAAAGATAAGTCAAACGAGTTCTGGAATACAAAAATGTGTGAATAAGCTTTGTCACATTACTATTGAAAATATTATTTTTTTTATAGATGATAGTTACATTTGATCACTATCTCTCCTGAATGATGGTAAGCGATGATGTGTTTGAAGATGAAACACGCTTACCTAAAAGAAACCTATTCTCTCTTTACTTAAAAACTTCCAGATTATAGATATACAAAACACAGAGTGAATTTCACTCCTATCTAAATATATATAACTCAAAGGTGACTGACTGACTGACTGACATAGTGATCTATCAACGCACAGCCCAAACCACTGGACGGATCGGGCTGAAATTTGGCATGCAGGTAGATGTTATGACGTAGGCATTCGCTAAGAAAGGATTTTGCGAAATTCCCACGGAATCGAGATTTACACGGGAAAATCTTCCCACGCAGGCGAAGCCGCTGACACAAGCTAGTTAAAAATAAAATACATAAATTTTTAAAAGAACGTACAGAACGGAATAAGGCGTTACTTTGTGGAGAGCTATACCAAACTAATACTTCAGAAATATTACATATCTAGTCTTAATTCCGCCAAGAACTAGATGATCAATCTTGCACGCAGTATGCAGCATCGCCCACCTGCCCGCAAATATGGGTATAAGTTTGCAGAAGGAATGCAATAATAAAAAGACACACGAAATACAAACATACGACCGTGACACGTGTTTCGCTCCTCCACGGAGCATCATCAAGAGACGTTGAACCGTCGACTGTTGCGCTGCAAAACAGCAGTTTCTATTGACGAGTTTGAGATAACTATTAGTTCAATTACTGGGCAGAAAAGAACAGATATGCAGCCATACAGCCAGACCAGAAACATCCATAATTTCTGGGTTTCTGGTGTAAATTGAACCCTCGATTGGCGCAGTGCAGCAGTAGATCGCTTAACCATTGTGTCAACCGATTGAAGAGCCTATCAATGAAACCATTTTAACAATATTCGATTTACAACAAAAACAAAAATGCGTAAACGCAAACTCTAACAAAAAAGTACCCAATTTAACACGAACGCTTTACCGATTCCAGATCAATCCGATTTAAAAAAATACCTGGTGCAAAGTACTCACTGTTAACAAAGGTCAATGATGCTATTACAGAGAGTATAAAAAGCGAAAGTACCTAGCGCTAAAATGTCTGCAAATAGGTCTAAAACGAGCGCTCGCACATTCATCGTTTGTTGCGGAACGTCGGCGTCGTAAAATGGTGCTTCTACCATTGTTGTGAATAAAGTGTACAGAGTATTGGAATTTATCGCTTTTGACGCTGTCAGAAATGTTACTAATAAATAAAAACGTTTTACAATAAAAAGTACTTAATATCAGAATTTCTGTTTTTGTTTCACCCTACAAATATAATGAAATAAATAAAGAGTAATTTTTGTTTCCGAGGACACAAGCTTTTTTTATTATTTTCCTATTTTTCTCAGCAAACCCTTTTATTTCATACGCATAGATATAATAGAAGTGCACAAAAAATAACAAGTCCGCCATCTTGAACCGTCTGCCATATTGAATTCAAAAGGACGGAACTTAGCTAACTATCGAAACTAAACGTGTAGGTATATGCTTTCACCTTAATCAGCTGGGGACAACTGTTTTAAAATCGATTTAAAAGATTTGACTCGGAAATAAGATTATTTACGATAGTAAGCCTAAAACAACATAAAAAGTACTTTAAATTTACTATTAGAAATTAAATTAGGTTAAAATTTACTAAATGGTCGTGTTTTAATCATAGAAGATACATGCATCGAGCTAATTCCCTCGGCTATCAGCAGGACTTGCTTGATTTACCTCAAAAACCACGAAATGTTAAACTTTTCGTACAACGATCCTGCATATTACAATTTGAACAAGTATAATGAACTAGCTTTTGCCCGCAGCTTCGGTCGCGTGAAAAATTATTTTAGTGAAAAGAAAGTAATGCATTCTCCAGTTCCTCGACTATGCCTACACCAAAATTACATCGTTCCATCGCTCTATTTTGACGTGAAAGAAAAATAAACAAACAAAAAAAACGAATATTTTATAATATGGTAATAGATGCTCACACTTGATTAGATCAGAACGAATGGCATAGACATCTTTTTAAAAACGTTACCTCTTGTTAGAAATTCAGCCTGTATCGTGATTGCATTTTTGAAAACACCCAGACCCGGAATATAAATCTTTAGGCTATATAAACATTTCTTTCACTGTGGGAATCGAACCCGCTACACCACACAAGATGCAGCAGCCGATCGCTAAACCACTGCGCCAACCGTTTTGTCGGAAAAGAGATTTCAACTTCTGATTGTATTTCGGTTTTTCTTCTCAGTGTAGTCAACTGGGAAACACCGGCGTCATCTAATTTAGAACCAGAAATGTTACATATCTATGTCCCATTTATATAAAGATATAATCTATACCTACATAAAAATAAAATTGAAATGTCCGTCTGTGATATCATAATTACTGTGTTTCTTCAAGTGGTTATAGTTTAATACACGTTACCAAATCACAAAAAAAAAACTTTTTTTACAGATCTGTCTGTTTGTCCGAGATAATTTCTGAAATGGCTAGATCCAGCTTAATGGGACTTTCACTGAAAGATAGAGGAAGTTATGTGGCAATTTATAAAGCAACATAGGGCAGAGCTAGGTAATCAATATAATTTATTATAATCAAAAAATTAAATAAATTATACCAATATATTTCGTTCATATCCTCATTACCCGCCATCATTTCCGAAGTGACTTCCAGTAGTAATTTACTATTAGGATCGGTCCAACTAATAAGAGGCTTTTTATCGAGTTTTATAGAAGCTTTGCAGCTTAATGACCGCCCTCAGGGAGGAAAGAGGGATCTCAACCGATGTCGAGATGCCGATAATATTGTAGTACGGGGCAACTATAATATAGTCCATTTTTTCTAGTACATAGGTGGTTAGTTTTCAAAAGAGCCGTGGACAAGCTTGTGGATATTGCTAACTGCTTACCCATACGCATAAAACGTTTTGGGAATACTTTCATTTTGCGTACGACTAAGAAGTGGAATTCCCTGCCGGAATCTTCTATGTTTCCTGATAGCTAGATAACCTGGGGGGTCTTTAAGTCATGAGTGAATAGGTTACTTATAAGTAAGGCGCTTCATCTCCGATCGCATCATCGCTTACCATCAGGTGAAATAGTGGTCAAACGCGAGCCTATCCTATCCTACTATCCTACTAATCCTACTTAATATTATAAATGCGAAAGTTTGTGAGGATGGATGGATGTTTGTTACTCTTTCACGCAAAAACTACTGAACGGATCTGAATGAAATTTGGTAAGTATATAGTTGGCAGCCTGGAATAACACATAGGCTACTTTTTATCCCGAAATTCCCACGGGATCGGGATTTGCGCGGGAAAACCTTCCCACGCGTACGAAGTCGCGGGTTGAAGCTAGTTATCAATAAATGAAAATAGTTATGCTAACAAGGAGGAGGGGAATTAAAATAACTAAATTTCTACTTACGTAAGTAATTCTAGAATGACCTTTTAATACCTATGTCAAAAAGGTTGGGTTACAACCTTTATCCAGAATTGTACTTACATGACTGGCACCGAACCCTTTTTCGTTATTGCGAACCCAAAAACAATCGAAAGACTACATGGTAGTCTTTCAAACAAATTGCAAAGATTTAAGTAATTTTATTAGGAATTCTTACGACATTTTACTTTTCCACGATGTACAGTCTGTTTTTAGGGTTCCGTAGCCGAATGGCAAAAAACGGAACCCTTATAGTTTCGATATGTCTGTCCGTCTGTCTGTCTGTTTGTCTGTCTGTCTGTCTGTCTGTCCGTCCGTCCGTATGTCACAGCCATTTTATTCCGAAACTATTAAGACTATACATGTGAAACTTAGTAGATAGATGTATTCTGTGAACCGCTTTCCGATTTTAAGAGAAAATTTAAAAAACATTTAAAATAAAGGGGGCTCCCCATACATGACAACTGAAACAGAAATTTTTTTTTTTCATGAAACCTATACGTGTGTGGTATCTATAATAATGACATTATGGTTTCTAAAATGACTTTTTCATAAAGTTAATCGTTTAAAAGATATACGCTTCCAAAGTGGGAAAATGTGTGCCCCCCCCTCCTCTAACTTCTATAATAATGAAGTGAAAAATCTAAAAAACCTATATGTTGTAGATCTTAATGTAAACTTTCAACCAAAATTAGTTTGAACGAAATCGGGTTAGCAGTTTTTGAGATATAGCATATTTTCTAAAACCGCAAATATAACTTTGTAATTCATACAAACACTAAGAAAAACAAAGTTATTTAGCGTAGTTGTAAAAATGTAAATAAGATAGTTTAAGAATTTTTTAAGGTTTTTTTTTTATTCGTCAAATAAATCGCACCCTTCCTGTAAGAAAGCGGTAAGTGAATTCGGACAACTTTTCAGGAGCTTAAAAAATAGTGTCCAACATTGTTAAAAAAATCCCAGGAGTAACTTATAAATAACAAAAGATGGCATTTAGCAGCGGCGAAATGATAAAGTTTCCTATTTTTCATTGTGTTATGTATACTGTGAAATAAGGTTGAATTAAACGGTTACCTAAATAATCCCCGAAACTGTTACAAAAGATGGCCGGTGTAAAAATGAATATTGCTTTGTTATGATCTTTGGTGTACCGCATCGGCTGCGTTAAGTGTAGTTATTCCATTATTCATGTTACAATTTTAGGCTAGTCTGAAAGTGTAAGTATGAATTACGTAGTTTTTACACGAAAAATTCATTTAAGTAAACAGAAATACATACTTTATGCATGCGAAAGTATCTACGTTTTGCTGGAGCTTCTGAATAAACTTGTTTATTTATTGGAAAAATATTCAAATAATGAAGTGTATCATCGTAAACTTCTATTTTACTGTTCACAGCTTGTCATGTACAAAAATTGTATGTCAATACTATATAGATTTATAGTAATTAAAGAAAAAGTTAAATTGCTGTGTTTCAATCATATTAATCGATTTAGATTATGTTTGTATGTGTGCTAAGAAAAAACGTGCTGTAGAAGTGTAGAAGTATGTAAAATGAAGTGCCTAAAAATAAAATAATAGTATTTTGCTTAGCCTTTACCGAAGAATATCGGAGTTGGCTAACAGTCCAACCGGATACAGCTCTACAAACCATTAGCTGGGTAATACAATACCTCTTGTCACAATACCAGTGTCTGATTTTCTGCCTTCTAAATACCCGTAGCAACGTTTAAAGATATACAAAGTGGAGAAGACAATACGATCATAAATTTACCATAACCTAAATGATGATCTCCTTAGTCCGTACAAAACATGTATTCAGGATTTTTTTTCTATTTTCATATTATTCCACAGGCTTTATTTAGCTACTGTGCTTCCACGCAGGGTCAAATATCCTGCGTTTAAGCACAAAAGCTCTCCCACCATGAAGGTTTTAAGTCAATTCAAAGCATCTTTCACTACAAAACGGCAATTTCATACTTTTACCTGCATTATTTAGATTATTTGAAAATAACTTTTTATTTTGATGTCACATCTTATTTTATCCTCACTATGGTTTCCTCTGGATTAGTATTGTCGGTGTTTTCATTTATCGTCGTATCATCTTTCCCACCTTGTATATATACAATTATTATCGAAGGAAACTAGATATGAGGTATGTTAACATCGTCACCCCGTCTTCAAGGTAAAGGCAATGCTCGTCAAGGGAAGATTTTCCCATGTGGCTGTCATTAACCTCCTCAAGATCATTAGTATAACTGAACTGAATTAACTTTAATAGGCTTGTATTTTGATCTTTTTTAATTAAATTATTGCCAAAAAACAAAATCATATTAAAAATTTTCATCCTTAAGTAAAAGGAAGTTCTTACTCTTATCCGTACTAAACTTTTGAATTCCTACCTACAACCTCTTAGTTGGTACGGGTGTCCCCGTCACTTGACTCTAACGAAAATACGCATTTAATGCTTAATACGGATTACTGAATCGAAAATTGGTCACTCACTCCCATTCGTTTTAAACTACCTATCCAAAGATACGCCATATAATGGGGTAGGGGAAATACTCAAACAAAAAAGTTCTTAATCTTATAGGCACTAAACATCGAATACCTACAAAGAATTATTATAAGCTAATCTATATAAACCATTATAGTAACCCCTCTCAAAGATCTCAAGCTATTGTCTGCCCATAAATATTTAAAGTAGGCACGCCCTAACCTATTAAAATTATAATCAGAATACTCCACAAAGGAATATCGTATTTTCTTAATTTACGCTGCGTTGAACCATTTTGCATAGCAAAGGCTGGGTTAATATCTTAAGCACTACGTACTAGGGAGAAATTAGTTACATACATTATTAACTTAAACTATTGTGCAGACTTTTTGAATAATATGTTATTTACACACAGCAGTAATCAAAGGACTAAAATTGTTAATATCTTTTCTTAAAATGGGCTTCATCAAAAGTCACCCAAAGGGCAGTGGTAAAGGCTATGTGCATATGCCTTGTTTTTATTAAATTTGGTAAATTTTAATCTATTTATTAATTTAAACTTTATACAAAACATGGGCGGACTTAACCCAAAGGTCGATTGGTAGAGAATGTCTTGCTACATGCAAGGCATTCTCTAACAGTCAACCGTTGGGTTAAAAAAAATACAGATTTTTTTTATTGATAATAGGCTCGCGTTTGACCACCATCTCACCTGATGGTAAGTGATGATGTGGTCGATGGAGCACGCTTACCTAAAAATAACCTATTCACTCTTGACTTAAAGACACCTAGGTTATAGCTATCGGGAAAACAGACTCCGGCAGGGAATTCCACTCCTTAGCCGTACGCACAATGAAGATATTCCCAAAACGTTTAGTGCGTATAGGTGGGATGTCCACCATGTAACGATAGCGCATTGCCGTTTGTCTTGTAGTCCGATGATGGAATGGGCTTGACGGAATTAGATTGTGTAATTCCATCGCACACTCCCCGAAATGTAACCGATAGAGAGATTGTGATAGGTTTACAAAACAATGAAATGAAATAATAATTATACAACGTGCAATTTAAAGGGTATATACATACCAAGTGCATGGCTTCTTTGGATGATAACAAACGATATGGCAAGGGTTTTGTAATCCTAAATCTTCGTGTGTAGAACTTATTACAAATACCAATACACTGATACCAGAGACCGAATTTTTCAAATTAAGAAGAACGAAGAAAATTATCGTTTTATTGGCAAGTGACGTGGAAAGTGATGACTCTCATAGTGCTGTGACACGTTTGTTATTACTGGTATTCAAAATCACTTATTTTGAGCTGAAACTTTGCATAGAGATACCAGATGTTGTCTTCAGCCATTTTGGATAGATATGGGGTTTCCGTTACACATTGTATATACTTAATACTAATAAAATACATATATATATATATATATATATGCTAAAATAATAGACTGGTAAATACTGTGTTTTATAATATATTTTTTTTAAATCTTTATACTTACTAACATAATTTGAGAAGACAATTTTTTTTCTGGGTGTGAAAATCTTCAAATGAGTCATGCCGCTGTGGGTGGAGCGGAATGAGTGTCAGACTTCTACTGACATCGACAACATACTGTTGTCGGCGACGCAACGAGTCCCGCGCGCGCTTCAAAGAGCAATCAGCAGCATTGACGGGGATTTATCCCTATTCCTCCATTGCTGACTTTGCAGATACCGTAGCCCCAGACCGCAAGGGCAACTAAATGAGCAGGGTGGGCTTTTAGTCAGTAGAAGTCCGAAACACCCTTCCACCCGATCCTGAGCGACAGGAGCCATTATATGATTTTCCCACCGAAATTAATGACTATTCTTTTTTCGTTTCTATAGAAATAATTTTTATATGACAAATAACGTTTGCCAGGACTTCTGATATAGAGAATTAGAGATATAATTACCACACCATGAAGCCGCAGGCAACACTGTTAAATATAGTTTTAAGCTCACAACACAGAGGCTAAATTACAACTTTAACAAAAATAAATAACAGCTAAAGCCTTAGCAAAGAAAATCTGTTCAGGTAGAGATTTATTGATGAGTCAGCCTGGCAGTATACAATGGTGTTGCTCCACAAACCATGACGCACTTAATTTCCTATCCTGTGTGTCCCACCAACTGATCGGTCCTGCAGGACTTGATGGAAGCTTCTGACAACGGTGCCAGACTTGTTGCCCAGTTTTGGGCGGGCTCAATTTTGCATATTTGCCTTCGACTTTTATGTTATAAATCATTCTCTTCGCATGTTGTTGCCTAACTTGCATAGATTTAGAGAACATTCATAGATTGCCCCAACCTTTTTCGTAACCGTTTAACAGATAAAGCTTTTGAGATAAGTCAGTGAATGCGATGCAATGCGTAGACTATTTAATTAAAATAAATACTTCAAGTTTGACTTTGGAATGGTCACGACGCAAAACTAAGTTTAATCATTTATTTACATAAGTACTAGATAACTTGCGGCCTCGTCCGCGTGTATTTCGAAATAATTTATTGGCTAGCATTCATAAATAATGCACCTTACTACAATGATCTTCAGTCATGAGGGACCAACCACATAGATATATCTAGATAGTTATTTACGTTGCACTGAATTTTTATTCCTTTGCCTAGTCATACAGGGTCGAGTGGTAGGCACGAGGCCGCGCGGAAGATCACCGATGAGATGAACAAATCAGATAAGGGCTGCTCTCGGTGACCCAGTGCACGAATGTACCAGAAAGGCTGCTGCAAGAGACGAGTGGCGGCGCACTATGAGGCGGGTCACTCAACAGAAATAACGACCACAATCACTCTGCCAAGAGTGAAACGGCGAGGAAGAATTTTTATTTTAAGTACCTTCTATGTAAGGTACCAGCTTAATCATAATAATAAAGCGCAAGCATTCATAACTTAACATAATCAGTCTTTTAGTTTAGCTTAGTTCCCACAGCTGGGAACTGGGCCTCTCTAGGAGAGGGATTTTTTTTTTAAACATAAAACATTCTTTATTACCAGAAAGATTATATACTCATTACAATTGAAATTCCCTGACTCCTGAACTAGTTGTAAACTGTATGACAGGAGCCAGCGTATGACCAGTGTAGGTCCAGTGCGTGTTGGTGCATGTCTTCGAACTTTTGGTCCTAAGACAAGCCAGTTTCCTCAAGATGTTTTGCACCGATTTGAGAACAGTAGTGATAAAATAAATTACAAAAAGTAACGTATCTGACGCGTTCAAACCCACGACCTGATTTGCAAGTCGGGCTCGTAACCACTGAGCCACCAGTGCTCTCAGCTTAATATTTTCCTAATAAACTCCCAAAGCTACGCTAACTAGATTTTTGGATCATAAATATGCATTGAGATGAAAATATGGAGTTATCTCGTCTATTTACATACAAATTGACATATGTCAAGTACGTGCCCGGCTTTAGGGAGAAATATATAACGTCATGATGTAAAGAAAAAATGACAACGTGACTTGAGAGATAAAGGAAGATACTGAATGGATTTAGACGTCACTTCTCGGAAATCCGTGACTAATTATTTTTAAGCTATACTTTACTGGGAATAGTGGTGGCCCAGTGAAATTGAAATTGAAAAACATTTATTCGGACGAAAACACACACAACAACATACAATACAAAATTACACACATTATAAAAAAAAAAATCGTAAAATAATCGTTGGATAAAAATAATCGTTGAGCATTACTACATCGAAAGGGACACCAACTCAGTATTTGCTGGGCGGGAGACACCCAGCGCTGGTTTTCAGTTGGCACCCAGCAGTGAGTGAGTGGTTACGTGCCCGACTTAAGAGTTGTTGGTTTGAACCCAGAGAAGGGTACTTTACTTTGGGTAATTTATATCATTACTTAGCCTCGTTGGTCGAGTTCTTACAAGTGCGAGTGCTGAGAATGAGATCTCGGGATCGATTCCCGTGTCGACAAAAAAGGGCTATTGGGTTTTTCTGTAAGGAATTTCTTAGTAGTAGCCCGGAGTTTGGAAGTTGCTGGTGAGATACCCCCATGGCTCAAAAAGCACGTTATAATATATAAGTTGAGCTACGCGATATTTGACAAATGCTTGCACTGCTTGGACGGGCCTGCTCAAATCTGTTTTATTGTCCTCTAAAGGGCGCCACAGACATTAACCTACATGGCTCTCACATGATTTGATCACTTCATATTGTCTGCACTTTAAAAGAGACGTTGACCTCTGAGTTTGTTTCAGTGTTTCTTCTCAGAGTAGTCAGTTAGGAAACACTGGCCTCATCTAGTTTACATTTACGAAAAAAAATGACGTGTAAGAGTGTTATTTTTAACCCATTTGCAAAATAAACATCATTATTTCATTATTTCATTATGCCATCGGTTCCGGCTGTCATTTGCACATCTTTAGCGGCCGTTACGGGTAAAGAATATACCAAGGGGTATCGCGTTACCCAGCTACTGGGTTGTGTAGGTAATTACTAATACTCAGCATTCGGTTACACTGGAAGCCGACCCCAATATAGTTGCGAAAAGGTTAAGCAGATGGAGAAGAATAAAATCATGATGAAAACCAGCATGTCCTGGAACCAAAAGATCGAAGACATGTAACATTCAACATGACAGGCCTGTTGGTATAGTGCTCAGTGGCCCTGACTGCTATGCGCAAGGTCGTGGATTCGATTCCCACCCAGGACAAATATTTGTGTGATGAGCACGATCATTTGTTCTTTGTCTGGGTGTAATTTATCTATAACTAGTACTCACGCGGGGCTTCGCTCCCGTGGATTCTATCACGGTAAAAACATAATTCTCCTTTTTTGCAGTCGTGTAAAATATTGCCTATAACCTTCCTCAAGCTTCAAGCTACTTCCATACCAAATTGCATCCAAATCCACCCAGTACTTTCGAAGATTAGCGCGTTCAAGCAAACAAACAAACAAACAAACTTTTCCGCTTTATAATATTAGTATAGATATTATAATATTATATATATAGTATAGAAATATATATGTATGTTTATCAGTTGTACTCATACCACAAGCTTTGCTTAGTTTGGGACTAGATGGCGTTGTGTGTCAGTTGTGGAATATTATTATTATTATTATTATTCACTAACCCGCATGGGGCCTGCGTGGTTGATTAAGCATGGTCCATTCCTTCGCAAAGACTTGTGTTACAGACAGAGTAAACGTTATAGGCTGATTATGATCATGATTCTGTACGTACATCCATATGTATGGAATTCATACATCCATCCGTACAGTACTGTAACGGGGCGTGTGTGTACTCGGGATTTTCAATATAAACGCGGCTGGTTTTATACTTTGTATAATATTATGTTTACATTTTTATGGAAGATTATTCTAATTACATTTTCACGTTATTTTAATATTGAGTCTACTTATGTGGGCGGCGCGGCGTCCCAAGCAATTCTCTCTCGTTAAAAAACAATTTCTTCGCATGTCCAACATTGCAATCCAAATTCAAACTTTTCAAACTATGCCAGCCAGTGCGGTAGGCTGACCGCTCGCATAGCAGACCTCCACAGTACCATGATAAATAATACTAAATGATAAAGTGAAGACTGATAATGTGATTACGAATTTAAGTTACTTATTCTTGTATCAAAAAACATAAGAAATGAATGGATTTTGATTTCATTATCCTATTATTATCTTCAAATTGTTTTTTGTAGTATTCATATTCGCAAAACATTCGCAATGGCAGAATTCGCAGAATATCCCCGAATGCGAATGCGAATACGAATATTCGGTACATCACTAGTATGGATGTTTGTTACTCGATCAGACGAGAACGTCACCACGCCGCTGTTTGGGCCGGCCCACAAAAATCGTGTGTTTCTTACCTAAAAACAACACCACGGACACTAACCTTACATGGTTTTCATATAATTTGACCAGTACGATGTGATCTCCAGAACCAAGTACCTGGATAACACGATACCCCAGTGGAAGACTGATGTCAGATTTTCTGGCTTCTGGCTTTCCTGTAATCACTGTCTAAGATGTACATATGAAAGCTGGGACCGACGCCTTAAAGTGCTTTCCGACGCATGGAGTTGAAACGAAACGTTGCTTAACCTTGAAAATTGAGTTATTATTTATTTATTTACACTTTATGCACATAGATACAAAGGCGGACTTAATGCCGTAGGCATTCTCTACCAGTCAACCATGAGTGGTGTAGAGATAGAGTGGAAGGTGCAATATGTACAGATGCCAGCACATGAAGCTACCAGAAACTCTCAAATTTTCCCAATCAACCTTGAACCTAATTTCTTTAACAATAAACATGAAAATTTATTAAAGAAATTTGACAGATTGTTGTAGCTTGATGTGCTGGCGTCTGTACGTGAAAATTATATTGGGAAAAATAATGATAATAATAGTGATAACACAAAAAACCTAATATCATAAAATCGAAGTATTATAAAATAGAAATCTACATAAATAATATACCTACATGAATAAATACTTATTATTATATTATTTTGCCACATTCCTCCATTAAAGTGTATGAACTTTAATACGTTCCCTGTACATGCATGAGGGCACTGTTACCTCACGACATCCCGTTAAATACATTTGACGTTTTTCTGGGCGTGTGAGTAGAAGTTTGTTTGTGCGTGAAAATTACCTAAACTAAAACCTATTTTAGGCTATTGTTCAGGACTGCAATTGGCCCAGTGCAACGATAACTGGGGTGTCCTAAACTGTCCACGGTACGTGGAGCTATAAACGTTGCTTACAATATTTACACAATAATGGTACCACTAACCTGAGTGCTGGGGACGCCAAGCAAGGATCCTTTTGATCGCGTCCGTGTGGTAGGTATGTAATATGAGATGAGTAATTGAAAAGTGTGATGTAAGTCAAGTGTGTGGACGTTCACAAGGCGCCGTCTCCAGATAGCGCGGTTCCAACTCAGCATCACACCCAACTCACACCGTGGTAGAAGTTAATTTTCACTACCTTTTTTCAACAAAGCGCGTGCCACGCGGATGGCCATCAACCGGCGATAGATCCGAGAAATATCCCTGGATTCTCGTCAATCCGGGAGTACAAAGTTCAACAATAGATAATTCGCGCCCCAATTATCGGTTTCAACAGGCGATTCCAACGATATTTTACCAATTATAATTAACTCAAGAGGGTCCCGACGACCGGCATTTTTTCCAACCAAGCAAAGTCTATCTGTCAAAGTCAAGTCATGTCAAGATCAAATTCCTTATGTCAAAAGGGTGCGTTCTGTTTCACGTCGGACCGAACAGCTATTATCATAGAAATCTGAAGTGTATGTGTAAGTATGATTACAATTTTATACGCAGACATGGAACGTATTAATAGAATAAAATTACTTTATAATATTTATCGTCGCCTATGGATAAATAAGATATTAATCTTATAATTGGAACTTTACGAAATGGGAGTAGATAAGATAATTTATTCGACAGTGGAACCTTCATTCTTATTAAGTAATTTAATTCAAGCTAGCAGGAAGCTAGGTAACAATTTATTATACAAAAAAAATTAATAGTTATTAAATCACGCAAGCTTTTCTTTGTACTGTTAAGTCGTGAAAAACATTTTTCATGATGAATATTCATTTCTTTGGTAATTCGTTTTTCACTCTTTGTCCTGGAGTCACGCAATTCTTTATGTAAATTATGATTTGATTAGTAATTTTAATTGCCTATTATTTTTTGCGCATATTTAATAACCATTTTGAAGTGATGAAAGTAATGCAGAGGCAATTGACATTAAAATTGTTTGAGATTTGATTTAATATCTTTGACTCTCATCAGTGTAGTTGAAGAGGTAGGTCACACATTTTTGACTCTATTGTAAATCGTTAGAACTATATACTAAAACCAGTTTATATTTAATTTATGTAAATTCATCTTTGGCAAAAAATATTAATGTCAGTACTGTCAGTGCACAATAAGGAAAGACTAGACCATTTCATCAGACATTTATTATTATTACATACATACAACTATCTTTATAGGAATTGCCAATTTGATAGTGTAGAAAAGAAAAACATATGTATTTTGTAAAATTCAATTTCATTATGATAATCAAGTCTCCAAAAATATAATCATGGACATATATAATCAGAATTAAGAAAAGATTAATGGACAAAATAATCAACAAAAAACCAATAAAGCATAATCAATAAAAATAACCAATATGATATATAATAAATTAAAAATAATTAGTAAAATAGTCACTAAAAATAATCCATTAAAAATAATCAATAACAAAAGATAATTATAAAAAAAATAGACTATAATATTGAAAAACTAGCAATCGCGCGAGGCTTCGCTCCCGTATACTTTATCACGATAAAAAATATAACCCACCTTATTTACAGTCGGGTAAAAAAAACGCCTATAACCTTCCTCAAGCCTTAAGCTAATTCCATATCAAATTTTATCCAAATCCACCAAGCACTTTCGAAGATTAGCGCGTTCAAACAAGCAAACAAACTTTTTAGCTTTATAATATTGGTATAAATGGGCAGGCACATATGTAATTATGTAGCTATGAAACTAAACGCCATATGAGGAGTGTCTGTTCAAAATGGTATGATATATTGAAAAAAAAAAAATTTTTGACCGCGTCTTTTCTTGTAGGGTGAATTGCATGATGTCTCCAAATATAAACATGCTAAGAGGCCTATTTCCCTATTAATTTTACGACAAACGTTTGTGAGTCTGTCCAAAAGGGACTAGATTTGGTCTTTAAAGGTTTTTTCAAAATTTCTGTACAAAAAGGTCTATTAATCATCCTTGTTTAACATTTTTTGTCATTTTCCTGAAAAAAGGAGCCTTTAACATTTGCTGGTTTATAGCAATTTTGATTGAAATTCTGAACGCACACAAAATAAAAAAATAAAAAGCTGTCACCCCTGTCAAAAAATTGAAGTGTCTAATCAAAAGGGACTAAGTATTTATACAATTATTAAACAAAGGGACTATTTTAGAAATTTAATATAAATTTAAATATTAATATGTTATTAACCAAAGTTACAGTATATGTTTGAATAAGTATATATATAAATCTGTGCAGTTTATTTTAGGAAAAAATAATATAAACCAAAACTGAAAGAATTTCTCAGTTTTTCTAAAATTACATAAGATGATTTTAGTCCCTTTTGAACAAACACTCCTCATATATTTTCCCACACTGAGTTTATTTTCTTAAAAGGTTTAACAGTAAGATTATTAACATTTCAACATCAAATGTCTCCTCCCGCGTTTCGTAGCGGAAAGGAGTGTCAGATTTCTACTACTAAATAAAAACCTAAACTGTTCCTTCTGATGTCCTAGCGTGCCCTAGCATTACGGGGCCGCGGTATCTCATTAGAAATTTCCCGCTATGTTGTTAATTGAAATACCTACGTACAAATTGAAGAGTGCTTTTCTAATAAATAAAATAAAATACATACATTAAACTTCATTCATCTCATTCATATTTTATAAAGGAATTACACATAGGAGTCTTCAAGAAGTTGGTTAAGTTTTCTTGTGAATGAGTTAGCTAAAGTACGTTTTTAACCGACTCCTAAAAAAGGAGGAGGTTCTCAATTCGGATGTTTATATTTTTCTTTTTTCGTTTGTCCGCGCAGAACTCCGTCGCTTACCAACCGATTTAAAAAATTCTTATCTTGTTAGAAAGGGTATACTTCCCAAATAGTCCCATGAAAATTTTATCGAAATCAGACAAGCCGTTTCTGAAAAATCAACAAAAGTCTAAAAAAAATATTTACGTTGATGATCTTTTCGTTTACTCTGCATTGCGTTTTTTGTTCGCGCATAACTCCATCATTTACGAACCGATTTGGAAAATTCACAGTCCCACTAAAAAGCACGAAAATCAAAACTTTTTGCAAAAAATAAAACCGACTTCCATATCAAAACACTACAAAGCCAAAAATAATTTTAATTTCGGAAGACGGTGTGAAAAAAAAAAGAAAATACAAAACCAATAACACCGACTACCGAAATTATAATTATTTTTGGCTTTGTAGTGTTTTGATATGGAAGTCAGTTTTATTTTTTGCAAAAAAGTTTTTATGTTTTGATAATGATAAACGAATGAATTAATGAAATGGAAAATAAATAGCATTATCAGTAACTTGCCAGATTTGTCCTATTTATGACTTGCATTAAATATATTTTTATCATATTATTTTTTTATTGATAATAGGCTCGCGTTTGAACATCATGTCACCTGATGGTAAGTGATGATGTGGTCAAAGATGCAGCACGCTTACGTAGAAGTAACCTATTCACTCTTGACTTAAAGACCCCCAGGTTTAGCGATCAGGAAACACAGACTCTGGCAG
The DNA here is from genome assembly GCA_943138885.2 of Tholera decimalis. Taxonomy (NCBI): domain Eukaryota; kingdom Metazoa; phylum Arthropoda; class Insecta; order Lepidoptera; family Noctuidae; genus Tholera; species Tholera decimalis. The sequence continues at coordinate 6,944,026 of OW964570.2, read as the reverse complement.
GGAATTCCACTCCTTAGCTGTATGCACAATGAAAGTATCTTAGTAAAGTAATCTTAGTCCCGATCATAATACTTCAACGTAATTTATTTGTTTACGGATGCTCAATATTATTAATGTGGTCAAAATATATCTGTATCGTCGTTGCTGTGCGGAAATTGGTCGTCAATTTGCCAAATGTGCAACCTTGCTTTAATCGCGGAAGCTCGCTAAAGGTGGAATATCGCAGTAAAAGTTTTATCTCATCTGATGAGGCTGTCTATTTGTGAAACATACCTACTAAGGGGTGACTTCTGTTTTATTAATTATTTATTTAAACTTTATGTACAATAGTGTTACATGGGCGGACTTAATGCAGCAAGGCATTCTCTACCAGTCAGACTTTCTCTACTTCTCAGAGTAATCAGTTAGGAAACACCAGCCTCTTCATGACGTGTAAAAATGTTATTTATAACCAACAAACACAAAAAAAAATTCACAAAAAATAAATATTTCATTTCATTTCATTACAAGTTAGGTCGTGGCCTAGAACCCAGGCAGTCATATAACTTTGTCTTGTTACATCATGAACACTGCCACAGTATAAAAATAGGGAAACTACTTACAAACGCGCTAAACGGCACACTCACACAAACATGCGCACCGACGAGACTCCTAAGCGTGGGTCGCGGTGCTCTTAATAGTGCGTGCCGCGTCAAGACAAGTGGTCACATTTAAATTTTATTTATTTCGGGCGTATTGCGTTGTGCACGGCTGTTTGAACTTGGCTTCAACAAAATCGGAGCTATCGTATTTCAAACTTCCTGCTGATTTTGAAAGATAAGAATGATTTATTTATTGTTATACTTATAATCGCTATCGAATTATAAGTCTGCGATCATAATGAATTTGTGATCTTATAACTTATAAATTCAGAATGCGGTAGTTATTTTATTTTATTTTATTTATTAGGGACAAAAAATAGTTACATACCAAGCCTAATAATAGATTCTTAAATTAACACAACAATTGGATATACTGTTATGATTAATCTATTCTATATCTATGTTACCCACACCATTGACCACGAAATCACAAAAAAATATTAAAAGAAAATAGACATATAGTTTGCATCATAAATGATAATTAAAAAAAAGGATAAAAAGGTTATACATACTTATGAAATTAGTATCTCTTAGCCTTAAAACTATGTTTAGAAAGAGTAAATATGTCAAGTTCCTTGAAGTAAGTGTTGTATGTATCAACAAGGCGACGAAGAGGCACGCGCATTCCGGCATTAGTCTTACACGAATTTGTATGGAATAATCGAGCCCCCCACGATACATAACAGATCTGGGTACTATATAATGTAAACTATTTGACAATGGAATGCAGTCGAATCTGTTATTACATATTCCATGCAGCGTCATTACACCTAGTATAAATCTTCTAGATTCCAGACTAAGAATATTATACCGTTTCAATAATTGTTCATAGGCGACTTTATGACGATAACATTTATAATTCATAGCTCGTAAATACTTTTTCTGAACAATTTCTAGCCTATCTTTGTACTTATCATATAGGGGATCCCAAATTTGGACGGCGTATTCTAGTTGCGAACGAATCAGAGTTTTATATAATGTTAAGAATACAGAGCGTCGTACAAAGTTACTTGAAAATCTCTTCATTAGTCCATACGTCTGAAATGCTTTTTTTACAATATTGTCAATATGAACATCAAAATGCAGACGAGAGTCAAGCGTAACACCCAAGTCGCGGACAAATTGAATTTCTTTAAGTCTCATATTATTTATTGAGTAATTAAATTTTATCTGATTTATATTTTTAGTAAAAGATATTGTGTAACATTTAGGAAGGCTGAGGAAGAGTTTATTTTTGAGGCAGTATTCATAAAATCTATCAAGGTTCTGTTGTAAATAATGGCAGTCACGAATGTTTTACAGGTAGTATTTCATATCGTCTGCATACATCAAGAAATTTGTATTAACAAAACATTGTCTTATGTCATTGATGAACAATACAAAAAGAAAAGGGCCTAATACTGATCCCTGAGGTACTCCGGATTGAACAACAATAGAGTCAGATTCATGCCGATTGAAAATATATATTATGAAGCAAACCATCTCAATAAATTGTCGCGACTGCCATTAAAGGCAATTTTTCCATAAGGAGGATGTGATCCACCTTGTCAAAGGCCTTCTGAAAATCCATGTAAACTGCTTCAACTTGTACCCTGTGGTCTATTTTCTCAAAGAGGTAATTCACAAAAGTGATCAGGTTAGTGGTGGTAGAGCGCCGTTTCACGAAACCGTGCTGTTTGGGTATAATAAGATGACGGATATGAGGATATGGCACACTGTGCAGAAGTCGTTCAAAAAGCTTTGACAAAATGGAGAGAATGGAAATAGGCCGGTAATTCTCCACATTATTTTTATCGCCACTCATGTACACAGGGGTGATAGAGGCTCGTTTCCAGACAGTAGGAAAGATACCTTCTTTAAAACACTTATTGAAAATTATATGTAAGGCGAAAGATAAATTATCCGATGTTTTTATGAAGAAGGAAGGTGGTAAGCCATCGGCCAGCTCCTTTATTAGAATTCAGTGACTTTAATGCTGTACGTATTGATTCTATTGACAAGTAAATGTCAGAGATACATGGTGAATTGTCTTCATAGCAATTAGATGGTTGCCATTGGTCTAGGTTAAATGTAGAGGGTTCGTATACCGAACAAAAGAAAGTTGAAAACAAATTGCATATTTCCTTGGAGTCATCGGAAGAAACATTTTTGTAAAACATATTAGCCGGGTACTTAGCTTTGCTTTTTTTGGAGGAGACATACGACCAGAAATACTTACTAAATTTAGAAATACTGTCTTCAACTGATGTCATATAACTCTTATAACATTCAACGTCCTCACTATGAAGTAATTTGCGATAATTTGAAAATTGAACATAATCAGAGTGATTGCGATATTTCTTCTATTTAATCCACGCATGTTCTTTAGTTTTAAATATTTTTATTAGAAAAAGTGAAAACCAGATTGTTATGAGGATATTTAAAGCCGATTGCTTGCGCAAGTTATTTGATTATAGTACGAGAGGAGGCTGCCCTGGCAACCTTCAGACTTGCTATATCCGGGGCACTCTTGCGAGACTCCAGGATCAAACACACACGCATCATGGAGGACTCAGTCAAACGACAACCCCTGATGACTGCACCATATGATAAGACTGCAAAGACGCACCACTTCCAAAAAAAACTATCAAATACAGCTCATGCCGGAGCCCGAGGACTACTCAGGGCCTAAGGAGCTTAGGATTTACACTGACGGCTCAAAGACAAACACTGGAACTGGAGTTGGAGTTTTCTCCAACGATCTCAACATAAATATATCCAGACCACTGGGGAAGCTCAACACCGTCTACCAGGTGGAATGTGTGGGCATTATTCAGGCGATCCATGCCATAGAAGCCAGGAAAGTCACGGATAGTCACATCCGCATACTTTCCGACAGTGCCTCAGTACTTCAATACCTAGAGAAAAATTATATCACGTCCAAGCTCATACTAGAATGTCACAATGCGCTGCAACGCTCAGCGGTCGAGAACCGCAACACTGTGACACTGCAATGGATAAAGGGGCACAGCGGATCACTCGGCAATGATGCGGCGGACGAACTGGCCAGGAGGGGGTCCGGCACGATGGTTTTCGGACCCGAGCCCATCGTACCGCTCCCCTTCCCCCAGCTGCGCACATGGCTTAAAGAACACACACACGACCAAGCCCAGAAATGGTGGTCCTCGGCACCAGGCTGCAGGCAGTCCAAAGAGGCGATGCCAAACTTAGATAATAAACTAACCAGGCGCCTCCTACACCTGGACAGAAGAAGCCTGCGTGTGGTGGCGGGGACCATCACCGGGCACTGCTCACTGAACAAACACTATCACACAATAGGTATAACGGACAGTCCCCTGTGCAGAGCATGTATGGGGATGGAGGAAACGGTAGGACACGTGCTCCTAGAGGGCACGGAAATCACCGAAATACGGAAACGAACCCTCGGGTCATTAAATTCCCTTACAGATATCCTGAATAGACTGAAAGACATGATCTGCTTCTGGAGGTAGGTTGGCTGGATGGAGTGACGGCCGACATGGCTCACGCACAATGGTCTCGTGCAGAGACTAAGTGCGGAAATCAAACTACAGAAGAAGAAGAAGAAGTTATTTGATTTGTAACTTTCTACTAACATATATACGAACGTATCACATATTAGAATACAAATTCATATTTTTACCGCGGTTTTGAGTTGACCAATCATATTCATTCCTTCCTAGCTTCCTACTCCCACGAATCAGAGAAGAAATGCTAGCCGCACGCGCCACTATTGGCACATTCATCGCTAACCAATTAACGAGCAGATTCTATGGTTCGAGAGGGTATAATTACCTCCGCCATATTCTGTCTCGGAGCATTCCAGAAGAAACCATCGTAAAATTACCACAACGCGACTTGCCAGTTAAGCAAGTTATCACCCGCGTCTAGCCGAGATTAACTAAATACCGCTGTATATCTATAACTATCAAAATATCCGTATTGGACACACACGTGTGACAAAATAAAGACTACAGTGAAGTGATTAAACATCCGAAGAAGAAAGTGATTCAATCCACGTGCGTCTTCTACTCAAACTAATCAGCTCCAGAACATCCAAGAAAGTCCATCAACCTTTCTTCCTACTCCTGGTCAACTCATTACTGTGTGTAAAATTTTGGTCCAAACGAGCCGGATTCATAGAATCAGCGATATTCTATACTTTTTATAAGTTTACCGCAATATAATTATAGGTCTCATACCTAGGATTTAGGTCAAAATACCTAAAATACAAAGTTCGTAAGAACGCCATATTGGACGCGTACTTTCCGTTCGGTGATTCGTACCTACTTCCCCGCTAAATACTACAATAGATTCATTGAGAATTATTGTATCAATTTAATATTTCTCCTATTGCATTGAAATAGCATAGGTAAATATTCTAACCGCTTATTATCGTACTTACTATCACGCTAAATACATAATTCATTGAGGATTACTGTATCAACTTAATATTTATCCTATTTGCATTGAAATAGCAAAGGTAAATATTCTAACCGCTTATTATCGTTAGTTATCTCGGCTAACATAACTACAAATTATATTCAACCGCATTCCTTAATTTATACCCGCTTAAAAATAATATTATTCTAATCTATCCGCTATTCTTAATATTAATCTCCGATATTTTCTGTTAATATTCCAATATGGAAGATCTTAAAGTAAAAGTCAAATTACTTCAAGCTAAAAATCAAGCAATCTTTGAACGTTTATCGTCATTATATGAAACTTCAAAACGAATAAATATTTCTAGTATTGAGCTTCGTTCATCAGAATCATTCATGGCGGACACGGAAATCCTGTCAATAACACGTCAAGAATTTAGTTCCAATTTAGATAAAATAAATATCTATTCATTACAATTAAATCCTGATCATAAAATTGATTATAACAGTCTTACATCTTTCGACGGCGTTTACACGCGCGTGGAACGAGTGCGTTCTCTCATTACGCAATATTCAAGGTCATCGACCGAGGCAGCGTCGCATGATAACGCAAACCCATATAAGGGTGGGGTCAAGCTCCCGCCGATTCAGATTCCGTTCTTTGATGGTAAGATTGATAACTGGCCTGTTTTCTATGAATCATTTAAATCAAATATCCATAATAATTTGAACCTTACGGATTCTCAACGTGTGCAGTATCTGATTGGTAATCCAAAGGGAAATGCATTGCAAATTACCGCCGGAATTATTCCGTCAGGTGATAATTATACCGCTATCTGGGACAGTTTAGTGAAAAAGTATCAGGATAAACGAGCATTAGGCTCACATTACATGTCTAACATATTAAATATGAAACCCGCAATTAATAATTCCGCATCTTTAAATAGTTTCATTGAAAGTTTTCACGCGTCTGTTTCTGCTTTAGAACAATTACAAATTAACGATTTAAAGGATTTCATTTTGTTAAATTTAGCTTTGAGAAAGTTGGACCCTGCTACCGTACATTTATTCAAAATGCATAAAAGAGATGAGGAAATTCCTACTTATACGGATTTCGTGGAATTTATAAAATCGCAAGTTAAGATATTAGATCGAACTGTATCATCTCGCACCGCGTTAGTGAGTAACAACCCTAATAAAAATAATAACTCGTCTCGCAATCAGTCACGTAATAGTACAGTACATACTTTTGTTGCTTGCGATAATAACCAAACTTGTTTGTATTGCAATAAAGGTGATCATTGTAAACTTCACACTTGTCCAACCTTTCAATCACTATCAGCAAATTCGCGTTTGGATTTTATTAAAAACAAACGTGGATGTGTAAACTGCCTTAGTTTAACGCACACTGCTTCACAGTGTAAATCTATACATAATTGTAGAACATGTAACAAGCGACATCATTCTCTGTTACATCTCGAGAACAGCTGTCAGCCACCTCAGACGGTCAAAAATGACGCTGTCAGTAGCTCCGCGAACTCGCGCGAGGTGGCACTGTGTGCGTGCTCTCACATAGGTACAAACACGCAGCGTACTACAGTACTTTTATCAACTGCGAGAGTCTACGTTGATAACAAACATTATAAACACGTTTCTGTGAGATGTTTAATAGACAACGCTTCGCAAAATAATATAATTACTTCCGCCTGTTGTAAAATACTACAATTAAACATTATACCACTTTCGAACTCATTTATAAAGGGTGTCGGAACTTCCTCGCGACCTATCATAGGTTACATTGAGATTACAGTTACTGCTAACAATAAAATTAATTATTTTAAAATCACCGCTCTTGTTGTCGATTGTATCACGGACAACTTGCCATCTCACCTTGTTGACACTTCTGCCGTGCAACATTTATTTGACTTACCGCTCGCAGATCCACAATGGCATGTCCCGGGAGAGATCGAATTGCTTTTAGGGGCAGAACTGTTCCCGTATTTATTACTTCAAAATAAAATTATCTCACCTACCGCTCCGTCCGCTATTGAAACCGTGTTTGGTTACATTCTTATGGGTGAGGTACCCGCTAGTTTATCTAATAATAATTATAATACCGCTTCATATTTTTCTACCGCGCTAAATATAGATAATTCTCATTGTTTTCTGTCTTTAGACGAATCTTTACATAAATTTTGGAATATTGAAGAAGTACCTTCAAAATCTTTTATGAGCCCGCCAGAACTGGAGTGTGAACAGCTATACGTTTCTACTGTGTCACGTGACTCCAGTGGTAGGTATTGTACCGCGTTACCATTCTGTAAAAATCCAGATTCAATTGGAAATTCTTACGCTGTCGCTTATCGACGTCTAATCAGTTTGGAAAAAACTAAGCTTCGCGACTCTGCTTTGCGCGCTAGTTATAATGAAATAATCCAAGAGTATATCGATAAAAATTATTTAACTGAAATTACGTCTAGCCCTGTTGATCAGACTGTAGGTTATTACATACCGCATCACCCTGTTATTAGGAATGATAAACAAACAACTAAAGTTCGCATCGTTCTTGACGCGAGCGCTAAGTCTCATACTGGCGTGTCATTGAATGACTTGTTACACATAGGGCCGAATTTACAGGCCGACATATTTTTATTACTTTTAAAATTCCGTTTGTTCCCTATTGCAGTTACAGCTGACATAAAACAGATGTATCTTCGAATTGCTGTTATTGATGAGCATCGAAAATACCAAAAAATATTTTTTAAATTTAATACCGCTTAACCTATTCGCGAATTTCAATTTAACCGAGTTGCATTTGGTTTCAAGTCCAGTCCCTTTCTAGCCATGCGCACTGTGCGCCAGCTATCATTAAATAAAATATTGCGCATAATTATATATATTCTGAGATTTTTACGGATTATTCGTTCTGATAAATTACACAAAACAAAATTACCTCGTCTTGTAGCCGTTTCTATGGGTTGCGTGACAAATATAGTAGGTTTCGCTGATGCAAGCTTGAATGCATATGGCTGCGTCATATACTTACATGTCGCTGATACAAATGGTAACACACACGTAAATTTGGTGTGTGCTAAATCCAAAGTTGCACCTGTTAAGGTCGTATATCTAGCTCGTCTAGAGCTCTTTACCGCTGTTCTTTTGTCTAAATTAATTAAACTAGTTTATGACACTTACCGCTCTCGTACCGCTATTAATAATATATTTGCCTTTTCCGTTAATACAATTACGCTTTCATGGATTCATTCCTCACTACACAAATGGAACATTTTTGTTAGTAACCACGTCGCTAAATGTCAAGAAAATCTTGATCCTAATCATTTTTATCATATTAACGGAACAACTTTCGTTGGAGCCAAGGCTCAGTTGCAAGAACTACTTGCTAACCGCTACCGCATAGAGTGGAAAATGATTCCACCCCGCGCTCCCACTTTGGATGGCTGTGGGAATCAAATATTAAAGCCATTAAAACGCATTTATACCGTGTTATCGGTTCTCAACTCCTTACCTATGAGGAGCTTTCGACTGTTCTCACTGAAATTGAGGCAGTTCTAAATTCCAGACCGCTTTGTGTCCTGAATGAGGATCCGTACCCAGAACCGCTTACTCCCGCTCATTTTATAATGGCTTCTCCGTTGACTTCGTTGCCTGTCATGAATGTTCCCGAAACGACCAAGTCTCTAACTTGCCGCAAAAAATTGCTTGACCAGATGATTTGTAGTTTCTGGAGGAGATGGCGCATAGAATATTTACATAATCTTCAAGTTAGACAAAAATGGTTGAATGCCGCAGACAATATTAAGATTGGTACAGTGGTTCTCATACATCAGGATGATGTCCCTCCTTTACGTTGGCCAATGGGTGTAATCACCGAAGTTTTTCCCGGCAAGGACAGGACAACCCGCGTTGCTATGGTGAAGACATGCAGTGGCTCTTTCAAGAGACCCGTTGTCAAACTATGTCCTTTACCTTCTCAATAACATCACCGCGTAATAAACCAAATTTAGCTGTAGTTAACATATTTATAATATTTTTTCCTTAGTACGCTTTAATATATTATTATATTTCTCTCATTTTGAGAATACTACATATCCTCAAAATCGGGTAGGTTGCTTGCGCAAGTTATTTGATTTGTAACTTTCTACTAACATATATCCGAACGTATCACATATTAGAATACAAATTCATATTTTTACCGCGGTTTTGAGTTGACCAATCATATTCATTCCTTCCTAGCTTCCTATTTCCACGAATCAGAGAAGAAATGTTCGCCGCACGCGCCACTATTGGCACATTCATCGCTAACCAATTACTGAGCAGATTCTATGGTTTGAGAGGGTATAATTACCTCCGCCATATTCTGTCTCGGAGCATTCCAGAAGAAACCATCGTAAAATTACCACAATGCGACTTGCCAGTTAAGCAAGTTATCACCCGCGTCTAGCCGAGATTAACTAAATACCGCTGTATATCTATAACTATCAAAATATCCGTATTGGACACACAAGTGTGACAAAATAAAGACTACAGTGAAGTGATTAAACATCCAAAGAAGAAAGTGATTCAATCCACGTGCGTCTTCTACTCAAACTAATCAGCTCCAGAACATCCAAGTAAGTCCATCAACCTTTCTTCCTACTCCTGGTCAATTCATTACTGTGTGTTCAATACTTCAATGCCCGCAAAAATAATTTCCCCGCCACACGATCCTTCGAGTATTTTCCACAACACCGATAGTGCTAACGTTGTAACAAATTACAAAATGTCTATAAACTATCGTCTTTTGCTGAGATTAACCGACGCCATGAAATTACCTATTCAAATTGTATTTGTAAGTTAGGTAGTTATTTCAATTCAATGGATTGATCAGTACAGAATAAAAATGTGAAAAAAAAAATACCAAAATCATTTTAAGTTACAACCCTATTGCTTCAATGGAGCGTAGGAATTATGTCCTCAACTAGGCTTAGTTTCTGTACTGTACATATCTATACTGTATACTGTGGCACTGCTCCCAAACCGGTAAAATTAAAAATAGTGAGGGAACGGGTATATCTTAGGATTAAAAATCTTCATCTACTGACTTCCTGAAACGACTGTTAAAAAGGTACAACTGACGTCTAGGACCATGCAGAACAATATTTACATGATATTGAGACATGTTTTTTTAATTATCTGTCTCCCTGTTTGCCCGGGCTCTAGAACTGGTTATAATGCGACTGTAGCTGGAAGAAAGAGAATTTTATAGGGCTAGAGCAGGGCTTCCCAAACTGTGCGTCGCGACGCCCTGGGGCTCCGCGGTATTATCCCAGGGGCGTCGTGAAGCGATCTAAATGTTTTGTCTTTATTTTTTGTTCTTTATTTTCTAATAAAAAAATTAGATGCTATTGGAGTCTATCTGACAAATTATTAACGCAAGCCTATCAACTATAAAAAAGGTAGAACTACAACTAGTAGGTAAATTAATGGCAAGGCTAGGGCGTCGCAAAAATATCGCAACTTCCCAAGGGCGTCATAGTTAAAATAAGTTTAGGAAGCCGTGAGCTAGAGTATAAGTCTGATTGACCCCTCCACCGACCCTACAAGGAGGACATCCATGAGGATTAAAACTCAGAAAAAAAAAATGCAAACTTGAAACATCAATAGCCTAATGGTTAAGATGTCGTACTTGTGATTGAGAGGTCGCGGGTTCAAACCCCACTCCAGACACAAGCATATTTAGCTTAGAGGGGTGTTAACAAGATTGCTAATAATGTGAATTCTATTCACATTACCAGTTTTCTTTAAAATAAAAGAAAGATGAGGAAACATTACTGCTCTGACTTTCAGTAGAAAAACCATTTAAAAATCTTATAAACGTTTGTATTACAGATTTTAACTATTCTTAGGATGTGTATACACATAGTTATAAGGTTGTAAATTATCTGTGTATTAAACCTGGCATGTCTGGATACTCATACATCTTCTGAATAAACTAAATCGCTCAAAATATTATTAACTAGCTTTTTAATACAGCTTCGCTCGCGTGAAACGTTTTTTTTTAAGGAGAAAGTAATCTTAGTCACTCGAGAATAATGTAGTTTTCTACAGATGAATGCATTTTCAAAAGCAGTCCAGTTGTTTTAGATTTTAATCGTTGCAAACATTAAATTTCAATTCTGTACTCTTTATAATATTAGTAGAGATTAGTTGTGCCCCATGGCTTCGTTCGCGTCGAAGTGGGTATTACCTAAGAGGTTGTCTTCGCGTAAATTCCAAACGCCTTTTTATTGTCCTATAACCTCTACTATCTTCCAGTGAAAATCCCGTTAAAGTTGGTTCAGCCGGTACAGAGATTAGTCCAGATAAACATTTATTTTTATGGTTAATAAGCCAGCGTTTGACCACCGATCACCTGCGATAATGTGGTCGAAGATGAAGCACGCTTGCCTAGAAGTAACCTATTCACTCTTGACTTAAAGACTTAAAGAGAGAGAGGTTAAAGCTTTGAGGTAAAAGCTATCACTGCCGGGGTTGCAGTAATGTTCTAACGACATGCCGCGCACCGAAACTTAAGGGCAGCTGAAGGAACAAGGTGGGTTTTAGTCAGTAGAAGTCTGACACTCCCTTCCGCTTTACCCAGAGCGTCTCCCGCTCTCTTCATTCATCCGATGATTACCCCAACCAGGATTTTCATTTTTTATTAAATCTCTGTAAGTCTCTCAGTAAGCACAAACTCGCCTGATGGTAAGCGATAGACGAGGTCTACGATGGAACGAGCGAGCCCAGAAGATGCCTGTTTACTCTTTAAAGGCTGAAAGGTATTGCTTAAAGGCAGAAGTGGCAGGGAGCACAGTAGCCGGTTATTGAATTGGTCAGAGAAATAAACTTCAATTTTATTTATATGTGTATCGATTACCTACCAGAATTACTGTTCAACATCACTCAGGAATCAAAATCCGAAGCAAAAATGATGCATCGCCAAACAGTTGAGAATAAATAGTGTTAGTATCGACTTCAAATATTATTGTTTAGTGTATAGCGGGTAGGGTTCGAACAAACACGTTTTTAATGGATTCTATAATTATTCACTTAGATATTATCAAGTTTATTTATAAAAAAAAAACGAATCTTAGTGAAAGGTAGGTAAAATTGTATGATTAACCATACATTTTTATCTTCCATAGCATAGCTTAGATTAGCTTTATTTAAGCGGATTCTTTATCCAAATATTCTATTAAGAAGTTAATTTATAATTTTGAATTAAAAATGGAATAGAGTAGTGTTGCTCAGTAGATAAGGGCCCAACTTGCATGTTGAAGATCGTGACCCGATCAGATGGACTGATCTACTGAGCATCATCGTTAATGAAGTCAGAGAGAGCTCTGGCTTCATTAACGATGATCTTAAATTATACAACGTGTAACGGAAACCCCATATCTATCCAAAAGGGCTGAAACAATATCTGGTATGGAGTCTCTATGCCCAGTTTCAGCACAAAATAAGTGACTCAAAGAATTGATACGAAATTATCGGTTTCATATTATGTTTCTTGAATATCAATCATAACAAACGTGCCAGAGCACTACGAGGGTTAATAACTTTCCACGTCCCTTGCCTATAACACGATAATTCTCTTCTATCTCCTTAATTTGAAAAAATCAGTCTCTGGTATCAAAGTATTTAAATTTCTAATTAGTTTCACACATGAAGACATAGGATTACCAAACCCATGTCATATCGTTTGTTATCATCCAAAGAAGCCGTGCACTTGGTATGTATATACCCTTTAAATTACACGTTGTATACAGCTGTGCGGGTTGAAAGTTTGTCGGACGCTATAGGGGATGTTAACCGAGATTTGGATGCTATCAACAATTGGTCTAGAAAGGTAAAAATTGTTCGTAAGTATAAAAATTTTTACCTCTCTATAATATTAGTGTAGATAATAACAATGTTTTTAAAGTAGTTATATGTAATATAACTACTTTTATCTACTAAAAATCAATTTCCATGATTGACAACCCTGGTTTTGACAATATGCGTATCATGAAATCAATTTGCGAGCCCATCAGTACATTAATGAGCAAAATAGTCTTTTCATTGTTATGATGAGTTCGTGTCTTTTGATAATTAATTTTACTAACAAAAGTAATACAATAATAATAAAATACTTTATTTCCAGACCAAGGTCCATATAGAGACACATTTACACATAAACAAAAAATAAACACACAAATTCAAAATAAATATAAAAAGGTGCTGTGTAATATAAATTATATTTTTATACAAAAATTAATCTAGTTTACTGTAAGTATGTATGTATCAAGTCTTATTAATATCGGTTTTTTAATTACCAAGAATAAGGCCATGAAAGTTTGAATTTAAAACGGTGAGGTGTAAACGCTTTTGAATACCACTAAGAAATTAAAACTCAATAAAGATGGATAAAAATGACCCATCTACGTAAAATCTTTTGTAATCCCAACGAAAAGGAGAAATCGTGATCAGACTATAATAACTTATTTATAGTTTACTTTTAGCTAGCACAAACCAATAATGCACCTTACTACTAATATAATTTTTGTAGAATTGGGTCATGAATTCCGGAGATTACCCTCCTATATACAAACTTACAAAGCAATTTTACTTCTCTATAATATTAGTATAGATAGGAGGGCAGTGGTGGCCTTGTCGTTATAGGCACGATTAACGTATTGTAGGTCGTTGGTTCAAAACCAGGCAGGCACATTACTTTGTGTGATTTACATCATCTACTGCGTCATGAAGGAAAACATCATGAAGAAACCTACATGTCCTAGGAGTGCCTAGGGCCAAAAATCCATGTGACATCTATCAACCCACACGCTTTTTGTACACGGAATTAGTTAAAAGAACTCACAATATAAATCAGGAAAAAAGGAACTAAAAAAGAAAATATTGAAAAAAGGAACTCCAACATAATAATTTATGTTGGAGTTCCTTTACTCAATATTTATAATACTATTTATTATTTTAGCATTTTAACCACACACGGAACAAATGTTTGTATGACCTACAAATTGTACTCCCGGGTCTGGGATTCACTGAATTAAAAACTTCATAAACCCATCCAAGGTTCAAGAGAAAGCGATAAGATATAATTATATAAGTTCCATACAACTGTATCTGAAATGTTCGCAGACGCCCATCTAGATTGCTTCTAGTAGGCGCACTTCTCCGATGCGCAGGGTATGGGCCAGCTCTAACAGCATCCTGAACATGGTAGCGGGAAGACTGTACTGTGCATACATGAGTGAATCTCTAATAAAAAAATGAGTGTGGCACTCGAGGACTGCCGCGGTAAAGCTATTGCATAGCATTTTTTATCAACTTATGCAATTACAGTCTACACGCATACGTCTAGTCGCACGCACACAAACACCTTGCCGAAGTCTACCGAACTGAAACGACGTTAGACGATGCATGGCGTTCAATGCCGCACCGCTGTGCCGGTCGGAGTGGGGGGTGTTAGGTTTATTTTAGTTACGGAATTTCTTGATTCGGTCGCTGCGCTCAAAGCCCGCGATAAAAGCTATGCAATAGCTTAATAAATATTCTATTATATTGAACTTTCTTTAATTTGTTGACCGAATCTACGTAATAACCATCGAGTGGCTAACTACAGTCAGCATATATGTAAGATGAAAGGCGTAATCCGGAATGAAACCATCGTGATGACTCATTACATTTTATTTACACATTATTTAAATACAATTATTTAAGCACTTCACATAACACTGCTCGATAATTTAACTCAAATAAAACACGAAATACAATTAGAGGTCCGCTCGGCTCGAGAGCCAACGATCGAATGCCCCTCACGTGCGTGTGTACGCCCTACAAGTCACGTGTCGGCGGAAGTGAAAGGTGCCGGAAGTGGGGCGCGCAGTTTAACGTTGAGTAATTTGACAAGGCCGACGCGGCGCCGACACGGCCATTCTGAACCCTGGCGCGTCCCTGCGCCAGCCTCACATAATCTGCAAACAAAGTGTCTTTATAATCATTCTTACATATGACCTCATAGCCTCAGCGCTCATATTGGTCAATTTATTACACATAGGACCTCATAGCCTCAGCGCTAATATTAGTCAGTTTATCACACATAGGACCTCATAGCCTCAGCGCTAATATTAGTCAGTTAATCACACATAGGACCTCATAGCCTCAGTGCTAATATTGGTCAGTTAATCACACATAGGACCTCATAGCCTCAGCGCTAATATTGTTCAGTTAATCACACATAGGACCTCATAGCCTCAGCGCTAATATTGGTCAGTTAATCACACATAGGACCTCATAGCCTCAGCGCTAATATTGGTCAGTTAATCACACATAGGACCTCATAGTCTCAGCGCTAATATTGGTCGTTCATTATCATGTAATACTACCGATTACAAATTCATCCATTTCCATAGGATCAGCTTTAACAATGTTCCTAAACATTTTCCATACAATGGATTGTATTTGGGTATGTTCTCAGCATTTTAGTGGTGAAAACTCGAAATTTAAACAAATCTGAAAAGCCGGAGTCGGATTCGGGTCCGAATGTTTCTAGCATGACTTCTTTCATCTGAGCAGACCATTATCTTTATCTCTTCATTTTAAAATACTTTGTTGCTCGGCCAGACTGGCTCGTGAACTTCATGGCCATTAGCTGACGCTCTTAGCGTCTTCTTCCACCGACACGGTTATCTGGTCTCTAGTTGTTCAAGCGCTAAACGAGAAAAATCTTAGCTCGCGAAACGTCAACCTTGATTGGCTATTATGCAATTCGCCGCACGAAATAAGGCTACACAAAATTACTAAAATTATCGTACCATCACTGCTGGCATTAGAGAGTGGACTGAAGAGTGAAGTAGCAAACCAAATTTGGTAAATGTATCCACGAAACGTACTCCCAGATGTCAATTTTAGCAGATAATGTATCGGAAGCATCAACAAAGGGTGAACATGAACTGCGTGTCACGAAATTGAATTGGTTGGAACTTCGCCAGAATGCGCCAAGCTGACTTTCAACTGATACTCACACAGTCATACATCTGCACGATAGAAAACTTATACAATTACCACAGCACCGAATTATGAAACAAAATATTTTACAAAATTCGTAAATTCTACGCGTACCTTCTAGTAAAACTTCCGAACGCAGACCAGATATAATTTCACTGATTATATCTACCTTTATCTTCTGCCTGTATCCAGTTACTAGAAATCAAGCTAAACCAACACGTTTCGGCTCCACACGAGTGACAGCTATCTACCAGCTAGATGTAGGGAGAGGACTTCTAAGAAGGAAATCCATGAAACTCATCCCACCGCCATCCACAAGCTACAAAACAATATTGAACTCAAATGACTGTACGCCAGTCCAATGATCCGTGAAGACAAATTCAGTTTCCAGAACTATATATAACCCGTCACAACTACGAACCCACGACCCAGCAAATAAAAATATTTGATGGCATTACAGACAACGAACGTTTCTATTTCGAATGAACGGCTCTTCGATTAGGCTGGGGACGCCAAACCCCTGACCAGGCAGGCATGGCCCCATCATCAAAACCTTCAGCACTAGCAATCGGTAAGCAAGTGCAGGGTCAAACATTGAACAAACACAAACTGGTCACAGAAGAAATAACTTTTCAACGAATAATCTCATAACTGGGTTCGCAACGAATAAGTAAAGAGATGGTGATGGAGAGTACAATATTTAGAAACCTCCATCAAAAACTGGGAGAAAGTTTTCCTCTAGGAAAATACTATCATATCTCCAATATGCTAACGACACTATTCTTCTGGCATCCCTTATAGATACGAGTTAGCTGTTTCAAAGACGCAAGTTGAAAATGGTAACTATGGTCTTGCATAGAACAGTGAAAACTAAAATGATAATGATGATAGGTGGTGGAGCCGGAAAAAGTTAAGCTAACAGATGTCACCCACAACATTCTGCTGGCTGGGAACACCGAAGGCAAAAAAAATTCACATAGTCGTTCATCATCAAGGTAGATGGATCAAGCGAAAGGCTTGTCATTCTCCAATTTTATACGGTTGTCAGAGACGCTGGAGAGAAACCGGTGGAGGCATATCATCTGTTTCAGATGCCACTCCGATGCCGACCATCATCCTCAGACATAAAGGACGGACCAGAGTAGGCGTGTGTAACTCTATACGGAACCGACTCACTGATCCAAATCATATAAGTGATTCAAAAGATTGCTTCAGTAACGACGTTTCAAACTCATCCATTGGATCTGAAACATTACTTTACTCTGGCTCATTCCACGCACGAATTAAGTGATCGACACTTGATTAGTTTAAAAAAAACTTTATTTAAACGAACAGCGTTACAGTAATTAAGATAGTAATGAATATTCTAATAATGATACATGTATTTATATTTAATTATTGCTAAGTTAACAATATTCTTATAGACTACTTATTTGCTACTTGAGGTGGTGGGGGATTTGCTGATAAAGCGAATAGAGTTGGGGTCGTCACACTTAACTCCTCCCTCCCTAAGAGAGAAATTATCTAAAGGCAACTCTGTAGTCTTTAGAGAATTTCGTCTGAGTCTCTTAGTCAATGACTTCTTTGGAACAAAAACCCAATGACGAATACAATTATAATGGCGTAAATACTTATGGTCCATACACTGATTTTGTCGCTAACTATAATTGTTTCACCATCACTGACACTGTCACTGTATTTGGCTTGGTTCAGCAGTTCCTTGACGTCGCCTAGATCTACTCCTCTGAGGTCCAGCTGCTTGGCTGACGGGGTAACATCTCTGCGTAGCTCGGGCATCTGTACTGGTGGCAATCTGAAGGAAACTAAACTGGTGTTCATGGGTGTTGTGATGGAGATATCAGCAATCTGTAAGGTACAGTGCTGACTTGGCACTAATATGTATGTGCCTCGTAGACTATGTCTGCGGATCTCCTCTTCGCAGTGCTCCGTTGCAACAGTTTCCTTTTCTGTGTATATCAACCAGTGGATGCTGGATATAGGCTGCACCTTGATTTCTTCTATCTGCACCTGGTGTTGCTTGCAATTGCTGAAGTTATGTTGTAATAACATAAGTTGTTGGATACATGTTTCCTCCGCGTACTGTACCATGTTTTCATCGGAACAGAGATATGTCTGATCTTCTATTTCCTTACAGCCATCGACTACGGATCTGTATTTCGACTTGTTCACTATTAGGTAAGGATATTGGGGTATAATGATATTAGGTTTTTGGGTTATTTGGTTATAGATTGGGATAGGAACAACTTTATAATAATTGTATGTGTTTTTGTCTATTAATGGAACTTCTAGTATAAATATAATTTTACTATTGTCTATGTATCCCTTTATTTCTATACTTCCTTCTAATTTTACTAAGTTATCTAATCTTAATGGATAAATTAAGTTATGATGTTTTCTTATGACATTAAGAATATTAAATAATTCCGTGGCATTTACTATGGATGGATGTAATATGTGCATTTTACTAAAAGCAATGGCAGTTTCCAATTCATAAATAATGGAATAAATAGTACGACAATTATTTAAAACTTGATTCATACTATTCATTATGGTTAAAAGATTAGAGTACTTGGTTTGGTTTTGAATAAGTGCTTGAAAGTGTTTTATTTTGAAATCCAAATGTCTAGTATTAAAGTTAATATCATCAGAAACATTGAGTAATTTATCGAAAGCCTTCTGCATTAATGATACTTTTCGTTCTATTGAATGTTCCCTATTTCCTAAATTACTAATTTCTACATTATATTTCCTAGCATCTTCGTTATCTAAATTTCCTGTTATTACCTTAATAAGGGATCCTAGTGGGTTTATAATTCCTCTCCTTGTTCTGCTAGAGGGTAGAATCTGTTTTAACCTATCTTTTGTCAATTCAATAAATGATTCGATTTGTACTGTTAACCCTAAAAGTTCCCTATGTATCTCGCTATTACTATGACTTATAATTTTTAATTTATTATACTCTTCTATATTATTTTCTAACTGGACAGTTAACGAATTTAAATCTATAGTCTTAATAATATTCCAATGGTTAGTCCTCATCAGAACTGTTCCAATCCGAATCGGAACTATTCCAGGATTCTGGTCGATCTTCTGGATGTTCAGGGTTGTCCCTTGATCCGCTAGGACGAGCAGTATCAACCACCATCTGTGGAGGGCGTTTGACATTTCTTAATGCTACTTTAGTATTTCTATTTTTAAGCTTAACTGGGACTATGTTTCGTTTAGGTTTTCCGGTGACCGTTGCCTTTTCGTATCGCGGCAGTTCTTTTGCTTTCCTAGTCCTAGTATTTTTCATAAAAACCGTGTCACCATCCACTATTTTTGGTGGGTCCTCCCCTCCTTTCTTGTCCCTAACTAAGTTTTTATGTCCAATCATTTGGCTGCTTAAATGCTCATAAAGAATTTTCAATCGCTTACGATGATCCTGTAATATTTTTGCATTAAAGTTTTGTCCCTGTCAATATCAAAAGCACTTCCAGACTCTGTGTGCCCGAAAACAACTTCGTAAGGTGTGAAACTCGTAGCGCTATGAATAGTATTGTTATAACCCATGATCGCATATGTCATAACGGAAGCTGCATCTAAACTAGATTGTTCATATTTTGCTAACCTATATATTTCCATAATTGTGGAATGAAATCTTTCCACTATTGCCATTGAATTAGGGTTGTTAGGTGTCCCTATGTGTTGCTCGATTTTATATAAACTTAACATTTCCTTAAGCAATTCATTGTTAAACTCAGTTCCTGCATCGCTACTTATTTTTTTTTGGTATTCCATACATGCAAAAATATTTGATTAGAGCTCTCACTACCTCGGGTGTGCTTTTATTGGGAATCTGTATTGCTTGACCTAACTTACTAAATGAGTCTACTATAGTTAAGTATTGATTTTTCTCTATATATAGCAGATCTATAAAAACTTCCTGGAATGGACTGTCTGTAGTTTGTGTTAATTGTATAAATGGTTTTAGAGGTTTCCTGTCATACTTCATTTTCTTACATTCCTCACATGCATTAATAATAGCTGTAACTGTTTCTTTCATATTGCTCCACCAATATGCTCTTTTTAACTTCATTAGAGTCTCTCTAATACCTCTATGACAAGTCTTCCCTAGATGATATTTGATGACTAAGTCTTTCTGGTCAATTTCATCCGTAACGTTCACAACTCTTTCAGTACATTCGACAAAGTTTTGAGTTCCCTTTTTGTAAAGTGTCGTAACTACATTAGCAAATGCTTTTCTATGGCAATGGTCCTCAAAGTAAATGAAGTACTTATTTTTGTAATCGGTATATTCTTTAAGAAAATTTTTGACTAAATTTTCGCTATTACTAGGGGGTAGGTGGACTTCCAAAATTTTTTGTTTGTTATTAGAAATATCTTTTACACAGATATCGTCTCTGTGCCAGGTGAAAACATGAATTTGCCTAGCTTTCGTATCTACCGCTTCATTAAGAATAGGAATACCTTCATGTTCCCTATTAGATATTGAATTTGCTGTCACGGCGTCATCGCTTTCAGAATCAGATAATTCTATCGTCTCTATTTCTGGTTCTTTAACGCTAAGCTTTACGATTTCATCTGTCACTTCTTTCAAGTGCTGTTGTAATCTCGCTTCCTTCTCATCTACGTTAACTATCATTGATTCCGAGTCATCTTTTGTTATATTAATTTTAATACGCGATAAGGCATCTGCATTTGTATTTTGTTTGCCTTTCTTAAAATGTATATCGAAATTATAGTCCTCTAAGCGTAAACGCCATCTAGTTAGCTTGCTATTAGGTTCTTTTAATGAATTCAACCATGCCAAAGGTCTATGGTCAGTATATATTGTAAATTTTCTGCCATATAAATAGGGTCTGAAATATTTAACTGCCCATACTATGGCCAATAACTCCTTTTCTATCGTACTATATCTAGACTCTGTATCGCTTAGTTTCCTACTGGCAAATGCAATCGGTTTGTCTGATCCTATAGTACCTTGAGAAAGTACTGCACCTATCGCGACGTTTGACGCGTCGGTTGTAAGAATAAATGGTTTTGTGAAATCGGGGAATTGTAACAAAGGTGCATGTGTCAGCAACTCTTTGCACGTTTCGAAACTTTTTTTATAATCATCATTTATCTCAATCTTTTTTCCCTTCTTTAGACATGCTGTGAGAGGTGCGGTTATCTTAGAAAAATCCTTTATAAACTTTCTATAATAACCAATTAATCCTAAGAAACTCTTAATCTCTGTAACTGTTTTGGGCAAAGGGTATTTCAGAATAGCCTCTATCTTGTCGTTGTTAGGCTTAAGGCCATCCCTAGTTATTGTATGTCCCAAGTACATTACTTCCTTTCTCAAAAACTCGGATTTATCAAGCTGAACTTTTAAATTAGTTTTTCGGAATCGCTCGAAAATAGCTCGCAGTTTCTCTATGTGTTCTTGTAAGCTGGTCGAGAAAATGATGACGTCATCAAGATACACGAGGCAATGCAAGCCTTGTAACCCTCTGAGGACGTTATCCATTGCACGTTGAAATGTGGCAGGCGCTGTTTTCAAACCGAACGGCATTCTGTTGAATTCGTATAAGCCGAATGGTGTTGAAAACGCAGTTTTTTGTCTATCTTCTTTCTGGATTTGTAGTTGATGGTAGCACTGCTCAGTCGCCTCACGAGGGACGCGTGAGTTAAGTGTGACGACCCCAACTCTATTCGCTTTATCAGCAAATCCCCCTCCACCTCAAGTAGCAAATAAGTAGTCTATAAGAATATTGTTAACTTAGCAATAATTAAATATAAATACATGTATCATTATTAGAATATTCATTACTATCTTAATTACTGTAACGCTGTTCGTTTAAATAAAGTTTTTTTTAAACTAATCAAGTGTCGATCACTTAATTGGCGCAGCCGGTAGGATCTCTGTAGTCAGTTTGCGAAGTATACAACTCTACAAGCGCAGCTGGACGTCTGTTTCTACAGTTCAACGGAGATTCCCGAACAAACAAATCTATTAAGTACCAGGCACAACGGCCGGCGCAGTGTTTGATAGTAGTCACAAGGAGGAGATGGGAGTAACTACAGGACTGTGAGTAAAACTTTTTCACTATCCTCTCGGTTTTCTTTTATCATTTTTCTCTTTGTTTTAATTGTATGTGTTGTGTTATTAAGGGTTGAGCAATACCGTGATAACATTATTATATTTTATTACGATACAACTTGCGTAATAAGATTAACTTTAGTTAGGTATTTAGTGTTTTAGTTTTCACCCTCTTTCTGTGTTTTTGTTCTCTCAAAATGGATCAAATCGTGCAGGTTCCGTCAACAATGGCAAAAATTATTCCAGAGTTTAGTGGCGATTCTAGACAGCTCCCACTTTTTATAAAAAAAATGTGAATATATTATAAATACATTTCAGGGGGGAGATGTCCAAAACGAATACCTATTTCACGTTCTCACTAGTAGGTTAACAGGGGACGCCGCGAACCTAGTAGGGGAACGGGATAATATTCGTACTTGGTTGGAGTTGAAAACATTATTGTCACAACATTTTGGTGACCCTAGAACCGAAGATTGTTTAGTATTAGAGTTAGAGTCCATGAAACTAAATTATAACGAAAGTTATTTGGATTTCTGTCATAGGATTCAAAACTTGCGAAGTATCTTGATTGCAAAAATAATTGAAACCGTAGACGATGCGAATTTACGTCAAGCCAAACAGCATATTTATACTAATTCGTCATTGAATGTTTTCCTATACAATTTACCTCCTTATTTAGTTAGATTGGTACGATTAAGGAACGTGACCACACTAGAAGATGCCTTGAAGGTAGTGTTAGAAGAACAAAACTTTCAGACGGTTTATGAATCTAGAAATAATAGAAATAAAAATAGTTCAAAACTGCCAGGAAAAACTACCAACAATAATGGCAATTTCCAACGTTCACCCAATCCACAAAAACAACCTAGTATACCAGTACCAAATAGTTCAACAGGAAATACTACTCAAACGAACTCTCCAAATAATTCAATTCAATATAGAAATTCTTTTAGAAACCAAAATAATGCGCAAAATCAGTCGCCACAACAAAGCAGGTCAACGCCGTGGCCGAATCAGCAGGCCGCGCCGCGAACGGCATCGGTGCATAATGCAACGTCGGCAAACTCGGGTTCAAACACCGACGTTACCATGCGAACTGCAAACTCTAGACGCGTAAATTATACCAATAATGACTCACTTATGACGTACGATAATAATGAACAAAATATTTACGATTACGAACCGCAAGCGAGCACGTCCTATGAGACTGAACAGATTGAAAATTTTCACCTGAGAGCCTCATGCAGAGAGAAAAAATAGTTTTAAATTGTACTAATTATCGTTCTTTGCCTTACATTGTAATCCCGGAGCTAGGTAATGCAGTTTTTATGTTAGACTCTGGCAGCTCTAGATCATTCATAGGTCGGCGTGTCGCCTACCATCATTTTAAAAATGCTATCTACAAAGAGCCTTTTGAAGTAGTCAGTACTCATGGCGTTAGCGTACATACAGAAGTTGTTTTAACTCCCTTGCCCAAAATATTTAAAAGTTGTGAAGGTCATAAGTTTTACGTTTACGATGTTGACAATAACTACGATGGTTTATTAGGCAGTAATTTATTAAAACAATTAGATGCAAAAATTGATTACCAAACACAAACTTTATATACAAGGAATACTGACATACCTTTTGTTTACTCTTCAGCGTTAAAAGATACTTATATTTTACCGCCACGTAGTGAGTTAAGGGTAAAACTACCCGTAAATTTAACTAATGGCGAGGCTATTTTAGATTTTAAGGAAATTGTCTCGTAAATGCCTCGCCATTAGTTAAATTTATGGGCAGTTTTACCCTTAACTCACTACGTGGCGGTAAAATATAAGTATCTTTTAACGCTGAAGAGTAAACAAAAGGTATGTCAGTATTCCTTGTATATAAAGTTTGTGTTTGGTAATCAATTTTGGCATCTAATTGTTTTAATAAATTACTGCCTAATAAACCATCGTAGTTATTGTCAACATCGTAAACGTAAAACTTATGACCTTCACAACTTTTAAATATTTTGGGCAAGGGAGTTAAAACAACTTCTGTATGTACGCTAACGCCATGAGTACTGACTACTTCAAAAGGCTCTTTGTAGATAGCATTTTTAAAATGATGGTAGGCGACACGCCGACCTATGAATGATCTAGAGCTGCCAGAGTCTAACATAAAAACTGCATTACCTAGCTCCGGGATTACAATGTAAGGCAAAGAACGATAATTAGTACAATTTAAAACTATTTTTTCTCTCTGCATGAGGCTCTCAGGTGAAAATTTTCAATCTGTTCAGTCTCATAGGACGTGCTCGCTTGCGGTTCGTAATCGTAAATATTTAGTTCATTATTATCGTACGTCATAAGTGAGTCATTATTGGTATAATTTACGCGTCTAGAGTTTGCAGTTCGCATGGTAACGTCGGTGTTTGAACCCGAGTTTGCCGGCGTTGCATTATGCACCGATGCCGTTCGCGGCGCGGCCTGCTGATTCAGCCACGGCGTTGACCTACTTTGTTGTGGCGACTGATTTTGCGCATTATTTTGGTTTCTAAAAGAATTTCTATATTGAATTGAATTATTTGGAGAGTTCGTTTGAGTAGTATTTCCTGTTGAACTATTTGGTACTGGTATACTAGGTTGTTTTTGTGGATTGGGTGAACGTTGGAAATTGCCATTATTGTTGGTAGTTTTTCCTGGCAGTTTTGAACTATTTTTATTTCTATTATTTCTAGATTCATAAACCGTCTGAAAGTTTTGTTCTTCTAACACTACCTTCAAGGCATCTTCTAGTGTGGTCACGTTCCTTAATCGTACCAATCTAACTAAATAAGGAGGTAAATTGTATAGGAAAACATTCAATGACGAATTAGTATAAATATGCTGTTTGGCTTGACGTAAATTCGCATCGTCTACGGTTTCAATTATTTTTGCAATCAAGATACTTCGCAAGTTTTGAATCCTATGACAGAAATCCAAATAACTTTCGTTATAATTTAGTTTCATGGACTCTAACTCTAATACTAAACAATCTTCGGTTCTCCCCACCAACTGTGTCCCCACGTTGTCGTCGTGGTGGGGCTTGCGTGTTTCGATGATCTCTGGGGCCATGCCGGTAGAGGCACTCATGCCGGACGGGCCCAGAGGGAGAAACCAGACCAAGAGGGACACACCGGGGGAAAGGCGCGCCTCCTGGAGGATCGAGCAGCTAGCTCGAGCTTCTAGACGGCGCGGGGCCCGGTCTCAGAGATCGGGTCAAGGAGGAGGAAAGGTTCACTTCCGGTATGCGTCTAATCTTTAGACGTAACCGTGAAGTGAACCAGGGGAGGGTAAATGGGAGATAGGGTCGGAGGAACTCACCTCACTAAAAAAGTAACAAAACAATGGCAGACAAAGTTCTTGTAAAAACTACCCAGGCGGGTCCCAGCTGCTCCGCAGCTGGGGAGTCCCGCACCGGACACGTCCGGTCAGTCCCGTCGTATTCTGGGGGGGACAACGACAACTTTTACCCCAAATTTACCCCGGCAGTCGCCGCATTGAGCCAGGGAGGCTCACGTGCCCGTGAGGTGGAGTCGCTGGACTTGTCCAGCACGTCCACCTCACCGGCACCGAACGTTGAGCGAGCGCAGAGCGCCGCTCTGCGGAGGAAGGGGGCGCTGGTGCTCGGGTCGGAGACCGACTCGGCATCGGACGCCGAGAGCTTCCAGAGCTTAATCTCTGGAAGCGCAGTCAGGAGTGACGAGGGCGGCGCCGACAGGAGGAAGGAGTTCCTCAAGCGCCCCCGCAACGACGAGTCGTCGTCGGAGGAGGGGCTTGTCTCGGCCCGCAAGATCCCTACTAGCGTGCGGGGTAAAGGCCGAGGCAAGACCTCGGGGAGGGGGCCTCCCTCTGGAGAGCCCAACACTGGTCTGGCCTCGAGCGAGGCCAAACTAGAAGAGGCCGTGGCGGCTGCCATCCGCACCATCTCGCGGAAGCGCAACCGCAAGAGCAAGGAGGACGCGATCGGCGAAGCCACGGCCTCCATCCTGGCGGCCACGCGGACTTACGGCGGGGCTCCGGCTGCAAGGGACAATATGTCCGATCTGCGGCCGGAGGTCACCCGCCTGACTGCCGCCATAGAGGCTCTCCAGAGGGAGAACGCCGCCCTCAAGGCGGACCTGGCCGCAATCCGGGGAGGCGGCCAGCGGAATGCGCCGCCGCGGGGCCAAAAGGAGAAAGGCCAGCCCACACCAGCGGAGGACTCGGTTCTCGACCTGGTGCGACAGGAGCTGGCCGCCTTCCAGCAGCGGTTCTCCGTATTGGAGAGCCGCGTGCTGCGACCCCCGCTGGCGGCGACTTCGTACGCGGCTGCGGCCGCGTCCATGCCTCCCCAGACGACGACGAGGCCGCCTCAGGCGAAGACGGCCACGGTGCGGACGGCACCAGTGACGGCGGCCCCTGCGAGGGCAAAGACGGCCCCGGCCAAGCCGAAATCGGGCCCACCAAAGCCGCCTCCGACCCCGACACCTGCGGGGCCGAAGCAGGCGGCCAAAAAGAAGAAGGCCCAGGCCGGGAACCAGCCGTCCCAGCAGCCTCCTCCAAAGACTCCTCCGGCCGGCGCCGACTGGCAAGTGGCCGGGGAGAAGAGGAAGGCTGCTGGCGCAGCCAGGTCCTCGCGGCGTAGGGAGAGACGGCGGCGGCGAGACGCCGCGGCGCGACTGCGCGCCCCCAAGACCACGGCTGTAGTGATCACACTGCAGCCGGACGCGGTGAAGAGGGGCGTGTCGTACCGCGACGTGCTCGCGAAGGCGCGGCAGGTGATAGACATCACGGAGCTCGGCATCACCGGTGGCCTCCGTCACCGGGTCACTGCGACGGGGGCTCGGATGTTGGAGATCCCCGGCGCGGACAGTGGCCCTACCGCTAACGCTCTGGCCGAACGGCTCAGAGCGTCCTTAAATGCGGAGGAGGCCCGAGTCTCCAGACCCACCAAGCGCGCAGACATGCGCATATTGGATCTGGATGACTCCGTGACGGCCGAGGAAGTGGTGGCCGCCGTAGCCAGGACTGGGGAGTGCCCTCCCGATCAGGTGAGGGCGGGCGCCCTGCGTCCTGGCTTCACGGGGACGCAAACCATTACGGTTAGCTGCCCCGTCCCGGCGGCCAAAAAGATCCAGGAGGGCCGAAGGCTCCTGGTTGGTTGGGTGTCTGCGCAGGTGAAAATCCTGGACCCCAGACCCCTGAGGTGCTTCCGCTGCCAAGTGGGCAACCATGCGGCATGCGTGTGCACCTCGGAGGTAGACTGCAGCGATAGGTGCTTCCGCTGCGGTCAGCCCGGTCACAAGGCCGGCTCGTGCTCCGCCCCGCCTCACGTGTGAGGCGGTTGGCAAGCAGGCCGATCACCGGGCTGGGGGCAAGTCCTGCGCCCCACCCACCAAGGCCAGGCGCAGAGGTAGGCCCTCTGCCGCCGCCGTCACCGCCACAGCCGCCGCCGCCGCCGCCGTCACTACTGCCGCCGTCGTCGCCGAAGTCGTGGCCAAACCCCCGCGAGGGGCCCTGGAGGAGGCTGCAATGGATCCCGATTAATGGCCCCATTGCGCTTCCTCCAGGCGAACATCAACCACTGCGCCGCTGCTCAGGAACTTTTGCTCCAGAGCATGGCGCAGTGGTTGATCAACGTCGCCGTGGTCGCCGAGCCGTATTTTGTCCTGCCCAGGAATGACTGGGTGGCGGACTTAGACGGCTCGGTGACCCTCGTTTCGTCGGCCGCCGCCGGTACCCCGCCCCTCGATCGCGTCAAGAGAGGGCGTGGGATCGTCGCAGCACGGTTCGGGGAGATCGCTGTGGTAGGCGTTTATTTCTCCCCGAACCGAACTCTCGCCGAGTTCCAGAACTCCCTAACGGAGCTGGGAGACGTCATCGTCGCCCTCGGTTCCCTCCCCGCCCTCGTCCTCGGGGACTTCAATGCCAAAAATCCGGCTTGGGGTTCCCGGTCCATGGACCATGGGCGGGGCAGGATGCTCGAGCACTGGGCCCGTGCGCAGGGCCTGGTGATCGAGAACCGGGGTTCTGTCCCTACGTGCGTGCGGTTTACGGGCGAGTCGGTGGTGGACGTTACGTTCGCCACCCCCAGCCTGTCACCGCGCGTCACCGACTGGCGCGTTGTGGAGGAGGTGGAGACCTATTCCGACCACCGGTATATCCGGTTCGACGTCTCCGCCCAGACCCCAGACGCGCCGGTCCGACGGGACCTGAGTGGTCCGCGATGGGCGCTGAAGCAGATGGACCGGGAGCTATTCCTGGAAGCCTCGATCGTGCAGGCCTGGGGGTCACCCCCGGACAGGCCTGCCGACATAAACGACGAGGCGGAGTGGTTCCGGGAGGCCATGTCGGAGATCTGCGACGTGGCCATGCCCCGGGTCCGGCAAGGACGCGCCCGGCGTCAGCTGTACTGGTGGTCGAGTGAGCTAGCAGCGCTGCGTGAAGCGTGCATTGCGGCGCGACGCCGGTACACCAGGTTCCGCAGGCGCCGCACCCGACCTTCGGATGCGGCGACTGTAGAGGCGGAGCTGTACGAGGGCTACAGGGCAGCGAAGGCCGTCCTCCGAGACGAGATCTGGCGGACCAAGGAACTGGCCCGGGAGGAGATGCTGGCGACTCTGGACGGGGACCCATGGGGCCGCCCATACAAGTGGGTGCGAGAGAAGCTCCGCCCCTGGGCTCCCCCGTTGACGCAGAGTCTCCAGCCTCAGTTCTTGGAGGACGTGGTGAGCGCCCTGTTCCCATCGCGAGGGGAGCACGCTCCCCCGCCCATGGCTCCGTCTCCGACGGAACCTGAAGCTGGCGCAAACGCGGACCACAGCGACGACGACGTCTACGACGCTCCAGAGGTGACCGAGGTAGACTTGAGAGTGGCGGTACAACGGCTCAAGGCCAAAAATACCGCCCCAGGACCCGACGGCGTCAGCGTAGTATGTTACGCTGACGACACGCTCGTCTTGGCGCAGGGAGAGTCGCACCAGGCGGCGGCCGACCTGGCGACGCAAGCGGTTGCGACAGTCGTTCATAGGATCCGGCAGTTGGGACTCGACGTGGCGCTGCACAAGACCGAGGCCATGTGCTATCATGGCGGTCGGAACGCGCCACGGTCCGAGTCCCACATAACGGTGGAGGGGGTTCGCATCGGCGTCGGGAGGACGATGAAGTACCTGGGACTCGTCCTCGACAGCCGGTGGAACTTCAGGGAGCACTTCCTGAGTTTGGCCCCAAAGCTGAACCTGGCAGCAGCCGCCTTCAGGCGACTCCTGCCTAATCTCAGCGGGCCAAACGCCTCCTGCCGAAGGCTGTACGCCGGCGTCGTGCGGTCCATGGCCCTCTACGGGTCCCCAGTGTGGGCCCTGTGCATCGGGACGCGACCACTAAAGTTGGTCGCATGCCAGAGGGTCATGGCTATCCGAATGATCCGGGGATACCGCACGATCGCCGGCGAATCGGCCAACCTCCTTGCCGGATTGCTGCCCTGGGATCTGGAGGCGACTGCCCTCCAGCGCGTCTATGAATGGCGCGTGGAGGCGCAGCGCCGGGGCGTATCCCCGCTGCCTCGAGAAGTCGAGGCGCGGCGGAAAGAGCTCCGGCGCGATCTCAGGGCAGTATGGAGGCAACGACTGTCGCAACCGACGGCCGGGCACGCCGCAATTGTGGCGGTAAGACCCCTCTTTGAGGAGTGGCTAGATCGGCGTCACGGCGTCCTGACCTACCGCATGACGCAGGTCCTCACCGGACACGGAAGTTTCGGGAGGTACCTGTGTCTGATGGGAAAGGAGGAAACGTCTGGGTGTCACCACTGCGAGGGTCGCCCTGAGGACACCGTAGAGCACACGGTGCAAGACTGCCCCGCCTGGGCAGAGCACCGACGTGTCCTCACGGCGGCGATAGGCGGAGACCTCTCGCGCCCGGCATTGGTCGAGGCCATGCTGCGGGGCGAGAGGGAGTGGGAAGCGGTCGCCTCCTTCTGCGAAGCAGTCATGCTTCCGAAGGAGGAGGCGGGCCGCGAGAGGGAGAGGATGGCGTCCTCCCTCCAGCCCAGCCGCGGTGGTAGACGCCCACGGCGTCGGACGTCGGCCGACGATCTCCGGCCACCGTAGGCGCGGGCATGCGGACAGCGAGTAAAGGGCAACTCGCTGTCCGACCATGGACCATGCCCGGGTCGACGGCGCGTCGTGTTCCACGCGCGCCTCAAAAAGCGTCAGCAACATGACGAGGCCCCCTCTGCAGAGGGCCGAAGCCTGCCGGGGTCGTGGGACTCATCGCGTTACCGTGGCCCCGGTATGTAAAGGGTTATTGAAGGAACACCGTGGATTTTAGTCAGTAAAAGTCTGACAGTCCCTCCCACCCTGCCCGGAGTGGGAGGACTTATTTGATAATTTTACCACGTTAAAAAAAAAAAAAAAAAAAGGGTCACCAAAATGTTGTGACAATAATGTTTTCAACTCCAACCAAGTACGAATATTATCCCGTTCCCCTACTAGGTTCGCGGCGTCCCCTGTTAACCTACTAGTGAGAACGTGAAATAGGTATTCGTTTTGGACATCTTCCCCCTGAAATGTATTTATAATATATTCACATTTTTTTATAAAAAGTGGGAGCTGTCTAGAATCGCCACTAAACTCTGGAATAATTTTTGCCATTGTTGACGGAACCTGCACGATTTGATCCATTTTGAGAGAACAAAAACACAGAAAGAGGGTGAAAACTAAAACACTAAATACCTAACTAAAGTTAATCTTATTACGCAAGTTGTATTGTAATAAAATATAATAATGTTATCACGGTATTGCTCAACCCTTAATAACACAACACATACAATTAAAACAAAGAGAAAAATGATAAAAGAAAACCGAGAGGATAGTGAAAAAGTGTTACTCACAGTCCTGTAGTTACTCCCATCTCCTCCTTGTGACTACTATCAAACACTGCGCCGGCCGTTGTGTCTGGTACTTAATAGATTTGTTTGTTCGGGAATCTCCGTTGAACTGTAGAAACAGATGTCCAGCTGCGCTTGTAGAGTTGTATACTTCGCAAACTGACTACAGAGATCCTACCGGCTGCGCCAATTAAGTGATCGACACTTGATTAGTTTAAAAAAAACTTTATTTAAACGAACAGCGTTACAGTAATTAAGATAGTAATGAATATTCTAATAATGATACATGTATTTATATTTAATTATTGCTAAGTTAACAATATTCTTATAGACTACTTATTTGCTACTTGAGGTGGAGGGGGATTTGCTGATAAAGCGAATAGAGTTGGGGTCGTCACACTTAACTCACGCGTCCCTCGTGAGGCGACTGAGCAGTGAGCGAGCGACACAGTTTGAGACATAATGAGTTACTTAACTTTTGACTCGCGTCTCGTATGAAGGAAGATCCATTTTATTTATAATTTACCTTACTACAACAAAATTTGTACACATAAAACATTCAGTACTGTTGCCACGTAACATTTCTATGCCTTGGTAGTAAACGCGCGCGACGCATCGTAATGTACAGATACGTAGGATTCTTTTTATTTTATATCATTTGAGCTGATGATCCAAATAAAACATACATATGAGTGTTCCGGATCGTTTCAGTGATCGAGATGCAAATAATTATTCTATTCGCAAAAATGATACACATTGCCCACCTCAAGACCAAAGAGAGACAATAAAACTTCAAAGTTCATACCGTTGGTCATGAAATGAACATCCGCAAAGCTTCCGCGTTCACTGAAAAATTAGCCTTGGTCAATTCATCCAAATACACTCAGTGTACCGAAACATGTTCTCGCTTTTAGATGACCCTACTATCAAAATGACACCGCCGCGACAGAGACCATAGCTACAGGCAAGGTTAGATCAGGCTCTCATCGCTGAAACCCTATCAGAGACAACACTATCAGATTTCATACTAACGCTGAAACCCTGATCCGAATCTGGCAATCAATTCTGGAAACAAGATCTACAACCGCATATTGTCAATCACAACCTTAAACAAACTTGCAGGCTAGTAAGGTTTGTACACTTCCCGCAAACCAACCAAAAGGATTCTGAAAATTACAATGTTATACGCTTGCGTTGAAAGTTTGACGCGAATAATCTTTAAAAATATGTTATACTGAAATTATCTTCCAGAGACTATTTGACACTTGAATAAAATAAAATGGATACAACTCACCAGATTTCGTCATATTCACAATACTCTGATTGCTAAAATAGCAACGCGTCGTTCCTTGCTCGACACTGCTGCAGGTGTACCGAATTTGTAATATTTCAGCTTAACCCGTAAGCGTTGACTGCTACTTAACCCGTTAGCGTTGACTGCTGCTTAACCCGTATGGCTTCTACGTCAACGTTATGTTTCGCTTATGGACCAGCCATTTGCGTCCGAAATAAATTCGCGCCATCGCGTGAGATCATTGCTCCATTTTTCATCAACTTGAGTGAGTGAATCCCTCTACTGATGTAAGATGAAAGGCGTAATCCGGAATGAAACCATCGTGATGACTCATTACATTTTATTTACACATTATTTAAATACAATTATTTAAGCACTTCACAAAACACAGCTCGATAATATAACTCAAATAAAACACGAAATACAATTAGAGGTCCGCTCGGTTCGAGAGCCAACGATCGAATGCCCCTCACTTGCGTGTGTACGCCCTATAAGTCACGTGCCGGCGGAAGTGAAAGGTGCCGGAAGTGGGGCGCGCAGTTTAATGTTGAGTAATTTGACAAGGCCGACGCAGCGCCGACATATATCCATGATAACTAAACACCAGTCACGTGTAAACTACCTTTATTCACTCTAATTAAATCTCAGTAAACAATTAATGCGTAATTATTACAAATAGCAAGCCATTGGATAATTCCAATCTTGTGTCGTTAATTAGATACATGATACTACATCTCGATTGCACTCTCTAAATATGGAGTTAGACATAACGAATCTATTTAGCTCTCACCGAGTCGCTGGTGAGTAACGTAACTCCCTATGTGTTTGGTTTCTTTTTTATCCCAAGCCCATTCCATCATCTGACTACAAGGCAAACGCCGATGCGCCATCGTTACATGGTGGACATCCCACCCACATGCACAAAATGTTTTGGGAATAGGTACTTTCATTGGGCGTACGGCTAAGGTCAACTGGAATTTCTCACGGAGTCTATGTTCCCTATAACCTGGCCTTTAAATCAAAAGTGACTAGGTTACTTCTAAGTAAGCGTGCTTCATCTTCGACCACATCATCGCTCAACATCAGGTGAGACGGTAGTCAAACTCGAGCCTATTATCAAGAATTAGTTATTTATAAGATTTTTCACTTTAATTTTTGTGTAAAACTATGTGTTAGTTTTTTATTATTATTGTTTATTAATCAAAACATCCAAACATATTGTGTAGTAGGTACAAACAAAACATACAACACAAACTATCGAGGGTTTATCCGTAGTATGCTAGACGCGGCAACTTGATGCCACACTACTATTTAAAGAGACACTTCCTAGATCGTAGTAAGATAAAGATATTTTATTTTGCAAATACAAGTCATGGTGGTACATAATATAAATACAGAAACAGCCATATTTTGCCGAATAAAAGGCATGCAAAAGTACAGAGTTTACAATTAAAATACATATTTACTATTCCATTACATCTATACTAATATTATAAAGCTGAAGAGTTTGTTTGTTTGCTTGAACGCGCTAATCTCAGGAACTACGGTTCTGATTTGAAAAATTTTTTCAGTGTTAGATAGCCCATTTATCGAGAAAGGCTATAGGCTATATATCATCACGCTAAGACCAATAGGAGCGGAGCACTAATGAAGAATGTTTCAAAATCGGGGGAATTTTTTTTCCACGCGGACGAAGTCGCGGGCGGAAGCTAGTAGGTAATATAACTAATTCTAATTCATCATTCACTTGTAATTATCAACGTTCAACTATTCAATACATAAAATAATTCTGATTCATAAGATCTAGGAAGTTGCAGATCTTCCCACCCAGAAAAAAGTGCACAGCAGCAGCATATTCTATCCAAAATACTGGAAAAGTTATGAATAGAAGGCTGCTCAGTTATCTAGAGAAAAATAAACTACTATCCCAAAATCAGTTCGGTTTCAGGTCTGGAAAATCAACAGAAGATGCTGTAATGGAATTAGCAAACCATGTTGTTAGGAACCTTGATAACAAAACAAAAACTATTGGCATTTTCCTGGATCTAGCCAAAGCCTTCGACACGGTATCTGTTCCCATCCTTTTACAGAGAATGGAGAAGCTTGGAATAAGAGGAGTTGCACTAAAAATATTTCAGGATTACCTTACGAATAGAAGCCAATGTGTAAAAGTAGGGAGTTACATTAGCTGTGATGAGAGCCTCACATTTGGGGTGCCACAGGGCAGTATGCTGGGTCCCACGCTTTTCCTCATATATATTAATCAGCTCTGCCAACTGTCAATACTAAACTGCAAAATTCTTGTCTACACAGATGACACGGCACTTCTTGTCAGCGGTGAGACGTGGGACTCAGCTCACCTTCGTGCTGAAAAGGCTCTCACAATTGTTTTGGACCGGTTGGCTTCTAGTTTACTTACGCTAAATGTAACAAAAACCCACAACATCCCCTTCTCAGCAAACAATGTGACACAGCCATCCTTGTCAAATATCAGGGTACATAGCTACAGCTGTAACTTCGCTCCACGCGATTCCTGCCACTGTTCTCATATACAAAAAAACGTCTTGCGTCAGATACTTGGGAATCTATATTGATAATACCTTGAGCTGGCGCGAGCATATTCATAAAACTGTATCGCGTGTTCGTAAGCTCATGTTTCCGATGAAGAAATTGAGGAGGGTGGTAGACCTACCGCTTTTAAAAACTATATACTTTGCACTTGTCCAATCTCTTGTAGCTTATTGTATAGCGGTTTGGGGTGGCACTTTTAAGAATTCCATGCTTCGGTTAGAGAGAGCTCAAACAGCTGTCTTGAAAGTAATGATTAACAAACCATATCGTTATCATACTAGCCAGTTATACAAAGATATTCCCGTTCTAACAGTGAGACAGCTCAGTGTGCTCGACATAATTTTACGTACGCACTCATCACTACACTATGATCCGGAACGGCTACTGAACAAACGGTGGAAAGATTTTGTATGCCCAAGCGTCCAATGCAAAACAATTTTGGCAAGACGTCAATACTTCACGCTAGGCCCTTTTCTTTATAATAAAATTAATGGGCTCTGTAATGTGTTCCATTTAAACAAACGTAAATGTATATAAGTAGTTTTTTTTTTATCGTGGTAAAATTATCAAATAAGTCCTCCCACCCCGGGCAGGGTGGGAGGGACTGTCAGACTTTTACTGACTAAAATCCACGGTGCTCCTTCAATAACCCTTTACGTACCGGGGTCACGGTAATGGGATGAGTCCCACGACCCCGGCAGGCTTCGGCCCTCTACGGGGGGGCCTCGTCATATTGCTGACGCTCTTTGAGGCGCGCGTGGAACACAACGCGCCGTCGACCTGGGCATGGTCCATGGTCGGACAGCGAGTTGCCCTTTACTCGCTGTCCGCATGCCCGCGCCTACGGTGGCCGAAGATCGTCGGCCGACGTCCGACGCCGTGGGCGTCTACCACTGCGGCTGGGCTGGAGGGAGGACGCCATTCTCTCCCTCACGCGGCACGCCTCCTCCTTCGGAAGCATGACTGCTTCGCAGGAAGCGACCGCTTCCCACTCCCTCTCGCCCCGCAGCATGGCCTCGACCAATGCCGGGCGCGAGAGGTCTCCGCCTATTGCCGCCGTGAGGACACGTCGGTGTTCTGCCCAAGCGGGGCAGTCCTGCACCGTGTGCTCGACTGTGTCCTCAGGGCGACCCTCGCAGTGGTGACACCCAGGCGTTTGTTCCTTTCCCATCAGACACAGGTACCTCCCGAAACTTCCGTGTCCGGTGAGGACCTGCGTCATGCGGTTGGTCAGGACGCCGTGACGCCGATCTAGCCACTCCTCAAAGAGGAGTCTTACCGCCGCAATTGCGGCGTGCCCGATGTATATGTGTAGTAACGACATTTTTACAGAATTTATCTTATGATGAGACTGAAGGCTTGTTCACGAGATTATCTTAATTACAATTACACACACACACATTCACTCACTCACACCACTCTCCCACTACAAATACGCACACACTACCACACCCAGCCACACTCACACACATATATTATTACAATTTTATACACGTTTTCTTTTTATATTATTACAATTTTAAGTGTACATACTTACATAGTTTATACTTCGACAGATCTCAAGCACATAATTTATTAACTCTAAGAAACATTGTTCTGTAGGTACTTGTTCTTATATTGTGTAGGAGGAAGGCGCCGGTGTCTGTCACACAGTTAATACTAGCTCAGACACCGTCGTTTACTCTATCTGTACTTAATTTATACGTTAAGAAAGAAATTATCTGTGTTTGTCAAAGATAGAAAAATTATGTAAGCACTATTTGAAATAAATACTTGAACTTAAACTTGAACTATTAGAATAGAATAGAATAGAATAGAATATTATTTATTTGCAAGAATACGAGTACAGAAAGTTGATATGTATACATTAAAGAGTCCATCATATTCTACCAGGGAACTGGTGTGCAAATATTTGAGACATTTTAAATTAGGAAATGGTTTTCCTAGAACTAAATTAATTAATTATTCTAAAGAGCTAAACATTAAATGGTACAAAATCAAAAAGTATACATCAATAAAAAAATATAGAGGTCTAGTGAAGTGCCTTACGGAGTCACGGCTGTGCCAGATAGGCCCAACTTGCTTTCAACTGAACCTTAACAAAGACAATTAATTTCGTAGACAACAGAAAATCTGCACCAATTTGTATCTTTTTTACAACTTTCACACAACGCCATCTAGTCCCAAACTACGCAGAGCTTGTGCACATATATATTTCTAAATACATACATTTTATAGATAAATTACACCCAGACAAAGAACAAAGGATCGTGCTCATCACACAAACATTTGTCCTGAGTGAATTTTAAAACTTCAAATCGATAAAGATACCGTTGTATATAGTATACTACATATGTATTCTCCTGTGCTAAAACTTTACTGTTCTTTATAATTAAATTGTAGGCACGATCTTTAATTTTCTGTTGAACCAATTAGGTTATGTTTTAGATTTTAATTAATTTCTCAATATTCCCTTTAGATATTAAAAAGCTAATATTACGAAAAGTGGTATTATTAAAGAGTATGTGGCACAATTCGACGTATGTTATCTTTAATTAATATACGTAACGAACTGAAATGAGCCAATTCTCGAACGAATCTTGCTACAATCAGAAATGTGAAATTTTGATGTTTGAATGTTTTTGTTTCAATCACGCAAAACCGACTTAAAAAATAAAATAAAATTTATTTAATTCAGTTCTGTGACCCATTTAAATTAAAGGTTACACGGTGTACATTAATTCGATCGGGATTTGGTCGGCTTAAGCGATTTGGATGAAGCGTGTATACATATAGTTTATAATCTGAACTGGTATTTTTTCCCGGAAAAAGCGCAAAAATCAACATTATGATAATAATATCATGAGGTCGGGAGGCTAGGTATATTTTTTTATTGATAATTGGCTCGCGTTTGACCGCCATCTCACCTGATGGTAAGTGACGATGTGGTCAAAGATGGAGCACGCTTGCCTAGACGTAACCTGTGCACTCTTGACTTAAAGACCCCCAGGTTATAGCGATCAGGAAACACAGACTCCGGCAGGGAATTCCACTCCTTAGCCGTACGCACAATGAAAGTAATTCCTGAACGTTTTGTGCGTGTGGGTGGGATGATATTATGCTTAGCCTTTGCCTAATATGTTGAAATCGGTTTGCAGTCTGATAAGATGCAGCTGAGTTCAAGTTTTGACATGGATCGACTGCCTACCCGACCTCCACAAACCTACTGAGTTACTACTGCTACGTAACACGATAGATAGGTAGAATATACTTCTTTGTACAGCAAAATTTAAATACATCTATGCTGCTTCACCTATGGTTAGAATGGCGGTCTAATCGCGGACGATAGCCATTCCGTTATAAAATCGTTCTTATAAAAACTCATAGGTAAAGGTCAAAATAATGATATTTAAATAAAGACTGCCACAATAAAATAGTTTCCGACAAGCAAGTACCTACCTACATTTTAATTTTCAACCTAGAATAGGGATGGGGAAATACGGTGGAACACGATATTTGCACGGCCCGCGAGCTAATCTTGCCCTTCGAAATATAAAACAAAATTCCATGCTTTTATCTCACAGTCAT
This sequence comes from Tholera decimalis, assembly GCA_943138885.2. Taxonomy (NCBI): domain Eukaryota; kingdom Metazoa; phylum Arthropoda; class Insecta; order Lepidoptera; family Noctuidae; genus Tholera; species Tholera decimalis. Next base: position 6,905,494 of record OW964570.2, on the reverse strand, counting down.
AAATTAGATTAAAAAACGTTTTAATTCAGATAGAATGTATCTGAATCTGAATGCAAATGAGCATCTATAAATCAAAAGTCAAAAGCCTAGCATGTTTTCAAATTGATCGTTTTCTATGAAAAAAAAACGGGCAAGGAACTCCACGGTTGCTTTTCAAAACTTCAGCTTGTAATGATTGATTTTTACACATTGCAGAATTTCAGGACGTTGAAGGACCATGGCTATGGAATGGTATATGGAACCTGAATGAATCGTGTGGGTGAATGTATCGTGGTTGAGTAAACCCTGTAAGCATCTATCACAGTACGAACAATCAACTGGCGAGCATTTAAGTATTCTGCTCTGATCATACGTACAAAGACATTCACGTTCTCACCAGACAAAAAGTATACACGTTACATTGCCACATAGTCCCAAGATGAGGACTGGTAGGCCATCACTACAGTAAAAACGTAAACAAAAAATATGAGAAGAGCGCGCATTCTTCTCGTAAAAAACGGGGGCTGAATCGCCCTCTCTCCTTCAAAGTTTTGACAAATTATTTTGTTGAAAATTTGGTTGATAAATGGGATTTCGTTTTTTTTTTACTTTTGACTTCTCAATTGTCATCAGTAACGGGTATTGAGAGCTACATTTTTTTATTATATCTACTAATTTACCGAGTTCTTAGAGTACGAGTAGAGTATATTTCTCATTTAAAAATAATAATAATACAACGTTATACATTCAATTAATACATGAGACATTATAATATGCATAATGGTGCCCCTCAAATAATGAAGTTTTACTAAAACCCAGTGAATATGTTTTCCCACCCCTCAACGAGGAATTGCAGTGGAAATAAATTCTAAATCTACTTATAATTTCCGCATTTTCTTTTTCCAGTGAAAACGTTTCTACTCATTCATTTTGTTGAGCGACGTTTTTAGTTAAATTTAACACAACTAGGTCAGCATGTTTATTATATTACCAGCTTCTGTCTGCGGCTTCGCTCGCGTGGGACGTTATTTCTTTAGCGAAAAACGTGGAGCCTAGGTTTTCCTTACGTGGTTGTGGTAATGTTGTAACGAGATAACGCAGCCCCAGAACACAAGGGCAACTGAAGAAGCAGGGTGTGTTTTTAGTCAGTAGAAATCTGACACTCTCTTCCGCTCTACGCATATCTTCATGCTAAAAATCACATCAATCTGTAGTTCCAATTTGACGGGAAAGACAGATAAGCTGTGAAACTCTCAGCTGGCTTCTCTGTTCTCTGCCTCTTATGACCTTTCAGCCTTTAAATCAATAGTGAACAGGCATCTTCTGGGCTCGCTCGTTCTATCGTAGACCTCATCTGTCGCTTACCACCAGGCGAGATCGAGGTCAAGAAACTTACCAAAACTTACCAACACACATTCGTTTTTTTTATAATGTGAACTAGTAATATAATAAAAATTCACATGACAGCATCTTGTTAACCCCTCAAACTAAGCTAAATATTCTTATGTCTTTATTGAGTTCACGGCAATAGTGTAATGGGTGAGGTTCGAACCCGGACCTCTCGATCACAAGTCCGACACCTTATCCATTAGGCTATTGACGCTTATAATATTATTGTAAGGTTGTCGGTCCGGGATAATGAGTTAAACAAGTGCCTTCATTGGAATCTCGTTTATTACTCATCATCATAGAGTACATTCGTTAATATAAGTATTGATTCTTAACATTAGAATACATGAGCACACATACATAAGTCTTACACACTACATTATACTAGCGAAGCACCTCGGAGTGTACGGTGTTCTAAAGAACTAAGGTCATCAAACATGAATAAAAACTCAGAGCAAATAACGATAAAGTTCGCCACTCATCACGCTAATCGCACAAAAGCAGCGTAAAGTGGACTACAGATAGTTAATTTTGACAATCTGCACATTAGTTTAGCCATCGAATTTAAAAGTGAAATATTTACAGAATGACTCACTAAAAATTAAAATAACTAGCTGACCCGACAGACGTTGTCCTGTCATAAAATTCGAATTGGTTTAATTAATAAAAAAAATATCTCAAAACAAAGTGTTTATTGTTCTAATGCTTTATGACATTACAACATTCTTTTTTTTTTTTGGCGCGTATATAAATAGTTTTGTTGGTATTCCGACACGGGAATAGGTGACATATAACTTTACTGGCCATGTGTGTTATGTTAGTAACGTGTATGTTAGTCAATCCAAATTTACCAAAAAATCCATATTAAATTGAACTTAATTTTAGGCATGATAGCTCTGAACTAACCGTGATGTGCACTAAGCAATTCAGTTTTTTTACATCATCTTTGTAAAAAATAATAAATAAATTATGATATATCAATATCCGACCGAAGCATCTGTTTTAAATCTTCTTAAGGTTACATAAAAAATGTTTAGATTATCAAAAGCGAAAATTTAATAAGGTGGTTAAGTATTCTTAAAATTTATAGTTTTCCGCGCAATTTTCTCAATTTTTTCTTTCATAAGAACCTTCTCCTGACAATAACAAACACAACAAAAATAAATCAGCCGAATCAATTCAGCCGTTTTCGAGTTTTGCGCTTAGCAACACATTTAGCGATTCTTTTTTATTTATATAGATAATAATTATTCAAACTGCTAGGACTCTGGCCTCCTTTATATGTGGGAACGGGCCGTAATCTACCACGCGGGTCCAGTGCGTGTTGGTGGATGTTGCAAGTCTTTGAACTTTTGGTCCTGGAACATACCAGTTTTTTTACGATGTTTTTATTCACCTATTTAGGAGCAATGGTGATAGTATTAATTACACAAAGCGATGTGCCCGACTGGGTTCGAACCCACGACCTTCAAGTAGCAAGTCGACCCCGTAACCACTGCTCATGATACTGATTTCATTAAATATCTCAAAAAATCTGGGGTACATTCTGAATCTATTCGCTCTGAGTTCTTTTTTTTTGTGGGTAGTTTGTTGAAAAATTGGTTTTTCATAAATCCACGTTTTATTGTTGATTAGATACATTGGAATCAATTTTTTTAATTAACGATTGTCGATAGCATTATGCAATAAATTTACATCATCTGCGTCATAGCGACTACAAATACGCCAGACAAGCGTTTATTGCAATATAATAGTTCCGTTAATTAATGTTTCAGTTGCAGTTGGTTCTAAGAAGATTTACGATCCAGCCGTATTGGTCCAGTAATTGTCACGTGTGCTTCTGGGTTATATTTCGTGGTCAGGAAAGGTTTTATTAGTATTGGGTTTAGTTTATGCACACAGGTGCGACAATATTTCTATTTTATTATTTTTTTACTTTAGGAAAAGCTTATAAATTAATGGCGAAATATTCTTGGCTAGGGTAAATTGCTAATTACAAGCTTTCACATGTTTGATATTAAGATACTTGCATCTAACTTGCGTTTAACATTAAACAAAAATATTAAAAAATATTACTAAAAGTATAAACACATTGTGGTTTTTTATTTAATAGGTTGACTGGTAGAGAATGTCTTGTTGCATAATGTCTGCCCATGTACCGCTTTTGTACATAAAGTTATTGCGTACGAGGCGGAGTTACGCCCGAGCCGCAAGACGAGGGGGTTATGGAGCCGAGTACTGCAGTAACAAATGTCCACGTATATCAAACGACGTTTTTCAATACACTTTCGAAGAAAAATACTTGTTCCGAAAATGACGACGCATTTTTATTTGATTTCCTTTGAAGAAAATTATGCAAAGTTGCCATATATTTTAGCTTCGATTTAGATGGCAACAGGCTATCACAAGCATTTTGAGCCTCAATCACAATATCTGGCGGCGCAGCATTAAATTGTTCTCATCAAAACTTAAATTCGACATACTCACGCAAAAAACACAAATTAATAAGATTTAATTCTCACACACTATTGTCTACATTTCTTTTCAACCGACGACAAAAAGAGGAGGTTATCAATTCGACGCGTATATTTTTTTTTTTTTTTTTTTTTAATCTATGATCATCGATTACTCGAAGACGGCTGAACCGATTTGGAAAATTCTTTTTTTGATTGAATGGGTATACTTCGATATTGGTCCCATTTTCATAAACGTCAGGATCTGATGATGGGATCCTGGAGAAATCGAGGGAACTCTTCAAATATTATAGGCACACCTATGTAATTTTGGGTATTTATTATAGTAACTTGTGCAGTTGCTCTCAAAAAGTATCATTTGAGGAAGTGGAACTGATGATGAAGACCACAGATGGCCGCCGAAACTACTCAATAATAAGTATTGAGTGGATTGCGATTCGATTACTTGAATATGGATGTTACGCACTTTATGCTCGTCACAATGCATATGGTGATGTAGAGCTGATGGTGAAGTACCAGGAGAACTCCTCAACAATTAACGGCCCAGCATTGGGAAAAGCAATATTTTGTAAAAGGTTATAAGTAGTTGATAATTAGGCTCTTGTAACTAGGTAAATTGAAAATAGACCAACTAAAAAGAGTGAAATAAAAACTTTTTACCAAAAAATTAAACCGACTCCCAAAAAACACTGCAAAGTGAAAAATAACTTTAATTTCGGAAGTCGGTGCCAAAAACAAAAATACAAAACTAAAGACACCGACTACCGAAATTAAAGTTATTTTTCACTTTGCAGTGTTTTTTGGGAGTCGGTTTAATTTTTTGGTAAAAAGTTTTTTTCACTTCTCCTTTCGCAGGTCTGCTGGAAGAAATTTCTTAAGATATAAGCAGTACCTTTGTACTCAGATATTATAATTATGCTAATCTTAATGTATTTTACTGTGTGTAAATAAAATAAATAAATAATTTACTTTTCCCCGCGCTTTACCTTCGCGGGTTAAAGGAGAACCAAAGGTATGAAGCCGCAAAACAGCCTGATATTATTTTTTTTTAATTTAGAACACAAATAAATATTAATTTGTTGATAAAAGCAAACTTATTTTATAAATAATAATGTTTATATCTGATATTCTGTTCATAAACACAATTTTAATTTTCATTAAATATAAGGCCTTAAAAACATGCGCCTATTTCGACGGTCCCCACGTAAACTATCGAATCTGAAAATCCTCTAGTTTACAGGAGAGCGATTCTAAGTTTAGATTTAGATTTTTATGAAACTTTAAATTCGAATATTCAATATTACAACTGTATTATAATTGGAAAGTTTGTCTGTTTTATACCATCTATTAATGTGTTTAATAATTATTATACTTTTTCTAATTTAGCACATTCGATACTTTACTTGGTTACCGCTGGTTACTTTTTTATCGAATCTGCCAGTTTCGAGGGTGTTCTATGACAAAATCTTCTAGTTAATTATTGAATGTGGTACTTTTGATTGTATTGATTGTTACAATGCTCAAGTCAAAATATTATTAAACTAGTTTCAAAATGCAAAATCTTAACTTTTGTGGGGTATTTAGTACAAATAAAGAAAAACACAATCAGACATTGTTAATCAAGAAATATGTATCAAAAAATAAAGAATTAAGAAACACAAATAATATTTAAACAGCTTTTAGCTTACATGCAAATGAAATGTCAAATATTTTATTAAAATACTTAAAAAATACAAAATAATAAAATAGTTAAGTCACAACAAAACCTAACTTCGGAGTGCCTTATCTTCGAAATATCCATAGTTTAAAAGTATGGAAATTGTGGGTAGAACAACGAACGTAAGGCACTCCGACGTTAGGTTTTGTTAGGTTCGTTTAAACCTTTACCGTCCGATCTGAGCTTAACTCGAATCTTATTCGCTAGCGTCCGCTGTTTTGGTATTTTACTAGATTTAGTTTAGTGAAACGACATATCACTAAACGCTTAAAGTAAGAAGACGTAATAAACAAGAGTATTTGACATTTTCCGTGATTTTGTGGTATCCCAAGGGATTTCGAGAAATCTATGGGTACGTCATTTCACTGCGACAGATATATTTAGCCTGAGCTTCTATTTCAACCTTAAACTAGAAATAAATTATTAAAAGAGATTGTAATTTTTCACAGTAATTAGGTATATAAATAATAACAAACAAAATCTCACTCTATTTCTTCCTTAAGATAAGAGATAAAAATTAGAGATCAAGTTACTTAATATGACTATAATTTTAATGTTTGTTCTAAACCTCAATCACAATAATTTAATAACAACTAAAATAATGATAAAAATAAATAGCTAGTCAGTCCTTATCGTTAATGTCTTCATCATTAATTTGAGAAATTTGGATTGTTTTGTAAAAATTATGATATTGCTTTGGAATATGTCCAGCATTACAAAGGGATAACAAATCTTTATATTTTGCTTCCGATATCGGAAAACTGCTAGAATACAATGGTGACAATTTACTTTTTTGATTTATAAGCAGCATCACATAAATCTTTTTGGCATATAAAGTGCAACGTTCATGTTGTCGTTTACAATAGTATTGTCTTTCCGTTTGGGCTGTATTGTTTTAGTTTCGTAATTGATCCCAATCTTTGTATAACGCAAACATCTTAGCAAAAGTTAGATTGTGGTCCAGGTACAACTTACTGCTGCTTTTTCTGGGACTCGATAGGCTGGGATGATTTCACGTGATCACAGACACTTTCGGTTATCTCGGTGTCTATTTTTTTAGGATGATCGAGATGTTTGCCCCTATTGTCAGTTCTCGTAGTGCCACTTACGTCAAGTTTTTCTTGTGCTGTACGAATAAATTGGTCTGTAATAGCTAACGTGGCACAAAACATTTTTAAACACACTTTTATTGGTTCGAACTAGTTGCAATCTTCATTCGGAACAGGTAAATAGTAATTAGTAGTAAACTTTCTTCTTGATGTAGTCCTTAGTTTGTCTCTTCTTTTCCAATTTCTTAGTGAATTTGTTAATATACTCCCATTGCTTTGAGTGGTCTGAGAGTTTCCAAAACTTATCGAAAATAAGTTGTCTTATTTCTTCCGTAATATGAATAGAGCACTTCAGCTTGCAAGTCAAAATGCATGGACTCTTTATGTTTTTGGCTGGCATTTCTTTGCCTTTTTTGCTGACATGTTTTTGACCGGAATTTTTCAGTAATTTTCTACGAACATCAGTCCATTGGTTAACATGCCTCTTTCTTTTCTTACCCGGATCTTGTTTGACGGTCTTTTTTTTACTGACAGTGTGAGTGTTGGGTGTTCCTGGTTCAGAAGCTGATACTGATATCAAATAATTAACACTTGGAATTTCACAAAATTCTTGAACTGCATCGTTGTTACAAAATTGTTCAGTTTGGTTTGTTACACAATAAAAATCTTAAACAGAGCTAGAAGATGGAATAGGAGTACATTCATTGCTATCAAAACCAACAATTTCGGAATAATTGTGTACAAAATACTCATCAACCACGTCATTTTCTTCAATAATATTATTTAAATATCTCCACCCTTCGTCGGTGAATTGACATCGCACAGGAGATGCTGAAAATATAAAACAAAAACATTTGCAAAATCCATCGAAACAGCAAGATTTTGACGTAGTAAAACATCGAAAGTGGTATATTCGATGTCTTCTTAGTAGAGAAAACTATCGAATTTACCACTTTCAATAAATTTCTCAGAACCAATATCAGACAATACTATCGAAAGTGGTACATTCGATAGAACAAATTTGCTCTTTGTACAAGTATAGTATCGAATATACCACTTTCTATAGTTTAAAATTAATTATTCAAAATATCAAAATATTTTCTATTTTTTTTCATAAAAAGCCACTACAATAATTATCGCTATATACGTTCCATCAGAAAATTATGTATTTTTTACATTTTAGCATTTAAATTACGCAATTACGCCCAAAATAATGAAAATCTTACCAGCTTGATCCTCATTTATCGTGGAAATAACAGGTTCTGTTGTACCTTCATGGTGCTTTTTTATCATATTCACCATTTATTTCCTTCTTCTATTCATTTTGAACTTAAAATTAAAGAAAAACTAACTTTAACCTAACTTCAAAAAACACGTGCGTACTTGCTCACATTTCGAGTAACACTGACGAAACAGGTAGTTACGTACTGCGCGTGCGTACCGCTGACCACCAATAACATCGAAACCGGCATGTTCGATGTTTTAATGTGCTTAATTTATGCAGCTTCGATTCTGTTCAATTGAAAAACAGTTGAAGGAATAAAAATTGGTACACAATTAATATACAGAATTATAGATATTTATCTCTACTTGCCATTAGTGCAATAAAACGAAAATGACATTTTGTCAATTTCGATAGTATACGTGGGGGCCGTCGATTTACTCTGAAAAAGAAAAAAGAACAATCACCGCCGAATATAGGAAATCAAATAGTTGTTTAATGTTATCTGTGGCAAAATCTGGAATGAAAAATACCCTCGTGTGTGAAAAATGAAAAAAATCCACGAGTGTAAAATACATTGCATTTGGAACCTAATCGTAGTGCGATAAGAACCAGTTTTCAAGGAAGTGTATTGATAAATTTATATCACTAAACACAATGTTACTCCTTACGTCCAAAGGCAAGAAATTGTATCGCTTACATCGTTGTTCGAAGTCAATTGAGAACTGCTTTGCCTTAAAACACAAATTTCACGCAAAAAATCCTTTGAACAGATTCAATACGATGTTTGTGTGTTTTTCTTCTTCATCTTTGTCGCTTCGCTCTTGACAAAGCGGTCGTGGTCACGTCGAAGCATCCGCGTTGGTGGTAGGAAGGAAACAGCTCTCCGAACGATCTCCCGCCATCTGTCCCTGTTGGCAGAGCGCTTGGCGCACTGAGATACGCCGCTTCCCAATGCTGATTTCCGACCTGGTTCCCTCCACCTTTCCTTGAATGACTAGCCGCTCTATGGAGTCGTTCCCCCGTCTAGAGACGTGACCAAAGTACAACTCTACACACACTACTGTGTGTGTGAGTTCTTATTTCACGTCAAAACGGAGCAAGGGATCGAGGAGATAATTCGTCGATGCGCGTGCAAAAGTCGCTATGTGTTATTTAGTCATTTTCGATTTCGATTTTCAAAGTACGAAAATGACTAAATAGCATATAGCGACTTTTTCACGCGCAACGACGAATTGCAGGGATTGATAAAAACTTTTCACGCAAGCCAAGTCGTGCGCATTAGTACGTATTTTGTAAAAGTTATTATATGAGTTTCCATTATTAAATATTAGGTATGAAGTCTAACGGCCGTACTCAATATTGTACAGCTGTCAGTAGAGATTGGCATTTGACATACGGTCCAGATCTTATGTCACGATTCTATACTTAGCTGTCCTTAGTAGACAAATCAACTGTCAGATACCTACATACGATTTTGAGTTCGGTCGGACAGGAATGTGTCACCTTTTACTTCAAAATCTATCTACAAGCTTGTTATCATATTCAAAGGTCACCGAACCCGGATCAGGAAAATTCATAACAGATTTATTGGGATTAAGTACCGTTATGTAAACAGTAATTCTGGGCAAGGCCGAAGGGTGCTGTGGTAACGAATATGTCGGATCTTAATTAGTCCATTATGTTTGAATTGACCACGTGGCGTTTTGATACCGCATGTCATTGACGGACCTGTCAGGGTGGCGGCAATATTCCAACGAGACCGTCCCCGGAATGCAAGCGCAAGTGAAGGAAAAAAAAAGACAACAGACATGTTTCAGGATCGATTTTTTTTTAATTAAGCAAGTACCTCGTCGTATTGAGTTAACCCACTATCCCTTTGGATCGAAACACTTTAATTCTTACTAAATAAAACTACCATTTATTCGAAAAAAAAGTGTGTCACCCTGGCAAGTACGATGTTAGCGGCAGATACGATCAGTTGCCGACACATCACTCTATGTTCGCGGTATAGGTACAGTCACGCACATTAATCTTGGCGAACCTTTTTTACGGCTACCGCTATGTTCTCATACAATAAGTTCAATGACGTGTTGATGGTGGACTGAGTTTAATTTCAACTCTATGACAGAAATATCGTTGGTCAATTGGTCGCAAGTGCGACTGCTGAGCACGTGGTCTTGAATTCTATTTCCGGGTCGGGCAAAAAGTGCTATAGGGTTTTTTTGTAAGGAATTTCTCAGTAGTAGCCCGGAGTTTGGAAGTTCATGATACCCCCGTGCCTCGGAAAGCACGTTAAGCCATAGGTCCCGGCTGTTATTTAAACATTTTTGACAGTCGTCCAAGTTAGTCAGAAAAAAAGTCCATGTAAAACACTAATTCTCAGCTACAACAGGTTAGACTGGAAGCCGACCCCAACATATTTGGAAAAAGGCTAAACAGATGAATTTTCTCCACACAAAGTAACTTGAAGCTAAATATTAGAGTAAACTTAACTAGGGATTTGACTTCCGGGCACACCGCAATTGCGGCGGTAAGACCCCTCTTTGAGGAGTGGCTAGATCGGCGTCACGGCGTCCTGACCTACCGCATGACACAGGTCCTCACCGGACACGGAAGTTTCGGGAGGTACCTGTGTCTGATGGGAAAGGAAGAAACGCCTGGGTGTCACCACTGCGAGGGTCGCCCTGAGGGCACAGTAGAGCATACGGTGCAAGACTGCCCCACTTGGGCAGAGCACCGACGTGTCCTCACGGCGGCGATAGGCGGAGACCTCTCGCGCCCGGCATTGGTCGAGGCCATGCTGCGGGGCGAGAGGGAGTGGGAAGCGGTCGCCTCCTTCTGCGAAGCAGTCATGCTACCGAAGGAGGAGGCGGGCCGTGTGAGGGAGAGGATGGCGTCCTCCCTCCAGCCCAGCCGCAGTGGTAGACGCCCACGGTGTCGGACGTCGGCCGACGATATCCGGCCACCGTAGGCGCGGGCATGCGGACAGCGAGTAAAGGGCAACTCGTTGTCCAACCATGGACCATGCCCGGTTTGACGGCGCGTTGTGTTCCACGCGCGCTTCAAAGAGCGTCAGCAATATGACGAGGCCCCCCCTGTAGAGGGCCGAAGCCTGCCGGGGTTGTGGGACTTATCCCATTACCGTGACCACGGAACGTAAAGGGCTATTGAAGGAACACCGTGGATTTTAGTCAGTACAAGTCTCACAGTCCCTCCGGCCCTGCCCGGGGCGGGAGGACTTATTTGATGATTCTACCACGTTAAAAAAAAAAGGGATTTGACTTTGTAAGAGTTGGTGGACTTATGATCGTAATATACAGTATGTTAACTAACAGAGGGTGTTCCCGTTAACCCGCAATAGTTTAGCATCCATACATGCTAAAATAAATATTACAATTCGAAAACAAAATGTTCTTTTTTAATATTAAAATATTCACTAAAACACTCTGTACACGCGTACCTACTTGAAGGACGACAACGTCGCAATTTATTTATGAATGCGTACGCGTCTACAGAGTGTTTCTTTTACGTATCAATTTAACATTTGAGTGAATATTTTAATATTAAAAAAAAACGACGACGACGAGTTGCAAGTCTATCGGTTTTTTATCGGTTACATTTCGGGGAGTGTGCGTTGGAATTACACAATTTAATTCCAACAAGCCCGTTCCATCATCGGACTACGAGACAAACGGCGAAGCGCCATCGTTACATGGTGGACATCCCACCCATACGCACCAAACGTTTTGGGAATACCTTCATTGTGCGTACGGCTAAGGAGTGGAATTCCCTGCCGGAGTCTGTGTTTCCCGATAGCTATAACCTAGGAGTCTTTAAGTCAAGAGTGAATAGGTTACTTTTAGGTAAGCGTGCTCCATCTTCGACCACATCATCACTTACCATCAGGTGAGATGGTGGTCAAACGCGAACCTATTCTAAATAAAAAAAAAAAAAAAAAAAAAAAAAAAAAAAAAAAAAAAAAAAATTTAATTTTTGAATGGAAATATTTGTTAGCATGTATGGATGCTATACTATTGCGGGTTAAGAGTAGGTTTGTAATTTGTCTAGTTACAAAAGCCAAAATGTGAACTACTTATCACCTTTTACAAAATATTGCTTTTCCCGATGCAGAGCCATAATTTTTTGAGGATTTCTCTTGAACTGGAACTTCACCAAGAGCTCTACTTCACCATATGCATTATGACGAGAATAAAGTGATTAACATCCATAATCAAGTAATCGAATCGCAATCCACGAAATACTCATTATTACATAGTTTCGGTGGTCATCTGTGATCTTAATCGTCAGTTCCACTTTTTGAGAGCAACTGCACAAGATACTATAAGAAATACCCAAAACGCTATAGCTGTGCCTATAATATTTGAAGAGTTCCCTCGACTTCTCCATGATTCCATCATCAGATCATAACATGATGATAACAGAACTAAGTAGAAAGTAAACCCTTTCGAAGACAAAAATAATTTTTCAAATCGGTCCAGCCGTCTTTGAGATATGAGGTAACATACATAAAAAAAATTCAAGATGAACTGAGAACCTCCTCCTTTTTTTGAAGTCGGTTAACAAGACTACACCAAATGTTTCTCAAGTAATCCTGTGGGACCTAACGTATTGAATTACCAACAAATATATAACTGCCAATTTATAACAAAATTGAATCCAGCGTTAATTTAAAATGAAAAACATTATCCCAAAGAGATCCAAAAATTTTCAATTTATTTTACCTATATTTGGGCAATACTGCGAATAAGTTACGTAAATTGAAATTTATTGTATAGAATTGCCTTACTGGTTTAAATATTAAATTATAAAGTGAATTATACGGCATTGCTGGTATTGAATTCCCTATGTTTGTTTGTTCTTTCATATATCTATAACCACATCAAATATGAAGATTTTGAAATGAGAGAACTCCACTTACCTTAATACCTCCTGTAACCGTAGTACATAATAATAATTATGTAGACGGCCATACATTTTAAGGTGTGTCCAAACATCGAGCGGCAATCAAGCGCGGCTGCCGCGCGCGGCCCACCGCCCTGTATTTAGACGACTGCCGCGCAAATATTAGTCGGCTTTATCCTAACTAGAGCGCGGCAGAAATGTGTCCTAGAAATACCGCGTGTTGCTGCCGCGCTCTTGCTGCTCAATGTTTGGACACACCTTGACAGTCATGATTTTGAGACATAGTCGCCCCAATCCTTGTCTTCATCTGCTTAGCCTTTTCTCAACTATGTTAGGGTCGCCTTTCGGCGTCCAAGTCCTTGTATAAGGTTTATATGTACTTATATTATTTATTCCCGATGCATCATCGGACTACAAGACAAACGGCGATGCCATCGTTACATGGTGGACATCCCACCCGCACGCACAAAACATTTTGGGAATAGTTTCATTGTGCGTACGGTTAAGGAGTGGAATTCCCTGCCGGAGTCTGTGTTTCTCGACAGCTATAACCTGGGTCTTTAAGTCGAGAGCGAATAGGTTTCTTCTAGGTAGGTGTGCTCCATGTTCAACCACATCATCACTTACCATCAGGTGAGATGGTGGTCAAACGCGAACCTAATCCGAATAAAAAAAAAATAAAAAAATCCTCACTGGGAGCGATACCGGTGTCATAGTGTTCATACTGAACATACAGCTCATCGCCAACAATTTTTCTTTTCAATTTAAGAGCACATCTAGTGATTTTTTTAATGACTGATGTGCCCGCTTTTGACCTCAATCACTCCTGATAGTAAGCGATAGATGATACATAAATTGCCATGGCAATAAACAAGTCACAGGGACAGGCGCTCAAAGCCGCTGGTTGCTTTCTCGAGGATCAGCAACGATTCCGGTCTTTATTGGCTCCCGAAGGAAAATGCAACCAATATAGTTTATATACTTTTTTACATTATGGGGCTCTGCTATGGAATTTCGGGATAAGTTATTCTATCTCTAAATCCATTATACCCAGTCTAGAACGTACAATCCAAGTTATACCAAATTTAATTGAAGTCCTTCAGCTGTTTTGGTGTGATTGAATAACAAACATCCTTATCACAAAGTCCACGCCAACGAAGTCGCGGGCACCAGCTAGTAAATAATAAATAAATAAATGTTCATTTACCTAGAAATTGAGTCTACATAGATATACCTACAATGGTTTACCAAAATAATTCTAACGATATACAGTTACAATTTATATTCACATATTAATTCATGTGTCGACCCTGGAGGAGCTCTGAATCAAGGAGAGGTTATCGTCTGTGCAGTTACGAATACTCAAATATTTCGGATACATTGTGCGTAATGGAACGACTTGTTGTTCAGGGGCAAGTAGAAGGCAAGCGGTTACGCGGTCGGTCCCCTACGCGTTGGACAGACGTAATTAAAGCGGCTACAGAGACGACCTTATTCCAAAGCTCCCGAGACGCTAAAGACCGCAAGAAGTGGAGGCGCATCACAGGAGCTGCTCTATCAAGAGAAAAGGCATCATCATCAACCACGACCATTTTGTCAACAATGTACGACTGAGGAGGATTAATTAACCCTGCCTTTTAAACTTCTAGTCATTTTAGGTTTTAGATTCAGGTACTCCAACCTGAAACGAGTCACGGAGTTGATTTCTGCACCGGAACAAATGTTTGTATTACCTACAGATACTTGTTCCGTGTACCGAGTTCAGATCCGGTACAATTATCTGAAATTAAATATTAGTACGATACAGTAGAAATTCTTAATGTAGAACAAAGTTTAAGAAGAAAGGTGAGATGGTGGTTAAACGCGAGCGTATTCTGAATAAAAAAAATAACATCAAGTTTTGGATGAATGGAATGTAATGAAAATAATGTTATGTTATTTTTTTGGTTCTTGAGATAAATCGTGAGATATTAATAATAAGTAGACTAGGGTTAGGCTGAATTGTACCTACATAATAAACTATGTCTATATTTTATTAAGAATTCCTTAAGAATTGGAAGGATGAGGCGCAAAACCATGACCGCTGGAAGAAATTGAGGCCATTACTCAGCAGTGGGACACTGTAGGCTAATATAATAATATATATATATATACAGTATTTTAACTAACAGAGGGCGTTCCCGTTAACCCGCAATAGTATAAGCACATCAATTAGATTGCAGCATACGCGGTCCGTCATCATAAATAAATTGCGACGCTGCCGTCCTTCAAATACGCGTGTACAGAGTGTTTCTTTTACGTATCAACTTAACATTTTTAGTGAATATTTTAATATTTAAAAATAATTGTTTTCGAATGGTAATATTTTTTAGCATGTATGCGGGTTAACGGGAACGCCCTCTGTTAGTTAACATACTGTATATCGTTTAAAGTATACCATAGGTTCCTTCATTTCAAGAGGCTTCCGAAGCGGAAGAAAGTACAGACTCCTACTGACTACAAACCCACACTGTTCCTTCAACTGTTCTTACGTTTCGGGGCTGCTGTGTCTAGTTAGAACGTTTTTTTTTAAACAACTAGCAATATGGTTAAAATTCACATTACTAGCAATATTGTTAACCCCTCCAACTAAGCTAATTATGCTTATGTCTGGAGTAGGTTCACGGCAATAGTGTAAAGGGTGGGTTTCAAACCCGTGACCTCTCGACCACAAGTTCGACACCTTAGCCTTTAAGCTATTGTCGCTTAACATTCTTGGCCCTATCGGTCCGCGAAGAACACGACGTGCCGTAGACTCGGGTCCCTCACATTACATAATAAACCACTCCATCAAAGTAACTATAACACAGATCTAACGAGACAAGAATAATGATAAAAACAAGGGGACAAGGGGATATTTGGAAGTGAGCCAAACTATGTCGTCGGTCCCCCTAAATGTGCTGGACATTGATCGTTTTTTAAGTTTTGTGGTTTTTGTAACTTAGCCTTTCTTTCATTTCTTTCTTTCCAACTGTTAAGTAAGTTCCACGATCATATTTACATATAAAAAATTGGCCAAGCGCAAGTCAGACTCACCCATGAAGTGTTCCGTAGTAACTACGCCAAATAACTTTGTTTTTCATAGTGTTTGTATGAATTACAAAGTTATATTTGCGGTTTTAGAAAATATACTGTATCTCAAAAACTGCTGACCCGATATCGTTCACAGTTTACATTAAGATCTACGGCATATATTAAAAAAAAATCCACTCCATTATTATAGAAGTTAGAGGGGGGACACATTTTACCACTTTGGAAGTGTATATCTTTTGAATGATTAACTTTATGAAAAAGTGGTTTTAGAAAGCTTAATGTAATTTTTGAATACCTGTCTATAAATACCACACACGCATAGGATTCATGAAAATTTTATTTTTCAGTTTCAGTTCCATGTATACCCCCCTTTATTTTAAATATATTTTATTTTTTAACCGACTTCTAAAAAAGGAGGAGGTTCTCAATTCGGATGTTTGTATTTTTTTTTTTTTTTTTTTTTTTTTTTTTTTATGTTTGTCCACGCATAACTCCGTCGCTTGCCAACCGATTTGAAAAATTCTTTTTTTGTTGGAAAGGGTATACTTCCCAAATGGTCCCATGAAAATTTTATCGAAATCGGACGAGCCATTTCTGAAAAATCAAAAAAAGTCGAAAAGAATAATTTACCTTGATGATCTTTTCGTTTAGTCTGCATTGCGTTTTTTGGTCGCGCATAACTCCGTCATTTACGAATCGATTTGGAAAATTCACTGACCCACTAAAAAGCGCGAAAATAAAAACTTTTTTTGCAAAAAACAAAACCGACTTCCATATCAAAACACTCCAAAGCCAAAAATAATTTTAATTTCGGAAGGCGGTGTGAAAAAAAAAGAAAATACAAAACCAATAACACCGACTACCGAAATTAAAATTATTTTTGGCTTTGGAGTGTTTTGATATGGAAGTCGGTTTTGTTTTTTGCAAAAAAAGTTTTTTTTTCTTAAAATCCGAAAGCGGTTTACAGAATACATCTACACACCAAGTTTTACATATATAGTCTTAATTGTTTTGGAATAAAATGGCTGTTACATACGGACGGACGGACAGACAGACAGGCAGATATGAGGTTCCGTTTTTGCCATTCGGCTACGGAACCCTAAAAACTATATATCTACAATAAACAAAGTCGCTAGTTGCCTTTGTACCCTTAGATCTTTCGATGAACGCAACGGATTTTAATATGATTTTCGTCAGTAGAGAGGTTGAGTCAAGAGGAAGCTTTATAATGTACTAACAGTTGCGCGGGGCTCCTGCGCTTTGCTCCCATGGCTTTTATCACAATAAAAACATAACCTTACCGGTCTTATTTTCCTGAAACATTAATCTTCCACACCAAACTTCATCTAAATCCACCCAGGATTTTTAAAGATTAGCGGCGCATTTAAACAAACTAACAATCTTTTCCGCTTTATAATGTAAGTATAGATATACTTCATAGAGTAATAAAACCTTGAACTTCAAAGATTTGTTACGTGTCGTCCTAAAAACTTATAACATAAACATACAGAGCTTACATGAGCTTAAACAGGCTACTTTTTATCCCATAGGACTCTCATAGGATCATTAGGATTTACGCGGGAAAAACTTCGCCTGTAATATGGACTGGGTACCACACGAGTGAACTCGAGGGGAACAGCTAGTCTTAATATAAAGAAGGATACGTATTGAATCATTGAAAACCAACCCAGATACATAGAGAACGTATTATTACTATAATTATAGCGATTACGAAGAGCCATAGTAATAACACCGCTATCGCACATAATAGGAGCCATAATTAAAATATCGCCTATTCATGTCAAAAAAAATACTTCCACTGATTAAGTGGATTTCGTTAAAAACATGAAACTGAATTAATTAGTTTGCTGAATCACGAATTTCATAAAAGGTCGCCTTTTAGCGATATCTTTTGTATATTTATGAAGGCAGTCAATTTTTATTTTATCCATTTAAGTGATTAGATAAATGGTGTCTATATTAGGGTTGCTGCGAATCGCACTCACAATATGCGGAACATTCGCTTAGATTTAGAATTTCGCTTGTGCATTTGCATCCGCATTAAATGAAACTGACTTATAGTTATAACCTGGTGATCTTTAAGTCAGACGCCCTGGGCGTCGGGGATCGCGAGCCCATCTCCTGCCACCGTAGGCGCAGTCTCGCAGGCGGCGATTAGGGGTAGCTCACCATACAATAAAGACCTGGCCCGGGTCAAGGCAAGTCGTATTCCACGCGTGCCTCAAAAAGCAGTCAGCAACATTGACGGGGACCCACAGGGGCAATGCCTGCCAGGGCTGCGTGAAAGTTCTAACGAGATACCGTGTCCCCGGAACTTAAGGGCAGTGAAGGAACAGGGTGAACAGGTTCCCACTGAAAAAGAAAGGGATCTTTAAGTCAAGACTGAACGGGTTACCTCTAGGTAAGCGGCTTCATCTTCGTCCACATCGTCGCTTACCATCAGGTGAGATAGTGGATAACGCGAGCCTGGTCATCAATTAAAAAAAAAAATGTTTAGAGGATGCAGGTGACACAACGCTACGAGCATATCTGGCGTGCGTGTTTGCCATTTTTAACCATTATCCGTGTGTCAGTGCGAGGTGCCAAACGAAAATCAGCGTTCCATGTCTTTGCCCAGCAAATGCTGAGTTGGTAACCTTTTCTGTGTGGCATGTCCACACCGACAGACAGGGTTTCCAACTCATTCAGCATTTTAGTTATTATTTTAATAATGTTTGTAACTTTGTATTGTAGTTGACTGCTTCATTGATCAAGTGGTGCAAGTGTGACTGTTGAGTTGTTATTAGGGCTTTCTGTTAGGATTTTCCCAGCAGTAGCCCGGAGTTTGTAAGATGGTAGTGCCTGTGCCTCGAAGAGCACTTTTTTATTACTAATGAGCCCACTCTTGACCTCAATCTCCTGATGGTAAGCGATAGATGAGGTCCACGATGGAACGAGCGAGCCCAGAAGATGCCTATTTACTCGTGCTTTAAAGGCTGAAAGGTCATAAGTGGCAGAGAACTCAGAAGCCGGCAGAGAATTCCATAGCTTAGCCGTGCGCATAATAAATGTGAAGGAGAAGTGCTTGGTACGACAAGATGGTATATCAACCAAGTGTGGGTGGTACCCAGCCGTGCGTCTGGTAGACCGGTAGTGAAAAGGAGATGGAGGAATCAGGTCATGGAGCTCCCGCACACACTCCCCGAAATACAATCTCTAGAAAACCAACAGGCAAGCAATGGTTCACCGATGAGCCAGGCTATGAAGCTTGTCCACTAGCATCTCGTCGCCTATAAGACTTTTAGCTCTGCGCTCGATCGAGTCCAATGCAGCAAGTTGGTACATTGCAGAGCCTTCCCACAAGTGGCTGCAATACTCCACGCAGGAGCGGACCTGTGCTTTATACAGATTTATTAGATGTACAGGTATTTGGTTTAATCACCAAAACAACATAATGAACCGGCCAAATGGGATGGCACTAGTATATCGAAGCAAGTTTATTCAAGTTCAATCTTGCATGGAAATATATTATTTCCTATATTTTTGTGTGAAGTTTAGTTTAGATTAAATAGTTTTAAATAAATGACGGAATTGGCTAAAATCATAAAGACCATAATATTAAGTTAGCAATAACTATATACACTTCTTTCTCTTTTCTTTGACTATCTTCTCTTCTGTCGAATACATCGATATAGTAGAATGTAATAAATAATGTAAATATAAATAAACTTAAGTACCTAATACGTACATTAACGAGAAGGCTGAAAGGCTCCATATAATAATATAATTAATTACTAATAATTGAGACCTTTCATCATCAGAACATTAAGACGTCTACAAATTAATAATCACCTTAATATAACTTCCTGCTCATAATTAATTGAATAAAACAGTACTTAATGAGAAGTTGCTGAGAAAATATATCCTCCATAACAGTCACCAATATTTGCCAGCTGAGATTAATATAATGATATTCATAATTTACGTAACATAGGTAGATATTTTAGCGATAAAACCGCCCATTGTATCATCCTCTTAAGTTGTTAAATCCTTATTTGTTTCTGTTATGCTGCGCAATAAAAAGTGTTTTACAATCCTTCTTCAGTCTTTCTATCTATCTGTTACTTTGTGTAATTTTATTCATCACCACTGTTCTTAAAACGGTGAAAAAGAACATCGTGAGGTAAGAGCGTGATGGATTATTCAAATAATTTCAGTTGGTTTATTACATTAACTCAAGTTTGTTTCTTTAATTGAACACAAATTAAAATATCACTATAATAATTATAACCTTTTTATCATGTGATACACAACATTTAACTATTTATTATCAAAACCTTGAAAATACTATTACGAAACCTATTTATAAGATAGTTTAAACTGTTCTTTCATTGTTGTCTTGTATAACAGCATACTTGAACGTTATTTAAAAAATAACGTTGTTTGTTTACTAATTCTGTCATCGTAAGACTAATATGTAATTGAACTAATTAATTTCAATATATTTACTGTATTTTTATATCATTTAATTATAGTTTAATGTTAAAATACAAAGATTAACAAATCTGTTTTAAAATCGTACGATATGACGTCACTTGTTTACACCGCCGCTCAGTCGTTCTAGACACAGTCACTCACAGTCACTCTGGAGCAGTCACACCGAACGGACCTAAGTTAAGTGAACTTGTGTTGTTTCTAACTTTTATTAATATTCTCTAATATTTCTATGTGTAGAATTGGTATAAAAATCCTATCGTATTGCTATTGTATTTGAATATAAATTAATTATTTTGTATTTGTTACTTTAATGTGACAGTGTTATTAATTGATAATTGTGTGATAATTTAATGAACATTTTGTATTCATTCTATAAATAACTTTACTTATATAATATGTAATGGAGTAATGAAATAGTAGATACACAAGTAAATAAAGCTATAAGTTATAACGATAGTAATCACATTGTGGTAATATTGTAAAGTACATATAGTGAATTGATGTTTATGTGAAAATGAATTATGTTTTGAAAAGAGTTACTGTGGAGTTTCTTGCCGGTTCTTCTCCACAGAAAACAACCCTTTCCGAACCGTGTGCTAAATGAATAAATTGATATTGCTATACAAATTGCTAAATTATTTCTATAATATACCTGACAATCATGGTAATATCGATTCATTGATAATTAATCGGTAAATACATATAAATTGATATTGATAATTAATTACTTTAATACTATATATATACATCTATTTTATATACTTAATCTCACAAGCGCGTCCTACGACCGAAAAATTCAAAGACTTGCGGCATCAACCACCAACGACTCATGCTCTCTCTTCTGCGCCCCAGCAATAAGAACGCTATAGTCTGATTAATAACTATAGCGTTCTTACTGCTGACTTCTAACAAAAAATTCTCGTGGTAATATATATAAACATAATTATTGCTGGACGCAGATTTAAAATCTTTCTCTGCACTGCATTCAACATTGGACAATAAGATTTTTATGTGTCATGGACTTCCGCTAAGTAGCGCCAGATTTCTTTTGTACAATAAAAGATCATGAAATTTTTATATCTCTTCAATATATTAACCTAAAATTGGCAGACATAATTTTTCATAGGTAACCTATTTTAATAGTCTCTGTTAATGAAAAAGACAATATTATACTTACTCAAATGAGAACCACTCAAGGTGAAAGAACTGTCGTTTATGAGGGAGTGCCATTTTGTAACAATCTATCTTCTGCCAGCAGCCTCACCTGTTTTTTTTTATGTAAGCAAATTAAGCATCCTATGCTTAATTTATCTCTGAACCAATTTTCACTAAAATACGGACCCACCGTAGTCGGCATTTATAATATGAGTAGGGATAACCAAAAGAGATAAGAAGTGTGATTCAATGTTTATAAGACCGAACTAAAAAACACGTTATTCAAAATGTAAGTGCTACTTAACCATGAAATATTACCTCACTAAAAATAATTACGGCAATTATTTTTGCTCTGCAAACACTTCAACAATAACAATTCTCTGCCGGAGTCTGTGTTTCCTGATAGCTACAACCTGGGCGTCTTTAAGTCAAGAATGAAATGGTTCATCTTCGACCACAAATCATATCTTACCATCAGATGAGATGGCGGTCAAACGTGAGCCTATTAACAATAAAAAAAATACATAAGTGGTACTACTGGGTGTTTAACTGCATTACGACATCAATGCCGCGCTGTTTTTTCCAAGCGAGGTACTTTTGACTAATGCCGTAACTGTTCTACTAGGACTACCCACAAACTTTGTTTGTTAATTCAAATATATAGTACATATCAATCATCATAATTATATCATTTCTAATAAGTGTTCTAAGTCTGAATGTAGAAGCAATGTAATAAACATAATTAGCTTAGTTTCATAAAAACCTTCATGAAGGAAGAATTATAGCCTAAGGTTTTGTGTTCCGGCGATTCCGTGGACAGATGCCCGATACTGCGAGATACACGACGCCGTTACACATAATTAGTGTGAAGGACCTTGTGTTTATGTTATATGTATTAGTTTATAGTTACTTATTATGTATGAATATTTTTTTCTATGAGTCTTTGGTAGCCTGAAATAAATAAAATAATATTATTCGCTGTTGCTCGCGATTTCATTCGCGTGGAATAATGAAATAATGATGTTTATTTTGAAAAAAGGTTATAAATAATACTTTCACACGTCATTTTTTTTCGTAAGTGTAAACTAGATGAGGCCAGTGTTTCCTACTTGACTACTTTGAGAGGAAAGATTGAAATAAACTTACGAGGTCAACGGCTCTTTTAAAGTCCATACAATCTGTAGTTATCAAATCATATGAGAGCCATGTAGGTGTTTTATGTCTGTGTTGCCCTTTAGATGATAGAATCACACAGATTTGAGCAGGCCCGTCCAAACAGTGCAAGCATTTGTCAGTTAACGCGTAGCTCAACTTAGAACCTTAAGGAGCTCGAACGATTTCACGAACAATACCAAATTAAGGACATTTAGGTAGGCCGTATATAACTTAAACTGCCAGACAGTGCGGTTATCTACTCATAATGTTCGTTAATTTTCTGGCATCTGACAACCCTTAAGGGCTAGGCTACCTCAAATGGCTTAGCATGATCCTCATGGTCATGGGCATGGTCGAAAATACTGCAGCAATAATTTTGAAATAAATATATGGTAAAGTTGAAGATTAATTTTAGGTACTGTGTTTGACGAAAAGTCGATTCTATAAAATTTTCTTGATAGAAAAAAAATCCAAAGGTACCTCCAAACCGAACAATAAACCGCTGGTATTCAAAAATAAATTCAAATTAGATAATGAAACTTTGCATATTAATTGAACTAACTGTAAAGCAGGTCTTATGTTATTTACTTTTCTTAAATTACCATTGTTTTCACCGTAAATAGAAATAAACAAAATTATCGGTGTCTTGGAGTCTTTTCCCTGGCACCCTGTCTCGCTTGCTCACGTGACCGCAGGCCAGTAGTGTACAAGCGAGATAAAGAGTGACAAGCGCTGAGGCCTAAGCCTATACTATATGGGTAATTCTACGATAAGAGGTAACTTGTGCGGCAATCAGTTTAAAATAGAAATTTTATTCTATAGGTTGTTATTTTTTGCAATGAAACACATCACCTAAATGTACTTTATTAAATAACGTCACGATTAAATGCCTAATTAAAGTATATTTTTCTGAAATTCCTTAGAAAGTCTAAAAAAGTATCTACCCTGGCCTGTCCCCCTGTCGGTTTCAGTTTAATTTGCATACGATACATACCTTCTTTGTATCAGTTATTAAACGAAGGTATGTTAAACACAAATTTCAATAAATATATTTAAGTATTGTTGAGGAAAAATAGAACAATATTTATTTATTTGCAATATTTTTTAAACTTAACTTTTGTCCCACTTTTTTTCGGTATCTATCCTGGCAAATTTCATTACGCTACTACAAACACAAATATCAAACGGCCATATTCCAAATAGCGCTCAAGGTCATCTATCGATGTGAAGTTAGCAATGCAAAACACGTGAGCCATTAAGAACGCCGCCATTTGTTAGTTGTTGCGACGCGTTGGTTCAAAGTAGTGGTTTCGCGAGGTCATTGTTTCTCTCCACTGGTAAGTCATAAAAGTTATATTATTCATTTAATTTATTTGCATTTACTGGTCTCATTTAATAATAATGTAATAGTTAAAGTGTGATACATAATGTACCGAAACATTTCTTATGTCAATTAAAACAATAAAATTTATCATGAAAACGTCTCTTCCCTGACATATTTCCCCTGGCAGGATAAGTGCCAGGGGAGAGACTTGTTGACCAGGGGTGATAATGATAGTACATACAAATTTAGATATAGCATATTTTTTATCAACGAACAGTTTAAAATAATTCAAATAATTTTGGTAAATTCTTAAAACTGAAAAATAAAGGAGTTCTCAGTAGACATTGTTATTATATGATTTTTTAATATTGTTACAGATCATGACACCACGGAAAAAGTTAACACGTGTAGAAAGAATACAGAAGAAACGTGAAGCAGAGAGACTACGATATGAAAGAATTAAAAATTATCCTGAAAAATATGAATTGCAAAAGACTATACTATCCTTTTTTTTTTTTGGTATATGTAATATTTATTTTAAACAATAATGGAATATACACTTAAATAAAAACCCTAAACTACATGATTATATACATCTAAAAATAAATTAAAATATGGCGTCCAGAAATTCGTACGCATCGCTGTCCACT
The DNA here is from genome assembly GCA_943138885.2 of Tholera decimalis. Taxonomy (NCBI): domain Eukaryota; kingdom Metazoa; phylum Arthropoda; class Insecta; order Lepidoptera; family Noctuidae; genus Tholera; species Tholera decimalis. The sequence continues at coordinate 6,880,885 of OW964570.2, read as the reverse complement.
GGTAATGTGCCCAAAAGACTGGCGGCATTGCCACGCTGTATGGCAATGCTTAACCGCTGTCCAAGGTAAAAGCCAGCCTTTGGGTCACGCGAAGTGTCAACTAGGCGTTTGGATAGATCTTTAAATAATCTGTGAGCACTCGGACCCCACGACCCCAAGGTTTCAACCCTAAACGGCTCGAAAATATAACTACCAACAAGGTTATTATATTTCCGCCGCTTGAGGTTTTCAGCAGCCGCAGCGGCAGCGCCAGCACAGCAAGACGAGCTAGGAAGATGGGATGGCGCAAGAGTATCGAAAAAAAAACTAAAAAAGAAGTACCACAAATTTTTAGTTTTCTTTGGCAATGTTACAGATATCCGACTAAATTACTTTATAAAGAAAACCTTTTGGAATCAGCTGTTGGCTGTCAACAAGGTGATCCCCTCGGGCCAGCGATTTTTAGTTTAGCTATTCACCCAATTATTCGACAACTAAATTCATAATTCAATGTTTGGTATCTCGATGATGGAAACCTGGGAGGCGATGTAGACACAGTTTTAGATGATCTACAGTTTTTAAGAAATCAACTCCATACCATAGGATTGGATCTCAACCTTTCGAAGTGTGAATTATTCATATCCGACAGTACTGACAGACAACTGACACTTTCCAAATTCAACACATTAGCCCCAGAAATCCAAATTGTGGATAAAAGTTCTCTTCGTCTTCTTGGGTCTCCAATTTTTGAGAATTCCTTTCCCGATTTTGTCGAGGAAAAAATACAAAATTTTAACGACATTTCGGCCAGATTACACCAAATTAACATGCATTCGGCTATCACATTAATTCGTTACTGTTGCTTTGGACCTAAATTAACGTACTTTCTTCGTGCTTCGCATCTTTGGCATCATCCTCACCTTTTGGAAAAAATGGACCAAATTATCCGGCATACTCTGACAGCAATTTTAAATGTGGCTATGGACGACCGAACTTGGGCACAAGCTACTCTTCCCATTCGTATGGGAGGTCTCGGCGTCCGCAAAATTTCTAGCATTAGTCTCCCGGCTTTTATATCTTCGGTCCACGGTACTGAGAAATTAATCAGGAATATTCTAGCTCCGTCACTGGTTGATTTCAATGTGCCGTGCTTCACCGAGGCTATGGACACCTGGAGAATCGCTTGCCCGAATCTAAATCCACCCGACAACCCATCATCTCAGAGGCGGTGGGATGAGCCGCTCTGTAAAGCAGTTCAGAGTGACCTTATTGCCACATCTGCTTCGGCTGCAGAGCGTGCGCGCTTGCTGGCTGTGAGTGAATGGGAGTCGGGTCTCTGGCTTCATGCACTACCGTCGTCGAACATAGGCACCTTGTTCGATGATACTACTTTCCGCCTCGCTGCTTCCCTTCGATTAGGTGCTCCTTGTTGTTCTGCTCATCGCTGCCACTGCGGCGAAGTTGTCAACAGCCTCGGTCACCACGGCCTTTCATGCGGCCGCAGTGCGGGTCGCATAGCACGGCACGCGAATATTAACGACATCATCCGACGAGCTCTTGTCACCGTCGGCGTTCCAGCTGTATTAGAACCCAATGGCCTGGCACGCGACGATGGCAAAAGACCGGACGGCATGTCTTTATTTCCTTGGAAGATGGGTAGGCCTTTAGTGTGGGACGCAACTTGTGTCGATACTCTTGCGCCATCCCATCTTCCTAGCTCGTCTTGCTGTGCTGGCGCTGCCTATACTATCCTTGAGAAATACTCTTTAATTGCTAGTGCTAAAGAACTAATAATAAATACTTTTCCCGGTACATTGCATTCTACTGTTTCAAAGAGTCTGTGAACATGTTTGAGAAAGCTTAAGCATTTATTTTTTGTTAATATAGGCAAGAGAGTGCCTTTAATTTTTTTTTTATGATTAAAACATATTCATTTAGTGAAATGTAGCATAGGTACAGGTAATATGAAAATTATCCTAGTTATCGCAAGTCTGATTATTTGTATTACTTAAAAGACGCTATAATTAGTATTAATAAAGGAATATTTTATTATTTGTTGTAGGTATAATGCCATATTAATTTCATATATTATTGTGTAATGACACTAAATACACTTTTGTTTTAAAATTCAGAAAAGGCTGAAATAATATAGTCTGTTAATGTTTAATATGATTAGTAAAAATGATAGTCACATTATATGTTAATTACAATGTTTAATTAAAGTTGATTTTACTAGTTTTGTTACTTTAATTGCTACAAATTCTCTCTCCTGGTCAAATAATTATCTTCCCAGATCTTGGTGTCTCTACCCTGCCCAATTTATTTACCCTGGCCTTGTAAAAAGTAATAAAATATGCATAAAGTGACTTGCCCTTACGTGAAAAGCTACATAAATAGGACAAAAAGCGTAATATAAGTGTTTAATGTAAAAACAGCAACTTTTCTCCGTGGCCGTATTCTGTATGGACTGAAAACCTCTTATCGTAGAATTACCCATATAGGCCCTTACTGACTGCCAAAGATGTCCTGACAGCCAAGAACAACGACTTAACGTGGTTTTTGTGGCACGAAAGAATCTTGATATATTAAGATGGTTACCCATCCGCAGACCGTCCTGAACAAGCGTTGCTTAACCTGGAAGTCCGACCCGAGTGGCTGTTATTATTTAGCCAAGAGGAAAATAAACTTGACACAAACTTTGGACAAGCACCAGTGGTTTATTTGATCCAGGGCCACTTTCGCCCCTCTTCTGAACACCCTACCAAAGTTTCGTCACAATCTGATACACTTGATATACTTTTATTAATAGGTATAGGGTTCTCATTATAAATGAAATCAATATCTTCCAGAAATTCCTTGACCCTTATCTTATATGTAGGTACTAGGTATATATAACAAGCTCGGTACATAACATTGATAAATGATGTGGACAGAAGGGTCGACCGCAAATAAAATGAATAATTAACACAGGAACCTTGCGGAAACCGAATGCATGACCTTCCCCATTTCTTACTTGGGATAAAATTAAGTAATTTTTTGTACAAAGATACTCTAGTCCTAAAATTATACCAAAAAAGTGCCGAGCATGTGGCTCGGCACGTTTTAGAGTACCGTAGCTGAATGCCAAACCGGAATCCTTAAAGTTTCGTCATCTCTGTCTGTCCGTCCGTCCGTCCGCATGTCACAGCCATTTTATTCCGAAACTATTAAGGCATGTGAAACTTGGTAGGTAGATGTATTCTGTGAACCGCTTTCCGATTTTAAGTAATTACAACCACTTTTTCATAAAGTTAATCATTTAAAAGATATATAAAATGTATCCCCCCCCCCCCCCCCTCTAACTTCTATAATAATGGAGTGAAAAATAAAATATAAATATTATGTAGATCTTAAATATAAACTTTCAATGAAAATAGTTTGAACGAGATCGGGTCAGCAGTTTTTGAGATACAGTATATTTTCTAAAACCGCAAATATAACTTTGTAATTCATACAAACACTATGATTTTTCATAGTTAAAAATCAAATTTATTTGGCGTAGATACTACGGAACCCTTCATAGGCGAATCTGACTCTCACTTGGCCAATTTTTTGGTATAATTTGAAGGATTCAGAAAGTATGAAAGTTGAATGCGTTACTAACCAAATGCCTAAGGCGTCGGACTTGTGGGGTTCGAACACGGAATAGACGAATAAGGTTGGAATGGTAATGTCGGCGTGGCGAGCGCACCACAATTATGATACCACAATAATAGTGCGACCGATTAGTTCATTCACCGCGTTTAGTGCGCTTCGGATTACTTCGGAACACAGAGCTCTGCTTTAAAATGCCGTGTTGTGCAATTATAACCTGTAAAACAAAAAATCAGACCTCAAGTATAGAGAGAGGAGGTATATATAGGTTATTTGTGTGCGTAATTCGCATACGTAACGGGCCTCTTGCTTGTAGTAGAGTTAAAGAGTGGGGAGACAAGCGGCGACACGTGTTCTCATACAAATCAGGAACTATTTCCTTTCTAACCTCTTTTATCTGTTCTGTGGGTTCGGACCTGCGGCCTTTCGATATAAAATAATCTCGATCGAAATATACATACTGTTCGGTCCTACAATCAGCGCAACGGTACTGGTTGGCCGAACTGTCCACGGTACGTGGAGCTTTAACTATGTTGCTTTACAAAAACAGTTACACAATAGCCTCTTAGGCCTCAGTACAACAATTAAGCTTACAGACTAGACTTACCAGCTCTAGAGATGACAAGCTACGACCTTTCCTGAGATCACGTCCGTGTGTGTGTGTGTGTAAGTATATTTGAAACGTGTAATGTGATCAAGTGTTGATGGACGGCGGTTCCCAAAGACGCAGGTCCTCACAATGTGGTCCCGGCAGCATTCACAGCACCACACTGCTACACTTTAGCACCAATTCACAATTACTTGCAACAAAGTTCGCGTGCCATTCAATATGACTTCATTCGACGTTATTGTTCAAAATATCCCAGGTTTTTAGTCAATTCGGGATTCTAGATTTCAATTAATCACTAATCACGATCAATCCGTTAATAGCACCTGAGATCCAATTCGATTTCCAATTACAATCAATAAAATCAATCTCCCAAGCGGTGGACTTTTTTACAACAGGAAGTAAGGTTATATGTCAAGTGTCAAAGTCAATAGAAAATTCTTTATGTCAAAAAAAGGTGCGTTCGGAAACACGTTCGGTACTAAACAGATACATTACACTATTACCGTGAGCACACTCCAGACACATGCATATTTAGCTTAGTTGGAGGGGTCAACAAGATTGCTAGTAATGTGCATTGTACCCACATTGCTAGTTCTCATTTTTTTAAAGTCTGAAAGCACCAAAAATCCTTCTCATGAAAATGTGGAATGACAAATAACTTTGCAGTTGTAAAAAATATTGATATAGGTACATCCATAAGTACTACAACCGCAAATACAACTTTATAATAAAACTACAATTTTCTTTTTCCGTCACTTCTGCTGACACAAAAAAAATAACATTGCTCTTAATGTTGAAAATTTGCTTCTTGCTAGACTTCATAATTCTAGGTCAACAAGGAGTTCCCTAGGTATAGGTTTTAATAAATGTTTTCGAATTTATTTTTGCTATGATCTATAGAGTTCTGAGGGATCATCAAAAATTATCAAATAATGTCAATATTTTTTTCAACATAATACCTGCACCTGTTTACAGGTTATCAGCTGTTGTATATTGTTAAATAAATTCTATATATTTAAATAAAAACCTATATTACGTTTATACGTAATATGCATAATTCTTGTTAAATAAATAATTAAGATAATATAAAAAAAACTTCCAACATTAAAATTAAAAAGAAAGAATTAGATACCTACCTAAAAAAAATCTTACTGCAATAAACTAAGTAAAGAATGTCGAACATAATTCGAGCCACAGTTTCCCAAGGTACTCCTATTAAATCAACATCTGGATAATACTAAAAGAATCTAAGTCTTTGAGGCTACAGACTATTTACCAAGGACCAACTGGCTCAGTGAAATAAACGTTTATTTCAGCATCACTATTTGGGAAAGGTAATTGATGTCACTAAGCTAATAGGAAAGCTGTTAAAGGAAATGAGGGAAGACTAAGAAAATATTAATATTATATTTTGAAGATTTTGACTTTACTGTTGATTTTTCGGGCATTGATCTTAATCTTCATTATCTTTAACCAGGTTTGTGATCCCTATTATCTTTTTGAAGAGAATGAGGTGTAGGAGGGGTGACAATTCCCTCTTTTGTCCCCCTTAAAGTGGGCTGTGGGTGACAGACTTCGGGAAGTCTGCCATCCCATAGTATCAGCTCCCGCGACTCTTAAAACTAATGAAATGGCGAGGAACTGCTCTGTCCTCCTCTTAACAGAGATGAGTTTGTGACCGCTACCCGACATTGCTAGGGAATATATAAGGACTAAAGAATCCCTCGGGCCTGTGGACGGCCAGCAGGGGTAGCTCACCCTCCGGTAAGGTTCAGGCCCGAGTCGGCAACGCGCCGGGTTCCACGTGCGCCTTAAAGAACTGTGGGCAGCATTGACGGGTCCCAATATTTCCTACCAAGGTTGCGGAAATATTCTAACGAAATAGCCCTGGAACGCAAGAGAAACTGAAGGAGCTGAGTGGGTTCTTACTCAGTAAAAGTCTGACACTCCCTTCCGCTCCACCCACAGCGGGAGAAGTCTTTTGATGATTTTCCCACCCAAAAAAAAGACCACCAAATCAGAAGACATGCGAATTACATTTAGATGGATATCACATATCTTCGAATTTTGTAGAGCAACAGTGAGAACATTACAGGGGATTTTCTTGACTGTACAGTTTAAAGATTGTTTAACAGCCCTTTCGGCATGTCATGTAACAATTATGAAACAAATCGAATCACACACTACGAATATTTCCGATATAGTTGCGTTCAAACCTTAAATTAATTTTTTATTACATCGCGTTACATTTAATTTAAATGAAATGTCTGTTAGAGTTAGTTTTTTGTGACCGGTCTAGACAGGAAACATAAATCTGTGGGCCGCACAATTATTTGTTCCAGAGCGGGAATTGAACCAGAGAATCGCAACGCAGCCAAACTCTTGACATACAGACAAAAAAAAATATTTAAAGCTAAACTACGAACTCACTTATACGCCTACGGCAATGTTATGGTGATTCATAGTTTGTGGGTAGAGTCCTCATTATTTTCATTACTTAAACGCTCGTAGGCGACGAGGCAATGGTGGACAAGCTTCACAGCCTAGCTCATCGGTGAAATGTTGCCTGCCTATTGGTATTCTACAGATTGTACTACGGAGAGTGTGCGCAGGAGCTCCACGACCTCATCTCCACTTGTACCACTCACACTCGGTTTATATCCACTTTTATTGTGCGCACAGTCTAGGTGTGGAGGTCCCTGCCGGCTTCTGTATCCTCTACCACATATGACCCATCAGTCTTTAACGCAATATTTAACAGGCATTTTTTGGGCTCGCTCGTTCCATCGTGGGCCCCTTCTATCGCTTACCATCAGGCGTGCTCGATGTTGAGAGCAGGCTCAAAAAATTAAGAAGACGTCCACTGCTGGACATAGCCCTTACTCAAGCATTAGTACATCAGCGGGTCCTGATTTTGGTCGATTTCAAGGCTAAACCGCTGAACCGATTTGATGAAATTTGGCATAGATGTCTAAATACTGTGGCTAGGCTAGTACTTATCTAGGAAGATATTCGTCTTAATGATTTATTTGCAGTGTTTCTGCAGGTCAGGATGGCCGAGCGGTCTAAGGCTCTGCGTTCAGGTCGCAGTCCACTTCTGTGGGCGTGGGTTCGAATCCCACTTCTGACATAAAACTTTTTCTTAGGAAAAGCGCTGTTTACGTAAAGCTATCAAAATTATTTATAACCTTTGCTTACTGTACCTTGTTATTTTTAGGATTCTGTACGTGCCTGTGAATACAAAAACGCTGATTGGCGATTATTTTTCTATTAAGCTTACAACTGTCCGTCCATAACGCATAATACTATTGCCGTGAATCCACTCCAGGCACAAGCATATTTAGCTTAGTTGGAGAAATTAACAAGATTGCTATTAATGTGAATTCTACCCACACTGCTGGTTCTGTTTTTTATTTTTTAAAAAGGATGCACTATGCGGACGTCTCTTTTAAAACATCTTTAATTTTTTTAGCAAGAAATAGCAACACTTAACAAAACAGTTTTAATACCTAATGATATCATTACGTCGCGTTGTATTGTATACCTAGCAACTGCCAAATAAATGTGCTATTTTTAGCATTACGTCATTTGTTTACAAATCTATTTTTACATTCAGAAGTCATTGGACCAGACTTTGTATTTGTATAGTCAACTATTGAAACCTATCCTCCTACCTGTTTATTTGATACATTTATGGTGAGTTCAGTCCATACAGCTCGTAATCAATTTATTTTCAGACCAAATTGGCCCATACAAATAAAATGCATACTTCAAAATAAACTAATATACATAATTATTACTTAACTAAAACTAATACTTATACGAGTTATCGGCGTCGTGTATCGCGTGATGTCTGGTATCGGCCTCAAAAACGCCGGAACATTACGCGTCTCAGCCAAAATTCCTCCTTCATGAAAGCGGTTAGATGTTCAGTAGCCGCTCTAACCACAAAATAATTAAAATTAGTTCCATGAAGAGACTTTAACCGTTCGACTCTCAAGGAGAAATTGATTTTCGTAGCGATGTGCTTTACAATGTCCTATGCTTTTGTAGAGTAAGGCCAAAGATTATAATACTCTCTGAGTAAGACAGACAGGACACGTAAAGCAGCGTTGTAGGTCCGGTCAGCGCTGTGCCACACTGGTTTCGACAAGCTTGCTTCTTCTAAGGCTCAATTTACACCGCCACAGAATGTAATGGAAGCGACTTTTTGCAACGAAATTGTACATAGCATAATGACCTTTATGTCAATTGTATAACATACAAACGACAGTAGCTAGGGGAATTCTCGAGAATGCGCGAGGATTCCGCGGAAGACATGAGACCTTTTTTTGGCTTCTATTTAGTTTGTATGTTATAAAATTGACATAAAGTTCATTGTGCTATGTACAATTTCGTTTGCTTCCATTCCATTCCGCGGCGGTGTAAATTGAGCCTAAGACTTCTCCACCTTGACAAAGCTACTCGTATCATGGTGGCACTGCTCAGGACTCCACTCTCTCAGACTCTCTGGGGTTGGTATAATATAATATATAATTTCAGGATTGCCAATCGGTAACTAAATAGAAATCTCCTAATAAAAGCTTGAAACAAAATTTGCTTAGCCTTTCACCTAATTATGTTGGGGTCGGCTTTCAATCTTACCAGGATGCAGCTGAGTACTCGTGTTTTCCATGGAGCACCTGTCTATCCGACCTCCACAGCTCAGTAGTTGGGTAACATGATACCTGTTGGCAAGACCCACAGAACAGATAAAAGAGGTTAGAAAGGACATAGTTCCTGATTTGTATAAGAACGCGTGTCGCCGCTTGTCTCCCCACTCTTTAGCTCTACTACAAGCAAGAGGCCCGTTACGTATGCGAATTACGCACACAAATAAATTAATAATAATAATAATTAAGCTTTATTTATTCCACACAATATTACATTACAAGTCAGAACAAGAATACATTATAAAATTGATTTAAATTATGACACTAATAATTGCAATTGCTGAGTAAATCTATACTAATATTATAAAGCGGAAAAGTTTGTTTGTTTGTTTGTTTGCTTGAACGCGCTAATCTTCGAAAGTACTGGATGGATTTGGATGCAATTTGGTATGGAAGTAGCTTGAAGCTTGAGGAAGGTTATAGGCTACTTTTTACGCAACTGCAAAAAAGGAGGGTTATGTTTTACCATGATAGAATCCACGGGAGCGAAGCCCCGCGTGTGTACTAGTTAAATATAAAATTGGTTAATAAATGTTATAAATTAAACTATTAAATTAAATTAAACTATACATAGCAATGAATGATTTAAAAAATAAATAACTAAATAATCTTACAGTTACCTACTAGTTCCTACTTAATATTAACAATTATATTTCATTTTAGTGTGGACCCCCTTGGGGTAAAAGCCTCCTCCAAAGAATCCCACGATTTCCTGTCTAAGGCAGTAACAGTCCAGTCGCGCCCGGCATTTTCCACGATCTCATCTTGCCAACGAGCGCATGGCCGGCCTCTGCTTCTGGAACCGTTAGGACCATTCCAGTTTGTTGTCCTAATAGTCCATCTGTCATCCGAATATCTTGCAACGTGCCCGGCCCATCTCCATTTAAGGCTTTGTGAAAAAGTGAGAGCATCAGTTCTTCCTGCGAATGTCAGAGCTTCTTATTCTGTCAGACAGTTTTATATTTAAGCAGCTTCTCTCCATAGCTCTTTGCGTTGCTTGGATCTTCTTTCTCGCCTTTGTATCAAAGATCCAGGTCTGGCAGCTATAGGTAAGACATGGTAATATTGCAGAATCTAGTACTGTCTTTTTCATTTCTATGGGAAGTTTTGATTTAAATATCTCTTTATGAGCCCAGTATTTTTTCCAGGTTAGAGCTATTCTGCGGTTTATGTCTTCTAAATTTCTGTTTTTCTTAAATGAGATTTGTTTACCTAAATATATGTAGTCTTTGACATATTCGAGCGGCATGTCTTTAACTAATATAGGAATTGTACTGCTGTTTGTCATGACCTTTGTTTTACTAAGGTTCATCTCTAAACCCACAGATTCGCTCACTGCTTGTAGCTCATTTACCATAGCATTCAGTTCCTTGGAATTTTCAGCCAGTATGACGATATCGTCCGCAAAACGCAGGTGGCTTAGATAGTTTCCATTAATATTAATGCCTTTCTTTGACCAAGGAAGGTCTGCCATTATGTTCTGTAAAACAGAAATAAATAATTTTGGAGAGATAGGATCACCTTGTCGGACTCCTCTTCTGATGTTGATTTCAGGACCGACTCTATCCAACTTAACCCGACTAGTACTTTTAGAATATATATTTTTAATTATGTTTATATATTTTAAATTTATATTTTGATTGTGTAGAGCTTCCCATATACTTTTGTGCGAGATAGAGTCAAACGCTTTTTTGTAATCTATAAACGCTATGTAGAGTGGTTTTCGGTATTCTAGATATTTCTGTATGATTTGATCGACGGTATGGATATGGTCGGTAGTGCTGTATCCCTTTCTGAAGCCAGCTTGTTCTGTCGGTTGGAATGAGTCTATTCCAGGAGATATTCTGTCGAGTAGGCATGATGCGAATAACTTGTAGAGACAGGGCATAAGGCTAATCGGGCGGTAATTACCTATATCTGCCGGGTCGCCTTTTTTATAAATTAATATAATATCGGATTCACTCCATTGTTGGGGCACCACTTCTTCATCTAAGATCTTATTGAAAGCTATTGTTAGAGGTGATAATAGTAGAGTTTTAGCGTGCACAATGCATTCATTGACAATTCCATCCGGCCCTGGACTTTTCTCTCCTTTTAATTTCAGTATATGTTGGAGAATTTCCTGTTCATCAAACATTTTTACAGTTGACGTATTCTTCGTTGATTGTTTTCTTTGTGTTGTATCGAATTAGGTTGGCTATATAAGCTTTTATAGAAGTCTGTAGCTATACCTAAAATTTTGCTGCGAGATTTGCTATTTGTTGAGTCGCTTTTTAGAGATGGGATCCAGGTCTTCGTTTTATCTAGCTCTTTAAACGCTTTTTTAGCAGATCTTGATGTCTCTATGTGCTTTTTTAAGGTATCTATTCTGTGTGATTCATAACATTTTTTTATTTCTTTATTTGTCTGTTTGTAGAGGTTTTTTAAGTCTTCTATATCTTGCTTATTGAGATGAGGTTTATTTTGCAGGGTGGTTCTTCTTTCCATTAAATCCATAGCCTTCTTTGTTAATATTGAGTTTTTCTTTGAGCTTGTCTTGTTTTTTAAACTTATTTTTAATGCACACTCAATCATCTGGTAATATTCGTTAGCTGGATATTTATCATGTATTTCTAATAATTTTGATATGTGCTCGCTTAGGTTTTTTATGTATGTTTCTCGGTCTTCTGGGTTTTTAAGCATAGATGTGTTGCCGGTGAAGTTTCGTCTGGATTTTTTTTGTGGGTTCCAGGTTAAGAGTAGCTCTCAATAATCGGTGATCTGTTCCAAAATAAAGAGAACTTAGGACCTCGAATTTTGTAAATAAGTGCGGCTTGGTAGTTAGTATATAATCTATCTCATTTCTCGTCTTTTTGTCTGGTGATATCCATGTCCATCTGTTCCCATCTTTTGCCTTGAACATGGTATTTATTATTTTGAGATTGTGCTCGAGTGCATATTGTATGAGTCTGTCGCCTCTTTGGCTTCTATTACCGTAACCGTATTTACCCAACACTTTATTTTCGTAGGTCTTAGGTTTTCCGATTTGTGCGTTAAAGTCACCCATTGATATTGTGTGCGGTGTAGAGATCATTTCATGAGCTGATTCGAGGTCCCTATAAAACAACTCTAAGTCGTCCTGTGTGGAGCACTCAGTTGGGGCATAGGCTTGTATAATCGCAAAACTTAATTCTTCCAGTTTAATTTCTAGCAAACAGACTCTCTCCGATATTCCAATGAAATTAATGATGTTTTCCTTATATATTTTCTTAACCAGAAAACCTACTCCATATTGCCCTTTTGTTTGTCCTAGGTGGTACATAATATAGTCTTCGTCCTCTATTATATTCTCTCCCAAACGTCGTACTTCGCACAGGCCCACTATGTCGTGGTTTATGTTACGTAGAGCTGTTTTCAGTTCTAGCAGTTTTTCAGGCGAGGATCAAGGCATCAAGGTGCATATTTTTACTTGCTTCTTCTCTCGTGTAGTTTTTTCCTTTGGAGGGTTGTGGTCTGTCGCTCCCGCGGTGACCAGCCGTAGTGGGAGGGTAGGATTGGGGAGAGGGGGGTCACTTTTTGATTGCTATTTCTCATGTTCTGGGTTAGATGGTACTCGTGTTAATGCTGGTGACTGTTTGACATATGACAACATTGAAAGAGTTTTCTTTTTCTTCGAGTTTTGAAAATTTTTGTCGTGTCCTGTGGGTGAGTTTGTGTGTGACCTTTTTGCCCCTCGTGTGTAGTTTTTCTCTGAAGAACCAGGTTTGCCAGTGGATTTGCTCTTATTAGGGTTGTTTTCTAAAACAATTAGTTTGTCATATTTAAGGATAACTTTATTTCCCTTATCTTTTTCAAGCTTTGCCTGGTCCATGAGTTCGACTCTTTTTTCCAGCACATTTTTCGGGTAATGTTGCTTTATGTAATAATCACAATTTTCCAGCTTTCTTTTGTTTTTTAAGGCCATAACTTTCATGCCCAATGTGGTGAAAGTTATTACAATGGGGCGAACTTTGTCTTCCGCTTTTTTCCTTTTCTTTGGACTGCCTCTATGTCGTTAGGGCTACAGCTGATTTCAAGCAAGTTATTTATTGTTCCTAGGACCTTTTCTTGAAGTTCAAAATAGCTCTTCTTGGTTTCTTCAACTCCGAATAAGACAATATTTTTCTTTCTCATTTCTTTGTCTAAGAAGTCTATCCGGGAATTTTGTTTCTCAAGTTTCGATTGTATTTCTTCGTTTTCAAGATATAGTTGGAATTTGTGGTTCATGTTGTCATTTATTTCGTTTACGATGTTTTTACTGTTCGATTTTATTTCTTCTTTTTGTTCTGCAATTTCTGTCTTTAAACCTTGCAACATTTTAATTAACTCATCCATAGTTATAAGCAGTCTGGCGAAACTCGTATACAAAAAAACGATGTATGAAACGGACGTCCTTTTTAATGGCTTCTAAAATCCGATAAAATTAAGAAGAACACTTAAAACTCTCGGGCTTTATCGGTCTATGATTCGTCACAACATAGATGGATTATATCGACCGCCATTTTGACTGTCACAGACTGTCACTAGCGTTTGACAATTTGTTTGTTTGGTTTTCCAAAGTTATTATTTTGCGTGTTTATTGCATAAAAGTGTATTTAAAAATCATTTTGTTGGAAGAAATTTGAGAAATATGAGAGATAATATGAGAAATTTGTGATATATAACGAAATATGAGAAAAATAACGTGCGAAATTTGTCATATAAAAACATAACCGGGTTGGTGATAACAAACGTGTTTTTATGGCTAAATTTCCATTAGATGAAGAACGGTTGGCATAATTAGTTATTTATTTCTTTAAAGAAGTCAATTCTAGTGCAATTCCTAAAGGTTTAGTGCATTTTAACAAAGAAAATAACTTTTACAAAACATTACATAGTGTTTACCCATCAACCTGGATTTATCGATATCGATGTTTAGTTATTGAAATGACGAGAAGTCTGTTCAGCAGTAGACATCTAAAGGCTAAGCTGATCATGAAAATGATAATTAGGTACTTAAAAAGAAAGTGAAATCAATGTTTTCTCAATTAATATGTTTTGTCATTATAAATTTCCTTGCAACAAAATATATTAGTGGTAAAATTTTGGCATATGATAATACACATTGTAGTTATTTTGGTCAATGGTTCGTCTTAGGGGTTTGTTACATTCTTATAATACGTAATTTATATGTAAAAATAACTCATCACCCACTTTTTAGGTGTAAACAATAGGTCAAAGCAGCAGGAAAAGAAGACTTAGTTTAGAAAAGTTGCATCAGTTGAAATATCTAAGTATTAAAAAAGAAATCTTTGTGAAAAGCATTTCCGGAGTAAAGATTTCAAGAAAAAAAAATTCGACTGAAGAAAACTGCTATTCCGTGTCTGGAAATCTCATCTACACCATTATCTGATGACATTTTAGTTGGATTTCCACTACATTGTATTGCTAGCAGTCAACCATTGTCAGCCAGAAGAACTGACGAAGAAGAACTGTTTACAGAATTATCGTCAGTTACAAAGAAGGAACATAACTACCACCATGGTTTTTTGTATGAACCAAGTTAGTATAGTTTACTTGTTTTAACGGATATTTGATGAACAGCCATATTTTGATAATATATCTTTTTTATGTTACAGAACCTTCAACATCAACCTCACAAACACGATCATACTGGAAACGGATTGTTCTAAATACTAAAATATTTTTTTTAATTATTATAAGTTAATAGTAGTTTAGTGTGTAATGTCTTGAATAAATATGTATTAAAAGTATCTGAGTTTAAATTTTCTTTCATTAATTTATTTCGTATAAATAATAAGAAATCCAGAATCTGTCGTAGCCGGTATCGATACGTTTTCGCCAGTCACCACAGTCACATCACTAATAATGACATTATGTTGGCAGTATTTATTACGTCGTCACGTCGTGGTTCTGTTAGGTTGGTATTAGTCTAGAGTGCACGTTTCATACATCGCTATTTTTCTATAGCACTCCCGTCTCTTACCGTTAGGTTTTACATACTCTTTGGTTATAAGTGTGAAGGTACGTTATTGTTATCAATTGGTTTGTTTTGTGTGATGGTGGGTGCTAGTTGTCGAAAGTCAGTGGGTTCAGTAGTTGGAAGCTAGCTGACGTTTTTCGTTTGGTATAACTGCTCGGTACTAGATGGCGCTACGTGTTTCGATGACTTGTAGTTTGATGTTTACAATAATGATTTAGCAAATTTCTAGGTTATGAGATTTCGACACAAAGCTTCTGTACCTTTTTGAGCCTTTGGGTATCTCTGTATTCCACTTTTCCACTTTCAGCACAACTACTATACTAAAACTTGCACTTATTTTCGTGTATTGTCACAATAATAATGCACTTTGACCGGCTACTAACTTCGTCGGTTTTCTGCACTTTTTGAGGTCTTTCTACGTGTACTTTATTCTTGTCTGGTGATTTTCATTAGGAATTTATATATATATACAAATAAATTACACAAACTTAAATCGAGAGCTCACTGGTGATAAACATGCGCCGTGCATCACGGCCAATCAGGGCAAAGGACAAAACGTCAATGGTTGAAGTGTGGCGAATGATTAAGCGAGTTGATTAAGCGAGTACACAACGGGCAATGTGTACTTTTTGTAACTTTTTGCAATAATGTTGTTAATGTTCGGAATTTCATAGTGATCAGAATATTTTTAGGTTTTTTACAAATAAAATTGTAATTAAATGTTATTTTCGACTTACCGATGGTAAGATATACCTCCTTGCTCTATACTTGCGGTCTGACTTTTTATTTTACAGGTTATAATTGCACGACACGGCATTTTAAAGTAGAGCTCTGTGTTCCGAAGTAATCCGAAGCGCCCTAAACGCGGTGCATGAATTAATCGGTCGCGCTATGATTGTCGTATCATAAATGTGGCGCGCGTGCCACGCCCACATTACCATTCCAACCTTATTCAACTATTCCGTGGCAAGACCAGAGACAGATTATCTGGCTTCTAACTACCCATAACGACTGATTAGAATGTAAAAATGACAGCCGAGAACAACGGCTTATCGTGCTTTTCGAGGTACAGAGGAATCTCGTAATGTTATGATAGCCACCCATTCACAGACCGTACTCCGTAAACGTTGCTTAACCTTGACAATCTACCCACGTGTTTGTATTATTTAGCCACGAGCCTAGGAAGGCACACCAACCGGCGTGATGCATAACCAATTATAAGTACCTTTTCCATATTAGGACTTCTTCATTAAGAAGCCATCCAGGGCGTTCTGGTGACTTTTTCTCACACGTACTTCCATGTAGATATAGTATTCGTTGTTAGGACAAGGTTTCTATAAAAAAAAAACTAACAAAAAGTATGGCGGTACGAAGTTCGCCAGGTCAGCTTTTTTTTTTAACGTGGTAAAATTATCAAAAAAACCTCCCACCCCGGGCAGGGCGGGAGGGACTGTCAGACTTTTACTGACTAAAATCCACGGTGTTCCTTCAATAACCCTTTACGTTCCGGGGTCACGGTAATGGGATAAGTCCCACGACCCCGGCAGGCTTCAGCCCTCTACAGGGGGGGGCCTCGTCATGTTGCTGACGCTCTTTGAGGCGCGTGTGGAACACAACGCGCCGTCGACCCGGGCATGGTCCATGGTCGGACAGCGAGTTGCCCTTTACTTGCTGTCCGCATGCCCGCGCCTACGGTGGCCGGAGATCGTCGGCCGACATCCGACGCCGTGGGCGTCTACCACTGCGGCTGGGCTGGAGGGAGGATGCCATCCTCTCCCTCACACGGTTTGCCTCCTCCTTCGGCAGCATGAGTGCTTCGCAGAAGGAGGCGACCGCTTCCCACTCTCTCTCGCCCCACAGCATGGCCTCGACCAATGCCGGGCGCGAGAGGTCTCCGCTTATCGCCGCCGTGAGGACACGTCGGTGCTCTGCCCAAGTGGGGCAGTCTTGCACCGTATGCTCTACTGTGTCCTCAGGGCGGCCCTCGCAGTGGTGACACCCAGGCGTTTCTTCTTTTCCCATCAGACACAGGTACCTCCCGAAACTTCCGTGTCCGGTACGGAGCTGTGTCATGCGGTAGGTCAGGAAGCCCTGACGCCGATCTAGCCACTCCTCAAAGAGGGGTCTTACCGCCGCAATAGCTAGTAAATAATGAACATTAAAAAAAAAAACACGTAATTTATTTCCCGTGTATTATCCTTAAAATAGGTAATAATACATTCCAATAAGTAAAGCAGTTTCTCATTTGTCCCTACACTAGTGTAAATACTAAAAGGTTAAGGAAAGCCACACGTTAACAAGAAATCAGGAACGTGTTTGCACTACTAACTAAGGTTGCCAAGTTCCCCGATTTGCGAGGAATATCCCGATTTATTGAGGTCTAGTGACAAGTCCCAATTGATCCTTGATCGGGCCCCGACTACTAAGAGGGACGCGCCTGGAATCATACTCGCCTCCACCTCGGGCCAGCGAACTTTCCCGAGTCCAGCGTCCCTGGACCCACTTAGGGCCACCTGCCGACGCTCGGTACGCCTTCTGTGGGCTGAAATAGCACTCGAAATCTCCCCTCAGCCTCTCTTTCGGTCTCTCTGCGACATGACAGTTTCGCAAAGGAGCTCACCGCGTCCCACGACGTAATCGCTCAACCACTATGCTAACCGAGTCGACAAATACCTTAATAATTAAACCGATATATTATACTTAAAACGTAGAGTACGAGTATTTAATAAATTCGTATCAAAATGGATAGGTATATTTGTCGCTTTCGGCATATAATGTATTCAATGTAATTCATGTAATTAATTCTTTCAGTATTTAATTAACCGACTTCAAAAAAAAACTTTTTAGCAAAAAATAGAACCGACTTCCATATGGAAATTAAAGTTATTTTTGCCTTTGTAGTGTTTTTATATAAAAACACTACAAAGGCAAAAATAACTTTAATTTCGGAAGGCGGTGTCAAAAACGAAAATATATACAAAACTAAAGACACCGCCTTCCGAAATTAAAGTTATTTTTGCCTTTGTAGTGTTTTTATATGGAAGTCGGTTCTATTTTTTGCTAAAAAGTTTTTTTTTCACTCTTTTTAGTGGGTCGGTTTGTAATTTATCTAGTTACAAAAGCCAAAATGTCAATTACTTATCACCTTTTACAAAATATTGCTTTTCCCGGTGCAGAGCCGTTAACAAACAAACAAACCGACCGGCAAAAGCGTGAAAAACCTAAGCCTAAACCTAGATCAGGTAGATCATTACATCATAAGCATATCACTGACTACCGAAATTAAAGTTATTTTTGGCTTTGTAGTGTTTTGATACGGAAGTCGGTTTTATTTTTTGCTGAAAAGTTTTTTGAAATTTATGTTTATAGAAATGTACAGATAATCCAGAAGTAAATAATAGTTCGACTAAGTAGCTGGATACACATTGCTAAAATTATTGATGTAATGATCTACCTGATCTAGGTTTACATAAACCTGTGTATCAGGCTATAGGTATAGTTGAAGTGTGCAAAATTTCTAGAAACACTGCTCGCCCTGGTATCTTAATCCTTTTTCCAAGTAAGTCTTCAAGACATTCACAAAATCTGTTTTTATCTGATATAGTTGTTCGATTATAAAAACCTAGTTATTTATACCGTCCCGAAATTTGAGAGACTGAACCTGGCAACACTACTGCCAACAGCTGTGGCAACTTTCACGTGGGATTCTCAGAACTGTTCCCGTAATGAGTTCCTACAGTGTGTATTGATGTGCGGTGCCCTGATTGATACATCTTAATATAGCTGTTATGTCTTTTTTTATCTAGTGGAAAACAACAAATGCCTCCTTCCACTCTGAGCGGATCAAAAGGGAGTGTTAGACTGACTAAAAACGACCTTGTTTCTTCCTATCCTGTTTTTGCGGGGCTGTAGTATATGTATTGTTAAAATAAATCCTACCAGGCCCCGTCAATACTGCGGACTACTTTCTGAAATGCACGAGCAACAAAAACCTCGCCTTTTTTAGGTCCCGCGTTTTAGCCCGGAAAAGATAAATCCACCTCCAAACAAAAATTTTACTGTAAACTTTATTTTCAAACGAATAAATAATACAACCACTTAAATTACGTGAAGTAAGAATATCCTGCATCCAATTACAAAAATCTTTAATCTGAGATAATCTCTGAGTGCCATAGGCAATTGTTCAAATCCCGAAAAAAATCATTTGCAGGAAACTTCACACTCACACGTGCAAAGCCACTGTGAAACAAGGTTCCATACAGATCATAAAGTATGAAAGCACTGAATTCTACTTTGATGATAAGGTAAGCGTGATTATTGGACAAGTTTATTAAGTGTAAGAAATCCGTGCAAACGTATCTAAGTATATAACTAAATTATAGTTCCGAAATAACTAGGTAAGTACATGTTTTTAGAGTTTTCAGATTTTTATTTTATATAACGAAGGTAGTTCACCCATTTGGGATACCTCGTCATCAGAATCCAAGTGCGACATGGTGTAGGTATGAAATAATAGTCTCAACACTAATTACAATCGTCTATTAATTCACTCTCAATAACAAATCAACAAAATCTCAAATGATCAAGGCGATGGAAATGGATTAAACTATGGAAACGCGGTAAGTTCGGTACGAGCTGGCAGAACGACCTCTCGCCTTCGCGTCCAACTCAAAAGTGGCGTCTCTCAAATCCAATGCGTCTAATGTCAAAAAGGAATGACAGCTGACAGCCGTCAAACATGCCACGCTCCGTACCGACCTCACCCAAGCACACTGCTTGACGTTTCCGACAAACGATAATAGATGGCGTTGTTCTAAATTAACGTTAATCAATAGCGATTCTAATAATTGTGCTTCTTTGTTGATTCTGCGACACGGCCATCTTGACAATTCCCATGTCCTCTTGTGAAGCATCTGAAACAAGAATTTATGGAAAGTAAGACGTCCTTTGCTCGGCCTTCCTGACCAAGATGTCGGGAGATAAAGTCACACGATTAAAAAAAAACACAATTTTATTCTGATTCACATATTCTCATCAAATCTTATAAAGGAAATTTCAACATCAAAATCATCACTTTTTAATAAACATCAAGTTTCAAACTAATTCATGAAACATTCTGACCAAATCTAGTATGCAATGCTCTTTTCGGTACCCAGCCTTGTCTCATACAACACATTGCCTCCATCCGGCAACCCAACGGGACCTCCATCCGGTACCCGACCTCAACACATCACATTGCCTCCATCCGGCAATCCAACGGGACCTCCATCCGGTACCCGACCTCAACACATCACATTGCCTCCATCTGGCAATCCAACGGGACCTCCATCCGGTACCCGACCTCAACACATTACATTGCCTCCATCCGGCAATCCAACGGGACCTCCATCCGGTACCCGACCTCAATACATCACATTGCCTCCATCCGGCAATCCAACGGGACCTCCATTCGGTAACCGACCTCAACACATCGCCTTTATTTAGCACCTTTGGCGATTACCTACATTGCCACGCTGACGTTGGCCACTAACCTTAAGTAAACACTTAGGCTCGCACCCACGAACAACATTGCAATGTACGCAATCTGAGTCACTTGCATACTACATTTGAATCTTTTTATTTCCTCACCTAAGATCTAACACTTTCATCGTCAGCCGGTCTCGTCTCAACAGTTTTGCTAGAGTCATGGTCAGAGTCGGTATCAAAGTCCTTGTCTTCAAAATTGTCGCTGTCAGGCATTTTTCGAAGACGGTCGTGTGCATACTTGTATTTCCGATTTGAATTGAGAGCTTTAAGTACATACCGGTCTCCTTCTAGTACCTCTATGACTTTAAAAGGCCCTTTGTATTTAGGATCGAGCTTTGTTTGATTTCGTTCTTCGTTCTGCAGCAGTACAAAGTCTCCAATAGTAAATGGTTTTAATTTAGCTTTGGTAGAGTCAAAACGTACCTTATCGTAAGCTGAGCCCTTCTCCATATTCTCCACAGCCTGTAACCTTACTTGCTCAATGTCGATTTCGGGGTCATCGTCAGCTACTGATAAGATATCTAAAGGCCTCGCAACCTTCCCGATGAGAAGTTCTAATGGGCTAGCTTGCGTGACTCGATTCATCGTGCAGTTGAGAGCCAGCTGGACGTCAGGCAAAGCATCCTGCCACGAGCGACTACTGGTTTCTATTGCAGTAAGCATGTTTTTCAATGTGCTCATGACGCGCTCCACCTGGCCGTTGGCTCTCGAACTACCTGTCGCTATTAGGTGAAGCTTAATGTTAACAGACTCGCAATAGACCTTGAAGTC
Source organism: Tholera decimalis (assembly GCA_943138885.2). Classification (NCBI taxonomy): domain Eukaryota; kingdom Metazoa; phylum Arthropoda; class Insecta; order Lepidoptera; family Noctuidae; genus Tholera; species Tholera decimalis. Next base: position 6,859,653 of record OW964570.2, on the reverse strand, counting down.
TTTACTGCGAAGCACCTACCTTGGTCAGCGATTACACGGCTGGGCGCACCGAATAGTGAAACACTAGATTTCAAAGCCTTGATACTATTAGCTGTGTCGATGTTAAGCGTATGGTGGAGTAATACGTACTTGGTGAATGCATCTATAAACACAAACACATATTCCTTCCGGTCATTCTTGCCGCTTAGTTTTCCCGTAGCGTCGATATGTATGGTGTGCCAGGGTACAGCTACCTTAGGAATGGGATGCATTTCTACCTGTATTTTGCCAGAGTGTGACTTAGAAATTTTGCACGTGGCACAGCTATCCACGAACTTTCGTACAAACCTCGTCATTTTGTCGAACCAATAAAGCTCGTAAACTTTTTCTAAGGTCTTCTCCCATCCCAAATGCAGCAACCCTTCGTGTACATTGTTGACGATGGACCACCGGAATGTTCTAGGAATTATTGGCCGGCACAGAGTCTTACTACGTCGCTGAATTTTCCGATGCAAAACACTGGACCGAAGCTCGTAAGTCTTAGCCAGATCAAGAGGAAGTTTTCCATCCTTCAAGTCAGATATGAGTTTTGAAAGCTCAACATCCTTCTGCTGCTCCGCAATCGGCCAGTTGTCATTCAGTTCAGCTAAATTAATTTGTTTACAGCTTACCTTCTCAAAAATAGCGCTCTTTCCGTCGTCTGGTAATGGATTTCTTGAAAAAAAATCTGCATGAGACATTCGCTTGCCGCTACGATGAACAATGTCGAAGTCGAAGGCTTGCAAGAAGGCCCACCATCTGTGAACACGTGGTGTCAAGTCTGTTTTCTTACGGGTAGACTGCAGTGAACTGCAATCAGTCACCACGTCAAATTTGCGACCATGCAGATAATGTCGGAAATGTTTTACTGCGTTGATAACAACGAGAGTCTCCAACTCGTACGAGTGATACTTGGACTCTGCAGCAGTTGTGCGCTTGCTGAAATAAGCAATAGCATGTGACTTACCTTCACTTATCTGAATCAGAACAGCTCCATATCCAATAGCACTCGCATCCGTATGCAACTCCGTCTTTAGTGCTGGGTCATAAATCGATAACACTGGCTGACTAGTTAGAATAGAAATTACCTGTTGTCTTATGGTCTCATATTCTGACTTCCATTCGATCCGACCATTACCGAAAGTCAAGGCATACAGCGGGGCCATAATCTGAGAAAACCTTGCTATGAATTGACGAAAATACGACGCTAAGCCAATAAATTGACGCAATTGCGTCACAGTCTGGGGTGGTGGCAACAAAGTCAAACAACTAACCTTGCGAGGATTAGGCCGTATCTGCCCTTGACTGACTTCAAACCCAAGGTACTCCACTTTTTGTTTTAGGAAAGCACACTTTTTATAATTAAGAGAAAATCCTTTCTTTGAAAGAACCCCAAGCACTATCTGAAGTCGCTCAAGCGCCTCGTCAGCGTTTTCCGCAACGATGAGTACGTCATCCATATAGACTACAACGTAGGTATTCACCAAATCTCCAAGCGCATGAATGAGAGCTCGTTGGAACGCCGAAGGGGCGTTTCGAAGTCCAAATGGCATGGTCAAATACTCAAATTGCCCGTCGGGCGTCACAAAGGCTGTACGCTCTATAGATTCAGCTGAAATGCGGATTTGGTGAAATCCTGAAGCCAAATCTAAAAATGTAAAGAAATGACCTCCATGCAACCTTGCTATTTGGTCAGAGATTAACGGTAATGGAAAACGGTCAGGTACTGTATTATCATTAAGTTCGCGGTAGTCCACACACATCCTATCTGTACCATCCTTTTTTTTAACGAGAAGAATAGGACTTGCGAACGGTGATGAACTACAGCGAATTATATTGGCCTTAAGCAACTCATCAATTTTACTTCGTACAACCTGTCGTTCCTCGGGGCTCAACCTATAAGGGCGTCGATTCACAGTCTTATGAGGATCTATAAGGCGAATTTGCATGGGTTCGGTGTCTGCAGGGGATGTAGGTACACCAGAAATAAAACTATTTTTGAAAGATAGCAAAATATCCAACAGTTCAGTTTTTCTTTCAGGAGAAATGTCCGTGTCTATCGTATCAAAGTCAAATTTACAGTCAACAATCACGTCGCATGTCAGAACTGTCCGTATTTTTTCAAATCATATCTTATCTGACGACATATGAACTACTAGACCAATTGATAAAACTTCGCGTCCAATCATGATTTTATGTCGCAAAAAATTGTCAGGTAAAACGTGGAAAAGAATTTCAAAAATAATCCCATCAATCTCAACAGTAGTCAACATTTGTACAGTCGACCTTACAGAAGTCTGTCCAATACCAGTCAATGTCACATTTCCATAAATTCGTTTACCACTAAATTTACAGGATACAGATTCTTTAACAAGCGAACATTCCGCACCAGAGTCATAATAAAAATCAAATTGCTCACCAGAATGCCGTAAGGATCCAGCAGGTGCGTCCACAAGGCATACATCAACTCGCTTCTCCCTGGCGGGATCAATCGCCGTGCTGCTGCGTGCCTCCTTGGCGTCCCTCTTAGGACAGTTGGATGCGTAGTGTCCTCGTTCACGACAATTGAAGCAAGTGATCCAGTCGGCTTTCCCTGTTGCCTGGTTACTCTTGCTACTGCTAGATGCCGTCGATCTCGATTGCTCTTCAGGTGCCTTTAGGTCTCTTCTCAGGCGACAATGCACCGATCTGTGTCCCGGTTTCCCGCAGTTGAAACATTTGGGCCCAGTGTTGAGCCAATTCGGGCGGTTCCTCTTCGCGTCAGAACCTTCACGTTCAGCGCCACCAGATGGGGCACTCCTCTTCAGAAACGAAACAGCCTTCAGTTCCCGGTGTAGATCATCGCGGGTTTTGATGTCCGTAGTGAAGGACAATCGCTAGACTCGCGTATCGTTCTTCGCGATATGAGCTAGCACCGTCGCGACAGCAATCTGCTCTGTCGTGAGGCCGTTCCATTTTGACATGATGGTTGTCATGAGGGTAGCCGCATATGCGGCCAAGCACTCATTCTCTTTAGGTTTATTTCCATACAGATTGATTAGAAAGGAAGCGGTAGTCTCTGGACAATCATACCTGGCTATAAACAGTTCCTTAAAATCGCTCCATTTCATCCCAGGGTAAGATATTGACGACAGCCATGATGAAGCTTCTCCCTTGAGTGCACGGCTCAAGGCAATCATCAACGATGCGCCATGACTATTGGGATCGATCACACACATGTCCGCTGTTGCCAGCCAAGCACGCGGGTCAACACTCCGTTTTTCAGGTTCAAAGTCGGGTAGGCGAACATCCACCATCGTAGAAGGGGTTTTCATTGCTTGCACGATAGCTATAAAGTTCTTGTTTTGCTGCTCTAACAAAAAACGCCATTTTTCCGTCTCTGTGTCACCTTCAAACACGTGCGCATTGTCTTCACATTTTTCTTTGTTAGCACTGTCACTTACACCATGTGGGGCGTTTGAGTTGCATCCCACTTCTGATAACGAAGGTAGTTCACCCATTTGGGATACCTCGTCATCAGAATCCAAGTGCGACATGGTGTAAGTATGAAATAATAGTCTCAACACTAATTACAATCGTCTATTAATTCACTCTCAATAACAAATCAACAAAATCTCAAATGATCAAGGCGATGGAAATGGATTAAACTATGGAAACGCGGTAAGTTCGGTACGAGCTGGCAGAACGACCTCTCGCCTTCGCGTCCAACTCAAAAGTGGCGTCTCTCAAATCCAATGCGTCTAATGTCAAAAAGGAATGACAGCTGACAGCCGTCAAACATGCCACGCTCCGTACCGACCTCAGCCAAGCACACTACTTGACGTTTCCGACAAACGATAATAGATGGCGTTGTTCTAAATTAACGTTAATCAATAGCGATTCTAATAATTGTGCTTCTTTGTTGATTCTGCGACATATATATTTACATTACTTCTTGCCAAATTTCATGGTTCTAGGACAATGGGAAGCACTCTTTAGGTTTTGATTCGCTTGTGATATCACAAGCAAAATATTCGACATAAATGGTCGTTCGGTATCTTATGATCGTGTTGACTTACTAGATCGATTTTTGGTTCTTTGAAGAATAAGAAACAGAATGGATACACAAAATCTATGTAACTAACGCTAAATTTAAATACTGATAAGCGTTCTTTCAATCTTTTTATTAAATTTTGAATTTGATTTTCGAATTCATCAACCTGTATTCAAACTAAGAACGGTACGCTATTGATGCTATCTTATGAATGAGCCTAAGGAGCCGTGAAAATCAAGGTAAACTCTCCGCCCACTTAAATATTACGCACACAAAAATATTCAACTCACTTTGATGATTTATTCAACATAACAAAGATGTCTAAAGAGCAGCGCCCCAAATAAGATCGTTTTTATTGAAAAATGTTTAGAAAACCTGTTACGTTTACCTGCATCTATTCCTAATTCGTTGCCTGCATCGCATGATGTTAACTCTGCTTTTATCCATGAAAGGCGTGTGCAGGAGCTAGTAATTGTTAATTTAATTTTACTCGTACCTATAACCTGCTAAGCTGTGAAAGGTGTCTTTAAATTTTGTTATAAAATAAATTTAATAAATTTTTAAACACAAAGATAAGACTATAAAATACAATATTTCACAAACGGAGTTTTGAATTAATGAACGGATTCGAAGCCTCCGCTTCGTTTAAAAATTGTTTATTATATAACCTATTTGCAAAATAAACATAATTATTTCATGAAACCTGAGACTAGTTTTGCCGAGCGGGGTTTGGTTTGGTTTGATTTGGTTGTGGGGATTACATAGCCAGTCGCTTCATATAAACCACTAGTACTTAGCTGCGTTCAGTCAGGCTGGAAAGAACATACTTGGCATAAGACCAGTTAGATGATGATCTATAGACAGTATTACATTATATCTCTGATTACAGTATGGCAAAAAACGGAAACCTTATAGATTCGTCATGCCCATCTTTTAATGAATATTAAATGATATTTGATTTGAATGAGATATGCTCAGCAGTTTTTGAGATATAGCACATTTTTAAAAACCGCGAATATAACTTGGTCTTTTATTCAAACACTATGAAAGACAAAGTAGCTTTTTGCTGGCGACAAATGACAGTCTCCTAATCTATCCTTGCTACTGAAAAACCCCTCATGGGCTAGTCCCACTAGCACGTGGCCAGTTTTGCGGGTTGCTGAAATTGATCAATAAGTTATGATTTTGATTGCAATTATAATTTGATAGTTACTTTTCAATTTGATATATTTATATTAATTTCTTTTGTTTTCAGTATACTTTTTTTTAGAATCTCCATTTTAAATATTTTTTGCTGCAAAGTACTGTTGACTGTAGCGCAAATAAAAATCCAAATAAAAACAAATGATCATCGCACTAGAATATTTCAGCGGAGCGTTCAAACATATAAACTTCTAGGCCTTACAATCTATAGTTCAAGTAACATCTTAATACAAATTCCACGTGAACATCACTTTCAGACTAAGATTACACGAATTCCATACAACAATAATTACCTATGTGATACATATTCATGAAAATTACGCTTTGTGTAAGCTTATCTTCAACGGAGTATAATCCATTGTCTGAACCAAAATTATTCAGATGCCAACGCAGGTACTTGAGACAGATTTACTACACAGCCAAATATGTGTTACTTTTAACTTTAAATAACCTTAAATACTTTAAGTGTTTTGTTACATTTTGACTGATTATAGTTCTAACATTATGTTCAAAATTATCTGTTGTCTCCTCTCATTGGAGCGGAAGGGTTCCGTTCCAAAATCATGAAATAATGGTGTTAATTTTGCAAATAGGTTATAAATAGGTAACACTTTTACACGTAATTTTTTTCGTAAATGTAAACTAGATAAGGCCAGGCCGAAGCCGCGGTATGTTGTTAGAAGATTCTCGCGACCCCGGCAGGAATTTTTTTGATACAGAACACAGCTTTTAGTTTTACGTTTTCTGCTAGCTTGTAGAATTCTCTCGTAAATGTTGTTACGGGTAGTCAGAAGCCAGTAAACTGACACTGATCTAGCCAAGAGTCATTATGATTAAGAGTGTTATGGTGTACAATAAAGAGTATATCTATCTATCTATCGTGTTACCCAGCTACTGGGTTGTGGAGGTCAGACAGGCCGTCGCTCCTTGTAAAACACTCTAACATACTCAGCTGGATCCGGTTAGACTGAAAGCCAACCCCAACAAAGTTGGGAATAGGCTAAGCAGATAATGATACTTCTAAGACCAAAAAACTAAAACGTTATGTTTCGCAAAAATTATTTCAATTACGTTGTTCATTACAAACTTAGCCACGACACCACTCTCGAGACTGACCTTTAAGGTCCATCTTTCATCAATTCCTTAATGAAATAAAATTGTTTCCGCCGGATTACCTCTCGTCTCTTCCCAGCATCACAAAGTAGAAAAGGTATAGAAGGTCAGGTCTGCACATCGTCATCTATCTGCATAAACTTTCAATGTAAATATGTTGAGATCGGCTTCTAGTCTAAACAAATGCGACTGAGTACCAGTAGCTGGATAAGACTAGTATAAGATTTTCTCCTGACTAACTACCTGTAGGTAATTATAGTCAAAGATGTACAGACGCCAACATATGAAGCTACCCGAAACTGTCAAATTTTCCCAATCAACCTTGAACCTAATTTCTTTAATAATAAAGTTGAAAATCTATTAAAGGAATTTTACTGATTATTGTAGCTTGATGTGCTGGCGTCTGTACAAATGAACACCGGAGCCAATGGCTTTCCAAAGTCGGAAAAATCTTGATGTTTTAATATTGTCCACCATCTAAACCAACCTCAGCAAGTGTTGTTTTACGTTGAAGATCCGTGAGCCTATTGTTATAAAGTCATGAGCTCCTACGTTACGCATATAAAAGTAAATAAAGTAAACAAAGAGACGACTTAAATTGTTACGGCTAAAGCAAAAGCGATGTACAGACTGTCCTCTCACACCTAATTAACCTGTATTATGGATACATTGTAAAAACGAATTATAATTTATTTATTATCCGACTTGGTCTTACTAACTAAAAATGCGGACGGATCCAGTGATATCCCTGAGTCGTTGGGCAAAATTGGGCTGCGTGTACCTGGTTCGTTTTTACGTACATCCCTTTTATTGCACACACCAACGACAAGAACTAACTGTAGGTAAAACTCGTACATGGTTTAAGTCGAGCTAAGTGTACAATGCGACTTGCCAGGAGATTGATATCGACGTCTTTAATACAAGCGTGTCTAAGTTGAAGAAGACTTTATGTAGGCATTTCTTTGAAAACATTTAAAAGTTTTTTTTAACAATTTGTACTTATTTATATATTTTTGTCTCTCTGTATCTCAGCTAACCTGTCTGTATTATTATATTGTATTTATAGTCATTAGTGAGAACTTGTAATTGGCCATAATATTGTATTTATTATCCTTATTATTTTCTTTGTCTACCTATAAGTTTTCCAAACATAATAAATTGAAATAAATAAAATAAAGTAACTGTGGTGTTTCTTGCCGGTTCTTCTCCAGAGAAAACGACCATTTTAAACCATGCACTAACTTATTTACATTCAAAATAATGTTTTACTTTTGAGTATTTTTTGCGTGTTGCTTGGTCTACACTCTATTTGTTTACCTTCCGACTGTAATCATTGTACAAACCAATTTATTTTTTTAGAAAGAACAAGCATAGAATCTCTTTTGTGTAAAAATAATATATGAAATTAAATAGGTATTTAAAATTTGACACGTATGTGTGTATGATTGCAAGTTTGTATGTAGGCTGTAATCTCCGGAATTGATGCACCAATTTAAAAAAAAATGGCGTATGTTATTTCGAAATCAATACGGACGAAGTCGCAGATGAGATGCTAGTGTTGTATAAAGACGGAATTGGCGTGTGATTGAACGTGTCACAAATACTTAACCTTCTGTATATATTTTGTGCTTGCACAATTGCTAGAGAAAATGCGAGTGCAATAAAAATATTCTCCATATTTTATAGAAGTTTCTACTTTCTTATAATACGAAATGACTTAAATAAGAGTTCATAAGGATCATGAAAGTTAATTTAGATTCAATGTTGTAAATAAATAATAGTTTGTATGATTATTTTCTGGCGAAAGGAATAGATCGAATAATTTTTATGTTCTATACAAAATAATAAATAAATAAATAAATAAAATGTTTATTCAAAATCTTAAGGTAAATATTAAATAGAATTTCACTTAAATCTACATTAAGTTCACACATGTCATGTGCCTGAACTAGGTAATCCTGTGTTTCAGGCGAGAATAGGTATTTTTTTTTTTTTAATAATCACATTTATATAAAATAAACTGTATATGGTCATCTTAGGTAATGTATAAAGGTGTAAATAATATGAAAATACTCTTAGTCTCTTAATCTTAATCTTAATTACATTTAAATAAAATACGAACTATCTCTATTTTAGTACTAGTAATAACTTTTCTGTGTCTTCATAGGACATACTTTGAAGAGCTTCCTTGAGAGTCTTCTTGCAGTTACAATAATTTGGGGAATAAATGTTTAATTTTGCGTTTAGTCTGTTTGTTAGGGACTACAAAAGGCCAGTGCAACGGTAACTGGACGGTCCGAAACTTGTCCACGGTACGTGGAGCTATAAACGTTGCTTACAATAAACAAGGTTACACAATAGCCTCTGAGGCCTACAACCATATATACAAATAACTAATCTAACCACTTACCTTCTGCACTGGGTACACCAACTTCGACCTTCCTAGGCCACGCCCAAGTGTGATTTGTATGTAATATGAGGTGAGTAATTGAAAAGTGTGATATAAGTCACGTGTTCTAGAACGTTCACAAGGCGCCAATCTCCAATGGCGCGGTCCAGATCAGCATCACACCCAACTCACACCGGATTGAAGCTATTTATCACTACTTTTTTTCCAACAAATGCGCGTGCCACGCGATGGCATAAACCCGGCGATAAATCCAAAAATATCCCGGGGTTTTTGTCATATGGGGATTACAACTTCAAACAATAGTTAACTCGCGACCCAATTATCGGTTTCAGCACGCGATTCCAAACGATATTTTACCAATTATAATTAACTCAACAGGTCGCAATCGGACATTTTTCAACAAGCAAGCAAAGTCTATCTGTCAAAGTGAAAAAGTTATGTCAAGCCCACAGATAATTGATGTTGCCAGCCAAAAGGTGCGTTCTGTTTCACGTCGGACCGAACACTGTTATAAAGTAGTGGTCCAAGGAACATATAAAATTTGGTTGTAAAAGCATGTTTTGTACTTCTTTTAAGGCAAACTAAATCTTTCCGTCTTTTTTTAGTAAATTCAGTGCAGTAGGGAAGCGCTGTGTGTTGTTTTAGTACGGTGTTCATTATAAATAACTGACGAACTGTTAGTACTTCACAAGATTTATAGAGAAGGTTAGTGGGAAAAAGGAAAGGGCAACAAGTAGACACCTTGAGGATAGCTCTTTGCGCTCTCTCGATGGGTAGTAACAAAGTTTTACCTGCCCCGCCCCATGAGGTAATGCAATACGTCAAAATTGACTGACATAGAGCAAAGTAAACTTGCCTTATAAGTTTCGGGTCTGCTATATATCGCAGCTTTTTAAATATGAATATAAGCTTACGAATTCGACTATTTAAAGCTTCTATGTGTGGTTTAAAAGTAAGGGTGTCATCTATAATGATACCCAAATATTTTATTTTGTTAGTAATTTTAATATGGGGACACATGTACTGACCATTGAGAGGGACTGAACAACAATGAGCATACAACTGTGAGGCAATGGTAGGTGTTTGTTTCCGCATCGAAAATTTAATGAAATTTGTCTTTTCCGCATTAAGGGTTAGTGAATTTTGTTGAAGCCAATTATTTACAATATTGAACCAATGTTGCGCAAGTTTGTAGACTTCACTTTATGAATCAGCCGAAAAAAGTAGAGCAGTGTCGTCAGCGTAAGATATGATAATGCCATGATGTAGCTTTAGATTGCAACTAGTATTTGCGTGTTGCGCGAGGTGCAAGCACCTCGCGTGCTTGTGAAAAAAACAAAAAAAAAAAAAAAGTCGGGAGGGTGATGGGGGAGATGGGGGGGTTTAGTATTTGCGTGTTGCGCGAGGTGCAAGCACCTCGCGTGCTTGTGAAAAAAACAAAAAAAAAATGGGGGGGTTATGGGGGTCGCAGAAGTATTCTGACTAAAGCATTGCCCCTCTAAATGAAAAGTCTCTTAATTTCCGAGATCCGCCTAAAGGGGGTGAGAAGGGGGGTGGAGGGTGACTTTGATGAATGTTTTTTACTTAACCGAGCCTCCTCTATACGAATCCGTAAAAAAAAAATACGGGTCTCGTAGTTTCTGAGATATGATAGGGAGGGGGGAGAAGGGGGGTGAAAAGGGGGGGTTCCCGTAAGTTTGAGAGTTACTTGTTTACGAATCTGTCAAAATATACCCACCTCCCCATCCACCACCTGGGAGAACAATTATGTCAATGAGTCAGACAGTCAGTGTTGTGCCGCGTGCTTGTGAAAAGAAAAAAAAAAAAAAGGGGGGGGGAGATGGGGGGTTTAGTATTTGCGTGTTGCGCGAGGTGCAAGCACCTCGCGTGCTTGTGAAAAAAAAAAAAAAAAGGTGGGGGGGTGATGGGGGGAGATGGGGGGTTTAGTATTTGGGTGTTGCGCGAGGTGCAAGCACCTCGCAAAATTGTAAAAAAAAAAAGGGGGGGTGATGGGGGGAGATGAGGGGGTTAAGTATTTGCGTGTTGCGCGAGGTGCAAGCACCTCGCGTGCTTGTGAATAAAAAAAAAAAATGGGGGGGGAGTGATGGGGGGAGATGGGGGGTTTAGTATTTGCGTGTTGCGCGAGGTGCAAGCACCTCGCGTGCTTGTGAAAAAGGAAAAAATGGGGGGGGGGTGATGGGGGGGAGATGGGGGGCGGGGTTGCAAAATTATTTCGACTAAAGCAATGCCCCTCTAAATCAATCTTAAAAAAAAAATGTTCCAAGTCTCTTAATTTCTGAGATTCGCCTAAAGGGGGTGAGAAGGGGGGCAAGGGGGGCGACTTTGAAAAATGGTTTTTACTTTAGCGAGCCTCCTCTATAGGAATCCGTAAAAAAAAAAATACGGGTCTCGTAGTTTCCGAGATACGATAGGGAGCGGGAAGAAAGGGGGTGAAAAGGGGAGGTGTGGCACTTTTCCCGTAGGTTTGAGAGTTAGTATTTGCATGTTGCGCGAGGTGCAAGCACCTCGCGGTTCACTTAAAAAAAAAAAAAAAGCGGGGGGGGGTGATGGGGGTTTAGTATTTGCGTGTTGCGCGAGGTGCAAGCACCTCACGTGCTTGTGAAAAAAAAAAAGGGGGGGGTGATGGGGGGAGATGGGGGGGGGTTAGTATTTGCGTGTTGCGCGAGGTGCAAGCACCTCGCGAGTTTGTGAAAAAAAAAGGGGGGGTGATGGGGGGAGATGGGGGGGTTAAGTATTTGCGTGTTGCGCGAGGTGCAAGCAACTCGCGTGCTTGTGTAAAAAAAAAATGGGGGGGTAGTTATGGGGGGAGATGGGGGGGTTAAGTATTTGCGTGTTGCGCGAGGTGCAAGCACCTCGCGTGGTTGTGAAAAAAAAAAAAAAAAAGGTGGGGGGGGTGATGGGGGGAGATGGGGGGGGTTAGTATTGCTTGTGAAAAAAAAAAAAAAAGGTGGGGGGTGATGGGGGGAGATGGGGGGGTTTAGTATTTGGGTGTTGCGCGAGGTGCAAGCACCACGCGTGGTTGTGAAAAAAAAAAAAAAAGTGGGGGGGGGTGATGGGGGGAATTGGGGTGGTTTAGTATTTGCGTGTTGCGCGAGGTGCAAGCACCTCGCGTGCTTGTGAAAAAAAAAATTAAAAAGGGGGGGGGTGATAGGGGGGGGGTTGCAAAAGTATTTCGACTAAAGCATTGCCCCTCTAAATGAATCTGAGAAAAAAAATGTTCCAAGTCTCTTAGATTCCGAGATCCGCCTAAAGGGGGGGAGAAGGGAGGCGGGGGGGGGGGACTTTGAAAAATGGTTTTTACTTTACCGAGCCTCCTCTATACGAATCCGTAGAAAGAAAAAAATACGGGTCTCGTAGTTTCCGAGATACGATAGGAAGGGGGGAGAAGGGGGGGGAAAAGGGGAGGTTTGGCACTTTTCCCGTAGGTTTGAGAGTTACTTGTTTACGAATCTGTCAAAATATACCCACCTCTCCATCCACCATCTGGGAGAACAATTATGTCAATGAGTGAGTCAGTCAGTGAGTGGTAATTTAGCTTTATATAGTATAAAGATCATTTATGTATATTAAGAACATAGTAGATGCTAAAATGCTTCCTTGGGGCACACCAAAAGATGTGTTTTTTTCCTCAGCGCTGAGTATAGTGTCAATCTTTACGCACTGGGTACGCTCTTCTAAATAACTTTTGAAGAGTTTCAGCTGGGTGCCTCTTACACCTAAGGCTTCAAGCTTGCGCAACAGAATGGGAATTGAAACTGTGTCAAATGCCTTCGCGAGGTCCAGGAAAATTCCTATTGTGTGGTTACCCTTATCAAGCTCCTGTGCTAGATAGTCAGTGAGTTGATGTGCGGCATCGGCGGTTGATAATTTAGGCCTAAACCCAAACTGCCGCTCAGACAGAATAGATTTATCCTCCAGATATTTAAACAATCTTTTGTTCAAAATTTTCTCTAATATTTTGGACATACAGGGCAGTAAAGATATAGGTCTGTAGTTTGTCACTTGCTCTTTACTGCCTGACTTATAGACAGGCACAACAATCGCTTTTTTTAGACATTTGGGAAAAATCCCCGAAGAGAGACAATTATGGAAAATATAAGTAAGTGGTGGTACTAAAATATGCCTGAACTGTTTTATAATTTTATTGGATATATTATCCCAACCAACTGCACAGTCGTCTTTCAGATTCATGATTATATTTTCAACCTCAGTTTCATCAGTATCCAGCATCGCAAATGATGTTAAAGTGTTGTGACACATAAAAGGAGTGCTTGTTAGATAATGTGGTTGACCCTGAACTTTTTCTGCTAGACATTTTCCAACATTAATAAAAAAATTATATGCCATGTTGGCAGATGTCAGTTGTGATGAGTTTGCTTGCAATAAACCTAAAGAAGATTCTTTTTGTTTCGACGTATATGTTACATCTTTAATATACTTCCAGATTTTTTTACTATTTGGTCCAGCCTTTTCCAATTCAATTTTGTCGTAGTTGCATTTAACTTTTTTGAGAAGGTCATTACAAAAATTACGATATCTTTTGTAGGATAGTTGCATCATTGCATTGTCTGGGTGCGATTTAGCTTTCATGTGCAGTTTATCTCTATGCTTCATACAACGGATAAGACCTGTCGTGATCCAGGGTTTTATGTTGCAATTTTTGTTGTTCAACTGCGATATAATTGTATTTTTCTGAATTGCATGTCGTACATTTTCTATTACATACAACATGCAAAACTGCGGGTCAACGGAATTATAGACTGGATCAAAATTGATGACGCGCAAATCTTCCTCAAGTTTATTTTTATTCAATTTAGAAATTGTGCGAGTGTTTTGTTTAGGTATGTTACAATTTAGTGTTAGTAGGGCAGCATTATGATCGGTTATTGTCGAGTTAACAACTAGTGCTAGTGAGGGGAAATTAGATTTTAGCATGACGTGATCCAAGCAGGAACCACTATGGTGTGTGGGAAAGCTGTGCGCGGGGAGAAGGCCATGATATGCGCATAAGTTAAGGTAGTCCTGAGCAGATGCATCAGTACTTCCTGGAAGAATATTGATATTTATATCTCCAATTACAATCGTGTTTTTGATGGATGACAGGTTCTGTAAGATATCATTCAGTGATTCGGTGAAGTTACTAATATTTTTAAAGGAAGGAGGTCGATATAATGCCAATATTGCAAAGCTTGATCCGATCTTCACCACCAAACTGTTGCAGTCCAGCATATTGGGTTCCTCAACAGAGACCTTCAGATGATTCCTTACATAAACAATCACTCCATCATTTTGGTTGTAATTCCTATTACTTTTGTACATACTATATCCCGGTATTAGTGGTATGTTATATTGCTTAGCAAGCCAGCATTCGGTTAAAACAAAAAAACTTTTTAGCAAAAAATAGAACCGACTTCCATATAAAAACACTACAAAAGTAAAAATAACTTTAATTTCGGAAGGCGGTGTCAAAAACGAAAATATATACAAAAGTAAAGACACCGCCTTCCGAAATTAAAGTTATTTTTGCCTTTGTAGTGTTTTTATATGGAAGTCGGTTCTATTTTTTGCTAAACAGTTTTTTTTCATGCTTTTTAGTGGGTCGGTTTGTAATTTACCTAATTACAAAAGCCAAAATGTCAACTACTTATCACCTTTTACAAAATATTGCTTTTCCCGCTGCAGAGCCGGTAATTTTTGAGGAGTTCTCCTGGTACATCACCATCAGCTCTACTTCACCATATGCATTGTGACGAGCATAAAGTGCTTAACATCCATATTCAAGTAATCTAATCGCAATCAACGAAATACTTATTATTGAGTAGTGTCGGTGGCCATCTGGGGTCTTCATTATCAGTTCCACTTCCTCAAATGGTGCTTTTCGAGGGCAACTGCACAAGGTAAGAAATACCCAAAACGCTATAGGTGTGCCTATAATATTTGAAGAGTTCCCTCGATTTCCCCATGATCCCATCATCAGATCCAAACGTGACGACAATGGGACCAACTAGAAAGTATACCCTTTCAAACAAAAAAAGAATTTTTGAAATCGGTCCAGCCATCTCCGAGTTATGAGGTAACATACATAAAAAAAAAAAAAGTTCAAGACGAATTGTAAACCTCCTTTTTTTGAAGTCGGTTAAAAACGGGTCAAGTGCGTGTCAGGCCACGCGCAGTATAGGGTTCCGTAGTTTTTATAACAGCCAAGTGCGTGTCGTATTCGCTGACTGATCGTTTCGTACCATGCTCTAACTAAAAGCCAAACATGACTATCTAACTAATTTGACTTCCTATACAAATCCTCACCTGATCCGACAATTTTGCACGGAAAGTTTCAATTTTTTTTTAGAGATTTGTATAAAACTTGTCATAGCCGGTGAGAGTGTTTTGAATTTAAATACGGACACAGAGCTACACTACTCAATCCCTGATCAGCTGAAAATAGCATTAGTGAAACCTCTACGCAAGAAAAATGACAAAACAGAGCCAAGTAATTACCGTCCAATAGCTTTACTGCCTACAGCTTCAAAGATTTTCGAGAAAGCAACGTGCAATCGCGTGTACACTTTCTGCGAAAAATATAAAATATTTGATGAATGCCAAAACGGCTTTCGAAAAAATCGATCAACAGCATTGGCAGTCTATAAATTCATACAGGAAGCCTTAAGCATAATAAATAATAAAAAATACGCAGTGGGGTTAATGCTTGACATGACCAAAGCCTATGATAAAGTTCAATACAATATTTAATTAAATAAATTATATAGATTAGGGATCCGCGGTAAATCATATGAATGGTTCAAATCTTATCTTGAAAATAGAGCACAGCTAGTAGAAATAGAATACTTCAATAACAATATAAACGAACTTCAAAAGTTCCGGTCTGATAGAAAGGCGATTAACGCATCAATACCACAAGGAAGCGTTATTGGATGTCTCTTGTTTCTCATTTACATCAATGATCTCCCAAAATTTATAGCAAAAACCGGACCTTGCGTTTTATTTGCGGACGACATCTCCATTCTCACCCAATGTCATAACAACACGAACCTAAACAGTACCCTTTTCTATTATTATTTTTTTTTTTAACGTGGTAAAATTATCAAATAAGTCCTCCCACTCCGGGCAGGGTGGGAGGGACTGTCAGACTTTTACTGACTAAAATCCACGGTGTTCCTTAAATAACCCTTTACATACCGGGGCCACGGTAACGGGATGAATCCCACGACCCCGGCGGGCTTCGGCCCTCTGCAGAGGGGGCCTCGTCATGTTGCTGACGCTCTTTGAGGCGCGCGTGGAACACGACGCGCCGTCAACCCGGGCATGGTCCATGGTCGGACAGCGAGTTGCCCTTTACTCGCTGTCCGCATGCCCGCGCCTACGGTGGCCGGAGATCTTCGGCCGACGTCCGGCGCCGTGGGCGTCTACCACTGCGGCTGGGCTGGAGGGAGGACGCCATCCTCTCCCTCACGCGGCCCGCCTCCTCCTTCGAAAGCATGACTGCTTCGCAGAAGGAGGCGACCGCTTCCCACTCCCTCTCGCCCCGCCGCATGGCCTCGACCAAGGCCGGGCGCGAGAGGTCTCCGCCTATCGCCGCCGTGAGGACACGTCGGTGCTCTGCCCAGGCGGGGCAGTCTTGCACCGTGTGAAACAGTACCCTTAATGAAATTTTCGGTAAAATAATAACCTGGATGAACGAGCACAACCTTGAAATCAACTTTTCAAAGACTAAACTCATAACTTTCCATCCCCACCAAAAAATCCTCTAAATGCACTCTTTTCTTTTAATAACCATAAAATAGAAACAGTCAATGAATTCAAATTATTAGGCATAACAATAGACAAAAATATAAATTGGAAGTCACACGTACAAAACATAAAATCAAAACTTTCAAAATTTTTATACGCTTTTCGTGAAGTCAAAAAAAACACAAATTTAGAGACTGCCCTGGTTACATACTACGCCTATGCTTATGCTTGGCTTAGCTACGGTATTATAATGTGGGGATACAGTACAGATGCACCCACACTGTTCACCTTTCAAAAGAAATTTATTCGTATCCTGGTAAATATACAACAGATAGATAGTTGCAAACCCCATTTTATAGAACTAAATATTTTAACTTTGCCTTGTATATACATACTTGAATTATGCAAATTCGCTCATAAACACCAAGACTTTTACACTAAACGGGAAGACATTCCAACAAGATACACACTCCGACACAAAAACCGACTCAACCTACCATCATCCCGCTTAAAAATATATTCAACAAGTCCTTTAGTCATGTCAATAAAAATATACAATATGTTACCCGAATCAATAAGAAAAGAAAAAAAACTCCATTTATTTACAAATAAGTTAAAAAAGTTATTATTGAACAAATGTTACTATAGTGTCAACGAATATTTGAATGATAAATCATTGAAACTCGAAAAATAATGTTTTTAGTAATTTTAATGTTTAAGTTTTTAGAATAATTTAGATTATAAGATACTTAAATGATAAGTCCTCTCCACACATCTTACTTTTGCTGTGCCCGTCAGGGTCCATGATTGTCTCCAAAAAAAATTTGTTTACCACCTAAGCCTACATTGTGGAATGCAATAAAGAATTGAGTATTGAGTATTGAGTATCGTCACAAGAAGCTAGCACGATACAACTGGCGCTTAGCGCCATCTATTGACATTTCTATAGAGTTGTTCGAAATTTTCGAGTCAAATACAATTGGTCGACTATTACTCGTAAACTTGTAAAGCCCACTTATGTGTGATAGTTTTCCTTTAAATTTCGTTATATATAGGTACTACTGCCGTGACATTTGAATTTCTAACTATAACCGTTTAGTTGATACAGGGGGAGGACACTTGACTCTAACGAAAATTGGTACTTTAAAGCTTGATAAGTCACGAATGGTTAACTTAATCAAAAAACGGTCTTACCAAACCCCTAATATTTTTGAAAGACCTATGTAATGATATCCCACACTATGGGAAGACCGAAAAAAAAAGTTATCATCCCACTTTACATGTATGGGAGGTACCCTAAATAATTGTTTTTTCAAAATTTTATTTTACCCCTTTTTCGGCGTCATTAATGTGTATACTCATGCCAAAGTACAACTTTCTAGTACCAATAGTTTTTGAGCTAAACCGCGGAGAGACGGACAGACAGACGGACATGGCGAAACTATAAGGGTTCCTTGTTGACTACGGAACCCTAAAAACGTCACAATTTATGTCTAAACGTTGCTGAAAAGTGCAAAAGCTATCAAAATTCTTAAAAATACTGCGAATATTTTGTGTTAGTACGGTTAATGGACTTTTGTAGCCGGAAAGATATTGTTTGCTCAGCTTCACAAACTTTTGACTCGGATATAGAGAAATTATCTAAGTCATTAATTATATTGTGAATCATAACTATGGTATTAAAATACAAAAAAAATGAAAAAAATATAGAGATTAAAAACTACTAACTTAAATAGACTAAGTAAATAATTTATTGACGGCGCTCTTAGGCGCCTGCATAATCAATGGAATTAATATACCTCTTTTCGGCCATTATTTTCGCTGGGCAGTCAGCAGCGCCTGTGCTGTGCTTGTCTGGCTTTTTGTACTGAGAGCAAGTAGCGCATTTTGGCTCTTCTCCCTTTTTTGGACACTCTTTGATTGAGTGACCTTGATCGCCACAGTGACCGCAGGTATATGACGTCTGCCGACAAAACTTGGCGGCATGACCATACTGTTGGCACTTATAGCATCGTGTTACCAATGTGAAGTCTCGAAAATGACTCCGTTGAGCTTTGCTGGGAACCAATATTACTGCAAATATTGTATTATTATGTCATTTTTATTAGAAAAAAACCTTACCACTTACTAGGAATCTTTCCTAACGGTTAAAATGGTGTTTGGTTTTTAGGAGTAGAAAACCTCCCTGCCAGATTCTGTCTTTTCTGATTGCTATAACCTTCTAGAGGCACATTAAAAGTGAATAGGTTATTTCTAGGTAAGCGTGCTTCATCTTCAAACATATAATCACTTACCATCAGATGAGATGGTGGTCAAACGCGAGCATATCATCAATAACAAAGGAAAGGTTCTAGATATTTCCGTAACTAAAATTTAAATACCTACAAGCATCAATCATTAAAATAACGTTACCCTCATACGATTTTATTTTCTTTAATCATTTATTTTCAGGTTACAAAGACCCATAGATATATACCTTAACCTAAAGTATACATAATATAACAGCAATAGTGTTAGTAAATAAAACTTAATACTATGTTAGTATCACTAAATTGCACTAGTTAGTAGTGGTTGAGCTATTATCTGCTGCACTGTATGAAGCGGGTTCGATGTGCGTACACCGTAACGAACATTTATTGTTTAATCTACAGATATTTGTTCCGGGTCTGAGTGCAAGTGACCTACGATACAGGAATGATACCTAAAATGGTGCATTGTTAAAAAAATGACAGTCTTGCTCAGAGTCAGGGGTGGGAGTTGCTTCATAAGCACAGCTTTATACTTATATGAATGCAGTTGACTGATGACTGTCTCCAATAAAATCTGCTTAACCTTTTCCCAACTCTGTTAGACTCGACTTCCAGTCTAACCGAATCCAGCTGAGAACTAGTCTTTTACATTACATGGAGCGACTGCCTGTCTTACCTTTATAACTTACTCAGTAGCGATATAAACAATAATATACTAAATATTCAGTACAAAGACAGACCCCAACATAGTTTGATAAAGGCTAAGCAGACTAAATAGTTCTGTAGCCCCCTCATAATGTTTTCCCTACTGCAAACGTAGTTTAGATTAGTGAAATTCTTGATGGCAGTTGAAAAAGCAAACTCATCACAAACTGCATTAATATAAATTGCAAACAACAACTCGTCGAGTGGCTTCGTTAGCAATTCTAGTGATATTTATCTTTGTCTTGTGTTTAACAGCGAGGCTCTCTTGGTGACGGCTTCCAATATACTTTTAAGATGTTCAAGAACATAGAAGAAGTAATACTCATAGTCATGATAGACATAATATACTTTACTCACTACAAATAATGACCATTTGGTTTTTTATTATCTTTTAGGAAATTTGGTTATGATGTTGTCAACTTTTTTTATTGATAATGCATCGCCCTGAGGACACGGTGGAGGTTTGCCCCGCTTGGGCAGAGCCCCGCCGTGTCCTCGTAGGGGCGATAGGCGGCAACCTCTCACCCCCGGCCCTGGTTCAATCCATGATCTGGAGCGAGGAAGCATGGGAAATAGTCAACTTTTTCTGCGAAGCTGCTTTATGCAAGCAAACGGGGTGGCGGGACGCACGAGGGAGACGCAGGTCTCAAGGCCCTCACAGCCCTTGCGCCCCAGCCGCCGCAGAAGACGCTTCGGGCGTCGGGAGCCGCAGGGTGACTCCTAGCCACCGTAGACGCGGGCCTGCGGGCTGCGAGCAATGGGTAGCTCGCCGCTCGACTGAAACCAGGCCCGTGTAGACGGCGCGACGTGTTCCACGCGTGCCTCAAAGAGTGTCAGCAAAATTGTCGGGGCAATAAGGGGGCCGTTGCTTGCCAGGGTTGCGGAATTGTTCGAAAGAGTTACCGCAATCTCGGAACACAAAGGTCATATGATGGAACACGGATGGGTTTTAGTCAGTAAAAGTCTGACAAACCCCCCAAATCAAATCAAAAAAATCAAAATCAAATCGAGAGGCAGTCATTGGATGATTTCTCATCCTTAAAAAAAAGAACAATAAAAAGGCTACTAATGATTTGTTTTTAGTTAGATTTTGAATGCATTAAAAGAAGATTCATTACTACTAGAGGCACATTAATGGTGCATGTCAGGAATATTTTTTTTTTACCGTAGGTTTTAAAGAGTGAATAGGTTATTTCTAGATAAGAAACAAGTAAAAAGGGTGACGTAATTAGCCAAGACTATGAGAAAAACAAATTAATTCCAAATAACAATATGTTTAAAACTGGTATTGTTGTTTATGAATATGTGAACGTTTTGGAATGTAAGGACTAAAAAGACATTACTTTTGTAGTGAATTAATAGTGAAGCGACGTAATACACGATAGAAGTATATTTTAAGCTTACACGGTTCTTGACAACCATGTAGATACTCTACACAGTTGAACATATAAGGACTAGTGTTGCAATCATTGTGACATGGCGTTTGAAACTAAACTATTTGTATGAATGACGTCATGCTTGATGCGATATTTAGGGCAGAACATGATTTGCTGCATTAGATTCAAGGGATAGAGCATTGCCTGCACATCTTTATCCATCTTATTGTTTGTATTTAGATTTACAAGATATTTGATACCACAATATTAAAACGTCTTCATTTTGATCAATAAACATGATAGCACTAGAGTGCTTTTTTTTTTTAACATGGTAAAATTATCAAATAAGTCCTCCCACCCCGGGCAGGGTGGGAGGGACTGTCAGACTTTTACTGACTAAAATCCAGGGTGTTCCTTCAATAACCCTTTACATACCGGGGCCACGGTAACGGGATGAGTCCCACGACCCCGGCAGGCTTCGGCCCTCTGCAGAGGGGGCCTCGTCATGTTGCTGACGCTCTTTGAGGCGCGCGTGGAACACGACGCGCCGTCGACCCGGGCATGGTCCATGGTCGGACAGCGAGCTGCCCTTTACTCGCTGTCCGCATGCCCGCGCCTACGGTGGCCGGAGATCGTCGGCCGACGTCCGACGCCGTGGGCGTCTACCACTGCGGCTGGGCTGGAGGGAGGACGCCATCCTCTCCCTCACGCGGCCCGCCTCCTCCTTCGAAAGCATGACTGCTTCGCAGAAGGAGGCGACCGCTTCCCACTCCCTCTCGCCCCGCAGCATGGCCTCAACCAAGGCCGGGCGCGAGAGGTCTCCGCCTATTGTCGCCGTGAGGACACGTCGGTGCTCTGCCCAAGCTGGGCAGTCCTGCACCGTGTGCTCGACTGTGTCCTCAGGGCGACCCTCGCTGTGGTGACACCCAGGCGTCTCTTCCTTACCCATCAGACACAGGTACCTCCCGAAATTTCCGTGTCCGGTGAGGACCTGCGTCATGCGGTAGGTCAGGATGCCGTGACGCCGATCTAGTCACTCCTCAAAGAGGGGTCTTACCGCCGCAATTGCGGCGTGCCCGGCCGTCGGTTGCGACAGTCGACGTTATATGTTAGAACATATGTAGGTACAATTGGTTATAAAGTCGATCGTAAGCGTAGATATTAACTACTTATGGAATTAATATTGATAGTACTTTGAACTAAGTAAGTGCGTGTTAAACTAAGTTTTAAGACATTTTCTAAGGAACGACTATGTTTATTTTTTTTCTTGCATCTAAATACTTTTCATAAGCTTGTCGACTGTTACTCTATTAATACTTGTTAGCTTTACAGCTGTAACATTACTACCGGGGTTGAGGGAATGTTCTAACGGGATACTGCGGCCACGACACGTATGGGCGAAAAGAAGAGTGTGGGTTCTTAATCAGTAATAGTCTAACACTTTCTTCAGCTCCACATAGAGTGGGAGAAATCATTTAATGATTTTCTGACCAATAAAAGGGTGGGACGTATATGAGTAAAAAAAAAATATTTAAGGCTAAATAATTTTAAAATGGATATCTGAATTAAAAATGGTTCCGGTCAAACATTGACAAATATTTAAAAAAATATATTCCATAACACTGACAAGGTAGAATAGACGAATAAAAAAATATTCATCATGACCTGCATGGGAAGTACCTTAAACAAATACGTTTCTTTTATTTATTATTTTATATTACCTTTGCAAGCTTAGTTTACTCGCCTTTTTTGGTGCCTTTCTGTTTCTTGGGGCCTTATCAGTACCGTCAAACTTAACCTTAGCAACTTGATGAAATAACCAACTCTACGATATGCCCATGACATACATACCATTAGAGCAATTTATATGTACCCAGTTTACTTACTCAATTGTAAATAAAATATTAAGTGAGGTGAAGTGAACTGTCGATTTTTATTGTATCCAGAAGTGCTAGAGAAATGTGTACTTTATTTGAATAAATAAAAAAGGAATAAAAAGAAAAAGGAAAAATATAAAATAAAATCCATTTCGTAACAACAAAATAATTTACCATGCGAACTGTATTACAATCAATAAAGTCGACAAAGACTTGCAGTCAATGTTATTTCCTTTAAATCTCATGCAATACATCATGTTCTGTCCTAAATATCGCATCAAGAACGATTTTATTACTCCGAACAGTATCATCTCCAATTTCGTTTCGATGATTATTACACTGTTATTAGTATTTTTGTTCGTAAGCATCCACTATATAGCGAACATGAATATACTAAAAGAAGAAAATTACTCGTTTATTCAATTCGCTTTAATCTTGTTTGCTATCTTCTATTCTTTTGGTTTCATTACAAATTTCGTGATCGGAATAATTCACACGAAAAACAACGTTCAATTTGTCTTAATATTTCAAAAAGTGCACAGATTTTTAAAAAAGGAACTCAATCTCCAAACTCCCTACAACTTCATTACTTGGAATTGGATATTTGGATTTTTGGCTTTGAACTTTTATATTTCTATATTCACTTGTTTACATGCTAAACTCGGTACAAGTCTTTACGCAATAGCTGGCTGCTACCTTTTGATTATTTTCGATTTAAATATTGTTTATGGCACGCGAATCGTAAATTTGTTGGAAAGTAAGGTTAAACAATGGATTACAGTTGTTTTAAAATACCACGACGCGTGTCCTCATGAAGAAAACATTTGTACAAAAGCGTTTGAAGCATTCGGTAATATAATAGAGAGTTATAATATGTATGAAGTTTGTTTTCAAAATTATGTAAGACTCTTAATAAATATTGTACTTAATGAAATAATAAAATATTGCAGGAACAGACAAATTAGTAAAAGTTTGACACTTTTCAGATGCTATTTTACATTTTAGATTCTGTTCACTGTTTGTCTTACTTTACAACAATAATAGAAATAACAAAAATAGGGGTGAATACACGGAATTATGTGAGTATTTGTGATATTTTTTTAAGTAAGCATAAGTAATTAATTGGCCAAAAACGTTACCAAACCTGAGACCGTAGCTTTCTAGATAGCTTCTATAGGAGGAGACCCAGTGACGTGCATGTAATACACGCAATTATATACCTACCATGGGCATCAGTCTCTTCCCAATTTGTTAACATATCTACATTGCAAAAATAAATGTATTTTATTAACAAACATACATTCATCTAAGCAATGTGTAATATGTATGTCAAGATCATATAATTATATCACTGTAACAACTTTGTACGTACCATACCTTTGCAAAAATATCTTTGTCTGTTGTATACTGTTGTGTACGTTTACAAAAGTACCTTCAACTCGTAGCTGCCATGGAGATGTAGAGTGTCCTGCATGTTTGCGGAAAATAGGGTTGATGACTACTATGCGGTTATAAGAAAAGCACTATCTGAACTTTTCAATGAAATATTTTGGTCCATATGCCTGCTACAATAATTATAACATTGTTTTTTTATTGCCACTCATATAAAACTTGTAACGGAAACCCCATATCTATCCAAAAGGGCTGAAGAGAACATCTGGTATGGACTCTTTATGCACAGTTTCAGCACAAAATAACTGACTCAAAAAATTGATACCAAATTATTGGTTTCATATATTTCTTGAATAACCAATCATAACAAACGTGTCACAGCACTACGAGGGTCAATAACTTTCCACGTCACTTGCCAATAACACTATAATTCTTTTCGTTCTTCTTAATTTGAAAAATTCGGCCTCTGATATCAGTGTATAGGAATTTGTAACAAGTTCTACACACGTAGACTTAGGATTACAAAACCCTTGCCATATCGTTTGTTATCATCCAAAGAAGCCATACACTTGGTATGGTATGTTATATACCCTTTAAATTACACGTTATATATAGTTTATTAAATTTATATGGGGTGGTTCCTGCGAAACCATATTCTATTCTATTACCTTGTATTAGTTTAGATGTCTATCCTTTTTGTTGCAGAGTGATGCAACGTTCATGCTCCTGCCAGTTTTTAGTTGGATGTTGAAAGATATCTTGTGGCTTACTATGCTGGTGCATCAACTCGAGAAATTTTACTTGGCTATTCAAGATGTCCATGATACTTGCGTGATTATTTTGAGGTCAAATTGTACAGGTAATTTTGTTGAAATATTTCACATATTTATAATGGATTGATCTTCAAGGTCTAGCAACGCTTGCAGAAATGATTTCAGGATGCATGAAGAAGCCTCCACGAGTAGCGTAACCAGTTCCATTATTTACTAATTTGAACCTAGCGCTTGGCGCATCCTGGACAGTCATACCCATGACCTTTAGTGACTGATCAATTCTTCGTTTGCGGTGGTAGGGCTCACGCCCGCCTGGCTTGCGACCACCTTCCCACTGGAGTTCGACGTCAAGCAGTTCACTGTGTTTCGTCGATGCGTGGGAATGCCAGTGCCTTTTTGGGTTTTAGAGTGAAATATGCTGCGTTGTTAAAAGCTGGTCTCGGCCTCGAAGCAAGCTTCGGCATGGCAACTCACTCTGGAGGGTAGCGGGATCCAAAGTACGGTCTTGCCATTGGCCGACCGCAGGAAGTTGGGGGCACAAGTAGCACGCCAGCCACGTGCAAGAAGCTGCCGTGCCACCTCGCGAAAAATCTCGATATGGACCACCGTCCCAATAGGCGACTGGAAGGGAGGACCAAGTGGACATTTTCGGGGGGTTTGGACGTCCCCGCAATCTCCAGGTAAGTTGACCATCATGCTGTAGTAAGATCACGAGTGCCGTTTAGTCAATTGTACTCGCCTCCCTTTCTCTCTAAATACCCTTCCCTATCTCCCAAATGAAGCGCACATCAAAAAGAAGTAAGTATAACTAATGGCTGCACCTCCTCCCACTTAAAGTGCAATTCACCGATACCCATGGATTGCACTCAAATATTGATCCGGTCCATCACCATCTCGAAACCACACTTACTCTTTTTGACGGAGACAAAAATAGCAACTCCCGCAGATGTGGGTGGGTGTGTCTTAATTACCCAGGATACTGACTTGAAGATAAGTTTAAGAAACAGGCTGAGGTCTGTGTGTACGTCCGCGATGACATTTGCTGTCAGCTTATTCGCTGCTGCGAGGTTGCAGGGTTTTCTACTCTGTGGCTTTTAGTGAACATCTGCACTTTTAATACCGTATATGTCAGTGTCTACAGGTCGCATAGCGGTGATCAGGAGACAACTAGACTCTTCGACCATCTTACTGAGGCAGCTGAATTGGCCCTGCTCAAATACCCAATGGCGGAGCTTGTTTTTCTGGGGATTTTAATAGCCATCATAAAGAATTGTTGTTCCCGTACCAGAAAACAGACCATGCTGGTAGAGAGGCGCGCAGTTTTCTGTATCGCTAGATCTTGGTCAGCTGGTTGATCAAGCTACCCACATTCCGGATATCAGTGGCCCAATTGCTTGGACCTTCTGCTGACAACCGATCCAGACAGGCACTCTGCTTCGATCTGTTTCCCGCTCTGATCGTCTGACCACTATCTGGTGAAAACTGTATCTTCCTACTATCCTCCGGATAAAAGCCCTAGAGGCACTAGGCGAGTATGGAAGTAGAAGTCATCAGATTGGGATGAGATGCGGCACTTTTTTGCATCCTACCCATGGTGGCAAGCTTGATTCTCAACGTGCAACCCATCGATCTGCGCTGATGCAATTGTTGACGTGGTACGTCAAGCTATGGAGTATTTTATCCCATTTTCTGCACTCGGCCCGCAGTGGCGGCAGCGCTAGTTTTGGTGTTCACGCATTGAAGACAGCGTTTAAATCTGCCACTAAAGCCTGCAAACGGGTGTTACGGAAAGCTCGCCATGTCGATTCGCAAACTTTCTACGGAACTTTTTCGGTTTTAACACATTTGAACCATTGGATTCCAGGCCCTAGACCTCGATCCTCGAGGATGGGTTTCAACTGTCGTTGGGTTTCAACTGTGTATGGGTTTCAACTGTGTATACTAGAAGCCAGCCCCAACATAGTTGGGAAAAGGCTAAGCTGATGATGATATTTAAAAGCAGTCCTCAAGATGTCATGGAAAACTTCTCGCCAATTATCAAAGGAAGACGGTCCGGATGGACCTCAAAGAGTCCCGAGTCGTCATGTTCCACGCACGCCTCAAGAGCAGTTAGCAATAATGACGAGGTCCGATAGGGTCAATGCCTGCCAGGGTTGCGGGAACGTTTCAAAGCGATACCGTGGTCCTGGAACGCAAGGCCAACTGAAGGTACAAGCTGGGATTTTTAGTCGGTAAGAGTTCGATACTCCCTTCCACTCCACCCAGAGATGGAGGGGTTATTTGATGATTTTCCCACTGAAAAAAAAAGTAAAATTTAAATATGTATGGTCTGCCTACCCTTAGTCGCATGATACATGCGCTTGACACAAAACGTTTACTTCTATTATTATAGGTCCCCAAGATACAGGCATAGCCTAGTTTGGGGATCATCGGAAATTTGTAGAGAATCTAACAATGGTCTCAATAAATTCTATTCTATTTTATTCATTAACCTTCAAACTATAAATATCTTATATCTTATTTTTAATGCTAACATAGACCATTTTGATTGGTCGCAGGAAAAACCTAAAACAAAGGATGCTTTTTAATATTTTCTGCAATACCCTGGAATTTAGATAATGCAGTATATTTATTCAGTACAACATAATGTTGTTAACATAATTTCATATATTTAACAGCTGAGATGAAAGCACTCTGCAAAAACGTTCTGCGCTTGCGTCGAGCATCGTTCAACAAGATACGCGTGTGTGGCCTGTTCTACATAGACGCTGCGTTACAATTAAGTCTGATGAGCTTTCTTACTCAGCATGCTATTGTTTTGTTACAGTTTGAATTTTTGTAATTATATCTTTAATAAATTAATGACTTATTTTTATTACCGGAACCCAACTATGTTGAGATCGGCTTCCAGTCTAGCTGCATGCAGCAGAATGCCAGTGTTCAATACAGAGAGACTGCCTATCTGAGCTCTATAACCTTATAACTAGGTACGTGATGACGATTTAGACTCATTATAGTAATGATACCCTTTGTCTAATCTGGGACCAATTTGGTTTCAATATTGATAGGGACCTGAAGTCCTGAAGAAAATTTACCAATGTATCACCAAAAACAATGCTAACTTATTTATCTGTTCTTTGAAATTAGTCTTCTTCTTAGCATGTTGATGGCAAGTATATTTTATATTAGATTGGCCCAAAACTCAGCTATGCGAACTCCGCTCGCTGATGCAGACATTAAGTCGTCAAGAGTGCAGGTGACGGGGCATGCAGAACAAGATAGAGGAGAGCCATTGTGTGTGGGCTCACGCCGCATATACATTTCAGATCTGAACCATCTATAAATCCTCATCTGTAGTAGAAACACAATATTAAGGCGAGGTTATTCGAAAAAACGTCGTTTTCAATTGTGTCTTATTCGTAGATAACACGGATTTAAATTTTGAAAAAAACATATTACATAATTCATACTTTGATCTTTCTATTTCGGTCATCCGATACACGATTACTTGCATTTCACTGCAACTAATTAAATCGCAAAGACAAGTCTAAATTACGGTCTTATTCTTATTTTATTTGAGTTGTATTAAGCTTTGAATAATAAAACTTATACCATAATAAAGGTCGTAAAAAATGTCATGTATGTCTGTCGTCATAATGTGAAATTTGAAAATATTTATACCAATAATTTCAAAAATAAGTGATTTCCTATTATTTTGATGCGCGCGGCCACGCGCCCCGCGTCCTTTAAGCCCGATTTACACTTCAACAAGTACAGTAGCGAGTTAACTTGCGTCATCGGCGAGTTAAGTTGTTATTGTAGTTTGAACGGCAAAAGCGAGTTAAGTAGTAGTACATTAACAACTTAACCGCCAATGACGCAAGTTAACTCGCTACTGTACTTGTTGAAGTGTAAATCGGGCTTTAGTCCCGAGCGGAACGTGTTGGAGGTCGGACGTATGCCAATTTTTAGCGAACCTGCCACCCCCGCTAAGTTTGGTTTCGGTCGAGCCAATAAATCATTATAAAATAATAATTCCTATCGTTTAGTTTTAAATAGTTGTAATATAAATTGTTTTTATTAGGTACTTTAGTTATAATATTGGTCAGTAAAACTAATGGACAAAATTAACAAAAAGAAGTGGTCATCGCTGGCTCTACGAAGGCTGAATAAACAAAAAAAGTAAGAAGGCTTTGACAATATATAAATATTTAGACCTAGGTATATACATAAATATTTTTCTTTACTAACTAGGTTCTTTTTGTATTCTGAGGTACGTACTTAGCTACGCGGAATAGATTTCGAAACCACAAAATAATATATGTGACTATGTGTAAATAAACACGCCACGCGCGCAAAAGCTGTAATAGTTTATTTTTCTCGCGGAATAGATTTGCCAACCGCAGAAAGTGTGTGAAACAATTGAATTTGAACCCTATGTCAAAGCATATAAAGCCGCCACGTGCGCAAATGTTATAATGCTCTTTTCAAATGTCAGACTCAAAGGAAACTTTGACAATATTATTATAGGTACCTATAATTATACAAATTAATATTTTACTTTACTAAGTAGATAAGTACCTACGCAGAATAGATTAACAAACCGCAAACATGTGTGTAAAACAAAAACATTGTTGACTTTCTTTCTCCTATAAAAAAAATGAAAATGTTTCTTATTTTATTCAAAAAAATATTTCCAAAAATATCTAAATATAATATAAAAGTACTTTCAATAAAAAAGAAATCACAAAAAGAAGTGATTAGAGCTAGGGTTTGATCCA
The DNA here is from genome assembly GCA_943138885.2 of Tholera decimalis. Taxonomy (NCBI): domain Eukaryota; kingdom Metazoa; phylum Arthropoda; class Insecta; order Lepidoptera; family Noctuidae; genus Tholera; species Tholera decimalis. The sequence goes on along the minus strand of OW964570.2, from coordinate 6,829,956 downwards.
GAATACTGACGGTTATCAATCCGATTCTTTACTAAACGCGCTAACAGAACGTTAGTAACAACGGTTGAAATAACTGACCGTATTCGACTGTATTAGGTTTTATTTTCGTAAATGTAATAATGGATAAATGGTACAGTCGATCATTCGTCGCTATGACCACAGTATAAAGATCATACAGTAGGTCGACGCCTTTGATCTTGTGGAAAATGCCGACAACGTCTAGCTCTAGACAGTATCGCAACGGCCAGGGTTGTCACAAGTCAACAATATTTATTACACGCAGCACACTCGTGCCATAGTGTAGAAATATACAACATGACAATTTCCTACGAAAATATCATTTATTATTTTCAGTAAACTTCGGTAAACTTTATAACTCTCTGTCTTCGGTGTTCGTATCAACTTTACGCTGATGATCTGCAGTTGTATGCATCTACGCGGGTGGAAAGTTTGTCAGACGCTATAGGAGATGTAAACCGAGATTTAGATGCTATAAAACTGGTCTGATTGATTTGGGGTGACTGTAAGCCCCTCAAAGTGTCAGGCCACTGTGATCAGAAGCTCACGTATGATCATTAGAGTGGCAACTAGTTCACTCCTTCCTATCATTTTCAATTAAAGATCTCGGTTTGCATCTTGACTCTGCTTGGCTGGCAAAGTTTGGTTTGGTTTTGACTGGAAAGGGCTTTGCGGACTTCCTTAACATGAAATGCATTTTCCAGCATTACGGAGCCAAAGTGAGGTATTTTATGTGGTAAGTTAGACGCCGTGTCGAGACGTAAACTTACCGCAAAGACGGAGGCATTTAAATTTGCTTTTTCTTGTGCGGTGTGAGCCAGTGTTCCATTCAGTTTTATCATAACTAGGAGGCAGCGAAGGACGGTAAAAGTTCGAGTTTCACTTCGCAGTTTCGGAGTCTGCAAACTCATACTTCCATACTCGCTATATGACCCTGGGGCATGTATCTGGAGGAGAAAAGGTAGATACCATTTTCACCACTAGGTCCAAGTCATTGGGCGTGTGGCCGTCGACTTCTGGAATGCAGGTTGCTTGGTGAACCAGCTGGTCGAGATCTAGCGATAAAAAAACCTGCGGGCCTCTACCAGCGTGCTCTGTTTGTTGGTACGGGAACAACCATTCTTTATGGTGGGCATTAAAATCTCTTAGAAAAACAAGCTTTGCCATCGGATATTTGTGCTGGGCCATTTCAGCTCCTGCAGCTGCCTCCGTAAGGTGGTCGAAGAGCCTAGTCGTCTCCTGTTCACCGTTGTGCAATCAGTAAACAACACCAACAACGAGCATAGATGGTCTTGAGAAAAGTGCTTACATTTCTTTTTCATGAAAATGATTAATCAGAAAAAGTTTCACATCTTTGTGTATGTCTACTTTTTTAAGTTTTCCAATAAAGTATTCATGTACCAAAGGGAAACAGATAATATGTTGTAAAATGTCAAAAATGTGACATATCGTGTCAGGATGTCATCTATGGCTTTTTACTGCATTTCGAATCACGCGCACCCCCTAATGTTCCCCGTCCAATCTCCATTAAATGCCTTATCCCTCTTGTATTTACTCGATTTGTTTATGATCTATGTAGGTTCATTGAGATAAATAAAATAAAGCTGTAGCGTACTGTATTATCGTTTTAACATTTCTATGCCATATTTCTAATTTTCTCTTGCCACTGGTAAACTGGTAAAACATTGAGTGATAACACATTTGACATTGCAAAAGCTGTCATGTCATGTTTGCGTACAAAATAATTTTGTTTTTTTTTTTTTTTACTTCAATATTAATACTTTTCATCATCCAAAATACTTTACCAAACAACCTCCAGCGTTTATGAAATTGTGGTGGGTCCTCCACTAAAGCCGCAAGAGTTGAAGTTGAAGTCGAATCACGGCATTAGCCAGTTGTGCATAAATGATTGTAGTTTTTAGAGAAAAAAAAGTGTGCGGTTGACCCTCATCGTCTCTCTCGTCAGAAGACAGTCGTAAGTATTAACACTTTTGCGTTACAATTTCTGCCAGTTTAGAAGCCGCGTAAAATAAATACGTTCCAAAAAGTGTTTGTGTGTTGCTTTTATTGGTATAACTATTCAATTGAAAAATATTTATATTTATTATTTTTTAAACATAATATTTCACACAGAATACGTCTAAGCCCTCTTTCAATATAACAATTGAATTGTAATACAATTCTCCTAGTGTAAGTGTCGCACCCTTTGGGAAAGTCGAATAGCGCGCGGCGTGTAATTTTGAATCATACCCGTATTCATGATCTACGTGTCAGTCAGATTTTTTATACACCTTATTCACAAAAATAAATAAATATACTTATTTTTAATTATTACCAATTAGGTTCAAGTTTATACAATACGTACCTATTCTATCTATAAACTTGAAAATACTTACTATTAAAACAAAACAAAATAAACATAAACTAATCAATTCAAGTTGATCTACTGAATTGCTCTATTCTGTGACGCATCTTCGTACCGACTTGAGTTCGTGAACTCATGAGCGGTGCGCTTGGCGCGCGCGTCTCCCGCGCGTCGTAATTTGTTACGTTTTGCTATTCGTTGCGGGGGCTGGGGTAAGCGTCGAATACCTACGGTGCTCGGGACAAGCCGGCCTTAATGATAGAACTATGCGAACTCCGCTCGCTGATGCAGACATTAAGTCGTCAAGAGTGCAGGTGACGGGGCATGCAGAACAAGATAGAGGAGAGCCATTGTGTGTGGGCTCACGCCGCATATACATTTCAGATCTGAACCATCTATAAATCCTCATCTGTAGTAGAAACACAATATTAATGATAGAAACTTAAATAAGTTTTGCGTCAATGTTACTTATCCGTTGGTAAATTTGATATTCTAGACCTTTCGTGGATGATATTTTTATCTTTCGCGGACCGCATAATTTTTCCTGTAGCGGATCATCACTGGTCCGCAGACCAAAGGTAAGGAATGCTTTAGAGCAAAAACTTGCGACGCCAACGGTCAGACCTTTCCTATTTTAAAGAGCCTGAAAGTTTAACTGCGCGTGACTCCAACACAGGTAAGGACGATCAGCGACTATGTAGTTTTCATCATGGTTACTTGGGAATATAACAGCCTCAAATTTTTTAAATGTTTAGTTCAGTTTTATTTCTATATTTTCTTCAAATACTTTATATAAGTACAGTTGCAACCCCCTGTAATAAATTAAATGAGTAAATGACTTTTTTGCAAATCGGTTAAAAATACTTTTAATCGTATTTTTTTTTTGCAAAAAAGTATTAACTGGATTAGGCGAGTGTTTTCTAACAGACTTTCCTGAGAAGACAATTCAAATTTTTAAGTCCTTACGATGTATATACTGGTCAAATAATATGAGAACCTTGTAGGTTAATCTCTGAGGTGCTCTTTTGAATTATAATAAATTGTACTTACGTGAAAAGATGAATTTTATATTATGATGCTTGAGTATTTACCAAAAGTTGTTACCTTAGTAGCTGGTCATCAATAGTTTCTAGATCTGTCCAGAGCTATTGATGCCCAATAAAAACACCAAACAACAAATGCACGTCGTGGTCATGGCAACAAGGCTCCCACTCAGCATTATGTCATGGGCATGCCCACAGCACGGCGCTGGTTTTCAGTGGTTGCCTTAAAAATATAAAAATTAGCACTTTAAAGCTTAATCTTTTGCAAATAGATCACTGGATCAAAAGTTGGCACACTCTCAATAGTTTTAATCGATATATTCAACGATAGCCCATACAATGGGGAAGACGAGATAAAACAAAAATAATCCCATCTTTACATGTAAGGGAAGTATCCAAAAAAAACTACGATAACCCTCTACTTACTAATTCACAAACAAATTTTACCTCTTTATAATAATAGTCTAGATAATAATAAAGTAAGACGAAATATTTATATATTTAAATAACTCACACCGCAGATCCGCTGTAATAAATATTTCATGCAAAACATAAGTAACCTAAAATTACTCATACTACTAGGCGGTTTATAATACAGGTGCGACAAACGACTTTTAGGTCGTAAGTTGAAACCTAAGCAGACACATCACGTTTAGGCATTTGTTTCTCTTTTGTCTATGAAATTCTCAGGCGAAGCTAAGTAAGATCGTCTTTTTTGCTAAAACAGCAAGAAACTACCGGCCGCCGGTTTTAATATCGTATCTATCTTTTGTTTAATCTGAAGAAACATGTATATATGTATATGCTGCCACATCATTTATCTAGAATCTTCTATAGCAGAATATCTCTAGAACTTCTTGACTTAGCATAAATAAAATATTAGCTCTGCGTCACGCAAGTTAATTCCTATTCCTAATAGGTGTTAAATTATTGGTAAATAAAATTTATATGTCAGATGTAATCTTATATAAAAACCAGATATCGTGGAAATTTCTTTCATGTTCCAGGATGAAAAGTTTATGTTAGTACATAGGCCACTTGGGAATAGTTTCCAGACTATGATTTATCCAGAACTTCATCCAGATTTGTCCAGCCATTGTAGTGTAACACAGTAACAGACATTGATTCATACATATCTAAACTTTCACATTCAACAACAATTTGTGTTTGTGTTTAATGTGTGAATTTGTGAGGACAGCAAAATTTAAGCCCAACTACTTCTGCACCTGTGTAGACCAGGCACGTGGCTTCAACAAAGGTTTTTGCTTTTCTATCCTTAAATATCGGGTTGCATTCTACTATGCAACACCCTTGCAACTCGTGTAGGTACCTATCTCCAAGCGCTTGTTAATCGTTTTGTTCCGCACCGCAAATATAGTCGCTGTAGCCGGCTTCTTTTCAGTTCAAAGTTTTATTTAACTTCACGTGTTGCTATACGTAATTACGTTATAAAAAGCCTCTATGTTATTCCACAATTCCAGCCATTTACATTCTAACTTTCATTTAGATCCGTTTAACCATTTCGGCGTGCATGAATAACAAACATCCATCTAAACTTTCACATTCATAATATTAATAAGTTTAGTAAGATATGTAATATAGATTGTCCAGAGCACAGTTACACTGAAAGGGTTAATCAAGTAACGGTGAAATAAATGTGTAGTAATTTGTATTTTAATAATTATAAAATGTTTTATTTGACAATGTAATGTACACAGATGAGATTGTATTTTTGTAGGGAGTCCAGTTACATTTTATGTTATTGGTTTTACAAAGATAATTAAGAACACAAACTCGTATATATTCCTGTAAATTTAATGGTGCAGTTAGCGATTCTCGACACCGGCTAATCCTTCCAACAAGGTGGCAATCACAAGTTCTCCTTCCTGTAAAGCCGCCTTTGTGCGTAGTCTCGATTAACATTGAATTAAATAGGAACTATAAAATGGCGAACTGTAGAAACACAACAGTGTAGTTAGTTAGAAGACCCATCAGACTTGATTGTAACGCAGCGAGAGTGAATAGGTTACTGCTAGGTAAGCATGCTTCATCTTAGACCACATCATCACCTACCATCAGTAGCGATGGTGGTCAACGCGAGCATATCAACAATATAAAAAGATCCTAGGTATTTTTCTAACTGAGATTGAAATACCTAATAACGTCGACAATCAAAGTATCGTTGTATTGTTGGTATTAATAATTAATAAGCAACTTAGGTTATTTAAATAAAGTATATTCAAGAGATCGTGGGTCTTACAGTATCTTACTTGAGCTTATCATATACATATGAAAATTGTACATTGTCACCCTGACAGCTGTCAGAAACATTAGTGACGTTCCGTTACTACATCATCCCCTTTGACCCCTTTTATTAATACATTTTGTTCTTTCTCTTTTAAAGCCATTTTCCTAATCTGACTTTAATACAGTATTAGTACACCACAGTTACACATTCAACCAGTGAGCACCTGGATCTGGTGAACAACAAAGTCTATGCTGGTCGAATGTAGAAAGAGGTTCTTGTATAATTAATATTATTTTTGTCTCTTACATCATATGACCTGTTTCCATTTATACTAACAATTCTACCTTCTAACCACACATTCTTTTGTACATCTTTCTTAAACCATTTTTTTTTGTGCTATTACAAATTCTGTTTTTATTCTACTTGACTTATTATAACTTTTAATATTTCTATCTACCTGTTTACTTAATTGATGTTTCACATTACTATTTAACTTTGGTCTTAAAAAAATTTTGTGAAGATATTAACTTTGTTTTTATATTTCTGTTCATTAATCATTGACTAGGTGAAAAACTTGTTCCAGCCACTGGAGAAACTCGATACTTTAATAAAGCTACTCTATAATCTGTGTTGTCTTCATTACTTTTGTACATTATTTTCTTTGCAATCTGTACTCCTCTCTCCGCCATCCCATTTGACTGTGGATACCTAGGACTAGTATATGTGTATTTGAAACCCTATTTCTGTGCAAATTGTTTACATTCTCGAGAATCAAATGGTACATGATCTGAAACAATCTCACTAGGTACTCCAAAGTTACTAAATAAATCTAATAATCTATTATTAATTGAATTTGCACTTTTGTTACTAAGTAACTTAATATCTAACCACTTTGAGTAATAGTCATATATTACTAAATAATTTTTTCTCTTAAACTCCATTATATCTATACCTAACTTTAAAAATGGTAAATTAGGAACTGAATGTGTAATTAGTGGTTCTTTTACATTATTATTTTGAAAAGTTTGACAGGGATAACATTTTTTTACGAATTCTTCAATGTGTGTGTCGATGTGTGGCCAGTAATATAATTTTCGTGCTAATTGTTTCATTTTAGTCATTCCTATGTGACCTTCATGTAATATTTTTATAATATGCATTCTTAAAGCCTTCGGTACAATTATCCTATCCTTAAAAAATACTAAATCTTCATCAAATGACAGTTCATTCTTTAACATGTGATAGCTATGTAAATAATCTGGAATACTATTACTTTTGGGCCAACCCTTCTTAATGTATTCAATTAATTCTACCAACTCAGTATCCTTAGAAGTTTCAGTTATTAATTGTAATTTTTGTTCCTGTGTACATTCTAAATTCTGAGCTAGGCCTACACAATGTATGACTTCATACATGTATGATTCATCAACATCACTGCATTCCTGGTATGATCGTGATCTGCAATATACATTAATGTACCCTGTTGGTATTTAAATTCTATGTGATATTTTAGTAATTTTAGTGTTAATCTTTGCAGTCTTGGTGATGGTATCTCATGTAGATTTTTATTTTATTTATTTATTTATTTATTTATAGTTAATTAAAACGATTAAAACCAATTACATTAATTAATTTAGAAATAAAAGGTACATATAACAAACACATAAACTAGTATATACATTACAAACTATTACAAATTATTTTGAAACTAACACGGAACCGAACTAACACGGAACAGTGGACACTCTCGCATACTTTCTCTCGCAAAACATCAAACACACTCGTATAATTTCTCTCCATCCATCAACAAACACATCACATTCAGGATATTCAATCAGGAGGGCGTTGAGCACCTCAAGGGTGCGACAGATTGGGGACTGGGCTCTGGCGACTGTATGACATAGTGGCCGCGCGAATAATTTGTGACGTTGACTCCGACGACCAAGATAGTTACCGGGGACATTCAGTCTACAGAAACGATTGTGGAGCTCTGGGCAGTCAATTTGTCCACGTAGAGTTTTAAAGGCTACTGTGAGCTGATCGAAGCCTCTTCTTACCTCAAGAGAATTAATTAATAATTAAGTAGATGTTTCTTTAATAACGATTCCAATGGTTTATGATCGTTTATTATTGTTATTTGATGTCCATAAACATAATAATGAAATTTTCTGGTGGCCCACACCACACTTAGCAATTCTTTCTCTATTTGGGAAAAATTTCGTTCTGACTGTGTTAAACTTCGTGATGCAAAACTAACTGGCTTATTATTTTGTATTAGGCAACAACCAATGCCATCTTTGGATGCATCACATTGTACAACTATAGGTAGTTTATTATTAAAATTCTGTAATATTGGTGCTTTTGTTATTTTTTGCTTAATCATATTATAAACATTTTCATGAACTTCAGTCCATATCCACTCTACATCTTTTTTTAACAATAAATGTAGTTGTGCTGCAATATTGGCCATATTTGGAATGAATTTTCTTAAATAACTTACCATCCCGAGAAAAGTTTGTAGTTGTTTTTTATTAGTTGGGCTTTTCATAGTTAATATGGCATTCACCCTGTCTGGGTCTATTTTCATGCCTTTTTCTGAGAAAATATGTCCAAAATATTTTACTTCTTTTAATTTATATTGAAATTTATTCTTATTAAATCTAACATTATGTTCTAACGCTCGTTGAAACACTGTGTTCAATATGACATCATGCTCCTGTTCAGTGTTTCCACAAATTAATAAATCATCACAGTAAACAATGACACCAGGTATGTCTCCAAAAGCATTTTCACTATACCTTTGGAATATTTCTGGAGCCACTGACAAACCAAATGGCATTCTTAAAAATCTAAAGCAACCATAAGGGCTGTTAAAAGTACATAAGTCATTGGAATCCTTACTAAGTTTAATATTATAAAAGCCATCTGTTAAATCTATTACTGAAAAACACTTTTTATTACACAATTTAGACACGATTTCGTCTATAGTTGGTATCAAATGATGCTCTCTAACTAATAGCTTATTGAGATCTTTAGGATCTAAACATATTCTTAATGAACCATCTTTCTTTTCAATTATTACCAAATTGCTTACAAAACTTTTCGGATGCTCTACTCTCGCAATGACTTTGCTCTTCACCAGTGCTTCCAGCTTGTCAGCTAATCGCTTCATGAGTGCATTAGGCACTCTTCGTGGCGGTCTCACTACAGGCTCCGCCCCAGGTTGAATGCGCAACTGCAGCGGACTCTTAAATTCTCCAACACCCTGAAACAGTTTTTTTATTTATATTAATAATTATTTCTTTTTCCATGTTATTACTGTTACTGAAGCAGCTGTTTACACTGTTAATATTTATGTTATTAATTAGCTTTAATTCTATTAATGTGTCCAAACCCAAAATTGGTTTAACCTGTTGTTTAATAATTATGAACTCAGTATTAATTTTCTGCCCCTCATATGTTAAAGTTAATATTATTTTACCTAATGGTTTAATTCTTTCACCCCCAAATGCCTCTAAAACAATATTAGTCTCAGACCACTGAGGATTTTCATCATCGACTATTCTTCTTAATTCCCCCAGTGATAGGACATTCACCTGTGCCCCTGTGTCACACTTAAAATGCACCATTTTGTTTCCTATTTTTAATATTAATAACCACTCCTTATTATTCATGTTATTGTTATTATTGCCTAAAGAATGACAAACTTTCTTGAGTCATAATTCCTTATCCTCACTATTCTCATCACTCCTGTTTAATTGTTCTATTTTATCAATCTCCTGCACTCTATTTTTACATCCTGATGCAAAATGATTTAGTTTTAAACATTTGGTACACTTTTTCCCATAAGCCGGGCACTGTCTTGGACCATGTTCTCGACTACATTTTAAACAAAGATAGAAGTTTTTATTAAAATGTTTGTACTTAGCTCCCTTTTTGTTGGGGCTTTGGCCCTGTTCCTTATTAATTTTGTCTACACTTAATGTTAGCTCCGCTTGCTTCTGGATGTTCTTCATGTGCTCCTTTGACAACTCCGCAGCTCTGCACCTGTTCACCGCCTTGTCCAGGGTAAGGTCATTGACTTCTAAGAGCTTTTGTTGCAGATTTTTGTCACTGATGCCCATCACGATCCTGTCACGTAACATCCGGTCTTCCAAGTCTTTATAGGCACAATTTTTCACTAGCTTCTTAATTTGTGTGTAGAAGTTGTCAAAACTTTCTCCCTCTTCTTGCTTTCTATTATTAAAAATGAACGAATTGATCACTTCATTTTGCTTTGGAGTGAAGTAATCATCAAAAGCCTTTAGCACTAGCTCATATTTTTGATTTTCCTCGTCCTTGCTTAGTATGTTAAAATAGAGCTCCTGTGCTTCTGCTCCAATGCAGTTTAATAATATGGCCGCCTTTCTACTCTCCGACAACCTCTCAAAACCAGCCACCGTGAGAAAAATTTGGAATTGTTGCTTAAACTTTTTCCACCTGGGCACCAAATCTTCGACCGTATTCAGCGTTAACGGTTGTGGCATCCTGTACTCAATGTTGGCCATTTCTTGTTCTTCTTGTTTGCCTTCAGCCATGCGAATTCTATGCCGGTTGGTTATCTGCTGCAATCTTGTTAATCTGCTTAGTTTTCTTACTCGTCACCATATGCTGATATGTTCTTAAACCGACTGCGCCATGTATTGTTGGTATTAATAATTAATAAGCAACTTAGGTTATTTAAATAAAGTATATTCAAGAGATCGTGGATCTTACAGTATCTTACTTGAGCTTAGCATATATATATGAAAATTGTACATTGTCACCCTGACAGCTGTCAGAAACATTAGTGACGTTCCGTTACTACATTACCCACATATTATAGCAACACTGTAGACGCAGTGGCTAAACTATTGACTGCTTTATTGTATGTAGTGACAGATTTGACAGGCCTGTTGGTCTAGTGCTCAGTGGCCCTGACTGCTATGCTCAAGGTCGTGGGTTCGATTCCCACCCTGGACAAATGTTTGTGTGATGAGCACGGTCATTTGTTCTTTGTCTGGGTGTAATTTATCTATAATATGTATGTATTTAGAAATATATATGTATGTTTATCAGTTGTCTAGTACTCATAGCACAAGCTCTGCTTAGTTTGGGACTAGATGGCGTTGTGTGTTGGGAATATAGGGGTCACTTCAATGATAGGCGAGTCTACTCTTTTGAATTATAATATTAGAAATTATTACTCTACAAACTTATTATAAATTAGACGCGGTGCGTAAGTGCGTGTACGCATGCGCTTGATTGTGACCCCGAGCAGACTGCTGGCGGTTGGCTCGCGGCGAAGCGACGCGGCCGGTCGGGCCCCCGTCCCCCGCGTCCCGCAGGCTCACGTTATAGGTGCACAGTGGGTTCGCAGTAGTGACACGCACAGTGTGCGTTAACAGCCTCCCACACCTTGATAGCTCAGCTATCAATCTTCATTTGTTTTCATGCAGTCCTTGTCATCTTCATCAGGTAAAATACAGAACTTATGGACTGCTCTCTTGATAGTTCCTCTCGATGTGTAAACATCAGCGACTCTGCTGACACCATCTCGTCCCGGGTATAGCGTTGTTATGCGGCCTAGACGCCAACATAATGGAGGTAGGTGATCTTCCTTCAGTATAATCAAATCACCTACTTTGGGTTCATGTTGTGGTCTCCTCCATTTAGTTCTTTGTTGCAGTTCGGCCAGGTACTCTCGACGCCACCTCTCCCAAAATTGCTGCCGCAGTTGCTCTATCCTCTCGTATCTGTTGGGTCTTGTTTTATTAATGGTTAGAGGCGGCACTGCTGTGAGTGGCCGCCCGATGAGGAAGTGCCCTGGAGTAAGGGGTAGGATATCTGATGGGTCTGATGAGAGAGGAGATAAGGGTCGTGAATTTAGGATAGCCTCTATTTGTGTAAACAACGTCGAAAGTTCCTCAAACGTTAACGCAGCGTTGCCTGCTACTCTTTTTAGGTGGTGTTTCGATGACTTTACCCTAGCTTCCCAAATACCCCCAAAATGAGGTGAATATGCAGGGCTGAATTTAAATGTAATGCCTTCAGTGCTGCCATACTCTATCACAGCTTCGCGACTAGATTTGAGGACTCGACCCAATTCATTGTTTGCCCCTACAAATGTTTTGCCATTGTCTGAATAAATTTCATAAGGTTTACCTCTTCTTGCTACAAATCGTCGTAGGCACATTAGGAACGCTTTAGTAGTCAGATCACTTACAAGCTCCAAGTGGACAGCTTTAATAGTAAGGCAAACAAATAAACAAAGGTAACATTTAGTTACACGATTACCTCTGCCTTTCTTACTCGATATCATGAATGGACCAGCAAAATCTGTTCCACATGTATAAAAGGGAAAACTAGGATTTGTTCTAACATTTGGAAGGTTACCCATTATAGGCTGTACTGTTTTACCTGTAAAACGTATACACACAATACAGTTTCTTAATATGCTACGAGCCAAGTTCCTGCCACCTATTGGCCAATATTCCTCCCTAATGGATGATAAAAGCAATTGTGGACCGGCATGGAATAAACGTATATGCTCGTATCTCATTAGTAATTTAGTAAAATTATGTTTTGAATCAATTAAAATTTTGAGAAAAGGCACCCAATACTACTTGTATTGGGTGCCTTTTCTCAAAATTATAATTTGGATTTAATCTATGAACGGGTTCAGTGGCAGTATTTTAGATTTATGATGGAGCTCTTTGCTCCTTTTGATTGTATCTATTTCACTATAAAATGATTGCGCTTGGCAAATTTTGATTAATGTTTTTAATGAATTACTAATCTCATCAGTGCTAAGACAACCTATTAATCTTTTATTAGTTTTATCCTTACTATACTTGCAAATAAAATTGTTAATAAATCTATGGACATAAGCAATAATTCTTTTGAGTTTATTAAAACTTGAATATCTAGAAAAGTCTAAGAAATTAGTATCTAATCTGATTTGTAGAACCTTTAGTTCTGGTAGTTCTATATTTGGAACCTTTAGTTGTGGCCATTTGCTTGGTTCCCTTCTAAGGAACGAAGGTCCCTCCCACCACAAGGATGAGGACTGTAACTGCTGCGGAGTTACACCTCTTGAGGCCAAGTCAGCAGGATTACATTCTGTAGGCACATGTCGCCATGAATAGTCAGATGTAATTTCATTTATTTCGTTTACCCTGTTACGAACAAACGGTTTTAGTTGTTTATATTGAATATTAAGCCAACCGAGTACTACTGATGAATCGGTCCAAATAGTTTTACTAGTAATGTTACAACGGAGTGACTGTAGGACCTTTGCACACAATCTGGCTTCGAGCAAAGCACCACACAATTCCAAACGTGGTATAGTAGTTGGTTTTAAGGGAGCTACACGGGCCTTGGCACATAGTAGCTTAACTGTGACTTTATTATTAACATCAGTTGTGCGCAAATATATGCACAGGCACTATATGCTTTTTGTGAAGCATCAACATAACAGTGTAGCTCTATTGATATAGGCAAATCACAAATAACATTTCTTTCTAATTGTATACTTGATAGGCATGATAGGTTTTTTATAAACGTCATCCAAGAATTTTTTATATCGATAGGTACTGGATCATCCCAGTCTATCTTAGCAATCCATAAACGTTGTAAAATTATTTTTTCAGTAATAATGCAAGCACATAGAATACCTAAAGGATCAAAAATTTTGCAAGTCATTGAGATTATTGTTCTCTTAGTTATTTTTGAAGTAGATTCCATATTTATTGAGAATTGAAATGTGTCCATTTTAGGGGACCAATTGAGACCTAGAACACATGACTGCTTTGTGAGGTCTAATGTATCATTTAACGTAGGTTCGTCTGCAAATATTTGAGGACAATTTGTGCGTATTTTGCGTAACGGAAAATGTGCTGAACCTAATATTTGTGTCACAGTCTTATAAATATGCATCAGCTCTTCTTTAATAGATGCTCCAGTGCTTAAATCATCATAATAAAAGTCATTTTTAACCGACTTCTGAAAAAGGAGGAGGTTCTCAATTCGGATGTTTGTTTGTTTTTATGTTTGTTCGGGCATAGCTCCGTCGCTCGCCAACCGATTTGAAAAATTCTTTTTTTGTTGGAAAGGGTATACTTTCCAAATGGTTCCATGAAAATTTTATTGACATCGAACAAACCGTTTCTCTGAAAAATCAACAAAAAAGATATTTACATTGATGATCTTTTCGATTACTCTATATTGTGTTTTTTGTTCGCGCGTTTTTAGTTTTTTTGTAGTTGACATTTTGGCTTTTATAACTAGATTAATTACAAATTGACCCACTAAAAAGCGCGAAAATAAAAACTTTTTTGCAAAAAAATAAAACCGACTTCCATATCAAAACACTACAAAGCCAAAAATAATTTTAATTTCGGCTTTGTAGTGTTTTGATATGGAAGTCGGTTTTATTTTTTTGCAAAAACGTTTTTAATTATATTAGCAATATGCAGATCTGCACATTCCTCTGCTAGTGCTTAGAAACGGCGCTGATGCTGTACCATAGGTCATAGTGTTTAATTGCAGGACCTTGAGAGGCAGATATACATCTTCCCTCCACAAAATTAACTGTAAATGACGTTGTGATTCCACAATAGAAATCTGTCTAAACATTTTCTCAATGTCACCCGTTAGTACGAATTTATGAGTGCGAAAACGTAACATAATATTAAATAAATCATTTTGTACAACTGGGCCTATCATCTGGATATCATTTAGTGATTTTCCAGAGGATATTTTGACTGAAGCATCAAAAACTACCCTAAGTTTTGTTGTTTCACTTTTTTCCCTTAGTACTGCATGGTGAGGTAAGTAATTACCAAATTTTGGACGCTCTATTTCTTCCAAATGACCAAGATCTGAAGACTCTTTAATAAAATCACAATACAATTTTTCGATGCCCTATAATTTCTCTTTTATTTTCGCCTTTATTATATTTGTTTTTAATGTACATAATTAGGTTTAACAGTGTTTTACAAGATTAATCGAATAAACTTTATACTGTTTTTTAATATTTGGATTCTTAACCAACTTGCTTTCTAAACAAAAAAAAAACGCCTTTTAGCAATATTATAAGAGTCACCTAGTGATTCTTCTGGTGAATCCTTGAGTGGCATTTTAACATTAAATCTACCACTTTGCAAACGACTCGTATTTTCTATAAAACTGTTCTCACAAGCTTGTTCTTCAAGGGTGTAAGATATTTTGTTTGAAGGCAATTCATCGATCTCCCAAAATCTTTGTAATGATTCTTGAATATCATTCTGTACAATGTTACAATGTAATAAATTAATACTAGAGTAAGCATTTTTAGTATGATTTAACTTAGAGTCTCCATTCCCTACGGGGCCTGACACTAGCCAACCTAGTTTTGAATGTTGTAATACAGGTTGGTGCTTACCTAATCTTATTTGTTGGGTACCTACAATGTTCCAAAAAACGTCTGCCCCCAACAAGATATCTATGTCAGAGGGACAATGGAATCCAGGATCGGCAAGATCCAAATCAGCAGGCAATCCTAGGCCTAAAACATTAACATTTAATGTAGGTAATGTACTAGTAATTTGAGGCACTACTAAACACATAATTTGTAAATTAAATGAATTGTCAAAACGTGAGTATAATTTTAAACTACAACGCTCCTTAATGTCACATTGTACATTATTGATGCCAGAAATCCTTATTGGTTCTGTACATTGAGATGGTATTCCTATCCTTGCTTTAAGTTTTTCAGTAATAAAAGAAGATTGACTTCCAGTATCCAAGAGAGCTCGTGCATGGTATGTAGAATTATTTACAGGATTAACAATTTGAACAACTGCTGTACACAATAGGACCTGTTCCGCAGAGATAGCAGACAGTGTTACAGGCGATGTACTTGGAGGTAAGTCGTTATTATTTGTATTTAAATTGGAAGAAACATTACTACATCCTGCTGTTGTATCTTTATGCACTAAGCTATTATGTTTCCCATTGCAAAGCTTACAAGAACCTTTAAGAAAGCATTTTTTGGCAGTATGTCCACTACGCAGACAGTTAAGACATAACTTCAGCTTTAAAACTGTATCTAACCTAACTTCAGGTGACATGTCATTAAACTTGGAACACATATACAAAGGATGATTGTCTTTACAAACAACACATGAATTTTTGGAAGAGTTGCTACTCGTAGAACTCACAAAAGCCTTAGCAGAATGCCTTGGTTCCTTGGAACCAACATGTGACTTACCATGCTCATTTTGATTTTGTGTGGTTTCTAGAACATCTGCCCTGTTACGCAAGAAATAAGTAAATTGATCTAATGTAGGCAATTCTGGTAATCCATTCTTAAATTCTTCCCATTTTCTACTAGTGGTGACGTCAAGCTTTATTGACACCATATATATAATGAAAGCATCCCATTTATCTGTAGGCTGCCCCAAAGTATTCAACGTTCTGAGGTTTTTTGAAACTAAATCAATAACATACCTTAAAGCCTTATGAGATTCTCTTGTTAGAGATTCAATACTGAAAAGCGCTTTCTAATGATTATTCATAAGTAGATTTTTATTATTATACCGTTGACATATTAAATCCCATGCTACTTCGTAATTATTTGATGTAAACTCTATAGACTTTATTACTACTAAAGATCCTCCTTCTAAAGATGACCTTAGATAGTGAAACTTGTTTATATTTGGGATTGCATCGTTAGAATTTATCAAGGAATCAAAAGTATCCCGATACTCTAACCATTTTATGTAGTTGACATCAAATGAAGGCAATTTAATAGTAGGCAACTTCACTGAATTAAACTTATTATGAGTACAATGACTATTATTATTTGAACTACAGTCCGAGCCATCAGACCTTTGTTGATCAGTTTTATAAACATTGGCCGATTCATTTAACTCTTGAGCCAATGATATACATGAAAAGAACTGATCCTCAATTAACCCTCTTGCTCTTAATTGCTCATCCAAATCTAGACAATTTAATTCAATATTATTTTGTAACTTGTCAAACGTACTCAGCAAAGCTTGAAATTTATCGATTTTCATTGCAATTTCTTTAGCTTGCAAGCTACTGAGTGGACTACACTTTGACATTTGTTGTAAATAGTCTTTAAATTTAGTAAGTTGGCCTTTCATGGCACTACGTTTTCTTATTACACCTTTAAATTCTTGTTCAACTTCACTCATTTCTTCTTTATTTATCTCACTATCCATCTTATTATATTTGTAAGTACCTAGGTAGTTTAATCGAATTCTAACCTCTAGTTATATAGGCAACAATGAATTGGGTACAATAGTCACTGTCTATTATGTGTAATTAACTCAAAACCGCTAACTTACGGTACTGAAGCTGTAACAGCACGAAGTATGCAGCACTCACCAGGCGCCTGCACTGCAAACGCGTAGACAGGCAGGTAGCTAGCAGATCAATTAACGAAGCTCAGGTTCATGCCATGCACACTCACCGCACCTGGAATAGTGGGCAAGCTTTGGTGAAATAACTGTTACCTACTTTTAGGTTGCACTATTTAAAAAACTAGAATTTAGTTAGGGTACCTAGGTATAGGCAATAGATATTAGTACAGAACATTATCGTCTGCAACATGGACTTAAACGTACACGAGCTATAGGGTGTACAATAGTATAGGTACAAAGTGCAATAGTTAGGTTTTAGTGCTTAGATTTAGGATTTAGGCAAGTTTTTTACATCCACACAAATAGGTACGCTCAACAAGCGCCAATCGCGCACACAATCACAAAAATGGACTCGCCCACCACGTGCGGCAAGAAAAATGTTGATGCTAAGATAGGCTGGTTTTAGTGCTTAGATTTAGGCTTTAGGCAATTATTTAGCCCCTTCGATAAGCTATTTAGACGCCAATAGCACACACAAACACAAAAATGGACTCGCCGACCACGCGCGGCAAGAAAATTACGTATCGTATTTCGAATATTTTAGGCAAGCTGATCGAAATGTTCGAGCGAAACCAACTAGGCTATTCACACAAATAGAAATAAGTAGATAGGCATCGTGGAATAGGCAGGAATATAGGAAACGGGCTTACTTCCCTCGGGCTAGACCTCTGGTGCACATGTAGGCGATGATTTTGTTGCCTGCTTGCGTAGTCCGAAGGCCCCGTGGGTTACTGAAGAACAGCATACGCGCCAATCTTGTCCTTGATAGCTTGATAACCGTCGTATCCGGTCTTCACGCGCGTTTATTCTCGAACGTTCTTTTAGCTTCGTTCTTTAGGTAGGTATTGGATTTTTTGTAGGTTCGAAATTTATCTTAGACGGTCGCCAATTTTGTTGAGAATATAGGGGTCACTTCAATGATAGGCGAGTCTACTCTTTTGAATTATAATATTAGAAATTATTACTCCACAAACTTATTATAAATTAGACGCGGTGCGTAAGTGCGTGTACGCATGCGCTTGATTGTGACCCCGAGCAGACTGCTGGCGGTTGGCTCGCGGCAGGGTTGGATTTATGTATGTTGAAAAAGATAGTACAAACAAATGAAAAGGATAGTATTTATAAAAAAAATATAGTACACTTTTTTTTATAATTTAACATATAACAGTCATTAAAATCAACACCCGTTAAGGCAAACTTTACTCCTCTTCTAAGTTTATCTTTATCATATCAGCCGGTATACTATAGTAGTCTTGGATCATATCATAGTTCTTGAATATTACTATTAGTTCATTCTTCATCCTTGGCGTTTAATCTCATCAATATATCCTCAGATGGAATAAAATCAGTAAAATTCCCACTTTTGCTACCGCTTTTGATAGCGTCACAACTTCACAAGACAATAAAATGGCATTTTAAATACAAATTATTATAGTACAAAATCTAACCCTGGGAAAGAAAAAAGTGTACTTCGGAAGATAATCGGGGAATCCCAAGTCATCAACACAGAAAACCTTGAAAGTTCGGAATTCGGTCGGAATATTCATAATTATGACGTAAAACTAAGCATTCGGGAGCAAACTTTAAATTATAGTATGTTAGCGTACTATCCTTAGATGTGGATAGTATATAGTACAAAAAGCGAAATTATAGTATAAATACTATAATTATAGTACAAAATCCAACCCTGGCTCGCGGCGAAGCAACGCGCCCGGTCGGGCCCCCGTCCCCCGCGTCCCGCAGGCTCACGTTGTAGGTGCACAGTGGGTTTGCCGTAGTGACACGCACAGTGTGCGTTAACATTGTGGAATATTATTATTATTATATTATTAATCCTCTTTTAATGCATTCAAAACCACATATATTACACATGTTTACGGTTAATCCGAAACTATTAAAAAAAGTTTACGAGAGAAATACGAAATAACTTTTTGCAAAGAACTTTAATAGTTGAATAATCAGAGTAAAACGTAAACATCCTTTGTAAAAATGTCCACTGACCTGCGTAAGACTAAATGGCAACGTCGCATAGCGCGTGCATCGACGCGGCCTCTGGGCGGACTCGAACGAAGCGGGGCGGCCTGTTCGATTTTAACTAAGAAAAATCTTCAAAAATATTAACCAAATTTTTGGTGTGTAGCCTGAAAATAAGACATAGTAAATGTAGTTTCATTTAATGTTTCTCGCTTTTATCAATGTTGTATATATTATTTATTTAATTAAATAATGTTCTTAAGAAAGTGACGATTTTGTTATGAATAAAATATCTGTAAACGTAATTCAGTTCAATATTCCTACCTGCCGGTTAATAAAGCGATTTCATATTATGACATACCCACATAATTATGAAAATTTTTACTACCCTGCCATATAGGTAGTGGCTCGTGGCTCGCTTGAAAGTAATTCGCAGAATTTGTGAAAGGTACTCCCTTCGGGGACAAAGGTATCTTTACTAGAAGTTCCCACACCAGTCAGGAGCCTTGTTATAGATAAATGTTTGTTGTTGTTAAATTCAAGCTAAAATTAGTATATTAAGAGAGCCTTAACAAATAATATCACTTTATTTAGAAAAATGAAAAACTAAATCGTAAATGTAATATCTAACCTGAAAAAAGAAACACCAACTAAAAGAGAGTGTTAATACAGGCCAATATTAAATAATAATAAATAAATAAATACAAAAAAAACGAATCACAGAAATGCAAATTGTAGTAACACAACTGTATAGTTACTTATAAGACACATCTTTAACTTTAACTCAGCGTCGATGTAAAACAAACCGCACGCTCGTATCTTGCTGAACGATGTCTGACGCAAGTGTCTGTGGCAAGCGGAGCATGTTTGTGCATATCTTCTTCTCCGTTTCTGAAAAAAAGTATTGAGTAAGATGAAAAATAAGAAGCTGAATAATAACAGCTGTACGGGTCGCTGGCTGAGACCGGTCATGTCCCAACTAAATCTGTTTACATTATGGTGTCGATGATTTTGGTGCACCGTAAAACTCTAATGAGTTTATGTTAGCACCAACTTAAATGCAAAATGTGTGTGAACTATGAAACAAAGTAATAAAATTAAAAAGATTATATATCAAAACAAATATACAAAATTATGTACTAAAATACAAACTACAATAAAGCATCAAAAAATTGATCCTCAACGCTGTCGGCTGGCAACGTACCCAAGATACTGGCGGCATTGCCTCATTGTATGGCAATGTTTAGCCGTTGACCAAAGAAATAGCCAGCCCTTGGGTCGCGGGAAGCGTCAACGAGCCTTTTCGATATTTCTTTAAAAAGGCTGTGAGCACACAGGCCCCATGGTCCGAGAGTTTCGACCCCAAACGGCTCGAAAATATAGTTATCACCGAGATGACTATATTTACGCCGCTTGAGGTTTTCCGCAGCTGCAGCGGGAGCGCCAGCACAACGTGATGAACTGGGAAGATGGGATGGCGCGACAGTATCGACACAAATAAATAAAGTAATAAATAAATAACTATGTTGGGGTCGGCTTTCAATAGAACCGGATGCAGTTGAATACTTCTGTTTTACATGGAGCGACTACCAGTCTGACCTCCACCACCCAGTAGCAGGGTAACACGATACCCATTGGCCAGAACAGTGTCCAATTTTCTGGCTTCTGAGTACCTGTAACGGCTGTCGAAGATATCCCAATAACAGCCGGAACCAACGGTTTAACGTGCTTTCCGAGGCACGGGGGTATCATACCGCCAACTAACAAACTTCGAGCTACTACTGAGAAAATTCTTATAGAAAAACCCAACAGCACTTTTTGTCCGAACTGGGAATCGAATCCGAAACCTCAGCTCAGCAGTCGCAATTGCAGCCACGGGACCAACGAGGCAGTTGGCGATTAATACTGTCATGAAAAATGTATTTTAACTTATCAAGATCTTAGACTAAATAAACAAATTAGGGCAATTACCAGAGCAAGCCGACTTCGAAGTGAGTATGAAAATATCTTGTAAACTATGTACGGTAGAGTAGATTTTTTCACATTTATAGATCAACATTGTTTGGCAAACCAAAGTCTTCACCAACCAAAGGAACATGATTATTGCACAGATAACTTTGTCCTGTAATAAGTTAATCAATATTAATATGGCATTATTGGAAAAAAAATATCTCTACACACTTCTGTGTTCACTACCACATATGGCCCCATATGTGGTAGTGAACACAGAAGTGTAGTGTAGTGTAGTGTAGTGTAAGTATACACACACTTGGGGACACATGAATCTAACGAAAACTAGAATTGCAATGCTTAATATCTAGCAAACGGATCATTGAATCAAAAATTCGTTTTATCATACTCCCATTAGTTTTGAACGACCTATCCAACGATACGACGAGGTAAATAAAAATTTCTTTACGTGTAGCGGGAGTATCCAAAAAATATCTTTTTTATAATTTTATTTTACCACTTTGACGAAGTGATTAATATACATTTTGGCATGGATATACATACCCATGCCAAATTTCAGCATTTTAGTAAAAATAGATTATGAGTTAAGCCGTGGACAGACGGACATAGTGAAACTAAATGAGCTCCTTGTCGACTACAAAACCCTAAAAATTGGTTATAACATCAACACTTTTGCACATCATTTTTTCGGAAATTTAAATTAGGCCGATTACCGTGTAGAAACACCAAAACAAACTCAGAGCTGAAATTCTCTCCTGAATTCCATACAATGTGTTGTGGTCAAATCATTATGAGAACCATATAGGTTAATGTATGAGGTGATATTTTGAGGAAAGAAGCACACAGATTTAAATGAACTCGTCCAGCATCTCAGCACCAGCCTTGTGCAAGCATTTGTCAGGTAAAAAACGTTACGTGGTATCAGGTATCAGAAATCTGACACTGATCTCGCGGATAGATATGGGATGCTACAACAAGGAGCGGCTGGTCCTTATAGGTAAAACACTAGTACTCAGCTGCATCTGGTTAGACTGGAAGCCAACCCTAACATAGTTAGGAACAGGCTCAATGACAGTTAAAGTTAGTAAGAAATATTTCTAAAAATTAAAAAATAAATAAATTTTACACTTAATTTTGGTATTTAAGTCAAGAGTGAATAGATGACTTTAGGTAAGGCGTACTCCATCTTCGACTACATCATCACTTACAATCAGGTGAGATAGTGGTCAAATTCGAATCTATTAACAATAAGAACCAAAAAAAAACACGTCTTTCATAACCATGCCCATTTTGAAGATGTCAATTATCATTAATTTGGATGTTTACAAGGCTATGAATTACTGCCACAATACTGTAATAAAGTATCTGTAAAACGTGAAAACTAAATTCATATAATGTGTAAATGTTTTACCAACAGATGTATTAGTTAATCACGAGTAAATAGAGAATAAACAACACTGTAGGTACATCTATTTGAAGGTAATCACCGCATTCTGCGCGTTTTACTGGTAAGGAAGAGGAATAAAAAGTTAAGTTATTAATAATTATTAGTTCCTTACATATGAGATTGGTGTTTTATCCCACTGGTATAGCATTGATTGTAATTAATAATACAACCAGGCATTAACGTTTCTACTACTGGGACACAGGCCTCCGCTCTACGAAAGAGAATGGGACGAAATCTTCGACGCGAGTCCAGTGCAGTTGATTGACGTCTTATTTCTTCGGATTTTTAGTCATAGGACTTATCGGTTTCCTCAAGATGTTTTGATTCACCGTTTTGAGAGCCCGCCTTGGTTTGAACCGACAAACTACGACTCAAGTCGTACCTGTAACTAAAATAAATATTAGAACACTCTAATATTTCAACATATCCCCGAAACATTCTCATCCAATCATAATCTCCACGCAAGTCTTTCAAACCTTGAGAGAACATTTATACTTTTGAACAATTCAAGTTTAGTTTCCAAAACATGGATCAGTTTTATAGCACACACGATATTAAAGTCGAAAAGAAGTAAGCCATATTTTTATATAGAATATAAAGATACACCCAAACGCATGTGGAAAAAAGTAAAAAGGATGACGTAATAAGCCAAGACTATGTGAAAAACAATTCAATTCTAAGTAACAATATGTATGTTTAAAACTAGTATTGTTGTTTATGAATCTGTGAACGTTTTGAAATATAAGGACTAATAAGACATAACTTTTGTAGTGAATTAATAGTGAATCCGACATAATAAGAGATGCAGTTGTAAAAAGCGACGTTATACATGAAAGAAGCATATTTTAAGCTAACACGGTTTTTGATAACCTTGTAAGTACTATACACAGTTGAACATATGAAGACTAGTGTTGCAATCATTGACAAGGCGTTTGAAAATAAACTAAACTCTTTTGCAAAAAAAATGGGCACTTTAGATTTTTTTCTCTACTTCAATGAAGAAGAACAAGAAATGGGTTTTATTAATTTGACGATGTATTGGCATGTTATTTGAAGCATCCTGGCATGATTCTTTACGTTCCAAATTTAAAATTTGAAATTAATAAAAGAAAAATAATTATTATTGTGGATTATTCTAAAATTGCTTTACTAATGGCGCGAATTGCTGAAACGATTTTTAACTGATTACGATATTTTAAAACATTTTGGATATTTTCTGCAAATTAAACAATTTAATCTTTCTTTTCACATTAAATACCACATTTTGATATGAGTGATAAAGCGATAAGGGCCGGTAAAATTATAGCCCTACTTGAAGAAGGTTGTTCGCAAACTTACGTGTCTCAGCGGCTAAATGTGAGTCGTTCAACTGTCCAGAGGACTTTTTTTTTTTTAGCGTGGTAAAATTATCAAATAAGTCCTCCCACCCCGGGCAGGGTGGGAGGGACTGTCAGACTTTTACTGACTAAAATCCACGGTGTTCCTTCAATAACCCTTTACGTACCCGGGTCACGGTAACGGGATGAGTCCCACGACCCCGGCAGGCTTCGGCCCTCTACGGGGGGGCCTCGTCATATTGCTGACGCTCTTTGAGGCGCGCGTGGAACACGACGCGCCGTCGACCCGGGCATGGTCCATGGTCGGACAGCGAGTTGCCCTTTACTCGCTGTCCGCATGCCCGCGCCTACGGTGGCCGGAGATCGTCGGCCGACGTCCAACGCCGTGGGCGTCTACCACTGCGGCTGGGCTGGAGGGAGGACGCCATCCTGTCCCTCACGCGGCCCGCCTCCCTTCGGAAGCATGACTGCTTCGCAGAAGGAGGCGACCGTTTCCCACTCCCTCTCGCCCCGCAGCATGGCCTCGACCAATGCCGGGCGCGAGTGGTCTCCGCCTATTGCCGCCGTGAGGACACGTCGATGCTCTGCCCAAGCGGGGCAGTCCTGCACCGTGTACTCTACTGTGTCCTCAGGGCGACCCTCGCAGTGGTGACACCCAGGCGTTTCCTCCTTTCCCATCAGACACAGGTACCTCCCGAAACTTCCGTGTCCGGTGAGGACCTGCGTCATGCGGTAGGTCAGGATGCCGTGACGCCGATCTAGCCACTCCTCAAAGAGGGGTCTTACCGCCGCAATTGCGGCGTGCCCGTGTCCAGAGGACTTGGCGACGGTATCAAGAGACTGGTTCGGTTAAAAAAGACCCGGTTCGGGAAGAAAACGATGCACAGAACCAAGAGATGACCGCTTTTTGGTGAGTCAGGCGTTGCGGAATCGTAAAGCGTCAAGTATGGACCTGAAGAAGAGCCTTGAAGAAGTAAGAGGAGTAGAAGTTAGCTTGTGGATGGTCAGGAGGAGGCTTTTGGCTGCCAATATCAGGAGTTACCGCCCAGCTCGGGGCCCTAAATTACTCCGTGAGCACCGTGTTGCTCGACTTCAGTTTGCTCGGAACTGTGCTTCATGGACTCTGGAGGACCGGAATAAAGTATTGTTTTCTGATGAAGCTAGAATCTCTTTGTGTGGAGAGGACCGACGCCGGCGAGTGCTGCGAAGACCACGGGAACGCTATGCGGAAGTGTGTTTCGAAGAAATCACTCCTTATGGCGGGGGCTCCGTTATGTTTTGGGCAGCAATTAATTCGACGGAGCGTACGGAGTTAGTTTTCATAGAAAATGGAACATTAAATGCACACCGGTACATAATGCAAGTCCTAATTCCATATGCACAACCCACATTGACTGCACCTGGGGAAGATTCCATTTTTTTGAACGACAATGCTCGCCCGCGCCGTTCTGGCGACGTGGAAGTGTACATGCAAGAAGTTGGGATCCGTCGTTTAGATTGGCCAGCTCGAAGTCCTGACCTCAATCCAATTGAGCATGTC
Source organism: Tholera decimalis (assembly GCA_943138885.2). Lineage (NCBI taxonomy): Eukaryota > Metazoa > Arthropoda > Insecta > Lepidoptera > Noctuidae > Tholera > Tholera decimalis. Next base: position 6,804,563 of record OW964570.2, on the reverse strand, counting down.
TGGGATGTTCTAAAGAGATGTTGATGATGTAAGTTCAGTGCAACCTGCTCCACAAAACATCAGGGAGCTAAAAAGAGTCATTGCAGAAGAGTGGGAACGTATTCCTCAAAACGTTATTAAAAACATCATGGAAAGCATGCCCAGAAGGATTCAAGCTGTGATTTTGGCAAGAGGAGGTCACACTCGTTATTAGGTTTTTACATTTGTAACTTTATTTAATTAAAAAAAGTAAAAAAAAAGAAATCTTGTCGGTTCGGTTCGGTTTTAAAGAATCCGTCGTTTTTTTTTTGTTTTAATTGCCCGAATTCACTTCACGCGCATTAATTTACAAGATTATAAGTATACAGACTACGTCAAAGCAATAAATTTCATTTAATTAACTCAAATCGAACTTAGAACGTAAATTTCCTTAGGTGCCCGTTTTTTTTTGCAAAATAGTGCATTATTATGAATGACTAGAACCCACGCCGGGCTTCGCTCCCGCGGATTCTATCACGGTAAAAACATAACTCTCCTTTTTTGTAGTCGCGTAAAAAGTAGCCTATAACCTTCCTCAAGCTTCATGCTACTTCCATACCAAATTGCATCCAAATCCACCCAGTACTATCGAAGATTAGCGCGTTCAAGCAAACAAACAAACTAACTTTTCCGCTTTATTATATTAGTATAGATGTTATGCTTGATGCGGTATTTAGGACAGAACATGGTATGCTGCATTAGATCCAAGGGGTAGAGCATTGCCTGCACATCTTTATCCACATTATTGTTTGTATTTAGATTTACAAGATATATTATACCGTAATATTTAAACGTCTTAATTTTGATCAATAAACATGATAGCATTCTAAAATATGAAGGTACTATTGGTTATAAAGTCGATCGTAAGCGTAGATATTAACTACTTATGGAATTAATATTGATAGTACTTTGAACTATCAATATTAATTCCATTTCCATGTAAGTGCGTGTTAAACTAAGTTTTAAGTAATTTTCTAAGAATTGACTATGTTTTTTTTCTTACATCCAGATACTTTTCATAAGCTTGTCGACTGTTACTCTATTAAAACATGTTAGCTTTACAGCTGTAACATTGCTAACAGGATTGCGAGAATGTTCTAACGAGATACTGCGGCCAAGAAACGCATGGGCGAAAGGAAGAGTTTGGGTTCTGAATCAGTAATAGTCTGACACTTTTTTCAGCTCCACACAGAGTGGGAGGAATCATTTCATGATTTTCTGACTAATAAAAGGTTGGGTTAGTAATTATAAAACAGATATCTGAATCAAAAATGGTTTCGGTTTTCAAATATTAAAAAAAAATCAATTCCATAATACTAACAAGGTAGAATAGACGAATAAAAAATATTCGTCGTGACTTACATGGGGAGTACTTTAAACAAAAACATTTGTTTTTTTTTCTAGATTTTATAACTTTGCAAGCTTAGTTTTCTTGCCTTTCTTGGTCACTTCCAAACGTAACATATCCGTGTTGGGGCGTTATCAGTTCCGTCAAACTTAACCTTAGCAACTTGATGAAATAACCAATTCTACGATATGCCCACGACATACATACTATTAAAGTAATTTATAAGTACCCAGTTCACTAACTCAGTTGTAAAGAAAATGTTAAGTGAGGTGACGTGAACTATCGATTTTTATTGTAGCCGAGATATGCTATAGATTTGTTCATGCGCTATTTAAATAAAAAAGAACAAAAAACTAATAAAAACAAGAAAGAAAGAATAGAAAATAAAATGTATCCATTTCGAAACAACAAAATAATTTACCATGTGAACTGTATTACAATCAATAAGGTCGACAAAGACTTGCAGTCAATGTTATTTCCTTTAAATCTCATGCAATACATCATGTTCTGTCCTAAATATCGCATCAAGAACGATTTTATTACTCCGAACAGTATCATCTCCAATTTTGTTTCGATGATTATTACACTGTTATTAGTATTTTTCTTCGTAAGCAGCCACTATATAGCGAACATGAATACACTTAAAGAAGAAAATTACTCGTTTATTCAATTCGCTTTAATCTTGTATGCTATCTTTTATTCTTTTGGTTTCATTATAAATTTCGTGACTGGAATAATTCACACGAAAAACAACGTTCAATTTGTCACAATCTTTCAAAAAGTGCACAGATTTTTAAAAAAGGAACCCAATCTCCAAACTCCCAACAACTTCATTACTTGGAATTGGATACTTGGATTTTTGGCTCTGAACTTTTATATTTCTATATTCACTTGTTTACATGCTAAACTCGGCACAAGTCTTTACGCAATAGCTGGCTGCTACCTTTTGATTATTTTCGATTTAAATATTGTTTATGGCACGCGAATCGTAAATTTGCTGGAAAATAAGGTTAAACAATGGATTTCAGTTGTTTTAAAATATCATGACGCGTGTCCTCATGAAGAAAACTTTTGTACAAAAGCGTTTGAAGCATTCGGTAATATAATAGAGAGTTATAATATGTATGAAGTTTGTTTTCAAAATTATGTAAGACTCTTAATAAATATTATACCTAATGAAATAATAAAATATTGCAGGAACAGACAAATTAGTAAAAGTTTGACACTTTTCAGATGCTATTTTACATTTTAGATTCTGTTCACTGTTTGTCTTACTTTACAACGATAATAGAAATGACAAAAATAGGTGTGAATACACGGAATAATGTGAGTATTTGTGATAATTTTTTAAGTAAGCATAAGTAATTAATTAGCCAAAAACGTTACCAAAGCTGAGACCGTAGCTTTCTAGATAGCTTCTATAGGAGGAGACCCAGTGACGTGCATGTAATACAGGCAATGATATACCTACCATGGGCACCAGTCTCTTCCCAATTTGTTAACATTGCAAAAATAAATGTAATAACATACATACATCTACGCAATGACTGGTTGTCACACACAACTGGTTGGTTGGTTGGTTGTCAAGAGCATATAATTATATCACTGTAACAACTTTGTACGTACCATACCTTTGCAAAAATATCTTTGTCTGTTGTTGACTGTTGTGTACGTTTACAAAAGTAACTTCAACTCGTAGCTGCAATGGAGGTGTAGCGTGTCCTGCATGTTTGCGGAAAATAGGGTTGATGAATTCTATGCGGTTATAAGAAAAGCACTATCTGAACTTTTCAATGAAATATTTTTGTCCATATTCCTGCTACAATAATTATAACATTTTTTTTATTGCCACCTGTTCAGAACTACAATTGGCCAGTGCAACGCTACTGGTTTCTGAAACTGTCCACGGTACGTGGAGCTATAAACGTTGCTTACAATAAACAAGGTTACACAATAATCTACAGGCTCTCCGGCCGACAACAATCTATAGCCTCTGAGGCTTTATAAATAGTTACAAATAACAGTTCTAACCACTAACCTTCTGTGTGGACGGCAACCAGGATCTGTTTGATCACGTCCAAATGTGGATTGTATGTAATATGAGGTGAGTAAGTGAAAAGTGTGATGTAAGTCACGTGTTCTAGAACGTTCACAAGGCGCCAGTCTCCAGATGGCGCGGTCCAGATCAGCATCACACCCAACTCACACAATTCAAGCTATTTATCACGTGAGATCCAATTCGATTTTCAACTACTTTTTCCAACAAATGCGCGTGCCACGCGGGTGACAACCAACCGGCGAGGAATCCCAAAATATCCCGGGGTTTTCGTCAAATGGCGATTACAATTTCAAACAATTGATAATCGCGACCCAATTATCGGTTGCAACAGGCGATTCCAAACGATATTTTACCAATTGTAATTATCTCAACAGGGTCCCATGACCGACATTTTTCAACGGGGAAGCAAAGTCTATCTGTCAAGTCAGAGTAATGTCAAGATCAAATTTCCTTATGTCAAAATGGTGCGTTCGGAAACATTTGGTACTAAACATCTACCCCCCCCCCGGACGGGCCTACCCGTCCGCTAATCAATTGGAAGTCTTGACAAGGTTGCAAATTTAACACAGCTTCAATGCGGACAAATACCGTAGCTAGTTACTCAAAGGTGAGAACGGTGTCTCCCAACAATCTCCGCCAGCGTCCCTTTGCTGCTTTCACCGCGGCCCCAAAAATACCCCCCCAATGGGGGGCAGGCTGGCGGGTCAAACAACCAAGTGACCCCTCGGCGGGCCAAACTATTACCAATGTCAACCTGGCTCTCATTAGGAAGGCGTGTACCTCCTTCAAATAGTTACTTGTACCCTTGTAATTCGTACCGCAATCAGACCCAATCAAGAAGGTAACCCACGGCGAGACACAAATCTTTCCAAAGTCGCCTCAAAGGCCTCTGTCGAGAGGGAGGTTACCAGCTCCAAGTGTGCTGCCTTGGTTGACAGGCAGACAAAAAAACACAATAAACCTTAACATTACGAAGGGTGGACGTCTTCAACAAAAGGGGACCAACAAGTCCGTTACGACGCCAGCAAAGGGCCTCGTCTCATTGACGCGATCAGCCGACAAAATCCAAAATTCTCGCTGCAGAATGGCCAACAGCGCATTGCAACCGGCATGCGAGTTCTTAGTGTGACGATCAGTCACCAACAATTGAACCAAGTGGCCCTCCTTGGGCAACAAAGAGGGTGACGAGCCCCATAAGGAAGGCCAGAGAGCCTCAACCGTCCTCCAACACGGTTTCCCGAAGTGGCTCGTCCAAACCAAGTTCAGTTATAACAAGGGCAGGAGCACCAATTTTAGGGTAAGGACAACTCACAAGGGTGATTTCAAACCAAGTCCTTCCCTCAACAGTGGTGTCAGCCGGTTCGCCAATTCCCCAAATCTTGCCTGAAAGGTCGTTCAACTTCAGGCCAACCGGTCCCGCTAACCAAGACGACAAAAGGCAACCCCGGACTCCCGTGCCGAAAATGGCACGGACCACAATTGAGTCACCCAAGGGTCCCCAGACCTTGACCGAGGCCGTTGGCAACAAAACCGTCTTGATCGGGGGGGTCCTTTAGCGGGCAGGCGTCAATCTCTTAGTGATGCCTGGGCGGCGACCGATCGCCGCATCCAGGCTGCCTTCGTTCACGACGAGGCCAACAATCAAAATATTCGTCCGCGCGGAGTCCCGAGCCGCTCGCCATCACTGGAGGGGCATATCCCACCGGATGCCCGAATGGCGGAGGGCGCGACACCAACCGGGGACGCTCCGCCAACGGAGGGGAAAGGCAGCGGCGCCGACCCGGACACTGCTGCCTAGCAGCCAATGCGCGTTCTCCCCGACGAGGGGAGACCAAATGGCGCTCGAGGGGCTCCCGTTCAACTTGCGCGGGGGGTGGAGTGCGGCGTACAGAATTGCGGGTCTCAGCCCGGTGCTCGTCTCCGGGGTACCCCCCCCTGCGCGAACCCTCCTCAGAAGATGGTCTGCTGGAGCGGTTCGTGTTGGCGCACAAAATCTCCAAGTGGGACCCCTTACAAAGTCTACACGGGCGGGGGTCGGGGCAGTCCCGATGAAAGTGGGCCCCCAAGCACGAGAAGCACAAACGGCGTGCGTTGACAATGCGGCGGCGGGCACCTACGTGCAAATTCAAAAATTCCGGGCAACGCGCCATGACATGCCCCGTTGCCTTACAAAAGTCACAATGATGCGGACTCCGGGCGCCAGCAAAACGGGGGGCGGGGCGAACATCAACAGGCCCCCTGGCCCGAGGACTCCGGGCGCTAGCCAAACGGGGGGCGGGGCGAACATCAACAGGCCCCCTGGCCCGAGGACTCCGGGCGCCAGCAAAACGGGGGGCGGAGCGATCATCAACAGGCCCCCTAGCCCGAGGACTCCGGGCGCCAGCAAAACGGGGGGCGGGGTGAACATCAACAGGCCCCCGAGCCCTAGTCCGTCCCTGGTCTCTAGGCCGAGAAGGTAGTGGGGGTGACCCCGTGGCGCCACGAGTGTTATCCGAAAACCGACACTCGTCTTCCAAAAATTTGAGGAGGTCGTCAAAGGGGGGAAGATGGGTGGCACTATCCCCACCATACTCCTGCTCAAAACGTGACCTCAGCTCCGCGGGGAGCAACTGCAGCACTATGTGCACCAACAAGTAGGACCAATGTTCTACGTCTCAAGGCGTTGGTCGCTGAGACCAACGGGTTCAGCAAGTCAGTGCGCAACGTCGACGTGCTGACAATGGCCGGTAGCCCCAAAATCTGGTCGATGTGCACATCAGCCAGGCAGCGCTTGTTCTGATACCGTCGGGAGAGAAGCTCCAGAGCGGTCGGGTAAGAGGAATCCGTCACCGGCAAGTGCTGCACCAAGGCTCTGGCTTCGCCCTCCAGGACAGACAATAAATAGGCCAGCTTCTGGGTAGGTCCGAGGTCCGAGCGTGCATCGACAAGACTATCAAACAGATTCAGGAAGCCCAGCCAGTGGTCCAAGCGACCGTCAAAATGTGGCAGCTCCAGGGTGGGCAGCCTACTCAATAGCCCAGGGCCTGCAACAACAGGGGTCTGCGGCTTGGCCGCATCAGGCACCCGGCTCTTCAAAATTTCCCGCGCTCGTAGACATATGACATCCCCCAGGTGGACAATCTGGTCATAGTCACCCAAAATCTTATCGCGGGCTGTCTGATCCATCACCCCCAAATCCACGTCCATGATGTACTCGTTGAAGCGTATGAGCGCAGCATCAGCTGACTTGATCCTCTCAATCACTTGCCCATACCGAGCAAGGGTGAGCTCTTCCAATTCTACACGCTCAACCGTTGCAGTTGCCGATGTGAACCATCTCAACTGTGAGGTCAATCCGGCAGCAGCCTCCCTGACTGCCCTTAATGAGGCCATTGCAACAACCAAATATTAATACAACAGGCTAAAATTAACTAAACAAACAACAATGACTTGTTAGCCGACCAAATAATTTCACCAAAATAAAAACTCAAATTCAATTATTTCAAGTCCAAATCCAACCCTGTACTTATTCCAAGTATGAATCTAGCTTGGTACAGATGGCTAGTTACAAAATAAATATCAATTCAATGTATATATTGTGCAGGATCAACACCCATAAACATCAATAAACACAACAATTGACTGTGTAATATTGAGCCGGAGAATCTCTAACAAAAATCCAATAAACAAATAAATGCAATAAGTCAATCCACACCATTCAAGTCCTGTTATATTAGACTATGTGTAATTATTATTTAGATAACCTTTTAAATTCAGATCAGTGACATTCAATTATTAATTGCAACAAATACCAATCAACTTTTACAACAATATACCAAATTATGTACCAAATACCACCAATAATTCCTAATTTCACAAATAAATCCTACTTGTCAATTCAATACCAAGGGGCTAGCACTACAAATTACAGTACAAACTACAAGTACTATTTGAGCCCGGCTGACAAAGCAATATACTATTTAACTTATTAAGTTATGTAAGTTATGTTAAGTAACCAAACTAAAGTTATTTTCAAAACTTCCAATTAAACCAGTGGATTTATTATTAAAACCCACGCTCTGCTTACCAAAATGAATCAGTGGATCTTATAAGAAAGAAAATGTTCAGTCCTACAATAGGCCAATGCAACGCTACTGGTGTCTGAAACCGTCCACGGTACGTGGAGCTATAAACGTTGCTTACAATAAACAAGGTTACACAATAATCTACAGGCTCTCCGGCCGACAACAATCTATAGCCTCTGAGGCTTTATAAATAGTTACAAATAACAGTTCTAACCACTAACCTTCTGTGTGGACGGCAACCAGGATCTGTTTGATCACGTCCAAATGTGGATTGTATGTAATATGAGGTGAGTAAGTGAAAAGTGTGATGTAAGTCACGTGTTCTAGAACGTTCACAAGGCGCCAGTCTCCAGATGGCGCGGTCCAGATCAGCATCACACCCAACTCACACAATTCAAGCTATTTATCACGTGAGATCCAATTCGATTTTCAACTACTTTTTCCAACAAATGCGCGTGCCACGCGGGTGACAACCAACCGGCGAGGAATCCCAAAATATCCCGGGGTTTTCGTCAAATGGGGATTACAATTTCAAACAATTGATAATCGCGACCCAATTATCGGTTGCAACAGGCGATTCCAAACGATATTTTTCCAATTATAATTATCTCAACAGGGTCCCATGACCGACATTTTTCAACGGGGAAGCAAAGTCTATCTGTCAAGTCAGAGTAATGTCAAGATCAAATTTCCTTATGTCAAAAGGGTGCGTTCGGAAACATTTGGTACTAAACACCACCCATATACAATTTCTAACGTAAACCCCATATATATACAAAAGGACTGAAGACAACATCTGGTATTTAGTCTCTATGCACAGTTTCAGCTCAAAATAACTGACTCAAAGAATTGATACCAAATTATTGGTTTGATATATTTCTTGAATACAAATCATAACAAACGTGTCACAGCACTACGAGGGTCAATAACTTTCCACGTCACTTGCCAATAACACGATAATTCTTTTCGTTCTTCTTAATTTGAAAAATTCGGTCTCTGGTATCAGTGTATTGGAATTTGTAATAAGTTCTACACACGTAGACTTAGGATTACAAAACCCTTGCCATATCGTTTGTTATCATCCAAAGAAGCCATACACTTGGTATGTATATACCCTTTAAATTACATGTTATATATAGTTTATTAAATTTATATGGGGTGGTTCCTGCGAAACCATATTCTATTCTATTACCTTGTATTAGTTTAGATGTATATCCTTTTTGTTGCAGAGTGATGCAATTTTCATGCTCCTGCCAGTTTTTAGTTGGATGTTGAAAGATATCTTGTGGCTTACTATGCTGGTGCATCAACTCGAGAAATTTTACTTGGCTATTCAAGATGTCCAAGATACTTGCGTGATTATTTTGAGGCCAAATTGTACAGGTAATTTTGTTGAATTATTTCACATATTTATAATGGATTGATCTTCAAGGTCTAGCAACGCTTTCAGAAATGATTTAAGGATTCATGAAGAAGCCTCCAAGAGTAGCGTAACTAGTTCCATTAGTTACTAATTTGAACCTAGCGCTTGGCGCATCCTGGACAGTCATACCCATGACCTTTAGTGACTGATCAATTCTTCGTTTGCGGTGGTAGGGCTCACGCCCGCCTGGCTTGCGACCACCTTCCCACTGGAGTTCGACGTCAAGCAGTTCACTGTGTTTCGTCGATGTGTGGGAGTGCCAGTGCCTTTTTGGGTTTTAGAGTGAAATATGCTGCGTTGTTCAAAGCTGGTCTCGGCCTCGAAGTGAGCTTTGGAATGGCAACTCACTCTGGAGAGTAGCGGGATCCAAAGCACGGTCTTGCCGTTGGCCGACCGTAGGAAGTTAAGGGCACAAGTAGCACACCAGCCACGTGCAAAAAGCTGCCGTGCCACCTCACGAAAAATCTCGATATGGACCACCGTCCTAATAGGTGACTAGAAGGGAGGACCAGGTGGACATTTTTGGGGGGTTTGGACGTCCCCGCAATCTCCAGGTGAGTTGACCATCATGCTGAAGTAAGCTCACGAGTGCCGTTTAGTCAATTGGACTCGCCTCCCTTTCTCTCTAAATACCCTTTCCTATCTCCAAAATGAACTGCACATAAAAAGAAGTAAGTATAGCCAATGGCTGCACCTCCTCCCACTTAAAGTGCAATTCACAGATATCCATGGATTGCACTCAAATATCCATCCGGTCCATCACCATCTCGAAACCACACTTACTCTTTTTGACGGAGACAAAGATAGCGACTGCCGCAGATGTGGCGTACCTCAATTACCCAGGATACTCACTTGAGCATAAGTTTAAGGAACATGCTGGGGTCTGTGTGTACGTCCGCGATGACATTTGCTGTCAGCATATTCGCTGCTGCGATTTTGCACGGTATTCTACTCTGTGGCTTTTAGTGAACACCGGAACTTTTAATACCGTATATGTCAGTATCTACAGGTCGCATAGCGGTGATCAGGAGACAACTAGACTCTTCGACCATCTTACTGAGGCAGCTGAATTGTACCTGCTCAAATACCCGAAGGCGGAGCTTGTTTTTCTCGGTGACATTAATGACCATCATAAAGAATGGTTGTTCCCGTACCAGAAAAAAGTAAAAAAAGTAAAACCCGACTACGACAAAAAAATCGATGCTAAAAAGGGTGAAACAAGATTTTCAGGATGCTGAAATAAACAAGGTTACTGGAAAAACAAGAACAGAACAAAAATAAAAGCCGTAGTCACACGTCACGTTATTAATTGTTTTGTTACGGTTGATATCCTATATAACGTGTGAATACGGCTTTTATTTTTTTCTGTTCTTGTTTTTCCAGTAACCTTGTTTATTTCAGCATCCTGAAAATCTTGTTTCACCCTTTTTAGCATCGATTTTTTTGTCGTAGTCGGGTTTTAGTTTTTTTACTTTTTATTATTTAAACTATTTTGGTGTTAAAGCACTGTGCTTCTATACTATTTACTTTATTTTTTACTAGCTTTTGCCCGCGACTTCGTCCGCGTGGAATAGTTACTTTGGGCTAACGTTAAATTTAACCCCGATTTTGAAGCATTCTTCATTGGCGCTCCGCTCCTATTGGCCTTAGCGTAATGATACAATATAGCTTAGATCACGTTCACATGAGGCTTAAGTACCTAGAGAACGCTTCGACCGCGAGACGCGTCGAGCGCGGCGACCGATTCTCAAAAATAATCCTTATAGCATGATTCAGTATTCACGCGCGATGGCTTATTATTATAAGCGTATTTCATGTATAACTTTGGTGTTTCTATACCGATTTATATGATTCTTTTTACGGTTTCGTAGCCAAATGGCAAAAAACGGAATCTTTATAGTTTCGACATGTCTGTCCGTCTGTCTGTCTGTCTGTCTGTCCGTCCGTCCGTCTGTCACAGCAATTTTATTCCGAAACTATTAGGACTATACATGTGAAACTTGATAGGTAGATGTATTCTGTAAACCGCTTTCCGATTTTGAGAAAAAAATTAAAAAATATTTAAAATAAAGGGGGGCTCCCCATACATGGAACTAAACCTGAAAATATTTTTTTTCATGAAATCGATGCATGTTTGGTATCTATAGACAGTTCTTTAAAAACGACATCTGGGTTTCTAAAACCACTTTTTCATAAAGTCAATTGTTTAAAAGATATAAGCTTCCAAATTGGTAAAATGTGTGTGTGGCGGACACAACCTCTAACTTCTATAATAATGGAGTGAAAAATCTAAATAAAATATATGTCTGTAGATCTTAATATAAACTTTCAACCAAAATTAGTTTGAACGAAATCAGTTCAGCAGTTTTTGAGATACAGCATATTTTCTAAAACCGCAAATATAACTTTGTAATTCATACAAACACTATGAAAAACAAATTTATTCGGCGCAGTTGTAAAAAATGTAAAAAAGCCAGTTTTAAGAAATTTGTAAGGTTTTTTTTTCAAAACAAATTTATTTGGCGCAGTTGTAAAAAATGTAAATAAGCTAGTTTTAAGAAATTTGTAAGGTTTTTTTTTTCGTCAAATAAATTTGCATATTATATTATAGTTACTACGGAACCTTTCATGGGCGAGTCTGACTCGGACTTGGCCAATTTTTTTATGGGATAGTTAATAATGTTAACTTTTTCAATTAGGGGTGACTGAGAGTGCTATAAACGTAAGAGTAGACAAATATTATAATCAAAAAGCTTCGAACTGCTAAGCTATCGGGAGTTACACGTGTTATTGTGAGTCAACCATAAAAGTTAGACATATGCTGTCGTGGGATATTTTTTATATAATTTTAAGGTGAACATTTCCGTCATGAAATGATTTGTGTAGCTTTAACCATTAAGGTTGCACACGCAACGGAAGCTTAAAAAATGGAGTAACTTCTCCCGTTTTCCCAACATTTCCCTTCACTGCTCTGCTCCTATTGATTGTAGCGTGATGAAAAGTATACTATAACCCGCTCAGGAGTATGAAAAATAATTATACCAAGTTTCGTTAAAATCCGTCGAGTAGTTTTTGTTTCTATAACGGTTATACAGACAGACAGACAAAAATTTTACTGATTGCATTTTTGGCATGAGTATCGATCCTTAATCACCCCCTGATAGTTATTTTGGAAATATATTTCATGTACAGAACTGACCTCTCTACAGATTTATTATAAGTATAGATAAGTTCAAGTGAAGCCCTTTCAAATGATACCAAACACTGTATATCTATCTTACTTTTATTTTTTACACATGACTTTTGACCGCTAGAGGGCACCACGTTAAATTTAAGCAATATTTTTGATAAGTACAAGTGAAGCTCTTTCAAATGATACCAAACACGGTGTATCTATCTTATTTTTATTTTTACATATGACTTTTTGTCCGCTAGAGGACGCCACGTTAAATTTAAGCAATATTTTTGATAAATATTATTGAAGCCCTTTCAAATGATACCAAACACGGTGTATCTATCTTATTTTTATTTTTACATATGACTTTTTGTCCGCTAGAGGACGCCACGTTAAATTTAAGTAATATTTTTGATAAATACAATTGAAGCCCTTTCAAATGATACCAAACACGGTGTATCTATCTTGTTTTTATTCTTTTACAAATGATTTTTTGTCCACTAGAGGGCGCCACTATAAATTTAAGCAATGTTTTGGAAATATGCATGTGATGCCCTTTCAAATGATACCAAACACGGTGTATCCATCTTACTTTTATTTTTACATATGACTTTTTGTCCGCTAGAGGACGCCACGTTAAATTTAAGCAATATGTTTGATAAATACAATTGAAGCTCTTTCAAATGATACCAAACACGGTGTATCTATCTTATTTTTATTCTTACATATGACTTTTTGTCCGCTAGAGGACGCCACGTTAAATTTAAGCAATATTTTTGATAAATACAATTGAAGCCCTTTCAAATGATACCAAACACGGTGTATCTATCTTGTTTTTATTCTTTTACAAATGATTTTTTTGTCCACTAGAGGGCGCCACTATAAATTTAAGCAATGTTTTGGAAATATGCATGTGACTCCCTTTCAAATGATATCAAACACGATGTGTTTATCTTATTTTTATTTTTTAACACAACACTTTTTGGGCCCTAGAGGGCGCCACATTGAGATTTGTGACACGTCACGTAGCCTATGTTCAGCGGACGGTCAAGACGGTTCTAACGATACCTCATTTGTCAAGTTCCGATAAGCAGCTTTGGAGCTATAAGGGAACAGATGAACATACACACATACATACATACATACATACATACATACATACATACATACACACATACATACATAGCCTGTCAAAATCATAACCCTCCTTTGGCTTTGCCGTAGTCGGGTAAAAATAGAACATGCTGGTAGAGAGGCACGCAGTTTGTTGTATCGCTAGATCTTGGTCAGCTGGTTGATCAAGCTACCTGCATTCCGGATGTCAGTGGCCCAATTGCTTGGATTTCCTACTGACAACCGATCCAGACAGGCACTCTGTTTCGATCTGGGCCCCGCTCGGATCGTCTGACCACTGTCTGGTAAAAACTGTATCTTCTTACTCTCCTCCGGATAAAAGCCCTAGGGTCACTAGTCGAGTACAGAAGTGCAAGTCAGCAGATTGGGATGAGATGCAGCACTTTTTTGCATCTTGCCCATGGCGGCAAGCTTGTTTCTCATCGTGCAACCCATAGATCTGTGCTGATGCAATTGTTGACGTGGTACGTCAAACTATGGAGTATTTTATCCCATTTTCTGACGTCCCACTTGGCTTTGAGGCTCGGCCTTGGTATAATGCAGCTTGTGCACAAGCTGAATTGCACAAGGAGCAGGCTTACGAGGCCTGGGCCTCGGCCCACAGTGGTGGCAGAGCTAGTTTTGGTGTTCACGCATTGAAGACAGCGCTTAACTCTGCCGCTAAGGCCTGCAAACGGGTGTTACGGAAAGCTCGCCATGTCGACTTGCAAACTTTCTACGGAACTTTTGCAGTTGAAACCCATCCTCGAGGTCGAGGGCCTAGAATCCAGTGGTTCAAATGTGTAAAAACCGAAAAAGTTCTGTAGAAAGTTCGCGAGTCGACACGGTGAGTTTTGTGTGTTGGGAACAGAATCGAGTGTTTGGTGATACATGTGACAGTGGTAGCGGTGTCGCTAACAGAAAACGAACGAGAAACAGGGTAGACCGATTTGTCGGCTCATAAACTTCCACCCGCAATTACTTCAGTTCATCCGTGATCATGGCGCTTGCAACAGTGCCGGAATATCGGAAACTCAATACAAAAAATACACTTGCTGCATTGGACTCGATCGAGCGCAGAGCTAAAAGGTTTATAGGCGACGAGGTGCTAGTGGACAAGCTTCATAGCCTGGCTCATCGGCGAACCGTTGCTTGCCTGTCGGTTTTCTATAGATTGTACTTCGGGGAGTGTGCGCAGGAGCTGCATGACCTGATTTCTCCATCTCCCTTACACTACCGATTTACCAAACGCACGACTAGGTACCACCCACACTTGGTTGATATACCATTTTGTCGTACCAAGCGCTTCTTCTCCACATTTATTGTGCGCACAGCCAATCTTTGGAATTCTCTGCCGGCTTCTGCGTTCCCTGCCACTTATGACCTTTCAGTCTTTAAAATACGAGTAAATAGGCATCTTCTGGGCTCGTTCATCCCATCTTAGACCTCATCTATCGCTTCCTATCGGGCGTGATCGAGGTCAAGAGTGGGGCAATCAGTAATATAAAAAAATCGTTCTGTAGATCTTAACATATTGCAATGGTCCCGGCTGTCATTTGTGAATCTTTGACAGTCGTTACAGGTAGTCAGAAGCCAGAAAATCTGACACTGGTCTTGCTATGGGATATCGTGTTACCCAGATACTGGGTTGTGGAGGTCAAATAAGCAGTCGCTCCATGTGAAACACTAATACTTAGCTGCATCCGGTTATACTGGAAGCCAGCTCCAACATAGTTGGGAAAAGGCTAAGCTGATGATGATATTTAAAAGCAGTATTCAAGATGCCATGGAAAACGTCCACAAAGAACTCTGTTTGAGGTCCGTCCGGACCGTCTTCCTGAGGCATGCGTGGAACATGACGAGTCAGGATTCCCTGACTCGTCATGCTCCACGCACGCCTCAAAGAGCAGTCAGCAACAATAGGGTACTGTCCTAAAATATTTTATTTAGTCCGTCACGTAGTTTAACAAAAAGCATTGGTCACGTATTTTTTCTTTATTCACGTAATTGAAAAATTAATACGATACAGTGAGTTGAAATTTCGCGTGACGTTACACCTCGGTATAATTTTTAGCAATGTGTGACGTCAGCAGCCCCCACTCCTGTACTTTTAAGCTTTGCATCTTTGTGAATTTTTCTTGACTTGAAAAAGCAAAAAATACGTGACCAATATTGAAAATCTACCTAATGGACCAAATAAAATAATGATTTTGTAACACAGGAAATTACCCTATTACAGGGTCGGATAGGGTCTATGCCTGCCAGGGTTGTGGGAATGTTTCAAAGTGATACCGTGGTCCTGGAACGCAAGGCCAACTGAAGATACAGGGTGATATTTTTAGTCAGTAGGAGTCCGATACTCCCTTCCGCTCCACCTAGAGAGGGTTATTTTAAAATAAAAATTTAATATGTATGTTCTGCCTACCTTTGGGCGCATGATACTTGCGCTTGACACAAAACGCTTTCTATATTAACCTTCAAGGTATAAATATCTTATATCTTCTTTTTAATGCAAACATAAGCGAAAACTATGTCTGTTTGTTATGCTTTTACTGTTACACCACTGAACCAATTATGATACATAGATATGTAGATTGGTCGCAGGAAAAACTAAAAGATCCTTTTTTAGGGTTCCGTAGTCAACAAGGACCCCTTATAGTTTCGCCATGTCCGCCTGTCTGCCTGTCTGTCCGTTTGTCCGCGATTTAGCTCTAAAACTATTGGTACTAGAAAGCTGTAATTTGGCATGAGTATAGACGTTAATAACGCCGACAAAGTAGTAAAATAAAATTTTGAAAAAATTAATTATTTAGGGCACCTCCCCTACATGTAAAGTGGGATGATAATTTTTTTTCGTCCTTCCCATAGTGTGGGATATAGTTGAATAGGTCTTTCAAAAATATTAGGGGTTTGGGAAGACCGTTTTTTGATTAAGTAAACCGTTCGTGACTTATCAAGCTTTAAAGTACCAATTTTCGTTAGAGTCAAGTGTCCTCCCCCTCTACCAACTAAACGGTTGTAGGTAGAAATTCAAATGTCACGGCAGTAGTACCTATATATAACGAAGTTTAAAGGAAAACTATCACACATAAGTGGGCTTTACAAGTTTATACCCCAATCTGTCAAATTTTACCAATCGAACGTTAACCTTCCACTATTGTAATAAGGTTGAAAATCTATTAAATAAATTTGACAGATTGAGGTAGGTTGATGTGCTGGCGTCTGTATAATGTGAAAAATAACTTTAATTTCAGGAGATGGTGTCTTTAGATCTGTATTTTAGTTTTTTGCCACCGACTTCCGAAATTAAAGTTATTTTTCACATTGTAGTGTTTTTTGGAAGTCGTTTTTTTTTTTTCAATTCCCGTTGGTTCCAGGCTGTTACAATTCACAAAAGCCAGGG
The DNA here is from genome assembly GCA_943138885.2 of Tholera decimalis. Lineage (NCBI taxonomy): Eukaryota > Metazoa > Arthropoda > Insecta > Lepidoptera > Noctuidae > Tholera > Tholera decimalis. Next base: position 6,787,960 of record OW964570.2, on the reverse strand, counting down.
TTCCACATTAGAAAAAATTGTTGTACATGTGAAGCCCGGTTTTTCAAGGTCAATGTTATATGTTACTTGCTCACGTGCCACATGTGCTGAAGGTTTATTTATCGTTACTGAATGTTTTCATCCTCCACGTCCACCCTCCGACCAAGATTCAGTCGTAACGGAAATGGAAATTCTGCGTCGAAATCTTCTAATACCTATGTATCGAGTTTTGAGGGAGCCCCACAGTTCATACCAAATTATGTTCCATAAATCATAATGTTCAATCCTTACGTGCACACTTGCAAGATACTGTAAACGATCCTCAAATAATGGCTTCAGATATCTACTTGGCAGTAGAAACGTGGAGCTGTTCTCAAGATTCTATTTATATAACTAATTTTAAGGAAATAATTAGAACAAATGGCCCTAAGCAGTCTAGTTCAAACCCAGGTTTTGGTGTGTGTGCATGGGCAAAAAATTATATTGAATATTGCAACCCACGTTATTTTACCCATATTAAATTGACATTGCTAGAGGTGACCACTATGAAGCAGTAATTTTCGAAATAAATGCAGTGAAGATTATAGCTTTTTATAGATCATGCAAATATCCCAACAGTCGCGCAGTAGGTTTTGTAAGTAATTCACTATCGCATAACAGTCCTTGCATAATATTTGGAGATTTTAATGAAGAATATTTCCGTAACGACAACACTGCAGTTTTTAAATTAATACGTGACGCTGGTTACCAGTCTTTATTACAACCACTTCCCTCTACACGCGGTGGTGCTCAAATAGATGATATTTTTTCAAACTTCCCTTGTGAAGTTGGATTTTATAATTCCTTCTTTAGTTACCATCGCCCTATGTAAAACACAATGCTCCCCCAGCAAACTACTTCCTCAATTTTATTTTTTTGTGACGATTGAGTAGTGTAGCTGTGTCCTGTATTTAAATTCAAAACTCCGGCTATGACAAGTTTTATACAAATCTCTAAAAAAAATTAAAACTTACCATGTAAAATTGTCGGATCAGGTGAGGATTTGTATAGGAAGTCAAATTAGTTAGGTAGTCATGTTTGGCTTTTGGTTAGAGCATGGTACGAAACGATCAGTCAGCGAATACGACACGCACTTGGCTGTTATAAAAACTACGGAACCCTACACTGCGCGTTATCCGACACGCACTTGACCGTTTTTTAATCATTCCTGCGATACACTGGGATTTAGGAAATTCAGTACAACATAATATTCTTGACATAATTTCATACATTTCACTCTTTGACAGCTGAGATGAAAGCACTCTGCAAGAACGTTCTGCGCTTGCGTCGAGCATCGTTCAACAAGATACGTGTGTGTGGCCTGTTCTACATAGACGCTGCGTTACAATTAAGTCTGATGAGCTTTCTTACTCAGTACACTATTGTTTTGTTACAGTTGGAATTTTTGTAATTATATCTTTAATAAATTAATGACTTATTTTTATTACCGGAACCCAACTATGTTGAGATCGGCTTCCAGTCTAGCCGCATGCAGCAGAATGCCAGTGTTCAATACAGAGCGACTGCCTATCTGAGCTCTATAACTCTATAACTAGGTACCTGATGACCCTGCGACATAGCGACACTGTTGACGCAGTGGCTGAACTATTGACCGCTTTATTGTATGTAGTGGGCTCGATACCCGCACCGTATCGAAGGTTTATTGTATTTTTTTAAGAGAATTAACAATGTGGAAAGATCACATTACTAGCAATCTTGTTAATTCCTCCAAATAAGCTAAATATGCTTCTGTCTGGAGTGGTTTCACGGCAACAATGTAATGAGTGGGGTTCGAACCCACGACTTCTCGATCACAAGTCCAACACCTAAGCCATTCGGCTATGCTTTGGCCTACAGATATCCATACATCTATATATCTATATGTCCACTATCAGAAAATTTTGCATTTATAATGTTAGTAAGATAAGATAGTATAGACTTATCTGAATGTAGTTAGACTGATGACCGACTCTAACATCTTTTTTGTGGTCGACTTCCAGTCTGACCAAATACAGCTGAGTACTAGTGTTGTACATGGAACGACTACCTATCTGACCTGCACGACTCAGTAGTGATACAAACAACAAGATACTAAATTCTCAGTACAAGAACAGACCCCAACATAGTTTGATAAAGGCTAAGCAGACTAAATAGTTCTGTACCCCCTCATAATGATTTCCCTACTGCAAACGTAGTTTAGATTAGTGAAATTCTTGTTGGCAGTTGAAAATGCAAACTCATCAGAAACTGCATTAATATAAATTGCAAACAACAACTCGTCGAGTGGCTTCGTTAGCAATTCTAGTGATATTTATCTTTGTCTTGTGTTTAACAGCGAAGCTCTATAATGGTGACGCCTTCATGACAGACATAATATATTTTATTCACTACAAACAAAGACCATTTGGTTTTTATTTATCTTTTATGAAATTTGGTCATTATTTTGTCAACTGTTTTTTATTGATAATGCACAGGCTTGCGTTTGACCACGATCTCACCTCAGGTACACCTTAGGTAGTTAGTGATTATGTGTTCGAAGATGAAGCACGCATACCTAGAAATAACCTATTCATTCTTTAAAAGCTACGGTAAAAAAATCCCTGACATTAATCATTAACAATTAATGTGCCTCTAGCAGTAATGAATCCTCTTTTAATGCATTCAAAATCTAACTAAGCCAGCATGTAGTTACAAATCATTAATGCCAGACCATGCCATGTAGACCTATCTGAAATAAAATATTTTATATTTGATTTGATTGGAAACACTTCTGGAAATATGAATGCATTGAAGGGGTAAGTGGTTTTTAAATGAATTTACAACTGTTGATGGCGATGAGAAACTTTATGTATAAAACGTTGATAAAAGCAAGAGGCATTAAATTAAACCACATATATTACACATGTTTACGGTTAATCCGAAACTATTAAAAAAAGTTTACGAGAAAAATACGAAATAACTTTTTGCAAAGAACTTAAATAGTTGAATAATCTGAGTAAAACGTAAACATCCTTTATAAAAATGTCCACTGACCTGCGTAAGACTAAATAGTAACGTCGCATAGCGCGTGCATCGACGCGGCCTCTGGGCGGACTCGAACGAAGCGGGGCCTGTTCGATTTTAACTAAGAAAAAACTTCAAAAATATTGACCAAATTTTTGGTGTGTAGCCTGAAAATAATACATAGTAAATGAAGTTTCATTTAATGTCTCTCGCTTTTATCAATGTTGTATATATTATTTATTTAATTAAATAATGTTCTCAAGAAAGTGACTGGTTATGTTTTTGTAATGAATAAAATATCTGTAAACGTAATTCAGTTCAATATTCCTACCTGCCAGTTAATAAAGCGATTTCATATTATGACATACCTACATAATTATGAAAATTTTTACTTCGTGGTCTGACCCTGCCATGTGGCTCGTGGCTCGCTTGAAAGTAATTCGCAGAATTTGTGGAAGTTACTCCCGTCGGGGATAAAGGTGTCTTTACAAGAAGTTCCCACACCAGTCAGTAGCCTCGTTAAAGATAAATGTTTGTTGTTGTTAAATTCAAGCTAAAAAGTTGTATATTGAGAGAGCCTTAACAAATAATATCACTTTATTTCATTTTGTTTAGAAAAATGAATAACTCTGAATCTTAAATCTAATGTCTAACCTGAAAAAAGAAATACTAACTAAAAAGAGAGTGTTATTACAATAATAAATAAATACGAAAAAAAACGAATCACACAAATGCAAATTGCAGTAACACAACTATATGAGACATTTAAACACAAATCACATCACAAAACTATAACACAAATTTAACTTTAAGTCAGCGTCAACGTAAATCAAACCACACGCTCGTATCTTGCTGAACGATGTCTGACAAAAGCGGAGCATGTTTGTGCATATCTTCTTCTACGTTTCTGAAAAAAAAAGTAATGCGTAAGATGAAAAATAATGAGCTAAATAATAACAGCTGTACGGGTCGCCGGCTGAGACCGGTCATGTCCCAACTAAATCTGTTTACATTATGGTGTCGATGATTTTGGTGCACGGTAAAACTCAGATGAGTTTATGTTGGTACCAACTTAAATGCAAAATATGTGTGAACTATGGAACAAAGCAATAAATAAATAACTATGTTGGGGTCAGCTTTCAATCGAACCGGATGCAGCTGAATACTTTTGTGTTACATGGAGCGACTACCAGTCTGACCTCCACCACCCAGTAGCTTCGTAACACGACACCCCTTGGCCAGAACAGTGTCCGATTTTCTGGCTTTTGAGTATCTGTAACGGCTGTCAAAGATATCCCAATGACGCCGGAACCAACGGCTTAACGTGCTTTCCGAGGCACGGGGGTATCATACCGCCAACTAACAAACTTCGAGCTACTACTGAGAAAATTCTTATAGAAATACCCAATAGCACTTTTTGTCCGAACTGGGAATCGAATCCGAAACCTCAGCACAGCAGTCGCGATAGCGACCACGATACCAACGAGGCAGTTGGCGCTTAATATTGTCATGAAATATGTATTTTAACTTATCAAGATCTTAGACTAAATAAACAAAATAGGACAATTACCAGAGCAAGCCGACTTCAAAGTGAGTATGCAAATATCTTGTACACTTTGTACGGCAGAGCAGATTTTTTCCCATTTATAGATCAACACTGTTTGGCAAACTAAAGTCTTCACAAACCAAAGGAACATGATCATTGCACAGATAAAGTTATCCTGTAACAAGATGTTCAAATTATAAATTTAACATGGCATTACTGGTAAAACAAAAAATATCTCTACCGGCTTCTGTGCTCCCTAACACGGGTGGTGGTCAAACGAAAGCCCGTCACGCACACACTTGGTGACTCTTGAATCTAACGAAAATTAACACTACAAAGCTTAATATTTTGCAAACGGATCACTAAATCGGAAATTTGTTTCATCACACTCCCATTATTTTTGAACGACCTATCTAACGAAAGGAGTATCCTAAAAACAACATTTTCATAATTTTATTTTACCACTTCGACGAACTAATTAATATGTCATGCCAAATTTCAGCGTTTTAGTACTTTATGAGCTTATGTTTTAGTACTTTATGTGATTATGAGCTAAGTCGCAGAGAGACAGATGGACATAGTGAAATTAAAAAGGGTCCTTGTCGACAACAAAACCCTAAAAATTGGTTATATCATCAACACTTTTGCACATCATTTTTTCGTAAATTTAAATTAGATAAGGCCGATTACCGAGTAGAAACACCAAAATAAACTCAGTAGAAAATCTCTTTTGAATTCAACACAATGTGTTGTAGTCCAATCAATATGAGAACCATGTAAGTTAATTTATGAGGTGATATTTTGAGGAAAGAGGCACACAGATTTAAATGAACTTGTCAAGCAAGTCAGCAAGCAGTCTTGTGCAAGCATTTGTCAGATATCGTATTGCTCAACTTTAAACTTTAAGGAGCTCAATGATGAGTTAATGTTAGTGAAAAAATATTTCAAAAACACAAAAAAAAATCTGAAAGATATAAAACCGACTTCAATGTTGAAACACCACATACTTTAAATTCGGTAGTCGGTGTTATTAGTTTTGTATTTTCTTTTTTTGAACACTGGCTTCCGAAATTAAAGTTATTTTTGACTTTGTAGTGTTTCAATATGGAAGTCAGTTTTATTATATAAAAAGGGTGAAAATATTTGTAAGAATATGTAATTTATCTAGTTACAAAAAGCAAAATGTCAACTACTTATCAACTTTTACAAAATATTTTTTTTTTCTGATACAGAGCCATTAATTTTTGAAGATTTCTCCTGGTACACCATCAGCTCTACTTCACCATATACATTGTGACGAGCATAAAGTGCTTAACATCCATATTCAAGTAATCGTATCGCAATTTACGAAATAATTATTATTGATTAGTTTCGGTGGCTTTATCTTTATCAACAGTTCCACTCCCCCAAATGTTGCTTTTCGGGAGCAACTGCACAAGGTACTATAAAAAATACTCAAAACGCTATAGGTGTGCTTACAATATTTGAAGAGTTCCCTCGATTTCTCCATAATTCCATCATCAGATCCTAACGTGATGACAATGGGACCAACAAAAAAGTATAGCCTTTCAAACTAAAAAAGGATTTTCTAAATCGGTTCACCCGTCTATAAGTTATGAGGGAACATACATAAAAAAATTTAAAAAAGTTCAAAACGAACTGAGAACCTCTCCCTTTTTTGAAGTCGGTTAAAATTAAATAAATTTTACACTTAATATTTACGACTAATAACGAATAACTGCCTCTATGATGTAATAAAGTATCTGTAAAACGTAAAAACTCAATTCATTTATTCATGTTTTACCAACAGAAATCACGAGTAATTAATAGAGAATAAGCAACACTGTACATCTAATTGGAGGTGAACACCGCATGCTTCGCGTTTTACAGGTAAGAAAGAGAAATAAAAAGTTAGACTATTCATAATATTATTAAATCTAATATTACCTTACAAATGAGATTGGCGTTTTATCTCACTAGTATAGCATTGATCGTCATTAATAATATAATCAGGCTACAACGTTCCTACAGCTCGAAGACAGGCCTCCTATCTATGAAGGGGAATGGGACGCCCAACGTGAGCCCAGTGCCGTTGATTGACGTTACATGACTGTCTTCTTGGTGGTTGGTTCTGTTTTGGACCTAGGACAAGCCGGTTTTCTGAGGATGTTGTCCTTCACCGTAATGAGATCAGTGGTGATGATAAAAACTACAATAAGTAATGTGACTACAACTTACACAAACTACAACTTGTAATTCATGCCTGTAAGCACCACGAATGCAATAAGTAACACAACACCTTTCTGCCCCTATACTATTCTCATTTAGTTGGTGTCGGCACAACACGTTTTCTTTTGCCATTCTCTCCTGTCAATCATCACGGCATCGTTTACTTTACGTTTTCTTTCATTTATCTTTCCTCACAAATACAATTGCTAACTAAAAACTCGTTATGTTTCTTATATTATTTAGCTATAATAAAGCTATGTTGTAGGTACTTACGTAATGCTGAAAACTACATTTATAAATATTATAACACTCTAATATTTCAACATATCCCCGATACATCGTCGTCCAATTATATTCTCAAAGACAGTTTTCCGAATTATGGGAGATTTTTTACTTTTCCACAATTTTTTTTTTATTGAATATTTGGACGAAGACACAACAATATACAATACAAATATACAAACATTATAAAAAACAGGATAAAAATAATCGTCAATCAATTCAAGTTTATTTTACAAAACATGGATCAGTCGTATAGCATACACGACATTAAAGTCGAAAGGTATTAAAAAGTAAGTAATGATGTGTTTAAAACTGGTATTATCGTTTATCAATCTGTAAACATTTTGGAATATAAGGACTAAAAGAGATTACTTTTGCCTTGAATAACCGACATGACGATATTAATAGTGAATCCGACACAATAGAAGATGCAGTTGTAAAAAGCAGCGTAATACATGAAAGAAGTATGTTTTTAGCTTACAATGTTCTTGACAACCATATAGGTACTATACACAGTTGAACATATGAAGACTAGTATTGCAATAATTGACATGGAGTCTGAAAATAAACTATTTGTATGAATGATGTTATGCTTGATGCGATATTTCGGGCAGGACAAGATTTGCTGCATTAGAATCAAGGGTTAGAGCATTGCCTGCACATCTTTATCCATCTAACTGTTTGTATTTGGATTAACCAGATATTTTATTCCGAAATATTTTTATAAACATCTTCATTTTGATCAATAAACATGATAACACTCTAACATACGTACAAATGATTATAAAATCGATCGTAAGCGGAGATATTGACTACTTGTGGAATTAATATTGAAAGTAATTTGAACAAAGTAAGAGCGTGTTAAACTAAGGTTTAAGTTATTTTCTATGGAATGACTATGTTTTCTTTTCTCGCGTCCAATTAGTTTTCATAAGCTTGTCGACTGCTACTCTATTAAAACTTGTTAGCTTTACAGCACTAAAATTGCTACCAGGGTTGCGGGAATGTTCTAATGAGATACTGCGGCCACGAAACGCATGGGCGATAGAAGAGTGTGGGTTTTTATTCAGTAATAATCTGATACTCCCTACATCTGCGTACAGAATGGGAAGAGTCATTTAATGATTTTCCAACCGTTAAAAGGGAGGGGTTGTGAAATTACTAACAAAAATAAACAATTTAAAGTTTAATAATTAATAATACACAAACGGTTATCTGAATTAAAAATGGTTCCGGTCAAGCACCGACAAATATTAAAAAAAAATTCTATACTATAATACTAACAAGGTAGAATAGACGAATAAAAAAATATTTATCATGACCTGCATGGGATATGGGGTACCTTAAACAAATACGTTTCTTTTATTTAATATTTTATATTATCTTTGCAGGCTTAGTTCGCTCGCGTTTCATGGTCACTTAAAAACGTATCCGTGTTGGGGCCTTATCAGTTCCGTCAAACTTAAACTTAGCAACTTGATGAAATCACCAATTCTACGATATGCCCACGACATACATAAATACCATCAAAGTAATTTATAAATACCCAGTACACTTACTCAGTTGTAAAGAAAATATTAAGTGAGGTGACGTGAACTTTCGATTTTTATTGTATCAGGAAGTGCTAGAGAAATATGTATATGTTATTTAAATAAATAAAAAAAGGAATAAAAAAAAAGAAAGGAAGAATATAAAATAAAATGTATCCATTTCGAAACAACGAAATAAACTACCATGTGAACTGTATTACAAACAATAAGGTCGACCAAGACTTGCAGTCAATGTTATTTCCTTTAAATCTCATGCAATATATCATGTTCTGTCCTAAATATAGCATCAAGAACGATGTTATCACTCCGAATAGTATTATCTCCAATTTTGTTTAGATGATTATTGCACTGTTACTTGTATTTTTGTACTTAAGCAGCAACTGTATAGCGAACATGAATACACTAAAAGAAGAGAATTTCTCGTTTATTCAATTCGCTTTAATCTTGTATGCTATCTTCTATTCTTTTGGTTTCATTACAAATTTCGTAACCGGAATAATTCACACGAAAAACAACGTCCAATTTGTCTTAATGTTTCAAAAAGTACACAGATTTTTAAAAAAGGAACCCAATCTTCAAACACCCTACAAGTTCATTACTTGGAATTGGATACTCGGATTTTTGGCTTTGAGCTTTTATATTTCTATAGTCACTTGTTTACATGCAAAACTTGGTACAAGTCTTTACGCAATAGCTGGCTGCTACCTTTTGATTACTTTCGATTTAAATATTGTTTATGGCACGCGAATCGTAAATTTGTTGGAAAGTAAGGTTGAACAATGGATTTCAGTGGTTTTAAAATATCATGATGCGTGTGGTCATGAAGAAAACTTTTGTAGAAAAGCGTTTGAAGCATTCGGTCATATAATAGAGAGTTATAATATGTATGGAGTTTGTTTTCAAAATTATGTAAGACTGTTCATAAGTATTAAACCTAATGAAATAGAAAAAAATATTTGCAGGAACAAACATATTAGTAAAAATTTGACACTTTTCAGATGCTATTTTACATTATAGATTCTGTTCACTATTTGGTTTACTTTGCAACGATGATAGAAATGACAAAAATATGTATGAATGCATGTAACAATGTGAGTATTTGTGCAAACGATGCGGTCCACGAATTAGTGAACTCTGTCGTGATGAGCTTGGATGACAGAAAGATATGTTTGGCGGTATTTATCGACCTTGCAAAAGCGTTCGATACTGTCTCTATCCCGCACCTTCTAAATAAACTGGAACGGCTCGGTATCAGAGGGATCCCCTTGAAACTTTTAGAGGACTATCTTACTGGTAGAAAGCAACGGGTACGGATCAATGATACCCTAAGTGACGAGCTATCAGTGCATTTTGGTGTTCCGCAGGGTAGTATTATTGGCCCGACACTATTCTTGGTATACATCAATGATCTCTGTCGTCTTTCTCTAAGGAAGGGAAAGATCATTACCTTTGCGGATGATACTGCCCTGTTCTTTAGTGGTGATAACTGGGATGAGGTATTTCTTCTTGCACAAATGGGCCTTAACACAGTTAGTCAGTGGCTCCTAGACAATATTTTGACCCTTAATGTCTCGAAAACAAAGTACATGGTGTTTGCACACAGGTCTAACTTGCTTCCACCCTCGTCCCTTACTATTACTGCTCACACTTGTAGCTTTAAAACTTCTGAGTGCGATTGCCCATGTCTTGAAATGACAGACAACATTAAATACCTCGGGATTACTATTGACCAGTATCTATCATTTAAGCCACACATTGAGAGCCTTGTGACCAGATTGCGTAAGCTAATCTATATTTTTAAAATATTAAGGAACTCGGCAGAACGAAAGACTATTAAAATGGTCTATTACGCATTATGCCAATCGCTAATTGACTATTGCATCATATCTTGGGGTGGCTCTGCAAAAACGCATCTGATTGAAGTAGAAAGAGCGCAGCGGGCCATACTCAAGGTTGGTGCTGCTCTCCCATTTCGTTTTCCAACCACTGAGTTATACAAAGAATGGGATACTCTAACTGTCAGGCAAACGTTCATACTACATATTTTAATGAAAAAGCATTCTCACCTGCAGTTTGATGCAAACCTACTGAAAGACAAGCGACGAAAGGGTAGAGTGTGTCCCACGGTCCAATTCAAATCCTCGCTCCCTAAAAGATTCTTCTGTTTCCTCGGGCAATATCTTTATAATAAACTTAATAAATATCTGAATCTATATCCCAAAACTAAATCAAGCTGTATTGAAGCAATAAAAAAACACCTTAAAACCCTGGACTATCAGAAAACAGAAAATCTTTTAACCATTTTGAAATAAATGTTACCCATATTAACCCAATTCACAGCTACTCCTCCATACTTGCCTCACACACATTATTATCACCTCTACTCACACACTCCTCACCAAACTGACAAATATCACACACAACCAAACTGAAACTACTCAATCTTCTCACTCACACAACCCACCTCACAACACGAGTTAATAATTTCTGCCTAATTATGTTTTAGTTATATTTTTTTATTAATTTATATTTTGTTTTTTGTTTTTGTGTCATAGCTACATTTCTATTTGTATTTCTATTTTTTCTTTTTAATAATGTTTACTCCCTTTTCCTTACACGGCACCTAAGTAAAAGCTAATCTAAGTAATAGCCGTGAAGGGGCCTGGTGACCTGTAACACAGATTTTTTTCCAAAAACCTATTTCAGGCACCAGTCTCTCACAAAGAATACAGCTTAAGAAATTGTACTAGATTAATTATATATAAGGTAACTTTGTGAAGAGAGAATAAATGATTTATTGATATTGATTGATTGATATTGATTTGTGATAATTTTGTAAGTAAGCATAAGCAATTAATTGGCCAAAAAGTTTACCAAAGCTGAGACCATAGCTTTCTAGATAGCTTCTATAGGAGTGGGGACCCAGTGATCTGCATGTAATACAGGTATTGATACACCTACCATGGGCACCAGTCTCTTACCAATTTGTTATCATAGCTACATTGCAAAAATACACGTATATTATTAACAAACATACATACGTCTACGCAGTGACCGTATGTCAAGAGCATATAATTATATCACTGTAACAACTTTGTATGTATCGTACCTTTGCAAAAATATCTTTGTCTTAGCCATGTATGTAAGTACCTGCAACTCGTATCTGCCATGGAGGTGTAGTGTATCCTGCATGTTTGCGGGAAATAGGGTTGTTGACTTCTATGTGGTTATAAGAAAAGCACTATCTGAACTTTTCAATAACATAATTTTTCTCAATATTCCTGCTACAATATTAAGGTAGTTTCCAGTGTTACAAAAAAAATATTTTATTTAATCCATTAGGTAGATTTTCAATAAATATTGGTCACGTATCTTTTGCTTTTTCAAATCAAGAAAAAATCACAAAGATGGAAAGCTTCAAAGTACAAGAGTAGGGGCTACTGACGTCCATTGCTGACGTCACACATTGCTAAGAATTATACCGAGGTGTGACGTCACGCGAAATTTCAACTCACTATATCGTCTTAATTTTTCAATTATGTGAAAAAATTAAAAATACGTGTCCAATGTTTTTTGTCAAACTACGTGACGGACTAAATAAAATATTGTAGGAAACTACCCTATTATAACATATATTTTTAATGCCACCTATATAAATACTCTAATAAATTTATATGGGAGCCTTATTTTTTCAGGAATTGGTTCCTGGAAATATATTCTATTCTATTATCTTGTATTAGTTTAAATGTGTATCCTTTTTGTTGCAGAGTGATGCAACTTTAATGCTCCTGTCAGTTTTTACTTGGTTGTTGAAAGATATCTTGTGGCTTACTATGCTGGTGCATCAACTCGAGAAATTTAACTTGGCTATTCAAAATGTTCATGATACTTGCGCAATTATTTTGAGTTCACATTGCTCAGGTAATTTTGTTGAATTATTTTACATATTTATAATGGATTGATCTTTAAGGTGTAGCAACGCTTGCTGAGATCGATCTGTGGATCTTAACATATTGCGTTGGTCCCGGCTGTCATTTGTGAATCTTTGACAGTCGTTACAGGTAGTCAGAAGGCAGAAAATCTGACACTGGTCTTTTTTTAAATTAAAAATAGGTTCGCGTTTGACCACCATCACACCTGATGGAAAGTCATGATATGGTCGAAGATGGAGCACGCTTACCTAAAAGTAACCCATTCACTCTTGATGTAAAGACTCCTAGGTCTAGTCTGTGTTTCCCGATAGCTATAAGCTATCGGGAAACACAGACTCTGGCAAGGAATTACACTCCTGAGCCGTACACACAATGAAGGTATTCCCAAAACGTTTTTTGTGTATGTGTGGGATGTCCACCATGTAACGATGGCGCTTTGCCGTTTGTCTCGTAGTCCGATGATGGAATAAGCTTGGCGTAATTAGATTGTGTAATTCCATCGCACACTCCCTGAAATGTAACCGATAGAAAACCGATAGTTTTGCAACTCGTCGTCGTTGTTCAAGGCTCTAGAGCTTTTCATGGAAAACTTCTTATCAAAGGAAGATGGTCCGGATGGACATCAAAGAGTACTGAGTCGTCATGTTCCACGCATGCCTCAAAAGCAGTCAGCAAAAATGACGGGGTCCGATAGGGTCAATGCCTGCCAGGGTTGTGGGAATGTTTCAAAGCGATACCGTGGCCCTGGAACGCAAGGCCAAAAAATTAAATATGTATGATGGAAAGTCATGATGTGATCGAAGATGGAGCACGCTTACCTAAAAGTAACCTATTGACTCTTGATGTAAAGACTCCTAGGTCTAGTCTGTGTTTCCCGATAGCTTATAGCTATCGGGAAACACAGACTAGACCGGCAGGGAATTCCACTCTGAGCCGTACACACAATGAAGGTATTCCCAAAATGCTTTTTGTGTATGTGTGGGATGTCCACCTTGTAACGATGGCGCTTTGCCGTTTGTCTCGTAGTCCGATGATGGAATGAGCTTGGCGGAATTATATTGTGTAATTCCATCGCACACTCCCTGAAATGTAACCGATAGAAAACCGACAGTTTTGCAACTCGTCGTCGATAATCAAGGCTCTGGAGCTTTTCATGGAAAACTTCTTGCCAATTATAAAAGGAAGATGGTCCGGAGGGACGTCAAAGAGTCCTGAGTCGTCATGTTCCACGCGCGCCTCAAAAGCAGTCAGCAACAATGACGGGGTTCGATAGGGTCAATTCCTGCCAGGGTTATGGGAATGTTTCAAAGCGATACCGTGGCCCTGGAACGCAAGGCCAAAAAATTAAATATGTATGTTTTGCCTACCCTTTGGCGAATGATACTTGCGCTTGACACAAAACGTTTACTTCTATATTTTAACCTTCAAGCTTCAAGCATCTTCTTTTTAATCCTAACATAAGCGAAAACTCTGTCTATTTGTTTTGCTTTTACTCTTAAACCAGTGAACCAATTTTGATACACAGATGTGTAGATTTGTCGTAGGAAAAAACTATAATAAAGGATTCTTTTTAATAATTTTTGCGAATATAAGATAATTCAGTATATTTAAACAGTACAACGTAATGTTGATGACATAATTTCATATATTTCACTCTTTGCCAGCTGAGGTGAAAGCACTCTGCAAGAACGTTCTGCGCTTGCGTCGAGCATCATTCAACAAGATACGTGTGTTTTGCCTGTTCTACATAGACGCTGCGTTACAATTAAGTCTGATGAGCTTTGTTGCTCAGTATACTATTGTTTTGTTACAGTTTAAATTTTTGTTATTATATCTTCAAAAAATTAATTACTGATTTTTATTTTCTTAAATTAATTTACTTACATTAGTCAGTAACTTAATTTTAACTTCTAGAGCCCCGCTGGCAACCAATTTGTGTGCCAGCGGGGCTAAACTAATAATTGACGTAAATAATGGTGGTCCTTGAGAAGTTAAAAAAATAAACATTACATATTATCTTATTATTTATTATTTTCCTTTCGCTCTACCCAGAGCAGGAGCCAGACTCCAACTGACTAAACACCAATGAGGAGGGTTGGTTTCTTCAGTTGTTCTGCCGTTTCGAAGCCGTGGTATCTCCTCATAACATTACCGGAACCCCGGATATTTATCTGCCTAGCCATTTAAAGAGCCTGCAAGTTTATCTACGCGTGACTCCAACACAGGTAAGGATAATCAGCGAATATGTAGTTTTCATCATGGTTACTTGGGCAAAGGTACCAGCCTCAAATTTTTAAAATTTTAAGTTCACTTTTTTTTTCATATACTTAATAAATTAAATGAGTAAATGACTCTTTCGCAAATTGGTTAAAAAATACTTTGAATCGTATTTTTTTGCAGAAAATAATTAACTAGATTAGGCGAGTGTTTCCTAACAGACTTCCTTGAGAAGACAAGTCAAAGTTTTAAGTCCATACAATGTACTGGTCAAATAATATGAGAACCTGGTAGGCTCTTTTGAATTATAATACTTATAATAGCTTTCTTACTGAGTACACTATTGTTTTGTTACAGTTTGAATTTTTGTAATTATATCGTTAATAAATAATTTATTTATTTTTATTACCAGAACCCAACTATGTTGAGATCAGCTTCCAGTCTAGCCGCTTGCAGCAGAATGCCAGTGTTCAATACAGAGAGACTGCCTATCTGAGCTCTATAACTAGGTATGTGATGACCCTGTAGACTCATCAGAGCAATGGTACCCTTTGTCTAAGCTGGGACCAATTTGGTTTCAATATTGATAGGGACCTGAAGTCCTGAAGAAAATTACCAATGTATAGCAAAACTAACTTATCTAGCTGTTCTTTGAAATTAGTCTACTCCTTAGCGTGTTGATGTCAAATATATTTTATATTAGATTGGCCCAAAATTCAGCTATGCGAACTCCGCTCACTGATGCAGACATTAAGTCGTCAAGAGTGTAGGTGACGAGGCATGCAGAACAAGATGAAAGGAGGCCATTGTGTGTTGGGTTACGCCGCATATACATTTCAGACCCCATCTGTAGTAGAAACACAATATTGATGATAAAAACTTGAATAATTTTGCGTCAGTGTTACTTATCCGTTGGTAGAGGAGATGTTCCAGAAATGCATGGAGCCTGGGCTAGCACATGTAAATATAGAAATATATATATTATTATATATTTTAACGAAAGAAAATATGTGTTCTCCTATTAAAAAAATATATTATGTGTAACAATAAAAGAAGTTCGGGCGCCGCCGTGGAGATGCACACTGCATTTAATAAAAAATACTTGCCAGATAGTACGCTTCGAAGAGTCAAACCTTTAATATGCAGGGGGGTGACAGACTAGGATAATAGAAACAATGGAAATACCTTTGTTTAACACCTTGTTTATTTTGTCAGTAGCTTTCTTTAGATTAAATTACTATATTTATATAATAATATTATTGCATCTTTAAGAAAGTAGGTTAATTTCCTGCCAGATGTCTGGCCTTTATAAAAAAAGGACAGATTTTTTTTTTAAGTTACACATCAAGATTACAGCATCGAAGGTGAGAGTATGCCCATGAAAATAAAAAATATAATCCATCGAGAAAAACGCCAGTCAGGCGTTTTTCCCGTCAACGAGTGACTTTTCCAGCGTGCACCAACAAACAAGAGGGTGACAATTCGAATAAATTAGAGCACCCTCCATCAGAACACCCCGGTTTGGGTGTTTAAGGCAGTAGTTATGGCATCATTTGGCCTAAAATATCCGAGATGACCACGGATTTATGAAATAAAGCTGGAGTGCTAAGCGTCCATGTCGAAAAAATATCGTAAACTGAAACGTCAAACTTGACAGTTCCTGACCTGAAACGTCGCAAATAAAAATGACAGCCAAGAAATCGTTCCGAAATTGACTTGCTAGTGAAAACCATGTAACGATTCTAAAAAAACTCGTTACAATAATGTTGTTAGATAAGATAGTATAAACTTAACTGAATGTAGTTAGACTGACGACTGACTCTAATATATATATATACTCAGTAGTGATGAACAAGATACTAAATATTCGATACAAAGACAGACCCCAACATAGTTGGAAAAGTCTAA
Organism: Tholera decimalis; assembly: GCA_943138885.2. NCBI lineage: Eukaryota > Metazoa > Arthropoda > Insecta > Lepidoptera > Noctuidae > Tholera > Tholera decimalis. Next base: position 6,771,275 of record OW964570.2, on the reverse strand, counting down.
GCAGACTAAACAGTTCTGTAGCCCCTCATAATGATTTCCCTACTGCAAACGTAGTTTAGATTAGTGAAATTCTTGTTGGCAGTTGAAAATGCAAACTCATCACAAACTGCATTAATATAAATTGAAAACAACAACTCGTCGAGTGGCTTCGTTATCAATTCTAGTGATATTTATCTTTGTCTTGTATTTAACAGCGAAGCTCTATTGGTGACGCCTTCATGACAGACATAATATAATACTTTATTCACTACAAACAAAGACCATTTGGTTTTTATTTATCTTTTATGAAATTTGGTCATTATTTTGTCAACTGTTTTTTATTGATAATGCACAGGCTTGCGTTTGACCACGATCTCACCTCAGGTACACCTTAGGTAGTTAGTGATTATGTGTTCGAAGATGAAGCACGCTTACCTAGAAATAACCTATTCACTCTTTAAAAGCTACGGTAAAAAAATCCCTGACATTAATCATTAACAATTAATGTGCCTCTAGTAGTAATGAATCCTCTTTTAATGCATTCAAAAGCTAACTAAGCCAGCATGTAGTTACAAATCATTAATGCCAGACCATGCCATGTAGACCTATCTGAAATAAAATATTTTTTATTTGATTTGATTTGAAATATTTCTGGAGATATAAATGCATTGAATGGGTAAGTGGTTTATAAATGAATTTACAACTGGCGATGGCGATGAGAAACCTTATGTATAAAACGTTGATAAAAGCAAGAGGCATTCAATTAAACCACATATATTACACATATTTACGGTTAATCCGAAACTATTAGAAAAAGTTTACGAGAAAATTACGAAATAACTTTTTGCAAAATCAAAATAGTTGAATAATCAGAGTAAAACGTAAACATCCTTTGTAAAAATGTCCACTGACCTGCGTAAGACTAAATGGCAACGTCACATAGCGCGTGCATCGACGCGGCCTCTGGGCGGACTCGAACTAAGCGGGGCCTGTTCGATTTTAACTAAAAAAAAACTTCAAAAATATTGACCAAATTTTTTGTGTGTAGCCTGAAAATAATACATAGTAAATGTAGTTTCATTTAATGTCTCTCGCTTTTATCAATGTTGTATATATTATTTATTTTATTGCATAGTGTTCTCAAGAAAGTGACTGGTTATGTTTTTGTTATAAATAAAATATCTGTAATCATAATTCAGTTCAATATTCCTACCTACCTACCATATAGGTAGTGGCTCGTGGCTCGCTTGAAAGTAATTTGCAGAATTTGTGAAAGGTACACCCTTCGGGGATACAGGTTTTTTAATAATAATAATAATAAAGGAATCTGTGGCCCGGCTGTCAACCAGCTTGTCAAAAATTTTCTTCTCAATTCTGTTTCAATAAATATTTAATAAAATAATAGTTACGTACAATGTTTAACCAAACGAAATCCGTAAGAAAAAAAGAACAAACGTATATACGAGTAGAAATGCAGAACATACCATCTACATCTTGGTAAGAAAAACCCTACATGAAGATAAAATGTTGACAAGACGCCGGGCACGATTGCAACAACCCACACCCCCAAGACCTGCGGAATCGCCGCTCAGCTCCGCCTCGCAGCCGCCGGGACCAGCTCCAGCCGTGAGTGAAGAGACTCCGGCCGCTGCAGTTGCGTCGAGCTCGAGCGACGAATACTTCTCGCCGCCGACGACACCACCACCTGCGCGTCGGCGAGGAAGAGGCCGCCCTCCGGCCAGCTTCGGACTTCGAGGCCCACCGGCCTCTGATAGGGTCCCCGCTGCCGGTGGAAGTGTGCAGCGCATGCGATGGACAAATTCCATCAATGAAAATGTCATGCGCTCATACTTTGGGGCTACAGAGGGGGGAACTAACCTGACTGCGTACCGTGGTCGGATGCTCTCTCTGTTTCAGGTACTTGAACCAGCTGTCAACGTTTCGGCCCAACGACTATCGGATCAGGTGCGGGTCATCCAGCGTAACCATATGTTGGATGATGCTGTACTTGATAGACTACGCCTCGAATCACGGTGCAGTCGTGTCTCATCTGCTTCACCACAGGCTGCGGTGCAACTGCAACCTAGTATCTCACCGCGACCCGACCACGTCGGTGAAGATGATGAGGACCAGGCTACATCCGTGAGTACCCAGTGTAGTGAACAATTGAGGAGTGCTTTGGAGTGTGCATTACGGGAGTATCGCTCCACACCACCTGAGCTGAGACCTCGTCTGCCTCGTTTGCCCATGCATAAGAAAAATACGGCGCTAGTGTGTGCTCTAGATTCACTGTTGTCAAATTATTTTGACAATAGCGAAGACCTCACCGATACCCATTCGATCCTGTACTGTGCCGCTGTTGCAGCATGTCAGGTAGCTCATGTCAAGTTTCCAAAGACTGACAGAGCTATTCGACCAGCTGTACCAGCTTGGCAGTGCAGGATCGAACGTCGTATCGCTGGGGCTAGAGCACTCATTGGCAAACTTATCTGCTTCAGACAGGGCAACACTCGCCCTAGAGTGATGCGCTTTGTGAGGCGGGCGTTCGCGGGGACTAATATTAGTCCTCGGGATTATCTCACCTGCGTCACAGAGCGCATCGACTTCCTGAAGCAGAAAGTCTATGCGTGGGCAAATAGAATTCGCAGATATAAGCGGCGGGTGGAGCGATGCACTCAGAATCGCACATTCCAAAGCAATGAAAGGTGGGTTTATAGGGCCTGGGAGCGACCTGACCAAGGTGTGACTGATACGTGCTTGCCGGATGATGACGCCATGTGTTCGTTCTGGCGCAGCATCTGGTCGGCTCCTGTCAGTCACACTGAGGGTGACTGGATGCGGGAGATCAGGCGCACGTGCGATCTTTTACCAGAAATGGGGGCAATCACGATCAGCCCCCAAGATGTAACCCGTGCAGTCCGTCCGTTATCTAACTGGAAATCCCCAGGGCCGGACGGGCTGCACAATTTTTGGCTTAAATGGTTCCAAAGATCGCACGCTCGCTTGGCATTTCAGTTCCAGTCTGCCCTAGAGTCAGGATCGCTACCTCAATTCCTAACTACAGGAATAACCCACCTGCTCCATAAATCAGGTAGTACTACGGAACCTAAAAATTATAGACCGATCACGTGCCTTCCTACGGTCTATAAAGTTCTTACGTCCATCCTGAGAACTAAAATTAATAATCATATTGATGTAAATTCAATCATGTCTGTTTCTCAGAATGGATGTAGGAACGGGTCCCGTGGTACCAAGGAGCTGCTCCTCATTGATATTGCCATAAACCAACAGGTTCGTCGTTTCCGAAGAGATTTGTCGACATGTTGGATAGATTATAAGAAGGCTTATGACTCTGTTCCACATACATGGCTCAAGAAGGTGTTGGAGTTGTATAAAATAGATCCAATGCTACGCAATTTTCTTGAGTCATGTATGGGGCAATGGAAGACGGTCCTCTGCTACCCAGGATGTCGACAGATCCAGGAAAACAGCGAACCGATTAGGATTGAGCGTGGCATATTTCAAGGCGACAGTCTGAGCCCTCTGTGGTTTTGCCTGGCTCTCAACCCTCTCAGTACATTGCTGGAGGGTTCAGGGCTAGGCTACCAGTTGAGAAGAGGTGGTCAGGTCATATCACACTTGCTTTACATGGATGATTTGAAAATCTTTGCCACCAGCAAATTGCAACTGATGGAGCTACTGAAGGTAACAGAAACTTTCAGTAGCGCCATCGGAATGGAATTTGGGGTGGACAAGTGTGCGGTCATGCATGTAAAGCGAGGAGAGATTATGGAATCCGTGGGAACTCAACTCTCGGATTCCATACACCTGAGATCCCTCGGATCAACTGAAACTTACAAGTATTTGGGTATGTCAGAAGCACTAGGCATCAATACTGCTTATGTTAAACAGTCATTGAAGGAACGCTTCTTTGGCCGTCTGAATAAAGTACTGAATAGTCTTCTATCAGGCGGAAACAAGGTGCGTGCTTTCAATGGTTGGGTTATGCCAGTATTGATGTATTCTTTTGGCATACTTAAATGGACTCAGACTGAACTTGACGCCTTGGACAGGCGGGTCCGCAAAACGCTGACTGCCAATCGGATGCATCACCCACGTTCATCGGTGATGAGGCTGTATATCCCCCGGAAATGCGGTGGTCGTGGTTTTTTAAATACTAAGACCCTGCATAACCGCGAGGTATGCAGCCTTAGGGAATATTTCCTAAAAGCTGACGTGGGTATGCATCGGGATGTGGTAGCGGTGGACAAAGGCCTCACTCCGCTCTCCTTAGGTACCGAGAATTGGCGCAAACCTGTAGTATTAGATACTAATGACCGCAGAGAAGTATGGCAGAGCAAGGAGCTTCACGGACGCTATTACCGGGCCCTTCATGGGTCTGATGTAGATACATTAGCGTCCGTAGCCTGGCTACGTTTTGGTGACCTCTTCGGGGAAACCGAAGGTTTTGTCTGTGCGATTATGGACGAAGTTATGATGACGAATAACTATCGGAAATATATTGTGAAGGATGGTACCGTAGACATATGTCGGGCATGTCACAAACCGGGAGAATCCATTCGTCACATTATCTCCGGTTGTTCTCGTCTGGCTAACGGAGAATATTTGCATAGACACAACCTCGTAGCCAGGATTATTCACCAGCAACTTGCTCTTAAATACAATCTTGTGGAATCAGAAGTACCATACTATAGGTATGTGCCCGACCCAGTTCTCGATAATGGCAATATTACACTATACTGGGATCGGTCTATCATTACTGACAGGACTATTGTTGCCAATAAGCCTGACATAGTGGTGATAGACCGATTAGAGCGTCGCACAATGATTGTTGATATAGCAGTTCCCCATGACGAGAACCTCGTGAAAGCCGAGATAGATAAAAAAAATAAGTATCTTGACCTGGCGCGCGAGGTTGTCGATATGTGGGATGTGGAGACAGCAATCATTGTGCCGATAGTCGTCACAGCCAATGGTATAATAGCCAAGAGCCTCGACCAACATCTAAGGAGGCTCTCGTTGGGCAGCTGGATCAAGGGCTTGATCCAGAAAGCAGTACTCCTGGAAACGGCGCGTATTGTGAGGAGGTTCCTCTCTATGGAGCCCTGACCACCGGTAGCTTGGACCCTGTTCCCGATACCGGTGGGCTACTATTTTTTATATTTTTAAATGTTTTTATTTTTTTATATTAATATTTAAAAATGTAATTTATATGTACATAGATTAAATAAATGAAATAATAATAATAATAGAAGTGTGCAGCGCATGCGGTGGACAAATTCCATCAATGAAAATGTCATGCGCTCATACTTTGGGGCTACAGAGGGGGGAACTAACCTGACTGCGTACCGTGGTCGGATGCTCTCTCTGTTTCAGGTACTTGAACCAGCTGTCAACGTTTCGGCCCAACGACTGTCGGATCAGGTGCGGGTCATCCAGCGTAACCGTATGTTGGATGACGCCGTACTTGATAGACTACGCCTCGAATCACGGTGCAGTCGTGTCTCATCTGCTTCACCACAGGCTGCGGTGCAACTACAACCTAGTATCTCACCGCGACCCGACCACGTCGGTGAAGATGATGAGGACCGGGCTGCATCCGTGAGTACCCAGTGCAGTGAACAATTGAGGAGTGCTTTGGAGTGTGCATTACGGGAGTATCGCTCCACACCACCTGAGCTGAGACCTCGTCTGCCTCGTTTGCCCATGCATAAGAAAAATGGGGCGCTAGTGTGTGCTCTGGATTCACTGCTGTCAAATTATTTTGACAATAGCGAAGACCTCACCGATACCCATTCGATCCTGTACTGTGCCGCTGTTGCAGCGTGTCGGGTAGCTCATGTCAAGTTTCCAAAGACTGACAGAGCTATTCGACCAGCTGTACCAGTTTGGCAGTGCAGGATCGAACGTCGTATCGCTGGGGCTAGAGCACTCATTGGCAAACTTATCTGCTTCAGACAGGGCAACACTCGCCCTAGAGTGATGCGCTTTGTGAGGCGGGCGTTCGCGGGGACTGATATTAGTCCTCGGGATTATCTGACCTGCGTCACAGAGCGCATCGACTTCCTGAAGCAGAAAGTCTATGCGTGGGCAAATAGAATTCGTAGATATAAGCGGCGGGTGGAGCGATACACTCAGAATCGCACATTCCAAATCAATGAAAGGTGGGTTTATAGGGCCTGGGAGCGACCTGACCAAGGTGTGACTGATACATGCTTACCGGATGATGACGCCATGTGTTCGTTCTGGCGCAGCATCTGGTCGGCTCCTGTCAGTCACACCGAGGGTGACTGGATGAGTGAGATCAAGCGCACGTGCGATCTTATACCAGAAATGGGGGCAATTACGATCAGCCTCCAAGATGTAACCCGTGCAGTCCGTCCGTTATCCAACTGGAAATCTCCAGGACCAGACGGACTGCACAATTTTTGGATAAAATGGTTTCAAAGATCGCACGCCCGCTTGGCATCTCAGTTCCAGTCTGCCTTAGAGTCAGGATCGCTACCTCAATTCCTGACTACAGGAATAACCCACCTGCTCCATAAATCAGGTAGTACAGCGGAACCTAAAAATTATAGACCGATCACGTGCTTACCGACGGTCTATAAAGTTCTTACTTCCATTTTGAGAGCCAAAATTAATAATCATATTGATACAAATTCAATCATGTCTGCTTCTCAGAATGGATGTAAGAGCGGGTCCCGCGGTACTAAGGAGCTTCTCCTCATGGATATTGTCATTAACCAACAGGTTCGTCGTTTCCGAAAGAATCTGTCGACATGTTGGATAGATTATAAGAAGGCCTATGATTCTGTTCCACATACATGGCTCAAGAAGGTGTTGGAGTTGTATAAAATAGACCCAATACTACGTAATTTTCTTGAGTCATGTATGGGGCAATGGAAGACGGTCCTTTGCTATCCAGGATGTCGACAGATCCAGGAAAACAGCGAACCGATTAGGATTGAGCGTGGCATATTTCAAGGCGACAGTCTGAGCCCACTGTGGTTTTGTCTGGCTCTCAACCCTCTCAGTACATTGCTGGAGGGTTCGGGGCTAGGCTACCAGTTGAGAAGAGGTGGTCAGGTCATATCACACTTGCTTTACATGGACGATTTGAAAATCTTTGCCACCAGCAAACTGCAACTGATGGAGCTACTGAAGGTAACAGAAACTTTCAGTAGCGCCATCGGGATGGAATTTGGGGTGGAAAAGTGTGCAGTTATGCATGTAAAGCGAGGGGAGATTATGGAATCCGTGGGAACTCAACTCTCGGATTCCATACACCTAAGATCCCTCGGATCAACTGAAACTTACAAGTATTTGGGTATGTCAGAAGCACTAGGCATCAATGCTGCTTATATTAAACAGTCATTGAAGGAACGCTTCTTTGGCCGCCTGAATAAAGTACTGAATAGTCTTCTATCAGGCGGAAACAAGGTACGTGCCTTCAATGGTTGGGTTATGCCAGTATTGATGTATTCTTTTGGCATACTCAAATGGACTCAGACTGAACTTGACGCCTTGGACAGGCGGGTCCGCACAACGCTGACTGCAAATCGGATGCATCACCCACGTTCATCGGTGATGAGGCTGTATATCCCGCGGAAGTGCGGGGGTCGTGGCTTTTTAAATGCAAAGACCCTGCACAACCGCGAGGTATGCAGCCTTAGGGAATATTTCCTAGAAACCGACGTGGGTATGCATCGGGATGTGGTAGCGGTGGATAAAGGCCTCACGCCGCTCTCCTTGGGTAACGAGAATTGGCGCAAACCTGTAGTATTAGATACTAATGACCGCAGAGAAGTATGGAAGAGCAAGGAGCTTCACGGACGCTATTACCGAGCCCTTCATGGATCTGAAGTAGATTTATTAGCGTCCGTAGCCTGGCTACGTTTTGGTGACCTCTTCGGGGAAACCGAAGGTTTTGTCTGTGCGATTATGGACGAAGTTATGATGACGAATAACTATCGGAAATATATTGTGAAGGATGGTACGGTAGACACATGTCGGGCATGTCACAAACCGGGAGAATCCATTCGTCACATTATCTCCGGTTGTTCTCGTCTGGCTAACGGAGAATATTTGCATAGACACAATCTCGTAGCCAGGATTATTCACCAGCAACTTGCTCTTAAATACAATCTTGTGGAATCAGAAGTACCATACTATAGGTATGTGCCCGACCCAGTTCTCGAAAATGGCAATATTACACTGTACTGGGATCGGTCTATCATCACTGACAGGACTATTGTTGCCAATAAGCCTGACATAGTGGTGATAGACCGATTAGAGCGTCGCACAATGATTGTTGATATAGCAGTCCCCCATGACGAGAACCTCGTGAAAGCTGAGATAGATAAAAAAAATAAGTATCTTGACCTGGCACGCGAGGTTGTCGACATGTGGGATGTGGAGACAGCAATCATTGTGCCGATAGTCGTCTCAGCCAATGGCATAATAGCCAAGAGCCTCGACCAACATCTAAGGAGGCTCTCGTTGGGCAGCTGGATCAAGGGCTTGATACAGAAAGCAGTACTCCTGGAAACGGCGCGTATTGTGAGGAGGTTCCTCTCTATGGAGCCCTGACCGCCGGTAGCTTGGACCCTGTTCCCGATACCGGTGGGCTACTATTTTTTATATTTTTAAATGTTTTTATTTTTTATATTAATATTTAAAAATGTAATTTATATGTACATAGATTTAATAAATGGAATAATAATAATAGTGCTTACCGACGGTCTATAAAGTTCTTACATCCATTTTGAGAGCCAAAATTAACAATCATATTGATAAAAATTCAATCATGTCTGCTTCTCAGAATGGATGTAGGAACGGGTCCCGCGGTACTAAGGAGCTTCTCCTCATTGATATTGCCATTAACCAACAGGTTCGTCGTTTCCGAAAGAATCTGTCAACATGTTGGATAGATTATAAGAAGGCCTATGATTCTGTTCCACATACATGGCTGAAGAAGGTGTTGGAGTTGTATAAAATAGACCCAATACTACGTAATTTTCTTGAGTCATGTATGGGGCAATGGAAGACGGTCCTTTGCTATCCGGGATGTCGACAGATCCAGGAAAACAGCGAACCGATTAGGATTGAGCGTGGCATATTTCAAGGCGACAGTCTGAGCCCACTGTGGTTTTGTCTGGCTCTCAACCCTCTCAGTACATTGCTGGAGGGTTCGGGGCTAGGCCACCAGTTGAGAAGAGGTGGTCAGATCATATCACACTTGCTTTACATGGATGATTTGAAAATCTTTGCTCCCAGCAAATTGCAACTGATGGAGCTACTGAAGGTAACAGAAACTTTCAGTAGCGCCATCGGGATGGAATTTGGGGTGGACAAATGTGCGGTCATGCATGTAAAGCGAGGGGAGATTATGGAATCCGTGGGAACTCAACTCTCGGATTCCATACACCTAAGATCCCTCGGCTCAACTGAAACCTACAAGTATTTGGGTATGTCAGAGGCGCTAGGCATCAATGCTGCTTATGTTAAACAGTCATTGAAGGAACGCTTTTTTGGCCGCCTGAATAAAGTACTGAATAGTCTTCTATCAGGCGGAAACAAGGTGCGTGCCTTCAATGGTTGGGTTATGCCAGTATTGATGTATTCTTTTGGCATACTCAAATGGACTCAGACTGAACTTGACACCTTGGACAGGCGGGTCCGCACAACGCTGACTGCAAATCGGATGCATCACCCACGTTCATCGGTGATGAGGCTGTATATCCCGCGGAAGTGCGGGGGTCGTGGCTTTTTAAATGCAAAGACCCTGCACAACCGCGAGGTATGCAGCCTTAGAGAATATTTCCTAAAAGCTGACGTGGGTATGCATCAGGATGTGGCAGCGGTGGACAAAGGCCTCACCCCGCTCTCCTTAGGTAACGAGAATTGGCGCAAACCTGTAGTATTAGATACTAATGACCGCAGAGAAGTATGGCAGAGCAAGGAGCTTCACGGACGCTATTACCGAGCCCTTCATGGGTCTGAAGTAGATTTATTAGCGTCCGTAGCTTGGCTACGTTTTGGTGACCTCTTCGGGGAAACCGAAGGTTTTGTCTGTGCGATTATGGACGAAGTTATGATGACGAATAACTATCGGAAATATATTGTGAAGGATGGTACGGTAGACATATGTCGGGCATGTCACAAACCGGGAGAATCCATTCGTCACATTATCTCCGGTTGTTCTCGTCTAGCTAACGGAGAATATTTGCATAGACACAACCTCGTAGCCAGGATTATTCACCAGCAACTTGCTCTTAAATACAATCTTGTGGAATCAGAAGTACCATACTATAGGTATGTGCCCGACCCAGTTCTCGATAATGGCAATATTACACTGTACTGGGATCGGTCTATCATCACTGACAGGACTATTGTTGCCAATAAGCCTGACATAGTGGTGATAGACCGATTAGAGCGTTGCACAATGATTGTTGATATAGCAGTCCCCCATGACGAGAACCTCGTGAAAGCTGAGATAGATAAAAAAAATAAGTATCTTGACCTGGCACGCGAGGTTGTCGACATGTGGGATGTGGAGACAGCAATCATTGTGCCGATAGTCGTCACAGCCAATGGTATAATAGCCAAGAGCCTCGACCAACATCTTAGGAGGCTCTCGTTGGGCAGCTGGATCAAGGGCTTGATCCAGAAAGCAGTGCTCCTGGAAACGGCGCGTATTGTGAGGAGGTTCCTCTCTATGGAGCCCTGACCACCGGTAGCTTGGACCCTGTTCCCGATACCGGTGGGCTACTATTTTTTATATTTTTAAATGTTTTTATTTTATATTAATATTTAAAAATGTAATTTATATGTACATATATTAAATAATAATAATAATAATAATAATTTATTTATTAAAATATTAGGTACAACTCATCTATCCTAATTAAAAACACAAGTGCAAAGATAACAATGAAAGTTTCCACAGATAGAGTGAAACGTCGATGTCCGTGCTAGTTTGCACTGTGTGACAGACATCGGCGCCTTCCTCCTACACATTAAAAAATAGGTTATCCCGTAAGACAATACAATTGATTATATAGATTTAAACCACTAACAATATAAAATGGCATGCATTACGTTTTGCTTTTAAAATCATTAAATTTTCATTTTATATATTATATTGAACACAGATTAAAATAAAAAAGTAATAAAATTTAAATAAAAAGTATTAATAACATTAGTAATTGAAATATAGTAATAACAATGACATTAATAATTGAAAAAATAAATATAAATTAAATTAAAGTCCCTGCAAGGAAATACGCGTAGGTGTTTTTGTCATAGTGTAAATGTATGTGTGTGTGTGTGTGTGTGTGTGTGTGTGTGTGTGTGTGTGTGGGAGTGGGTGTATGGTGTGTATTTGTAAGATTAGCGCTTATTATTCATGACTCTCGGGCAAATAGTCTTTCAGTGTCGTCGTAAGAAAGACTCATAAAATATTGACTTACAACCTTCTTGCATTTGTGCTTTGTTAGGGGATATATATTACACTTCTTGTTAACAGCATTGTAGAGGCGGCCACTCAGACTCGAATAGCTACGACTTGCCAGGGCAGTCTTGGTTGAAATACAAGGGCACACCAAATCTTTCCGTCGTTTATTCATTTGAAAATTAGGGTCATAAGTAAGAGCGGAATGTCTACGGAGGATTATTTGAAGCGCACAGAGTTGCCGGCAAGTGAGAACAGACGTGTCCCTGTATAATTGGGCTGTAGGGTAGCGATACGGTTTTTGAAGCATCACCTTTAGAACTGCCCTTTGAGCCCTCTCAAGTCGAAGCATTCGTGTCTTAAATGTGCCGCCCCAAACTGAAATGCAGTAGGTTAGGATCGACTGGGCCAAAGCAAAATAAACAGTTTTCAGCAATGTGAAAGCAACCACGTGTCTTAGTCTTTTCATTGGAAACATTATTTTTCGAACACGAGATACTATTGTCTCTATATGTTTATCCCAACTCAATGTACAGTCTATGTAAACTCCTAGGTATTTGACGCAAGATTTTCTGTCAATAGAAGGGCAATTACAGGTAACTAGAGAGGGATGAGAGCAGCTATGCACTTTTATATCCGAAATGCTAGGCTGCGTAGCATTATTTGCTGAAAAAGCCATATAGTTCGTCTTGGATACGTTCAAAGTTAAAAGATTACAGGAGAGCCAATTCACAACTGTATTGAGTGCATTTTCAGCCGAGCGGTGCGCAGAGGCCCAGGAATCACCACTTATGATGAGAACCGTATCGTCAGCATAGACCAGGATCTTGCAATTTGGTATATCTAGTTGGCATAGTCTGTTTACATAAACCAGAAAGAGAGTAGGCCCCAGAACGCTGCCTTGCGGCACTCCGAAAGATAGGTTCTCGTCATCACTAATATAGTTCTCCAGCTTAACCCGCTGGCTACGACCAGTCAGATAGTCACTAAATATGCTTAGAGCGGTATCTCTTATTCCTAGTGCCTCTAAACTATGTAAAAGAATGGGAGTAGAGACCGTGTCAAAAGCCTTGGCCAAGTCCAGGAATATGCCCAAGGTTTTAGTTCTAGTGTCAAGGTTCGTGATGACGTGATTTGAAAGATCAAGTACAGCATCCTCTGTGGATTTTCCTTTCCTGAAACCATATTGGTTTGAAGCAATCACATTATTAGACTCTAAATAATGTAGTAGTCTTTTATTTAAGATTTTTTCTAAGATCTTGGACAAGGTCGTAAGAACCGATATAGGCCTAAAGTTCTTGACACGGTCCCCATCCCCACCTTTAAATATGGGTGAAACTAATGCCTTTTTGAAGGCGTTAGGAAAGATACCCTTTGATAAGCACAGGTTGCACATATGAGTGATTGGAGGAACGAGAACATGCCTCGCAGCTTTAATAACGGAAGCAGGTATACCATCAACCCCAGTCGCACAGTTATACTTTAAATCCATAATTATAATGCTTACTTCAGATAAGTCCGCTTCAAGCAAACCCAATGAATTGCCCTGCGGATTGTTGATGGAGTTATAGCGGAAGACTGAATTTTTATTAGGTCGAGACCGCTGTATCCTTCGAGCAAGATTTCCTCCAACATTAGCAAAGTATTTGTTGATAGCATTAACAGAGGAGGCCGGGTCGCTACAGCAATTAAGGAGATCGCTAGATTTGCTTACTGGTGTAGAATTTTTATAAGCAATTGACTTTATGATGTCCCAGGTAGCTTTAGGATTTCCTTTTGCCTTTTGCAACTCATTCTGCTCATATTGGGACTTGATCTTTTTAAGCAAGTTATTGCAATAATTGCGATATCTGGAGTACGTTAGTTTGGCTAAGTGGTTATCCGGATCTTGCTTGGATTTCAAGTGTAGTTTGTCACGGTTGCGTATGCATCTCAAAAGGCCGGGTGTGATCCATGGTTTAATTATTCTTTTCCTGAGCGGGACTTTCTTTAATTTGCTGTAGGTATTTATAGAGTCAGACAAGATAGAAATAAGTAACTCCGCACTTTGATTAGGATCTGTGCTCTCAAGGTGTCATCAGGTGTCTTTACAAGAAGTTCCCACACCAGTCAGGAGCCTCGTTAAAGATAAATGTTTGTTGTTGTTAAATTCAAGCTAAAATTTTGTATATTGAGAGAACCTTTTTTTTTTTTTTTTTAGCGTGGTAAAATTATCAAATAAGTCCTCCCACTCCGGGCAGGGTGGGAGGGACTGTCAGACTTTTACTGACTAAAATCCACGGTGTTCCTTCAATAACCCTTTACATACCGGGGCCACGGTAACGGGATGAGTCCCACGACCCCGGCGGGCTTCGGCCCTCTGCAGAGGGGGCCTCGTCATGTTGCTGACGCTCTTTGAGGCGCGCGTGGAACACGACGCGCCGTCGACCCGGGCATGGTCCATGGTCGGACAGCGAGTTGCCCTTTACTCGCTGTCCGCATGCCCGCGCCTACGGTGGCCGGAGATCGTCGGCCGACGTCCGACGCCGTGGGCGTCTACCACTGCGGCTGGGCTGGAGGGAGGACGCCATCCTCTCCCTCACGCGGCCCGCCTCCTCCTTCGGAAGCATGACTGCTTCGCAGAAGGAGGCGACCGCTTCCCACTCCCTCTCGCCCCGCAGCATGGCCTTGACCAATGCCGGGCGCGAGAGGTCTCCACCTATCGCCGCCATGAGGACACGTCGGTGCTCTGCCCAGGCGACCCTCGCAGTGGTGACACCCAGGCGTTTCTTCCTTTCCCATCAGACACAGGTACCTCCCGAAACCTCCATGTCCGGTGAGGAACTGCGTCATGCGGTAGGTCAGGACGCCGTGACGCCGATCTAGCCACTCCTCAAAGAGGGGTCTTACCGCCGCAATCGCGGCGTGCCCGTTGTTTTCAGACTTAGTGGTATGTATGAATAACAGTATCATTAGAACTTAAAACGGGATATTTACCATGTGTATTTATTGTTTTGAGTTTCCGATATTTCGGCACTCACGGATGAACTGAAGGAACGCAAGCATGACTGCTTCGCAGAAGGAGGCGACCGCTTCCCACTCCCTCTCGCCCCGCAGCATGGCCTCGACCAAGGCCGGGCGCGAGAGGTCTCCGCCTATTGTCGCCGTGAGGACACGTCGGTGCTCTGCCCAAGCTGGGCAGTCCTGCACCGTGTGCTCGACTGTGTCCTCAGGGCGACCCTCGCAGTGGTGACACCCAGGCGTTTCTTCCTTACCCATCAGACACAGGTACCTCCCGAAACTTCCGTGTCCGGTGAGGACCTGCGTCATGCGGTAGGTCAGGACGCCGTGACGCCGATCTAGCCACTCCTCAAAGAGGGGTCTTACCGCCGCAATTGCGGCGTGCCCGAGAACCTTAACAAATAATATCAATTTATTTCATTTTATTTAGAAAAATGAATAACTCTGAATCTTAAATCTAATGTCTAACCTTAAAAAAGAAATACTAACTAAAAAGAGAGTGTTAATACAATAATAAATAAAAACAAAAAAAAAACGAATCACATAAATGCAAATTGCAGTAACACAACTATAAGACACATCAAATTTAACTTTAAGTCAGCGTCAACGTAAAACAAACCACACGCTCGTATCTTGCTGAACGATGTCTGACAAAAGCGGAGCATGATTGTGCATATCTTCTTCTACGTTTCTGAAAAAAAAAGTAATGCGTAAGATGAAAAATAATGAGCTAAATAATAACAGCTGTACGGGTCGCCGGCTGAGACCGGTCATGTCCCAACTAAATCTGTTTACATTATGGTGTCGATGATTTTGGTGCACGGTAAAACTCAGATGAGTTTATGTTGGTACCAACTTAAATGCAAAATATGTGTGAACTATGGAACAAAGCAATAAATAAATAACTATGTTGGGGTCAGCTTTCAATCGAACCGGATGCAGCTGAATACTTCTGTGTTACATGGAGCGACTACCAGTCTGACCTCCACCACCCAGTAGCTGGGTAACACGACACCCCTTGGCCAGAACAGTGTCCGATTTTCTGGCTTCTGAGTACCTGTAACGGCTGTCAAAGATATCCCAATAACAGCCGGAACCAACGGCTTAACGTGCTTTCCGAGGCACGGGGGTATCATACCGCCAACTAACAAACTTCGAGCTACTACTGAGAAAATTCTTATAGAAAAACCCAATAGCACTTTTTGTCCGAACTGGGAATCGAATCCGAAACCTCAGCACAGCAGTCGCGATAGCGACCACGATACCAACGAGGCAGTTGGCGCTTAATATTGTCATGAAATATGTATTTTAACTTATCAAGATCTTAGACTAAATAAACAAAATAGGACAATTACCAGAGCAAGCCGACTTCAAAGTGAGTATGCAAATATCTTGTACACTTTGTACGGCAGAGCAGATTTTTTCCCATTTATAGATCAACACTGTTTGGCAAACTAAAGTCTTCACAAACCAAAGGAACATGATCATTGCACAGATAAAGTTATCCTGTAACAAGATGTTCAAATTATAAATTTAACATGGCATTACTGGTAAAACAAAAAATATCTCTACCGGCTTCTGTGCTCCCTAACACGGGTGGTGGTCAAACGAAAGCCCGTCACGCACACACTTGGTGACTCTTGAATCTAACGAAAATTAACACTACAAAATGACTACAAAGCTTAATATTTTGCAAACGGATCACTGAATCGGAAATTTGTTTCATCACACTCCCATTATTTTTGAACGACCTATCTAACGATAGGAGTATCCTAAAAACAACATTTTCATAATTTTATTTTACCACTTCGACGAACTAATTAATATGTCATGCCAAATTTCAGCGTTTTAGTACTAATAGATTATGAGCTAAGTCGCAGAGAGACAGATGGACATAGTGAAATTAAAAAGGGTCCTTGTCGACAACAAAACCCTAAAAATTGGTTATATCATCAACACTTTTGCACATCATTTTTTCGTAAATTTAAATTAGATAAGGCCGATTACCGAGTAGAAACACCAAAATAAACTCAGTAGAAAATCTCTTTTGAATTTCATATAATGTGTTGTAGTCCAATCAATATGAGAACCATGTAAGTTAATTTATGAGGTGATATTTTGAGGAAAGAGGCACACAGATATAAATGAACTTGTCAAGCAAGTCAGCAAGCAGTCTTGTGCAAGCATTTGTCAGGTATCGTTTTGCTCAACTTTAAACTTTAAGGAGCTCAATGATGAGTTAATGTTAGTGAAAAATTTTTTCAAAAACACAAAAAAAAATCTGAAAAATATAAAACCGACTTCAATGTAATACTTTAATTTCGGTAGTCGGTGTTATTAGTTTTGTATTTTCTTTTTTTGAACACCGCCTTCCGAAATTAAAGTTATTTTTGACTTTGTAGTGTTTCAGTATGGAAGTCAGTTTTATTATATAAAAAGGGTGAAAATATTTGTAAAAATTTGTAATTTATCTATGTAGTTACAAAAAGCAAAATGTCAACTACTTATCAACTTTTACAAAATATTGCTTTTTCTGATACAGAGCCATTAATTTTTGAAGATTTCTCCCGGTACTACACCATCAGCTCTACTTCACCATATACATTGTGACGAGCATAAAGTGCTTAACATCCATATTCAAGTAATCGTATCGCAATCTACGAAATAATTATTATTGATTAGTTCCAGTGGCTTTATCTTTATCAACAGTTCCACTCCCCCAAATTTTGCTTTTAGGGAGCAACTGCACAAGGTACTATAAGAAATACTCAAAACGCTATAGGTGTGCTTACAATATTTGAAGAGTTCCCTCGATTTCTCCATAATTCCATCATCAGATCCTAACGTGATGACAATGGGACCAACAAAAAAGTATAGCCTTTCTAACTGAAAAAGGATTTTCTAAATCGGTTCACCCGTCTTTAAGTTATGAGGGAACATACATAAAAAAATTTAAAAAAGTTCAAAACGACCTGAGAACCTCTCCCTTTTTTGAAGTCGGTTAAAATTAAATAAATTTTACACTTAATATTTACGACTAATAACGAATAACTGCCTCTATGATGTAATAAAGTAAAACGTAAAAACTCAATTCATTTATTCATGTTTTACCAACAGAAATCACGAGTAATTAATAGAGAATAAGCAACACTGTACATCTAATTGGAGGTGAACACCGCATGCTTCGCGTTTTACAGGTAAGAAAGAGAAATAAAAAGTTAGACTATTCATAATATTATTACATCTAATATTACCTTACAAATGAGATTGGCGTTTTATCTCACTAGTATAGCATTGATCGTCATCTATACTTATAATAAATCTGTAGAGAGGTCAATTCTGTACATGAAATATATTTACAAAATAACTAACAGGGGGTGATTAGGGATCGATAATGATGCCACAAATGCAATCAGTAAAATTTTTGTCTGTCTGTCTGTCTGTCTGTATAACCGTTATAGAAACAAAAACTACTCGACGGATTTTAACGAAACTTGGTACAATTGTTTTTCATACTCCTCAGCTGGTTATAGTATACTTTTCATCACGCTACAATCAATAGGAGCAGAGCAGTGAAGGGAAATGTTGGGAAAACGGGAGAAGTTACTCCATTTTTTAAGCTTCCGTCGCGAGTGCAACCTTAAAGGTTAAAGCTACACAGAAATCATTTATGACGGAAATGTTCTCCTTTAAATTATATAAAAAATATCACACGACAGCATATATCTATCTTTTATGGTTGACTCACAATAACACGTGTAACTCCCGATAGCTTAGCAGTTCGAAGCTTTCTGATTATTATTCTGCTCCGAAATTTAAAACCACCACAACTTTGGAATGGAACTCGGCTAAAAGTAACCCAGTTGCAACAAAATATAATCGAGGCTCAAATTTTAACAGGTTGCGGTGCAGGAGAAACCGTCTTTATTCCCAGAATTCCCATAATACCAAATAATTTTCCATTCCAATTTAAAAGAACGCAATTCCCAGTATCGGTGTGTTATGCAATGACAAGGCAGACTTTTCGTGTTGCTGGAGTAGATCTCGGTGTCAGTTATTTCTCGCATGGTCAGTTGTACGTCGCTCTTTCCCGGGTTAGCAGTTCTAGAAATCTTTATGTTCACGTGCCGGACGGGTCAACTTTCAACATAGTTTACCAGGAAGCTTTGCGCTGAAGTATTTTCTTTCTATAGGTACTTAAGCCTCATGTGAACGTGATCTTAATAATATTACCAATACATTAACTTAATAACACACAAGGAGTTACACGCTGACGGAGTCGCGGGCACAGCTATTAACAATAATATTGTGCGGTTCGGTATTGCGATATTTTTCAACAGTATTATAGATTGACATATTATATTTCCCTACTAAATTAAGAAAGTTAATTTGTCTGTTACATCAAAGTCACTGAACAGTGAGGAAGGACATGGGCTACTTTTTTTTTACGAAAAACGACGGAAACGCGGCCGAAGTCGCGGGCAACAGCTATCTATACTAATAATATAAGGCTGAAGAGTTTGTTTGTTTGTTTGAACGCGATAATCTCAGGAACTACTGGATCGAATTGAAAAAATATTTTTTTTTAAATAGTCAATTTATAGAGAAAGGCTATAGGCTATATGTCATTACGCTAAGGCCAATAGGAGCGGAGCGCCAATGAAGAATGCTTCAAAATCGGGGTTAAATTTAACGTTAGTCCAAAGTAACTATTCCACGCGGACGAAGTCGCGGGCAAAAGCTAGTTAATAATATAATCAGGCTACAACGTTCCTACAGCTCGAAGACAGGCCTCCTATCTATGAAGGGGAATGGGACGCCCAACGTGAGCCCAGTGCCGTTGATTGACGTTACATGACTGTCTTCTTGGTGGTTGGTTCTGTTTTGGACCTAGGACAAGCCGGTTTTCTGAGGATGTTGTCCTTCACCGTAATGAGATCAGTGGTGATGATAAAAACTACAATAAGTAATGTGACTACAACTTACACAAACTACAACTTGTAATTCATGCCTGTAAGCACCACGAATGCAATAAGTAACACAACACCTTTCTGCCCCTATCCTATTCTCATTTAGTTGGTGTCGGCACAACACGTTTTCTTTTGCCATTCTCTCCTGTCAATCATCACGGCATTGTTTACTTTACGTTTTCTTTCATTTATCTTTCCTCACAAATACAATTGCTAACTAAAAACTCGTTATGTTTCTTATATTATTTAGCTATAATAAAGCTATGTTGTAGGTACTTACGTAATGCTGAAAACTACATTTATAAATATTATAACACTCTAATATTTCAACATATCCCCGATACATCGTCGTCCAATTATATTCTCAGACAGTTTTCCGAATTTTGGGAGATTTTTTACTTTTCCACATTTTTTTTTTTTATTGAATATTTGGACGAAGACACAACAATATACAATACAAATATACAAACATTATAAAAAACAGGATAAAAATAATCGTCAATCAATTCAAGTTTATTTTACAAAGCATGGATCAGTCGTTTAGCATACACGATATTAAAGTCGAAAGGTATTAAAAAGTAAGTAATGATGTGTTTAAAACTGGTATTATCGTTTATCAATTTGTAAACATTTTGGAATATAAGGACTAAAAGAGAAGTAATCTTTCTTTGCCTTGAATAACCGAGATGACGATATTAATAGTGAATCCGACACAATAGAAGATGCAGTTGTAAAAAGCAGCGTAATACATGAAAGAAGTATGTTTTTAGCTTACAATGTTCTTGACAACCATATAGGTACTATACACAGTTGAACATATGAAGACTAGTATTGCAATAATTGACATGGAGTCTGAAAATAAACTATTTGTATGAATGATGTTATGCTTGATGCGATATTTCGGGCAGGACAAGATTTGCTGCATTAGAATCAAGGGTTAGAGCATTGCCTGCACATCTTTATCCATCTAACTGTTTGTATTTGGATTAACCAGATATTTTATTCCGAAATATTTTTATAAACATCTTCATTTTGATCAATAAACATGATAACACTCTAATATACGTACAAATGATTATAAAATCGATCGTAAGCGGAGATATTGACTACTTGTGGAATTAATATTGAAAGTAATTTGAACAAAGTAAGAGCGTGTTAAACTAAGGTTTAAGTTATTTTCTATGGAATGACTATGTTTTCTTTTCTCGCGTCCAATTAGTTTTCATAAGCTTGTCGACTGCTACTCTATTAAAACTTGTTAGCTTTACAGCACTAAAATTGCTACCAGGGTTGCGGGAATGTTCTAATGAGATACTGCGGCCACGAAACGCATGGGTGATAGAAGAGTGTGGGTTTTTATTCAGTAATAATCTGATACTCCCTACATCTGCGTACAGAATGGGAAGAGTCATTTAATGATTTTCCAACCGTTAAAAGGGAGGGGTTGTGAAATTACTAACAAAAATAAACAATTTAAAGTTTAATAATCAATAAAACACAAACGGTTATCTGAATTAAAAATGGTTCCGGTCAAACACCGACAAATATTTAAAAAAAAAATCTATACTATAATACTAACAAGGCAGAATAGACGAATAAAAAAATATTTATCATGACCTGCATGGGATATGGGGTACCTTAAACAAATACGTTTCTTTTATTTAATATTTTATATTATCTTTGCAAGCTTAGTTCGCTCGCATTTCATGGTCACTTAAAAACGTAACATACTCGTATCCGTGTTGGGGCTTTATCAGTTCCGTCAAACTTAAACTTAGCAACTTGATGAAATCACCAATTCTACGATATGCTCACGACATACATAAGTGCCATCAAAGTAATTTATAAATACCCAGTACACTTACTCAGTTGTAAAGAAAATATTAAGTGAGGTGACGTGAACTTTCGATTTTTATTGTATGAGGAAGTGCTAGAGAAATGTGTATACGTTATTTAAATAAATAAAAAAAGGAATAAAAAAAAAGAAAGAAAGAATATAAAATAAAATGTATCCATTTCGAAACAACGAAATAAACTACCATGTGAACTGTATTACAAACAATAAGGTCGACCAAGACTTGCAGTCAATGTTATTTCCTTTAAATCTCATGCAATATATCATGTTCTGTCCTAAATATCGCATCAAGAACGATGTTATCACTCCAAATAGTATTATCTCCAATTTTGTTTCGATGATTATTGCACTGTTACTTGTATTTTTGTACTTAAGCAGCAACTGTATAGCGAACATGAATACACTAAAAGAAGAGAATTACTCATTTATTCAATTCGCTTTAATCTTGTATGCTATCTTCTATTCTTTTGGTTTCATTACAAATTTCGTAACCGGAATAATTCACACGAAAAACAACGTCCAATTTGTCTTAATGTTTCAAAAAGTACACAGATTTTTAAAAAAGGAACCCAATCTGCAAACACCCAACAAGTTCATTACTTGGAATTGGATACTCGGATTTTTGGCTTTGTGCTTTTATATTTCTATAGTCACTTGTTTACATGCAAAACTTGGTACAAGTCTTTACGCAATAGCTGGCTGCTACCTTTTGATTACTTTCGATTTAAATATTGTTTATGGCACGCGAATCGTAAATTTGTTGGAAAGTAAGGTTGAACAATGGATTTTAGTAGTTTTAAAATATCATGATGCGTGTGGTCATGAAGAAAACTTTTGTAGTAAAGCGTTTGAAGCATTCGGTCATATAATAGAGAGTTATAATATGTATGGAGTTTGTTTTCAAAATTATGTAAGACTCTTCATATGTATTAAACCTAATGAAATAGAAAAAAATATTTGCAGGAACAAACAAATTAGTAAAAATTTGACACTTTTCAGATGCTATTTTACATTATAGATTCTGTTCACTATTTGGTTTACTTTGCAACGATGATAGAAATGACAAAAATATGTATGGATGCATGTAACAATGTGAGTATTTGTGATAATTTTGTAAGTAAGCATAAGCAATTAATTGGCCAAAAAGGTTACCAAAGCTGAGACCGTAGCTTTCTAGATAGGTTCTATAGGAGTGGAGTCCCAGTGATCTGCATGTAATACAGGTATTGATACACCTACCATGGGCACCAGTCTCTTACCAATTTGTTAACATAGCTACATTGCAAAAATACACGTATATTATTAACAAACATACATACGTCTACGCAGTGACCGTATGTCAAGAGCATATAATTATATCACTATAACAACTTTGTATGTATCGTACCTTTGCAAAAATATCTTTGTCTTAGCCTTGTATGTAAGTACCTGCACTCGTATCTGCCATGGAGGTGTAGTGTGTCCTGCATGTTTGCGGGAAATAGGGTTGTTGACTTCTATGTGGTTATAAGAAAAGCACTATCTGAACTTTTCAATTACATCATTTTTCTCAATATTCCTGCTACAATATTAAGGTAGTTTCCAGTGTTACAAAAAAAAATATTTTATTTAATCCATTAGGTAGATTTTCAATAAATATTGGTCACGTATCTTTTGCTTTTTGAAATCAAGAAAAATTCACAAAGATGGAAAGCTTCAAAGTACAAGAGTAGGGGCTACTGACGTCCATTGCTGACGTCACACATTGCTAAGAATTATACCGAGGTGTGGTACCGTGTAAATCCAAAACACTGTATCTTAAGGCTTGTATTCATGCCAATAACCTTGACCATTTGGGCGGAGCTAACGACCCCTCTCCGCGCCTCACTCCGCGCAGCTCTCCGCTACCCGCATGCAACAGAAAAGAGAGGCGCGCTCGGCCCGCGCCTGCGCCGCCGGCATGCGTCGTCGCTTCGCCTAGTCTCGGCACAGAGTATCGAAATCACAGAAGGTCAAGTCATCGTGAAAGTTAAATTCATTTTTATTTGTACCTCATCAAAAGTGGTCAAATTTTGTTTTTATTTATTATCTATTGATATAGATGCACTTTGAGTATGTACTGTAGAAACTATACCTCTATTATAGATCAGCCTGGCTCGAAACATGAGGTAAACAACTTGATGTATCTTTTTAACTTAATTATATATAAATAAAAATTAATGGCTAAATGTGTTGCTAAGCGCAAAACTCAGGAATGGCTGGACCAATACGGATTTTTTTTTCGAATATTCGTTATAGTCTGAGAAAGGTTTCTATTAAGAGAAAAATGGTAGGTAGGTAGGTAAGGTAGGTATGTAGGTAAGAACTTAGAGTAAGGTAGATAGGTAGTATAATTATTACTAGTGTATGTCATATTATTTGTTTCATTTTTTATAAACAAATAGATTATAACTAAAATTCACTGAAATTTAACTTTCTTTCACCAAGTATTTTTATTCTTTTGGTTGGTTGAACTTCTTCGTCCTCATTTATTTCTCCGTGTTCACATACATTTATTTTTAGAAATATTGATAGCCATATAAAATCTTGTTCTATGTTTTCTTTTCGTCCTTCTTCGTTCTCGTTTTCTTCATTTTTCTCATCAATCTATTTTTCTTTCCTTAGTTCTATTTCCTTCTCTTTGTCGTTTTCTTCTTTCTCTTGTACATTATCTTAACTCTATCTCTCTATCTCAACTGGCGGCTTCGTCCGTACGAAGAGAAACCGGTGCATATCGGCTCAAGCCAGGCCTCGCTCAGACGAAGCGCACACACGCGCCTTGCTTGTAGTAGTGTACCTATCATAGCGCAGTTGTATGAAGCTTACCCTCTGTCCGTTTACTCTGTGCTATCTACTTTTATGCGAGGTAAGTAAAGTGATAGTTTATAATGAAATATGTAGATAAAACTTTAAACTTACCTTGATAATAAATGTATAACCTTTTGTTTGTAATATTTTTTTAGACCTCTCTTCATTCGTTTCTGCTTATTCCCATGTTTTACAAACTAAATTTAAACACTACTAAAACTGTAAAATACTATGAGTTTATAACACTAACAGTACTTATAGATACATAGAATACTTTTTAACTTATAAACAAGAATCAGAAATAAAACTTTTTGACGAATCGAAAGTCGGTTCAACTTTTTGATAATAAGTTTTATTTCACGCTTTTTAGTGGGTCGGTTTGTAACTTATCTAGTTACAAAAGCCAAAATGTCAACTACTTATCACTTTTTACAAAATATCGCTTTTCCCGGTGCAGAGCCGTTAATTTTTGAGGAGTTCTCCTGGTACATCACTATCAGCTCTACTTCACCATATGCATTGTGACGAGCATAAAGTGCTTAACATCTATATTCAAGTAATCTAATCGCAATCCACGAAATACTTATTATTGAGTAGTTTCGATGGCCATCTGGGGTCTTCGTCATCAGTTCCACTTCCTCAAATGGTGCTTTTCGAGAGAAACTAAACAAGGTCCTATAAGAAATACCCAAAACGCTATAGTTATGCCTATAATATTTGAAGAGTTCCCTCGATTTCTCCATGATTTCATCATCAGATCCAAACGTGACGACAATAGAACTAACTAGAATGTATATTCTTTCAAACAAAAAAAGAATTTTCCAAATCGGTCCAGCCATCTGCGAGTAATGAGTAACATCATAAAAAAAAGTTCAAGACGAATTGAGAACCTCCTCCTTTTTCTAAAGTCGGTTAAAAAGCTATTCCACTATTTACAAAATTATTTTTTGCAGTAATATTTTACGATATTATTTCGTAGTGCTTGAGCTCTCGCAACGCGACGTACGTCCACCTAGCAACACAATGCGCCCCGCACTGAATTTGTGGACGAGTGCGGGGGTGATGTAAACGCAGTCTTTAATTGGACGCATTTTTAATTTATTGCAATAAAAATAATACATGTTTGTAAAAAGTAACTAAACCAAATTATTTTCATTTGTATTGCAAAGCAGTAGTATATTTTTTATACTCTTTTGATAAGAAATTAAGGAGTAAAATGGTTTCATCTCAATGATTTGGAGGTGATTTGGCATTTTTTTTTCTTATTATGTGATACCGATAGAAAAATTGTGGCTAAACCAAATTACGGTTCATACCATGTAGATGACTAACAATTTTTTTCAGATGTAATTTCTCTGTAATTGCCGACGAAAAGTTGCTTCATCTGAATGCTTTTTTCAAGCTTTTTTCGAGACAGCAGCCTTAAGATACAGTGTTTTGGATTAACAACGCTCATTCGATTTATTATATTATAATATTAAGATATAATGTGATGAAATTAATAATAATGTAATAATAATAATGTGATGAAATTAATAATAATGTGAATAAATTAATAATAGTGAGATTAAATTAATAAAAATGTAATGAAATTTATAATTTAAAATTAATAATAATAATTTAATATTTGCATGCTGAATGGCGAAATATGGCTGAGCTGATGTATAAACACTTTCAACTTGTATATGTACTACCCATATTTGCAAAATAAAATTCTATTCTATTCTATTCTATTCTATTTTTTACCCTATTCTATCGTCCTGCATTCACACATTTTTTACTTTGTATGAAAAGTTCTGAGATATGACTATGCTAATAACACTGTATTTACTTAAAAATACAGTTTTACTATAACATAACACGGCAACTTAAGATACCGTGTACTACCAAAATAATTTTCGTGCGTTGCAAGATACAGTGTTTTGTCAAAACAAAGTAGCATGCTTGCGCGTTGCGGGCGCGCCAATCAGGAGCGAGAACCGGCGGCGATCTCAATGGTTATTGGATGATTTGACAGAGAACGAACGTACGACTGCCGGGAGCGGGGATCAGCTGTAATATTTTTTTGTGTAGAGACAGAGACCGTTTTCTTTATTTTCCAAGACTTTAAAGTTTTTGTGTAAAAGAATATATGAAACCGTGTAGTTGGTCTCATTTCCATAAGATGGTTAAAGAAATGAAAATTTCTTCTGCAGAGCTAGTGCATGACATGTACAAAATTTAAAAATTATTACGAATTAACTCATAAGTCAATGCCACTTCCTTATACTTCTTTCGATTTTGAACAATATATAAAGACGTAGCTACAAAACACGGAAGTGGCTGTAACTTACTCAAAAAGATATGATCGTCTTTTCAAAACCTTGTCTTTTGCTTTGAATATATAATCTACTTACACAGTTAATTTTTTTATGCACCTGCCATGTTATCTCTTTATCACCCGTGGCTGACTGGTAGAGAATGCCTAAGGCATTAAGTCCGCCTTTGTATATTTAATGTTGTATAAAGTTTTAATAAATAAATAAATCTAGAAGGTTTCCATATTTGCTAATGATTATGGAAGAAGAATATAAACAAATACATTTCTTGAAAAGAAAGGATGCACAAAATCTTTTAGTGAAATTGCAAATGGCAAACCAATCTACTCATTCATTACCTACTAATTTTGGTGTTCTTGTCGCTAAATTAATTTTGATGATTAATTATTATGTAAGTTCATACAATTTTATTGTCTTATTAGTTTTCTTATCTTCCAGTTTTTATATGAAACTGTAAGACTGATTCTGTTGCCATAATAGTTAAAAAAATATTTTACAAACTTTTTGTAAAATATCTATATACCTAATTGTGCACCTACGAGTCTTTTTAACTCGATATTTTATTTTTAAATACATATGATAGACTCCATCTAACAAAAAATCCGACTGCAAATTCCTATGATATATTTCTAGGCCCTGTTTTATCAGGTCAATATACTGTAACTCTAACACATACAGTGTATTGTCATAACAATTTCTTCATTTGCTTCTGACGACTATTATGGCAATACAAGTTATTCACGATTATTTGTTGTGTATATTCTACTTGTATATGAAACCTAGCGGGCTAGATTACTTATAAAATTACCTTTAATTTGATATCAAACACTGAATACTTTCCAAAGTAACTTTTGGAGTAATCTTCAAAAAACAGAAAAAAACTATTTTGCTCAATTTCTCAAATTTTGTTTTTTGTTGTTACAGTGTTTTGGATTGACACGGTACTGTGACGTCACGCGAAATTTCAACTCACTATATCGTCTTAATTTTTCAATTATGTGAAAAAATTAAAAATACGTGTCCAATGTTTTTTGTCAAACTACGTGACGGACTAAATAAAATATTGTAGGAAACTACCCTATTATAACATATATTTTTAATGCCACCTATATAAATAATTTAATAAATTTATATGGGAGCCTATTTTTTTCAGGAATTGGTTCCTGGATATATATTCTATTCTATTATCTTGTATTAGTTTAAATGTGTATCCTTTTTGTTGCAGAGTGATGCAACTTTAATGCTCCTGTCAGTTTTTACTTGGTTGTTGAAAGATATCTTGTGGCTTACTATGCTGGTGCATCAACTCGAGAAATTTAACTTGGCTATTCAAAATGTTCAAGATACTTGCGCAATTATTTTGAGTTCACATTGCTCAGGTAATTTTGTTGAATTATTTCACATATTTATAATGGATTGATCTTCAAGGTGTAGCAACGCTTGCTGAGATCGGTCTGTGGATCTTAACATATTGCGTTGGTCCCGGCTGTCATTTGTGAATCTTTGACAGTCGTTACAGGTAGTCAGAAGGCAGAAAATCTGACACTGGTCTTTTTTTAAATTAAAAATAGGTTCGCGTTTGACCACCATCACACCTGATGGAAAGTCATGATATGGTCGAAGATGGAGCACGCTTACCTAAAAGTAACCCATTCACTCTTGATGTAAAGACTCCTAGGTCTAGTCTGTGTTTCCCGATAGCTTATAGCTATCGGGAAACACAGACTCTGGCAAGGAATTACACTCCTGAGCCGTACACACAATGAAGGTATTCCCAAAACGTTTTTTGTGTATGTGTGGGATGTCCACCATGTAACGATGGCGCTTTGCCGTTTGTCTCGTAGTCCGATGATGGAATAAGCTTGGCGTAATTAGATTGTGTAATTCCATCGCACACTCCCTGAAATGTAACCGATAGAAAACCGATAGTTTTGCAACTCGTCGTCGATGTTCAAGGCTCTGGAGCTTTTCATGGAAAACTTCTTGCCAATTATCAAAGGCAGATGGTCCGGAGGGACGTCAAAGAGTCCTGAGTCGTCATGTTCCACGCGCGCCTCAAAAGCAGTCAGCAACAATGACGGGGTCCGATAGGGTCAATGCCTGCCAGGGTTGTGGGAATGTTTCAAAGCGATACCGTGGTCCTGGAACGCAAGTCCAAAAAATTAAATATGTATGTTTTGCCTACCCTTTGGCGAATGATACTTGCGCTTGACACAAAACGTTTACTTCTATATATTAACCTTCAAGCTATAAATATTTTACATCTTCTTTTTAATCCGAACATAAGCGAAAACTATGTCTATTTGTTTTGCTTTTACTCTTAAACCACCGAACCAATTTTGATACATAGATTTGTCGTAGGAAAAAACTATAATAAAGGATGCTTTTTAATAATTTTTGCGAATATAAGATAACTAGCTTCCGCCCACGACTTCGTCCGCGTGGAAATAATTTCCCCCGATTTTGAAACATTTTTCATTAGTGCTCCGCTCCTATTGGTCTTAGCGTGATGATATATAGCCTATAGCCTTCCTCGATAAATGGACTATCTAACACTGAAAGAATTTTTCAAATCAGAGCCGTAGTTCCTGAGATTAGCGCGTTCAAGCAAACAAACAAACAAACAAACTCTTCAGCTTTATAATATTAGTATAGATTCAGTATATTTAATCAGTACAATATAATGTTGTTGACATAATTTCATACATTTCACTCCTTGACAGCTGAGATGAAAGCACTCTGCAAGAACGTTCTGCGCTTGCGTCGAGCATCATTCAACAAGATACGTGTGTGTGGCCTGTTCTACATAGACGCTGCGTTACAATTAAGTCTGATGAGCTTTCTTACTGAGTACACTATTGTTTTGTTACAGTTTGAATTTTTGTAATTGTATCTTTAATAAATTAATTACTTATTTTGATTACCGGAGCCCAAGTATGTTGAGATCGGCTTCAAGTCTAGCTGCATCAGAATGCCGGTGTTCAACTCGGAGTGAATGCCTATCTGAGCTCTATAACCCTATAACTAGGTACGTGATGGACCTTTAGACTCATTAGAGCAATGGTACCCTTTGACTAATCTGGGACCAATTTGGGTTCTATATTGATAGAAACCTGAAGTCCTGAAGAAAATTTACCAAAGTATAGCAAAAATAGTGCTAACTTATCTGTCTGTTCTTTGAAATTAGTCTTCTTATTAGCGTGTTGATGGCAAGTATAATTATTTTATATTGGATTGGCCCAAAACTCGGCTATGCGAACTCCGCTCGCTGATGCAGACATAAAGTCGTCAAGAGTGCAGGTGACGGGCATGCAGAACAAGATAGAGGAGAGCCATTGTGTGTGGGGTCACGCCGCATATACATTTCAGATCTGAACCATCTGTAAATCCTCATCTGTAGTAGAAACACAATATTAATGATAGAAACTTAAATAAGTTTACGTCAATGTTACTTATCCGTTGGTAAATTTGATATTCTAGACCTTTCGAGGACGATATTTTTATCTTTCGCGGACCGCATAATTTTTCCTGTAGCGGACCATCACTGGTAAAGGTAGGGAATGCTTTAGAGCAAAAACTTGTGACGCCAACGGTCAGATTTAGTTCGTTTTATTTCTATATTTTCATCAAATACTTTATATAAGTACAGTTGCAACCCCCTGTAATAAATTAAATGAGTAAATGACTTTTTTGCAAATCGGTTAAAAATACTTTTAATCGTACTTTTTTTTGCAAAAAAGTATTAACTGGATTAGGCGAGTGTTTTCTAACAGGCTTTCCTGAGAAGACAATTCAAAGTTTTAAGTCCTTACAATGTATATACTGGTCAAATAATATGAGAACCTTGTAGGTTAATCTTTGAGGTGCTCTTTTGAATTATAATAAATTGTACTTTCGTGAAAAGATGAATTTTATATTATGATGCTTGAGTATTTACCAAAAGTTGTTACCTTAGTAGCTGGTCATCAATAGTTTCTAGATCTGTCCAGAGCTAAAATAAATAAAAAATAAAATAAGCCTTTATTGCTGTTACTTATACAATGGTTAACCTTATAAACTATTTCTTATTTATTATACTTGACATTTACATACTAATTATTTTTACATAGCGGCAATCGGTTCACATTTTATTTTTCCTGTAACAGCTTATCCTGCGACAAAGGCCTCCTCCAAAGACTTCCATAATTCTCGATCCTTGGCTATACGGGTCCATTCAGGGCCTGCTACTTGCCTTATGTCATCTTCCCAGCGTTTACGCTGTCTCCCTTTGCTTCTTTTATCGCCCCTTGGGTACCACTCTGTTATTAACCTGGTCCACTTTTCCTTTGTGTCCCGCAACATATGTCCCGTCCATCGCCATTTTAGCGTTTTGCAAACATTGTGCGCATTTTTGAATTTCGTTTTGTTTCTTATTGTATCCAACTTTACCTTGTCTCTCCTTCTTACGCCAGCCACGCTTTGTTCAATGCTGTTCTGGCACACTTTTATTCTATTTGATAATTGTTCTGTTAGGGCCCATGTTTGGCAGCCGTATGTTAAGCAAGGGAGTATACACATGTTATACACTTTTCTTTTCTCTTTGATAGGCATGTCCTTGTTTTTCATGACTTCGCTGAGTGACCAATATCTCTTCCATGTATTGGCTATCCGTCTTTCAATCACTTTGTGCATGGTGTCTTCAGCGGCTATGAGCTGTCCTAGGTATACGTATTCTTCGACATATTCTATCCTCTCTGAGTTGACTATGATGGTATGCGTCTGTGAAGAGTTAGTCATAATCTTTGTCTTTGCCGTGTTCATTGTAAGTCTAGCCTTCGCGCTTTGATCTGACAGTTGTTGTAACATTTGCTCTAATTTAATTGGACATTCTGCAAATAAGATCAAGTCGTCTGCAAATCGTAGGTGGTTTAGTTTTTCACCATTTATGTTCAGGCCTTCGTGATCCCATTGTAGATTCCTGAATATCATCTCTAGAGCCGCCGAAAACAACTTAGGAGAAATTGGGTCTCCTTGCCGGACGCCTCTAGGAAATTCTTCCCCCGTAGTTTCAAGCCTGATTTGGGCTGTGCTTTTGGAGTAAACTTTCCGGAGTATACGTATGTACTTTTTGTGTATTCCCTGTATACGTAGTGCTTCCCAGATATACTCATGTTCCAAGGAGTCAAAGGCTTTATTATAATCAACAAATCCCAAATAGTATTTTTTATTATATTCTTTATATTTTTGTAGAACCTGCCTTAGAACATGTATATGGTCTATAGTTGAATATTTACTGCGGAACCCCGCCTGCTCTCTTGGTTGGTTTTCATCTAGGGTAGAAGTAATTCGTGACAGAATTATTTTTGAGAAGACTTTGTAGACATTGGACATCAAACTTATAGGTCTGTAATTACCTATATCTCCTTTATCTCCTTTTTTATGTAATAATATTATTGTTGATTTAGTCCAGTCTTCAGGGATAATTTCAGTCTCTATTATTTTGTTAAATATATCCGTTAATATAGGACCAATGACTGGTATAGTAGTTTTTAACACTTCATTTGTGACTTGATCGGCACCTGGTGTCTTGTCTGTCTTTTGCGTATTGATTGCTCTAATTGTTTCTTCAGTTAATATTTTAGGGATTGCTTCAGAATCTTTATTATTTGTTTCATTTGTTGTTTCTTTTTGGTTTTTGCTTTGGTAAAGCTTTCGATAATAGTCTGTAGCTGCCTTTAGTATTTCTACTCTTTTGTTTGTATAATTGTTATCTATGTTCTTTACTTTTAGCATCCAATCTTTTTTACTGTTCAGTTCCTTTATTGCTTTTTTAATGCCACCGGTTCTTTCTATATATTTCTTTAATGTGGAATGCCTTTTAATTTTCTTGTCTTTCCTGATGTTTTGGTTGATCTTTTTGCTGAGTTCAGATATTTTAGGGCGGTTAGCTTTCTTTTCTTTCTGTTGTAATAATTCCTTCCTTTCTTGTAATAACTGGTATGTCTCATCTGAGATTACTCTTTTACTCTCTGCGTTTGTTTTCTTCGTTTCTGTTCTCAATAGGTTTATAATCTTCTCGTAGTGTTCCTGAATAGAAAGTGGTTCCTTTGTTTCATTATTTGTTAGTTCCTGTAGTTTATTCAAAAGTTGAGTGGTATTACCCGTACATACAATAGCTGAATTATTTGTATGAAATTGTCTTTTGGTCTTTACTTTTGTTTCTGTTAGTTTTGCACGAACCATTTTATGATCCGAATTGAAATTCAGGTGGTGTATGACGGATATGTCTTTAATGATTTTGGCATTGTTAGACATAATGTTACCTACTTTTAGGTTGCACTATTTAAAAAACTAGAATTTAGTTATGGTACCTAGGTATAGGCAATAGATATTAGTACAGAACACAATCGTCTGCAACATGGACTTAAACGTACACGAGCTATAGGGTGTACAATAGTATAGGTACAAAGTGCAATAGTTAGGTTTTAGTGCTTAGATTTAGGATTTATGCAAGTTTTTTACATCCACACAAATAGGTACGCTCAACAAGCGCCAATCGCGCACACAATCACAAAAATGGACTCGCCCACCACGTGCGGCAAGAAAAATGTTGATGCTAAGATAGGCTGGTTTTAGTGCTTAGATTTAGGCTTTAGGCAATTATTTAGACCCTTCGATAAGCTATTTAGACGCCAATAGCACACACAAACACAAAAATGGACTCGCCCACCACGCGCGGCAAGAAAATTACGTATTGTATTTCGAATATTTTAGGCAAGCTGATCGAAATGTTCGAGCGAAACCAACTAGGCTATTCACACAAATAGAAATAAGTAGATAGGCATCGTGGAATAGGCAGGAATATAGGAAACGGGCTTACTTCCCTCGGGCTAGACCTCTGGTGCACGTGTAGGCGATGATTTTGTTGCCTGCTTGCGTAGTCCGAAGGCCCCGTGGGTGACTGAAGAACAGCATACGCGCCAATCTTGTCCTTGATAGCTTGATAACCGTCGTATCCGGTCTCCACGCGCGTTTATTCTCGAACGTTCTTTTAACTTCGGTCTTTAGGTAGGTATTGGATTGTTTGTAGGTTCGAAATTTATCTTAGACGGTCGCCAATTTTGTTGGGAATATAGGGGTCACTTCAATGATAGGCGAGTCTACTCTTTTGAATTATAATATTAGAAATTATTACTCTACAAACTTATTATAAATTAGACGCGGTGCGTAAGTGCGTGTACGCATGCGCTTGATTGTGGCCCCGAGCAGACTGCTGGCGGTTGGCTCGCGGCAGGGTTGGATTTATGTATGTTGAAAAAGATAGTACAAACAAATGAAAAGGATAGTATTTATAAAAAAAAATATAGTACACTTTATTTATTTTTAATAATTTAACATATAACAGTCATTAAAATCAACACCCGTTAAGGCAAACTTTACTCCTCTTCTAAGTTTATCTTTATCATATCAGCCGGTATACTATAGTAGTCTTTGATCATATCATAGTTCTTGAATATTACTATTAGTTCTTTCTTCATCCTTGGCGTTTAATCTCATCAACATATCCTCAGTAGGAATAAAATCAGTAAAATTCCCACTTTTGCTACCGCTTTTGATAGCGTCACAACTTCACAAGACAATAAAATGGCATTTTAAATACAAATAATTATAGTACAAAATCTAACCCTGGGAAAGAGAGAAGTGTACTTCGGAAGATAATCGGGGAATCCCAAGTCATCAACACAGAAAACCTTGAAAGTTCGGAATCCGGTCGGAATATTCATAATTATGACGTAAAACTAAGCATTCGGGAGCAAACTTTAAATTATAGTATGTTAGCGTACTATCCTTAGATGTGGATAGTATATAGTACAAAAAGCGAAATTATAGTATAAATACTATAATTATAGTACAAAATCCAACCCTGGCTCGCGGCGAAGCGACGCGCCAGGCGGGCCCCCGTCCCCCGCGTCCCGCAGGCTCACGTTGTAGGTGCACAGTGGGTTTGCCGTAGTGACACGCACAGTGTACGTTAACATTGTGGAATATTATTATTATTATATTATTAATCCTCTTTTAATGCATTCAAAACCACATATATTACACATGTTTACGGTTAATCCGAAACTATTAAAAAAAGTTTATGAGAGAAATACGAAATAACTTTTTGCAAAGAACTTTAATAGTTGAATAATCAGAGTAAAACGTAAACATCCTTTGTAAAAATGTCCACTGACCTGCGTAAGACTAAATGGCAACGTCACATAGCGCGTGTGTTAGAAGTGATAGATATATAGATATAAACATATATTAAACATGATTACTAGGTGTTTTATAGAAATAATTAGTAGTCTGTATAGCAATATCAGTTTATTAATTTACCACCGGTTCGGAAAGTAGTTATCTATGGAGAAGAGCCGGCAAGAAACTCCACAGTTACTCTTTTCAAAACATCGTCACTTTCACATAATTTCAAGTAAAAATTAACACAATATTATTAGGACACCGATACAACAACATAATTCTATATATAAAAATATTATAAAATATTAATAAAAGTTAGAAACAACACAAGTTCACTTAACTTAGGTCCGTTCGGTGTGACTGCTCCAGAGCGACTGAGAGTGACTGTCTCTAGAACGACTGAGCGGCGGCTTTTATACACAGTGGTAAACAAGTGACGTCACATCGTACGATTTTAAAACAGATTTGTTAACCTTTGTATTTTAACATTAAGCTATGATTAAATGATATAAAAATACAGTAGATATGTTGAAATTAATTAGTTCAATTACATATTAGTCTTACGATGACAGATGATTCAACACACAAAGAAGGGTTATTTCTAAGTAACAAATTAGTGTTTTATACAATAAAGTTATTAGATTAATGTGAATATCTTTAGCAAAATATGATATTAATTATATAATATAATAATCAGTTACTATTATCTAACACGGCCATACTGACATGTACTTCGTTCTCGAAGTACAATTATAATATTCTAACACGATTATTTCAACGTACAATTTAGGTACATATTATTAGAATAAACCAATAAGTAAGAAAAAATAAATTAGCAACATCTGCAATGCCACAATATTTCGTAATCATTATTACTTCGCAACGTATATCAATAAGTCATAATCACATTAAAAATCAATAATAGACAAAGCTAAATCACCCGCGTTCAGAGAATGTCTGACAACAGTTAAGGCATTTCATCGGTCATAATAATTACGAAATATTCATAATACAATTCACGTGAAATAATAATAACAGCATAACAAAAACAGTAGTGTTATGACTTAACTTCTCATACAATATTTCGTTTTCATCATACAATATTTCGTTTTCATCATACAATATTTCGTTTTCATCATACAATATTTCGTTTTCATCATACAATATTTCGTTTTCATCATACAATATTTCGTTTTCATCATACAATATTTCGTTTTCATCATACAATATTTCGTTTTCATCATACAATAATTCATTTTCATCATACAATCATTATGTTATTGTACATAATCCATCATTATCGTACAATAAGCCATCATTATTTCATCGTACAATAATCCATCATTATCATCATATAATAATTCATTGTCATCATATAATAATTCATTGTCATCATATAATAATTCATTGTCATCATTTAATAATTCATTGTCATCATTTAATAATTCATTGTCATCGTATAATAATTCATTGTCATCGTATAATAATATACATAAAGTCTTTCATTGTACAATTATTTTTCTTCACTTATATCGAAACAGTATACATTATATAGAGATTTTATAAGATAAAACAGTACCATTCAAATATAAAATAAAAAAAAAAAAACAAAAAATACATATCAAACAAATTTAAAGTGATAATAACCCACATTCAATGTAAAAATAATTAGTAGTACAATAAAACAATAGTCAAATAAAAAGGAAAATCGAAAACCAAATTGGTATGGAATAATAAACATCAAAGATTTATGACATCTAAATTTAAAAAAAAAAAAATTAAGCAATAAAATAAAAAATGTGTAAAAATGTTAACAATATGTCATCTAATTGTAAAATAAAATGTCTGTTCTGTATGCTAAAACTATGTTTGTATGTGTGCGTACCGTGACTGCGTCTCGGTACTTTAACCTGTGTCTATGTGAATAAAGCAGTGTGACATTGACTAGCGTGATTAATGGTTGTCCGTAACTCCCGCATATCTAACAGTGGCGACGAGTTGAAAATTACCCTCAAGTGCAAAAATGACATCTTTTGGCGTTTCTTTTGGAATTTTAACTAATTTCGACCATACATCACAAAATTGGACGAGCTACAAATCTCGTTTACAGCAATGGTATATTGCCAACGATTTAACGGATGAGTCGGACAAATTGAAGGTCAAACGGAGGGCAATTCTAATTAGCGCCCTCACCGGACCTACTTATATGCTAGCAAGGGATCTGGCGCTGCCGAAAAAGTTGGAAGAAACCGATTATGAAGAAATTCTCAAACTTTTAGACCGTCATTTCGAGCCTAAACGACTCGGATTCGCGGAGAAGTCGGTTTTTTACGCGGCGGTACAACGATCAGACGAGAGTCACACTCAATGGGCGGCCAGAATTAGGGGATTGGCGGCACACTGCGGGTTCAAGAACTTGGAGGAAGCTCTGCTCGACAAGTTCATCATGGGCATGTCGGCAGGACGCAAGCGTGACAAGCTCTTCGCCCAGGACCAAGCGGACTTGACCCCCGCGAGCGGTTGAACTAGCGGAGAGTGTGCGGTGTGCTCGGCTCGCCGCGCTCACCGCTGCGGGGCCGAGCTTCGCCAGCGGCGGCGACGACGGCTCAGTGTTCGCGGTTAAGGATAAGTGCAGTGTGTGCGGGTATTCCAATCACAAATCAAATCAGTGCCGTTTTAAAAATTACAAATGTAAAAAGTGTAATAGCAAGGGTCATTTAAGAAAAATGTGCCCAGGTGATGTAAAAGTGAAGTATGTGGAGCGAGGTTCGATGGATGACGAGGACGACAACCGTAAGTTGTGCTTTAGTATTCGCTGCGAAAAAGGTCAACCCATGGTGGCTAGTGTCAATGTAGGTGGGCTAATCCTGGAGTTCGAGATAGATAGTGGTTCTGCGGTTAGTATTATTTCACAAAATACCTATGACCAGCATTTCAGCAAAGTACCGTTATTAACTACCGATAAAAAACTATTTAGTTACACTGGTAATCATTTAGAAACAATTGGTTTTATTAATTTAGGCATTCAGTATTCCAATATAAGTCGGACACTTAGTTTGTTTGTCGTTCGTAACGGAGGGCCGCCATTGCTAGGCCGTGATTTTATAACCAACTTTGGATTAGAATTGACTCCAATAATTAAATCTGTATACAACTCGACCGATAAAACAATATTAGACGAATTGGTTTCTAGATACCCTTGTGTATTTTCCGGTAAATTAGGTAGATTTAATAAATACGAAGTGGAATTACATTTAAAACCCAACTCGAAACCAATATTTTTCAAAGCTCGGCCGGTACCTTACGTATTGAAGGACAAAATTAACTCAAGACAAAGTCGAACTTGATCGATTAGTAGAATTAGGAGTTCTACTGCCAGTTCAACATTCCGATTACGCGTTACCGATAGTTCCCGTGTTAAAAAAAGACGGTGGAATTAGAATTTGCGCAGATTATTCCGTTACCATTAATAAGCAGCTTCTAATTGATAATTATCCGTTGCCAACGGTCAATGATTTATTTGCTAAATTGTATGGAGGTGTTCAATTTAGTAAAATTGATCTTTCTAGTGCTTATTCACAATTTGCTCTTATGGAAAAATCACAAAATATGACTTGTATCAATACACATCGGGGACCATTTAAATACACTAGGTTAGTGTTTGGTTTATCGAGTGCACCCGCGATTTTTCAACGTGCTATGGAAATGTTGTTATCTGGGTTAGAGGGAGTAGTTCTTTTTCTTGATGATACATTGATAACTGGGGTGAATAAAAAACAGCACATGGATAGGTTAGTTGCAGTATTAAAAAGGTTAGAAGATGCAGGCCTTACTATACAACATAGTAAATGTGAGTTTTTTAAAAATGAAGTAAATTATCTGGGGCATACCATTGACAAAAATGGCATAAAAAAATCACCAGATAAAGTCAAAGCAGTTTTACTAGCGCCCAGGCCACATAATGTTTCTCAGTTGCAATCATTTTTAGGATTAACTAATTACTATCGCAGTTTTGTACCTAACGCTTCAGCTATACTTTCACCTCTATACAATCTCCTACATAAAAATTCCAAGTGGGAATGGACAGAAATACACGAAAATGCATTTAAAAAAATCAAGCAGCAGTTGGCATCGGATACCGTGTTGGCATATTTCGATCCGTCAGCTAAGTTGATATTGACGGTGGATGCTTCTCCTTGCGGGCTAGGCGCCGTGCTGTCGCAGGTCGGTAATGACGGGGCTGAGCGCCCTATTAGTTATGCGTCTAGAACTTTAACCACTGCAGAAAAAAAATACGCACAAATACAGAAAGAAGCTACGGCGATTGTTTTCGGGGTAAAGCGGTTTCATCAGTATTTGTATGCACGAGCGGTGCCTTTCACTTTACGAACTGATCACAGACCATTGTTAACGATCTTCGGCCCTCACCGTGGTATACCGGAGATTTCAGCGAATCGGC
This sequence comes from Tholera decimalis, assembly GCA_943138885.2. NCBI lineage: Eukaryota > Metazoa > Arthropoda > Insecta > Lepidoptera > Noctuidae > Tholera > Tholera decimalis. Next base: position 6,732,172 of record OW964570.2, on the reverse strand, counting down.
TACAACGGTATGCAATATTTTTATCTGCATACAATTATTTAATCGAGTATGTTAGCAGTAAAAACAACAGTGCTGATTATCTATCGCGCGCGCCGTTGCATAATGAGTCATCAGCTGACTCGAGCTCATATTTGAATCGGGGAAGTGAAGGCGCGGGGACGAGCGTCCAGTGCACAGCTGATGACCGCGCCGCTTATGTTTACTTTGTCGTCGATGGCGGGTTACCAGTTACTTTAGGGGATTTACAACGTGAAACTGAGCGTGATTTAATTTTGAGCAAAGTTAAACGTTATGTTAATTTAGGTTGGCCAAGGAAGGTATATGAAACTGAATTAAAACCGTATTTCTACTGTCGTAATCAAATTGCCGTTGAAAATGGGTGTTTAATGCGGGGCCACAAGGTTATCATACCAGAAACGTTAAGGAGTAAAATTTGTAACGAATTGCATAGTTCTCATTTTGGAATTGTAAAAATGAAAGCAGAAGCGCGAAAGCGGTTATGGTTCCCGGGTGTAGACAGTGCACTGGAGCGGCTGGCCGGCGCGTGCACCGTGTGCAGCGCGCTGCGCCCCGCGCCCCCTCGCGCCCCTCTAGCGCCCTGGCCTCACCCGCCGCACGCCTTCTACAGAATACATTTAGATTTTTTGGGCCCATTTAACAATCAAATGTTTTTAATAGCTGTTGATGCTTATAGTAAGTGGGTTGAAGTTTTTATTATGTCTTCATCGTATGGATCGAAAGCCGTCATCGAAAAGCTTATCGATTTAATGTCGCGAGTAGGTATTCCGCACACTTTAGTAACTGATAACGGTACCTCGTTTGTTTCGCAGGATTTTAAGGAGTTTTGTTCAAAAAACGGTATCACTCACAAGCTTTCCCCGGTATATCATCCGTCTAGTAACGGACAAGCAGAAAGTGTTGTAAAAATAGTTAAAAAGGGTCTCAAAAGTATTATAATCGATAATACAAATAAAAATCAATTACAGTTACGGATTTCTAAATTTTTGTTTGATTATCGGAACTCCAGGCATAGTACCACTGAAAAGTCACCGGCTGAGCTAGTGTACGGGCGGCCGCTACGTTCGCGTCTTGATTTGTTGTCCCCGGTGGGTGCGCCGGCGTCGGCCTCGTCGTCCACCAGTCTCACTCATACAGTCGAGCGTAACCAGTGCTTACAGGCCAAATACTTTAAAGGAAAGCTTAGGAAAGAATTCAAAGAAAATGATTTAGTGTGGATTACTAAAAATATGAACAATAAAAAGTTTATTTGGATCGAAGGAATTATCAAAAGGAAGATAGGAAAGGTCATGTACGAAGTTTATGTACCTGATTTGGACTGTATGGTAAAAAGGCATTTGGACCAAATTCGAGGGCATGGTGAAGGTCAAGGTTCATCATATTACGACACGATTCCCGACGTTCCGCACGTTGCTACAGATCAAACCATTAACTCCAACGACTCAGATTTAGTGGTTTGTGATACCCCACCCCCCGCACAAGAGTCAATCTCATCAACCCTTACCAGTACGCCCTTAGAAGAGAGTGAGGAGGGAGATGGAAGTAGAAGGGATATGTCCTTTGCCACGCCTGAATCCGACGCCTCGCGTGATGCGCCGGCAACACCTGTGCCCGCGATTAACCCGCGCCGTCTGGCCCTGTCACCAGACAACTTTTCTCCTTAGTTTTTAAGTTTTTAGTTAATCATGTTCTTTTGTTGTTAGCCGGGGTATTTCTTAATTAATGGGAAGGGAATGTTCTGTATGCTAAAACTATGTTTGTATGTGTGCGTACCGTGACTGCGTCTCGGTACTTTAACCTGTGTCTATGTGAATAAAGCAGTGTGACATTGACTAGCGTGTTTAATGGTTGTCCGTAACTCCCGCATATCTAACAATGTCAAAGATAAAATTTATAATTATACTAGAGATAACAACAAAATCACAGTATTCATGGATAGTTGAACTTTCCACACACCGCTCGGCTGGTCTGACACATCAGTACAAGAAGTATTTATCATATTTGTAATGAAAGTAAATGGTATTAAGGACTTTTTTTTCTTAGACATGAAAATATAGCAAGAGCAACTTGTTTGTGTAACGGAGTGGATCCAAAAAAAATTCTGTGACAGTGCTGTTATAAATTGCTCACTGATTATATACTTAATAGTATTCAAATAAACATTGGAGAGAAAAAAAACTGTCAATAGAAATATTAAAAGAAAACAAAGTTATAGTTAAAACTAAACAGAAATGCATTTTTTTTTTAAACAAATATATGTCAATATATGGTGGTGGTATTACAAATTGTAAATTGTATCACATCTTGTGAAAATCTATACCATTTCTTAAACTTATTAGCAAAATTGTATGGGATGCTGAAGTTCTGTTCTTCTATTCAAATCATCATTGAGAAAAAAAAAAAATTATTGTAATCAACTTAAGTTAGGAAACACGGGATTCATCTAGTAACTGAAAATGGCAATAATTGCGGAACTAAGTTCAATGAATCTGTACTTGAGGAACATTCTAAAATTGAATCTCGCCTCAAAACTAGTTATAAAGAGAGATCAATGCCTATGTGACCTAATTTGACTATTGAAATAAATTATTTGGCAACATTTTAAAAACCATTTCAGATTATTTAATAATTAGCGACTACGGAACCCATAATGAATTTTGTTTTCAATTGTGATAAGTGTAAGTCTCAAAAATTCAAATTAAATATTCCCTATACAAATCGTGACGCATTACTACCTCACAAGTTTGTCAATAAGTGAACAAACATCAAGTTTTCTAAATGATATAAATTATCATCATTCTGAAATTTGAGTCAAATTATTTGTGATTTCTGTATAAAAATGAGTTACAAATGGTGTACTTTATCAAAACGTATAAATACTTCAGTAAAAACCACACAACATTTATTTAATAAAAAACAAACCGGTTTTGGACTTATACTTCTCACAATCAACGAGAAATCAAGTAAATAGCCAGGAAAAATATCTTGGAAGATCGCTGAACGACAGGCTCAATTGGAAAGTACACATTGATCGTGTTAAAACAAAATTAAAAACATTGATAGGAGCGTTATGCAAATCTACAGAATATCGAAAAAAAAGAAGTGCCTGATTCTTAGTAAAATTTCATATTGAATACTTAATCGAGAGATGGGGATCAGCTTGTAAACCTAATCTTAACAAAGAAAACAAAAAAAGAATCATAAAATCCTTATTTCACTATCAGTATCTTCATCCAACTAAGAAAAATCATTAACAACATCGCCATTAATTCATTACAACTGCATATCAATAAGTTGCAGCTAATGACTAACAAGTGCATAGACTAATTACGGGAAAATTACTATATTATTTGTGTACGGCTGTACTTTGGTCTGCCGGAGGATTTGAAACGAAATAATAGTGTCAATATCTTCAAAAATAAACTGAAGAAACATGTTCGAACAAAGTAATATATCGCCTCCAACTTTTTCAAGAGTGAACACTACTTAATAATTATTATTCAAATATATACAATACTTTGTATCTCATTTTAAGTGAATCATAATGTTATTATGAGAAGTAAATGACATAAAGAACTTTCCAAGAAACTTTCTCAGAGAAATTGTGATGATATAAAGCCGAATACATTTTTTTTTTCATATTTATGTGAAAACTACTATTATTTGAACAACCCATGATAAGTGTACTTAGTTGGAAGTTTTAATATTTTTCAGCTCAGGAGAATAAAAATCTAAATTATTTTTGGAACATCTCCGATCACTATGGCGTCAATTTTTAGGCATATTTTTACCGTGTGCTTTCACAAAATTAGTATCCATTATCATAGATCTCTATCGAGTACAGTGTACAATTGTAATAAATCCTTTAACATAATGCGAAAAGTAAACGAAAGTAAACACCATAACATTAGTAACATTATGTCAGACGGAGTGACATTGACAAGTGGGCTTTTGGGAAAAAAAAAATCGATATTCTTTTATAAAATAATCGACTATATCGACAACTTTTTAAATCTCAATGAATCTATAGTCAATACTTATTTTTGAGATCAAATTAGATCATCAGTATTTATTACAATTGTCGTACAACGAATATATGTAATACAACATACTATTTTCATTATATCCGAGAAAAAGTTTAAATGTTGATCACCATACCGTCAGCACGTTTGCGCCATAAGAATATGCATAAAACTTGACGAAGAAAAAAAAATATCGATACTTATTACATTTCCTCGATAATAATCGTTACAGTTTAAAAATAATGATTCTACATTTACCGATATATTTCCTTTAGTCAATTTATATGGATTACTTATAATAACACTTTTTTTTAAATATAGCCTATTGGTTCAACGTTATTTAGTAGTTTCTTTTTCTTACTTGACTCCCGTTATGATGTTGGTCTATCCAATTTCTTTGCAAAGTGTTTTGATTCCATAACACCATCAGGCTGCACCGCTGTCACTGAACTGGAAGCGCCGCATAATCATCTGAACGGCGGCAACAGCCCGAGACAGCATCACGGATGAAGAGGCCTTCCAATATTGCAGGATTCATTCTGAAACTTTCACTTCAATGCATTAGTATTTGGGCAAGAGCGATATACATACATGTACCTTCTACTTGAAATAAAGGCCTAAAACAAATGTACAGCTAACCAAAACTAACTTGCAAGAAAAGTAACTGCAAAACAATCTGACAATAGTGACGTTTTAAAAAAAAAAAAAAAAAAAATCACATGGGCTATGAATCTAACCTCAATACCGAAACAAAATAAGTGGGCTGTGAACTATCCCACTTCTGATGTTAGAAGTGATAGATATATAGATATAAACATATATTAAACATGATTACTAGGTGTTTTATAGAAATAATTAGTAGTCTGTATAGCAATATCAGTTTATTAATTTACCACCGGTTCGGAAAGTAGTTATCTATGGAGAAGAGCCGGCAAGAAACTCCACAGTTACTCTTTTCAAAACATCGTCACTTTCACATAATTTCAAGTAAAAATTAACACAATATTATTAGGACACCGATACAACAACATAATTCTATATATAAAAATATTATAAAATATTAATAAAAGTTAGAAACAACACAAGTTCACTTAACTTAGGTCCGTTCGGTGTGACTGCTCCAGAGCGACTGAGAGTGACTGTCTCTAGAACGACTGAGCGGCGGCTTTTATACACAGTGGTAAACAAGTGACGTCACATCGTACGATTTTAAAACAGATTTGTTAACCTTTGTATTTTAACATTAAGCTATGATTAAATGATATAAAAATACAGTAGATATGTTGAAATTAATTAGTTCAATTACATGTTAGTCTTACGATGACAGATGATTCAACACACAAAGAAGGGTTATTTCTAAGTAACAAATTAGTGTTTTATACAATAAAGTTATTAGATTAATGTGAATATCTTTAGCAAAATATGATATTAATTATATAATATAATAATCAGTTACTATTATCTAACACGTGCATCGACGCGGCCTCTGGGCGGACTCGAACGAAGCGGGGCGGCCTGTTCGATTTTAACTAAGAAAAATCTTCAAAAATATTGACCAAATTTTTGGTGTGTAGCCTGAAAATAAGACATAGTAAATGTAGTTTCATTTAATGTCTCTCGCTTTTATCAATGTTGTATATATTAGTTATTTAATTAAATAATGTTCTTAAGAAAGTGACGATTTTGTTATGAATAAAATATCTGTAAACGTAATTCAGTTCAATATTCCTACCTGCCGGTTAATAAAGCGATTTCATATTATGACATACCCACATAATTATGAAAATTTTTACTACCCTGCCATATAGGTAGTGGCTCGTGGCTCGCTTGAAAGTAATTCGCAGAATTTGTGAAAGGTACTCCCTTCGGGGACAAAGGTATCTTTACTAGAAGTTCCCACACCAGTCAGGAGCCTTGTTATAGATAAATGTTTGTTGTTGTTAAATTCAAGCTAAAATTAGTATATTAAGAGAGCCTTAACAAATAATATCACTTTATTTAAAAAAATGAAAAACTAAATCGTAAATGTAATATCTAACCTGAAAAAAGAAATACCAACTAAAAGAGAGTGTTAATACAGGCCAATATTAAATAATAATAAATAAATAAATACAAAAAAAAGAATCACAGAAATGCAAATTGCAGTAACACAACTGTATAGTTACTTATAAGACACATCAAATTTAACTTTAACTCAGCGTCGACGTAAAACAAACCGCACGCTCGTATCTTGCTGAACGATGTCTGACGCAAGCGGAGCATGTTTGTGCATATCTTCTTCTCCGTTTCTGAAAAAAAGTATTGAGTAAGATGAAAAATAAGAAGCTGAATAATAACAGCTGTACGGGTCGCTGGCTGAGACCGGTCATGTCCCAACTAAATCTGTTTACATTATGGTGTCGATGATTTTGGTGCACGGTAAAACTCTAATGAGTTTATGCTAGCACCAACTTAAATGCAAAATGTGTGTGAACTATGGAACAAAGTAATAAAATTAAAAAGATTATATATCCAAACAAATATACAAAATTATGTACTAAAATACAAACTACAATAAAGCATCTAAAAATTGATCCTCAACGCTGTCGGCTGGCAACGTACCCAAGATACTGGCGGCATTGCCTCATTGTATGGCAATGTTTAGCCGTTGACCAAAGAAATAGCCAGCCGCGAGAAGCGTCAACGAGCCTTTTCGATATTTCTTTAAAAAGGCTGTGAGCACACGGGCCTCATGGTCCGAGAGTTTCGAGCCCAAACGGCTCGAAAATATAGTTATCACCGAGATGACTATATTTACGCCGCTTGAGGATTTCCGCAGCCGCAGCGGGAGCGCCAGCACAACATGATGAACTGGGAAGATGGGATGGCGCGACAGTATCGACACAAATAAATAAAGTAATAAATAAATAACTACGTTGGGGTCGGCTTTCAGTGGAACCGGATGCAGCTGAATACTTCTGTGTTACATGGAGCGACTACCAGTCTGACCTCCACCACCCAGTAGCTGGGTAACACGACACCCCTTGGCCAGAACAGTGTCCGATTTTCTGGCTTCTGAGTACCTGTAACGGCTGTCAAAGATATCCCAATAACAGCCGGAACCAACGGCTTAACGTGCTTTCCGAGGCACGGGGGTATCATACCGCCAACTAACAAACTTCGAGCTACTACTGAGAAAATTCTTATAGAAAAACCCAACAGCACTTTTTGTCCGAACTGGGAATCGAATCCGAAACCTCAGCTCAGCAGTCGCAATTGCAGCCACGGGACCAACGAGGCAGTTGGCGATTAATACTGTCATGAAATATGTATTTTAACTTATCAAGATCTTAGACTAAATAAACAAATTAGGGCAATTACCAGAGCAAGCCGACTTCGAAGTGAGTATGAAAATATCTTGTAAACTATGTACGGTAGAGTAGATTTTTTCACATTTATAGATCAACATTGTTTGGCAAACCAAAGTCTTCACCAACCAAAGGAACATGATTATTGCACAGATAACTTTGTCCTGTAATAAGTTAATCAATATTAATATGGCATTATTGGAAAAAAAATATCTCTACACACTTCTGTGTTCACTACCACATATGGCCCCATATGTGGTAGTGAACACAGAAGTGTAGTGTAGTGTAGTGTAAGTATACACACACTTGGGGACACATGAATCTAACGAAAACTAGAATTGCAATGCTTAATATCTAGCAAACGGATCATTGAATCAAAAATTCGTTTTATCATACTCCCATTAGTTTTGAACGACCTATCCAACGATACGACGAGGTAAATAAAAATTTCTTTACGTGTAGCGGGAGTATCCAAAAAATATCTTTTTTATAATTTTATTTTACCACTTTGACGAAGTGATTAATATACATTTTGGCATGGATATACATACCCATGCCAAATTTCAGCATTATAGTAAAAATAGATTATGAGTTAAGCCGTGGACAGACGGACATAGTGAAACTAAATGAGCTCCTTGTCGACTACAAAACCCTAAAAATTGGTTATAACATCAACACTTTTGCACATCATTTTTTCGGAAATTTAAATTAGGCCGATTACCGTGTAGAAACACCAAAACAAACTCAGAGCTGAAATTCTCTCCTGAATTCCATACAATGTGTTGTGGTCAAATCATTATGAGAACCATATAGGTTAATGTATGAGGTGATATTTTGAGGAAAGAAGCACACAGATTTAAATGAACTTGTCCAGCATTTCAGCATCAGTCTTTTGCAAGCATTTGTCGGGTAAAAAACGTTACGTGGTATCAGGTATCAGAAAATCTGACGCTAATCTTGTGGATAGATATTGGGATGCTACAACAAAGAGCGGATGGTCCTTATAGGTAAAACACTAGTACTCAGCTGCATCTGGTTAGACTGGAAGCCGACCCTAACATAGGAAAAGGCTAAGCAGATGGTGATCATCAGACATCACGTAGCTCAACTGTACTTAGAACTATAAGGAGCTCAATGATGAGTTAATGTTAGTAAAAAATATTTCTATAAAAACACAAAAATAAATAAATTTTACACTTAATTTTGGTATTTAAGTCAAGAGTGAATAGTTTACTTTTAGGTAAGACGTGCTCCATCTTCGACCACATCATTACTTACCATCAGGTGAGATGGCGGTCAAACGCGAATCTATTAAAAATTAAAAAAAAAAACGTCTTTCATAACCATGCCCATTTTGAAGATGTCAATTATCATTAATTTGGATGTTTACAAGGCTATGAATTACTGCTTCAATGCTGTAATAAAGTATCTGTAAAACGTGAAAACTAAATTCATATAATGTGTAAATGTTTTACCAACAGATGTATTAGTTAATCACGAGTAAATAGAGAATAAACAACACTGTAGGTACATCTATTTGAAGGTAATCACCGCATTCTGCGCGTTTTACAGGTCAGGAAGAGGAATAAAAAGTTAAGTTATTAATAATTATTAGTTCCTTACATATGAGATTGGTGTTTTATCTCACTGGTATAGCATTGATTGTAATTAATAATACAACCAGGCATTAACGTTTCTACTACTGGGACACAGGCCTCCGCTCTACGAAAGAGAATGGGACGAAATCTTCGACGCAAGCCTAGTGCAGTTGATTGACGTCCTATTTATTCGGATTTTTAGTCATAGGACTTATCGGTTTCCTCAAGATGTTTTCATTCACCGTTTTGAGAGCCCGCCTTGGTTTGAACCCACAAACTACGACTCAAGTCGTACCTGTAACTAAAATAAATATTAGAACACTCTAATATTTCAACATATCCCCGAAACATTCTCATCCAATCATAATCTCCACGCAAGTCTTTCAAACCTTGAAAGAAGATTTATATTTTTGCACAATTTAAGTTTAGTTTCCAAAACATGGATCAGTTGTATAGCATACACGATATTAAAGTCAAAAAAAGTAAGCCATATATGTATATATAATAGAAAGGTACACCCAACCGCATGTGGAAAAAAAGTAAAAAGGATGACGTAATAAGCTAAGACTATGAGAAAAACAATCCAATTCTAAATAATGATAGGTATGTTTAAAACTGGTATTGTTGTTTATGAATCTGTGAAATTTTTGAAATATAAGGACTAATAAGACATTAATTTTGTAATGAATTAATAGTGAATCCGACACAATAAAAGATGCAGTTGTAAAAAGCGACGTTATATGAGTATATTTTAAGCTTACACGGTTATTGATAACCATGTAGGTACTATACACAGTTGAACATATCAAGACTAGTGTTGCAATCATTGACAAGGCGTTTGAAAATAAACAGTTGTATGAATGATGTTATGCTTGATGCGGTATTAAGGACAGAACATGGTATGCTGCATTAGATCCAAGGGGTAGAGCATCGGAGGTACCTGTGTCTGATGGGAAAGGAAGAAACGCCTGGGTGTCACCACTGCGAGGGTCGCCCTGAGGACAAAGTAGAGCACACGGTACAGGATTGCCCAGCTTGGGCAGAGCACCGACGTGTCCTCACGGCGGCAATAGGCGGAGACCTCTCGCGCCCGGCATTGGTCGAGGCCATGCTGCGGGGCGAGAGGGAGTGGGAAGCGGTCGCCTCCTTCTGTGAAGCAGTCATGCTTGCGAAGGAGGAGGCGGGCCGGATGAGGGAAAGGACGGCGTCCTCCCTCCAGCCCAGCCGCAGTGGTAGACGCCCACGGCGTCGGACGTCGGCCGACGATCTCCGGCCACCGTAGGCGCGGGCATGCGGACAGCGAGTAAAGGGCAACTCGCTGTCCGACCATGGACCATGCCCGGGTCGATGGCGCGTTGTGTTCCTCGCGCGCCTCAAAGAGCGTCAGCAACATGACGAGGCCCCCCCTGCAGAGGGCCGAAGCCTGCCGGGCAAAAAAAAAAGGGGTAGAGCATTGCCTGCACATCTTTATCCACTTTATTGTTTGTATTTAGATTTACAAGATATATTATACCGTAATATTTAAACGTCTTAATTTTGATCAATAAACATGATAGCACTCTAACATATGAAGGTACAATTGGTTATAAAGTCGATCGTAAGCGTAAATATTAACTACTAATGGAATTAATATTGATAGTACTTTGAACTAAGTAAGTGTGTGTTAAACTAAGTTTTAAGTAATTTTCTAAGAATTGACTATGTTTTTTTCTTCCTTGCATCCAAATACTTTTCATAAACTTACTGACTGTTACTCTATTAGAACTTGTTAGCTTTACAGCAGTAACATTGCTACCGGGGTTGAGGGAAAGTTCTAACGAGATACTGCGGCCACGAAACGCATGGGTGAAAAGAAGAGTTTGGGTTCTGAATCAGTAATAGTCTGACACACTCATCAGCTCCACACAGAGTGGGAAACATCAATTAATGATTTTCTGATTAATAAAAGGGTGGGACATATATGAGCAACAAAAAAATTATTTAAAGCTAAATAATTTTAAAATGAATATCAGAATTAAAAATGGTTCCTGTCAAACACTGACAAATATTTAAAAAAATCTATACCATAATACTAATAAGGTAGAATAGACGAATAAAAATATATTTGTCATGACCTGCATGGGAAGTATCTTATACAAATACGTTTCTTTTATTTAATATTTTATATTACCTTTGCACGTTTAGTTTACCCGCCTTTCTTGGTCACTTCTAAACGTAACATACTTGTATCCGTGTTGGGGCCTTATCAGTACCGTCAAAATTAACCTTAGCAACTTGATGAAATAACCAAATCTACGATATGCCCACGACATACCATTAGAGTAATTTATATGTACCCAGTTTACTTACTCAATTCTAAAGAAAATATTAGGTGTGGTGACGTGAACTGTCGATTTTTATTGTATCCAGAAGTGCTAGAGAAATGTGTACGTAATTTAAATAAATAAAAAAAAGAACAAAAAAAGGAATATAAAATAAAATGTATCCATTTCGAAACAATGAAATAAACTATCATGTGAACTGTATTACAAACAATAAGGTCGACAAAGACTTGCAGTCAATGTTATTTCCTTTAAATCTCATGCAATATATCACGTTCTGTCCTAAATATCGCATCAAGAACGATGTTATCACTCCGAATAGTATCATCTCCAATTTTGTTTCGATGATAATTACACTGTTATTTGTAGTTTTCTTCTTGAGCAGCTCCTATGTAGCGAACTTGGATACACTAAAAGAAGAAAATGTACAATTCACTTTTATCTTGTACGCTATCTTCTATTCTTTTGGTTTCATTACAAACTTCGTGACTGGAATCATTCACACGAAAAACAACGTTCAATTTGTCTTAATCTTTCAAAAAGTGCACAGATTTTTAAAAGAGGAACTCAATCTCCAAAGTCCCTACAACTTCATTACTTGGAATTGGATACTTGGATTTTTGGCTCTGAACTTTTATATTTCTATATTCACTTGTTTACATGCAAAACTTGGTATAAGTCTTTATAAGATAGCTAGCTGCTACCTTTTGATTATTTTCGATTTAAATATTGTTTATGGCACGCGAATCGTAAATTTGTTGGAAAGTAAGGTTGAACAATGGATTTCAGTAGTTTTAAAATATCATCACGAGTGTCCTTATGAAGAAAACTTTTGTACAAAAGCGTTTGAAGCATTTGGTAATATAATAGAGAGTTATAAATTATATGAAGTTTGTTTTCAAAATTATGTAAGACTTTTAATAAATATTATACCTAATAAAATAAAAAATATTGCAGAAACAAACAAATCAGTAAAAGTTTGACACTTTTCAGATGCTATTTTACATTTTAGATTCTGTTCACTCATTGTCTTACTTTGCAACGATAATAGAAATGACAAAAATAGGTATGAATACACGGAATAATGTGAGTATTTGTGATAATTTTGTAAGTAAGCATAAACAATTAATTAGCCAAAAACGTTACCAAAGCTGAGACCGCAGCTTTCTAGATGGCTTCTATAGGAGTGGGGATCCAGTAACCTGCATGTAATACAGGTATTGATACACCTACCATGGGCACCTGGTCCCTTACAAATTTGTTAACGTTTCAAAAATAAATGTATTTTATTAACAAACATACATAAAGCTGCGCAGTGACCGTATATCAAGAGCATATAATTACATCACTGTTACAACTTTTTACGTACCATACTTTTGCAAAAATGTCTTTGTCTTGGTCTTGTAAGTACAACACGTAGCTGCCATGGAGGTGTAGTGGTCCTGCATGTTTGCGGAAAATAGGGTTGATGAATTCTATGCGGTTATAAGAAAAGCACTATCTGAACTTTCATTGAAATATTTTTGTCAATATTCCTGCTACAATAATTATAACATTTTTTTTTTATTGCCACCCAAATAAATATTTATAAAATTTATATGTGGTGGTTCAAGAAAAAACATATTCTATTCTATATCTATTTAGATATGATATATACAGAGTTGTCACGACCGAAGGGTTTTCCTGTAAACTGCGTATACTAGGTACCATTTTCAAGCTTTGTACCAAAAATGAATTAAATAGGAGAAGTAGTTTAGTCGCAAATGATTTTGATGAGATGCACCTCAAAGCGATAAACCTGACCAAGACAAGAGATAACACACGCTGCTCTACGTTGCCACTTTGTTACCTAGGTATTTAAGGCCAGTCACATTTATTTACAAAGGTTGGTTGCGTTTTACTCTGATTTGTAAACTATTAAGATTGTCTGAAAAAAAAAAATTCGGCTCTTTTTATTTTTTTACTGTATCAAATTAACACTAAACACGTATAGTATACGTAGTGTAATTTAATGACCCTATCTATACTAATATTATAAAGCTAAAGAGTTTGTTTGTTTGTTTGTTTGTTTGTTTGCTTGAACGCGCTAATCTCAGGAACTACCATTCTGATTTGAAAAATTCTTTCAGTGTTAGATAGCCCATTTATCGAGGAAGGCTATAGGCTATATATCATCACGCTAACACCAATAGGAGCGGAGCAGTAATGAAGAATGTTTCAAAATCCGGGGATTTTTTTTCCACGGGGACGAAGTCGCGGGCGGAAGCTAGTGTCGTATAAACTCGGTATATAGATTCTATTCTATCTTGTGTAAGTTGAAATATCTATCTTTTTGTTGCAGACTGATACAACTTTCATGATCCTGTCAGTTTCTAGTTGGTTTTTGAAAGATATCTTGTGGCTTACTCTGCTGGTGCATCAACTCGAGAAATTTAATTTGGCTATTGAAAATGTTCAGGATACTTGCGCAATTATTTTGAGGTCAAATTGCTCAGGTAATTTTGTTGAATTATTTCACATATTTATAATGGATTGATCTTCAAGGTGTAGCAACGCTTGCTGAGATCGGTCTGTGGATCTTAACATGTTGCGTTGGTCCCGGCTGTCATTTGTGAATCTTTAACAGTCGTTACAGGTAGTCAGAAACCAAAAAATCGACACTGGTATTTTTTTATTAAAAATAGGATCGCGTTTGACCTCCATCACGCCTGATGGAAAGTCATGATGTGGTCGAAGATAGAGCACGCTTACCTAGAACTAACATATTCGCTTTTGACTTAAAGATCCCTAGGTTATAGCTATCGGGAAACATAGACTCCAGCAGGGAATTCCACTCCTTAGCCGTATGCACCATAAAGGTATTCCCAAAACGTTTTGTGCGTATTGGTGGGATATCCACCATGTAACGATGGCGCTTTGCCGTTTGCCTCGTAGTTCGATGATGAAACGGGCTTGGCGGAATTAGATTGTGTAATTCTATCGCACATTCCGCGAAACATAACCGATAGAAAATGTACCGATAGATGTAGACTTGCAACTCGTCGTCGATGTTTAAGGCTCTGGAGCTTTGACTCGACCAGTGCGTCGTTGCCAATGAGTCTGTTGGCCCGCTTCTCGATAGACTGAAGCGCGTCCAGTTGGTATTTGGCAGATCCATCCCAAAGATCACCAAGTTATTGGGTTGTGGAGGTCGGATAAGCAGTCGCTCCATGTGAAACACTAATACTTAGCTGCATCCAGCTATACTGGAAGCCAGCTCCAACATAGTTAGGAAAAGGCTAAACTGATGATGATATTTAAAAGCAGTCCTCAAGATGTCATGGAAAACTTCTCGCCAGTTAACAAAGGAAGACGGTCCGGACGGACCTCAAAGAGAGTCCTGAGTCGTCATGTTCCAAGTGCGCCTCAAAGAGCAGTCAGCAACAATGACGGGGTGCGATAGGGTCAACGCATGCCAGGGTTGCAGGAACGTTTCAAAGCGATATCGTGGTCCTGGAACGCAAGGCCAACTGAAGGTCTGTACCTTCAGTTGTGAGATTGGTCGGATGATTTAGGTGGGAGTTTTAGTCAGCAGGATTCCGATACTCCCTTCCGCTCCACCTAGAGTGGGAGAGTTTATTTGATGATTTTCCCACAAAAAAATATGTATGTTCTGCTTCCCTTAGTCACATGATACTTGCGCTTGGCGCAAAACGTTTACTTCTGTTCATTAACTTTCAAACTATAAATATCTTATATCTTCTTTTTAATGCTAAAATAAGCAAGTACTATGACTATTTGTTATGATTTTTCTCTTAAACCACTGAAACAATTTTTATAAATTTTGATACATGGATATGTAGATTGGTTTTGATTGAATCTTTCCTTCTTTCAAAAACATGGTAATGGTGGTCTCTCTCTTTAATTTGTTACTATTTTTATATATCACAGCTTTATACAGGGTTAAATGTAAAACACTGAAAACCTCTCAGGACTATGTTACTATCATCATAATCAACAACTTTTGTTCTATGACTTTTAAGAATTCGTCATATTTTAGTTCACCAGATTTTCATACAAAAATAAAAATATTTAAATTGAACGCCCTAAATGTTACGAACTCTATGCGAAGCAAAAGAAAGCAATTTATACTATCGCTTTCTTTTGCTTTGCATAGACGCTACATGCGTTTAGGGCGTTAAATTTAAATATTTTTATGTTTATACTAGCTTTTGCCCGCGACTTCGTCCACGTGGAATAGTTACTTTGGGCTAACGTTAAATTTAACCCCGATTTTGAAGCATTCTTTATTGGCGCTCCGCTTCTATTGGCCTTAGCGTAATGATATATAGCTTTTCTCTATAAATTGACTATTTAATTAAAAAATATTTTTCAATTCAAACCAGTACTTCCTGAGATTATCGCGTTCAAACAAACAAACAAACTCTTTAGCGTTATATTATTAGTATAGATAGCTGTTGCCCGCGACTTCGTCCGCGTTTCCGTCCTTTTTCGTAAAAAACAAAAGTAGCCTATGTCTTTCCTCACTGTTCAGTGGTTTTGTTGTAAGAAACAGATTAACTTTCGTAATTTAGTAAGGAAATATAATATGTCAATCTATAATACTGTTGAAAAAAATCGCAATACGGTACCTCACAATATTATTGTTAATAGCTGTGCCCGCGACTCCGTCAGCGTGTAACTCCTTGTGTGTTATTAAGTTAATGTATTGGTTATATTGTTTAGATCACGTTCACATGAGGCTTAAGTACCTATAAAACGAAATTTTATACCTTCGGCCGCGAGACGCGTCGAGCGCGGCGACCGATTCTCAAAAATAATCCTTATAGCATGATTCAGTATTCACGCGCGATGGCTTATTATTAGCGTATTTCATGTATAACTTTGGTGTTTCTATACCGATTTATATGATTCTTTTTATGGAATGGCTAATAATGTTAACTTTTTCAATTAGGGGTGACTGAGAGTGTTATAAACGTAAGAGTAGACAAATATTATAATCAGAAAGCTTCGAACTGCTAAGCTATCGGGAGTTACACGTGTTATTGTGAGTCAACCATAAAAGATAGACATATGCTGTCGTGGGATATTTTTTATATAATTTTAAGGAGAACATTTTCGTCATGAAATGATTTGTGTAGCTTTAACCATTAAGGTTGCACACGCGACGGAAGCTTCAAAAATGGAGTAACTTCTCCCGTTTTCCCAACATTTCCCTTCACTGCTCTGCTCCTATTGATTATAGCGTGATGAGAAGTATACTATAACCCGCTCAGGAGTATGAAAAATAATTGTACCAAGTTCCGTTAAAATCCGTCGAGTAGTTTTTGTTTCTTTAATGGTTATACAGACAGACAGACAAAAATTTTACTGATTGCATTTTTGGCATAAGTATTGATCCTTAATCACACCCTGATAGTTATTTTAGAAATATATTTCATGTACAGAATTGACCTCTCTACAGATTTATTATAAGTATAGATGAAAATCTGGTGAACTAAAATATGACGAATTTTTAAAAGTCATAGAACAAAAGTTGTTGATTATGATGTTAGTAACATAGTCCTGAGAGGTTTTTGGTGTTTTACAATTAACCCTGTATATATGTATTGTGTATGTAGGTTATTACTTATGTATTGTATACAACGTGTAATTTAAAGGGTATATACATACCAAGTGCATGGCTTCTTTGGATGATAACAAACGATATAGCAAGGGTTTTGTAATCCTAAGTCTACGTGTGTAGAACTTATTACAAATTCCAATACACTGATACCAGAGACCGAATTTTTCAAATTAAGAAGAACGAAAAGAATTATCTTGTTATTGGCAAGTGACGTGGAAAGTTATTGACCCTCGTAGTGCTGTGACACGTTTGTAATGATTGGTATTCAAGAAATATATGAAACGAATAATTCGGTATCAATTCTTTGAGTCGGTTATTTTGTGCTGAAACTGTGCATAGAGACTCCATACCAGATGTTGTCTTCAGCCCTTTTGGAAAGATATGGGGTTTCCGTTACACGTTATATAAGTGAATAGTACACCATGGACTACCCGCGTATTTATTTTCTCCTGCTGTGTCAAATCCATCCAAAGGTTGTCTGTAAAAGATCACTTTTAGCGATAAGACCGTCCATTGTAACACCATTTAGTTTTTAAGTCCTCATTTAATTCTGTTATGGTGTACAATAAGGAGTATATCTATCTATTGGTCACAGGAAAAAACTATAACAAAGGATGCTTTTTAATCATTTCTGCGATACCCTGGGGTTTAGATAATTCAATATATTTATTCAGTACAACATAATGTAATTGACATAATTTCATACATTAAAACTCTTTGACAGGTGAGGTGAAAGCACTCTGCAAGAACGTTCTACGCTTGCGTCGAGCATCGTTCAACAAGATACGTGTGTGTGGCCTATTCTACATAGACGCTGCGTTACAATTAAGTCTGATGAGCTTTCTTACTGAGTACACTATAGTTTTGTTACAGTTTGAATTTTTGTAATTATATCTTTAATAAATTAAATTTAATGACTTATTTCTATTTTCTGAAATTAATTTACTGACATTTGTCAGTAACTTAATTTTAAATAACTGTACATTAATATCTTATTATTTTCCTTTCGTTGTACCCAGAGCAGGAGGAAAGCCAGACTCCTACTGACTAAAAACCCTTCCGCTTCACCCAGAGCAGGAGAGGTCATTCGATGAATTTCCCACCCAGAAAAAAAAAGTCACATGGGTTTTTTTTACTAGCCTATCGCCCCGTACCCGCTTGACGTTGGAATTCACGACACCCTGTATATAGCGGTTTATAATGAAATTCAGTATATTTATCAAGCAATAATGTCATTTAGTTTTCCCTAGCCCACAGAGATGGCCCAATGGTTACACTGCTACAGGTGCAACAAACGACTTTTAGGTCGTGTGTTTAAACTCGAGCAGGTACCTATCCACCTTACGTTTACTTGTTCCTTTCTCTTTTGTCTATGAAATCCTCAGGCGATGCTAAGTGAGAGTACTTTACAGGCCACCCGGTTTCAATATCTTATCTTTAGAAACCTTAAAAAAAAATTATGTGTATGCCACCACATAATTTATTTATGTTATAAATAGTTAATATTAGCGATAAATAAACACTTATCTGGGGGCACGACAGTGCCCCGCCAAGTCAAGCAAAAAACGGCACGACCGTACCATCCTTTTCTCGAAGCAGTTCAGGCCATTTTCGACTCCCTATAACTTCGTTGTGGATAAAACTAGAAGTCTGAATTTTCAGTAACCAAGCACACACACACAGTATATACACGGTATGTTTCAAATTTCATTCAATTTGAACCAGGAGTTTAAGAATTATAACGAGTCAAAGTTTCTTAATTTTGTCAATCACTGACTGACTGAGCGATCATCAAAAGTCTAAGGCACTTCTAGCAGACATAGAAGCTTCAAATTTAGAATACAATTAGCGTTTATTGCATGACTCAAAGAAAAACTTAAATATTTTTCAATTTCGTTTTTTTTTTTAATGATAGTAGCCTCGCGTTTGACCACCATCTCACCTGATGGTAAGTGATGATGTGGTCGAAGATGGAGCACGCTTGCCTAGAAGCAGAACTATCTACAAAAAGAAATGAGATCCCATAAAAAACTATACTTGTCAAAAAACCAAGTCTCGCAACTCAATTCTTCTACCGTAAAAAGTTGTGAGATCCATGTCGGTTATTAATTTATTCAGTCCCTACTTAAGGGACCTTCTGTCTTAAGTTGTTACGTAATTATCTAAACTAATCACATCTTATAGTGACCATATCAATATTAAAAATCTTTAACGTTTTAAATAAATAGATTGACTTGGCAATCGCACTAAACAATCTAATTTATATATGTATTAATTGTGAGATATACTGTGTTTTCATGCGACGGCCGAGTTAATCTATTTATTTAAAACGTATATAGAAACAAAAAAATATCCCGATAATGAAGTTCTTCAATGCACATATCGAAGATACAGAATTTTTTGTAATAATATTCTGAAGAAGACTAAGATAAACTATGAAAAAGATATGATTGACAAAGCCGGCAAAAACAGCAAAAAAATTGTGGGAAACGATTAGTTAGATGCTGTGTCAGCAATTATAGACCTATCTCCATCTTTCCAACAATGTCTAAAATACTAAAACGCCTTATGAACAGCAGACTAGTAAATTCATGGAAACAAACAATCTTCTTTCCCCATCACAATTTGGATTTCGGGCACAAAAATCAACATCAGATGCTGTTCATCACTAAACAGAATTTATAATTTCTAAACTAGAAGATAGGAAAAGGGATTATCTTGATTTAGCCAAAGTATTTGACATAGTATCTATCCTCATCCTAATTAACAAACTTGAACATCTGGGAATTAGAGGTCTACCTTTGGAATTGTTTGCAGATTACCTCAAGAGAAGAATACAGGTAGTAAGAGTAGATGGTGGAATAAGTGAGTAACTGCCTATTAAATATGGCGTCCCACAAGGCAGTATTCTTGGCCCGACATTGTTTTTGGTGTACATTAATAACTTATGTAACACAAACCTGACCAATAATTACATTCGCTGATGACATATTTTTCTATGGAGTTACTTGCGAAGAAGTTTTTAATCACGCTCAAAAAGGGTTTAATCAAGTAACTAGTTGGCTGAATAATAACATCCTCGCACTAAATGTTGACAAAACCAAGTTCATGACTTAGAAACTTATACACTTATAAATCAGGACAATCAAACCTTACAATAATTTCACATAATTGCAACTCACCACCTAATAATTCATGTAACTGTACGCGTTTATCAAAATCAAACATTGTCAAAAATTCAGGCGTCATAATGGACAATAAACTAAATTTCCAACCATATATCGAGGCTCTAGTTCCTAGAATACGTAAACTTATTAACATATTTAAATCTCTTCGACATATGGCCGACTCTTCAATAATTAAAATGGTTTATCTAGCACTGTGCCAATCCATACTGAACTTCTTGGGGTGGTACTACTAAAACGTACCTTCTGAAGTCAGAGAGAGCCCAAAGAGCTATTCTAAAAGTAAGTTCTTTCCTCCCCATATGATACCCAACCTTTGATCTACATATATCAATGCTGTAAGGTACTGACAGTTTGGCAACTTTTTATCTTAGGATCAGTAACCAGGAAGCACTCGGAACTTTCCTATGACCACAAAAATCTTTCTAATAAATGAAGATCCGCTGCTAGACTGCTCTTACATCTAGCGGACGTGCAAACATCCGCTAGATGTAAGAGCAGTCTAGCACATAAGTTCTACGGTTTTCTGGCCCCATACTTGTATACCTAATAAGATTAATAAACAACTGTTGATATATCCTCTTACTCGGGCAGAGTGCAAGAGGGAAGTTTGTTCTTGGCTTCAAGGTACTGATTACGATACAACAGAATGTTTATTGCAACCCTTACATTAACATAAATTCACTAACAATGCAATAAAAGATTATCACACACACACACCTATCCACACACATATTCTCTACTGAACGGTAACCTACCAATCGCTTAGCTTTAGTTATAATAATTGTTTTTCCTATTTATTTTTCTTATTGTTGTGACCAATCTTTTAAATAATGTTTCATTTCATATTGAATTAATATCATGTTCATTTAATACAAGTCATATGTAAAAATTATCTGACGGCGGGTAAGCTTGATGATCTGTAATACAGGTTTTACCTTCAACAAACACCAGTCTCTATGTAATGTGCCATGTGAAATTGTACTGTGTTCGTTCTAAAGAAAATAAATAAATAAAATTTAATAACTTATCCCTGCTGGCCTCGGTACAACCTTGCCGATCGACCCGTGTGTCATTCAGTTAAAAGTGAATAAGTTACTTTAGAACTATAAGGAGCTCAATGTTAGTAAAAATTATTTCTAAAAAACACAAAAATAAATAAATTTTACACTTAATTTTTTATTTAAGTCAAGAGTGAATAGGTTACTTTTAGGCAAGCATGCTTCATATTTGACCACATCATCGCTTAACATCAGGTGAGATTGTGGTCAAACATGAGCTGATTAACAATAAAAAATTGTAAATCAGCTCTTTAAGTTCGATTTTAAAACACACACTGCATTAGGTGTTGTATGCTGAATACCTCAGATGCCATTTCTACGGGTGCCCAACGCAACCCGAGTATGATAAGCCCTGGGCATTGGGCATTTTGTATATCAATCAATTAATAATTTGCCAGAAAGTGTAGTCATCATAAGAAATGAGCAAGTATCTTAAACACTTTGAATAGTTAAGTAGAATTTTTCGCATTGCTGGATTAGCAATGTTTGCCACGTAAAATTCCTTATCAGCCAACTGGATATGAATAGTATCATCAGAATTATTCTATCCTGATAAAAATACACTGGTACAATAAATTAATAGTTCAAATATATTTTTATATTATTTTCGTTTCCTTCTCAGTAAACTCTTTCATTTGATACCCGTCATGACAGTACATAATACAAAAATAATTATCTATTCCGCCATCTTGGGAAGTCTGCCATCCTAGTTTTAAAATTACATTACGATTGACAGTGTAGTGTGAAATGATACATATTTGTTTTGCTAAATGGTTATTAAATAACACTTATACACTTCATTTATTACATAAATTATAACGAGATGATGAATTGAAGTCTCTTTTGAAGCCAATCCAAACAGGTTAAATCGTATGAGAATCATGTAGGCTGATTATTATTCTGATTTCACACGGGAGATGCATATTCCAGAATACCTACTTCTCACCAGAGAGTTGTAGAGAACCTTAAGGGTGCTGGTTGACTGAAAGTCTTTGCAAGTCCGTTTCACGAAACCTGACATTTTATTTGCTTTAGCAACGATGTTGTCAAAATGATTTGCAAAAGTAAGCTGACTGTCAAGTTGGACTCCCAAACCACGAATGGTGTCAACTCTTTGAAGAGTTATGCCATTAAAGTGATATGCTGAGGGCTGAATTAGCTTGTTCCGTGTAAAGGTTATGTGATAGCACTTTTTGGCATTGAGAGTCATCATGTTACTGAGACACCACTCGTGAATTACGTCCAAGTCTTCCTGGAGTAAGGCAATGTCGTTACTAGAAACAATCTCTTTGTATATCTTTAGATCGTCCGCAAACATCGAGCATTTTGAGTGTTTTATTGAGTGTATGATGTCGTTCGCAAACACCAGGAAGAGAATAGGACCGAGATGAGATCCCTGTGGTACCCCAGAGGTGGACTGATAAAGTGGTGATTGATAGCCTTTTATAACTACTATCTGCTGACGTTCAGAAAGGTATGATTCAAACCAGAGTAGCATTTGACCATGCATGCCACAGTTCTTAATCTTTTGTATTAAGAGCGCATGGTTCACTTTGTCGAACGCACTGCTGCAGTCAGTGTAGATTGAGTCCACTTGTACACGGGAGTCCACAGATTTGCTCAGATCATTAAAGTAGTGAATTAAGTTGCTGGTAGTGGATTTATTGGTACAGAAACTGTGCTGTGCTGTTGTTTAGCCAGTTGAGTTTTAATTAGCGAAGTTAATACGGGATAAACTACAGATTCGAACAGTTTCGACTACATTGAAAGGAGCGATATGGGTCGATAGTTTTTTACATCATCGGCCTGCCCTTTTTTAAATACCGGTACGACGTGTGCTATTTTCCACTGCGTGGGGAACTTAGAAGACAAGGGACTTGTTAAAGATTATTTTTAGGGGTAACGATGAATATTTAGCACAGTCTTATGAAATGTGGTGGCAAGCCGTCGGGCCCTGGACCTTTGCAAGTATTTAGTTAATTAAGTTTTTTGAGTACATCTCGCTCTGTGAAGTAATGGCTTCCTAATGCAAGCTGCGGGTAGTTTTTACACTTCATTTGTGCAGCGAGAGTACCATCTGGAGATGCAAAAGTTGAAGAATAGTGAGAAGCGAAAAGTTTACTCACATCCTCTCCAGAAGTAGCCACGCTCTGGTTCCAATGCATCTCAGATGGAATGTAAAAGAAAGAAAAAAGAAAAAGAAAGAAAAAGTATTTATTGCCAACAGACAAACGACATGCTAACAATATTAAAAACTTATTTAGTTCCTTAGACTAGAGTTAGTAATTGGTACTTATAATTATGTTAGTATTTAAGGACAAAGAGTTAGATATTGACAATATACGAAGAAAAAGGAAACAACAAAAAACAAGGCAAATGCACGTCGTGGTCGTGGCAACAAGGCTCCCACTCAGCATAATGCTATGCCATGGGCATGCCCATAGCACGGCGCTGGTTTTCAGTGGTTGTCTTATAAATATGTATGACGTATGGAAATCAAGCCTGGCAAAAAATATTAGTTAAATAATTGATACAATAATATAAAATAAGTACAGTAAAATAAATAAATAGCGTAATATAAAATAAATAGTGATACAGAAGTCCATGTAAGTCCAAGTAGATAGTGACATCAAAGAAAGTTTGTTTGTTTGCTTGAACGTGCTGATCTTCGAAAGTACTGGATGGATTTGGATGCAATTTGGTATGGAAGTAGCTTAAAGCTTGAGGAAGGTTATAGGCTTTTTACGCGACTACAAAAAAGGAGAGTTATGTTTTTACCGTGATAGAATCCACGGGAGTGAAGCCCCGCGTGAGTACTAGTTATTTATAAAATTTTTGTTCATCAAGCTTTTGATTTTCTAAAAGATACTTTTTTAAATGTAATTTAAACATATGTTTGTAATGTCATTTGTGTTGGCTTTTTTGGCCTTGACAAATGACCAAAATCCTTTTGGATTAAGTCTTATGTTCTTTTCAGTGTTATTGACGTACGAGTTATAAACATTTTTAAACATTCAAGAAATCTATTAATGAGTAGCCTAATCTATTCCCAAAGTTCTTAGGAATTACACGTACAAAAGTACACGTTGAGCTTGAGAGAATATTGTTCATACGCCAGTCGATAAAACCGAAATTGAAGTCCTCAGCAATAATTAAGTCTCCTCCAGTTGATTCCATCACTTCATTTACGTTGTCAAGAAATAGGTTGAATGATGTTATGCTTGATGCGATATTTAGGGCAGAACATGATTTGCTGCATTAGATTCAAGAGATAGAGCATTTCCTGCACATCTTTATCTACCTTATTGTTTGTATTTAGATTTACAAGATACTTTATTACGAAATATTTAAACTACTTCATTTTGATCAATATAAATGATAACACTCTAACATACGTACAAATGATTATAAAATCGATCGTAAGCGGAGATATTAACTACTTATGGAATTAATATTGAAAGTAATTTGAACAAAGTAAGAGCGTGTTAAACGAAAGTTGAAGTCATTTTCTATGGAATGACTATGTTTTCTTTTCTGGCGTCAAATCAATTTTCATGAACTTACTGACTGTTACTCTATTAAAACTTATTAGCTTTACAGCAGTAACATTGCTACCGGGGTCGCGGGAATGTTCTAACGAGATACTGTGGCCACGAAACGCATTGGCGATAGAAGAGTGTGGGTTTGTATTTAGTAATAATCTGACACTCCCTTCATCTATATACAGAATGGAAAGAATCATTAAATAATTTTTCAACCGATGAAAAGCGGGGTGTAGAAATTACTAACAAAACTAAACAATTTTAATTTTAATAAATTATAAATAATACAAATAAATAAAATGGCTCCGGTCAAACACTGACAAATATTAAAAAAAAAATCTATACCATAATACTAACAAGGTAGAATAGACGAATAAAAAATATTAGTCACTTCTAAACATAACACACATAACATACTAGTACCGTGTTGGGGCTTTTTCAGTTCCGTCAAAATTAACCTTAGCAACTTGATGAAAAAACTAATTCTATGATATCCCTACGACATGCATACCATTAGAGTAATTTGTAAATACCCACTTCACTTACTCTATTGTAATGAAAGAAAATATTAAGTGAGGTGACGAGAACTGTCTATTTAATAGTATCTTGGGTGTGCTTGGGTGGTTATTTAAATAAAAAAGAAGGAATAAAAAGAAGAAAAGAGTAGAAAATAAAATGTATCCATTTTGAAACAACGAAATAAACTACCATGTGAACTATATTACAAACAATAAGATCGACAAAGACTTGCAGTCAATGTTATTTCCTTTAAATTTAATGCAATATATCATGTTCTGTCCTAAATATCGCATCAAGAACGATGTTATTACTCCGAATAGTATCATCTCCAATCTTGTTTTGATGATTATTACACTGTTATTTGTAGTTTTGTTCTTGAGCAGCACCTATGCAGCGAACCTGAATATACTAAAAGAAGAGAATTACTCATATATTCAATTCGCTATTATCTTTTATGCTATCTTCTATTCTTTTGGTTTCATCACAAATTTTGTGACCGGAATAATTCACACGAAAAACAACGTTCAATTTGTTTTAACATTTCAAAAAGTACACAGATTTTTAAAAAAAGAACCCAATCTTCAAACTCCCAACAACTTCATTACTTGGAATTGGATACTTATATTTTTGGCTGTGAACTTTTATATTTCTATATTCACTTATTTAAATGCAAAACTTGGTACAAGTTTTTACGAGATAGCTAGCTCCTACCTTTTGGTTATTTTCGATTTAAATATTGTTTATGGCACGCGAATCGTAAAATTATTGGAAAGTAAGGTTACACAATGGATTTCACTAGTTTTAAAATATCATGACGCGTGTTTTCACGAAGAAAACTTTTGTACAAAAGCGTTTAAAGCATTCGGTAATATAATAGAGAGCTATAATATGTATGAAGTTTGTTTTCAAAATTATGTAAGACTCTTAATAAATATTATGCCTTCTGAAATAAATAAAATATTGCAGGAACAAACAAATTAGTAAAAATTTGAAATTTTTCAGATACTAATTTACATTTTAGATACTGTTTTATTTTTGTCAGACTTTGCAACGATAACAGGAATGACAACAATAGGTATGAATACACGGAATAATGTGAGTATTTGTGATAGTTTTGTATGTAAGCATAAGCAATTAATTAGCCAAAAACGTTATCAGTGCAGAGAGAGTAGCTTGCTTGCTAGCTTGTAATGTTTCCTAGTTTTATAAACGAAGAGGGGACCTAGTGACCTTTATTACAGGAATTGCTATAATACAGGTATATCCCTACCATGGGCACCAGTCTCTTAACAATTTGTAAACATAGCATTGTATTAACAGCTTGCATGATTGTTTATAAGTTTGTGGAGAGAAAAATAAATGTATATTATTATTTCTCTATGTATGGAGGAAGTGTAGTGAGTGCATTCCACCGTGCAGACCTACTTATAGGTGCACTTAATGCATATGTGTATTTGCAGGTGGAAGAGCGATGCTGCATATTATTACATGCAAGCATTTACATTATATTTTTGGCAGAATCAACTTTAAATATTAATTTACTATGGGAGGAACTCATGGTTGATCTTTAGGGTTAAGTAACGCTTGCCGTGATCAGTCCGTGGATAGATGACCATCTAAACATATTGAGTTTCGTCCGTGCCTTGGAAAGCACGTTAATAAATAAGCCTTTGGTCACAGCTGTTATTTGTACCTTTTTGACAGTCGTTACAGGTAGTCAGAAGTCATAAAATCTGACGGTAGGTGTATCGTGTTACCCAGGTACTAGGGCGTGGAGGTCAAATAGGCAGTTGCTCCATACAAAATTATGATTCTCTACTGCATCTGGTTACACTGGAAGTTTTTCACTGTAACAACTTTGGTACGTACAAAGTTTTTACAGTGATATCCTTTGAAAAAGTTGAATTTTTGCGGAAAATAGGGATGATGACTTCTACGCGGTTAAAAGAAAAGCACCATCTGCACTTGTCAATTGTTTTTTTTTTAATATTCCTGCTACAAAAATTATACCTTATATAATTTTTAATTATTCTATAGAATAAATTATTATATAGAATTTAAAATATATAAAATAATAAATCCTGTTATCCTGAATTATATTTGTTTTTGTTTAAGTGTTAGAGGATATCTCTTAATTCAGTGTGCCTTTCGGCAAAGCCCGCCTCTAGCATTTTCCACTGATCTCTATCCCGGGCCACTCTTCTCCAATGAGGGCCTGATGTGAGCTCGTCCCCCATCTCCTTATTTGTATCCTTCTGCTCCTTTTGATTTTATTATACCAATTTCTAGGGTAGCAATCTGAGATTCTTTGGCTCCATTTCTCTATACTAGCCTTCTGCGACTGATGTGGTAGTCCAACAGACACCGCGAAATATAAAATTCTGTTTATTTCCGTTAATTTTCAAACTTGAGCGCCGGTGCTTTTAGTACCTTACTGAAGTGAGGTCGCGCGTCAGTTAGTGCGCAGCGGGCGGTCGCAGTGAGTACGCGTGTGCGAATCGGAAGGAAGGTGTCCAGAAGACTACTACGTCAGCGTTAAGGTAAGTGTCTTCTATACTACCACCTCAGTAAACTGGTTATGTTATCATAGTGTCTCCTAAACAACCACATCAGTAAATAAGTTTTAAATTTCCAAGTTCTAATATTCAGTTAATACTTAGCCGATTTTAAAAAGTATTTCACATGTAGATTTCTGTGCTATGACTGAATAACAAAGGCGACGTATAGTATATGGCGAAGTAGTATCTAAAGTCCACGCGGGTGAACTCGCGGCGCAAACTGTATATCATTAAAAATATATACATATATCTTATTTTTAGATGGCTGAATCAAGTAACAACACTAGGCCAGGTACTTCTACTCGTAAGAGAACGTCGGGAACTTTTATGGGTCATGAAGACCAAATATTACAGTGGCTGGAAGAGGAAAGTGAACATTAGTTTAGTGATATTGATGATGAAGTTGAAAATCCTACTTTTGAGACAGAAACCCAACACTTCGAAGATGATATCATTTCATATGAAAAAGATTGACAGCCAAATGTAGAAATACAACAGGAACCTGCCGCATTGGTCGAACGCCAACGATCTACAGACGAGGCACAACAGTGTCAAAACCAAATAAAGTCATGTTGTTGATTTCTTCATCTCATCACATTCAAGAAATAGATAATGATACAGGAAAACCAGTTATGATTACAGACTATAATCATACAAAAGGTGGAGTGGATGAGGTGGATAAGAAATGCTCTATTTATTGTTGCAGCCATAAAACTCGTTGGTGGCCTATGGCAATCTTTCAAAGGATCCTAGACAGGGCAGGCATAAATAGCTTTGTACTGTATTAAAATTGTTCTGACAGTGATGGCAAAATGAGGATAGGAACTTTTTTTATTGAATATGATTTAGTGATGAATCATATGAAAACCCGAGTATACAACGAATGTTTACCAAGGGAGCTGCTGATGACTGTTAATAGGGTTTTAGGCAAGAATCTCCCCCCTCCACCACCACTAGTTTGGTCTGTTCCACCAAGTGGTAGAAAACTTTGTTCTATTTGTCCAACAAAAATAAAAAGGCAGACGAAATACTGTTGCTGTGATTTTTCGAAGCCAATTTGCCTTCAGTGCTCCAAGGCACTATGTGATAATTGTCAAACAAAGCTGTGATTTGGAGACTGTCTAATTTTGTATTCAACCAATGAATCTATCTCATGTTTCCTAGACTGATTACTCTAATTGTTAATTTTAAAATTGTATAATGTTAAATTTAAAAAACGTTGATTTTGTCATTTTTCTATATCATTAATGTTTAAGTTGTGATTCAAAGACTGATTTATGTGAAGTCAATAAACACAATTCAATTTAAAAAGTACACATTGTTTTATTTCTTTAAAGTAAAATTAATATAAAAAATAGGCTATTAATTGAATACAAACCAATAAAATAGCTGCAGAATTTAATTCAATAAAAATATTTGCTATTGAAATGGTGTCTGGTGTACTACCACGTCAGTACAATAGTAAAAATTGAGCCACGTCAGTCGCAGAGGGCTAGACCTGATCGTGTGACTTGTCCACCTCCTCTTTTGTTGGTCAATTCCGGTCAAAACGTCCTGTAGCTCTGGTTTTTTCTCTAATTTGTTTGTGCCTTACATGCTCTGTTTTACATATTCCCGACATGCTCCTTTCCATGTCTCGTTGACAATAATTAATATGATTTGTGTGTTCTGTTGTGATTGCCCATGTTTCGCATCCATATGTAATACAGGGCAGTATACAGGTGTTGAAGATTTTTCTTTTCGAAGCGATTCCCAAATCTCTTGACTTCGTGATCTTTTTAAGTGACCAGTATTTTCGCCATCCACAGGCTATCCTATTCACATATCCTAATGCTTTTGCGTCTACAACTGTAATTTTAATATAACATGTACATAAGTATAATTTGTTATTTTTATATAGGGTGGTTCCTGAAATAAACTATTCTATTATATTCTCTTCTATTCGTTTAGATGTCTACTCTTTTTGTTGCAGAGTGATGCAACTTTAATGCTCCTGTCAATTTTTAGTTGGTTGATGAAAGATATCTTGTTGCTAACTATGCTGGTGCATCAACTCGAGAAATTTTACTTGGCTATTCAAAATATCCAAGATACTTGTGCACTTATTTTGGGGTCAAATTGCTCAGGTAATTTTGTTGAATTTTATATTCACATTTATTTATAATATATTGATCTTCAAGGTCTAGTAACGCTTGCCGAGATCGGTCTGTGCATGAGTGATTATCTAAACATATTGCGACTCCTCCGCGCCTCGGAAGCATGTCGAGCCGTTGGTCTCGGCTGTCATTTGTGAATCTTTGACAGTCATTACGGGTAGTCAGAAGCCAGAAAATCTGACACTGGTCTTGCCACCCAAATTATAAACCAAACCCAGTTATTGGTTTTCGAGGGTCAGATAAGTAGTCGCTTCAAGTGAAATATTAATACTTAGCTGCAAAGGCAAATAAAAGCAAAGCTGATGATGATATATAAAAGCAGCCCTCAAGATGCCATGGAAAACTTCTCGCCATTATCAAAGGAAGACGGTCCTGACGGATCTCAAAGAAAGTCCTGAGTCATCATGTTCCACGCACGCCTCAAAGAGCAGTTAGCAACAATTACAGGGTCCGATAGGGTTAACACCTGCCAGGATTGCGGGAATATTTCAAAGCGATACCGTGGTCCTGGAATGCAAGGCCAACTGAAGGAACAAGCTGGGATTTTTATTCAGTAACAGTCCGATACTTCCTTCCGCTGCACCCAGAGATGTTTTTTTTTTCTTTTTTTTTTCAGTGGGAAAATCATCATATAACCCCTTTATTTGATGATTTTCCCACTGAAAAAAAAAAAGAAAAACTTAAATATGTATATTCTGCCACCCTTGGGCGCAGGATACTTGCACTTGACACAAAACGTTTACTTCCATTCATTAACCTTCAAGCTATAAATATCTTATATCTTCTTTTTAATGCGAAAATCGGCGAAATCAAACAAATAGACATATCTATTTGTTATGCTCTTAAACCACTGAACCAATATTGATAAATAGATGATTGTGTGGATTGGTCGCAGGAAATAACTAAAACAAAGGATGCTTTTTAATAATTGCTGCGATACCCTGGAATTTAGATAATTCAATATATTTATTTAGTACAACATTATGTTGTTGACATAATTTCATAAATTTCACTCTTTGACAGCTGAGATAAAAGTACTCTGCAAGAACGTTCTGCGCTTACGTCGAGCATCGTTCAACAAGATACGTGTGTGTGGCCTGTTCTACATAGACGCTGCGTTACAATTAAGTCTGATGAGCTGTGTTGCTCAGTATACTATTGTTTTGTTACAGTTTAAATTTTTGTAATTATATCTTCAAAAAATTAATTACTAAGTTTTATTTTCTTAAATTAATTTACTTACATTAGTCAGTAACTTAATTTTAACTTCTAGAGCCCCGCTGGCAACAAATTTGTGTGCCAGCGGGGCTAAACTAATAATTGACGTAAATAATGGTGGTCCTTGAGAAGTTAAAAAAATAAATATTATTATCTTATTATTTTCCTTTCACTCTACCCAGAGCAGGACCCAGACTCCAACTGACTAAACACCAACAAGAAGGGTTGGTTTCTTCAGTTGTTGTGCCGTTTTGAAGCCGCGGTATCTCATTATAACCTTACCGGAACCCCGGATATTTATCTGCCTAGCCATTTAAAGAGCCTACAAGTTTATCTACACGTGACTCCAACACAGGTAAGGATAATCAGCGAATATGTAGTTTTCATCATGGTTACTTGGGCAAATAGGTACCAGCCTCAAATTTTTTAAATGTTAAGTTCAGTTTTTTTTTATATACTTAATAAATTAAATGAGTAAATGACTCTTTTGCAAATTGGTTAAAAAATACTTTGAATCGTATTTTTTTGCAGAAAATAATTAACTGGATTAGGCGAGTGTTTCCTAACAGACTTCCTTGAGAAGACAAGTCAAAGTTTAAAGTCCATACAATGTACTGGTCAAATAATATTAGAACCTGGTAGGTTCTTTTGAATTATAATACATTGTACTTACGTGAAAAATAAAGTAAGACGAAATAATGATATATTTAAAAACTCACACCACAGATCCGCTGTAATAAATATTTAATGCAAAACATAGGTAACCTAAACTTACTCATACTACTAGGCGGTTTATAATACAGGTGCGACAACCGACTTTTAGATCCTAAATTGCAACTTGAGCAGGCACATCACGTTTAGGCATTTGTTTCTCTTTTTTCTATTAAATACTCAGGCGAAGCTAAGTAAGATCACCTTTTTTGCTAAAACAGCAAGAAATTGCCAGCAGCCGATTTTAATATCGTATCTATCTTTAAATTAACTTTAAGAAACTTATGTATATGCTACCACATAATTTATCTTGAATCTTCTATAGCAGAATATCTCTAGAACTTCTTGACTTAGCATAAATAGCATATTAGTTCCGCGTCACGCAAGTTAATTCCCATTTCCAATAGGTGTTAATTTATTGAAAAACACAGTTTATATGTCAGATGTTATCTTGTATAAAAACCATATATCTTACTAGTTGTGTTCGGCGATGTAATTATCGTGGAAATTTCTTTCATTGTTCCAGGATGAAAGGCAGCCTTTGTTATAACATAGGCTGCTTTTGGAATAGTTTCTAGGTTATAATTTACCCCTGTACTAACTTCATCCAGATTTGTCCAGCCATTGTAGTATAATGCAGTAACAAACATCTATCCATACGTATCTAAACTTTCACAGTCTAGGCTTTGCTCGTGTGGGAGGTTTTTCCCGCGTAATAAAAAGTAGATGCTATTATATTCCAGGATTTCAACCATCAACGACGATTCTTGGAGGCGCGTGCGGAAATGTGCGCCTCAAGAAATATGTTGAATTTAAAGCATATGTTATGCTTGATGCGATATTTAGGGCAGAACATTATTTAAATTCAACATATTTCTTGGCAACATAAATGCAGTGATGGAATCAACTGGAGAAGACTTAATAATAGCTGGGGACTTCAATCTCGGCTTCATCGACTGGTGTACGAAAAATATTCTCTCCAGCTCAACGTGTACAATTCCTAAGAACTTTGGGAATAGATTAGGCTACTTAATAGATTTCTTGTCTTCAAATAATTTTATGCAAATCAATGCCATCAGGAACTGTAACAACAGAACTTTAGACCTTATTTTATGTAATTTCCACGGTGGGTCTCTGTGTGAATGCAAAAACCCAATGTCACTAATAGATGTTCATCACCCTCCTCTTGATATCACCATCAAAAATATTTCACCAGCAGTATTAAAAAGTAAGGGTTCTTGCAAACATAACTTCTGGAAGGCAAACTACGCTCTCGTAAATGAGAGGTTAAATAACATCGACTGGACGCATTTGTTGTCGGATCTGACGGATGTCGACCTAATGGTGGACACACTAAACACACATTTGAACAGAATAGTACATGAATACGTTCCTAAATATGTTACACGCAATAACAAATTCCCTATCTGGTTTTCTAAATGTTTAATCAGACTCCTCAACGAAAAAGAAAAACTAAGACTTAAGAATTAACTTTAAGAATCCCAGGAACAAATATGAATTCCGTTTATTGGAGGAACGTTCTAAAGTGATGATTAAAAAATGTTTATATCACGTACGTCAATAACACTGAAAACAACATAAGACTTAATCCAAAAGCATTTTGGTCATTTGTCAAGGCCAAAAAAGCCAAGACAAATGACATTCCATCTGAGATGCATTGGAACCAGAGCGTGGCTACTTCTGGAGAGGATGTGAGTAAACTTTCCGCTTCTCACTTTTCTTCAACTTTTGCAACTCCAGATGGTACTCTCGCTGCACAAATGAAGTGTAAAAACTACCCGCAGCTTGCATTAGGAAGCCATTACTACACAGAGCGAGACGTACTCAAAAAAATTAATTAACTAAATACTTGCAAAGGTCCAGGGCCCGACGACTTACCACCACATTTCATAAGACAGTGTGCTAAATATTCATCATTACCCCTAAAAATAATCTTTAACAAGTCCCTTATGTCTTCTAAGTTCCCCACGCAGTGGAAAATAGCACACGAATTGTACACGTTGAGCTGGAGAGAATATTGTTCGTACACCAGTCGATTAAGCCGAGATTGAAGTCCCCAGCAATTATTAAGTCTTCTCCAGTTGATTCCATCACTGCATTTACGTTGTCAAGAAATAAGTAGAATTTAAATCATGTTCTGCCCTAAATATCGCATCAAGCATAACATATGCTTGATGCGATATTTAGGGCAGAACATGATTTGCTGCATTAGATTCAAGAGATAGAGCATTGCCTGCACATCTTTATCCACCTTATTGTTTGTATTTAGATTTACAAGATACTTTATTCCGAAATATTTAAACCTCTTCACTTTGATCAATATACATGATAACACTCTAACATACGTACAAACGATTATAAAATCGATCTTAGGCGGAAATATTAACTACTTATGGAATTAATATTGAAAGTAATTTGAACAAAGTAAGAGCGTGTTAAACTAAGGTTTAAGTAATTTTCTATGGAATGACTATGTTTTCTTTTCTCGCGTCCAATTACTTTTCATAAGCTTACTGACTGTTACTCTGTTAAAACTTGTTAGCTTTAGAGCAGTAACATTGCTACCGGGGTTGCGGGAATGTTCTAACGAGATACTACGGCCACGAAACACATTGGCGATAGAAGAGTGTGGGTTTGTATTCAGTAATAATCTGACACCCCCTTCATCTCCATACAGAATGGGAAGAGTCATTAAATGATTTTCCAACCGATAAAAGGGGGGGGGGGGGAGGGCAGAAATTACTAACAAAAATAAACAATTTAAAGTTGAATCATTAATAAAACACAAACAGTTATCTGAATTAAAAATGGTTCTAGTCAAACACTGACAAATATTTTAAAAAAATCAATACCATAATACTAACAAGGTAGAATAGACGAATACAAAAATATTCGTCATGGCCTGCATGGGAAGTACCTTAAACAAATAAGTTTGTTTTATTTAAGATTTTATAACTTTGCAAGCTTAGTTTACTCGCCTTTCTCGGTCACTCAGCTTCCAAACGTAACATATCCGTGTTGGGGCGTTAGCACTACCGTCAAACTTAATCTTAGCAACTTAATGAAATAACCAATTCTACGATATGCCCACGACATACATACCATTAGAGGAATTTATATGTACCGAGTTTACTTCCTCAATTGTAAAGAAAATATTAGGTATGGTGACGTGAACTGTCGATTTTTATTGTATCCGGAAGTGCTAGAGAAATGTGTATACGATATTTAAATAAATAAAAAAAGGAATAAAAAGAAGAAAGAAAGAATATAAAATAAAATGTATCCATTTCGAAAATACGAAATAAATTGTATTACAAATAATAGGGTTGTCAAAGACTTGCAGTCAATGTTATTTCCTTTAAATCTCATGCAATATATCGTCCCCGTAGAGCGAAAAGTCATCAAGTCGAAAAATCATGTTTTGAGATAATTAATTTTAAAGTTTTTAAAAATAAGATTCCTTATAACTTTGGCTAGTTATTACACATCTTTATGTTTTTAGTTGTTGTTTGAAGGAAAAAAACTTAAGTTTATATTATAAGAGCTATAATGCTTAAAAATCTTTGTATAATTAAGAAAAAACTAAAAACATCAAACTAGTTAATTATTCTTTAGACAATCTCTGACTTAGTTAATTGTCAACCGCAGTTAGTAATTTTTCACTTAGTTTCAAATTATTATGAAGAAAAATAACTAACTGTTACATATACCAAATGTGTTTTAGAAATATTACCTATCTAAAGTTTGGAAGCTTTTGTGGTAAGTTTTGTTTTAAATATGACATGAATAATGTAATCAAACTATTGTAATAAATTTACTTGGTGTTTATTAAAGGAAATAATGCGAAAAATCAACAAAACACTGTCAGTTTTTAACAAAAACAAAAAGTGCAACAACCTCATGCGCACAAACAGAAAAATTACAAAAAAAAATATTAAAAGAAGGAAATTAGAATTTAGTCCACTATTTCTTTTTCTCCCACCTCTAGCTGGCTTCGTCTGGTTACAATGTTCGATTAATTACATCTTTATTTATTGGTAAAAATTGATACCACAAGTGGAGCTCTTTCTTTTTTCTTTTTTTTTTATTACGGATGAGCCCGCTCTTGACCTCGATCTCGCCTGATGGTAAGCGATAGATAAGGTCTACGATGTGATGAGCGAGCCCAGAAGATGCCTACTTACTCTTGCTTTAAAGGCTGAAAGGTCATAAGTGGTAGGGAACACAGTAGCCGGCAGAGAATTCCACAACTTGGCTGTGCGCACAATAAATAAAACAGCACATACCATTAAAGAAATTTGTAAATATCTACTTCACTTACTCTATTGTAAAGAAAGAAAATATTAAGTGAGGTGACGAGAACTGTCGATTTAATTGTATCTTGGGTGTGCTTGGGTGGTTATTTAAGTAAAAAAGATGGAATAAAAAGAAGAAAAGAGTAGAAAATAAAATGTATCCATTTCGAAACAACGAAATAAACTACCACGTGAACTGTATTACAAGCAATAAGGTCGACAAAGACTTGCAGTTAATGTTATTCCCTTTAAATTTAATGCAATATATCATGTTCTGTCCTAAATATCGCATCAAGAATGATGTTATTACTCCGAATAGTATCATCTCCAATCTTGTTTTGATGATTATTACACTGTTATTTGCAGTTTTGTTCTTGAGCAGCACCTATGCAGTGAACATGAATATACTAAAAGAAGAGAATTACTCATATATTCAATTCACTTTTATCTTGTATGCTATCTTCTATTCTTTTAGTTTCATCACAAATTTCGTGACCGGAATAATTCATACGAAAAACAACGTTCAATTTGTTTTAACATTTCAAAAAGTACACAGATTTAAAAAAAAAGAACCCAATCTCCAAACTCCCAACAACTTCATTACTTGGAATTGGATGCTTATATTTTTGGCTGTGAGCTTTTATATTTCTATATTCACTTATTTAAATGCAAAACTTAGTACAAGTCTTTACGAGATAGCTGGCTGCTACCTTTGGAAAATTTTCGATTTAAATATTGTTTATGGCACGCGAATAGTAAAATTGTTGGAAAGTAAGGTTACACAATGGATTTCACTAGTTTTAAAATATCATGACGCGTGTTCTCACGAAGAAAACTTTTGTACAAAAGCGTTTAAAGCATTTGGTAATATAATAGAGTGTTATAATATGTATGAAGTTTGTTTTCAAAATTATGTAAGACTCTCTCTAAATATTATGCCTAATGAAATAAATAAAATATTGCAGGAACAAACAAATTAGTAAAAGTTTGAAATTTTTCAGATACTAATTTACATTTTAGATACTATTTTCTTTTTGTTAGACTTTGCAACGATAACAGACATGACAACAAAAGGTATGAATACACGGAATAATGTATTTGTGATAGTTTTGTAGGTAAGCATAAGCAATTAATTAGCCAAAAACATTATCAGTGCAGAGCAGCTAGCAAGCAAGGTACTCTAGCTTGCTTGCTAGCTTGAATGTTTCCTAGTTTTATTAACGGAGAGGGGACCTAGTGACCTGTAATACAGGTATTGCTATAATACAGGTATATCCCTACCATGGGCACCAGTCTCTTACAAATTTGTTAACATAGCATTGTATTAACAGCTGGCATGATTGTTTATGAGTTTGTGGAGAAAAAAATAAATGTATATTATTATTTCTCTATGTATGGAGGAAGTGGAGTGAGTGCATTCCACAGTGCAGACCTACTTATAGGTGCACTTAATGCATATGTGTATTTGCAGGTGGAAGAGCGATGCTGCATATTATTACATGCAAGCATTTACAACAGATTTTTGGCAGAATCAACTTTAAATATTAATTTACTATGGGAGGAACTCATGGTTGATCTTTAGGGTTAAGTAACGCTTGCCGTGATCAGTCCGTGGATAGATGACCATCTAAACATATTGAGTTTCGTCCGTGCCTTGGAAAGCACGTTAATAAATAAGCCTTTGGTCACAGCTGTTATTTGTACCTTTTTGACAGTCGTTACAGGTAGTCAGAAGCCATAAAATCTGACGGTAGGTGTATCGTGTTATCCAGCTACTACACTGAGAAAAAAACAACCAGATTTCACGTTGCTTCAACAAGTTTTTGGGTTAAAATAGCGCCTACGTGCTATTTGGTTGAAACTACAAGTTTGATCTTGTAAAGTGTAACTTGTTGATCCTACTAGCTACGTATCATGTTATTTCTACGTTACGTCAGGTCGAACTTACGTTAACATTTTCCGATTGTTTTCACCTACAAGTTTAGCAAAGCAAGTAGATTTAACATGCTTGACATGTTGTTGTAATGAAATTTTTTATATCGAAACCTTTTTGTTTGTAGGTTTTTTTTGTAGGGCCACTCGTAGTTCAGCACACTAAGGCTGGTTACTAGGGATGGTACGTATTTACGCGACCAGGTTTTTACACCAGGTATTTACTTCCAAGTACGTACACCAGGTGCTGATCCGAAATACTTGCAAGACTTCAAAGTATTTTATACGGCTACTCGGACTCGCTCCAGTCGGAGCTTGACGCTCGCCCGACTATGCGATTATGCTCCTTATCTGTAAGAGACTACGGAACAATTTCGTATGCAAGTCTTTTCTAGTATATGGTTTGTCTTTGCAAGTATTTATATGTAAACGCGATTGTGCTTCTTATTCAAAACAACTCACGGGTCAATTTCCTATGCAAGTATTTTTTCATCCAACAGGGCTTGGATTGAATAAAAGTAGAAACTTTCGTCTCTATGCTGGTATTTATTTGTAAACGCGATTGTGCTCCTTATACATAGGAAATCACGGTTCAATTTCCTATACAGATAGAAAATACTTGAAAGTATTCCGAGCCCTGCTTTTAGGACCTGGTTTCTTATGATAGACTTCCTTGAAAGCCCTGGTACAGTCGGCCAAGAAAGTGGTGTACCACCCTAAGGTTGAATATCGCTTGCAGATTCATAGGTGATAAAGATTAGTTTCGCTTGCAGATCGATCTGACAACTTCTATTGCTGTCTTTATCTGATTATTGATAACGACGACTATTACTGTTTGTAACGTGACAGCTGTTCTTAGTTTGAACTTGATGGAACCAATGACGTCGTAAAATCAACGGCGGGGGGCTGTAGATTTTGATGACAAAATTGTATCTACAAATTCAGAATTGTAATCAACAAGTTACATAAAATTGTAAAGGCACAAGGCGAGTCCACAAACCTACAATTTCTGTAAACTTGTAATTACAATATCAATAAAAAACAAGCTAAAAATAGATTTATCCTTTTATTAAATTTCTACAATCAATTTTAAAATACTTATAACAAACAAAAACATAGCATATATAGTAATATTTAGAAGATATTGAAAATTTTTAAAAATTAGAAACGGGTGTAACCGCCGTTGGCCTCTATAACCTCTAAAAGACGAGACCTCATTGAACCAACAAGCCGTGAGCAAATATCGGTTCCCCGCATTTCCTCCCAGATATAATTACAGTGACTAATAAGAGCTTGTTTGGTTCTTTCATTTTGATGCGACCATCTTTGGACCATAAGGCCCCAAAGATTTTCTATCG
Source organism: Tholera decimalis (assembly GCA_943138885.2). Lineage (NCBI taxonomy): Eukaryota > Metazoa > Arthropoda > Insecta > Lepidoptera > Noctuidae > Tholera > Tholera decimalis. The sequence goes on along the minus strand of OW964570.2, from coordinate 6,692,684 downwards.
GGTTGAGGTCCGGCGATCTTGAGGGCCACTGAATTACCCTTACGTCAGTGTGTGAACGAAACCAGGCTCTTACGATCCTCGCATTATGAATTGAACAATTATCTTGAACAAAATCAAATTGTGGCACTTCGTTCTCCGGGTAAACATTACGGACTGTCGGTAGCATTGCATTCTGAAGCACGTCGATATAATTTACAGCCGTCGCTCGAGGAGGTAGAGAACACAATTCTCCTACACCATCCGTACTCATCCAGCCCCAAATATTTACGGAAATTCGACCTGATTCTCTATTTGGGATTACATGATCATCTTTATACCGTGTTGAATTATATCGCCAAAGGTGAAGACGTCCATGCTGACTGGATTTAAACGTTTTTTCATCACAAAACACTGTATTAGACCAATCAAACTCTAAGTGCTCTCTGGCGAAGTTCAGACGAGCAAGTCTGTGAGCATCCGTCAAATATATTTTCTTGGCGTAATGCCTGTGGTGCAACCCCATGTAATGTAGATGATTCCTTATTGTTTGGGCACTCACATCGAACATCTCCGCAAAATGTTTTGTGGGCTTAAAACCATTGATTTCATATTCCCGTCTCATGAATTCTCTATCGTTATTGGAGAGTGCAGGCCGGCGACCACTTCTTCTGTGATCCAACAAACTTCCCTCCTCTCCTTCACGACGAATCCAAAAGCGGACAGAACGCCTCGATATATTCAAATTCCGGGATATCGCACTGATACTGCTTCCCTCATTAAATTGGGCAATTATTTGTGCTCTTTCGGCAATGGTCAAGTTGGCAGGCATTGAGATGATTTTTTTATATGCAGTTGATTGAAAAATAACACGGAAAATATATCGATTTTTTGCATATATTTGACAAAATGTCAATTGTCAGTTTTCTTTTTCAAATGGAATTCGGTTGTCTAAATAGTTTTTATTACTTTTGTTTGGAAACATTTCAATTGCTTTGTAGAAACTAATGTCCTTTTCATTTATACTAAAGGTTAAAATGTCATGTGACATATGACGTATGAATACTAAATACATAGGTTTACGTCATGATAATGTTGTCTCTTTCAGTAATATCTTTTTATAACGAACCTTGTTGTAATTTTCGATGACCGGGAAACTAAATCAAAACTGGTACACCACTTTCTTGGCCGACCGTACTCGATTTTGCAAGTATGACCCACGTCTAGTACCTTGAGCGTCTGATGTGAAAATACTTGCATAGGAAATTGATTCGTTTTGCCTCAGCAAAAAGGAGCATAATCGTATCAGAAAAAAAATACTTGCAAGGTTCAAAGTATTTTTCATTTGCAAATGCGATTGTGTAGTACTAGTTCTCTAAGTTGTCTGAGTACATAAACCGAAATCTGTGTAGGTGTGTGCATCAGGGAACTTTTTCTTTTCTTTTGAGTAGTTTGCGGCGCCGTTCACCCTAATGACTATTAATAAAAGACACATTATTGCGTGAACGCAAGTATTTTAGAAAATATTTTGTTATGTTTACGTTTTTTTGTTTTTCTTTCGTCAGTTGTCGTTTGAATGAGTGCATAGATGATACATATAAATACTGAGAAGTGAGTGCGAGCTTGTTATGCAATTTACCAACTGACCGTGACTTTCTTATTTCGCGAGTTTATTGAATTTAAACTATTAACAGTTAGTGTGTAAATAAACAAAACTGCTTTTTTATGTGTACGTGACTTTGTTTATTAGTTAGGAATGTAAATATTTAAATAGGTAAAAGATGATTTTTGAACTGTACCTAGTTAAGTGTTTACTTTTAAAATTGATAAGACTTACTAGTTGTAAATAAAAAGACAGTTACAAACCATGGCTCCTAAGAAAAGTTTGGCTAAAATAAAGCTGAATGTAAAATGTGCAAAGCATTAATATCATACAAATCGGGAGTGTCAAACCTTATGCCTTATGCTTGCATGTGCAAAGAAAACATATTTCCGTGAATTTAATTAAGTGAATTATTAATTTCTGTAAATTAAGTAGGAAGAAAAGATTTCATCTACAAAAGCCGTACTAGATTGTGGCATGGTACGACCTGGACTAGTAGACTGAAATCCGAAGTGGCTCAAAATACTTTCTAGTATTTTAATACCTGGTTTCCGACCCTGGTATTTTTACAGACTCGTACTTGCAAGCCCTGGTATTGATATTTGCAAGTATATCTCATCTCTACTGGTTACTACTTAACCGGGCGATCCTGTGGTGACCTCTAAATTTAAAGGCCCCCACACAGCCAGCGCTACATAATTTAGACGACCGCACGCTAAGGGCACTCCTTGTGGAGTACGGGCCTCGGCACAGCGGTGTCTTTGGTCTCTTGAGTTTTTTTTTTTTTAGGTAGGGCCACTTGAGGTAGCTCACTAAGCCTGTGCGTCTACTTAACCGGTCTGTAGGTCCTTTGAGTAGAACTCCGCACTATATGTACGAACCAAGTGAAGCAAACGATAGCGCGAATTTAAACAGGGCAACGCCGTCTATCGAGCTCGTCTGAACTATTTTGTGATTCGTTTATGGATGTATGTTCTCATAGGTAGTAAATGTTTGATATAAACTCAAACTCTTATCTTCCATTTATTCTAATTAAAAAAAAACACCGCAAAATTAGAAAAAAAAATATAGGTTTAATAAATTATAAAATTACAAAGTTCCTGGGAAAATTGAAGGAAGGGTTACGGAAAATTACATACCTAATTTAAGAAATTAATTTTATTGAATCAATGCAACATAGATAATAATAGTACACTGATGCTACCATAAAATTTCTTTACAATTAAGGGCACGTCAATTTCAAATGACGCCATGTTAGTTAAACCGCCTGTAATGTTGTTTTAACAAAATAGCATTTAACAAGTTACGTAATGTATGTAGTTCCAACAAGATATAATGTTGAAATAATCAAAAAGTCTTGTTGGTTTAATGTGATACCAACTTGTTAATGCTACAAGTTTATGTTTTGGTTGATTAAACAAGTTGATTTTTTCAAAGCAATAAGAAGCATGTTGTTTCAAACAAATGTTTGGTTGTTTCAACTAAATAACTTTCAACAAGTTTAATCTTGTTCATTGGACAAAATCGACTTGTATTATCAACATTGCGTTTGTTTCCGTTGACTAAAATCATTTTATTTCAAACAGATAACCACTTAACAAGTCAAACTTTTTTTTATTTTTTTATTCTTTATTTATTTAGGGGTTTTTATCTACAAGGATACGTCAACCCCATTGTACCTTATAAACAATATACACAAACTTCACAATACTTTTAACAATAAATAGATATTACATTAACTATGGATCTGATATTACTGTCAGCCTACAAAGTTTTTTGCTAGATCAGACTTAGGGTATGCTAGGATCGTTTGTATCAAGCCAAAGTCTAGCCTGTTTAAGCCATACTCTCTTACCAATTTTTCTCTGTCAATCTTATTTTTAACACAACCCATCAACAAATGTTGTACGTCCTCGATTTCATTACAAGTAACACAGTTTGGTGATTCGACTTTTTTCATCAAGAACGCAAACTTTGCCGATGGGTAGTGTCCCGATCGGAGTCTTAATGCTATTTTAACATGAAATCTGCTTAGTTGACCGTCATCAAACCAAAGATAACGAGGAGGCTCATGCTGAATAGTTTTATACCAAATTCCTTTTGTTTCAGATTTTTGATCAAAATGATTTTTCCAGAACTCGTAACACTTTATTTTAAATTTAGGTATCAAATCTGAGTAGTCCGGCAAAAAACTAATCTCATTTCCTCCAACTGCTGCTAATTTAGATATTCGATCAGCTTCCTCGTTACCCTTTACACCAATATGAGCTGGAACCCATTGCAACTTAAATTCAATGCCATTTTTATTAAATTTATGAATGATACTAATAATATCGTAGGCTATCGATACACCTCTGATAGCAGAGGCACATCGAGCCAAGTGTTGCAAAGCACTTTTGCTGTCGGAAAAAATAACAATTTTATTTAATCTTTGTTTATTTGCATATGACATGGCTTGAAAGATTGCAATAAGTTCCAGCGTCATGATTGATACACAAGCATTTATTTTGAAACCAATTTTAACATTAAAATTTTGATAGAAATACTCAACCCCCTGTCCAACCGCACTTTTCGACCCATCCGTATAGAACTTATGCCAACCACTGTATTTTGTATTAAGTTCTTGTATAACATTATTTAATAGAACATTCGGTTCACATGAAGTTTTACTACCTATTACACATTCTAGATTACTTTTAATATGCTCCTGTAATTCAATGGCTGACATCCAGGTTTCTAAACTAAACATCTTAAGCGTATCTGATGAGGAAACTTGAAACGTTTTTATATCATTAGCCGAATCGACGAGTAATGGCTTTTTTTTGTTCTTCCAGTATTCTTTATGGCACAGCTCGCTCAAATCAGATATCGTATCAACAGTTGTGTTGTTAGACCAGGACACACTTTTCAACATAAATTTATAGGCTAGGTACTGTCTTCTTAAAAATAAGGGCATTATATTTAACTCACATTCCATAACATGGATAGGGGTACTTTTAATAAATCCTCCCGTAATTCGCAAAGCTTGATTTTGAATTTTATCTAATTTGTTAGTGTGAATCTTAGCGCCACAATCATAAATGAAACTACCGTAGTCGAGTCTACTTCTTACTAATGAGATATACAACCTACGTCAATGTTTAGTATGTACACCCCAACTACTACCAGCCAATACTTTCAAAATATTAAAAAATTTAGAACATTTATCTATAGTTTCTTTTACATGTTTTCCCCAGCGCAAGTTACTATCCAACCAAATCCCCAAATATTTTACACAATCCGATCTTGCTAATAACTGGCCGTTTGCTTTTAGGGTAGGAAAAAATCTCCTTTGGCCCTTACTTAAGAGACAATAGTGAGATTTGCTTGCAGATAAAACTAAACCTAATTCCTGCAACAAAATAATTACTGAGTCGAGTGCTTCTTGAATACGTATTTCACAGCTTTGAATATCTTTATCACTAACAAATAAAACAAAATCGTCGGCATTCTGCGATAGAAATATGTGTTGTGTTTGGATACATATTTTGTGTGTTATTAAATTAAAAAGCAGCGGGGATAAAGGGTCTCCTTGTGCAAGGCCTTTATTGGTACATCTGGAGAGTATAGTTTTGCCAGTGTCCGATTTGATATTCAAGTATCTTTCACTTAAAAAGGACCAAAGATATGTACAAATTTTAGTTCCTATTTGAATGTTATCCAATATTTTCATAGCTACATCAATAGATACGTTATTGTAGGCGCTCTCAATATCTAGAAAACAAGGTAACGTCGGGATTCTTAGAAAAACCTATTTGAATGTGTGAGACCAAACGAGCTAAGGAGTCTAAACAGGACTGTGATTTTCTAAAACCTACTGTACGCGGGGAGAGAACTTTAGTATTTTCAATGTACCACTCTACACGTCTAAATATTAAACAATGAAAATTTTAGACAGGTTCACTATGAGAAGCTGAATTAACCTTTGGAATGGGAATTACCTGTTAAAATATTATTATATAATCTAAGCATGAAATCTTTAGCTGTGTCAGGTAAATGATAGATCATTAAATAAGTTATGCCATCCTCACCTGGCGCTGTATCCTTTTTTCTTAACCCTAGATAGCTAACGTTTCTGAACTTCTATGATAAGCTAACCATTCGACTTTTTGACGACCATTTTTTAAACGTGATTTTTATTAAAATTGTATATTATTTTAATCAGGTTTACTATATTCGTGGGTAGTATGGTATATAAATTAAAGATAATTATTACATAAATGAATAATTATTTAACTTCTAAGTACTAAATCACAAATTTTATATAGCACATGTTTCTTTGCGATCAATAAGACACTATGTCTTACAATGACTAAATGAGACACAATTTTTTAGAAATTTCTTCTTTTTCTTTTGGTATAATAAAGTAAACATCTTAAAAGTAACCATAAGTATCAAATTACTTAGATTGTTGTGGCACAAGTTGGCCAAAAGTTGACTGTATGTTCGCCACAAATGGGAACTCTGCAACTATTGCAGTGATCCTTTGTTATGCGCCTTTTCTTATAGAAACACAAACTGCAGCTTTTCCTTTTCCTTGCAAGACATTATCAGGTATCAGAGAACTTCCAGAACCATATTGCCCAAGAATTTGACCTTGACCTTCAGCGTGATCCTCATGGTTCAAACCCAATACATATCTTATTTTGTCTTTTATTTTTCGAGTCATTGTTGGTATTTCAAGTCGACGTTTTAGCCATGGTTCAAAGAGTTGTTCATAGAATTATTTCATAAAGCTTCTTCCTGACAGTGGTTTACCTCCAGACACCAAGAAATTATGGCTATATAGGACGTAAGAGTCGATACTCGATATATTGAGAATGTCATAAAACGAATATTGGCTTGGCTCAAGTGGATAATAGAGTTGGAAGCCGATGAAGAATTGTATCTGAGAGGAAGAGCATCGGAAGTGACCTTTCTTGTGCCTCTTCACTATCTAAACGTGGACTTACTTTTGTTCTAGGGTTCATCGTGAAAATCACTTTCCAGGTCATCAGCCAACAAACCATCCTCTTTTTCACTATAAAAAAGAACATATTTTGTATTGACATCATCTAACCCACGAACTATGTCATCATCTGTGATCAACCTCGCAGCCATTCTTTACTATTAACTATGTAACTAAAAAAAACAAACCAATAATCAACACAAAGTACAGGTTTAACCTTTAACTATGGACATAAGGTCTCAGAGGCCGCGACGTTTCTGAGAATCCGCAAATTAACTACTTCCCCGCGTCCCCCGACACTGTGCCATTCAGTACCTTTCACATTAGTCCTGAAAGGATTGTGGATGGAGATGGTTGTGTTGCTGGCTGAAAAACACGTGAGTATTTCACGTTCATAATTTGACTGCGGCCTGTGAGACCTTATGTCCACGTTCCTCATACAAAGTATTTTACAACTTTTTAAACTTTTGTTATAGATTTTTTCATAAAAATGGATAATATTAATATACGTCCGAGCACGTCTGGAATAAAACGGTCATGCCAATTGTCTAGTAGTTCTGTGGCAAAGAAAATCTTCTGTTTGGATAATACTACGGCCGAAGATGAGATTACCAGACTACTCATGGCTCGCATTTTGGGCCCCGATATGCCACCTCCTGCACCTATAAGTGAAGAATGGATCCTAGAGCTCGTAAAATATGTAGACTTTGCCCTCCAAAACTAAATTGAAAGACAACACATACATGTGTTGGTTGCAAACAACCAGTTTGTTTATAATGTTCAAAGCCACTGTGTAACGATTGCCAATAATTGCCTAAGATTTAACCGCTGTCAAAATTTTTATATTTAAATGTAAAGCGTTTATTTTTATATTTGTTTCCTTTTTATAGTTTATATTTTTGAAAACAGAAAGACATTTTGTTTGGTAAGCTTTATTTAAAGATTTATGTTCCTAAAAGTGATCTCATGTCATTATAGTCTAAAAATGTGCCTCAAAGACGGATAATTGGTATTAATAAGTATAATTTAGTAAAGAATACCGTTGATTTATATATTTTTCGTTTCATTTCAACCCAATTAATACATTCGTAACACAGTTTTACCCCTCCAAAATATCATTTCATTTTCATCCGTGAAGTTCATGGGCCTCAGAGACCGTTTGTCCATAGAAGTGTAATGAAAACATGACGTCCACAGTTAAAGGTTAAAAGTTACGCATAAGCTAACCATTCGTCAAAATGACGAGTATGCAGTAGGTATCTCAAAAACAAAAGTACTTACTGACAAAACGTGACCACCACGCGACGTAGTCTAGTGGTCACTAAGTTGGCTCAAATCAGCAAGTGTGTAGGTAAAACCATTAGAAAGGGAGAGGGAAATATTTATTAGATGCTCGTCATTTTGACAAACGTTAGCTATTTAGGGTTAAACAGCTTTTAAGTTCTTGCATGGAGAAGTCCGCTTCTAAGGTTGAATTTCTAGATTCAAAAGACGGCATCACATTTCTGACGTAATCCGGAGTAAATGAACAAAGCAACTCGCTTTGGTTTTCAAGAGAACAATACATTTTATTTTGCCTAAAACCCTTCATCCATCTCATGCGACACCAAAGATCAGAGGCTGACGTTGATTCATCAATAGAGTTACAGAATTTCTGCCAGCTTAGAAATTTTTCTTTGCGTATTAGGTCTTGTGAATCTCGAGTTAGTTTCTCTAAAGTTGTTAAATTTTCTGGTGTGGGGTTACGACGAAAGATGGTCAAAGCTAGTCTACGCTGTGCCACTATTTTCGATAATTGGGGATTCCAATATTCCTTTGGGATAAAGTTTTCAGCCGGTTTATTACAATATTTAATATAGGGGATATGTTTATCCGCCGCATTATTAATGTCATTAACAAAATCATCATACATATTTTGAATCTTATCCGATCCGTGACTATATACAATATGATTATCGGCGATAGTTTGAGAATATCCAGCCCAATCTGCTTTTTTTAGGTTTCGTTTTTTAATTAAACTAAAGGCGTTAACTATTTGAATCGACATTTTAATTATCAAGTGATCACTTCCCAAGTTTTCACTAGACACCTGCCATATAAACTTGATAGCTATGTCTGAGGAGGCAAAGGAAATGTCAGGCGAGGTTTGTTGTAACATTCCGTTCACTAACTTAACTCGCGTGGACACACCACTATTAAGTGAAATAAAATCATTGTCAAGCGCTGAGTTCATAATCTGACTGCCTCTCGTATCGGTTCTGACCGACCAATTAGCGTGGTGGCCATTGAAGTCGCCAGCAATTATTTTTTTCGAGGTGAAAGTTGAGAAAAGTGTATCCCAGTCAGCCAATTGTGTTCGTACGGAAGATGGACAGTATATAGACAGAACATATTCTAAATCTTTGCAGTTTAGCAGTTTAACACATAACATTTCTATGCCAGAATTGTTAGTACTAAAAGAATAAATATGAGAATGAATAGATTTGTGTACTATTATAGCTACTCCTCCGTACGAATCAATTCTATCCTTTCGATATACATTGTAGCCACTTATATTTATCAAAGAATCGATGTTTAACCATGTCTCACTAATAATGGCAATGTGAATACATTCACGTATTAATAAATCCTTAAAACTAATTAGTTTCGGGCAAAAACTTTGAGCATTCCATTGGAATATGTTTAACCTTATATGTTTAGATAATTTATCCATTAAGAAATGTATTTAATCGCTCAATTAATCTCCCATTTAATAACATATTAGTCATAAACTTATTAAGTTCACCAGAAATAATTTTCAAAACAGAAACAATTTTTTCTTCAAAAGTACCCCCTGATAGTATAGTATTTTTAATTTTGAACCAGAGCTTCTTAAACTCAAATTTGTATGTCAACTCGCCATCCCTTTCACCACTTTCTGCTTCATTCTGCGGTTTCTCTATTACGGTTTCTATTGTTCCCGTGCTAAAGTTATAAAACTCCCTCTTTTTCTTACTATTCTTGCGTTTTGATATAGGTGCTTGAAGAATGGTAGATATTTCGTCTGAACTTTTTTCTGACTCTTCTTCTATGTTCTGATCATCAGATAATGCATCTTGCCGGTACAATCCCATCATTAACTTATTTCGGTATGATTCACAACTATTCGGCTGGTTGGGAGGCGGCACGGTATGTGTTCAGGACTACAAGAAGCCAGTGCAACGATACTGGTGTGTCCCAACTGTCCACGGTTCGTGGAGCCCTACCGTTGCTTTCAACAACAATAAACAAAACTACAGGCTCTTCGGCCTACAACCATATATACAAATAACTTATCGGTACCACTTACCTTCTGCGCTGGGTTCGCCAAGCTTCGACCTTCCTAGGTCACGCCCAAGTGTGGTATGTATGTAATTATGAGGTGAGTAATTGAAAAGTGTGATGTAAGTCAAGTGTTCTAGAACGTTCACAAGGCGCCAGTCTCCAGATGGCGCGGTCCTGATCAGCATCACAGCACAACCTCGCACCGGATTGAAGCTATTTATCACTACTTATTTCCAACAAATGCGCGTGCCACGCGGTGGCAACCAACCGGCGATAAATCCCAAAATTTCCCAGGCTTTCATCAAATGGGGATTACAAATTCCAATTAATCGTTACTCGCGACCCAATTATCGGTTTCAACAGGCGATTCCAAACGATATTTTACCAATTATAATTAACTCAACAGGTCCCAAGCGGACATTTTTCAACAAGGAAGCAAAGTCAATCTGTCACGTGAAAAAGTTATGTCAAGTGTCAACATCAAAAAGACAATAGAATGTTGCCACACCAAAGATCGTTCAAAAATACATTTGGGACGCAACATCTACCCCCCCCCCGGACGGGCCTACCCGTCCGCTAATCAATTGGAAGTCTTGACCAGGTTGCGAATTTAACACAGCTTCAATGCGGCCAAATACCGTAGCTAGTTCCTCAAAGGTGAGAACGGTGTCTCCCAACAATCTCCGCCAGCGTCCCTTTGCCGCTTTCACCGCGGCCCCAAAAATACCCCCCCAATGGGGGCAGGCTGGCGGGTCAAACAACAAAGTGACCCCTCGGCGGGCCAAACTATTACCAATGTCAACCTGGCTCTCATTAAGGAAGGCGTATACCTCCTTCAAATAGTTACTTGTACCCTTGTAATTCGTACCGCAATCAGACCTAATCAAAGAAGGTAACCCACGGCGAGACACAAATCTTCCAAAGTCGCCTCAAGGGCCTCTGTCGAGAGGGAGGTTACCAGCTCCAAATGTACTGCCATGGTTGACAGGCAGACAAACACACAAATAAGCCGTAACAATCTTACTATTACGACGGGTGGACGTCTTCAACAAAAGGGGACCAACAAGTCCGTTACGACGCCAGCAAAGGGCCTCACCTCATTGACGCGATCAGCTGACAAAATCCAAATTTCTCGCTGCAGGATGGCCAACAGCGCATTGCAACCGGCATGCGAGTTCTTAGTGTGACGATCAGTCACCAACAATTGAACCAAGTGGCCCTCCTTGGGCAACAAAAGGGGGTGACGGGCCCCATAAGGAAGGCTAGAGTGCCTCAACCGTCCTCCAACAGGGTTTCCCGAAGTGGCTCGTCCCAACCAAGTTCAGTTATAACAAGGGCAGGAGCACCAATTTTGGGGTACGGACAACTCACAAGGGTGATTTCAAACCAGGTCCTTCCCTGAACAGTGGTGTCAGCCGGTTCGCCAATTCCCCAAATCTTGCCTGAAAGGTCGTTCACCTTCAGGCCAACCTGTCCCGCTAACCAAGACGACAAAAGGCAACCCTGGGCTCCCGTGTCCAAAATGGCACGGACCACAATCGAGTCACCCAAGGGTCCCCAGACCTTGACCAAGGCCGTTGGCAACAAACCGTCTTGATCGGGGGGGTCCTTTAGCGGGGCAGGCGTCAATCTCTTAGTGATGCCTGGGCGGCGACCGATCGCCGCATCCAGGCTGCCTTCGTTCACGACGAGGCCAACAATCAAAATATTCGTCCGCGCGGTGTCCCGAGCCACTCGCCATCACTGGAGGGGCACATCCCATCGAATGCCCGAATGACGGAGGGTGCGACTCCAACCGGGGACGTTCCGCCAAAGGAGGGGAAAGGCAGCGGCGCCGATCCGGCCACTGCTGCCTAGCAGCCAATGCGCGTTCTCCCTGACGAGGGGAGACCAAATGGCGCTCGCGTGGCTCCCGTTCAACTTGCGCGGGGGGTGGAGTGCGGCGTACAGAATTGCGGGTCTCAGCCCGGTGCTCGTCTCCGGGGTACCCCCCCCTGCGCGAACCCCCCTCAGAAGCTGGTCTGCTGGAGCGGTTTGCGCTGGCGCACAAAATCTCAAGGTGGGACCCCTTACAAATTCTACACGGGCGGGGGTTGGGGCAGTCCCGATGAAAGTGGGCCCCCAAGCACGAGAAGCACAAACTGCGTGTGTTGACAATGCGGCGGCGGGCACTTACGTGTAAATTCAAAAAGTCCGGGCAACGCGCCATGACATGCCCCGTCGCCTTACAAAAGTCACAATGTTGAGGACTCTGGGCACCAGCAAAACGGGGGGCGGGGCGAACATCAACAGGCCCCCTAGCCCGAGGACTCCGGGCGCCAGCAAAACGGGGGGCGGGGCGATCATCAACAGGCCGCCTAGCCCGAGGACTCCGGGCGCCAACAAAATGGGGGGCGGGGGGAACATCAACAGGCCCCCGAGCCCTAGTCCGTCCCTGGTCTCTGGGCTGAGAAGGTAGTGGGGGTGACCCCGTGGCGCCACGAGTGGTATCCGAAAATTTGAGGAGGTCGTCAAAGGGGGGAAGATGGGTGGCACTATCCCCACCATACTTCTGCTCAAAACGTGACCTCAGCTCCGCGGGGAGCAACTGCAGCACTATGTGCACCAACAAGTAGGACTAATGTTCTACCGGTAACTCCAGGCGTCTCAAAGCGTTGGTCGCTGAGACCAACGGGTTCAGCAAGTCAGTGCGCAACGTCGACGTGCTGGCAATGGCCGGTAGTCCCAAAATCTGGTCGATGTGCACATCAGCCAGGCAGCGCTTGTTCTGATACCGTTGGGAGAGAAGCTCCAGAGCGGTCGGGTAGGAGGAACCCGTCACCGGCAAGTGCTGCACCAAGGCTCTGGCTTCGCCCTCCAGGACAGACAATAAATAGGCCAGCTTCTGGGCAGGTCCGAGGTCCGAGCGTGCATCGACAAGACTCTCAAAGAGATTTAGGAAGCCCAGCCAGTGGTCCAAGCGACCGTCAAAATGTGGCAGCTCCAGGGTGGGCAGCCTACTCAATAGTCCAGGGCCTGCAACAACGGGGGTCTGCGGCTTGGCCGCATCAGGCACCCGACTCTTCAAAATTTCCCGCGCTCGTAGACATATGACATCCCCCAGGTGGACAATCTGGTCATAGTCACCCAAAACCTTATCGCGGGCTGTCTGATCCATTACCCCCAAATCCACGTCCATGATGTACTCGTTGAATCGTGTGAGCGAAGCATCAGCTGACTTGATCCTCTCAATCACTTGCCCGTACCGAGCAAGGGTGAGCTCTTCCAAATCTACACGCTCAACCGTTGCAGCTGCCGATGTGAACCATCTCAACTGTGAGGTCAATCCGGCAGCAGCCTCCCTGACTGCCCTTAATGAGGCCATTGCAACAATCAAATATTAATACAACAGGCTAAAATTAACTAAACAAACAACAATGACTTGTTAGCCGACCAAATAATTTCACCAAAATAACAACTTAAATTCAATTATTTCAAGTCCAAATCCGACCCTGTACCCATTCCAAGTATGAATCTAGCTTGGTACAGATGGCTAGTTACAAAATAAATAACAATTGAATGTATAATACAATAAACACCAATAAACACAACAATTGACTGTATAATATTGAGCCGGACAAATCTCTAAGCACAATCCAATAAATACTATAAGCAATAAGTCAATCCACACATTCAAGTCTTGTTATGTTAAAAAATGTGTGATTATTATTTAGATAAACTTTTAACTTCAGACTAGTGACATTCAATTATTAATCACAACAAATACCAAACAACTTTTACAACAATATACCAAATTATGTACCAAATACAACCAATAATTCCTAATTTCACAAACAAATCTTACTTGTCAGTGCAATAAAAGGGACTTGCACTACAAATTACAGTACAAACTACAAGTACTATTTGAGCCCGGCTGACAAAGCAATATATTCAAAACTTATCAAGTTATAAGTTATGTTAAGTAATTAAACTAAAGTTATTTTCAAAACTTCCAATTAAACCAGTGGATCTTATAAGACCACGCTTCTGCTACCAAAATGTTCAGGACTACAAGAAGCCAGTGCAACGATACTGGTGTGTCCGAACTGTCCACGGTTCGTGGAGCCCTACCGTTGCTTTCAACAACAATAAACAAAACTACAGGCTCTTCGGCCTACAACCATATATACCCCTTTGATTGACCACTATAACACAGGTACCACCTAGCATAGGGGTCATTGATCAAATATAATATGCATCTGTAAATCCTTCACTGTAAACAGATGTGCATAATCTGTACTTTACTTTGGATAAAAAATAAATTATTGTATTGTATTGTATACAAATAACTTATCGGTACCACTTACCTTTTGCGCTGGGTTCGCCAAGCTTCGACCTTCCTAGGTCACGCCCAAGTGTGGTATGTATGTAATTATGAGGTGAGTAATTGAAAAGTGTGATGTAAGTCAAGTGTTCTAGAACGTTCACAAGGCGGCAGTCTCCAGATGGCGCGGTCCTGATCAACATCACAGCACAACCTCGCACCGGATTGAAGCTATTTATCACTACTTATTTCCAACAAATGCGCATGCCACGCGGTGGCAACCAACCGGCGATAAATCCCAAAATATCCCAGGCTTTCATCAAATGGGGATTACAAATTCCAATTAATCGTTACTCGCGACCCAATTATCTGTTTCAACAGGCGATTCCAAACGATATTTTATCAATTATAATTAACTCAACAGGTCCCAAGCGGACATTTTGCAACAAGGAAGCAAAGTCAATCTGTCAAGTGAAAAAGTTATGTCAAGTGTCAACATCAAAAAGACAATAGAATGTTGCCACACCAAAGATCGTTCAAAAATACATTTGGGACGCAACAGTATGTTTATTTGAATGTTTTCTATTGACCTTTTCTACTTGTTTATTTTGATAGTATAACTGTAGGGCTCTGCGGTATGTTACTTGCTGTTTACTCATGATGCTCCGAATAGCCTTTTCTTTCACAAAAAAAGGACACTTTTTGTCTAAAACAAAGTGATCCCCCTTACAATGAAGGCACTTATAATTTTGAATATTGCAATTAACGTGATCCCCTCCACATTTCGGACACATTATTTTTTTAATAGGACAATATTTTAAGAAGTGACCAAACTGCCAGCAACCATTACATTGTGTCACTGGGAACACATATTGCTCAACTTTGAAGCGGCAATCGTACGCATAAATAAAAGGCGGCATGCTATTGCTTTTGAAGCACACCCTTATCGACTCACTTTCCACCCATTTGCCGTCCGAATTTAAACGATTTAATCTTTTAATCGATAAGATTTCAGCAGATGACTCAAAGATTTTAGTAAGTTCATCTTCTTGCAGGTCCATATCGACCCCTCTCACTAAACCATACGTCATAGTCAAATCTTGACTCAGCTGACAACGTAGTCCTTTTTCTGTCATTTCGTGACACTCCAATAGTTTTACCGCGGATTCTTTATCCTTAAATTGGATTAAAACTTTAAAAGAGCTCTTATATTTGATCCAAATTATACCCGTGATGTTTTCTGATCGGAGTAACTTAGCCATAGCTATTTGCTTAGGTAAAACATCGACGGAGGTGACACATACTTCTTGCTCAACTAAGTCTCGATATAAATCATTTTTTTCCTCATCTACCCTCACATTGCTTGTTAGTTCCACTAATTTACTGGTCAGCATACGTTTCGCTCTTCTTGTATTAACCGTTTTGAATCCGTCATCATTCCGTTCGTCACTAGTTCCATCTTCCATTTCTTTTCTCTTCTCTGCACTCCTTCTAATAATATCACTACTTTCTGTGCGTTGTAAATTATTCACTTCCAAATCCTTTTGATTATTTTCATAACTTGTTATTATCTCCATAACACTTGTATTATCCCCATCACTATGGTCCGACATTCTCACAAAGACACAAAGCGTCAATCGGCCTCAAGTCAGTCGTCACACAATAACAATAACAAGAAGCTCATTAACTAATGAGAATACACTGTACGCGACCGTTCAATACGAATACCGATACGACACTGCAAGACAAGTCAAACTTGTTCAAACTGCTAAGTCGATTTCTCTCAGTGAAGGGCGTACAAATACAAGACATACAAAGTTATGGTTCTCTACTGCATCTGGTTACACTGGAAGCCTACCTGACAATTTTCACTGTAACAACTTTGGTACGTACAAAGTTTTTACAGTGATATCCTTTGAAAAAGTTGAATGTTTGCCGAAAATAGGGATGATGACTTCTACGCGGTTGAAAGAAATTAATATTCCTGCCACAAAAATTATACCTTATATAATTTTTAATAATTCTATAGAATAAATTATTCTGTAGAATTTAAAATATATAAAATAATAAATCCTGTTATACTGAATTACATCTGTTTTTGTTTAAGTGTTAGAGGATACCTCTTAATTCAGTGTGCCTTTTGGCAAAGCCCGCCTCTAGCATTTTCCACTGATCTCTATCCCGGGCCACTCCTCTCCAATGAGGGCTTGCTGTGAGCTCGTCCCCCATCTCCTTATTTGTATCCTTCTGCTCCTTTTGCTTTTATTTTACCAATTTCTAGGGCAGCAATCTGAGATTCTTTGGCTCCATTTCTCTATAGTAGACCTGATCATGTGGCTTGACCACCTCCACTTTTGTTGGTCAATTCAGTCAAAATGTCCTGTAGCTCTGGTTTCTTCTCTAATTTGTTTGTGCCTTACATGCTCTGTTTTACATATTCCCGACATGCTCCTTTCCATGGCTCGTTGACAATAATTAATATGATTTGTGTGTTCTGCTGTGAGTGCCCATCTTTCGCATCCATATGTAATACAGGGCAGTATACAGGTGTTGGAGATTTGTCTGTTCGAAGCAATTCCTAAATCTCTTGACTTCATGATCTTTTTAGTGACCAGTATTTTCGCCATCCACAGGCTATCCTATTCACATATTCTAATGCTTTTGCGTCTACAACTGTAATTTTATTATAACATATAAGTCTGATTTGTTGTTTTTATATGGGGTGGTTCCTGAAATAAACTATTCTATTATATTCTCTTCTATTCGTTTAGATGTCTATTCTTTTTGTTGCAGAGTGATGCCACTTTAATGCTCCTGTCAGTTTTTAGTTGGTTGATGAAAGATATCTTGTGGCTAACTATGCTGGTGCATCAACTCGAGAAATTTTACTTGGCTATTCAAAATATCCAAGATACTTGCGCACTTATTTTGAGGTCAAATTGCTCAGGTAATTTTCTTGAGTTTTATATTGACATTTATTTATAATGTAATGATCTTCAAGGTCTAGTAACGCTTGCCAAGATCGGTCTGTGCATGAGTGATTATCTTAACATATTGCGACTCCTCCGCGCCTCGGAAAGATGTCAAGCCGTTGGTCTCGGCTGTCATTTGTGAATCTTTGACAGTCATAACGGGTAGTCAGAAGCCAGAAAATCTGACACTGGTCTTGCCACCCAAATTATAAACCAAACCCAGTTATTGGTTTTCGGGGGTCAGATAAGCAGTCGCTCCAAGTGAAATACTAATACTTAACTGCATCTATAAAGGCAAAGCTGATGATGATATTTAAAAGCAGCCCTCAAAATGCCATGGAAAACTTCTCACCAATTAT
The DNA here is from genome assembly GCA_943138885.2 of Tholera decimalis. Taxonomy (NCBI): domain Eukaryota; kingdom Metazoa; phylum Arthropoda; class Insecta; order Lepidoptera; family Noctuidae; genus Tholera; species Tholera decimalis. The sequence continues at coordinate 6,675,181 of OW964570.2, read as the reverse complement.
CAAAGGATGACGGTACGGACGGACTTCAAAGAGAGTCCTGAGTCGTCATGTTCCACGCACGCCTCAAAGAGCAGTCAGCAACAATTACAGGGTCCGATAAGATCAACGCCTGCCAGGGTTGCGGGAATGTTTCAAAGCGATACCGTGGTCCTGGAACGCAAGGCCAGCTGAAGGAACAAGCTGGGATTTTTATTCAGTAAGAGTCCGATACTTCTTCCCGCTGCACCCAGAGAGGGTTAGTGATGTTAGTGAGTTATTTGATGATTCTCCCAATTAAAAAAAAAAAAAGAAAAATTTAAATATGTATGTTCTGCCACCCTTGGGCGCATGATACTTGCGCTTGACACAAAACGTTTACATCCATTTATTAACCTTCAAGCTATAAATATCTTATATCTTCTTTTTAATGCGAAAATCAGCGAAATCTATGTCTATTTGTTATGCTCTTAAACCACTGTATCAATTTTGATACATAGATGTGTAGATTGATTGCAGAAAAAAAACTAAAACAAAGGATGCTTTTTAATAATTTCTGCAATATCCTGGAATTTAGATAATTCAATATATTTATTCAGTACAACATAATGTTGTCGACATAATTTCATACATTTCACTCTTTGACAGCTGAGATGAAAGTACTCTGCAAGAACGTTCTGCGCTTACGTCGAGCATCGTTCAACAAGATACGTGTGTGTGGCCTGTTCTACATAGACGCTGCGTTACAATCAAGTCTGATGAGCTTTGTTGCTCAGTATACTATTATTGTGTTACAGTTTAAATTTTTGTAATTATATCTTCAAAATATTAATTACTGATTTTTATTTTCTTAAATTAATTTACTTACATTAATCAGTAACTTAATTTTAGCCGGAGGAGAGCCAGACTCTAACTGACTAAAAACCAACAAGATTGGTTTTTTCATTAGACACAGAGACAAACTCCAAATGAAAAGCAAACTGGAGCCTGAACATGAAATTCTTGCTATTACGTATAAAATATATAGAAATGTCTGTAACAACCTTCTTAAGAAAATAAAAAATGAATATGATAGAAATGAACTACAGAAAGCAGGTAAAAACAGTAAAGAAATTTGGAAATTTATAAAAACAAATACATTCAGAACCAAAAATCCTGAACCTCCACTTGACTTATTGAAAATAGAGAATAATAACCCAGTTGAATCAACCAATAAAATTTATGCATATTTTTCTAATGTAGGCAAAAATTTGGCAGAGAAAATCACAAAAAATAGAAATTTCCCTCAAAACCAATCTAAAACATTCCCCACACTCAAATCGTTTGTCTTATTAGATACGGATATCAATGAAGTACTAACAATTATTTCTGGGTTAAAGACTGTTTGTGCCGTTGGGTGGGATGATATATCAAACAAGATACTTAAACATTTTAAATTCTTACTCGCCCCGCCGCTAACTCATATATTTCAGTTATGCTTAACAAATGAGGTATTTCCTAAGTCACTTAAAAAAGCTGTGGTTACTCCTGTATTTAAAACTGGTGACAAAAGCTGTATTAATAACTATAGACCAATCTCAGTTTTAACAGGACTCTCCAAAATTTTAGAGAAAATCAATTATATATTATATTAGATTAATTAAATACCTAGAAGATAATAAATTACTCTCAGAGAGACAATTTGGTTTTAGGCCGAAAAAGTCAACTAACCAAACAGTACATCAAATGACAGATTTTATCACTACTAATTTGGATAAAGGCATGCACACAATTGGGATCTTCTTAGACCTCGCCAAGGCTTTTGATACCATTTCTTGTCCCTTACTTTTGCACAAGCTTGAAACTCTCGGAATAAGAGGAACAACGCTTTCATTATTAGCTGACTATCTTACTGACCGCGGTCAATGCGTCAAAATTGGCCAATACGTTAGTTCTGAGCTAAGAATCAGTAATTACGGAATACCACAAGGTAGTATTTTAGGTCCTACTTTATTCCTAATATATATAAATGACCTCTGCAGCATGGCTCTCCAAAATGGTATAATACTGTCATACGCAGACGACACAGCACTATTGTTTTCAGACAAAACTAGAGATGATGTATATAAACAAGCCCAGAACGGTTTTAATATAGCTTCTAAGTGGCTACAGGATAATCTACTAACACTAAATGCCGATAAAACTAAATACATATTATTTACTCTTAGAAATACTAACCTGCCAGTTACTAACATAAACATTTATGCGCACAAGTGCAGCACGTATGCTGACAATGCATGTGGTTGTCCTACGTTAGCAAAAACCGATTATATAAAAAATCTAGGTGTAACGATTGACACAAATCTAAATTTCCGTAAACACATCGATTTATTATGCACTCGAATACGTAAATTAATATATATTTTTAAATATTTCCGAAATATAGCAGACTACAATCTAATTAAACAGGTTTATTTGGCTTTGTGTATAGATTCACACAAAGCCAAATAAACCTGTTTAATTAGATCTCAGTAAATGACTCTTTTGCAAATTGGTTAAAAAAATACTTTTAATCGTATTTTTTTGCAAAAAAGAATTAACTAGATTAGGCGAGTGTTTCCTAACAGACTTCCCTGAGAAAACAAGTCAAAGTTTTAAGTCCATACAATGTACTGGTCAAATAATATGAGAACCTTGTAGGTTAATCTCTGAGGTGTTTTTTTGAATTGTAATACATTGTACTTACGTGAAAAATAAAGTAATAAAGTAAGACGAATAATGATATATTTAAATAACTCACCTCACAGATCCGTTGTAATAAATATTTCATGCAAAACATAGGTAACCTAAACTTACTCATACTACTAGGTGGTTTATAGTACAGGTGCGACAAACGACTTTTAGGTCGTAAGTTGAAACCTGAGCAGGCACATTATCACGTTTAAGCATTTGTTTCTCTTTTGTCTATGAAATTCTCAGGCGAAGCTAAGTAAGATCGCCTTTTTTGCTAAAACAGCAAGAAACTACCGGCTGCCGGTTTTAATATCGTATCTATCTTTAGTTTAACCTTAAGAAACATAATTATGTATAAAGCAGATATAAGCGCAGACCTTCAGAGCTGAATCTCTCTTATTACAAATCATTACGTAATCGCTGCAGTAATCTGTGTCAAGATGCTAAGAGACGCTATTTTCACGACCAACTCAATAATCGCAGTTCTTCCGATGTATGGAAATTTCTCAAATCTGTAGGCATAGGTAAGTCACCTACCAACCAGTGTAAGGATGTCAACCTCAATGATCTAAATAAGCATTTCTCTTTCCTTCCCTTTTCTCTTGATCCGTCCGTTAAAGCTGCGACACTAGAGAGTCTTTCTAGGTTGCCGTTACCACTTTGTCCTCTCTTTAAGCTTAGCGATGTTACTGAGGATGACGTTAAGAAGACTATTCTTGCGATTACTTCTTCAGCAGTCGGTAATGATAAGTTGTGTTCAAGAATGATAACTCTTATCCTTTACTCGTTACTTCCTGTTCTCACTCACATCTTCAACCACTCATTTTCCTATTGCTCCTTTCCGTATGTTTGGAAACAGGCTCACATAATTCCATTACCTAAAACTAACAATCCTACTTTATTAACCCACTTTAGACCCATTTCTATCCTCCCTTTTCTCTCTAAAGTTTTACATAGTTCATAGACAATTATCATTTTTCTTGGCGTCAAACTCGATAATATCCCCTTTTCAATCCGGTTTTCGCTCGGGCTACAGTACTGTAACCGCGCTTTTAAAAGTGACTGACATCCGCTGGGCAATGGAGAATAGGTCCCTTACAGTCCTTGTATTGCTGGACTTTAGTAGCGCATTCAACTCAGTGGATTTCGACATTTTACTAGGTATCCTCAAATCTATCAATTTGTCTCCTTCCACTTTAGCCTGTTTCGGTTCTTATCTTCGGGGACGCTCTCAGTGTATTTGCCTGGAGGAGTCCTTCTCTGATTGGTGTAGCCTCACTGAGGGTGTTCCTCAGTGTAGCGTTCTCTCTCCTCTTCTTTTTTCAATTTTCATAAACTTTGTTACTAGAGTAATCTCCTCTAGTTTTCATCTCTACGCAGATAACTTGCAGCTTTACCGACATTTTACTGTAGCTGACGCGGGTTCTGAAATTGCTGCAATGAATCATGACCTGGCTCGCATCAGCGTTTGGGCTAAGTCATTTGGTTTGCAAATTAACCCAACTAAATTCCAGGCCATAATCATTGGCAGCAGATTCGTTCGCAGTGCGGCTGTTGTTGCATCTCTGATGCCTTTATATCTCGATGGTGTTCGCATTGACTATACCAAAACCGCTAAAGATCTGGGTGTAGTTATTGACTCCAATCTCTTGTGGCGTGCCCAGGTCAATGAGGTCAGCCGAAAGGTAAATTTTTCCTTTCATTCGCTGAAATGCCTTCAAAGTCTTCTTCCCTTGAAGACTAAAATTTCATTGGCACAAACACTTATTCAGCCGATTATAGATTATGCCGATGCCTGCTATTTGGATGCTACCGAGGAGCTATTAAACAAGCTTGAGCGCTTGCAAAATCTATGCATTCGTTTTGTTTTCGGTCTTCGAAAGTATGACCATGTTTCTCACCTTAGCAAGCAACTCAAGTGGCTCCCAATCCGTCTTCGCAGGAACACTAGAATTTTGTATCTCCTCTTCAACATTCTACACAACCCGTCTTACCCTTCCTACCTGCGTGAGCGTTTTTCTTACGCTCGTTCTAGCGACGTACCATGTAGATCACACATTAGATCCCTCCTTAAATCTCATCCTCATAAAACTAGCTACTACTCTTATTATTATGTAATTCGTATCTGTAAGCACCACGAATGCAATAAGTAACACAACACCTTTCTGCCCTTATCGCATCCTCATTTAGTTGGTGTCGGCACAACACGTTTTCTTCTTCCATTTTCTCCTGTCAAACATCACGGCATCATTTACTTTACGTTTTCTTTCATATCTTTCCTCACATATGCAATTACTAACTAAAATCTCGTTGTGTTTCTTGTATTACTTGACTATCTAAAGTTCAGATATAGGTACTTACGTAATGCTTAAATTACATTTATAAATATTATAACACTCTAATATTTCAACATATCCCCGATACATTCTCATCCAATCATATTCTCCACGACACTATTACTCCACGGTATTTTTTTCTTTTTCCACTATTCAAGTTTATTTTCCAAAACGTAGATCAGTCGTATAGCACACATGATATTAAAGTCAAAAACTATTAAAAAGTAAGCCACATGGGTCTCCCTTGTTTGACCGAAAGGAACTTGACAAATTTTCACTTCCCAAAAAATGTTTCGCATAATTTCATTTGCCAAATTATTACTTAGCAAAAATCTATTCACAAAAAATTGTAACGCATACCTAATTTTTGGGAAATGAACGTTTAAACTATAACTTGTTTACCAACTGGTATTTTCAACATTTTTTATTTAGTCAAATATTGCAGTTGGAATAACAGTTTTTACGCAAAATCAAATGATCCTAATCTAAATAGTTCAGTTCCGGGCAACCTACTAAAAACAATCTCTTTTTCTATTAATGCAAGTCATTTCTAGGTAGTAATGATATAGTAGTAATAATAAAATGCAAGTCGTAGGAGGTCACAGTTTTAACCTAGCCTAACCTACCTATTTTGTTTAAAGAAGAAATTAACCTAATCTAAATATTTCACCAAACGTTTACTGTCTGAAGATTATTTGCTGTAATAAATCATTTGATTAAAGACCAAATGCCATAATGACATTATACTTGGTAATATTTTGCCAAGTAAAAATTTGACCAAATAAAAATATGCATACTAAAATAGGCAGGGAGGCCTATCCTCTCCAAGACTATTTAACTTATATGTTAATCAGCTGATTGAGGGGCTCAGTAATACCCACGTTGGTTGTCATATAGATGACGTCTGCGTTAACAACATCAGTTACGCTGACGATATGGTGTTACTGAGTCCGTCGCTCAGTGGATTGAGAAAACTGCTCGATATCTGTGAGTCATATGCGGAAGCTCATGGTCTGAAGTACAACGAGAAGAAAAGTGAGTTCATGGTTATTAGAGGTAAGAATAAAACTCCGGAACATGTACCCCCAGTCCGTTTAAACGGAATAGCTCTAAAACGTGTCTCTAAATTTAAGTACCTAGGACACATAGTAACTGAGACCCTTAAAGATGATGCAGATATCGAGCGGGAGCGAAGGGCGTTGTCGGTTCGTGCTAATATGTTGGTGCATAGATTTGCAAAGTGTACAGTAGACGTAAAAGTGACACTGTTCAGGGCCTACTGCCAAAGCTTTTACACCAGTGCTCTATGGACCAGCTACACGCAACGGGCCTACAACGCTCTTCGCGTACAATATAACAATGCTTTCAGAATTCTGGTGGGGCTCCCACGTTTCTGTAGCGCTTCAGGCATGTTTGCTGACGCAAGAGTTGACGATTTTTATGCCATAATGCGTAAAAAAGCAGCATCTCTGATGTGTAGGATCCGGGGGAGCGCCAACGGAATTCTGAAAATGATATCAGAAAGGCCAGAGTCTGCAGTGTTAGGAAGGCTTATTCAGCTTCACGTGAAGAGATGACGCAAGGTTTTTAATTATATTATTTTTGTTTATCTGCCTATATTATTGTTATTTTATTTTTATTTTATGACATTTATTGGATTTTTTTTTTTTATTGGATTTTATTTATTTTTATTAGTATGAGAATAGACAAGAATGACATGAACACTAACATAGTTTATAAGACCTTTGTTACTAACATTATATGGACAATTTTGTAGTCTGAAATAAATGTATTCATTCATTCATAAAATAATTCCAAATATTGCAAAGGTATAAAAAAGGTTGCTAAAATTTGTTTGGGTAATGAAATTTTGTCAAAATCTTTTCGGAAAAACGGCAGGATCCCAAGCCACATATATGGAATAGAAAGGTACACCCAAACGCATGTGGAAATAAGTAAAAAGATGATGTAATAAGCTGAGACTACGAGGAAAAAAATCCAATTCCAAATAATGATGTGTTTAAAACCGTTATTATTGTTTATCAATCTGTGATCATTTTGGAATGTAAGGACTAAAAATACATTACTTTTGCTTCGAATAACCGAAATGACGAAATTAATACCGTATCTGACACAATCCACCTTATTTATTCCGAAATATTTAAACGACTTCATTTTGATCAATTTAGATGATAACACTATAACATAGATACAAATGGTTATAAAATCGATCATAAGCGTAAACATTAACTACTTATGGAATTAATATAGTAATCTGAACAAAGCAAGTGCGTGTTAAACTAAGGTTTAAGTCATTTTCTATGGAATTACTATGTTTTTTTTTTCTTGCTTCTAATTACTTTTCATAAGCTTGTCGACTGTTACTCTATTAAAACATGTTAGCTGTACAGCAGTAACATTGCTACCGGGGTTGCGGGAATGTTCTAACGAGATACTGCGGCCACGAAACGCATTGGCGAAAGAAGAGCGTGGTCTTTATTTGGTAATAATCTGACACTCCCTTCATCTCTATACAGAATGCGAAGAATCATTAAATAATTTTTCAACCGGTGAAAAGGGAGGTGTAGAAATTACTAACAAACATAAACAATTTAAATCCTAATAAATTATAAATAATATAAATAAATAAAGTGGTTCCGGTCAAACACTGACAAATATTAAAAAAAAATCTATACCATAATACCAGCAAGGTAGAATAGACGAATAAAAAAATATTAGTCACTTCCAAACATAACATACTGTACCGTGTTTGGGCCTTATCAGTTCCGTCAAAATTAACCTTAGCAACTTGATGAAAAAACTAATTCTACGATATGCCCACGACATATATACCATTAGAGTAATTTATATGTACCCAGTTTACTTACTCAATTATATAGAAAATATTAGGTGTGGTGACGTGAACTGTCGATTTTTATTGTATCCAGAAGTGTTAAATAAATAAAAAAAGAAGGAATAAAAAGAAGAAAAGAATATAAAATAAAATGTATCCATTTCGAAACAACGAAATAAACTACCATGTGAACTGTATTACAAACAATAAGGTTGACAAAGACTTGCAGTGAATGTTATTTTCTTTAAATCTCATGCAATATAATTATCATGTTCTGTCCTAAATATCGCATCAAGAACGATTTTATCACTCCGAATAGTATCATCTCCAATTTTGTTTCGATGATTATTACACTGTTATTTGTAGTTTTCTTCTTGAGCAGCTCTTATGCGAACTTGGATACACTAAAAGAAGAAAATGTACAATTCACTTTTATCTTGTACGCTATCTTCTATTCTTTTGGTTTCATTATAAACTTCGTGACTGGAATCATTCGCACGAAAAACAACTTTCAACTTGTCTTAATCTTTCAAAGAGTGCACAGATTTTTAAAAAAGGAACTCAATCTCCAAAGTCCCAACAACTTCATTACTTGGAATTGGATACTTGGATTTTTGGCTCTGAACTTTTATATTTCTATATTCACTTGTTTACATGCAAAACTTGGCATAAGTCTTTATAAGATAGCTAGCTGCTATCTTTTGATTATTTTCGATTTAAATATTGTTTATGGCACGCAAATCGTAAATTTGTTGGAAAGTAAGGTTGAACAATGGATTTCAGTAGTTTTAAAATATCATCACGAGAGTCCTTATGAAGAAAACTTTTATAAAAAAGCATTTGAAGCATTCGGTAATATAATAGAGAGTTATAATATGTATGAAGTTCGTTTTCGAAATTATGTAAGACTTTTAATAAATATTATACCTAATGAAATAAAAAAATATTGCAGAAATAAGATCATGGAGAAATCGAGGGAACTCTTCAAATATTATAGGCACACCTATAGCGTTTTGGGTATTTCTTATAGAACCTTGTGCAGTTGCTCTCGAAAAGCACCATTTGAGGAAGTGGAACTGATGATGAAGACCCCAGATGGCCACCGAAACTACTCAATAATAGGTATTTCGTTGATTGCGATTAGATTACTTAAATATGGATAATAAGCACTTTATGCTCGTCACAATGCATATGGTGAAGTAGAGCTGATGGTGATTTACCAGGAGAACTCCTCAAAAATTAACGGCTCTGCACCGGGAAAAGCAATATTTTGTAAAAGGTGATAAGTAGTTGACATTTTGGCTTTTGTAACTAGATAAATTACAAAGCGACCCACTAAAAAGCGTGAAAAAAAAAACTTTTTAGCAAAAAATAGAACCGACTTCCATATAAAAACACTACAAAGGCAAAAATAACTTTAATTTCGGAAGGCGGTGTCTTTAGTTTTGTATATATTTTCGTTTTTGACACCGCCTTCCGAAATTAAAGTTATTTTAGGCTTTGTAGTGTTTTTATATGGAAGTCGGTTCTATTTTTTGCTAAAAAGTTTTAGATTCTGTTCACTGCTTGTCTTACTTTGCAACGATAATAGAAATGACAAAAATAGGTATGAATACACGGAATAATGTGAGTATTTGTGATAATTTTGTAAGTAAGCATAAGCAATTAATTAGCCAAAAACATTACCAAAGCTGAGACCGTAGCTATCTAGATAGCTTCTATAGGAGTAGGGACCCAGTAACCTGCATGTAATACAGGTATTGATACACCTACCATGGGCACCTGGTCTCTTACAAATGTGTTCATTGCAAAAATAAATGTATTTTATTAACAAACATTTATACATCTGCGCAGTGACCGTATGTCTAGAGCATTTAATTGCATCACTGGAACAACTTTTTACGTACCATACTTTTGCAAAAATATCTTTGTCTTGGTCTCGTAGGTACAACTCGTAGCTGCCATGGAGGTGTGGTTGTCCTGCATGTTTGCGGAAAATAGGGTTGATGACTTCTATGTGTGGTTATAAGAAAAGCGCTATCTGAACTTTCATTGAAATATTTTTGTCAATATTCCTGCTACAATAATTATAACAATTCGACCGATCCAACGCTCTCTAAACTCATCATCAAGGTGCTGTCGAACACTCCCAGTTAAATGAGCAGGGGCACCATCGTGTTGGTAGAATACCTCTTGTAAATTATGAAGCGGTATGTCTTCTAGCAGCGTAGGTAGAGTTTGTCGTAAAAACAGTAAATATGACTCTCCTGTTAACTTTTGTAAGTACACAGGTCCCAGTACGTATGTACCAATGACACCGGCCCAGACGTTAATTGAGAAACGGTATTGGAAGGAATCCACTCTGCATGCATGAGGATTTTCGTGCATCCATAAATGTGTGTTGTGTTGATTGTACATCCCCACACGTGTGAATGTACTTTCATCAGTCCAAATTATGTTCCACTGCCAATTTTCTTATAACCAGCGGCTGAACTGCAAGCGTGGTGCGTAATCGTTTGGAGTCAACTCCTGGCATCTTCTGAGGTGGAATGGATGTTCTTTATTACCACGATGTGTTCTCTACACATGCATATGACTACATTCAAAGCGTGGCGCTGTTTCTTGGGTACTGGCATGGGGATTCTCATCGAAATAGTCCAGTATTTCGTTTTGAAGACGAGTACGTGTACGCACATTTGCTCCCCTGTCGATGGCCGTTTTCGGACGGAACGTTCCGTGGTCGCGAAGCCTCTGCGTAGTAGCTAACATAGTTCTGCGGTCTACTCTTGTACGAAAACTTTGGTTGAATGTTCTGCAAGCTAGAGCCATATTATCACCACAACCACATCGTGCTAAAGTCCTCACCATTTCGGTGTACTGAACATTTGTGTATTGGAAAGTAATCGCGCGTGAAAAATTATTTGTAAACACTACGAAAACACTTTCCACTAATAATGTCCGCGTGGAACTCGGAAGTAATATTGCTTACATTGAAGTTAGCAATAGCGCCCGCGCCGGTGGCTATCTCGCTCTATCCCAGGTTTTTATTTTGCAGGAGAAGGGGACGAAGAGAAACATGAAATATTTTGTATTTTGTTGGCTTGTCTATTGTGTCCTTAGTAACCGCACGCACACACTAACAGGCACTGGACCTGTTAGTGTGTGCGTGAGGTTAAATCGCTAAGTTTAACATGCTTGAAATAAGGTTCATTTTTCTTTATTTTGTATTGAATGACGGAATTTGTATTAATACAAATAAAACTGCACTTTTAAAAGTCTCTCGCCTTGAGTTACGGTTCATTTCAGTTTGTTTTGACTGTAAAAGGGTAGTGTGACTGTAATTTACGTAGTTTTAATTATTTTTGGGATAAAAGATTACCTATATTAAAAATTACAGAAATCGATTCAGTAAACGATTCCGAACAAACTACTTTCAGGATGTGCGTTTGTTCAGAATCGTTTACAGAACCGATTTTTATAGTTTTTAATTTAAAAAAAAATAACGAAATTTTTATCCCAAAGCAATTAAATGTACGTAAATTACGAATTACACTTTCGTCGTATAGTAAAAACAAACTAACTATGGACCGTAAAATATCATCACGAGAGTCCTTATGAAGAAAACTTTTATAAAAAAGCATTTGAAGCATTCGGTAATATAATAGAGAGTTATAATATGTATGAAGTTCGTTTTCGAAATTATGTAAGACTTTTAATAAATATTATACCTAATGAAATAAAAAAATATTGCAGAAATAAGATCATGGAGAAATCGAGGGAACTCTTCAAATATTATAGGCACACCTATAGCGTTTTGGGTATTTCTTATAGAACCTTGTGCAGTTGCTCTCGAAAAGCACCATTTGAGGAAGTGGAACTGATGATGAAGACCCCAGATGGCCACCGAAACTACTCAATAATAGGTATTTCGTTGATTGCGATTAGATTACTTAAATATGGATAATAAGCACTTTATGCTCGTCACAATGCATATGGTGAAGTAGAGCTGATGGTGATTTACCAGGAGAACTCCTCAAAAATTAACGGCTCTGCACCGGGAAAAGCAATATTTTGTAAAAGGTGATAAGTAGTTGACATTTTGGCTTTTGTAACTAGATAAATTACAAAGCGACCCACTAAAAAGCGTGAAAAAAAAAACTTTTTAGCAAAAAATAGAACCGACTTCCATATAAAAACACTACAAAGGCAAAAATAACTTTAATTTCGGAAGGCGGTGTCTTTAGTTTTGTATATATTTTCGTTTTTGACACCGCCTTCCGAAATTAAAGTTATTTTAGGCTTTGTAGTGTTTTTATATGGAAGTCGGTTCTATTTTTTGCTAAAAAGTTTTAGATTCTGTTCACTGCTTGTCTTACTTTGCAACGATAATAGAAATGACAAAAATAGGTATGAATACACGGAATAATGTGAGTATTTGTGATAATTTTGTAAGTAAGCATAAGCAATTAATTAGCCAAAAACATTACCAAAGCTGAGACCGTAGCTATCTAGATAGCTTCTATAGGAGTAGGGACCCAGTAACCTGCATGTAATACAGGTATTGATACACCTACCATGGGCACCTGGTCTCTTACAAATGTGTTCATTGCAAAAATAAATGTATTTTATTAACAAACATTTATACATCTGCGCAGTGACCGTATGTCTAGAGCATTTAATTGCATCACTGGAACAACTTTTTACGTACCATACTTTTGCAAAAATATCTTTGTCTTGGTCTCGTAGGTACAACTCGTAGCTGCCATGGAGGTGTGGTTGTCCTGCATGTTTGCGGAAAATAGGGTTGATGACTTCTATGTGTGGTTATAAGAAAAGCGCTATCTGAACTTTCATTGAAATATTTTTGTCAATATTCCTGCTACAATAATTATAACAATTCGACCGATCCAACGCTCTCTAAACTCATCATCAAGGTGCTGTCGAACACTCCCAGTTAAATGAGCAGGGGCACCATCGTGTTGGTAGAATACCTCTTGTAAATTATGAAGCGGTATGTCTTCTAGCAGCGTAGGTAGAGTTTGTCGTAAAAACAGTAAATATGACTCTCCTGTTAACTTTTGTAAGTACACAGGTCCCAGTACGTATGTACCAATGACACCGGCCCAGACGTTAATTGAGAAACGGTATTGGAAGGAATCCACTCTGCATGCATGAGGATTTTCGTGCATCCATAAATGTGTGTTGTGTTGATTGTACATCCCCACACGTGTGAATGTACTTTCATCAGTCCAAATTATGTTCCACTGCCAATTTTCTTATAACCAGCGGCTGAACTGCAAGCGTGGTGCGTAATCGTTTGGAGTCAACTCCTGGCATCTTCTGAGGTGGAATGGATGTTCTTTATTACCACGATGTGTTCTCTACACATGCATATGACTACATTCAAAGCGTGGCGCTGTTTCTTGGGTACTGGCATGGGGATTCTCATCGAAATAGTCCAGTATTTCGTTTTGAAGACGAGTACGTGTACGCACATTTGCTCCCCTGTCGATGGCCGTTTTCGGACGGAACGTTCCGTGGTCGCGAAGCCTCTGCGTAGTAGCTAACATAGTTCTGCGGTCTACTCTTGTACGAAAACTTTGGTTGAATGTTCTGCAAGCTAGAGCCATATTATCACCACAACCACATCGTGCTAAAGTCCTCACCATTTCGGTGTACTGAACATTTGTGTATTGGAAAGTAATCGCGCGTGAAAAATTATTTGTAAACACTACGAAAACACTTTCCACTAATAATGTCCGCGTGGAACTCGGAAGTAATATTGCTTACATTGAAGTTAGCAATAGCGCCCGCGCCGGTGGCTATCTCGCTCTATCCCAGGTTTTTATTTTGCAGGAGAAGGGGACGAAGAGAAACATGAAATATTTTGTATTTTGTTGGCTTGTCTATTGTGTCCTTAGTAACCGCACGCACACACTAACAGGCACTGGACCTGTTAGTGTGTGCGTGAGGTTAAATCGCTAAGTTTAACATGCTTGAAATAAGGTTCATTTTTCTTTATTTTGTATTGAATGACGGAATTTGTATTAATACAAATAAAACTGCACTTTTAAAAGTCTCTCGCCTTGAGTTACGGTTCATTTCAGTTTGTTTTGACTGTAAAAGGGTAGTGTGACTGTAATTTACGTAGTTTTAATTATTTTTGGGATAAAAGATTACCTATATTAAAAATTACAGAAATCGATTCAGTAAACGATTCCGAACAAACTACTTTCAGGATGTGCGTTTGTTCAGAATCGTTTACAGAACCGATTTTTATAGTTTTTAATTTAAAAAAAAATAACGAAATTTTTATCCCAAAGCAATTAAATGTACGTAAATTACGAATTACACTTTCGTCGTATAGTAAAAACAAACTAACTATGGACCGTAAATTAAAGTAGTATCTTTTTAAATGCAGATTTATATAAATTCCGTCATTCAGTACACATTACAGAAAAATGAAACTCATTTAAAGGAAGTTAAAGTCTTAAAAAAACTGCTTAAACAAGTAAAACTAAAAATTCAGAGTATGTATTATGATAATAACATAATTTTGTAATTGGGGTGTTTGAGAGTGTGCGTTAATTACGATACATGTTGAATATAGATACTATTCTATTTTGTATTAGTTTAAAAGTCTATCTTTTTTGTTGTAGAGTGATGCAACTTTAATGCTCCTGCCAGTTTTTAGTTGGTTGTTGAAAGATATCTCGTGGCTTACTATGCTGGTGCATCAACTCGAGAAATTTAACTTGGCTATTCAAAATGTTCAAGATATTTGCGCAATTATTTTGAGGTCAAATTGCTCAGGTAATTTTGTTGAATTATTTCACATATTTATAATGGATTGATCTTCAAGGTGTAGCAACGCTTGCTGAGATCGGTCTGTGGATCTTAACATATTGCGTTGGTCCCGGCTGTCATTGGTGAATCTTTGACAGTCGTTACAGGTAGTCAGAAGCCAAAAAACCTGACACTGGTCTTGCTATGGGATATCGTGTTACCCAGTTACTGGGTTATGCAGGTCAGATAAGCAGTCGCTCCATGTGAAACACTAATACTTGGCTGCATCTGGTTATACTGGCAGCCAGCTCCAACATAGTTGGGAAAAGGCTAAGCTGTTGATGATATTTAAAAGCAGTCCTCAAGATGTCATGGAAAACTTCTCGCCAGTTATCAAAGGAAGACGGTCCGGACGGACCTCAAAGAGTCCCGAGTCGTCATGTTCCACGCGTGCCTCAAGAGCAGTCAGTAACAATTACAGGGTCCGATAAGATCAATGCCTGCCGAATGTTTCAAAGCGATACCGTGGTCCTGGAACGCAAGGCCAGCTGAAGGTACAAGGTGGGATTTTTAGTCAGTAGGAGTCCAATACTCCCTTCCACTGCACCCAAAGAGGGAGGGGTTATTTGATGATTTTCCTACTAAAAAAAAGAAAAATTCAAATATGTATGTTTTGCCTACCTTTGGGTGCGTGATACTTGCGCTTGACACACAATGTTTACTTCTATATATTAACCTTCAAGCTATAAATATCTTACATCTTCTTTTTAATGCTAATATAAGTGATAACTATGTTCATAGTTAAAACTTACACAAAACGTTTACTTCTATTCATTAACCTTCAAGCTATAAATATCTTAAATCTTCTTTTTTATGCGAAAATCAGCGAAAACTATGTCTGTTTATTATGCTTTTAAACCACTTAACCAATTTTAATACATAGATGTGTAGATTGGTCGCAGGAAAATCTAAAACAAAGGATGCTTTTTAATAATTTCTGCGATACCCTGGGATTTAGATAGTTCAGTTTGAATTCAGTATATTTATTCAGTACAACCTAATGTTGTTGACATAATTTCATACATTTCACTCCTTGACAGCTGAGATGAAAGCACTCTGCAAGAACGTTCTGCGCTTGCGTCGAGCATCGTTCAACAAGATACGTGTGTGTGGCCTGTTCTACATAGACGCTGCGTTACAATTAAGTCTGATGAGCTTTCTTACTGAGTACACTATTGTTTTGTTACAGTTTGAATTGTTGTAATTATATCTTTAATAAATAAATTATTTATTTTTATTACCGGAACCCAACTATGTTGAGATCGGCTTACAGTCTAGCCGCATGCAGCAGAATGCCAGTGTTCAATACAGAGAGACTGCCTATCTGAGCTCTATAACCCTATAACTAGGTCCGTGATGACGATTTAGACTCATTAGAGCAATGGTACCCTTTGTCTAATCTGGGACCAATTTGGTTTCAATATTGATAGGGACCTGAAGTCCTGAAGAAAATTTACCAATGTATAGCAAAAACAATGCTAACTTATTTATCTGTTCTTTGAAATTAGTCTTCTCCTTAGCATGTTGATGGTAAGTATATTTTATATAAGATTGGCCCAAGACTCAGCTATGCGAACTCCGCTCACTGATGCAGACATTAAGTCGTCAAGAATGTAAGTGACGAGGCATGCAGAACAAGATAGAAGGAGGCCATTGTGTGTTGGGTTACGCCGCATATACATTTCAGACCCCATCTGTAGTAGAAACACAATATTGATGATAAAAACTTTAATAAGTTTGCGTCAGTGTTACTTATCCGTTGGTAAAGATGATGTTCCAGAAATGCATGGAGCCTGGGCTAGCACTATGTACACCACATGTAAATATAGAAATATATATATCACTATATATTTTAAAGAAAGAAAATATGTGTTCTCCTATTAAAAAAATATATTATGTGTAAGTAACAATAAAAGAAGTTCGGGCGCCGCCGTGGAGATGCACACTGCATTTAATAAAAAATACTTGCCAGATAGTACGCTTCGAAGAGTCAAACCTTTAATATGCAGGGGGTGACAGACTAGGATAATAGAAACAATAGAAATACCTTTGTTTAATACCTCGTTTATTTTGTCAGTCAGCTTTCTTTAGATTAAATTACTATATTTTGAGGTTAATATTATTGCATCTTTAAGAAAGTGGGTTAATTTCCTGCCAGATATCTGGCCTTTATAAAAAAAGGACAGATTTTTTTTAAGTTACACACATAGATGATACATGATATAAATACTGAGATAGATGCGCCACTCTATGATTCGAAAATCGAGTTTTTGACCCTGATCGCCAGGTAGCGTAACGGTAGTTTTATACCGAAAAAATCCGATAGGTGGCGTCTATTTAATAATATTTTCTTATTTTAAATATTTTAGAAGTACTAGATTGATTGAAATAAATATTCTAATCGACAAAAGATTAAATCTTTGATTTTAGAATATTTATTTCAATCAATCTAATACTTCCAAAATCTAAAGATTAGATTTTAGAGGCTGGCAAAAATTAAAACACGGTGAAGATGGATTTAATTATTTTTTATATTTGTGATTTTTTGGATTCATTATAAATCAATAAAACATTGTTTTTTTTATAATAATTGCTCATGGTAGTTAATAAAGCATCAATATCATTATTCTCTTTATAATTAGGTTTATTACCAAGAAAATTTACCATTGATTGAAATGATTTATTACAATCGTTCTCACAATTAGCTCTTACAGAATGTACAGAATCAAAATTATTAATCAGCAAAGTTTTATATGCACACATGAACTGATTACAATTGGGATTAATATAACGCACACCATTACTCCTAACAGCACTAAAAAAAAATTCTAAGGGATCCTGCTTAAAATTTCTAGTTAATAGATTTTTCACACCATAATGTACATTTAAATATTGCCATAATTCAATAAATGTTTTTATATTATGTATCAAATTTTTTACCGATGGAATCGGTTCATACTTAATCATCATGAAATCATTTTTTCGAACTACTGATTCAAATTTAATTGAGTCTAAAATAGGCAACAAATCATACCACAATTGGAAATGGAGCGAGTTATTTTTTAAGCACTGCTTATATATTTTTGATGACCCCTTGTAAGAATGACCATTAAATGATTCGACGAGCTTATCAAATAATAACAGGAAATCTCTGCACTCTTCGGGCAGAATGTTCTGTTCTGAAACAAAATATTAATGTTGGTTAATAACATTTGCAAAATTTGCTAGGTAACAATAATGATGCATATATGTGAAATTATAAACATACTAACTCGATAAAATACGTAAAGCGCTAGACACCCTCTGGCTGAACACTTGTGCTGCATATTTTACCTTCATTTTAGGGATTTTATTACTCATCACATGTTTTTCTGTTAATTTATTAATTAATCGAAATTTGTCAAACTGTTTTTGACAGTTTTATATTTTTCTTTTTTCTTTGTTTTTCATAAACAAGCGAGGTGTATAGAGTCTATGATGCAGTAAAATTATAATGCCATTTAATTTAGTGATTTAGTGAATTAGGTGCCTAAATACATTAAATAATGTTTTATGAATTTTTCGATACAAATAATATTTTTTTAATAATTTTGATTATCATATATGTATAAATATATCGTAGCTGCTGCCATCTATTAGCCAAACAAACGCATTACGTACAAAACTAAGTTGACCCCAGACATAAGATGTCATTATTTTTTTGGCAAATTTTGTGTCTGAAGTTTCTTCGGGAGTTTCACCCCCCTGGTTACACATCAAGATTACAGCATCGAAGGTGAGAGTATCTCCATGAAATAAAAATATAATAAAAACAAATAAAATATAAACGGTGACTTTTCCAGCATGCACCAACAAACAAAAGAGTGACAATTCGAATAAATTAGAGCACCCTCCATCAGAACACCCCGTCTTGGGTTTTTAAGGCAGTAATTATGGCATAATTTGGCCTAAAATATACGAGATCACGGATTTATAAAATAAAACTAAAGTGCTAAGCGTCAATGTCGAAAAAAGATCGTAAAGTGAAATGTCAAAAATGACAGTTCCCGACCTGAAACGTCGCAAATAAAAATGACAGCCAAGAAATCGTACCAAAATTGACTTGCTTGTGAAAACCGTGTAACGATTCTAAAAAAACTCGTTACAATAATGTTAGTAAGATAAGATAGTATAGACTTATCTGAATGTAGTTAGACTGACGACCGACCGACTCTAATATATATATATATATATATATATACTCAGTAGTGATGAACAAGATACTAAATATTCAGTACAAAGACAGACCCCAACATAGTTGGAAAAGGCTAAGCAGACTAAATAGTTCTGTAGCCCCCTTACAATGATTTTCCTACTGCAAACGTAGTTTAGATTAGTGAAATTCTTGTTGGCAGTTGAAAATGCAAACTCATCACAAACTGCATTAATATAAATTGCAAACAACAACTCGTAGAGTGGCTTCGTTAGCAATTCTAGTGATATAAATCTTTGTCTTGTGTTTAACAGCGAAACTCTATTGGTGACGCCTTCATAACAGACATAATATACTTTATTCACTACAAACAAAGACCATTTGGTTTTTATTTATCTTTTATGAAATTCGGTCATTATTTTGTCAACTGTTTTTTTATTGATAATGCACAGGCTCGCGTTTGACCATGATCTCACCTCAGGTACATCTTAGGTAGTTAGTGATTATGTGTTCGAAGATGAAGCACGCTTACCTAGAAATAACCTATTCACTCTTTAAAAGCTACGGTTAAAAAAAATCCCTGACATTAATCATTAACAATTAATGTGCCTCTAATAGTAATGAATCCTCTTTTAATGCATTCAAAATCTAACTAAGCCAGCATGTAGTTACAAATCATTAATGCCAGACCATGCCATGTAGACCTATCTGAAATAAAATATTTTTTATTTGATTTGATTTGAAACACTTCTGGAGATATGAATGCATTGAATGGGTTTATAAATGAATTTACAACTGGCGATGGCGATGAGAAACTTTATGTATAAAACGTTGATAAAAGCAAGAGGCATTAAATTAAACCACATATATTACTCATGTTTATGGTTAATCCGAAACTATTAAAAAAAGTTTACGAGAAAAATACGAAATAACTTTTTGCAAAGAACTTAAATAGTTGAATAATCAGAGTAAAACGTAAACATCCTTTGTAAAAATGTCGACTGACCTGCGTAAGACTAAATGGCAACGTCGCATAGCGCGTGCACCGACGCCGCCTCTGGGGTGGACTCGAACGAAGCGGGGCGGCCTGTTCGATTTTAACTAAGAAAAAGCTTCAAAAATATTGACCAAAATTTTGGTGTGTAGCCTGAAAATAAGACATAGTAAATGTAGTTTCATTTAATGTCTCTCGCTTTTATCAATGTTGTATATATTATTTGGGCCATTATTTTTTTCGAGGGCCCAAATTGACTAACTATGTCGTAAAAAATAATTTTAAAACATATTCGTTTTTTTTTAATTTTTAGGTTAATTTAGTTTTATCAATATTTAAAGTAAACAGTACAGTCATTAGCAGCGACGTTTTTTTACTATTTATGGTTTTGTTTGATGTTAATACAAGGAAAGGAGTAGCAAAACAACAACTGTGTTACTTACTTAGAATAATCAGTTTTATTGGTAGGAACTTTTACATCAATTTTAAAATCCTATCAGACATAAACTTAGACAAGAATAGCAATAATCCTATAATGTAAAGTCACAATCATCTCAGTCTAATATCTTATTTTCTAATTAAGTTTACCAATGCGTTACGTTATTTTAATTTAAGCTACTGTAATTTCTCAAAATATGCCTTAATAATAGCAATTTAAGCTCAATCTTTTTAGTATAGGTTGAAATATGGTAGATAAACAAAAAAATATAAAATTTGTGATGATTGAAAATTATATTTAAGCTTTATAGCTCTTAACGTATTCAGGAAAAGAGGGACAAAAAAGTAATGCAGTAGTTGGATAAGTAAAAAAAGTGTTAATCTTATCACAGCACTAGGTTTTTTTTCGCTTTAACTAATAGAAACGCTCTAAAAACAATAATAAAGTATTTTAAATCAAATAAAACTTCTCCTTAAAAAAAAAAAAAACAAAACAAAATCCTCTCAAATTAACATTTTTAAACGTAAAATCTTTGTCTCATCAGTCTTATTTCTTAAATATATTTAATTGAACATCAAATTCGTAATATACAAGTTTAACTTTCTTAAATATTTTAGGGTTTTATTGATACCGAGAGTTTCTTGAATAATGGAGGTTTTCAGCCTGGAATTTTTTATGACATGTTCACCAAAAATACGCCTGATAGCTAAACGGTCTTTAAGTTTCTTTATTCTGGAGTAATAGTTTTTAATAGCGCTAACGCTATTAAAAACTATTACTAAAAAATACATAGCTTTGTCTAAGCAAAGATATGTATTTTTTGTCTCCGTTCTCCGACTTTTTTCCTTTTTGTCTTTGGTATATTTTCTTGTACTTGTTACATTTTCTTTTCAATTTCTCGGTTTCTTCCTCCAATTTCTTATTTTGTCCATAGAATTCAGATCTGTCTCGTCTTACTTGTCTTCTTCCTCTTGACCTTGGAGAAACCGGAGTTCCTGATCGTGGTGTTGAAGCCGGTGTATAATCTAGAATAACTTGCTCTCTTTTCTGACGTTCTCGAAGTTTCTTGTTTGCCATCTTCCATTTACGCTTTGCTGATCTATGTTCTCTCTCTGTCATATCCTTTACAAGTTTTTAGTAGCAAGATATCTCTCAAGATGTTTTCTTTTAGTCTCAGCATTTTTTACAAGGTCCTGTTTCAATTTTTCCCTATAACGCCGTTGTTTTTCTGCCGGTGTTATATTGAAAATAATATACTGTAACAAAATAACCCAATAATTAATTAAGTAACTGTAAATTAGATAAATACACTTAGAAAACTGTTTACTTTGCAACTGCGTTATTTCTAGTGGTAACGCAGTGTAGTGGTAACGCAGTTGTAAAATTAACGTGTATTCTAACATTTGGGTCATATGATAATAAATACCCAATCATTTTTGATGACATGCAAATATTTACTTAATCTATTACAAAACGCAATAAAAAAACAATCAAATATCTTAAAAACTCACCGTTTGTCGTCGGTAACTCAGCGGCCGCACAATAAACACACGCGCCTCTCCGGTCGACTCGCGCTCGACTGATGCGGCCAGCGTCAAGGCCACGAACACCCGCCTCACCCCGCCAGCAATTCACATTAAATCAAACTAACTTAGTCGAAAATATACTAAAAAAAGCCGAATTTAAAGCTCACTTTTGCTTGGTAACATAGAGTACTTACGTTTTTTTTCTTCAACAGGGACAAGTCAAGAAATATTTCGTAAATAATACACGGTTAAAGGAAACATAAACTTATTAGCCTGTTAATAAAGTTCATACTTATCTTAATTTCCGTAGATATTTTTATTTAATAGTGCCGTAAAGAGTTTTTAATGTAATGTCAATGTATTTGAAGCGAGTTGCTTGCTGGGACAGCCGGATTTTGTATGAAATACGACTGAGTTACCGAGAAAAGCGTCTGAGTTACCGTAATTTACGTCAAATTATAACATTTTTCACTAATGTTTATGTCTTCTTAGAAGGGTATTATTATTACGTTTCTACCAATAGCCATTTTATTTTAGTAATCATAGCTTTTTTTAATGTAATAGGTTCTGTTCTTGAGAGACCGATTATGGGCCCCGGAAAAAAATAATGGCCCATTTATTTAATTGAATAATGTTCTCAAGAAAGTGACTGGTTATGTTTTTGTTATGAATAAAATATCTGTAAACGTAATTCAGTTCAATATTCCTACCTGCCGGTTAATAAAGCGATTTCATATTATGACATACCCACATAATTATGAAAATTTTTACTACCCTGCCATATAGGTAGTGGCTCGTGGCTCGCTTGAAAGTAATTCGCAGAATTTGTGAAAGGTACTCCCTTCGGGGATAAAGGTATCTTTACTAGAAGTTCCCACACCATTCAGGAGCCTCGTTATAGATAAATGTTTGTTGTTGTTAAATTCAAGCTAAAATTAGTATATTGAGAGAGCCTTAACAAATAATATCAGTTTATTTATAAAAATGAAACATTAATCGTGACTCACTTCCTTTTATTTATGAACGACCTATCCAACGATACCGCACACTATTGGGTAGACGAGATAAAAAATCTCTTTACGTGTAGGGGGAGTATCCTAAAAATACATGTTTTCATAATTTTATTTTACCACTATGATGAAGTGATTAATATGTATATCAATGCCAAATTTCAGCATTCTAGTACTAATAGATTATGAGTTAAGCCGCAGACAGACGGACGGACATAGTGAAACTAAAAGTGCACCTTGTCGACAACAAAACCCTAAAAGTTTGTTATATCATCAACACTTTTTCACATCATTTTTTCGTAAATTTAAATTAGATAAGGCCGATTACCGAGTAAAAACACCAAAACAAACTCAGAGCTGAAAATCTTTTTTGAATTCCATACAATATGTTGTGGTCAAATCATTGTGAGAACCATGTATGAGGTATTTTGAGGAAGAAGCAAACAGATTTAAATGAACTGGTCCAGCATTTCAGCATCAGTCTTTTGCAAGCATTTGTCAGGTAAAAAACGTTACGAGGTATCAGGTATCAGAAAATCTGACGCTAATCTTGCAGATAGATATTGGGATGCTACAACAAAGAGCGGCTGCTCCTTATAGGTAAAACACTAGTACTCAGCTGCATCTTGTTAGCCTGGAAGCCACGCCTAACATAGTTAGGAACAGGCTAAGCAGATGACGATCGTCAGGCATCACGTAGCTCAACTTTACTTAGAACTATAAGGAGCTCAATGATGAGTTAATGTTATTAAAAAAATATTTCTATAACAACACAAAAATAAATAAATATTACACTTAATTTTGGTATTTAAGTCAAGAGTGAATAGATGACTTTTAGGTAAGGCGTACTCCATCTTCGACTACATCATCACTTACAATCAGGTGAGATAGTGGTCAAATGCGAATCTATTAACAATAAGAACCAAAAAAAAAGCACGTCTTTCATAACCATGCCCATTTTGAAGATGTCAATTATCATTAATTTGGATGCTTACAAGGCTATGAATTGCTGCCTCAATGCTGTAATAAAGTATATGTAAAACGTGAAAACTAAATTCATATAATTTGTAAATATTTTACCAACAGATGTTTTAGTTAATCACGAAAAAATAGAGAATAAACAACACTGTACATCTATTTGAAGGTAATCACCGCATTCTACGCGTTTTACTGGTAAGGAAGAGGAATAAAAAGTTAAGTTATTAATAATTATTAGTACGTTACATATGAGATTGGCGTTTTATCCCACTGGTATAGCATTGATTGTAATTAATAATACAACCAGGCTATAACGTTTCTACTGCTGGGACACAGGCCTCCGCTCTACGAAAAGGAATGGGACGAAATCTTCGACGCGAGTCCAGTGCAGTTGATTGACGTCCTATTTCTTCGGATTTTTAGTCATAGAACTTATCGGTTTCCTCAAGATGTTTTCATTCACCGTTTTGAGAGCCCGCCTTGGTTTGAACCCACAAACTACGACTCAAGTCGTACCTGTAACTAAAATAAATATTAGAACACTCTAATATTTCAACATATCCCCGAAACATTCTCATTCAATCATAATCTCCACGCAAGTCTTTCAAACCTTGAAAGAAGATTTATATTTTTGCACAATTTAAGTTTAGTTTCCAAAACATGGATCAGTTGTATAGCATACACGATATTAAAGTCAAAAAAAGTAAGCCATATATGTATATATAATAGAAAGGTACACCCAACCGCATGTGGAAAAAAAGTAAAAAGGATGACGTAATAAGCTAAGACTATGAGAAAAACAATCCAATTCTAAATAATGATAGGTATGTTTAAAACTGGTATTGTTGTTTATGAATCTGTGAAATTTTTGAAATATAAGGACTAATAAGACATTACTTTTGTAGTGAATTAATAGTGAATCCGACACAATAAAAGATGCAGTTGTAAAAAGCGACGTTATATAAGTATATTTTAAGCTTACACGGTTCTTGATAACCATGTAGGTACTATACACAGTTGAACATATCAAGACTAGTGTTGCAATCATTGACAAGGCGTTTGAAAATAAACAGTTGTATGAATGATGTTATGCTTGATGCGGTATTTAGGACAGAACATGGTATGCTGCATTAGATCCAAGGGGTAGAGCATTGCATGCACATCTTTATCCACTTTATTGTTTGTATTTAGATTTACAAGATATATTATACCGTAATATTTAAACGTCTTAATTTTGATCAATAAACATGATAGCACTATAACATATGAAGGTACAATTGGTTATAAAGTCGATCGTAAGCGTAAATATTAACTACTTATGGAATTAATATTGATAGTACTTTGAACTAAGTAAGTGTGTGTTAAACTAAGTTTTAAGTCATTTTCTAAGAATTAACTATGTTTTTTTTTCTTGCATCAGAATACTTTTTTTCCATAAACTTACTGACTGTTACTCTATTAAAATTTGTTAGCTTTACAGCAGTAACATTGCTACCGGGGTTGAGGGAATGTTCTAACGAGATACTGCGGCCACGAAACGCATGGGTGAAAAGAAGAGTTTGGGTTCTGAATCAGTAATAGTCTGACACACTCTTCAGCTCCACACCGAGTGGGAGACATTAATTAATGATTTTCTGACTAATAAAAGGGTGGGACATATATGAGTAACAAAAAAATTATTTAAAGCTAAATAATTTTAAAATGAATATCAGAATTAAAAATGGTTCCGGTCAAACACTGACAAATATTTAAAAAAATCTATACCATAATACTAACAAGGTAGAATAGACGAATAAAAATATATTCGTCATGACCTGCATGGGAAGTATCTTAAACAAATACGTTTCTTTTATTTAATATTTTATATTACCTTTGCACGTTTAGTTTACCCGCCTTTCTTGGTCACTTTCAAACGTAACATACTTGTATCCGTGTTGGGGCCTTATCAGTACCGTCAAAATTAACCTTAGCAACTTGATGAAATAACCAAATCTACGATATGCCCACGACATACATACCATTAGAGTAATTTATATGTACCCAGTTTACTTACTCAATTCTAAAGAAAATATTAGGTGTGGTGACGTGAACTGTCGATTTTTATTGTATCCAGAAGTGCTAGAGAAATGTGTACGTAATTTAAAAAAATATAAAATAAAATGTATCCATTTCGAAACAATGAAATAAACTATCATGTGAACTGTATTACAAACAATAAGGTCGACAAAGACTTGCAGTCAATGTTATTTCCTTTAAATCTCATGCAATATATCACGTTCTATCCTAAATATCGCATCAAGAACGATGTTATCACTCCAAATAGTATCATCTCCAATTTTGTTTCGATGATAATTACACTGTTATTTGTAGTTTTCTTCTTGAGCAGCTCCTATGTAGCGAACTTGGATACACTAAAAGAAGAAAATGTACAATTCACTTTTATCTTGTACGCTATCTTCTATTCTTTTGGTTTCATTACAAACTTCGTGACTGGAATCATTCACACGAAAAACAACGTTCAATTTGTCTTAATCTTTCAAAAAGTGCACAGATTCTTAAAAGAGGAACTCAATCTCCAAAGTCCCTACAACTTCATTACTTGGAATTGGATACTTGGATTTTTGGCTCTGAACTTTTATATTTCTATATTCACTTGTTTACATGCAAAACTTGGCATAAGTCTTTATAAGATAGCTAGCTGCTTTAACTTTTGATTATTTTCGATTTAAATATTGTTTATGGCACGCGAATCGTAAATTTGTTGGAAAGTAAGGTTGGACAATGGATTTCAGTAGTTTTAAAATATCATTACCAGTGTCCTTATGAAGAAAACTTTTGTACAAAAGCGTTTGAAGCATTCGGTAATATAATAGAGAGTTATAAATTGTATGAAGTTTGTTTTCAAAATTATGTAAGACTTTTAATAAATATTATACCTAATAAAATAAAAAAATATTGCAGAAACAAACAAATCAGTAAAAGTTTGACACTTTTCAGATGCTATTTTACATTTTAGATTCTGTTCACTCTTTGTCTTACTTTGCAACGATAATAGAAATGACAAAAATAGGTATGAATACACGGAATAATGTGAGTATTTGTAATAATTTTGTAAGTAAGCATAAACAATTAATTAGCTAAAAACGTTACCAAAGCTGAGACCGCAGCTTTCTAGATGGCTTCTATAGGAGTGGGGACCCAGTAACCTGCATGTAATACAGGTATTGATACACCTACCATGGGCACCTGGTCTCTTACAAATTTGTTAACATTTCAAAAATAAATGTATTTTATTAACAAACATACATACATCTGCGCAGTGACCGTATATCAAGAGCATATAATTACATCACTGTTACAACTTTTTACGTACCATACTTTTGCAAAAATATCTTTGTCTTGGTCTTGTAAGTACAACACGTAGCTGCCATGGAGGTGTAGTGGTCCTGCATGTTTGCGGAAAATAGGGTTGATGAATTCTATGCGGTTATAAGAAAAGCACTATCTGTACTTTCATTGAAATATTTTTGTCAATATTCCTGCTACAATAATTATAACATTTTTTTTTATTGCCACCTAAATAAATATTTATAAAATTTATATGTGGTGGTTCCTGAAAAAACATATTCTATTCTATATCTATTTAGATATGATATATACAGAGTTGTTACGACCGAAGGGTTTTCCTTTAAACTGCGTATACTAGGTACCATTTTCAAGCTTTTTACCAAAAATGAATTAAATAGGAGAAGTAGTTTAGTCGCAAATGATTTTGATGAGATGCACCTCAAAGCGATAAACCTGACCAAGACAAGAGATAACACACGCCGCGCTACGTTGCCACTTTGTTACCTAGGTATTTAAGGCCAGTCACATTTATTTACAAAGGTTGCTTGCGTTTTACTCTGATTTGTAAGCTATTAAGTTTGTCTGAAAAATAGAATTTTGGCTCTTTTTATTTTTTTACTGTATCAAATTAACACTAAACACGTATAGTATACGTAGTGTAATTTAATGACCCTCTGTCGTATCAACTCGGTATATAGATTCTATTCTATCTTGTGTAAGTTTAAATATCTATCTTTTTGTTGCAGACTGATACAACTTTCATGATCCTGTCAGTTTCTAGTTGGTTTTTGAAAGATATCTTGTGGCTTACTCTGCTGGTGCATCAACTCGAGAAATTTAACTTGGCTATTGAAAATGTTCAGGATACTTGCGCAATTATTTTGAGGTCAAATTGCTCAGGTAATTTTGTTGAATTGTATATTCACATATTTATAATGGATTGATCTTCAAGGTGTAGCAACGCTTGCTGAGATCGGTCTGTGGATCTTAATATGTTGTGTTGGTCCCGGCTGTCATTTGTGAATCTTTAACAGTCGTTACAAAGGTCTGTACCTTCAGTTGTGAGATTGGTCGGATGATTCAGGTGGGAGTTTTAGTCATCAGGATTCCGATACTCCCTTCCGCTCCACCTAGAGTGGGAAAGTTTATTTGATGATTTTCCCACAAAAAATATGTATGTATGTTCTGCTTCCCTTAGTCACATGATACTTGCGGTTGGCGCAAAACGTTTACTTCTGTTCATTAACTTTCAAACTATAAATATCTTATATCTTCTTTTTAATGCTAAAATAAGCAAGTACTATGACTATGTGTTATGATTTTTCTCTTAAACCACTGAAACAATTTTTATAAATTTTGATACATGGATGTGTAGATTGGTTTTGATTGAATCTTTCCTTCTTTCAAAAACATGGTAATGGTGGTCTCTCTCTTTAATTTGTTACTATTTTTATATATCACAGCTTTATACAGGGTTAAATGTAAAACACTGAAAACCTCTCAGGACTATGTTACTATCATCATAATCAACAACTTTTATTCTCTGACTTTTAAGAATTCGTCATATTTTAGTTCACCAGATTTTCATACAAAAATAAAAATATTTAAATTGAACGCCCCCGCATTGTATACAACGTGTAATTTAAAGGGTATATACATACCAAGTGTATGGCTTCTTTGGATGATAACAAACGATATAGCAAGGGTTTTGTAATCCTAAGTCTACGTGTGTAGAACTTATTACAAATTCCAATACACTGATACCAGAGACCGAATTTTTCAAATTAAGAAGAACGAAAAGAATTATCTTGTTATTGGCAAGTGACGTGGAAAGTTATTGACCCTCGTAGTGCTGTGACACGTTTGTAATGAATGGTATTCAAGAAATATATGAAATGAATAATTTGGTATCAATTCTTTGAGTCAGTTATTTTGTGCTGAAACTGTGCATAGAGACTCCATACCAGATGTTGTCTTCAGCCCTTTTGGATAGATATGGGGTTTCCGTTACACGTTATATAAGTGAATAGTACACCATGGACTACCCGCGTATTTATTTTCTCCTGTTGTGTCAAATCCATCCAAAGGTTGTCTGTAAAAGATCACTTTTAGCGATAAGACCGTCCATTGTAACACCATTTAGCTTTTAAGTCCTCATTTAATTCTGTTATGGTGTACAATAAGGAGTATATCTATCTATTGGTCACAGGAAAAAACTATAACAAAGGATGCTTTTTAATAATTTCTGCGATACCCTGTGGTTTAGATAATTCAATATATTTATTCAGTACAACAAAATGTAATTGACATAATTTCATACATTAAAACTCTTTGACAGGTGAGGTGAAAGCACTCTGCAAGAACGTTCTACGCTTGCGTCGAGCATCGTTCAACAAGATACGTGTGTGTGGCCTATTCTACATAGACGCTGCGTTACAATTAAGTCTGATGAGCTTTCTTACTGAGTACACTATAGTTTTGTTACAGTTTGAATTTTTGTAATTATATCTTTAATAAATTTAATTTAATGACTTATTTCTATTTTCTGAAATTAATTTACTGACATTTGTCAGTAACTTAATTTTAAATAACTGTACATTAATATCTTATTATTTTCCTTTCGTTGTACCCAGAGCAGGAGGAAAGCCAGACTCCTACTGACTAAAAACCCTTCCGCTTCACCCAGAGCAGGAGAGGTCATTCGATTAATTTCCCACCCAGAAAAAGAAGTCACATGGGTTTTTTTTACTAGCCTATCGCCCCGTACCCGCTTGACGTTGGAATTCACGACACCCTGTATATAGCGGTTTATAATGAAATTCAGTATATTTATCAAGCAATAATGTCATTTAGTTTTCCCTAGCCCACAGAGATGGCCCAAGGTTTACACTGCTACAGGTGCGACAAACGACTTTTAAGTCGTGTGTTTAAACTCGAGCAGGTACCTACCCACATTATGTTTACGTGTTCCTTTCTCTTTTGTCTATGAAATCCTCAGGCGAAGCTAAGTGAGAGTAGTTTACAGGCCACCCGGTTTCAATATCCTATCTTTAGAAACCTTAAGAAAAAATTATGTGTATGCCACCACATAATTTATTTATGTTATAAATAGTTAATATTAGCGATAAATAAACACTTATCTGGGGGCACGACAGTGCCCCCGCCAAGTCAAGCAAAAAAACGGCACGACCGTACCATCCTTTTCTCGAAGCAGTTTAGGCCATTTTCGACTCCCTATAACTTCGTTGTGTATAAAACTAGAAGTCTGAATTTTCAGTAACCAAGCAGGCATTGTATATACACGGTATTTTTCAAATTTCATTCAATTTGAACCAGGAGTTTAAGAATTATAACGAGTCAAAGTTTCTTAATTTTGTCACTCACTGACTGACTAACCGATCATCAAATGTCTAAGGTACTTCTAGCAGACATAGAAGCTTCAAATTTAGAATACAATTAGTGTTTATTGTATGAATCAAGGAAATACTAAAATATTTTTCAATTTCGTTTTTTTTAATGATAGTAGGCTCGCGTTTGACCACCATCTCACCTGATGGTAAGTGATGATGTGGTCGAAGATGGAGCACGCTTGCCTAGAAATAGAACTATCTACAAAAACAAATGAGATCCCATAAAAAACAATACTTGCAAAAAACCAAGTCTCGCAACTCAATTCTTCTACCGTAAAAAGTGGTGAGATCCATGTAATACCAAGTCGGTCATTAATTTATTCAGTCCCTACTTAAGGGACCTTCTGTCTTAAATTGTTACGTAATTATCTAAACTAATAACATCTTATAGTGACCATATCATCATTCCTCGTATACATAAATGAGCTTACTAACCTTAAACTGACTAAAGGTGAAATTATTTCTTTCGCGGATGACACCGCGTTGGTGTTTGCGGGTGATAACTGGGATGAGGTGTTCTATACCGCACAAAGTGGTTTTGACATAGCTAAGGGATGGCTGCAGAAAAATATACTCACTCTAAACGTTGATAAAACAAAATATGTTTGTTTCAGCATCAGGCAAGCGGTGAGTATTCGCAGTGACCTACAAATAGCTTCACATTATTGCATTACTACGGATAGCTGTACATGTTCTCCTCTAGAACGCGTTAACTCGGTAAAATATCTTGGCATTACCTTAGATAAAAACCTAAACTTTAAAGATCATGTCAAAATTCTTTGTAGTAGATTACGTAAATTAATCTACGTATTTAAAAACCTACGCTATATCGTGGACCCTTCGCTGCTGAAGCGGATATATCAGGCCCTATGTCAGTCACTTCTTACCTACTGCATCTCATCCTGGGGAGGCATCTGCAAGACAACGCTAAAGGCAGTTGAGGTCGCCCAGAGAGCTATACTGAAGGTTAGCATGTTTAAACCTATGCGTTTTCCTACTGTTACGCTGTTTCAATTGTGCGAGGTTATGACGGTAAGACAATTGTTTATACATAAAATTATCCTTCAAGAACACAAAAACCAGCCCTTCAAGCCAATGTTATTACAGAGACGTCGAAATTATCATGTATGTGAAAATGTAAATACATTCAATACAAAATTTTGTAAACAATTTGCATGTTTTCTAGGCCCGTACCTTTATAATAGGCTTAATAAAATATTACAAATATACCCCCTAACTAGAAAAAAATGTAAATTAATTGTATGCCAATATTTACAAAAATTAAGCTACGAGGAGACGGAACAGCTACTACTTGTACCACATTAAAATAAATAAATAAATAAAAATAGGGCTAAGAGCATCGTGATCACAGATACCCTCCTCACAAGCTCGCCTATACATATAATTATACGCTCACGCCTTCTTACACCCTCAAACTCTCAACATAACTTCACTCACACTGACACCCCCATATCTATACATCACACACACCTTAATTCACACTTTCATAAGCACGCACACTCACACACAAACATATATACACACACAATAACAATACACATTACACTTAATATTTTTTACTTACCTTGCATATATTTCTTAATGAGTTTTTTATTTTTTATTCTTGTGTTTAATTATCATTATTTTTTCTCAATTGTTGATTATGCATGCATCCACTGTCTGGCACCAGTTATATTATTTATTATTGTATCTAATGCGAGGCGAATGGTAACTGATAGCCGAAATACAGGCAATGCCTAGTTCGGCTACAGACGCTAAACTCAACGCCTTAACAGAAATTGTTTGCAACAATGCGATTGTTAAGTATTTATAAGTTGTTTTTGGAAATAAATAAATAAATAAATAAAATAAATCTCACCTGATGGTAAGTGATGATGTGGTCGAAGATGGAGCACGCTTGCCTAGAAATAGAATTATCTACAAAAACAAATGAGATCCCATAAAAAACAATACTTGCAAAAAACCAAGTCTCGCAACTCAATTCTTCTACCGTAAAAAGTTGTGAGATCCATGTAATACCAAGTCGGTCATTAATTTATTCAGTCCCTACTTAAGGGACCTTCTGTCTTAAATTGTTACGTAATTATCTAAACTAATAACATCTTATAGTGACCATATCAATATTAAAAATCTTTAACGTTTTAAATAAATAGATTGACTTGGCAATCGCACTAAACAATCTAGTTTATATATGTATTACTTGTGAGATATATTGTGTTTTCATGCGACGGCCGAGTCAATCTATTTATTTAAAACGTATATAGAAACAAAAAAAATATCCCGAAAATGAAGTTCTTCAATGCACATATCAAAGATACAGAATTTTTTGTCATAATATTCTGAAGAAGACTAAAATAAACTATGAAAAAGACATGATTGACAAAGCCGGCAAAAACAGCAAAAAATTGTGGGAAACGATTAGTTAGATGCTGTTTCAGCAACTATAGACCTATTTCCATCTTGCCAACAATGTCTAAAATACTAGAACGCCTGATGAACAGCAGACTAGTAAATTCAAGGAATCAAACAATCTTCTTTCCCCATCACAATTTGGATTTCTGGCACAAAAATCAACATCAGATGCTGTTCATCACTTAACAGAATTTATAATTTCTAAACTAGATGATAGGAAAAGGGTAATGGCTATTTATCTTGATTTAGCCAAATTAATTGACATAGTATCTATCCTCATCCTAATTAACAAACTAGAACATCTGGGAATTAGAGGTCTACCTTTGGAATTGTTTGCAGATTACCTCAAGGGAAGAATACAGGTACCTAGTAAGAGTAGATGGTGGAATAAGTGAGGAACTGCCTACTAATTATGGCGTCCCACAAGGCAAGTATTCTTGGCCTGACATTGTTTTTGGTGTACATTAATAACTTATGTTTTTTTTTTTTTTATTATTATTACGATTGAGCCTGCTCTTGACCTCGATCACACCTGATAGTAAGTGTAAGATGAGGTCTAAGATCGAACGAGCGAGCCCAGAAAATGCCTATTCACTCTTGCTTTAAAGGCTGACGGGTTATATGTGGCAGGGAACACAGAAGCCGGCAGAGAGTTCCACACCTTGACTGTGCGCACAATGAATGTTGAAGAAAAGCGCTTAGTACGACAAGACGGTATATCGACCAAGTGTGGATGGTATCCTGCGGTACGTCTGGTAGACCGGTAGTAAAAGGGGGATGAAGGGATCAAGTCATGGAGCTCCTGCGCACACTCTCCGAAGTACAGTCTGTAGAAGATAGACAGGCAAGCAACGTTTCGCAGGTGAGCCAGGCTGTGAAGCTTACCCGCCAGAACCTCGTCACCACCGCCGTCAGCCTTTTGGCTCTGCGTTCGATCGAGTCAAGGGCAGCTAGCTGGTATTTGGCTGAGCCATCCCACAAGTGACTGCAATACTCCATACAGGAACGGACCTGTGCTTTATATAAATTTAAAAGCTATCCAGGTGTGAAGTATCGCCTCACTTTCTGTAGGATGCCCAGCTTTTTGGCTGCAGTCTGAGCTTTAGACTCAATGGTTGAGCCCAAGTTGAGGTCAGACGTCAACTCCATGCCCAAGAGCTCCAGGCGGTCGGTAATAGGTACAGATGCACCTCTGAAAGTAGGAGACCATTCAAATTGGCTCCTTTTAGCGGAGAAAAGACAAGCCTGTGTTTTTAAAGCGTTGAATTTGACCAGATTGTCATCGCCCCATTGGAAAACGAGATTTAAGGTCAAATTCGTTCGCTCTACCATGGCCTTTCTAAGAGCGGCTATTTCATCCCTACCAGCTCTAGCACTGGACAAGTATCTCTCTGAGACTGTGCTGTCATCCGCGTACCCAATAGCTCCCAACTGGAGCAGGTCGTTGATATGAAGCAAAAATAGAGTCGCAGAGAGAACACAAACACAAACCATTGCATTTGCATTGCGCACACATTCCATTAAAAAGTCTTGCACGTCGTCAATTTTCCCACAAATGTCACAATTAGGTGAGTCAACTTTTTTCATTAGGAGTGCAAAACTTTTATTATGAATGTGTCCGGAACGCAATCGACATGAGATCACTATTTGATGTCTATCTACTCAGTTGCACACTAGTAAACCATGGGACATGAAGAGGTTCGCATTGTATACTTTTGTACCATATTTCCTTAGATTTAGATCTTTCATCAAAGTGTTCTTTAAATTTTTTGGAGCATATTGATTTATGATTAGTAAGCATCACTGAATAGTTGGGTAAAATATTTAATTCAAGCCCTTCAGATATAGCTTGTTTTGCGAATTTTTCGGCCTCTTGTCCAATGTAGGATGGAACCCATTGCAGTGCCAAGGTTATGTTCTTTTCACTAGCTAGTTTTATTTGTTCTAATATTTTATATGCTATCAATACTCCTCTGATACAAGAGGCGCATCGAGCAATATGAAATAAGGCACTTTTACTGTCCGTTAAAATAAGTATAAATCTATTTTCCTCTAAATTGACAGCATAGGACAAAGCCTGTGACACTGCTAGTAGTTCCGCCAACATTATAGAAAAATGTTTGTTTAATTTGTATGTGTTCTGTCCAGCGTGAAACCGAACGCACCCTTTGGTTGGCAACATTATTCTATTGTCTATAACTTTTTTCACTTTGACGTTTCCGTTCCTTGTAAAACTAACTGTGTACTAAACATAGTGTATTACATACTCTTTGCTGTGTACCGTGGACCGTTCGGCCATCCAGTACCGTTGCGCTGATTGTAGGACTGAACAGTATGTGCCACGATTCTTGTTGACAGGGTCATAGTATGCCGCGCCAACACCAGTAAGTGACTTAGATCTGTCGGTGTAAATAGTGTAATATTCAGAGTATTATTTTAAATTGATATTGGATAACCAGGAGTCCAACGTAAACACTTCAAACGGATAAGAGGAGGCTGACACATCTTGTTGGATTTCTTTATAACATTTTGCTAATATGGGTTTATTTTTATGTAACCAGTATCTATTATTGCACAAACTATTCAGTTCTCTTAAGAGATTTGTATTTATATTTCCAGCTTGTGACTTCGTTTTTGAGCAGATTTTAAACGATAAGTACAGTCTTCAAATATGGAGAGGAGGTATACCCAATTCGCTCTCCATAACATGAATAGGAGTAGACTTGAGAAACCCACCAATAATGTGAAGTGCCTGATTTTGGAGTTTGTCTATATTAGATGTGTGACACTTCACCGCGGCGTCGTATAAATAGCTTCCATAGTCTATTCGGCTTCTAATAAGAGCTATATATATCCCACGAATATGCTTGGGATGAGTACCCCACGAAGAGCCTGCACGAAGCCTGCTGAATACCTTCAGCAAACTTAAAAACTTCATCATTTATGTGCTTTCCCCATCGCAAAGATCTATCCAACCAAACACCCAGATATCTGACATAATCAGTTGAATCTAATAATTTACCCTTAACGTCAAGCTGTACCCTCGGTATTCTACGAGTCCTACCAAATATACAATATTTAGATTTAGAAGTTGACAAATCTAATCCAAGCTGTTCTAATAACGTTAATATAACGTTAATTATCCGACGGCGGGTAAGCTTGATGATCTGTAATATAGGTTTTACCTTCAACAGACACCAGTCTCTATGTAATGTGCCATGTGAAATTGTACTGTGTTCGTTCTAAAGAAAATAAATAAATAAAATTTAATAACTTATCCCTGCTGGCCTCGGTAAATTTTGATCAACTTTGCCGATCGATCCGTGTGTCATTCAGTTAAAAGCGAATAAGTTACTTTAGAACTATAAGGAGCTCAATGTTAGTCAAAATTATCCCGTCATGACAGTACATAATACAAAAACAATTATGTATTTCGCCATCTTGGGAAGTCTGCCATACTAGTTTTAAAATTACATTTCGATTGACAGTGTGGTGTGAAATGATACATATTTGTTTTGCTAAATGGTTATTAAATAACACTTATACACTTCATTTATTACGTAAATTTTAACTAGATGATGAATTGAAGTCTCTTTTGAAGCCAATCCAAACAGGTTAAATCGTATGAGAATCATGTAGGTTGTTCCACACGGGAGATGCATATTCCAGAATACCTACTTCTCACCAGAGAGTTGTAGAGAACCTTAAGGGTACTGGTTGACTGAAAGTCTTTGCAAGTCCTTTTCACGAAACCTGACATTTTATTTGCTTTAGCAACGATGTTGTCAAAATGATTTGCAAAAGTAAGTTGACTGTCTAGTTGGACTCCCAAACCACGAATGGTGTCAACTCTGTGAAGAGTTATGCCATTTAAGTGATATGCTGAGGGCTGAATTAGCTTGTTCCGTGTAAAGGTTATGTGATAGCACTTTTTGGCATTGAGAATCATCGTGTTACTGAGACACCACTCGTGAATTACGTCCAAGTCTTCCTGGAGTAAGGCAATGTCGGTACTAGAAACAATATCTTTGTATATCTTTAGATCGAGCATTTTGAGTGTTTTATTGAGTGTATGATGTCGTTCACAAACAGCAGGAAGATAATAGGACCGAGATGAGATTTCTGTGGTACCCCAGAGGTGGACTGATAAAGTGGTGATTGATAGCCTTTTATAACTACTCTCTGCTAACGTTCAGAAAGGTATAATAATAATAATATTCCACAACTTTCACACAACGCCATCTAGTCCCAAACTCAGCAGAGCTTGTGGTATGAGTACTAGACAACTGATAAACATACATATATATTTCTAAATACATACATATTATTTAGAAATATATATGTATGTTTATTATTATTATAGATAAATTACACCCAGACAAAGAACAAATGGTCGTGCTCATCACACAAGCATTTGTCCTAGGTGGGAATCGAACCCACAACCTTGCGCATAGCAGTTCAAACCAGAATAGCATTTGACCATGCATGCCACAGTTCTTAAGCTTTTGTATTAAGAGCGCATGGTTCACTTTGTCGAACGCACTGTTGCAGTCAGTGTAGATTGAGTCCACTTGTACACGGGAGTCCACAGATTTGCTCAGATCATTAAAGTAGTGAATTAAGTTGCTGGTAGTGGATTTATTGGTACAGAAACTGTGCTGTGCTGTTGTGTAGTCAGTTGAGTTTTTATTAGCGAAGTTAATACGGGATAAACTAAAGATTCGAAAATTTTCGAGAAAATTGAAGGGACCGATATGGGTCGATAGTATTTTACATCATCGGCCTCCTTTTTTTAAATACCGGTACGACGTGTGCTATTTTCCACTGCGTGGGGAACTTAGAAGACAAGGGACTTGTTAAAGATTATTTTTAGGGGTAACGATGAATATTTAGCACAGTCTTATTAAATGTGGTGGCAAGCCGTCGGGCCCTGGACCTTTGCAAGTATTTAGTTAATTAAGTTTTTTGAGTACATCTCGCTCTGTGAAGTAATGGCTTCCTAATGCGAGCTGCGGGTAGTTTTTACAATTCATTTGTGCAGCGAGAGTACCAACTGGAGATGCAAAAGTTGAAGAAAAGTGAGAAGCGAAAAGTTTACTCACATCCTCTCCAGAAGTAGCCACGCTCTGGTTCCAATGCATCTCAGATGGAATGTCATTTGTGTTGGCTTTATTGGCATTAACAAATGACCAAAAATGCTTTTGGATTAAGTCTTATGTTCTTTTCAGTGTTATTGACGTACGTGTTATAAACATTTTTAAACATGCAAGAAATCTATTACTGAGTAGCCTAATCTATTCCCAAAGTTCTTAGGAATTGTACACGTTGAGCTGGAGAGAATATTGTTCGTACGCCAGTCGATGAAACCGAAAATGAAGTCCTCAGCAATAATTAAGTCTTCTCCAGTTGATTCCATCACTGCATTTACGTTGTCAAGAAATAAGTTGAATAATGTTATACTTGATGCGATATTTAGGGCAGAACATGATTTGCTGCATTAGATTCAAGAGATAGAGCATTTCCTGCACATCTTTATCCACCTTATTGTTTGTATTTAGATTTACAAGATACATTATTAAGAAATATTTAAACCTCTTCATTTCGATCTATATACATGATAACACTCTAACAAATGATTATAAAATCGATCGTAAGCGGAGATATTAACTACTAATGGAATTTATATTGAAAGTAATTTAAACAAAGTAAGAGCGTGTTAAACTAAGGTTTAAATAATTTTCTACGGAATGACTATGTTTTCTTTTCTGGCGTCCAATTACTTTTCAAAAGCTTACTGACTGTTACTCTATTAAAACTTGTTAGCTTTACAGCAGTAACATTACTACCGGGGTTGCGGGAATGTTCTAATGAGATACTGCGGCCACGAAACGCGTTGATGAAAGAAGAGTGTGGGTTTTTATTCAGTAATAATCTGACACTCCCTTTATCTCTATACATAATGGGAAGAGTCATTTAATGATTTTCCAACTGATAAAAATAGCATGGGGGGCAGAAATTACTAACGAAAATAAAAAATTTAAAGTTTAATCTATATTAATATTATAAAGCGGAAAAGTTTGTTTGTTTGTTTGTTTGCTTGAACGCGCTAATCTTCGAAAGTACTGGGTGGATTTGGATAAAATTTGGTATGGAAGTAGCTTGAAGCTTGAGGAAGGTTATAGGCTACTTTTTAACCGACTGCAAAAAAGGAGAGTTATGTTTTTACCGTGATAGAATCCACGGGAGCGAAGCCCCGCGTGAGTACTATAATTAATAAAACACAAACAGTTATCTGAATTAAAAAATTGTTCCGGTCAAACACTGACAAATATTTAAAAAAATCAATACCATAATACTGACAAGGTAGAATAGACGAACAAAAAAATATTCGTCATGACCTGCATGGGAAGTACCTTAAACAAATAAGTTTGTTTTATTTAAGATTTTATAACTTTGCCAGCTTAGTTTACCCGCCTTTCTCGGCCACTCTAGCTTCCAAACATAACATATCCGTGTTGGGGCGTTATCAGTACCGTCAAGCTTAATCTTAGCAACTTGATGTAATAACCAATTCTACGATATGCCTACGACATACATACCATTAAAGTAATTTATAAATACCCACTTCACTTACTCTATTGTAAAGAAAGAAAATATTAAGTAAGGTGACGAGAACTGTCGATTTAATTGTATCTTGGGTGTGCTACAGTCTTTATACGTTATTTAAATAAAAAAGAAGGAATAAAAAGAAGAAAAGAGTAGAAAATAAAATGTATCCATTTCGAAACAACGAAATAAACTACCATTTGAACTGTATTACAAAGAAAAAGGTCGACAAAGACTTGCAGTCAATGTTATTTCCTTTAAATCTCATGCAATTTATCATGTTCTGTCCTAAATATCGCATAAGAACGATCTTATCACTCCGAATAATATCATCTCCAATTTTGTTTCGATTATTATTACACTGTTATTTGTAGTTTTGTTCTTGAGCAGCACCTATGCAGCGAACATGAATACACTAAAAGATGAGAATTACTCACATATTCTATACGCTTTTATCTTGTATCCTATCTTTTATTCTTTTGGTTTCATTACAAATTTCGTGACCGGAATAATTCACACGAAAAACAACGTTTAATTTGTCTTGACATTTCAAAAAGTGCACAGATTTTTAAAAAAGGAACCCAATCTCCAAATTCCCAAAAAATTCATAGCTTGGAATTGGATACTTGGATTTTTGGCTCTAAACTTTTATATCTCTATATTCACTTACTTACATGCAACAGTTGGTTCAGATTTTTACGAAATAGCTGGCTGCTACCTTTTGATTATTTTCGATTTAAACATTGTTTATGGCACGCGAATCATAAAATTGTTGGAAAGTAAGGTTGAACAATGGATTTCAGTAGTTTTAAAATATCATGACGCGTGTCTTCATGAAGAAAACTTTTGTACAAAAGCGTTTGAAGCATTCGCTCATTTAATAGAGAGTTATAAAATATACGAAGTTAGTTTCCAGAATTATGTAAGACATTTAATAAATATTATACCTAATAAAATAAAAAAATATTGCAGAAACAAACAAATAAGTAAAAGTTTGTCACTTTTCAGAGGCTATTCTACATTTTAGATCTTGTTCATTATTTGTCTTACATTGCATCGATAATAGAAATGATAAAAATAGGTATGAATACACGGAGTAATGTGAGTATTTGTGATAATTTTATAGCTAAGCATAAGCAATTACTTAGCCAAAAACGTTACCAGTGCTGAGACCGTAGCTTTCTAGATAGCTTCTATAGAAGTGGGGACCCAGTGACCTACAAGTAATAAAAGTATTGATATACCTACCATGGTCACCAGGCTCTTACCATTTTTTTTAACATAGCTGCATAGCAAATATAAATGTATTTTAATTAATAAACATACATACATTTGCGCAGTGACTGTATGTCAAGAGCATATAATTATATCACTGTAACAACTTTGTACGTACTATACTTTTGCTAAAAGATCTTTATCTTGGTCGTGTAAGTACCTACAACTCGTAGCTGCCATGGAGGTGTTGTATGTCCTGCATGTTTGCGGAAAATAGGGTTCATGATTCTATGCGGTTATAAGAAAAGCACTATCTGAACTTTTCAATTAAATATTTTTTTGTCAATATTCCTGCTACAATAATTGTTTGTGGAATGCATTACCCATATATTATAGATGACAGGCGTGCTCAAACATTATCTACGTTTAAAAGAATGGTGAAGGAGCATTACCTCTCACTATATTTTTTTCCCCTCCTTTCTCTTTTATAAATTTAATATACAGTACCTCAGACACCCCAATTAGAATATTTCATTATAAGTCTTACACAACATCCATAACTAAATAAATTGAAACCTAACTCAGACATTTTTTTATAAAATAGTTATCCTTACTAAACGCAAAACGTACGTACGTCATACAATATCCTTACGCATACACTCATGCAATGTTAGCGACCGACACGCACACGAGCGCATTTCCTTTAATTAAGGATTTTATATTGTGTTTCCATTTTAAGTTAAATGAAAGATTTTTCCATCAAAATTTAACACCTATTTTATATGACGGAGATCGATTCAGAAGCCGATTCTGAACCAATTACTTTCAGGAATTGCGTTTATTCTGTTACACGTTGTAATTATGTTTAATTAGTATTATGTATGATGTGGTACCCTGACAGCCCTCAACTTATCTCCTTTAATTTTTGTCCATCCAAAGGTTGTCTGTAAGAGATTGCCCTATGCGATAAGACCGCCCATTGTACACTAGTTTTATTATTTTTATCCTTGTGTATATAAGGTGTACAATAAAGTATATAATAAATAAATAAATAAACATATTTTCTTATTGCCACCGATATAATAATTTATTAAATTTATTTGGGGTGGTTCCTGAAAAAACATATTCTATTCTATTATCTTGTATTTGTTTAGATGTCTATCTTTTTGTTGCAGACTGAAGCAACTTTCATGCTGCTGCCAGTTTTTAATTGGTTGTTGAAAGATATCTTATGGCTTACTATGCTGGTGTATCAACTCGAGAAATTTAACTTGGCTATTCAAAATGTTCAAGATACTTGCGCAATTATTTTAAGGTCAAATTGCTCAGGTAATTTTGTTGAATTATTTTACATATTTATAATGGATTGATCTTCAAGGTGTAGCAACGCTTGCTGAGATCGGTCTGTGGATCTTAACATATTGCGTTGGTCCCGGCTGTCATTTGTGAATCTTTGACAGTCGTTACGGGTAGTCAGAAACCAGAAATTCTGACACTGGTCTTGCTATGGGATATCGTGTTACCCAGTTATTGGGTTATGGAGATCAGATAAGCAGTCGCTCCATGTGAAACACTTAGCTGTATCCGGTTATTCTGGAAGCCAGCTCCAACATAAAAGAAGTTGGGAAAAGGCTATGCTAATGATGCAAAGCAGCCCTCAAGATGGGACGGACCCCAAAGAGAGTACTGAGTCGTCATGTTCCACGCGCGCCTCAAAAGCAGTCAGCAACAATGAC
Source organism: Tholera decimalis (assembly GCA_943138885.2). Lineage (NCBI taxonomy): Eukaryota > Metazoa > Arthropoda > Insecta > Lepidoptera > Noctuidae > Tholera > Tholera decimalis. Next base: position 6,632,570 of record OW964570.2, on the reverse strand, counting down.
GGGGTCCGATAGGGTCAACGCATGCCAGGGTTGCGGAAATGTTTCAAAGCGATACCGTAGTCCTGGAACGCAAAGCCAACTGAAGGTACAGGGTGGGATGTTTAGTCAGTAGGAGTCCGATACTCCTTTCCGTTCCACCTAGAGCGGGATTAATTTATTGTTATCCCATTGAAAAACAAGAAAAATTCAAATATGTATGTTCTGCCTACCTTTGGGCGCATGATACTTGCGCTTGACACAAAACGCTTACTTCTATATTAACCTTCAAGCTATAAATATCTTATATCTTCTTTTTAATGTTAACATAAGCGAAAACTATGTCTGTTTGTTATGCTTCTACTCTTAAACCACTGAACCAATTTTGATACATACATGTGTAGATTGGTCGCAGGAAAAAACTAAAACCCTTTGCTTTTTAAAAATTTCTGCGATACCCTGGAATTTAGATAATTCATTATATTTATTCAGTACAACGTAATGTTTTTGACATAATTTCATACATTTCACTCCTTGACAGCTGAGATAAAAGCACTCTGCAAGAACGTTCTGCGCTTGCGTCGAGCATCATTCAACAAGATACGTGTGTGTGGCCTGTTCTACATAGACGCTGCGTTACAATTAAGTCTGATGAGCTTTCTTACTCAGTACACTATTGTTTTGTTACAGTTTGAATTTTTGTAATTATATCTTTAATAAATGAATGACTTATTTTTATTACCGGAACTCCTGATATTTATCTGCCTAGCCCTTACCCAACTATGTTGAGATCGGCTTCCAGTCTAGCTGCATGCAGCAGAATGCCAGTGTTCAATACGGAGTCACTGCCTATCTGAGCTCTATAACCCTATAACTAGGTACGTGATGACCCTGTAGACTCATTAGAGTAATGGTACCCTTTATCTTATCTAGGACCAATTTGGTTTCAATATTGATAGGGACCTGAAGTCCTGAAGAAATTTAACAATGTATAGCAAAAACAATGCTAACTTATCTATCTTTTCTTTGAAATTAGTCTTCTTCGTTGCATGTTGATGGCAAGTATATTTTATATTAGATAGCTTCTGCCCGCGACTACGCACGCGTGGGAAGGTTTTCCTGCCCAAATTCCGATCCCTTGGGAATTTCGGGATATAAAGTAGCCTATGTCACAGATTACTTAATAGTTACTACGTAATCTATGTGTTATTCCAGAATGTCAACTATCTACTTACCAAATTTCATTCAGATCCGTTCAGTAGTTTTTGCGTGAAAGGGTAACAAACATCCATCCAGCCTCACAAACTTTCGAATTTATAATTTTAAAAAATTACTACCTATATCACAGTACCGATGCGATCAGATCTGAGCCATCTGTAAATCCCCATCTGTTACTTATCCATTGGTTTTGATATTCTAGATCTTTCGTGGACGATATTTTTATCTTTCGCGGACCATATAATTTTACCTGTAGCGGACCATCACTGGTCCGCGGACCAACGGTAGGGAATGCTTTAGAGCAAAAACCCGCAACGCCAACGGTCAGATTAAAGAGCCTGAAAGTTTATCTGCGCGTGACTCCAACACAGGTAAGAATAATCAGCGACTATGTAGTTTTCATCATGTTTACTTGGGCAAGTAACAGCCTCAAATTTGTTAAATGTTAAGTTCAGTTTTATTTCTATATTTTCTTCAAATCTATACTAATATTATAAAGCGGAAAAGTTTGTTTGTTTGTTTGTTTGCTAGAACGCGCTAATCTTCGAAAGTACAGGGTGGATTTGGATGAAATTTGGTATGGAAGTAGCTTCAAGCTTGAGGAAGGTTATAGGCTACTTTTTACGCGACTGCAAAAAAGGAGAGTTATGTTTTTACCGTGATAGAATCCACGGGAGCGAAGCCCCGCGTGAGTCCTAAAACTTTATATAAGTACAGTTGCAACCCCCTTTAATAAATTAAATGAGTAAATGACTCTTTTGCAAATTGGTTAAAAAAAAATACTTTTAGTCGTATTTTTTTTTTTGCAAAAAGGAATTAACTAGATTAGGCGAGTGTTTCCTAACAGAGTTCCCTGAGAAGACAAGTCAGAGTTTAAAATCCATACAATGTACTGGTCAAATAATATGAGAACCTTGTAGGTTAATCTCTGAGGTGCTCATTTGAATTATAATACATTGTACTTACGTGAAAAATCTATACTAATATTATAAAGCGGAAAAGTTTGTTTGTTTGTTTGTTTGCTTGAACTCGCTAATCTTCGAAAGTACTGGGTGGATTTGGATGCAATTTGGTATGGAAGTAGTTTGAAGCTTGAGAAAGGTTATGGGCCACTTTTTACGTGACTGCAAAAAAGGAGAGTTATTTTTTATTTTATTTTATTTTTATTTAGAATAGGTCGCGTTTGACCACCATCTCACCTGATGGTAAGTGATGATGTGGTCGAAGATGGAGCACGCTTACCTAAAAGTAACCTATTCACTCTTGACTTAAAGACTCCTAGGTTATGTTTTTACCGTGATAGAATCCACGGAAGCGAAGCCCCGCGTGAGTACTAGTAATCTATACTAATATTATAAAGCGGAAAAGTTTGTTTGTTTGTTTGCTTGAACGCGCTAATCTTCGAAAGTACTGGGTGGATTTGGATGCAATTTGGTATGGAAGTAGCTTGAAGCTTAAGGAAGGTTATAGGCTACTTTTTACGCGACTGCAAAAAAGGAGAGTTATGTTTTTACCGTGATAGAATCCACGGGAGCGAAGCCCCGCGTGTGTACTAGTAATCTATACTATAATATTATAAAGCGGAAAAGTTTGTTTGTTTGTTTGCTTGAACGCGCTAATCTTCGAAAGTACTGGGTGGATTGGGATGCAATTTGGTATGGAAGTAGCTTGAAGCTTAAGGAAGGTTATAGGCTACATTTTACGCGGCTGCAAAAAAGAAGAGTTATGTTTTTACCGTGATAGAATCCACGGAAGCGAAGCCCCGCGTGAGTACTAGTAATCTATACTATAATATTATAAAGCGGAAAAGTTTGTTTGTTTGTTTGTTTGTTAGAACGCGCTAATCTTCGAAAGTACTGGGTGGATTGGGATGCAATTTGGTACGGAAGTAGCTTGAAGCTTAAGGAAGGTTATAGGCTACTTTTTACGCGACTGCAAAAAAGGAGAGTTATGTTTTTACCGTGATAGAATCCACGGGAGCGAAGCCCCGCGTGTGTACTAGTCTATACTTATAATAAATCTGTAGAGAGGTCAATTCTGTACATTAAATATATTCCCAAAATAACTATCAGGGGGTGATTAAGGATCGATACTGGTGCCAAAAATGCAATCAGTTATATTTTTGTCTGTCTGTCTGTCTGTCTGTCTGTCTGTCTGTCTGTATAACCGTTATAGAAACAAAAACTACTCGACGGATTTTAACGAAACTTGGTACAATTATTTTACATACTCCTGAGCGGGTTATAGTATACTTTTTATCACGCTACAATCAATAGGAGCAGAGCAGTGAAGGGAAATGTTGGGAAAACGGGAGAAGTTACTCCATTTTCAACCGATGACCAAAAGAGGAGGTTATCAATTCGACGCGTATATTTTTTTTTTTTATGTATGATCACTGAGTACTCGAAGACGGCTGAACCGATTTGGAAAATTCTTTTTTTTGTTTCATAGGGTATACTTTGAAATTGGTACCATTTGTCACCAAGTCAAGATCTGATGATGGGATCTTGGAGAAATCGAGGGAACTCTTCAAATATTATAGGCTCACCTATGGCGTTTTGGGTATTTCCTATAGTAACTTGTGCAGTTGCTCTCAAAAAGTACCATTTGGGGGAGTGGAACTGATGATGAAGACCACAGATGGCCGCCGAAACTACTCAATAATAAGTATTTCGTGGATTGCGATTCGATTACTTGAATATGGATATTAAGCACTTGGTGCTCGTCACAATGCATATGGTGATGTATAGCTGATGGTGAAGTACCAGGAGAACTCCTCAAAAATTAACGGCCCAGAATTGCGAAAAGCAAATATTTTGTAAAATGTTATAAGCTTAGATAAAATAAATAAGTAGATGTGGTCAACAGAAGAAATTATATCGGAACCGTGTGTCTCCAGTTAGGCGCTGGGCGGGGCAACAACTACACATGCAGTTTAATAAAATCAATAGATACGCACTCGCGCACACGCCCGCATTTCCTAAATCAGAACGTACAATGTACAATCAATAATAAACCTTATTCCGTCAAACACAGCGTGTATTTACCATGCACCTTATTTTTTACCCACACAAAAACATCGGTCGCTATCGTTGTGCTGGGCAAAAGCAATTTATTTTACATATACGCTAGTGATTGACTAAATCGGAAAGTTATCGATTCTTCCATTTGTTATTGTACATTTTTTTTGGGCACCTGAAAATGAACCAAATAAAAAATGGCATGTCCAGAAAATATTATAATAACAATAAACATATTATTAAGAACATAACATTACATAATTATTATTAAGTACTACCTACTAAGTATTAAGGGCTACCCTGGCGCTTTCGACTTAAATCTTAATATTTAATTATCATAGTGATTAGGTCAAATAGAAGTTGATGTTAACTTACATTACGCTCTTGATCGGAACATACCAGCCGTATAGGTTGTATAGAATCCTGAAAAGTTGAATGACTGATTTTATGAATGCCCTAAAACATGAGAATAGCTTTCAGTAATAAAATTAAATTGAACCCACTTCTACAAAAATCAGTTGTACTCTTAATTTTGGAATTGTCCATTCAGGCTGGAACATTTCTGCGCTGAAGTGAACCGAGCATTTATGGTGCTATTTTTTGTAGGGTACCAGTTAGGTGGCATGCCTGTGGCATTAATCCATTCCTTTTTTATATTACCATCTTTTGGGAAGCTGAAAATTACGAAAACCACTTATTTATCATTTACATACATCCTAAGCTACTTCTAAACGTCACCGTATAATAAGCATCGCAATAATTACGTAACACACTATAAATCAAGATCTGAATGATTTTGACGTATATTGCTAATCCATTGCTACATATGTTCGAAATATTGGTCTGCTCAACAACGTAAATACCACAGTGAGTGTTGTTGATTTAGCATAATGAAACCGATTCCTACTGTAAGTGTTTTACGCAATTACCTCGCAGGTAATAGTTTAGTAGGTTATAATAGGTTTTTGTTATAAGAAAAATCCTAGTAAGTAGAGAAATTGTTAAATATATGAAAACAAACACACATCCATGCCTAACAAATAAATAGCATGAATATATTGACTTATTTTAAGCTAAATTCACAAATATATTATCTGAACCATGCCGATTATTATAACGCATTCGAAGCTTCAACGGAAGTAAAATACAAAAACCATAAAGAAACAGCAACATAGGATAAGGCATAACATACGATAATTCTAAACCGAAAAACACCAACGATTATTAACCTAAAATTAAAGTAACTTACTTTACGAATATTGGTTACGCATTTCTCTACTACTCTGTAAAAAAATCAAAATTAGTAAAAAAACATTATTTACACCAGGCTAAAACGGTTGACAGATTGAAAAATAAACTATTGTAGCGACAGCGACGTCGGAACTCCTTACGCATGCTGCGGGCATAAAATTAATTGTTTATTATTATTATGTTTTGTACACTTGACATTTCAACGTATTTTTATTTCTGTCATCTCATGTAAAATAAAAGTTAAACATATTTTCTTAGAGGTTTCCGTATGTTATAAAAAACTTTTTACCAAAAAAATTAAAGACTCCAAAAAAAACACTGCAAAGTGAAAAATAACTTTGATTTCAGTAGTTGGTGTCTTTAGTTTTGTATTTTCGTTTTTGGCACCGACTTCCGAAATTAAAGTTATTTTTCACTTTGCAGTGTTTTTTGGGAGTCGGTTTAATTTTTTGGTAAAAAGTTTTTATTTCACTCTTTTTAGTTGGTCGATTTTTAATTTACCTAGTTACAAGAGCCTAAATGTCAACTACTTATATTCATTTACAAAATATTGCTTTTCCCAATGTTGGGCTGTTATTAGTTGAGGAGTTCTCCTGGTAGTTCACCATCAGCTTCACTTCACCATATGCATTATGACGAGCATATTGTGCTTAATAACCACATTCAAGTAATCGAAGCGGAACACATGAACTACTTATTATTCCTACTTATATATTGAGTAGTTCCAGTGGCCATCGGTGGTCTTCATCATCAGGTCTACTTCACAAATGGTGCTTTTCGAATGCAACTACACACAAGTTACTATAAAAATACTCAAATCACTATAGGTGTGCCTATAATATTTGAAGAGTTCCCTCGATTTCTCCCGGATCCCATCATCAGATCCTGACTTGGTGACAATGGGACCAATTTCAAAGTAGGTATACCCTTTCAAACAAAAAAAGAATTTTCCAAATCAGTTCAGCCGTCTCCGAGTAATCGGTGATCATACATAAAAAATAATAATAATATACGCGTCGAATTGATAACCTCCTCCTTTTTTTGTCGTCAGTTGAAAATCCCCTAAACTACAATAGCAATATTTCATTCGTCAATCGACATTGCTATCGATAGCCTTCGTTAGTGGATCTGCACAGGCACATCACTAATTCGTCGCAAGAAGTGGCGGCCTCACTACGCGACGAATCCGCGTAATACAGTTTCGTATGTTATTTTTACATTGCTTGTCCAGTTACTTAGTGACGAACTCAGGTAGTGGTTAAGGAGCAATGTATTTATAGCAAAAGTAGTACAGTCGTTCTGATATTTGAAAACAAAAATAACATAGTAAAACCAAGAAATATTTTACGATTTATTGTTTTTCATGATTTTAAAGACAAATATTGTAAAATACTTGTACTTACATATGGTAAGTGATTCCATGATTCACATAGTTTTGATTTTGGCTTCGGATTTTACAAGATACCACAGAACAACTCGGCATTCATATATGTTATCACGATCACCGTCGAAAGCGCACTAGTTCGCAGAGACGGCCACTTGTCTGTGACATGAGCCCTGTGGCCATGTCGCGCGGACACCGATACGCCCCCTTACCACTTCTCCTACATTTTGATTTCTGTGGTTATAAGTAGTTGACATTTAGGCTCTTGTAACTAGGTAAATTAAAAATCGACCAACTAAAAAGAGTGAAATAAAAACTTTTTACCAAAAAATTAAACCGACTCCCAAAAAACACTGCAAAGTGAAAAATAACTTTAATTTCGGAAGTCGGTGCCAAAAACGAAAATACAAAACTAAAGACACCGACTACCGAAATTAAAGTTATTTTTCACTTTGCAGTGTTTTTTGGGAGTCGGTTTAATTTTTTGGTAAAAAGTTTTTATTTAAGCTTCCGTCGCGTGTGCAACCTTAATGGTTAAAGCTACACAGAAATCATTTATGACGGAAATGTTCTCCTTAAAATTATATAAAAAATATCCCACGACAGCATATGTCTATCTTTTATGGTTGACTCACAATAACACGTGTAACTCCCGATAGCTTAGCAGTTCGAAGCTTTCTGATTATTATTCTGCTTCGAAATTTAAAACCACCACAACTTTGCAATGGAACTCGGCTAAAAGTAACCCAGTTGCAACAAAATATAATCGAGGCTCCAATTTTAACAGGTTCCGGTGCAGGAGAAACCATCTTTATTCCCAGAATTCCCATAATACCAAATAATTTTCCATTCCAATTTAAAACAACACAATTCCCAGTACATTTATAAATTTTGGCTTTTAGCTTGATCAAGGAATCACATTGCAGATCAATTCGGTCACCGCAATGAATGAAATACTTGTGTAAAATAAGTAATTTAACTATTTTTTTTTCAGCATAAGCAAATTTGTTCCTCGCATCAATGTTCCTCACACCAACTTCCTTAAAGTATAATGGTAAGGAAATATTTTATAAATATTACTTAGTTTTTTTAAGAAAGTCTTGTTTATTTTTAATAATTGAAAAACCTTTGATTTGTTTTAAATTGGATTGTTGAATTGAATTGTTCAAAATGAATAAATGTCTTTTTTTACATAAACATGGTTATTATTTTACGTCCACTGGTGGACATAGGCTTCCCCCAAGCGTCGCCACACTAATGGGCTCTGTGCATCTCTCATCCACCGGACTTCCGCATCTTTGACCAGGTCGTCGCTTCACCTATTAGGAGCCCTTCCAACGTAACGTCTTCTTCCAGTTTGAAGAGAAAGAGAGTCAATATAAAAAAGGGACGATGAAACATAAAAGACCCACAACTACAGGATCAGTAGTTTTGAGTAAATTGCGGACATACAAACATATATATATATATACATACATACTGGTTAAATACAGAACCTCCATTTTTGAAGTCGGTTAAAAAGTTAAACGAATTCATGAAGGTTAAATATCGATAACAGCTGCGCACATTGCTCGCAGTTACAACACTACGAACGGCAGCCATCTTATGTGCTCTAACTACGAAATTAGCGTGCATACCATCATGCACGCTAATTTCGTAGTTAGAGCAAGTCCATAGGTTTCCAAGTCAGTTCAAACCACTCTGTCCCCAGCTGTCAAACATTTGACGTCAATCAAATCAAAACAAAGGCGTGTTAGGATTATCTTTGGTATGCCTTCAAGTTGATTAGAGGTTGCATGTCATTAATGACAATAATATAACAAGATCCCTCAAAGAACATCGGCCACTGCCCATATATACTAACACCTGACTATGAAATGTCGCGACCATGGTTAATATCTGGCTTAATTGGTTCGCCTAACCACAGTTAGCAATCCCACATTGAAAATAAATTATTTGAAATTGGAGGAGCATAGAATTTTACCATTTGTCATTTTTGAGGTTATGATTATGTTCATAATGAATATGGTTTATACTTACACCTACAACCGTAACTAAACTGCAGAAGTGGATGCCAAGTCTATTGATGGCAATAAGCTCACCAACTTATCACATGGGACTTAAAAACAAACTGGTGAAATGTGTGTGGTACTATTAGGTACACCTCTGCCTAACCCTTTGAGGATTACAGGCGTCGTGTATGTTTTCTAATATCTGTCATTAAAAATGTAATAGAAGAGTAATTAAGGTGCCTTTTACATAAAACATCCATAATAGTTTTGTTAATTTATTCCATATCTTCTCTCACAACCACGGAATCTAAGTATTCAGTAGAAGCAGAAATATTGGACTGGTGCCTAGCCCATCCAAGGTACCATACTATGGTCATAATATGAGCACAACATCCAACTGTGAGACGCCCTACCAAACAGTTGCAACAATACTCTGCTATACCTTCTCTCCCCGATATACCATTTTCAACCAAACGTAAACATAATAATAATAATTCTTTAATCATTCTTTATTGGCATAAACTAAGTTACAGAGATGTGAGACCTTGCCTCCAGAGCTAGGTTTGAAAACCTGTATTTCAGGACCCAGTGACTTCTTCCAATGATGTTAACAATATAGCAAGTTTTATGCAACATGGATACAATTAGAATTTATTTGTTATTTATTTATTTAATTTGGATCTCCAACAAAGAATACACCTTACAAGCTAAAACAATAAATATACAGATTTTTATAACATTGTGCTTCTTCAATTATAGGAGACCACATCATGCATTGAACATTTCAAATAAATTATTTAACAATTATAGTAATTATAGCTAACAGACAATTCAAAATTAAATTATAAAATTACATTATGTTATTTAATTAATTAATTAACAATTATTTATTCATTCATCAATAATCAAAATGACAAATACGTAATTTTATTAGACATTGATCTAAAATTACAAATACATAACCTAACTTTAGCAAAAATAAATAAAAAGATTCAGACGAAAGTAAAATAGGGATTGATGATCTTCACAGACTTTTTAAGTGTGTACAGATTAATGACCTAAATTTTCCTACAGTATTACAAAAGATGTCTATGTCACCTGATGAACCCGATACACTGTTATAATGACGAGTCATCCTTGCAATGGGTGAATGTTTGGCCAGATTAGTTCGGTGTTGTGGCGCTTTGAGTAGTGGCCGGGGGTAACGTGGGATTCTAGAAGGGACATCATAGTGAATTTTACTCAGAAGATCTGGACAGTCAATCGCAATGTTAAGCAACTTATAAATAAACATAAGATCTGAGACCGTACGGCGAGATGTAAGAGGCATAAGTTTAAAATGGTTCAGCCTATCTGCGTATGACCTCAGGTTTCTTACTCTAAAACGATAAGCGAGTTGACGAACGAGTTTCTTCTGGATTTTCTCAATTCTGTCTATATGGACCTGGTGTGTAGGATTCCAAACCGTGCTACAGTATTCCATCTGACTTCGTACATAACTATTGTATAAGAGGAGCGTAGTACATGGTTTTTTAAATTCTTTGGAAGATCGTAGGACAAACCCAAGAGCTCGATATGCTGAATCTAGCATTTTGTTGATATGTTCTATAAAACTTATTTTACTGTCCAAATAAACGCCCAGATCTCGGATAACATTCATCTCTTCTAATGTATTACCCAGGATATGGTACGAAGATTGGAATATGTTACGCTTTCTAGTGAATTTGATGTGGTAACATTTAGCGCAATTCAAATACATTTTGTTACTGGCGCACCACTCTGATAAGTTATCTACGTCCTTTTGTAGTAACTGAATATCGGACTCACTCTCAATTATACGGATTAACTTCAAATCATCCGCGAAAAGATATGGTGTAGAATTCTTAAATACTAGTGATATGTCATTCACAAAAATATTGAAAAACAATGGTCCTAAATTGGACCCCTGCGGTACACCTGAGGTCGCGAAATATGAGTTTGACTCTTCCCCATTCACGACAACTGACGATTGCCTATTGTTAAGGTAAGACTCGCACCAGTCGAGTATGGTACCGGTGACACCCAGGGACCGAAGCTTGTTTAATAACAGTGAGTGATTTACCTTGTCAAAGGCCTTCGAAAAGTCTGTATATACTGCGTCTACTTGCAAACTCCTATCAACAGCGGATGTTAAATCAGTGATATAGGTTACAAGGTTGGTGTTCGTAGACTTTTTGCTCATGAAGCCATGCTGATTTTTGAATATATAATTCTTAACATGTTCGTACATAACCGGGTACACTAGAGATTCGAAAACCTTAGACAAAGTACATAGAATCGAGATTGGTCTATAATTGGATATCATCTCACGTTTACCACTTTTGTGAATGGGCACAATCTTCGCTCTTTTCCATGTATTCGGAAAAATACCCGTTTTCAATGAGGTGTTATATATAGTTGCCATGGGAGAAGCTACATAACGAGCGCATCGTGACCAAAATATGGGGGGTATATTGTCAGGGCCTGCACCCTTTGATAAGTCAAGTTCAGAGTTTTTTACAAATAGCTTCAGGGGGTATCGAAAATTCTTTGATGGCTAGAGATGGTACCACTGTCTCAGCAATATCGTTTATGAAATTGTCATGGTCAAGACTAGGCGGGTCGTACACCGACGAGAATTGAGCAGCAAATAGCTCAGATATAGCTTTACTACCGACTGCGTTTACATTACCGATGGTCATAGCTGGAGGGTAAGAATTACTACCTTTCCGAAGGTTTTTTATATGTGACCAGAAAAATTTGGGATTGCTTTTTATTTTATCTTCTAATTCAGTAATGTAATTATTGTAACATCTTTGCGTGAGTATTTGGCAGTCTTTTCTTAAATAATTAAATTCAATTATATCTAATGGATTATTATATTTTTTAATTCTATTATGATATTTCAATTTTAGTTTTAATAATTTTATTAGTTGCTGCGACCATGGCGGATATTTTCCTCGTGTAAATACGGTTTCAGGTACAAGTTTTTCAATAATAGCTGTAATTATACTGTAGAAATTGTCCAGCATTTCATTTACATCTTTGCATGTTTTATGTTTCATATTCTGAGATGTATGGCCTCGAATGTGGGGTGAGGCAGGGGGGTCTGAGCTTCCCCCGGCTATTTAACTTATACATAAACAAACTGATAGCTCATTACAAACTGATAGCTGATAGGCTCAGTAGCACTAAAATCGGTTGTCATGTGGATGGTGTTTGCGTAAACAATATCAGCTACGCTGATGACATGGTGCTGCTGAGCCCATCTATCGGTGCAATGAGAAGGCTTCTTAAAATTTGTGAAAATTATGCAGTGGCTCACGGGCTCAAATATAATACCGGTAAGAGTGAATGGTTGGTTTTTAAATCGGGTACTTTAACCTACAAACAGTTGCCTGAACTCTCACTCTCTGGGTCTCCTTTGGGTCAGGTTTCAAAATTTAAATATTTGGGTCACTGGGTCACTGATGACTTAAAAGACAATGTAGACATAGACAGGGAGCGCAGGTCGCTGGCTGTCCGCTGCAACATGCTGGCCCGCAGGTTTGCACGCTGTACTGACGCTGTGAAGATAACGCTTTTTAAGGCCTTCTGCCAGTCGTTTTACACGTGCACCCTGTGGACCAAGTATACCCAGCGGGCATACAGCGACCTGCATGTACAGTATAATAACGCATTCAGGTGCTTTTGGGGTTGCCGTGGGAATGTAGCGCGTCTGGGATGTTTGCTGAAGCGTGTGTCGATAGGTTCGCTGCGATCATGCGGAAGCGATGTGCTTCCATGATGGCGCGCTTGCGCTCCTCCTCCAATAGAATCATGAATGTGTTTGCAGATCGGTGGGACTCTCCCCTTTTACGAAGGTGGGTAAGTGTTCAGACACACTTACCCAAGTAGACTAGTTCATTATTTGATTATAATTATAAATTTAATTTAATACTAACATTAGGCTAAGTTTTATTACTACTAACATAATATGGATTTTTATCTGAAATAAAATATTTGAATTTGAATTTAAATTTATCGTTCCAATCTATGTCTTTTAGTATTTTGTTGATCGCCTCGTAGTCAGCTTTATAATAATTTGGTTTACAAGTTGGTTTAACATCATTTTTAATAATAACAGGAAGATGCGGCCTTATATTCAAAGCTGGGTGGTACCTATCTATATTCCTTATTGGGTCAAGGCAATTATATACTTTAACCCGGTCGAGGTCGGACAGCACTAAGTCTAGGATTTTATTTTGAAAGTTACTTATCCAGTTAAATTGCTTTAAGTTATTCAAAGACATGAAATCAAGTAGCAGGCTTTTAAGACGACCAGTGCCACATGCAGCAGGTGAACACGACACATCACTAGAACCATCCCGCACCCAATCAACACAACTCAGGTTAAAGTCTCCCGCTATGAATGTGGAACTGTTGTAGTTTCTATCCATCACTGAGGTACAGTTTTCAATGAAGTGTTGAAAAACTTCAGGATGTACTGGTGGAGGAAGATAGATTGCACATATTTTTAGTGAGTTTACACTCGTATTTGATTTAGTATCTATAGTAACCCATAGGTCCTCATAGTTACTTTCCAATTCTGCCATTCTAGACGAACTTAAATTGTTTGTAACAGCTATAAGCACTCCACCGCCAGTTTTTTATGCTTACTGAAATTTGATGTTTCACGATCCCTTCTGTATACCGTGTATGAGTTATCAAATAATTCAGAATCAAAAATACCCCTACAGAGCCACGTTTCGGTTAAAATGTAGACATCATAATCACTATTGTTTATGTGCTGCCGTACTTCAGCTAAGTTGCCACGTAGGCCCCTAGTATTTTGATAGTAACATTTTATAGAATTGAATTTTGAAAATAATATTATTATAGCATTCTTAAAATTACACAGATACAACAGTTTATTCTAACAGTTTAAGTTTATCGAGATCTCCTATTACTACGCTCTGAGAATGTTCATCCTTCTTTAGGAAAATTCGCCCATTACGGACCCACACAAACTTATATCCTAATTGTTTAGCACGTACTCGCGTCGCTGCATGTAGAGCCTTATTCTCTGGAGACAGATGTTCTACGACGAATATCGGCACTAGTTTTTCAGCAGCTATGCCAAGATGACTTGAGTTTAGCTTATTATTTAGGTTTGCTTTGTTGAATTTTATGGATGCTGCCAAAAATGTGTCTCTCAGTCGAGGACTGTTAAATTTCACTAGAACAGACCTTGGTCGTGTATTCTGTTTGTCTTTTTTGGCAGTCCTTGTACAAAGCTGAATGTCGGTATCCCTTTATGTCGCAGTTCAATACTCTGCTCAACTGGAGCACAGTACTTAATAAGTTCTCTGACCTGTGCTCAGGTATACATTGAATTTATATTTTATTTTTATATTCAATATTACTCGTTCGGGTGTGTTGTTCTAGAATGTTCATGCGCTTAGTTATGTCTTTGACAGAATTTTGTAATACAGAGTTCTCTGTTTCTAGTTTTTTAATTTTTTTAAAGTTTTAAAGTTTATTAAAAGATTATACAAAATAAAAAAGATAAAATAGATGCGTTAAAACAAATCAAAATAAAATAAAAACTAAATGAGGATTAGGTTATATCAACATTATTGTGAAACCAAAATAATGTACATAAAATTGAATTAATTAAAACTATTTTTAAAATCCGAAAAAAAAAATTATAAATGTTGTGTGTTGATGTAAGAGGTGTAGGTGCTTAGTGTGTGTATTTGTGTGAGATTGTGAATGTGTGATATTCTGTGAGTGTGTGCGTGAGGATACCAATGTAATATGTCATATTATATTATTTTGGATTCGATTGCAATAGCTTTTCAGTTTCAGTGCAGTCCAAAGCTAGTAGCCAGATCTTAAGTTTCTTTTTCACATAATGAGTCTTGAGGGGATAAATGTTGAGGATTTTGTTTAACTTATTGTAGAGGAAAGTGGCAAGGTATACCCGCTGTTGCTTAGCAGACACCGTACGACAGTGAAGAGGTAAGCAAACATATGCAACGGTGCGTTTTTTTTTCATTTGGTTGGAGATATGGCGTAATACTGAGTTGCTTGGTGACTACTTGTAGAATATAATTCTGTCTGACTGTTAATATTTCACACTTCTCATGTAACACCTTAGTGGGGAATCGAAACGGTTTGAAGGTCATGCTTTTAAGTAGGGATCTTTAAGCCCTCTCAAGGTGTATCAGCAAAGTTTAGCATCCCTCACCCCATACAGCAACACAATATTCCAAAACTAACTCCGCAAGTGCATAGTACACTGTGCGCAGAAGTTTAAAATCATCTACATATCTCAGTTTTTTAAAAGACCATATAAGTTTCCTAACACGCGTTGTTGTTAGATTTATGTGCTGGCGCCAATCTAGCCTATAATCTACTACCACACCAAGGTATTTCACATGTGAAGAATTAGTAAGCGCTGTGCAAGAGCATTCAGTAGAGGAGATTAAATCGCACATATGAAATTTTATATCTAAATTAACCGATTTAATTTTAGAAAATGAGAATTGTAGATATGTAGATTTAGCAATATTTAGCGTGAGACGATTAGATCTTAGCCAATGGCTAACCTTATGCAGTCCTATTTCAGCACTTCTTTTAACCTCATCCCAAGTTCCTCCATCAAATACTAATGCCGTATCGTCAGCATAAGTGACAATCTTACCATTCATGAGTGGCAGCTGACAGAGGTCATTTATCTAAATGAAGAAGAGACTCGGCCCAGGAATGCTGCCTTGGAGGACGCCGTAAGTGACCCAGGCATCAGAGCTAACGTTGTCTTTAATTTTGACTCTTTGAGTCCGGTCACAATGAAAATCTCTAAAAATCCACTACCACGAATACCGATCTTCTCCAGCTTATCCACAAGGAAGGAAATCATGACGGTGTCGAAAGCTTTGACTAAGTCTAGAAATATGCCAATACATTTCTGTTTTAGATCTAGTTTTAGCGTGACGTGATCTACTAATTGGCTTATTTCATCTTCAGTGCTTTATCCTGACCTATATCCAAATTGGGCATCTGACAATATTTCATTGTGCTGCAAATAGTTTGTGAGTCTGTTGTTCAGCACCTTTTCTAATATTTTGGAAAGTGTCGTAAGAACCGAGATGGGCCTGTAGTTTCCGATATCGTCCTTCGTCCATCCCTTGTGGAGAGGAGTAATAAGAAACTTCTGGAACGCTCTTGTAAAAATCCCTTGAGTAAGGCACATTTCGATTAGTTTAGTCAGATGGGGGACAATAATGTGACGAGCTAATTTAAGAAACTTGGCACGAATACAGTCCCACCCAGTTGCACAGTCATTCTTGAAATTCATTATCAGCTCTTCAGTTTCAGCTTCGTCTGGAGGAAGCAAAACGATAGAGTTTAAGGCGGGGGTTACGTCAAATTTATAATTTTTTGGTGTTTTTATTTTATCGGCTAGTTGTTTGCCAATATTAGCAAAGAAGATGCTTATATCGTTTACAGCTCTTAAAGCACTTTTTCCTGGGAGTGAAAGATGATCCCCATCTGAATTCGCTTTTGGGGTGTTAATAATAGAATTAACAGCATTCACTTTGTCTCCATTGTTACTTGAATTTTCTAGTAAAGACTTTTCGTATATTATTTTTAATTTTTTCATAAAAGTGTTATAAAAGTTTCTATTCCTTTTGAACGATGATGATGCGTTCAAAGATAATAAAAGTTGTGACAAAATTGAGTTTATTTATTATTTAAACAAAACCTTTTCCCTGCTCGAAAAATATAAGTTAGACCCCGTTATTTAACACACGCATAAATGCCTATTTTTTGATACATCGATCATTAATGGTCACATTCAAGTCATATTTGACCATTTTCCTTTGTTTTATAGTCATTTTTATTGTGTAAAAATTGTGTTATTTTACTTAATCATGATCAGTAATCGTGAAGGAAAATAAGTGTTAAGAACATTACCGTTGGTTCAGTATTTTGGATGGAAAGAGGCTGCATGGACTTAAATTATCACCACGTTAAATATTACCTTATTTCTATTAGACTGCGACAGGCCAATCACTTTTGACAGAACGAAAACTGTCGAGGCAGCTATTAACATAAAAAAATTGGCCAAGTGTGAGTCAGACTCGCCCATGAAGGGTTCCGTAGTAACTATAATAATATAATATGTATATTTATTTGACAAAAAAAAAACTTAAAAATTTCTTAAACCTAGCTTATTTACATTTTTACAACTACGCCAAATAACTTTGTTTTTCATAGTGTTTGTACGAATTACAAAGTTATATTTGCGGTTTTAGAAAATATGCTGTATCAAAAAAACTGCTAACTCGATCTCGTTCAAACCAATTTTGGTTGAAAGTTTACATTAAGATCTACAGACATATTTTTTTAGATTTTTCGCTCCATTATTATAGAAGTTAGAGGGGGGGACACATTTTACCACTTTGGAAGCGAACCCCTCCCTTTATTTTAAATATATTTTTATTAATTTTCTTAAAATCGGAAAGCGGTTCATAGAATACATCTAGCTACCAAGTTTCACATGTATAGTCTTAATAGTTTCTGAATAAAATGGCTGTGACACACGGACGGACGGGTGGATAGACAGACAGACAGATAGACGGACAGACATGACGAAACTATAAGGGTTCCGTTTTTTGCCATTCGGCTAGGAACCCTAAAAAAACAATATTACTTTGTTTTACAGAAAGGCAGAACAAGGTCTGCCGGGACAGCTAGTTAATAATATAGATAGATAGATAGATAAAACTTTTATTGGACAACAGAAGACACAACACACAAAAGCACATGAACATAATTATAACATATAAATTACAGAAAAAAAGAACAGAACAAACGTATACAACCAAAAATATAATAAATGAGAAAGAAAAGAAAACATACTTAAAAATGTAACACAAAACATTGGTGTGGTGTGTGTCTCCAAATTGCACCAAATGGGAGTTCAGCTCAGCATGTTCCAGGCAAATATGCCTGACGCTGGTATTCTGCTGGATCCCAGTAGCCGTACTTACGGACGTCGAGCAGGTGGCGTACAGTAAAATAATAAAATTAACATTAGAGTAAAGCTAGTGTTCTGGAATTGTTTGTGTAATATTTATGTAATACTTATTATAATTATTTGCATAATATTAATAAACAATTTATTTTATACAGAGGCATTTGCGATACTGGCATTAAACTGATGTTGCGGGAAAATATATTAGAATAAATTTTTAGTTCATGATTTTAAATTTTTACTAACATAAAATACAAGTTGTTTTATAAATAAAAATATATATATCTGAAAATAAATAAATAAATTGGCTGTTATCATCATTGTGTGTCTTTGCCTACAGCAGGTACCTACTACCAACTATAAATTACGGAAGTGTTCGCAATCGCTTCACCCAGTTCCTTCTGTGAATTTGTAAGAAATTGTCGAAGCCGACTTCTAAAAGTTTCAATTGTTTTAATCTGTCTTATCGGTGGGGGAATATTGTTCCAGCATTTGGATGCAGCGTACCTGAAACTGCCTCTAAAAGCAGCTGTCTTGTGCGGTTGAGTAGCAAGCTGTTGCGAGCATTGTCTGCTAGCGCATTCCCGTCTACCAGCGATCCAGCTCAATTTGTTGTAAAGGTAGCTCGGTTGCTTGTACTTTATCACTCCAAACAGAAGGCAAGCCAAATGCAACTTACGACGCGACTTCATTTTGAGGATCGTGTGCTTATTTAAAAATGGTGTTACGTGAGTTCTCGGTGGAATTGTAAAGCAAAATCGAGCGCAGGCGTTTTGCACCTTCTGGATCAGACGATCAGTTCTTGCCAGCAGTCGAGGGCCAATAATTGTATCCGCGTAATTTAGATTTGAGAGTACGAGTGATTCAACAAGTTGGACTCGCAGCTCTTCCGATAGGTAAGGCCTTATTTTGTAAAGGACCTTCAGCCGATAAAAACAAGTACGCACTGATACTGCCACATGCGCTTCGTACCTCAACTCAGCGTCCATGTTCAGACCCAGATTACGTGCCTCACTGACTCGACTGATCGACTCACCCAGCAGGATAACGTTAAGCGTTGCCGGTACGACACCGATTTGGCACTTGGTTCCAAAGAGCAAGTATTTAGACTCAGTAGGATTAAGTTCCAATCCATTGTCCTTAGCCCAACATGCTATATTGTTGAGATCATGGTTGAGATGTTCTAACGCAATGTCATAGTCACTCGGCTTAAAAGAAATGTAAACTTGCACATCGTCAGCATAAATATGATAACCACAATGATTGAGAGAATTTATAATGTCCGCACAATACAAAATAAAAATAATGGGACCCAGTATAGACCCTTGCGGAACTCCTCTTCTAATGGGGGTAAGTGATGAAACACAGGATGACCCATCGCTTAATCGGATTACCACACGTTGCTGACGGTTAGTGATGTAACTATGGAACCATTGTATTGTGCGTTGATCGAAGCCATAATAGTACAGTTTTGAAAGGAACAAATCAACATTGATACAGTCGAAAGCCCGCGAAAAATCAAGCAGAACAAGAAGTGTACAGTGGCCCTTATCTTGGGCTGCCAAAATATTATCCGTAACATCTAAAAGTGCCGTAGCAGTACCACGCTGTTTGCGAAAGCCTGATTGTAGTTCAGGCAGTATTTTATTTACTTCCAAGTATTGGGACAACTGCTGGCACACGGCCTTTTCGGCAATTTTGGATAGGCAAGGCAGAATGCTAATAGGCCTGAGATCTTTTAGGTCTATTGGATTCGTAATCTTGGGCAAAGGTCTAACAAGCGCAATTTTCCAGATGTTAGGGAATGTCGCCGAGTCGATCGAACTGTTCACAATATCGGTGATCGCTTTTAGTGTATATGGGAGAGTTAATAAAAGCATATTCAAAGTTACTCTATCACAGCCCTCTGCATTAGATTTAAGCTCGCGAAAGTATCCCATAATTTGACTTTCCGTTACTGATTGTAATGCGAACGTAGTGCTATCAGTTCTGAATCGATGAGATTCGAAGAATATACGTTGCGCATCATTGCAGATAGGGCTGCCAGGAACATTCAAAAATGATTATTTATACGGTCCGGATCTCTAAGGAAAGAAAAATAAAGAAATTGATGACCTTCGTACTCAAGGAAGGTCATCAATTTCTTTATTTGGCAGTACGGTGTTCTTTAAATTATTCCATAACACTTTAGGGTTTTTAATGTTGTTATTAATATTAAATTTGAAGTATGCAACATTTTCCCTGAATATGGAGCTCAACACCAGAGATCTTAATTGTTTGTAATATAACCTTTTTGACTCTGACTTGAGTCTTGACTGAGTGATCCAGGGGTATGACGATTCCTTGATTATACATGTCTTAACCGGGGCGTGAACATCGAAGATTGTTAAAATGTGGTCATTTAATTTCTCAACCATGTCATTTACATCACTCAAGCAACAAATGTTGTACCAGTCTATACACGATAAGTCACTATCCAGAGTTTCATTATTTATTTGCTTAAATGGTCTGTACTTTATAGTGTGAGGTTTATATTTACTACGCTTTACATTAAATTCACAGACAACAAGAGAGTGACCATTTAATGACGCATAGGGCTCAACAGACAGTCTTTTGTGGTTGAGAGTAGTACAGATAAGGTCTATCAATGTTTCACTATGGTTCGTGAAATGGGTGGGTGAACTTACAAGCTGTGTAAGACTTAGGCTATTCAAAAACTCACATACTTTTTTAGTTGGCCCGTTATCACTTAACAAATTTACATTGAAATCCCCGAGTAGTATGTAATGGTCACATCTCACTAATGAGCTAATAGCTTCGGTTATCGCATCGAGAAAAAGGTCCAAATCGAAGCGAGGAGGGCGATACGCTGTACCTATCGCAATTTTATTCCCGTTTAGTGTTAGCGTTATCCACATTTGTTCGACGGTACTGTATTTAGGGTCAGCTGGGTTGGACCAGGTACGAACAGTCAGGCCGCGCTTAAGATAAAACCCCACACCGCCCCCACGACCCCCGTGAACAGACAGTGGCCGTGGCGTGTGGCGTAGGCGGTAACCTGGCACAGTAGGCGCGCGCCCCTCCTCGCCGGCTCGTAACCAGGTCTCGTTGACTGCCATTACATCGAAAGAATGCCCTTGCACAGCTGCTATAAAATCATCGTGATTCGTACCAAGGGAACCCACGTTTAAAAAACCAACTTTAAAGCATTTTTCAAGCATATTTAATTAATTTAAATAATACGAAAAAGCAAATAAGCACTGTCGTGGACATTTAAATTAAAAGTTGATGTTGTAGTAATGCAATGGTCAAGTGCAAACCCATATAAAAAATACAAATGAGCACTGTAAACAACATAAAAGTGGAACAGATAGCCGCACTCACAATGAATAGCTAAAAATACGAACAGTGGCAGATCATAAGCAGTTAAAATGACACCTTTGTTTACAATAAAAACCGGAAATAATAATATAAAAATGCCATTTAATATAATTAATTGTATACAAATTATTGCTGATAAAATCATTAGTAAATTAATTATAAATAAAATTTGCGTATTAATTATAGGATAATATAATATAAAAAATAATAGTATATAAGGTTTTGTAAATATTAATTTGAAAGTCATACTCATAATTATTAAAATATGACAGTTAATACGTATAATAAAATAGTGAATGTCAGCTATGTAACTAAAAATATCTGTACGAGATTTAAATGACAAATTATCAGTACATCAAAATACTACCAGTTCGTCGTTCGTATTACACAAAACATAATCTTGTATACATGATTGTTTATATGTCCATAATTCGCCATGATACACTACATTCCTAAAATTTACTGCTGGCCAAAAACGTTGAAAAATAAATGAAAGCTGGTAAGGCAATTCGATTTTACTCCCATTTCTGGCCTCAGGAAACACACACCGCCCCACGTCAATAACAATAATCACTATAAAGAACAAAATCGTACACAAGATAACAAAATAAAATGAAGTTTCTTTGTGACATGCGAAACAAACTAAAAAAGAGGTTATAACAACTCCTAAAGTAATTAGTGAAAAAAATAGGTTGTTTAGTACCAAACGTTTCCGAACGTACCCTTTTGACATAAAGAAATTTGATCTTGACATTACTTACTTGACAGATACTCTTTGTTCCGGTTGGAAAAAATGTCCGCACGTTGGGACCTGTTGAGTTAATTGTAATTGGTAAAATATCGTATGGAATCGCCGGTTGAAACCGATAATTGGGTCGCGAGTAACGATTAATTGGAATTTGTAATCCCCATTTGATGAAAACCCTGGGATATTTTGGGATTTATCGCCGGTTGTCGCCACCCGCGTGGCACGCGCATTTGCTGGAAATAAGTTTGTGTTGTGATGCTATCTGGACCGCGCCATCTGGAGACTGGCGCCTTGTGAACGTTCTAGAACACTTGACTTACATCACACTTTTCAATTACTCACCTCATATTTACATACATACCACACTTGGGCGTGGCCTAGGAAGGTCGAAGTTGGCGTACCCAGCGCAGAAGGTAAGTGGTACCGATTAGTTTTGATTATTGAGAGCAACGTTAAGCTCCACGAACCGTGGACAAGTTCGGACACACCAGTATCGTTGCACTGGCCTATTGTAGTCCTGAACATTTTGGTAAGCAGAGCGAGGCTTTTATAAAATAAAATCCACATAGTACATTGGAAGTTTTGAAAATAACTTTAGTTTAATTACTTAACATAAAAATAACTTAATAAGTTTTGAATATATTACCATGTCATCCGGGCTATCTAATTGAAGTTGAATCAATTGAAGTTGTATTTGTAATTTGTACTGTAGCCCCCTTTTGTTGAATTGACAAGTAAGATTTATTTGTGAAATTAGGAATTATTGGTTGTATTTGGTATAATTTGGTATATTTGTTGTAAAGTTGTTTGGTATATTTGTTGCAATTAATAATGGAATGTCACTGATCTGAATTTAAAAGGTTATCTAAATAATAATCACACATTTGTTAACATAACAAGAATTGAATGGTGTGGATTGACTTATTGCATTTATTTGTTTATTGGATTGTTGTTAGAGATTGTCCGGCTCAATATTATACAGTCAATTGTTGTATTTAATTGGTGTTGATCCTGCACAATATATACATTGGATTGTTATTTATTTTGTAACTAGCCATCTGTAACAAGCTAGATTCATACTTGGATTAAGTACAGGGTCGGATTTGGACTTGAAATAATTGAATTTGAGTTTTTATTTTGTTGAGATTGCTCGGTTGGCTAACAAGTCATTGTTTGTTTAGTTAGTGAATTTTAACCGATTTGTATTGATATTTGTTTGTTGCAATGGCCTCATTAAGGGCAGTCAGGGAGTCTGCTGCCGGATTGACCTCACAGTTGAGATGGTTCACATCGGCAGCGGCAACGGTTGAGCGTTTGGAATTGGAAGAGCTCACCCTTGCTCGGTATGGGCAAGTGAATGAGAGGATCAAGTCAGCTGATGCTGCGCTCACACGCTTCAACGAGTACATCATGGACGTGGATTTGGGGGTGATGGACCAGGCAGCCCGCGATAAGAATTTGGGTGACTATGACCAGATTGTCCACCTGGGGGATGTCATATATCTACGAGCGCGGGAAATTTTGAAGAGCCGGGTGCCTAATGCGGCCAAGCCGCAGACCCCCGTTGTTGCAGGCCCTGGACTATTGAGTAGGCTGCCCACCCTGGAGCTGCCACATTTTGACGGTCGCTTGGACCACTGGCTGGGCTTCCTAAATCTCTTTGAGAGTCTTGTCGATGCACGCTCGGACCTCGGACCTGCCCAGAAGCTGGCCTATTTATTGTCTGTCCTGGAGGGCGAAGCCAGAGCCTTGGTGCAGCACTTGCCGGTGACGGATTCCTCTTACCCGACCGCTCTGGAGCTTCTCTCCCGACGGTATCAGAATAAGCGCTGCCTGGCTGATGTGCACATCGACCAGATTTAGGGACTACCGGCCATTGCCAGCACGTCGACGTTGCGCACTGACTTGCTGAACCCGTTGGTCTCAGCGACCAACGCCTTGAGACGCTTGGAGCTACCGGTAGAACATTGGTCCTACTTGTTGGTGCACATAGTGCTGCGGTTGCTCCCCGCGGAGCTGAGGTCACGTTTTGAGCAGAAGTATGGTGGGGATAGTGCCACCCATCTTCCCCCCTTTGACGACCTCCTCAAATTTTTGGAAGACGAGTGTCGGTTTTCGGATAACACTCGTGGCGCCACGGGGTCACCCCCACTACCTTCCCGGCCTAGAGACCAAGGACGGACTAGGGCTCGGGGGCCTGTTGATGATCGCCCCGCCCCCCGTTTTGCTGGCGCCCGGAGTCCTCGGGCTAGGGGGCCTGTTGATGTTCGCCCCGCCCCCCATTTTGCTGGCGCCCGGAGTCCTCATCATTGTGACTTTTGTAAGGCAGCGGGGCATGTCATGGCACGTTGCCCGGCCTTTTTGAATTTGCACGTAAGTGCCCGCCGCCGCATTGTCAACGCACGCCGTTTGTGCTTCTCGTGCTTGGGGGCCCACTTCCATCGGGACTGCCCCGACCCCCGCCCGTGTAGAATTTGTGAAGGGTCCCACTTGGAGATTTTGTGCGCCAACGCGAACCGCTCCAGCAGACCAGCTTCTGAGGGGGGTTCGCGCAGGGGGGGGTACCCCGGAGACGAGCACCGGGCTGAGGCCCGCAATTCTGAACGCCGCACTCCACCCCCCGCGCAAGTTGAACGGGAGCCCCGCGAGCGCCATTTGGTCTCCCCTCGTCAGGGAGAACGCGCATTGGTTGCTAGGCAGCAGTGGCCGGGTCGGCGCCGCTGCCTTTCCCCTCCGTTGGCGGAACGTCCCCGGTTGGAGTCGCGCCCTCCGCCATTCGGGCATCCGGTGGGATATGCCCCTCCAGTGATGGCGAGCGGCTCGGGACACCGCGCGGACGAATATTTTGATTGTTGGCCTCGTCGTGAACGAAGGCAGCCTGGATGCGGCGATCGGTCGCCGCCCAGGCATCGCTAAGAGATTGACGCCTGCCCCGCTAAAGGACCCCCCCGATCAAGATGGTTTTGTTGCCAACGGCCTCGGTCAGGGTCTGGGGACCCTTGGGTGACTCGATTGTGGTCTGTGCCATTTTGGACACGGGAGCCCAGGGTTGCCTTTTGTCGTCTTGGTTAGCGGGACAGGTTGGCCTGAAGGTGAACGACCTTTCAGGCAAGATTTGGGAATTGGCGAAACGGCTGTCACCACTGTTGAGGGAAGGATCTGGTTTGAAATCACCCTTGTGAGTTGTCCGTACCCTAAAATTGGTGCTCCTGCCCTTGTTATAACTGAACTTGGTTGGGTCGAGCCACTTCGGGAAACCCTGTTGGAAGATTGGCTCCAATTTGTATCTGCACTTCCTGCGGTGCTTCTTCTGCGCCTCTTAAGCCACGTTGCGCGCACTTTGGGTGGAACTGTTGACATTCGGGCTTCTTACGCCTGGACGGACAGTCAAATTGTTTGTGTTGGTTGAAGACGTCCGTCCACTCTTTGGAGGTCTTTGTTGCGAACCGAGTGTCGCAGATTCAAGGTTCTGAAACGCCTTTGATTTGGAGGCACGTGCCTGGTGACCTGAACCTGGGCGACGTGGCCTCACGCGGGTGCATGGCCCCCCACTTGATTGCTCACCCCCTCTGGTGGGGACCGGACTGGCTGACTCGCCCCGAGGACGATTGGCCTCGAACGCCAGTCTTGATGTCGGATCCTTTGCCCGGACTTAAGGTGTTCGCTGTTGGGACAAAGGACCCTCCGTTTGATCTTGATTTTTTGATGAATTGATACAGCTCCCTCGACAAATTGTTGAACGTCACCTCGTGGATCAGGCGTTTTGGCCATAATTCTAGGAATCCAGGGGACAAGCGCCTTTCACCAGTTCTCTCTCCTCAAGAGTGACAGGAGTCACTCCTCTTTTGGGTCAGCTCTGTGCAAGCTGCACACGTTGAGAAGGAGATCGAGGTCTTGAAGTCTGGTAGGGTTAAGTTATCGGGAGCTGTTAGTAAGCTGGATCCCTTTTTGGATAAGACGGGTCTTTTGCGTGTTGGAGGACGGTTGAGGCACTCTAGCCTTCCTTATGGGGCCCGTCACCCCCTTTTGTTGCCCAAGGACGGCCACTTGGTTCAATTGTTGGTGACTGATCGTCACACTAAGAACTCGCATGCCGGTTGCAATGCGCTGTTGGCCATTCTGCAGCGAGAATTTTGGATTTTGTCGGCTGATCGCGTCAATGAGGCGAGGCCCTTTGCTGGCGTCGTAACGGACTTTGTTGGTCCCCCTTTGTTGAAGACGTCCACCCTTCGTAATAGTAAGATTGTTAAGGCTTATTTGTGTGTTTGTCTGCCTGTCAACCAAGGCAGTACATTTGGAGCTGGTAACCTCCCTCTCGACAGAGGCCTTTGAGGCGACTTTGGAAAGATTTGTGTCTCGCCGTGGGTTACCTTCTTTGATTAGGTCTGATTGCGGTACGAATTACAAGGGTACAAGTAACTATTTGAAGGAGGTATACGCCTTCCTTAATGAGAACCAGGTTGACATTGGTAATAGTTTGGCCCGCCGAGGGGTCACTTGGTTGTTTGACCCGCCAGCCTGCCCCCCATTGGGGGGGTATTTTTGGGGCCGCGGTGAAAGCGGCAAAGGGACGCTGGCGGAGATTGTTGGGAGACACCGTTCTCACCTTTGAGGAACTAGCTACGGTATTTGGCCGCATTGAAGCTGTGTTAAATTTGCAACCTTGTCAAGACTTCCAATTGATTAGCGGACGAGTAGGCCCGTCCGGGGGGGGGGTAGATGTCTAGTACCAAACGTTTCCGAACGTACCCTTTTGACATAAAGAAATTTGATCTTGATATTACTTACTTGACAGATACTCTTTGTTCCGGTTGGAAAAAATGTCCGCACGTTGGGACCTGTTGAGTTAATTGTAATTGGTAAAATATCGTATGGAATCGCCGGTTGAAACCGATAATTGGGTGTCGAGTAACGATTAATTGGAATTTGTAATCCCCATTTGATGAAAACCCTGGGATATTTTGGGATTTATCGCCGGTTGTCGCCACCCGCGTGGCACGCGCATTTGCTGGAAATAAGTTTGTGTTGTGATGCTATCTGGACCGCGCCATCTGGAGACTGGCGCCTTGTGAACGTTCTAGAACACTTGACTTACATCACACTTTTCAATAACTCACCTCATATTTACATACATACCACACTTGAGCGTGGCCTAGGAAGGTCGAAGTTGGCGTACCCAGCGCAGAAGGTAAGTGGTACCGATTAATTTTGATTATTGAGAGCAACGTTAAGCTCCACGAACCGTGGACAAGTTCGGACACACCAGTATCGTTGCACTGGCCTATTGTAGTCCTGAACATAGGTATATACAATCAGCTCGGATACAGTACAAACCGACCATTAACCAAAAATCCTACATATGTCATCTTCACATCTGATTCGTTCGGCTGTTTGGTTGTCTTCCCTACGAGCAAAGATTCTACCATCTCTTGTCCACACGTACTTCCACTTGCGTTGACTCCCTGCCTGACGTGCATGATAAAATAACTGGCGGTTTGCCCGCGTTAAATGTTCATTAACGTAAACACGGTGCGCTAGCCCAGTAATATCAAGGTCATTTGTACTTAAACCGCGTCGCACTCGAGCCGCTCGCAATAGGGCGTCGCGCGTAGCTCGCCTAGCGAATCGCACGGATATACTACGCGGCCGCTGCGAGACGGAGTCGGCAGAGATGGAGCTGTTGGAAGTTTGGACTCGATTACGGCGTGTGGATCCGACTCGCTCAGCGTGAACAATATCCCTCTCATCAATGGCAACGCCTAGCTTCATGGCAAGAACTTTCACTAGGTGCAGGGCGTTCTCGTCCCTGCATTCAGGAATTCCGCTCACCTCGACGTTGTTGAGCAATAGTTCCTGATCTCGATCGTTCAGTTGACACTTCAGCTCCCTAATGGTGTCCTCTACTGGATCCTGGTCCGGCTGAACTTTTTGCTCCAACTTCAGTTCGAGGGCGCCTACTCGCGCTTCCAAATTGTCCATCCTCTCGATAGAAGTTTTTAGTGAATCCTTGATGTCAGCCATTTCCATGCGCAATTGCTGAACTCAGTGTGCATAAGGCGAAATTCTTTACGCAGCTCTTCTTTAAACAACCGAAGCTCGTCCGCCAAGTATGGAGAGGAGTTAATGGTTGTGTCCAGTGTCGCGCAGTTCAAAGTGCTGGTGTTCATACGCTCCTCAGGGCTTCTGACCTCCTCTACCTGGGCAGCCCTAGCTCGAACTGGTGTCTCCGTCTTGTTATCCCTGACCCGGTTCTTATCACACTCGGGGCAGCACCAAGTTGGTTTAATAAATCCAGTGCCAGGAAGACAGACACATGCGCGGTGATAAAAACCATTGCATTGGTTGCATTTAGCGGCATCTATCGGCGACAGAAATTTCGCGCAACCACCACACTTCGCCGCAGGCATGTTTTGTTTGTAACTTCGCCTCGCTTCTCCAAATATTTAAGTAATCGATCCACTTGGTTGTTCCGTGAAGTGTCAATAAATGACGCTAGTTTAAACTTATTTCAGTTATGGTTTAATGGAGTGTATATGGCTTGTTAAATGTCTAACACCATACGAACATACTGAGGGACATACAGATATCCAAATGTACACTCTCGAATAACACTTCACTGCTAGTTTTTAAGTATATTAAAACGTATCGATATTTTAGATGATGAGGGTAACTTGTTATTATCACTTGAGTTTAGTTTTAGGTTTTAATGTATAAATTGTTTATTATTCACTACACCTGTACACTAGATAACGTTTCGTGCGTTGTACTATTGTATAATAAACTTTTCGTACTATAATTGTTCTTATAGGATGGTTTACTTTAATTAAAACACTATTTACATCAGTACCAAGAACCGACCAACTTAACGTCCGCGACGGTTTATAAAGAGGCTCTAACGTTCCTACAGCTGGGAGACAGGCCTCCTGTCTGTGAACGGGAATGGGATGCTCAACGCGAGCCCAGGCCGTTGATTGACGTCACACGTCTTCTTGGTGGCTGGTTGGTTTTTGGACCTAGGACATGCCAGTTTTCTCAGGATGTTTTCCTTGACCGTTTTGAGATCAGTGGTGATGACAAAAACTCCAATAATTAATTTGACTACCCGAGTATGAACCCACAACCTACAACTTGTAATTCGTGCCTGTAAGCACCATTAATACAATAAGTAACTGTACGCGCCATTCGCATTATTTTATCTGCACATATTGATAGAAGTATTTAACAGAAGTAACGCATACTCGCAACACTATATTACTCCCCACTCAAACACTCATACTAACCCGTTCTTTCCTGTATTCGCTCGTTCTTTTCGCACCAAACCTCCGACCCCCCACTCACGCGACCAAAACTCCCTCCGTTCGTTCGTTGCGAACAACAAGCCCTTAGTCCTAATCAGAGGTGGGCAAAGTGTATGATTTTTGAGATTGGAACATTTGCATCTCGATCACTGAAATGATCCGGAACACTGATATGTTTCATTTGGCACATTTGGATCATCGTCTCAAATGACTCAGTAAACGCCCGCGACGCAACATCACGTATAGAAACGTAACATTCTTACGTTGCATTGCGGGCATTTACTATTGAGACATAGAAATGTTTTGAGGCGTCAATACTGAATGTTTTATGTCTACATATTTATTGTAATAAGTGAGATTATAAATAAAGTCGATCTTCGTGCATAGGATACGAGAGTCAATAGTTAAAGTAACTCAGTGTATCTCAGTCTCCCTCTCTCACTCGCTCACTGCTCAGTCGCCACACGAGCGACGCGTCGCGCGATATGAGCCAGAGCAAAGTAATGTTTCAGATCCAAATGATGCATTTGAAACGTTGTTATTCAACCAAAAAATTTTGAATCACTTCAATGATTCGAATCAGTGAGTCGGTAACGTAAAGAGTTACACACGCCTAGTCCTAATTCGGCCTCTCAAAACCACGCTCGCTCCCCTGCGCTACTTCTCCGTGCGCCTGCGCTATCCACCAAAAACTCCAAAAGTGACAGTGAAGTGAACCCGCAAATACTCTATCTCTTCTCGTGATCTTGGAGTATATATCGGCCTGCACCGGCGCTGGTACACCGATCGAAGAGACTCATAACCTCACCATTCCCGTAAGTAAACCAACACGTTTCTGCCCTTATTCCATTCTCATTTAGTTGGAAACGGCACAACGCGTTTTTTTCTGCCATTCTCTCCTGTCAAACATCACGGCATCATTTACTTTACGTTTTCTTTCATATCTTTCCTCACAAATGCATTACTAACTAAAAACTCGTTATGTTTCTTATAATATTATTTAGCTATAATAAAGCTAAGTTATAGGTACTTACGTTATGCTGAAAATTACATTTAAAAATAATATAACACTCTAATATTTCAACATATCCCCCATACATCCTCGTCGAATCATATTCTCCACGACAGTTTTCCGAATCTTAAGAGATGTTTTTATTTTTCCACGATTCAAGTTTATTTTCCAAAACATGGAACAGGAATAGAAAGGTACACCCAACCGCATGTGGAAATAAGTAAAAAGGATGACATAATAAGCTGGGACTATGAGGAAAAAATCCAATTCCAAATAATGATGTGTTTAAAACTGGTATTATTGTTTATCAATCCGTGAACATTTTTGAATGTACGGACTAAAAAGATATTACTTTTGCTTCGAATAACCGAGATGACGAAATTAATAGTGAATCCGACACAACAGAAGATGCAGTTGTAAAAAGCAACGTAATACATGAAAGAAGTATGTTTTAAGCTTACACTGTTCTTGACAACCGTATAGGTACTATACAAAGTTGAACATATAAATATTAGTGATGTAATCATAGACATGGAGTTTGAAAATAAACTATTGGTATGAATGACGTCATGCTTGATGCGATATTTAGGGCAGAACATGATTTGCTGCATTAGATTCAAGGGATAGAATATTGCCTGCACATCTTTATCCGCCTTATTGTTTATATTTAGGTTTACAAGATTTTTTTTTATTGATAATAAGCTTGAGTTTTACCGCCATCTCACCTGATGGTAAGTGGTGATGTGGTCGAAGATGGAGCACGATTACCTAAAAGTAACCTATTTACTCTTGACTTAAAGACCTCCAGGTTATAGCTATGGGGAAACACAGACTCCGGCAGGGAATTCCACTCCTTACCCGTAAGCACATTGATACTTTATTCCTAAATATTTAAACGTCTTCATTTTGATCAATATATATGGTAAAACTCTAACATAGATACAAATAGTTATAAAATCAATCATAAGTGGACATACGAGTATTAACTACTTATGGAATTAATATATAGTACTCTGAACAAAGTGAGTGCGTGTTATTCACTGGTGTTGTTAAACTATGGCCTAAGTCATTTTCTGTGGAATGACTATGTTTCTTTTATCGCGTCCAATTACTTTTCATAAGCTTGTCGACTGTTACTCTACTTAACCTTGTTAGCTTTACAGCAGTAATATTGCTACCGGGGTTGCGGGAATGTTCTAACGAGATACTGCGGCCACGAAACACATTGGCGATAGAAGAGTGTGGGTTTGTATTCAGTAATAATCTGACACTCCCTTCATCTCCATACAGAATGGGAAGAGTCATTCAATGATTTTCCAACCGATAAAAAAGGGGGAAGGGCAGAAATTACTAACAAAAATAAACAATTTAAAGTTGAATCATTAATAAAACACAAACAGTTATCTGAATTAAAAATGGTCCGATCAAACACTAACAAATATTAAAAAAAATATCTATACCATAATACTAACAAGGTAGAATAGACTAATAACAAATATTCGTCATGACCTGCATGGGAAGTACCTTAAACAAATACGTTTCTTTTATTTAAGATTTTATAACTTAGCAAGCTTAGTTTACTCGCCTTTCTTGGTTACTCTAGCTTTTAAACTTAACATAATTATCCGTGTTGGGGCGTTATCAGTTCCGTCAAACTAATCTTAGCAACTTGATGAAATAACTAATTCTACGATATGCCTACGACATACATACCATTAGAGTAATTTGTAAATACCCACTTGACTTACTCTATTGTAATGAAAGAAAATATTAAGTGAGGTGACGAGAACTGTCGATTTAATTGTATCTTGGGTGCGCTAGACTGTTTTTATACGTGATTTAAATAAAAAAGAAGGAATAAAAAGAAGAAAAGAGTAGAAAATAAAATGTATCCATTTCGAAACAACGAAATAAACTACCATGTGAACTGTATTACAAACAATAAGGTTGACAAAGACTTGCAGTCAATGTTATTTCCTTTAAATTTAATGCAATATGTCATGTTCTGTCCTAAATATCGCATCAAGAACGATGTTATTACTCCGAATAGTGTCATCTCCAATCTTGTTTTTATGATTATTACACTGTTATTTGTAGTTTTGTTCTTGAGCAGCACCTATACAGTGAACCTGAATATACTAAAAGAAGAGAATTACTCATATATTAAATTCGCTATTATCTTGTATGCTATCTTCTATTCTTT
Organism: Tholera decimalis; assembly: GCA_943138885.2. Taxonomy (NCBI): domain Eukaryota; kingdom Metazoa; phylum Arthropoda; class Insecta; order Lepidoptera; family Noctuidae; genus Tholera; species Tholera decimalis. The sequence goes on along the minus strand of OW964570.2, from coordinate 6,600,024 downwards.
TGGTTTCATCACAAATTTCGTGACCGGAATTATTCACACGAAAAACAACGTTCAATTTGTTTTAACATTTCAAAAAGTACACAGATTTTTAAAAAAAGAACCCAATCTCCAAACTCCCAACAACTTCATTACTTGGAATTGGATACTTATATTTTTGGCTGTGAACTTTTATATTTCTATATTCACTTACTTACATGCAAAACTTGGTACAAGTCTTTACGAGATAGCTGGCTGCTACTTTTTGGTTATTTTCGATTTAAATGTTGTTTATGGCACGCGAATCGTAAAATTGTTGGAAAGTAAGGTTACACAATGGATTTCACTAGTTTTAAAATATCATGACGCGTGTTCTCACGAAGAAAACTTTTGTACAAAAGCGTTTAAAGCATTCGGTAATATAATAGAGAGTTATAATATGTATGAAGTTTGTTTTCAAAATTATGTAAGACTCTTAATAAATATTATGCCTAGTGAAATAAATAAAATATTGCAGGAACAAACAAATTAGTAAAAGTTTGAAATTTTTCAGATACTAATTTACATTTTAGATACTGTTTTCTTTTTGTCAGACTTTGCAACGATAACAGGAATGACAACAATAGGTATGAATACACGGAATAATGTGAGTATTTGTGATTATTTTGTATGTAAGCATAAGTAATTAATTAGCCAAAAACGTTATCAGTGCAGAGAGAGTAGCTTGCTTGCTAGCTTGTAATGTTTCCTAGTTTTATTAACGGAGAGGGGACCTAGTGACCTGTAATACAGGTATTGCTATAATACAGATATATCCCTACCATGGGCACCAGTCTCTTACAAATTTGTTAACATAGCATTGTATTAACAGCTTGCATGATTGTTTATAAGGTTTTGGAGAGAAAAATAAATGTATATTATTATTTCTCTTTGTATGGAGGAAGTGGAGTGAGTGCATTCCACCGTGCAGACCTACTTATAGGTGCACTTAATGCACATATGTATTTGCAGGTGGTATTATTACATGCTAGCATTTACAACGGATTCTTGGCAGAATCAACGTTAAATTTTGTTATGAAATATTAATTTACCATGGGAGGAACTCATGGTTGATCTTTGAGATTAAGTAAAGCTTGCTGTGATCAGTCCGTGGATAAATGACCATCTAAACATATTGAGTTTCCTTCGTGCCTTGAAAGGCACGTTGATAAATAAGCCTTTAGTCACAGCTGTTATTTGTACCTTTTTGACAGTCGTAACAGGTAGTCAGAAGCCATAAAATCTGACGGTAGGTGTATCGTGTTACCCAGGTACTAGGGCGTGGAGGTCAAATAGGCAGTTGCTCCATACAAAGTTATGGTTCTCTACTGCATCTGGTTACACTGGAAGCCTACCTGACAATTTTCACTGTAACAACTTTGGTACGTACAAAGTTTTTACAGTGATATCCTTTGAAAAAGTTGAATGTTTGCGGAAAATAGGGATGATGACTTCTACGCGGTTATAAGAAAAGCACCATCTGCACTTGTCAATTGTTTTTTTTTATATTCCTGCTACAAAAATTATACCTTATATAATTTTTAATTATTCTATGGAATAAATTATTATATAGAATTTAAAATATATAAAATAATAAATCCTGTTACCCTGAATTATTTCTGTTTTTGTTTAAGTGGATATCTCTTAATTCAGTGTGCCTTTTGGCAAAGCCTGCCTCTAGCATTTTCCACTGATCTCTATCCCGGCCCACTCTTCTCCAATGAGGGCCTGCTGTGAGCTCTTCCCCGATCTCCTTATTTGTATCCTTCTGCTCCTTTTGTTTTTAGTGTCCCAATTTCTAGGATAGCAATCTGAGATTCTTTGGCTCCATTTCTCTATACTAGATCTGATCATGTGGCTTGTCCACCTCCACTTTTGTTAGTAAATTCCGGTCAAAATATCCTGTAGCTCTGGTTTTTTCTCTAATTTGTTTGTGCCTTAGATGCTCTGTTTTACATATTCCCGACATGCTCCTTTCCATGACTCGTTGACTATGATTTGTGTGTTCTGTTGTGATGTAGATCTAGCAATGCTTGCCGAGATCGGTCTGTGCATGAGTGATTATCTTAACATAATTATTGCGACTCCTCAGCGCCTCGGAAACATGTTAAGCCGTTGGTCCCGGCTGTCATTTGTGAATCTTTGACAGTCATTACGGGTAGTCACAAGCCAGAAAATCTGACACTGGTCTTGCCACCCAAATTTTAAACCAAACCCAGATATTGGTTTTTGGGGGTCAGATAAGCAGTCGCTCCAAGTGAAATACTAATACTTAGCTGCATCTATAAAGGCAAAGCTGATGATGATATTTAAAAGCAGTCCTCCATATGCCATGGAAAACTTCTCACCAACTGTCAAAGGATGACGGTATGGACGGACTTCAAAGAGAGTCCTGTGTCGTCATGTTCCACGCACGCCTCAAAGAGCAGTCAGCAACAATTACAGGGTCCGATAAGATCAACGCCTGCCAGGGTTGCGGGAATGTTTCAAAGCGATACCGTGGTCCTGGAATGCAAGGCCAACTGAAGGAACAAGCTGGGATTTTTATTCAGTAAGAGTCCGATACTCCCTTCCGCTGCACCCAGAGAGGGAGGGGTTGTTTGATGATTTCCCACTGAAAAAAAAAAAAATTTAAATATGTATGTTCTGCCACACTTGGGCGCATGATACTTGCGCTTGACACAAAACGTTTGCTTCTATTCATTAACCTTCAAGCTATAAATATCTTATATCTTCTTTTTAAAGCGTAAATCAGCGAAATCTATGTCTAGGGGAAATACGTACAAAATGACATATATGTACAAAACGACATAGGCGGGTTATTTTGATTTTGGCGGACTTAAATCCAAAATTGACAGTGGCACCACGAGGCCGTAACAGCACTCTATAATCTGTTAAATTTTGAACGCATTCATTTCATTCGTCTTGGTGTCATGGCTGATGACAGGTATTCACACGTTACGAGTTTTTTTCATACTGATAAAGTTTTTGTTCAAATGGCAAGTTTTTTGCTATTGTATGTATTTATTTGGGATTTGCTTCATTCCTCATACACTTATCTTCAAATTAAATAACAAATTTTTGGAAAAAGAGTTCTTTGTAAATTTATTTACGTATTTTATTGTTTTAAAATGCTCTACGGACAAAACGACATACATATGTAACGGACAAAATGGCATAGGTATGTCCTTTTGTCCATAGCTTTTCTTTTATAGGTAGGTAACTTTTTCAGATACCAAAATGATACGAAATTATTAACGAATGACTAATCGGCAATCTGGGGGTATGGATTCAATGAAAAAAGCCATCGAGACAGTTCGAGATAAGAAAATGGGCTGATTATTGGTCTCAAAAATAATTGGTGTTCCCCAAACAACTCTTCGCAGGCATGTTTTGGCACTAATAAAACTTTGGAGCCCAAAGCTCGGGGCAACAAAGAAAAAACGCAAAGCCACTAAAAATTATGTGAAAAAATGATGAGGAAGAAGATTTTCCTAATATTTCTCATGACGATGAAGAGGGGTGTATTAGCATTTACTGTAACGACCTTTATTCAAGATCTAAACCCGGAGAAGGCTGGTTGCGGTACTTACAATTCTCGCTTTGGGCTCACGCTTCTTCCGCTGATGTTTCAAGAAGAACTAAGCGTTTCATTTGCGAATTATGACATTAATTTTGTAGCTATTATATGTATGTCATTTTGTCCATTAGCAATATGTCATTTTGTCCAAAGCATACGGACAAAATGGATTATGATTGATCTCAGTTAAATATTTTTTGTCTTTTTTTGTGTCGATTTTATGCTAAAAACGATTATGAGTTTCGATCATTTAGGGACCAAAGCTGATTGTTGCAAGCTATGGATGTGCTGTGAACTACCAATAAAAAGTAATGATACAAAAACAATATATGTCATTTTGTACATACTTCCCCTACTTGTTATGCTCTTAAACCACTGAACCAATTTTGATACATAGATGTGTAGATTGATTGCAGGAAAAAACTAAAACAAAGGATGCTTTTTAATAATTTCTGCGATACCCTGGAATTTAGATAATTCAATATATTATTTATTCAGTACAACATAATGTTGTCGACATAATTTCATACATTTCACTCTTTGACAGCTGAGATGAAAGTACTCTGCAAGTACGTTCTGCGCTTACGTCGAGCATCGTTCAACAAGACACGTGTGTGTGGCCTGGTCTACTTAGACGCTGCGTTACAATTAAGTCTGATGAGCTTTGTTGCTCAGTATACTATTGTTTTGTTACAGTTTAAATTTTTGTAATTATATCTTCAAAAAATTAATTACTGATTTTTATTTTCTTAAATTAATTTACTTACATTAGTCAGTAACTTAATTTAAAAAAACTAAACATTATTATCTAATTATTTATTATTTTCCTTTCGCTCTACCCAGAGCAGGAGGAGAGCCAGACTCCAACTGACTAAAAACCAACAAGGAGGATTTTTTCTTCAGTGGTTCTTGCGTTCCGAAGCCGCGATACCTCGTTATAACATTACCGGAACCCCGGACATTTATCTGCTTAGCCATTTAAAGAGCCTGAAAGTTTATCTGCGCGTGACTCCTACACAGGTAAGGATAATCAGCGACTATGTAGTTTTCATCATGGTTACTTGGGCAAGCAGGTAACAGCCTCAAATTTGTTAAATGTTAAGTTCAGTTTTAATTTTTTTTTCATATACTTAATAAATTAAATGAGGAAATGACTCTTTTGCAAATTGGTTAAAAAGTACTTTGAATTGTATTTTTTTGCAGCAAAGAATTAACTAGATTAACTAGGCGAGGCGTTTCCTAACAGACTTCCTTGAGAAGACAAGTTAAAGTTTTAAATCCATACAATGTACTGGTCAAATAATATGAGAACCTTGTAGGTTAATAATCTCTGAGGTGTTTTTTTTAATTTTAATACATTGTACTTACGTGAAAAATAAAGTAATAAAGTAAGACGAAATAATGATATATTTAAATAACTCACCTGACAGATCCGCTGTAATAAATATTTCATGCAAAACATAGGTAACCTAAACTTACTCATACTACCTAGGCGGTTTATAGTACAGGTGCGACAAACGACTTTTAGGTCGTAAGTTGAAACCTGAGCAGGCACATTATCACGTTTAGGCATTTATTTCTCTTTTGTAATTCTCAAGCGAAGCTAAGTAAGATCGCCTTTTTTCCTAAAACAGCAAGAAACTACAGGCTGCCGGTTTTAATATCGTATATATCTTTAGTTTAACCTTAAGAAACATAATTATATATATACTACCACATAATTTATCTTGAATCTTATACAGCAGAATATCTCTAGAACTTCTTGACTTAGCATAAATAAAATATTAGTTCTGCGTCACGTAAGTAGTCCTATTTCCAATAGGTGTTGATTTATTGGAAAACACAATTTATATGTCAGATGTTATCTTATATAAAAACCATATATCTTACTAGTTGTGTTCGGCGATGTAATTATCGTGGAAATTTCTTTCATTATTCCAGGATGAAAGGCAGCCTTTGTTAGGACATAGGCTGCTTTTGGAATAGTTTTTAGGTTATAATTTACCCCTGTACTAACTTCATCCAGATTTGTCCAGCCATTGTAGTATAATGCAGTAACAAACATCTATCCCTACGTATCTAAACTTTCACAGTCTAGGCTTTGCTCGTGTGGGAGGTTTTTCCGGCGTAATAAAAAGTAGATGCTATGATATTCCAGGATTTCAACCATCAACATTCCAACTTTCATTAAGATCCGTTAACCGTTTCGGCGTGCATGTACTCTAGGGTGTCCCAAAAAAATCAAAGTCATTTTTTTTTAACGCATACTCTTAATTTTTTACTTTTAAGTTAAAAACATTACATATAAAATTTTAAGAAGATAGGACCTCGGTAACCCGTGCCGACTTACATCAATACATGTCAGTACTTGCTCTCTAAGGCTGACGCAACTTACGTGTCGATGTGCTTGTGATTACTCGTTATTTAGTTATAGAACTCGCATTGTTTTCAATCAGTCAAAATGTCAGTGCAATTACGCAGTTCTAAAAGGGGTATATTTTTAATAGGTGACGTAAAACATCAAATAACGGGTTCAAAACTTCCGTCTAATGGACAAGTTCTAGCAGTGTTATTTTACATTATCCGTGAAGTGAATTTAACTGTCAATGAAAGCGCGAATCTCACTATTCGCGAGTGTATTATTTATTGGGAAAAAGCGCGTATTCCTACTAAATCTTTGCCTAATTGTGTGAAAAAGCTTGTAAACTTATATCAAGGTTGGAGGGACTTGCAAAAAAATGCACAAAAGACACAAGATGTATTTAAGCAGCGCCGTCAAAACTTTCTCAATAATTTAGATAATTTGTTTGACATTGCACACGTCGATGCGCTTCAATTAATAAAAACAAATGAGGATATAATCTTTTTACAGCGTCAAAGAGAACCAGGCCGCCCTGGTCACTTAGCAGGAGTGGATAAAAAATTGACTGATAGAGAGGAAAGAGCGTGCCTAAGAACTATCGAAGAAGAAAAACGACGTGCTAAATATTTGTCTGAGCCGACTCCTTCGACATCATATTATGTACAAGACGACTCATCATCTGAATCTAACGAAAACTTAGATTTACAAGAGGACGCACCGCAGCTTGTCGAAAACACGCAATCCAGCAAAACACCGCTGCGGAGAGATTTTATTACTCCAAAATTAGTAGCAGCGCTAGATAGGTGTCAATTAAGTATGTGAGACTCTGTGTTTATTCTTGAAGCAACTATTGAAGCACTTGGATATAATATTGATGAATTTCCGATAAGTAAGTCTTCCATCCAAAGAATTCGCACAGAAAAACGGAAAGAACGCGCTGAAGCCATAAAAATTGATTTCCAAAATAAGGTACCGGAAGTTGTGACTGTTCATTGGGACGGCAAGCTTTTGTCTGCTCTAAATGCTCGGAAATCAAAAGAAGAACGTCTTCCTATACTTATTTCTTTCGAAAACAAAGAACAACTTATTGCTGTACCAAGACTAGAAAGTTCTACAGGAAGTGAACAAGCACAGGTAGTTTGGAACGCGATTTTAGACTGAAATTTAGAAGATAAAGTGCAAATTCTTTGTTGTATTACTAATACTAATACTACTGCTTCAAATACAGGTCGTATAAACGGTGCCTGTGTGCTTCTTGAACAAAAACTGAACAGAGAAATGCTTATTTTCGCTTGTCGACATCACGTGTATGAATTGGTCTTGAAAGGGGTATTTGAAGCAAAAATCAGTCAAGTAACTATAAGCCCTAATATTCCGCTCTTTAAAAAGTTCCGAGAAAACTGGAAAAGTATTAATGCTGATAAAATACAGAACTATAGAGAAAAACTTGTAAGTTTTTCTCTATAGTTCTGTATTTTATATGTTCTGTTTTTACAGCACCTGACTGACTCCGAAATTGACAACTTGCTAGAGTTTTACCGAACTGAACTGACAAAAAAAATAGTCAGAGATGATTATCGGGAGTTAATAGAGCTTTCCGTGATATTTTTAGGTGGAGATATTGAGAAAAAAATTAAAATCCGACCGCCAGGTGCCATGCACCAAGCTCGATGGATGGCGAGAGCGATTTATTCCCTGAAAATATCGTTACTTAGTGCTCAATTCAAGATCACAAGCAAAGACAAGGCGGCATTGATTGACGTTTGCTTATTCATCGTAACATCCTACGTTAAACCATGGCTTCAATGCACTTCAGCAATAAAATCACCTTCCCAAGATTTGTGCTTCTTGAAATCAATGAAGTCTTACGAGAAAATTGATAAAACGATCTCAAAAGCAGCCTTGCAGAAGATTACTCAGCATTTGTGGTATTTAACTGACGAAGTTTCTATACTATCACTGTTTGATGATGATGTGAACCAAGAAACTAAAGTTAAAATGGTTCAAAATTTAATCAAAGAGGAAGAAATAAGTCATGGAAAACGATACATCCCATCGAAAGAAGAACTTTGCGGTTCCTTGTATAGTAAGTTTATTAAAGTACAATTACATTAATAGTAAAATAAGTTTTTACTGTCGTTCCTAGTGAAAGTATATTTTTTTACACTCTTATCTTATTTTGTTTCAGGAAAAAACATCTCTGACTTCATTTCAGTAAAAAGCAAGTCATTGTTCAACCGCCTTAAAATTGAAGACAGTTTTCTACATGAATGTCCTACTGTGTGGTCAAATAATGCTTCGTTTCAAGAAGCCAGAAAAAAAGTTTCGGCACTGAAGGTAGTAAACGATGTAGCAGAAAGAGCAATTAAGTTAATGCAAGACTCATGGATTAATCACTGTTGAGGAGGAACAAAAACAATTTTTATTACGTTGCGTACACGAACACCGGAAAATTTATCCTGACTCTAAAAAAAAAACTTAATAATAATAATGTTCTTTAATGTAAAAACAATAAATAATATACTATTTGGGTGTATTGGAGTTTTAATTAAGTAATAAAAATTAAGTTCTTAATTCCTCCTACAGTAAGTCTGTACAAATTTTCATGTCAAAAGTTTGGCATCAAGTCGGCACGGGTTATTGTTGTCCAATCGCAACAATATTTATTAATTGAGTCAATGGGGTCAATCCAAATAAAAATAGAGGGTATGCGTATCTGATTTCGCGAAAAAAAAAATCCCTTATGTCTTGGGACACCCTAATGTACTCGTATAACAAACATCCATCTCAACTTTCGTATTTTTAATATTCATAAGTTTAATAAGATATGAAGTATGTCTTGAGCATAGTCACACTGAAAGGGTTAATCAAGAAACGACGAAATAATTTTATACCAAATTAAATTGGAATTAAACAGAAATGCTTTATTTTCATTGTATGTACAAGATAGATTTTTTGCAGAGACTCCCAACCCATTTCTTGTTATTTGTTTTACAAAGATCATTAAGAAATATACGCTTTAATATCCCAAGAGTAAATTTAATGGTGCAGTTAGCGATTCCCAACACCGGCTAATCCTTTCACCAAGGTAGCAATCACGAGTCCTCCTTCCTCTAAAGCCGCCTTTTGCGTAGTCTCGATTAACATTGAATTAAATATGAACTATAAAATGGCGAACTGTAGCAACATAACAGTGTAGTTAATTAGATGACTAATCAGACTTAATTGTAACGCAGTGAGATTGAATAGGTTACTGCTAGGCAAGCCGACTTCAAAGTGAGTATGCAAATATCTTGTACACTTTGTATGGCAGAGTAGAATTTTTCACATTTATAGATCAACATTCTTTTGCAACCCAAAGTCTTCATCAACCAAAGGAACGTGATCATTGCACAGACAACTTTATCTTGTAACAAGATAATCAAATTATAAATTGAACGTGGCATCACCGGTAAAACAAAAAATATCTCTACCTGCTTCTGTGTTCCCTCCTACAGGTGGTGGTCAAACGCAAGGCCGTCACATACACAATTGGTGACTCTTGAATCTAACGAAAATTAGCACTGCAAAGCTTAAATTTCGAAATCTCTTTTGAATTCCATACAATGTGTTGTGATCAAATCATTATGAGAACTATGTAGGGTAATTTATGAGGCGATATTTTGAGGAAAGAAGCATTTAAATCAACTAGTCCAGCATCTCAGCATCAGTCTTGTGTACAAGCTTTTGTCAGGTATCGTGTAGCTCAACTTAAAACTATAAGGAGCTCAATGATGAGTTAAGCAAACAAAATATATTTGTAAAACACAAAATTCAATAAATTTTACACTCAATGTTTACCATGCCTATCATAACCATGCCCATTTTGAAGATGTCAATTATATCTACCTGTAATAAAGTATCTGTAAAACGTTACAACTCAATTCATTTATTCATGTTTTACCAACAGAAAGAATAGAATAGAATGCATTTATTTGTCAGAATTTTGTACAAAGTTTTTAAGTGCATTAATAATTATGTATCAGCTAATCACGAGTAATTAATAGAGAATAAACAACACTGTACATCTAATTTAAGGTAAACACTACATGCTTCGCATTTTACAGGTAAGAAAGAGAAATAAAAAGTTATGTTTTTAATAATATTATTACCTTACAAATGAGATTGGCGTTTTATGTCACTGGTATAGCACTGATCGTCAATATAAAGAGGCTATAACGTTCCTACAGCTGGGAGACAGGCCTCATCTCTGTGAATGGGAATGGGATGCTAAACGCGAGCCCAGTTCCATTGATTGACGTCACACGTTCTTCTTCACGTCTTGGTGGCTGGTTGGTTTTTGGACCTAGGACTTGCCAGTTTTCTCAGGATGTTTTCCTTGACCGTTTTGAAATCAGTGGTGATGATAAAAACTACAATAATTATTGTGACGGTAAACCCACAACCTACAACTTGTAATTCGTGCCTGTAAGCACCACTAATGCAATAAGTAAAACAACACCTTTCTGCCCTTATCCCATCCTCATTTAGTTGGTGTCGGCACAACACGTTTTCTTCTGCCATTCTCTCCTGTCAAACATCACGGCATCATTTACTTTACGTTTTCTTTCATATCTTTCCTCACATATGCAATTACTAACTAAAATCTCGTTATGTTTCTTATATTATTTAACCATCTAAAGTTAAGATATAGGTACTTACGTGATGCTTAAACTACATTTATAAATATTATAACACTCTAATATTTCAACATATCCCCGATACATTCTCATCCAATCATATTCTCCACGACACTATTACTCCACGGTATTTTTTTCTTTTTCCACTATTCAAGTTTATTTTCCAAAACGTGGATCAGTCATATAGCATACATGATATTAAAGTCGAAAGCTATTATAAAGTAAGCCACATATATGGAATAGAAAGGTACACCCAACCGCATGTGGAAATAAGTAAAAAGGATGATGTAATAAGCTGAGACTATGAGGAAAAAAATCCAATTCCAAATAATGATGTGTTTAAAACCGTTATTATTGTTTATCATTCTGTGAACATTTTGGAATATAAGGACTAAAAAGACATTACTTTTTCTTCGAATAACCGAAATGACGAAATTAATCGTGAATCCGACACAATCCACCTTATTGTTTGTACATAGATTGTCAAACAATAAGATATTTTATTCCGAAATATTTAAACGTCTTCATTTTGATCAATTTAGATGATAACACTCTAACATAGGTACAAATGGTTATAAAATCTATACTAATATTATAAAGCGGAAAAGTTTGTTTGTTTGTTTGTTTGTTTGCTTGAACGCGCTAATCTTCGAAAGTACTGGGTGGATTTCAAAAATTCTTTCTGATTATGATAGGCAGTTTCATGAGAAAGGCTATAGGCTATCTAACATTACGCTACTCCTCTCGGTTTTCCTACAATAAAGGTATTGGTGAAGTAAGTCGGAAGAAAATATGCCGCTAAATTACTATAATCGCGTGAGCTGGTGAAATGCTGAGTTATATGTAAAGATCATGTACTACAATAATGTAGGGTTTATGTAGATCTAAAAAAAAGTCCGCGGTACTGCATATGTAACTTTTATAAATAATCCACAATAAGGCAAATTATGATAAGAAAATATTTAAAAAATAAGGAATGTCTTTGTAGTATTATTATTATGCGGCCATATTAATATTTGCGTTTGAAAGTAATTTCATCATCAAGACAATTTTATGAAGATTATCTTTGCCTTTTACAGTATATAATTTGGACTTATAGTTTAGGAGAAAATGTAAAATTAAAATTATTCAACAACGCTATTCACCGAAACGGCCGCGCGCGGCGGCCCGGGGCATGCACGACGCGACGCGTTGAGCATGACTCGCGTACTCTACCACTCCGCGATAGATACCGCACTGATAGTGAACCTTATCTTGGTTTCATTTCGACTTCTTGGCTAAGAGACTTCCTATGTCAAATTGTTTCAGCTTCTTTTACGTCAGATGTGTATTTTTGTATCTATACATTTGAATATTTATATTTTACTTTCTCTTTAGTTGAATAAGTAATTTTGATAAGGTGTTGTTTTGTTCATCCCATTTTTTATGTCATCGTTCAATTTAAAGGTATGTTGTAATGAGATACCGCGGCCCCGGAAGGCAAGGGCAGCTGAAGTAACTGGGTGGGCTTATAGTCAGTAGAAGTCTGACACTCCTTCTCGCTCCACTTAGAGCGAGAGAAGTCATTCGATGATTTTCCCACCCGAAAAAACGGGTCAGATATTCAACGTTGGCTTAGTTTAAAAGCGATGTTGTTAGGATTTCTTAGCCGAATAGCAAAAAAACGGAACCCTTATACTATTCGTCATGTCTATCTGGCCGTCTTTCCGTATGTCACAGTCATTTTATTCCGAAACTATTAAGACAACAGAGTTCAAACTTGATATATAGATGTATTCTGCAAACCGCTTTCCGAATTTTATGCGAAAATAATGTAAAAAAAATCATTAAGGGGAGGCTCCCCATACATGGGACTAAAACTAAAAAATTTTTTTACATCGAGCCTGTACGCCTATGCGGGTGTCGACGTCTATAAATAGACCTTTAAAAATTATACTGAGGTTCATGTAATCATTTTTGTCAAAGTCAATCGTTTGAAAGATATATTTGGGGACACATTTTACTACTTTGGAAGTGCCAAAGTAGTAAAATGTGTCTCTAACTTTTAAAATAATAAAGTGTAAAATATAAAAAAAATATGCTGTAGATTCTAATGAAAACTTTTAACTAATTGATTCGAACGAGATACAGTTTTTGAGATTTCTATTTCACATTTGCAAAATCCGCAAATAAAACTTTGTTATATAAACATTATGATAACAGCATTTTTTTACGTTAATCTATGCCAGCAAGCATAGCTACGGAATTCTTCATGGGCGAGTCAGTTGAAAGATATACGCTTCCAAAGTGGTAAAATGTGTTTCACCCCCACCCCCTCCTACTTTTATAATAATGGAGTCAAAAACCAAAACAAAATATATGCTGTAGATCTTAATAAAAATTTCAATTAAAATTGGTTTGAACGAGATCTGGTCAGCAGTTTAAAAATACTCTAAATGTATTCTTGACAATATTATTAAATTAAACTATATTTACTTCGCGATTCTCTATCCATTGCGAATTAGATTGACGCATAAAATTACAAATTAATAATAGTAGTAGGATTATACGCGGGTGAAACCGCGGGGCACAGCTAGTCGATCAAAGCGTAAACATTAACTACTTATGGAATTAATATAGTAATGTGAATAAAGTAAGTGCGTGTTAAACTAAGGTTTAAGTCATTTTCTATGGAATGACTGTTTTTTTTTTCTTGCTTCCAATTACTTTTCATAAGCTTGTCGACTGTTACTCTATTAAAACTTGTTAGCTTTACAGCAGTAACATTGCTACCGGGGTTGCGGGAATGTTCTAACGAGATACTGCGGTCACGAAACGCATTGGCGAAAGAAGAGTGTTGGTTTTTATTTAGTAATAATCTGACAATCCCTTCATCTCTATACAGAATGGGAAGAATCAGTAAATAATTTTTCAACCGATGAAAGGGTGCAGAAATTACCAACAAAAATAAACAATTTTAATAAACTATAAATAATATAAATAAATAAAATGGTTCCGGTCAAACACTGACAAATATTAAAAAAAAATCTGTACCATAATACTAACAAGGTAGAACAGACGAAAAAAAAAATTAGTCACTTCCAAACGTAACATACTCGTACTGTGTTGGGGCCTTATCAGTTCCGTCAAACTTAACTTTAGCAACTTGATGAAATAACCAATTCTACGATATGCCCATGACATACATACCATTAGAGTAATTTATGTGGTACCCAGTTCACTTACTCAATTGTAAAGAAAATATTAGGTGTGGTGACGTGAACTGTCGATTTTTATTACATCCGGAGAGTGCTAGAAAAGTGTTTATACGTTATTAAAATAAATAAATAAAGAAATAAAAAGAAAGAAAAAAGGATTAAAAGAAGAAAGAAAGAAAAAAATGTACCCATTTCGAAACAATGAAATAAACTGTATTACAAACAATAGGGTCGACAAAGACTTGCAGTCAATGTTATTTCCTTTAAATCTCATGCAATATATCATGTTCTGTCCTAAATATCGCATCAAGAACGATGTTATTACTCCGAATAGTATCATCTCCAATTTGGTTTCGATTATTATTACGCTGTTATTTGTAGTTTTATTCTTGGGCAACCACTATATAGCGAACATGAATATACTAAAAGAAGAGAATTACTCGTATATTCAATTCGCTTTAATCTTGTATGGTATCTTCTACTCTTTTGGTTTCATTTCAAATTTCGTAACCGGAATAATTCACACGAAAAACAACGTTCAATTTGTCTTAACATTTCAAAAAGTGCACAGATTTTTAAAAAAGGAACACAATCTCCAAACTACCAACAAGTTCATTACTTGGAATTGGATACTTGGATTTTTGGCTCTGAACTTTTATATTTCTATATTCACTTATTTAAATACAATACTTGGTTCAGATTTTTACGAAATAGCTGGCTGTTACCTTTTGATTATTTTCGATTTAAACGTTATTTATGCCACGCGAATCGTAAAATTGTTAGAAAGTAAAGTTGAACAATGGCTTTCATTACTTTTAAAATATCATGATGCGTGTTCTCATGAAGAAAACTTTTGTACAAAAGCGTTTGAAGCATTCGCTAATTTAATAGAGAGTTATAAAATGTACGAAGTTTGTTTTCAGAATTATGTAAGAATCTTTATAAATATAATAAAATAAGAAATGATTACAAGAACAAGCAGAAAAGTAAAAGTTTGACACTTTTCAGATGCTATTCTACATTTTAGATTCTGTTCATTATTTGTCTTTCATTGCAACGATAATAGAAATGAAAAAAATTGGTATGAATACACAGAATAATGTGAGTATTTTTGATAATTTTGTAGCAAGTATAAGTAATTAATAAGCCAAAAACGTTACCAGTGCTGAGACCGTAGCTTTCTAGATAGCTTCTATAGGAGTGGGGACCCAGTAACCTGCATGTAATACAGGTATTGATACACTTACCATGGGCACCTGGTCTCTTACAAATGTGTTAACATAACTGCATTGCAAAAATAAATGTATTTTTCTATACGCGCGGTATAAAAGCCACGCTAACCGCAGCAACCGACAGTTCGTTTTTAATTTGAGTGAAGTGTCAATAGTTCTAGTGTAGATTTTAACTCGACTAGCCGGTGTCATATATTTTGATCCACATTCAACGTAGATTTCCCGTCAAGTGCCGTGTATAGTTGTGTTGTGAAATCGTAAGTAAAACTCTGTTATTAATAAGTGTTTCCTTACATATTTAATCAATTATTTTTGGTAATTTAAAAAGGGATGGGTAATTTAAGTAGGTACTGTAATTGTTTTTAGGTGTTGTGTTAATCATAGCCAGGATTAGAACGCAACATGGACAAGCCAGGGCCTAGTAAAAAACGTAAGGTTAAAGATGAAAATTGGCAGTTTCAAGAAATTTGGACTGAGAAATACTTTTTTGTATGGTCGCATAACAAAGTCGTTTGTTTAATTTGCAAGAATTCTGTTGCGATTGCAAAGGAATATAATGTAAAAAGGCACTATGAAACGCAGCAACGTGTCTCTTCTCCGCAAAAAGGAGCCAATTTGAACCGGCTCCTACTTTCCGAGGTGTAACTGTGCCGATAACCGACCATATCGAGCTTCTGGGGGTAACATTAACTTCTACCCTCAATTTTGGCCCGTTTATCGAGGCTAAGGCTCAACTAGCATCAAAAAAGTTGGGAATCCTAGCAAAGGTGAGACGGTACTTCACACCCGAACAGTTGCTCAATCTCTATCAAGCCCAGGTTCGGTCGTGTATGGAGTACTGCTCTCATCTTTGGGATGGATCTGCTAAATACCAACTGGACGCGCTTGAGTCTATCGAGAAGCGGGCCAAAAGACTCATTGGCAACGATGCACTGGTCGAATCAAAGCTCCAGAGCCTTGAACATCGACGACGAGTTGCAAGTCTATCGGTTTTCTATCGGTTACATTTCGGGGAGTGTGCGAAGGAATTACACAATCTAATTCCACCAAGCCCGTTCCATCATCGGACTACGAGACAAACGGCGAAGCGCCATCGTTACATGGTGGACGTCCCACCCATACGCACCAAACGTTTTGGGAATACCTTCATTGTGCGTACGGCTAAGGAGTGGAATTCCCTGCCGGAGTCTGTGTTTCCCGATAGCTATAACCTAGGAGTCTTTAAGTCAAGAGTGAATAGGTTACTTTTAGGTAAGCGTGCTCCATCTTCGACCTCATCATCACTTACCATCAGGTGAGATGGTGGTCAAACGCGAACCTATTCTAAATAAAAAAAAAAAAAAAAAAAAAAAAAGCATCCTACTTTTACCAATTTTACAGGCGAATTAAGAAAGCAAAAAATTTTGTCTTTAAAACGGGAGCTTACTGGTCAGCAAGCTATGTTTACAAAACCCATTCAAGATTCAGAAACAGCTACAGAAGATAGTTATGAAATTTCTCGAATGATAGCAAAGCGAAGTCGCCCCTTCAATGATGGGGATATTGTAAAAGAATGCATAGAAATTGCCGCTAAGAAAATGTGTCCAGAAGCAGCAAAAAAGTTTGAGAAAATTCAACTGAATCGTATGACTATCCAAAGACGAATTATGTCTTTGTCAGGTAATATTGCGGAACAATGAAATGAAAAAACTAAGATCATTGAATTTTTTTCATTAGCACTCGACGAATCCACTGATATTAGTTCCACAGCTCAACTTCTCATATTCATACGAGGTGTTACTCAAGATTTTTAAGTCTTAGAAGAGTTATTAGGAATTGTGTTCATTGAAAGGTCAAACCAGAGGAGTTGATATACTCAATGTACTTTTGGATGAGTGTTCAAAAACTGATTTGGACTTATCAAAATTATCGGGAGTTGCGACTGACGGTGCTCCTTCGATGATTGGTGTCAATTCTGGGCTAGTTACTTTGCTGAAAAAGCATCTGCAAGAAAAAACATAAACGCTGAAGATCTCATGCAGTTTCACTGCATTATACACCAAGAGTTGTAAAGTCCAAAGTTGAGCTTACAGACTAACTGACAAAGGCTTGCACTGACGGTCTACTCAAATCTGTTTGGTCTTTCCTCATAAGGCCATTTCAGACAAATCTACATAATCCTCATAAACGATTGTGAATATGTGCACTATGTAGGTTTTTTTATTCGAGTTAAATAAATTGTCTGGCAGTTTGAGTGCTTTTTGCAGCCTACCCAAAGGTCCTTTACCTTGGTATTGTTCGTCAAATCGTTAAGCCCCTTGTTCTAAGTTGAGCAATACGTCATTTGACAAATGCTTGCTCTGTATGGACAGGTCCACTCAAATCTGTGAGCATCTTTCTTCAAAAGACCGCCTAAGACTGAAACATACAAGATTCCCATATAATTAAATCAGTGTAGATTGTATGGACTTTAAAAGAGACGGACCCCTGAGTTTGTTTCGGTGTTTCTTCTCAGGGTAGTCAGTTAGGAAACACCGGCCTCATCTAATTAATATTTACGGAAAAAAATGACGTGTAAAAGTGTTATTTAATAACCAATTTGCAAAATAAAGATCATTTATCATTTAAGAAGCCCTCTGTTCTAAAAAAATGAATTTCAAAATGTCATGAAAGTGATAGTTTCAACTGTAAATTTCATAAAATCACGAGGACTCAATCACAGGCAATTCAAACAATTCCTTGATGATATCGAAAGCGAATATGGAGATTTACTGTATTATACAGAAGTAAGGTGGCTAAGTCGTGGATTGACACTGGAACGATTTCTAAATTTAATAGAAGAAATCGGAATATTTCTGGCGGAAAAGCAAAGGGATGTCCCGGAACTTAAAAATCCTGATTGGTTGTGTGTTTTGGCTTTTTTAGTTGACATTACAAATCATTTGAATGTCTTGAACACACGGTTTCAAGGCAAAAATCAACTGATATCCCAGCTCTACGCTCATGTATCATCCTTTGAATGCAAGCTGACACTTTTCAGATCGCAATTGAATTCTGGAAATTACAATCATTTTCCGAATTATAGGAAAATGGCTGAAAAATTCAACAAAACTGCGATTAATTTCAGTTATGTAGAAAAGCTAGATATTTTGATTCAATCTTTTCAAGACAGATTTTCGGAGTTTAAAAAAGTGAAACCTCTGTTGGACATATTCAGCAATCCTTTCACGATTTCAGTTGAAAATGCGCCAGAGTCAATGCAGTTAGAAATTATCGACATTCAAAACGACCAAGATTTACGCAACAAATTTAACGAAGGAGACTTGCTGAACTTTTACCGCTGCATTGATAAAAATACGTACAAAAAGTTGCGCATAAACGCTCTGAAATGTGCCAGCTTATTTGGTTCTACCTATTTATGTGAACAAATCTTTTCAATACTAAATAATAATAAAACAAAAAATCGAAACCGCCTTGCAAACGAAAGTTTGGAAGCAGTTTTACGTGTTGCTACAAGTAAATTTGAGCCAAATATAAAAAAGATTGTAAGCACTATGCAGTGCCACGCTTCAGATTAATAAATTCTTTTTCAATTTTAATACATTATTATCAATTCTTTATTGTCTTTAATTACCTATACTTCTGGCGGCCCGCCATCAGTTCATAATTTGCCCGAGTGGCCCCTAGTCTTAATAAGTCTGTGCATCCCTGGTCTTTTTTTTTTTTTTTTAACGTGGTAAAATTATCAAATAAGTCCTCCCACTCCGGGCAGGGTGGGAGGGACTGTCAGACTTTTACTGACTAAAATCCACGGTGTTCCTTCAATAACCCTTTACATACCGGGGCCACGGTAACGGGATGAGTCCCACGACCCCGGCGGGCCAAGTGCATCCCTGGTCTAGAGCATATAATTGCATCACTGGAAGAACTTTTTACGTACCATACTTTTGCAAAAATATCTTTGTCTTGGTCTTGTAGGTACAACTCGTAGCTTCCATGAAGGTGTGGTTGTCTTGCATGTTTGCGGAAAAATTGGGTTGATGACTTCTATGTGTGTGTATGTGAAATATTTTTGTCAATATTCCTGCTACAATAATTATAACAATTCGACCGATGCAACGCTCTCCAAACTCATCATCAAGGTGCTGTCGAACACTCCCAGTTAAATGAGTAGGGGCACCATCGTGTAGGTAGAATACCTCTTGTAAATTTGTAAATTATGAAGCGGTATGTCTTCTAGCAGCGTAGGTAGAGTTTGTCGTAAAAACAGTAAATATGACTCTCCTGTTAACTTTTGTAAGAACACAGGACCCAGTACCTACGTATGTACCAATGACACCGGCCCAGACTTTAACTGAGAAACGGTGTTGGAAGGAATCCACTCTGCATGCATGAGGTTTTTCGTTAGTGTTGTCCAAAATCGGTCTTGGTCTTGCAGTCTTGATCTTGTTCTTGCATTTTCGCAAGACCAAGACCAAGACCGCCTTATTGTAGCAAGACCAAGACCAAGCATGTTGCATGTTGGCGAGCCGTTCATATCTTTTTTTTACCAATTTATAGGTAGATACAATAATACATAGGTACTTACATAGGTACATTAGGAGAATTTTTGTGTAAGGAAACGCTTTGATTTGTACTTATAACTATTTTTAATTATGTCAATGCTATTGTGTACTGTACTGCAATTTTTTTATTTGTGTACAATTTTTTATTTAAATAAATGTTAAATTGCATAAATTGTCTTTATTCTACAACTCTTCCATCCCATTCCATTAAACAAACTAATTATTATTAGTTAGTAAATCATCGCTGAAGATTATTATACTTCAGCGATGATTTACTAACTAAATAAAAATAATCGTCGTGTAGGTACGACTATTATTTTTCTAAGGAATACAATTTTGTTGTAGTAGGTACCTACATTGTTTCTTACTTACACATACTTACGACAATACCTACGTAGCAAAGCGCGCCAGTCACGAGTACGACAAATTGCCTAAAAAATGTACCTACGCTACCGTAACACTGTAATGAAATCTGCTAATCTCAACACACACGCACTTCCTTATTTTGGCCGCATAGGTAGGCTTTGCCTGTAGTCTTCTATTATTGGTTGATTAACATTGTACATTGGTGAATGCTCCAGGATAGCCCGCAAAATTCAAATTTTCTTATTTTTTTTTTTTGCAATTTGCAGGCCAGTGCTAGATTGTTTGTTGATTAAAATATTATTCGCGCTGTAAGACGTATGTAGTTACAGAATCATAATCATCAAAATCATCAATACAACCCTCCAAGTTCAAAGGTCGTGGAATGAGTTTGACCTTGAATAAGTCTTTTTTTTTTAATAATTACTCGACTTTTATGAACTTGGAGGGTTGTATTGATGATTTTGATGATTATAATTCTGCAACTACATAAGTCTTACAGCACGAATCATAATCCAAAATCTAAACTAACGTGTTCAATAAATAGCAATACCTAGGCTAATAGGTATTTGCAAGACTTGCAAGACTTGCGAGACTCTTGCTGCAAGACCAAGACCAAGACCAAGACTGAGAGAGCAATACCGAGACCAAGACTAAGACCAGGTGTATTGACGCAAGACCAAGACCAAGACTGGCCTAAGTCTCGTCTTGGTCTTGCATTTGGGCAACACTATTTTTCGTGCACCCATAAATGTGTGTTGTGTTGATTGTAGATCCCCACACGTGTGAATGTACTTTCATCAGTCCAAATTATGTTCCGCTGCCAATTTTATAATAACCAGCGGCTGAACTGCAAGCGTGGTGCGTAATCGTTTGGAGTCAACTCCTGACATCTTCTGAGGTGGAATGGATGTTCTTTATTACGACGAAGTGTTCTCTACACATGCATATGACTACATTCAAAGCGTGGCGCTGTTTCTTGGGTACTGGCATGGGGATTCTCATCGAAATAGTCCAGTATTTCGTTTTGAAGACGAGTACGTGTACGCACATTTGCTCCCCTGTCGATGGCCGTGTTCGGACGGAACGTTCCGTGGTCGCGAAGCCGCTGCGTAGTAGCTAACATAGTTCTGCGGTCTACTCTTGTACGAAACCTTTGGTTGAATGTTCTGCAAGCTAGAGCCACATTATCACTACAACCACATCGTGGTAAAGTCACCATTTCGGTGTACTGAACATTTGTGTATTGGAAAGTATTCACGCGTGAAAAATTATTTGCAAACACTACGAAAACACTTTTCACTAATAATGTCCGCGTGGAACTCGGAAGTAATATTACTTACATTGAAGTTAGCAATAGCGCCCGCGCCGGTGGCTATCTCGCTCTATCCCAGGTTTTTATTTTGCAGGAGAAAGGGACGAAGAGGAACATGAAAATTTTTGTATTTTGTTGGCTTATCTATTGTGTCCTTAGTAAACGTAAATCGCTAAGTTTAACATGCTTGAAATAAGGTTCATTTTTCTTTATTTTATATTGAATGACGGAATTGGTATTAATACAAATAAAACTGCACTTTTAAAAGTCTCATTGCCTTGAGTTACCGTTCATTTCAGTTTGTTTTGACTGTAAAAGGGTAGTGTGACTGTAATTTACGTAGTTTTAATCATTTTTGGGATAAAAGATTACCTATATTAAAAATGACAGAAATCGATTCAGTAAACGATTCCAAACAAACTACTTTCAGGATGTGCGTTTGTTCAGAATCGTTTACTGAACCGATTTTTATAGTTTTTAATTTTAAAATAAATAACGAAATTTTTTTCCCTGTGCAATTAAATGTACGTAAATTACGCTGTATAGTAAAAACAAACTAACTATGGATCTTAAATTAAAGCAGTATCTTTTTAAATGCAGATTTATATAAATTCTGTCATTCAGTACACATTCCAGCAAAATGAAACTCATTTAAAGGAAGTTAAAGTCTAAAAAAAAACTGTTTAAACAAGTAAAACTAAAAATTCAGAGTAAGCATTATGATAATAACATAATTTTCTAATTGGGGTGTTTGAGAGTGTGCGTTAATTACGATACATGTTGTATATAGATACTATTTTATCTTGTATTAGTTTAAAAGTCTATCTTTTTTGTTGCAGAGTGATGCAAATTTAATGCTCCTGTCAATTTTTAGTTGGTTGATGAAAGATATCTTTCTATATCTATATACAACATGTATCGTAATTAACGCACACTCTCAAACACCCCAATTAGAAAATTATGTTATTATCATAATGCTTACTCTGAATTTTTAGTTTTACTTGTTTAAACAGTTTTTTTTTAGACTTTAACTTCCTTTAAATGAGTTTCATTTTGCTGGAATGTGTACTGAATGACAGAATTTATATAAATCTGCATTTAAAAAGATACTGCTTTAATTTAAGATCCATAGTTAGTTTGTTTTTACTATACAGCGTAATTTACGTACATTTAATTGCACAGGGAAAAAAATTTCGTTATTTATTTTAAAATTAAAAACTATAAAAATCGGTTCAGTAAACGATTCTGAACAAACGCACATCCTGAAAGTAGTTTGTTTGGAATCGTTTACTGAATCGATTTCTGTCATTTTTAATATAGGTAATCTTTTATCCCAAAAATGATTAAAACTACGTAAATTACAGTCACACTACCCTTTTACAGTCAAAACAAACTGAAATGAACGGTAACTCAAGGCAATGAGACTTTTAAAAGTGCAGTTTTATTTGTATTAATACCAATTCCGTCATTCAATATAAAATAAAGAAAAATGAACCTTATTTCAAGCATGTTAAACTTAGCGATTTACGTTTACTAAGGACACAATAGATAAGCCAACAAAATACAAAATTTTTCATGTTCCTCTTCGTCCCTTTCTCCTGCAAAATAAAAACCTGGGATAGAGCGAGATAGCCACCGGCGCGGGCGCTATTGCTAACTTCAATGTAAGTAATATTACTTCCGAGTTCCACGCGGACATTATTAGTGAAAAGTGTTTTCGTAGTGTTTGCAAATAATTTTTCACGCGTGAATACTTTCCAATACACAAATGTTCAGTACACCGAAATGGTGACTTTACCACGATGTGGTTGTAGTGATAATGTGGCTCTAGCTTGCAGAACATTCAACCAAAGGTTTCGTACAAGAGTAGACCGCAGAACTATGTTAGCTACTACGCAGCGGCTTCGCGACCACGGAACGTTCCGTCCGAACACGGCCATCGACAGGGGAGCAAATGTGCGTACACGTACTCGTCTTCAAAACGAAATACTGGACTATTTCGATGAGAATCCCCATGCCAGTACCCAAGAAACAGCGCCACGCTTTGAATGTAGTCATATGCATGTGTAGAGAACACTTCGTCGTAATAAAGAACATCCATTCCACCTCAGAAGATGTCAGGAGTTGACTCCAAACGATTACGCACCACGCTTGCAGTTCAGCCGCTGGTTATTATAAAATTGGCAGCGGAACATAATTTGGACTGATGAAAGTACATTCACACGTGTGGGGATCTACAATCAACACAACACACATTTATGGGTGCACGAAAAATAGTGTTGCCCAAATGCAAGACCAAGACGAGACTTAGGCCAGTCTTGGTCTTGGTCTTGCGTCAATACACCTGGTCTTAGTCTTGGTCTCGGTATTGCTCTCTCAGTCTTGGTCTTGGTCTTGGTCTTGCAGCAAGAGTCTCGCAAGTCTTGCAAGTCTTGCAAATACCTATTAGCCTAGGTATTGCTATTTATTGAACACGTTAGTTTAGATTTTGGATTATGATTCGTGCTGTAAGACTTATGTAGTTGCAGAATTATAATCATCAAAATCATCAATACAACCCTCCAAGTTCATAAAAGTCGAGTAATTATTAAAAAAAAAAGACTTATTCAAGGTCAAACTCATTCCACGACCTTTGAACTTGGAGGGTTGTATTGATGATTTTGATGATTATGATTCTGTAACTACATACGTCTTACAGCGCGAATAATATTTTAATCAACAAACAATCTAGCACTGGCCTGCAAATTGCAAAAAAAAAAAATAAGAAAATTTGAATTTTGCGGGCTATCCTGGAGCATTCACCAATGTACAATGTTAATCAACCAATAATAGAAGACTACAGGCAAAGCCTACCTATGCGGCCAAAATAAGGAAGTGCGTGTGTGTTGAGAATAGCAGATTTCATTACAGTGTTACGGTAGCGTAGGTACATTTTTTAGGCAATTTGTCGTACTCGTGACTGGCGCGCTTTGCTACGTAGGTATTGTCGTAAGTATGTGTAAGTAAGAAACAATGTAGGTACCTACTACAACAAAATTGTATTCCTTAGAAAAATAATAGTCGTACCTACACGACGATTATTTTTATTTAGTTAGTAAATCATCGCTGAAGTATAATAATCTTCAGCGATGATTTACTAACTAATAATAATTAGTTTGTTTAATGGAATGGGATGGAAGAGTTGTAGAATAAAGACAATTTATGCAATTTAACATTTATTTAAATAAAAAATTGTACACAAATAAAAAAATTGCAGTACAGTACACAATAGCATTGACATAATTAAAAATAGTTATAAGTACAAATCAAAGCGTTTCCTTACACAAAAATTCTCCTAATGTACCTATGTAAGTACCTATGTATTATTGTATCTACCTATAAATTGGTAAAAAAAAGATATGAACGGCTCGCCAACATGCAACATGCTTGGTCTTGGTCTTGCTACAATAAGGCGGTCTTGGTCTTGGTCTTGCGAAAATGCAAGAACAAGATCAAGACTGCAAGACCAAGACCGATTTTGGACAACACTAACGAAAAACCTCATGCATGCAGAGTGGATTCCTTCCAACACCGTTTCTCAGTTAAAGTCTGGGCCGGTGTCATTGGTACATACGTAGGTACTGGGTCCTGTGTTCTTACAAAAGTTAACAGGAGAGTCATATTTACTGTTTTTACGACAAACTCTACCTACGCTGCTAGAAGACATACCGCTTCATAATTTACAAATTTACAAGAGGTATTCTACCTACACGATGGTGCCCCTACTCATTTAACTGGGAGTGTTCGACAGCACCTTGATGATGAGTTTGGAGAGCGTTGCATCGGTCGAATTGTTATAATTATTGTAGCAGGAATATTGACAAAAATATTTCACATACACACACATAGAAGTCATCAACCCAATTTTTCCGCAAACATGCAAGACAACCACACCTTCATGGAAGCTACGAGTTGTACCTACAAGACCAAGACAAAGATATTTTTGCAAAAGTATGGTACGTAAAAAGTTCTTCCAGTGATGCAATTATATGCTCTAGACCAGGGATGCACTTGGCCCGCCGGGGTCGTGGGACTCATCCCGTTACCGTGGCCCCGGTATGTAAAGGGTTATTGAAGGAACACCGTGGATTTTAGTCAGTAAAAGTCTGACAGTCCCTCCCACCCTGCCCGGAGTGGGAGGACTTATTTGATAATTTTACCACGTTAAAAAAAAAAAAAAAAGACCAGGGATGCACAGACTTATTAAGACTAGGGGCCACTCGGGCAAATTATGAACTGATGGCGGGCCGCCAGAAGTATAGGTAATTAAAGACAATAAAGAATTGATAATAATGTATTAAAATTGAAAAAGAATTTATTAATCTGAAGCGTGGCACTGCATAGTGCTTACAATCTTTTTTATATTTGGCTCAAATTTACTTGTAGCAACACGTAAAACTGCTTCCAAACTTTCGTTTGCAAGGCGGTTTCGATTTTTTGTTTTATTATTATTTAGTATTGAAAAGATTTGTTCACATAAATAGGTAGAACCAAATAAGCTGGCACATTTCAGAGCGTTTATGCGCAACTTTTTGTTTATCAATCTGTGAACATTTTGGAATGTAAGGACTAAAAAAACTTTTTTGCAAAAAAATAAAACCGACTTCCATATCAAAACACTACAAAGCCAAAAATAATTTTAATTTCGGTAGTCGGTGTTATTGGTTTTGTATTTTCTTTTTTTTCACACCGCCTTCCGAAATTAAAATTATTTTTGGCTTTGTAGTGTTTTGATATGGAAGTCGGTTTTATTTTTTTGCAAAAAAGTTTTTATTTTCGCGCTTTTTAGTGGGTCAATTTGTAATTAATCTAGTTATAAAAGCCAAAATGTCAACTACAAAAAACTAAAAACGCGCGAACAAAAAACACAATATAGAGTAACCGAAAAGATCATCAATGTAAATATTTTTTTTTAACTTTTGTTGATTTTTCAGAAACGGCTTGTTCAATGTCGATAAAATTTTCATGGGACCATTTGGGAAGTATACCCTTTCCAACAAAAAAAGAATTTTTCAAATCGGTTGGCGAGCGACGGAGCTATGCCCGAACAAACATAAAAAAAAAAAAAAAAAAACAAACAAACATCCGAATTGAGAACCTCCTCCTTTTTCAGAAGTCGGTTAAAAAGACATTAATTTTGCTTCGAATAACCGAAATGACGAAATTAATAGTGAATCCAACACAATCCACCTTATTGTTTGTACATAGATTGACAAACAATAAGATATTTTATTCCGAAATATTTAAACGTCTTCATTTTGATCAAATTAGATGATAACACTCTAACATAGGTACAAATGGTTGTAAAATCGATCATAAGCGTAAACATTAACCACTTATGGAATTAATATCGAGCTTTTACCGCCAAATTATCGTAAGCGACACTTTTGTCGAAAATACTTTTTTTATTGTAATTAGTATTTTAAACCGTAACGGATCTAACCCTGTTGACGTTTTCCTCCAAAAAAAACCGTTATAAAGTTATAGCAAGCGCTAAAATTATCGTGAATACATATATTTTAAAAGCCTTAACGTAAGCGACAACAAGCAATTTGCAAAGTAGCTAATTCTAACTCCTTATGCGTGAGCTTTGATTTAGAAAAAGTCCTCAATACTCCACATGGTAAAAGTGTGACCTTATATTACTCGAGAAAATATGCATACTATAACGAAAGTAAATGTTGGACCAAAAAGTACCCATACTGTTGTTAATCTTTATTCTGACAGCTGTGCCGGGCAAAATAGAAACCGTGTCATGATTTCAATATTAATTCATTTCTTGAAAACCGCAATAACAATTACATAAATATAGGTAACTTACATTTTACCTGGACACACTATGATGCCTGTTGACTCCATTCATAGCACCATTGAAAGTTTCGTTCGTAATAAAACAGTATGGGCTCCTTCTGACTGGCCAACAATGATAACTAATGCTAGATATAATCCTAAAAGCTACATTGTAAATGTTTTAAAGTATGGAGACTTAATGCAATGGAAGTCCTTTTCACAAGCTTTATTGCCAATTAAATTTAAAATTAATTTTAATTCATTAAGAGTGATGCAATTACATAAAAATAATCCTATTGTTAAATTTAAATACGGTTTTCTTGAAAATAGTGACAATTACGAAATCAATATGGATTTCATCATCAGACCCAGAGCAAACAGTGCTACTGTCCAAATCGGACCCACACCTTTATACGACGAAGAGCTCAAAATTTCAGCAGCTAAATACAGAGATTTACAGGAGCCATGCAACAAAAATGTAATACCAAAGAGATATCATCAAGAATATTTAAGTATGAGGCATGATGGAACCACACGTGATGCTTTAGCTGTAACGGACGGAGATGATTCGGATAAGGAGAGTTAAAAATACTTTACTTAATTTTATATAAGTACTTAGTAGGTACATAATCTGATTGGTCTCACTATTTTTTTTTTTTATTGATAATATGCTCGCGTTTGACCACCATCTCACCTGGTGGTAAGTGATGATGTGGTCGAAGATGGAGCAGCACGCTTACGTAAATTTAACCTATTCACTCTTGAATTAAAGACCCCTAGGTTATAGCTATCAGGAAACACAGACTCCGGCAGGGAATTCCACTCCTTAGCCGTACGCATAATGAAGGTATTCCCAAAACGTTTAGTGTGTATAGGTGGAACGTCCACCATGTATCGATGGCGCATCGCCGTTTGTCTTGTAGTCCGATGATGGAACGGGCTTGACAGAATTAGATTGTGTAATTCCATCGCACACTCCCCGAAATGTAACCGATAGAAAACCGATAGACTGGCAACTCGTCGCCGATGTTCAAGGCTCTGGAGCTTTGATTCGACCAGGGTATCGTTGCCAATAAGTCTTTTGGCCCGTTTCTCAATAGACTCAAGCGCATCTAGTTGGTACTTGGCAGATCCATCCCAAAGATGAGAGCAGTACTCCATACACGACCGAACCTGGGCTTGATAGAGATTGAGCAGCTGTTCGGGTGTGAAATATTTAATATAAATATTAATTATTCCAAATATTTAATATAAATATTGTTTTGATTATATATAATATTTTGTTTAAAAGCCATTATGTAACAATACGTGGTGTTAAGTTAAAACGGACGAAGATGATTCGTACCAGAAGAAATAATTTATGTCATTACCTAGCCTTAATACTTATCTATACAAATAATTTAAAGCGGAAAAGTTTGTTTGTTTGTTTGCTTGAACGCGCTAATCTTCGAAAGTACTGGGTGGATTTGGATGAAATTTGGTATGGAAGTAGCTTGAAGCTTGAGGAAGGTTATAGGCTACTTTTTACCCGACTGCAAAAAAAGAGAGTTATGTTTTTACCGTGATAGAATCCACGGGAGCGAAGCCCCGTGTGAGTATTAAACTAAGCTGATTGATCTCATTATTCCAAATCTATACTAATATTATAAAGCTGAAGAGTTTGTTTGTTTGTTTGTTTGTTTGCTTGAACGCGCTAATCTCAGGAACTACGGTTCTGATTTGAAAAATTCTTTCATTGTTAGATAGCCCATTTATCGAGGAAGGCTATAAGCTATATATCATCACGCTAAGACCAATAGGAGCGGAGCACTAATGAAGAATGTTTCAAAATCGGGGGATTTTTTTCCACGCGGACGAAGTCGTGGGCGGAAGCTAGTATTTAATATAAATAAACATATTTTTTAATTTTAATATGACTATATCATTTAAAAACTTTTGAAATAACAATTTATTTATCAAATATAGAGTCTTGAATACAGTAATTTTATTAGATACTAGTACTCTCGCGGGGCTTCGCTCCCGTGGATTCTATCACGGTAAAAACATAACTCTCCTTTTTTGCAGTCGGGTAAAAAGTAGCCTATAATCTTCCTCAAGCTTCAAGCTACTTCCATACCAAATTTCATCCAAATCCACCCAGTACTTTCGAAGATTAGCGCGTTCAAGCAAACAAACAAACAAACAAACAAACTAACAAACTTTTCCGCTTTATAATATTATTATAGTATAGATTTTTATCGTAAACGTTAAAATAATCTTAGATTATGACAGCAAAAATAATGTAAGCGCCATAAATACAGTAAATACTTATTATTTTCGTGTTTTTTTAAATTATATATGTAAATGTCTAAAAATCATTATTTTATGTAAAATTTTAATTTACTAGCACATTTCTGTTTAAAAATATTTAAAAAAAACCTTCTCCTGTAAAATTTGGTTTTTGTCGGTTGCGCTAAAACGGCGGTAAAACTTACTTTGTTCAGATTACTATATTATAGTAATCTGAACAAAGTAAGTGCGTGTTAAACTAAGGTTTAAGTCATTTTCTATGGAATGACTATGTTTTTTTTTCCTTGCTTCCAATTACTTTTCATGAGCTCGTCGACTGTTACTCTACTTAACCTTGTTAGCTTTACAGCAGTAACATTGCTACCGGGGTCGCGGGAATGTTCTAACGAGATACTGTGGCTGTTAGATATATATAATCTGTATTAGTTATCTGTAGCCGTAAGTCTATGATTGTCAACGGGACTTCCTGTAACGCTGATTGAAATCACAGAACCAAAGAGTATGTAATACACTATCACAGAACACTATAACCTAGCGGATTGAAATACACCACGTCGTCATGAGCTCCGTGTTTGTTTTATTGAATACTCCTCGCATCCTGCATAACATGGTGTCAGAAGTTCAACTTGAACCATAACAAGTCGTCGTCACTCATCATAACTCGTCGTCACGGAGTTTCGTCAGCATATATCAGCGCATCGTCAACGTCAAGGCAAGTCTGCTCACGTTTTTTCTAACCAAAAACCAATATGCCGAACGACTCGTCAACGTACAAGCAAGCGCCAAACGCGCCGCCAGCGAAATTTCAGCTGGACATTCATGCCTCAAACATGCCTCTTGCGTGGAAAAACTTCGCAACGGCTCTAAGTATCTATATGACTGCAAATAACTTAGATGACGAACCGGACACAAGGAAGGTCGCCATTTTGTTAAACACTATCGGCACAGAAGCCCTTCAAATATTCTACTCATTTGATGTTGACATGAAGAAAATAAGCTATAAAGACCTCGTCAAGAAGTTCGAGTCATATTTCCTACCAAAAGTAAACATTTCAATAGAGAGGCACAAATTATTTAACCGGAAACAAGGTCAAAACGAGGACATAGAAACATATGCCACGGACTTGAAAAATATTAGCCTACAATGCGATTTTGGGACCCTCAATGACAGCATACTCAAAGATATTTTCTCATGGAACCTGGAATCCAGTTGTGCTTACATTAAAGAGAGAATTTTAATGGAGAAACCAGATACATTTGATGCCGCGGTCGAGCTAGCAAAGACGATCAGAAATTCGAAGATTGACACACAGAAGATAAGTCAGAATGATAACGAAACAAAAACAGGCCAGGATGTCAATTCAGTGCGGTCAGGAGCAAGATACCCGAAGAACAGTTCAACACATAGGCAGTCAAGCAAACCAAGATCAGCTAGTCGGTCAAGACCACAAAAGAAGTCAGAAGAGCCCTGCACCAGGTGTGGACAAGTCCATCGAGCTCGCTGCCCAGCAATAGGTGTAACCTGTCGCAGCTGTGGCCGCAAAGACCACTTCGCATCTGTTTGTCATACCCGGACTAGGGCTAAAAAGGTAAACATGACTAAAGAAAACAAAGATTTGTCAATAGATTCAGACAATAATTATTTTCTAGGCTCTTTATTTCTATCCGCTGTATATAATGATAAAAATAATTACACGACACATCTTATAATTAACTCACAAGATACAAAATTTCTTTTAGATACAGGAGCAGACACAAACATACTCTCATTATACACTTTTAAAAAACTCAACATACCTTTGTCAAAAATAACAAAAAGTACCCATAAATTATCAACATTCAGTGGTGAAATACTACCCACTGTTGGTCAGTGCCAAGTGAATGTAAAACTCAATAATAAAGATCATTCATTAAATTTTCACATAGTAGATCTTAATTGCCAAAATGTCATAGGTCGTAGAAGTTGTGAGGATCTGAAATTAGTCAAAAGGATACATAATGTTCAGTTCAATGATCATACGAATTTAAATAATGTCATGTCAAAGTATTCTCAGTTATTCAAAGGCATAGGTTGTCTTACGGATTTTGAGTGTCACCTTACCTTGAAACCTGATGCCGTACCTTCAGTAGAGGCATGTCGCAGAGTTCCTTTCGCTTTGCTTGATAAACTGAAAAAAGAACTAGAAATACTAGAAAGAGACAATGTCATAGAAAAGGTAGAAGAACCTTCAGACTGGGTTAATGCAATAGTACTTACCTCTAAGAAAAATGGTAAACTTAGGTTATGTATAGACCCCAGAAAACTTAATAAAAGCATCATGAGGGCACATTATCAGTTTCCCACTATAGATGAAATAAAACATAGTTTGTCAGGTGTCCAATTCTTTTCCACTCTTGATGCTAATAAAGGATTCTATATGTTAAAATTAGATAGAGACTCTTCTAAACTATGCACTTTTATTACACCACTAGGTCGGTATAGATTCCTTAGGCTTCCATTTGGAATTAATTCTGCCCCAGAAATTTTTCATTCTGAAATGACTAAACAGTTTAGTGACATACAAGGTGTCAAGGTCATGATGGATGACATACTAATTTATGGTAGTTCCAAACAGGAACATGATATAAGGCTTGAAAAAGTGCTTCAGAGAGCACAAGAAATAGGCATAAAGTTCAACAAAGAAAAGTCTAATATATGTCAAAGTCATGTCAAATACTTAGGTCATATCTTCAGTAAAGAAGGTGTTAAAGTAGATCCAAGTAAGGTCCAAGCCATATGTCAAATGTCGCCACCAACTAACCTGACTGAATTGCAAAGATTCATGGGTATGGTTAACTACTTAGGATCTTATATTGAAAATTTGTCACAGAAAACTACTAATCTGAGATCACTTTTGTCTAAAAACACTGATTGGTACTGGTCGGAGAAACATGATATAGAATTCAATACATTAAAAAGACTGATAACAAATGCCCCAGTGCTTACATACTATGATTCAAATAAGGATATTATCCTATCAGTAGATTCTTCCAAAGATGCTATGGGTGCTGTTATATGTCATGACAAACAGCCAATAGCCTATGCATCCGCTTCTCTCAGTCAAGCTCAGCAAGCTTACTCCCAAATCGAAAAAGAGTTATTAGCCATTCTCTTTGGATGTACCAAATTCCACCAGTATATTTATGGACGTCATGCCATAGTAGAAACTGACCACAAACCGATAGTCCCATTATTCAAAAAGCCAATAGTCAGTATTCCAGCTCGATTACAAAGAATTATGCTACGACTTCAACCTTATGACCTAGACGTTGTATACAAACCTGGTAAATACCTGTACGTAGCTGACACACTGTCGAGATGTGCTTTACCAGAACAAGCCCTAACTGACCTTGAAGCTGATATTGACCTTCATGCCAACTTAGTAATTAAATCTTTGTCTATTAGTCCACATAAAATGAAAGAATTACAAGACCATACTTCTCAAGATTCAGACTTGGTCCTTGTTTCAAAGTTCTGCAAGAATGGCTGGCCAGAACATAGAAAATCAGTCCCTGCAAATATTAGACCATATTTTCTTATAAAAAATGAACTGCAAGTGATAGATGGCCTCATCCTAAAACATAACAGTGTTGTTGTCCCTACTTCACTTCAAAATGATATCTTGAAATTATTACATGAAGGACACCTTGGTATTAAAAGTTGTCAGAATTTGTCAAAAAATTCAGTATATTGGCCCAATATTTATGCCGACATAGAGACATACATTAACTCATGTCACATATGTTTAACTCACAGACGTAGCAACAGTAAAGAACAATTTTGTGAACAAGAAATTAAGCCGATTCCTTGGTACAAGGTAGGCATTGACTTATTTGATTTTAACTCTCAAAAGTACTTGTTAGTTGTTGACTTCTTTTCAAAGTATGTAGAACTTGCTCACTTAAATAATAATTCAACTGCTAGTAAGGTCATTTCACATCTAAAGTCAATTTTTGCAAGACATGGTATTCCAAAATACATAAATTCAGACAATGGTCCACCTTTCAACTCACATGAATTTAAAACATTTGTTACTCAATGGCAAATTGAACATGTCACTGCTAGTCCCTACTACAGCCGTTCTAACGGTATGGTGGAAAGGGCAATTGGTACAATTAAACATTTACTTAAGAAATGTCTTATGGACAAAACTGACCCATATATTGCTCTTTTACAATACCGAAACACTCCTAAGCAAGGTTTATGTTCCCCTGCTCAACTTTTGATGTCTAGAACACTTAGATCTAAATTACCTATTTCAAATAAAGTACTACACCCTAAAGTTCCTGACTACAAATTGGTAGAGGATAAAATGAAACAACATAAAGAATATTCAAAACATTATTATAATACACACACAAAAAACTTACCTAGTCTTAACAAAGGTGATAAAATATATTTCAAAAAACAACCACACAATCCACATAATGTTTGGACACCAGGCACAGTCACAGATGTCACTCCACAACCCAGGTCATACATTGTTGACACTGGAGATGGTTCCTACCGCCGCAATCGTGTACATATCCTGAAGCCCAAGACTTCACCCCAACTTACACGTTCTCCTTCTAGTCCTCCGCCACCACAGCACCTGCAAAATAAAACGAATATTAGTCACTCTCCTGTCACACAACACAATGAACACAATCATAACACAGAAAATATTAAATACTCATCTTATGGTAGACAAATCCGAAAGCCTCAGAGATACTGTGAATAGTAAATTAAGTAATTTGTTTCCTGTTAATAAGTGATTGTATTTTCAGTGTTTAATGTTTTATTTCTTTTCGTTGTTATTATGCAATGTCAACTGTCACTGTCACTGTTTATCAACTGTCAATATAACTGTCATAGATAAGCAAGATCGGTTTAGATTTTTAGCTGTCATAGATAACAAAACTACTTTAAGTTTAGATTGTCTGCAACATTTTGTTTTAATAAAGATCTGTCTGAAAAGGGGGGATGTTAGATATATATAATCTGTATTAGTTATCTGTAGCCGTAAGTCTATGATTGTCAACGGGACTTCCTGTAACGCTGATTGAAATACACCACGTCGTCATGAGCTCCGTGTTTGTTTTATTGAATACTCCTCGCATCCTGCATAACAGTGGCCACGAAACTCATTGGCGATAGAAGAGTGTGGGTTTGTATTTAGTAATAATCTGACACTCCCTTCATCTATATACAGAATGGAAAGAATCATTAAATAATTTTTCAACCGATTAAAAGGGGGGTGTAGAAATTACTAACAAAACTAAACAATTTTAATTTTAATAAATTATAAATAATACAAATAAATAAAATGGTTCTTTTTTTTTTATTGAAAATAGGTTCGCGTTTGACCACTATCTCACCTGATGGTAAGTGATGATGTGATTGAAGATGGAGCACGCTTACCTAAAAGTAACCTATTCACTCTGGACTTAAAGACTCCTAGGTTATAGCTATCGGGAAACACAGACTCCGGCAGGGAATTCCACTCCTTAGCCGTACGCACAATGAAGGTATTCCCAAAACGTTTTGTGCGTATGGGTGGGATGTCCACCATGTAACGATGGCGCTTCGCCGTGTGTCTCGTAGTTCGATGATGGAATGGGCTTGGCGGAATTAGATTGTGTAATTCCATCGCACACTCCCCGAAATGTAACCGATAGAAAACCGATAGACTTGCAACTCGCCGTCGGTGTTCAAGGCTCTGGAGCTTTGACTCGACCAGTGCATCGTTGCCAATGAGTCTCTTGGCCCGCTTCTCAATAGACTCAAGCGCGTCCAGTTGGTATTTCGCAGATCCATCCCAAAGATGAGAGCAGTATTCCATACACGACCGAACCTGGGCTTGATACAATTTGAGCAGCTGTTCCGGTGTGAAGTACCGTCTCACCTTGGCTAGGATTCCCAACTTTTTTGATGCTAACTGAGCCTTAGCCTCGATATACGGGCCAAAATTTAGTGTGGACGTTAAAGTCACCCCAAGAAGCTCAATATGATCGGTTATCGGCACGGTTACACCACGGAAAGTAGGAGCCGGTTCGAATTGGCTCCTTTTTGCGGAGAAGAGACACGCCTGGGTCTTAGCTGCATTAAACTTGACCAGGTTGGCATCGCCCCATTCGGAGACAGCCTTCAGGGTCAAGTTCAAGCGCCCAACCATGTCCTCACGTAGAGACTGGATCTGTGACCCACCAGCTCGCGCGCTGGACACATATCTCTCAGAAACTGTGCTGTCGTCTGCATACCCAAAGGTACCGGGCATTAGCAGATCGTTAATGTGCAGCAAGAATAAAGTTGCTGAGAGAACAGACCCCTGAGGGACCCCGGCATTAATTGCCAATTGGCCAGACGAGCAGCCATCAATGACTACTCGAATGGACCGATCCCTCAGGAAGTCTTCAATCCAAACGCAAAGTTGAGTGGGTAAACCGAAAGAAGGAAGCTTAGCAATAAGGCTATCATGCCAGACCCTGTCAAAAGCCTTGGAGATGTCAAGGGAAACAGCAAGTGCTTCCCCTTGCCTCTCCATGGCCTCACTCCAGATATGAATGGCATACGCTAGAAGATCCCCAGTTGACCGGTTTTTGCGAAAGCCGTATTGCCGATCACTGAGGATGTCGTTGGCTTCTAGGTATGCCAGGAGCTTACTATTAAGTACACGCTCCATACTCTTACAGAGTATGGACGTGACCGAAATAGGCCTGTAGTTGGCCGGGTCAGCACGACTGCCCTTTTTAGGTACAGGCTGTACGTTAGCCAGCTTCCATGCCTTCGGCAACTTTCCAGTCTCTAGCGAAAGGCGAAACAGGCGTGTCAAGATTGGAGACAATTCAGGTGCACAAGTTCTAAGAACAATTGCTGGTATCCCGTCGGGGCCACTAGCTTTGTTCACGTCAAGATTACGCAGCACTCTACGGACGTCCTTCTGATGGATGCGAATGTCCGACATACACGTCTCGCATCCAATAGGAGCATCAGGAGGGTGAGCGCCACTACTATCCAGACGCGAAGACTCCGCGAAGAGAGCGGCAAACAAGTTTGCTTTTTCCTCAGCGGAGTGAGCCAGAGACCCGTCAGGTTTGAGCAGTGGTGGTAGTGAGGGGCGACAGAAGTTCGATTCGACCGACTTTGCCAGGTTCCGGTCAAACACTGACAAATATTAAAAAAAAAAATCTATACCATAAAACTAACAAGGTAGAATAGACAAATAAAAAATATTAGTCACAGAAGTGACTAATATTTACGACGAGTATGTTATGTGTGTTATGTTTAGAAAAACATAACACACATAACAGACTCGTACCGCGTTGGGGCTTTATCAGTTCCGTCAAAATTAACCTTAGCAACTTGATGAAAAAACTAATTCTACGATATGCATACCACATACATACCATTAGAGTAATTTGTAAATACCCACTTCACTTACTCTATTGTAATGAAAGAAAATATTAAGTGAGGTGACGAGAACTGTCGATTTAATAGTATAATGGGTGTGCTTGGGTGGTTATTTAAATAAAAAAGAAGGAATAAAAAGAAGAAAAGAGTAGAAAATAAAATGTATCCATTTCGAAACAACGAAATAAACTACCATGTGAACTATATTACAAACAATAAGATCGACAAAGACTTGCAGTCAATGTTATTTCCTTTCAATTTAATGCAATATATCATGTTCTGTCCTAAATATCGCATCAAGAACGATGTTATTACTCCGAATAGTATCATCTCCAATCTTGTTTTGATGATTATTACACTGTTATTTGTAGTTTTGTTCTTGAGCAGCACCTATGCAGCGAACCTGAATATACTAAAAGAAGAGAATTACTCATATATTCAATTCGCTATTATCTTGTATGCTATCTTCTATTCTTTTGGTTTCATCACAAATTTCGTGACCGGAATAATTCACACGAAAAACAACGTTCAATTTGTTTTAACATTTCAAAAAGTACACAGATTTTTAAAAAAAGAACCCAATCTCCAAACTCCCAACAACTTCATTACTTGGAATTGGATACTTATATTTTTGGCTGTGAACTTTTATATTTCTATATTCACTTATTTAAATGCAAAACTTGGTACAAATTTTTACGAGATAGCTAGCACCTACCTTTTGGTTATTTTTGATTTAAATATTGTTTATGGCACGCAAATCGTAAAATTGTTGGAAATTAAGATTACACAATGGATTTCACTAGTTTTAAAATATCATGACGCGTGTTTTCACGAAGAAAACTTTTGTACAAAAGCGTTTAAAGCATTCGGCAATATAATAGAGAGTTATAATATGTATGAAGTTTGTTTTCAAAATTATGTAAGACTCTTAATAAATATTATGCCTAGTGAAATAAATAAAATATTGCAGGAACAAACAACTTAGTAAAAGTTTGAAATTTTTCAGATACTAATTTACATTTTAGATACTGTTTTCTTTTTGTCAGACTTTGCAACGATAACAGGAATGACAACAATAGGTATGAATACACGGAATAATGTGAGTATTTGTGATAGTTTTGTATGTAAGCATAAGCAATTAATTAGCCAAAAACGTTATCAGTGCAGAGAGAGTAGCTTGCTTGCTAGCTTGTAATGTTTCCTAGTTTTATTAACGGAGAGGGGACCTTGTGACCTGTTATACAGGTATATCCCTACCATGGGCACCAATCTCTTACAAATTTGTTAACATAGCATTGTATTAACAGCTTGCATGATTGTTTATAAGTTTGTGGAGAGAAAAATAATTGTATATTATTATTTCTCTATGTATGGAGGAAGTGGAGTGAGTGCATTCCACCGTGCAGACCTACTTATTGGTGCACTTAATGCATATGTGTATTTGCAGGTGGAAGAGCAATGCTGCATAGCACTTACAACGGATTTCTGTCAGAATCAACGTTAAATTTTGTTTTGAAATATTTATTTAGCATGGGAGGAACTCATGGTTGATCTTTGAGGTTAAGTAAAGCTTGCTGTGATCAGTCCGTGGATAAATGACCATCTAAACATATTGAGTTTCCTTCGTGCCTTAGAAGGCACGTTGATAAATAAGCCTACGGTCACATCTGTTATTTGTACCTTTTGACAGTCGTTACAGGTAGTCAGAAGCCATAAAATCTGACGGTAGGTGTATCGTGTTATCCAGGTACTAGGGCGTGGAGGTCAAATAGGCAGTTGCTCCATACAAAATTATGATTCTCTACTGCATCTGGTCACACTGGAAGCCTACCTGACAATTTTCACTGTAACAACTTTGGTACGTACAAAGTTTTTACAGTGATATCCTTTGAAAAAGTTGAATGTTTGCGGAAAATAGGGATGATGACTTCTACGCGGTTATAAGAAAAGCACCATCTGCACTTGTCAATTGTTTTTTTTTTAATATTCCTGCTACAAAAATTATACCTTATATAATTTTTAATTATTCTATGGAATAAATTATTATATAGAATTTAAAATATATAAGGGTGATTCTTTGAACATGTGCATATCACGCGGCCCTCCCCAAATAACTACTTATTGAGATATTAAATCATATTTTTTTTTATTTGACGTTTATCATAGTTCCAGTACTATTTACAGATGTACATAATATATTCCTATTGTTATAAACAACAAAGTTATGTTCATAAACGTTCCTCAAATCTCATCACCATTCGTGTCCCAATTTCCAAATTTTAGCAGTTAATGCTCGAAAAGTAATAAATGTAGCCTGAAGATCGTATTTTTAAGTATAATTTAGATAGTACACGACATGCTTTACTAATTACCCAAACTATACACATTAAAGAACACTTTTAGGTAATTTGTAACGACTTTGAAAATTGTCCCAACAGTTTTGACTCACTACCATTTGTTCACACAGTCGCAGAGTTATTTTTCCGCCTAGTGTATATGCTATCTGAAAGAGTAACTCTCAGCGGTCACGCTCAGTTCCGCGTCTCGACTCGTGCAGGTCACACGTCAAAAAATGTTTTGGCGCCAACACGAGCCTACCTTAATCGCCCAGAAATCGTGTTTGGCAAACAAAATTCTCCTTACCGTTCGAGTTTCCCGTGGTAAGTCTATTATTTTTATTTATCATTTTTATGCATTGTTATAGCTGCCTTAAGATACTCTTTGCTATGATTATGTTCCTAATTTATTATGTTCTATAAAGGACGTATAATGTGAGAAAGTGTACAAATATCTAATTACCATTTATATAATTACCATTTTTTTCCATTCGTGTTTTGGCAAATGGTAATGAGCAATTTAAAATGGTAATTAGTACCAGTATAAGCTGGCCTCTTATTATATTGAAACTCTCTACTCCTCTAGGCTAGCCCAAGGTTCAATTGTTACTATTAACGCGTGATCCATTTTTATTTTATAGCTTCTTTTCTTATTTTTGTTTATTTCGTGTTTGTAGTGTGCCTTAATGTAATAATAATAATATAGCCTTTTATTCAAATCTGTAACCTAATTATAACATTATTTAATAATTATAAAATGAATTTAACTTATTCTACTATTTGACATTTTTTAATTTGCTGTAGATTTGTTTGCCAGTCGGCAAAGGCCTCCTCCAACCTTCTCCATTCTAATCTATCTTGTGCCACTCTATTCCACATTACTTCTGCCACTTCTCTAATATCGTCATCCCAACGCTTCTGCGGTCTGCCTCTTTTCCTTTTGCCTTCCCTGGGATACCACCTAGTCACTTTTTTGCTCCATTTGTCCTGGCCTCTTACCATGTGGCCTGCCCATCTCCACTTGAGTCTTTTAATCTTAAGTGAGACATCTATAGTTCTTGTTTTATTTCTGATGACACAGTTTTTCAGTCTGTCTGATCTCTTGATATTCAACATACTCCTCTCCATAGCATGTTGGCAAGTTGCGAGTTTGCTTGTCACTTCCTGGGTTAAGGTCCATGATTGGCAGCCATTCATCAGTGTAGTTTATTATTGTGTTTTTTAATTGTATGGCTGTTTTATTCCCATTCGTCATAAGTCTAGTTTTATCTGGGTTAAGTTTTAAGCCTACTTTCTCGCTTTCTATCGCAAGGTCTTCTATCATTCTATTGACCTCTTCAGGTGTTTTGGCGAATAACACTATGTCATCAGCGAATCTCAAATGCGTCAGCGATGCACCGTCGACGTTGATCCCGAGATTTTCCCAATCGAGTCGCCTAAAAATTGACTCATGTACAGCCGAGAATAGTTTTGGGGATAAGGGGTCTCCTTATCTAACACCTTTTTTATTTTAAATGGATGGCCTTTCTTTTCAAACTGAATTCTGGCTGTACTATTCCTGTATACATTTTTTATTAATCGTATGTATTTATGTTCAATCCCTTGTTCCATTAATGCTTCCCATATGTTTTTATGTAGTAGAGAGTCAAATGCTTTGCTGTAGTCAATAAAAGCAATATAGTATGTGAGCTGGTATTCGTTGTACTTCTCTAAAACTTGACGAACTACATGGATGTGGTCAATAATTGAGTAGTCCTTACGAAATCCAGCCTGTTCGATGGGTTGATGCTCGTCTAAAGTTTTTTCAATCCGTTTTAAGATTACCTTAGCGAAGATTTTGTATATATTGGACATAAGACTGATAGGGCGATAGTTTCCAATTTCGTGTTTGTCTCCCTTCTTGTACAGCAGGATGATATTAGACTCGGTCCATTGCGAAGGAATTATTTCAGTGTTCATGATACTGTTAAACATGTCTGTAAGAAAGTGTGCCTTAACTGTGGCAAATAAATGAATTTTCTTTCTTTCTTTTTGATCGATTATTAATCGTTCGGTGTTAACTGACACTGCCGCAACAAATAAAGCAACATACGGACACCACTACATTTATTTTTATTTTTTCAGAGTAAACATGCCTCGGGAAAAAATGCAGTCGAAGGAGGAAACATTGACTAAAGCCAAAATTGCACACCGGAATCGATACGCTAAAATTAAAGCTGATTCTATTTTATACGCCCTTGAAAAAGAAAAAGAACGACAACGATACAAAAAACGAAGAGAACAGAAAAAACTTTTATCAGTTGCAGAAATGATGCCAAGGGCTAAAAGGATACAGAGGAAGAAATGGAGAGAAAACTTTAGAAAACATTTTCAAGAAAAGAAGTTAATCAAGGAAGGAATAAAACATATGAATGAAAATACACCAAGCTCCAGTGACACCGAAGATAATAGTAATAATAATGAAAATAGACCTAGAAGACGTGAAAATGAGCCACAACCCTCGATATCTAACGATATACACGAAACATTAGTCAAAAACTTAACAAGCAAATTGAGAAAGATGCGCTACATAATAGAAAAAAAGAGCAAATGTATAAATCCCAATTAGAATCCCTGCAACGAAAAAATAATGCGTATAGGAAAATAATTATAAGACTGAAAAAACGACTGCACAGCCCTAATTCCAAAGTAACAGAACTACTTAGAGACAAAACCAAAGTACAAGAAGTTAAGAAGAAAATTTTATTTGGAGAAGCAATGAGGAATACCTTACAAACAAATTACAAAAATAAAAAATCGAAGAAAGAAAAAAGACAATTTAGTGATGCTATCATTGGCGATAAGCTGATTTTGAAAGATCTCAAGGTTTTGTCTGAAACTAATAATTTCAGAGTGAGAGAGATAAAGAACACTAACCAAAGAAAAGTCGATTATGAGAAACTAAAACAAGATATTCAATTTTTTTTTTAACGTGACGATATTTCTAGAGCGACTTCAGGTAAAAAATAATTTATTACACAGAAAAAAGAAAGAAAGCAAAAGAGATATTTGTTAGATACAATGAATAATCTTCACAAAATTTTTGAAACTGAATTTTGCAAGGTAACTTACTCTTACTTTTGTAAACATAGGCCATTTTGGGTACTTAAACCTAATGTAAATCAAAGAGATACATGTCTCTGTAAACTTCATGCAAACATGGAACTCTTAATTCAAGCGTTGCATAAAAATAGATAGTTAAATACAACAATTCTAACGACTTAATTAACAGTCTATGTTGCTCAAAAACGGAATGTTTACTGGAACTATGTAATTTGTGCAAAAATAAAGTAAATGGTTATCAAGAATTCGATAACGATGATCTATTATCATTCAAAAAATGGGAAAACTCGATAAGCACTTATATAGTTAAAGGCGTAGAGAAGACTAAAAAGATAATAGCAAAGACCAAAGTGACTACGTCACCGAAACAAGCTATTGAAGAATTAGAAAAAATAATTCCTATATAGGAATTATTTTTTCTAATTCTTCAATAGCTAAAATATATTCCTAAAACATGAAGGAACACGTAGGTGGCAATTTACTGCAATAAAAGATCTGAAAGAACATCTCAAGGACAATGAAGCTATAATTCACATAGATTTTAGTGAGAACTATGCTTTGAAATATGAATCGGAGGTTCAAGCCTTCCATTTTGGAGGAAGTAGGCAAGAGTTAACACTTCATACTGCAGTTATATATATGACAGATGAAACAAGTAATTTGACAAACACATCATTTTGTACAGTAAGTAAAAACTTGCGACATGATTCTGCTGCTGTATGGGCCCACATTATCCCGTTACGTGAATTTGTGAACTCTGCAAGTAAAAAGATAGACACATTACATTTTTATCAGATTCGCCAAGTAGTCAATACAGAAATAAAACAATGTTTTATGTTATTTCCAAACTGTGTTGGTATTTTAATGGGCTAAAAATGGTCACCTGGAATTACTTCGAATCAGCTCATGGTAAAGGTGCTGCAGATGGAGTAGGAGCAGTTGTTAAACGCACTGCTGACGCTGCTGTAGCGCAATGTAGAGATGTTGTAACATTAGAAGGATTTGTGAAAACAGTAAGACAAAACACACAAAAAATTAACCTGGCAACTGTTGAAGAACACCAGATAACAGAAAAAGATATGTTGATACCTTTAGAACATCTGAAATCATTAAAAGGTACAATGAAAGTCCATCAAATACTGTGGCAGAAAGAAAAGGACCACCTGATATTCAGAGAAGCTAGTTGCTTTATATGCTTGGACATGGACTGTAAACATACTAAATTTGTCGGAAAATTATGCTGTAAAGACCAAAATGAATCCACACATGATATTACAAATAAAGAGAATGTTAATAATAATACGTTTGATGCGACCACAACTGGAATAGCCAAAAATACACCCACTATTAAGATCTTGAGTAATGTTTTAATAAAGCCCAAACGCAAAAGAGACATAACCACCGTTAAAATGCTGTCTAATTTAAAACCTGATAATAAATTACACTTGGACCCTAATATAAACATTGAGAATATGGTAAATCAGTATAATATTTCCGGCAGTGGCAGTGATATGAATTTTTCGGGTCTATTTCAAGACTACGTTCAATCTACATCGCAACTAAGCGCGAATGAGATAATTAATGGCCAGCCTAATGTTCTTGGATCATCATTGCTGCGTAATGATCTTGCAAACCCACATGAGACTGCATCTGAGTCTACCTGCAAAGTTTCTGGTCGTGAAAGTGATACAGATTCTGATTCGAGTTATAATATTTTTTAGTTTTATAATAAAATTGATCTCATTACATTTAAGAAATATTTAAGTAAAATGAAACTTTTATGTTGCTGAGTTCTATCTACACTGAGTTTTGAACTAGTGTTTTAGTTGATTTTATTTAGATTACTAGAAAGATAATTATGATTGTTTTTGTTTTGCAAACCTGTATATTTTGTTGTTATTTTCTTAAATTTTTTAAGTTATGGCAAGTTCCAGATTTACCAAAGTTTGACAGAAATAGCAAATCTTTTCTGTTTATCATTGCCATGTGACAATTTTGCAGATCTACTTAAGACTGAATTATTTTATGATTAAGTACATGAGCAGTTTCTGGTCATGAAAGTGAGACTCATTCGGATTTAAGTATAAATATTTTTT
The DNA here is from genome assembly GCA_943138885.2 of Tholera decimalis. Lineage (NCBI taxonomy): Eukaryota > Metazoa > Arthropoda > Insecta > Lepidoptera > Noctuidae > Tholera > Tholera decimalis. The sequence continues at coordinate 6,555,656 of OW964570.2, read as the reverse complement.
AAGTTTTTTAATAAGATTCCATCGGGTTTAAGAAATAATTTAGATGGAACTTGTTTACGTTTAAGTTTTTGAACACTATTTCAAAACTCAGTGATTTTGAAGTAGTGTTGTTGTTGATTATTGAGTATTTTGTTTTTAAATCCAATCACGTTGTAAAGCTAGCTTTGGTGTCATTTATTGTCACGTAAATAATGAATAAATATGTGATTAAAGTTTATCATTAATTTTATTTCTCATTACCAATCACGAAGCATAATTACCAATTTTTTTATTCTAATTACCGTGTGTTTCATATCTCATCACCGTTCGACGAAATATTTCAGCTTCAGATTCAGACCTTTATAGTGGTTCAAATGCTGTCCGTTTGATTTATTTCGTTAACCTACACTATAAACTTTACATTAAATCCATAAAAGTTGTAATTGGAAGCATTATTTGAACTAAATTTACGAATCCTGAATATGTCTATCTTCAAATATTCACCCATAAAATAATAAATCCTGTTATCCTAAATTATTTCTGTTTTTGTTTAAGTGTTAAAGGATATCTCTTAATTCAGTGTGCCTTTTGGCAAGGCCTGCCTCTAGCATTTTCCACTGATCTCTATCCCGGGCCACTCTTCTCCAATGAGGGCCTGCTGTGAGCTCTTCCCCCATCTCCTTATTTGTATCCTTCTGCTCCTTTTGTTTTTAGTGTCCCAATTTCTAGGATAGCAATCTGAGATTCTTTGGCTCCATTTCTCTATACTAGATCTGATCATGTGTCTTGTCCACCTCCACTTTTGTTAGGAAATTTCGGTCAAAATATCCTGTAGCTCTGGTTTTTTCTCTAATTTGTTTGTGCCTTAGATGCTCTGTTTTACATATTCCCGACATGCTCCTTTCCATGGCTCGTTGACAATAATTAATATGATTTGTGTGTTCTGTTGTGAGTGCCCATGTTTCGCATCCATATGTAATACAGGGCAGTAGTAAGATTTTTCTGTTTGAAGCAATTCCCAAATCTTTTGACTTCGTGATCTTTTTTAGTGACCAGCATTTTCGCCATCCACAGGCTATCTTATTAACATATTCTAATGCTTTTGCGTCTACAACTGTAATTTTATAACATATAAGTATAATTTGTTATTTTTATATGGGGTGGTTCCTAAAATAAACTATTCTATTATATTCTCTTCTATTCGTTTAGATGTCTATTCTTTTTGTTGCAGAGTGATGCAACTTTAATGCTCCTGTCAATTTTTAGTTGGTTGATGAAAGATATCTTGTGGCTAACTATGCTGGTGCATCAACTCGAGAAATTTTACTTGGCTATTCAAAATATCCAAGATACTTGTGCACTTATTTTGAGGTCAAATTGCTCAGGTAATTTTGTTGAATTTTATATTCATATTTATTTATAATATATTGATCTTCAAGGTCTAGTAACGCTTGCCGAGATCGGTCTGTGCATGAGTGATTATCTAAACATATTGCGACTCCTCCGCGCCTCGGAAGCATGTTAAGCCGTTGGTCTCGGCTGTCATTTGTGAATCTTTGACAGTCATCACGGGTAGTCAGAAGTCAGAAAATCTGACACTGGACTTGCCACCCAAATTATAAACCAAACCCAGTTATTAGTTTGCGGGGGTCAGATAAGTAGTCGCTTTTTTTTTTTTTTTTTTTTATTGAAAATTGGTTCGCGTTTGACCACTATCTCACCTGATGGTAAGTGATGATGTGATCGAAGATGGAGCACGCTTACCTAAAAATAACCTATTCACTCTGGACTTAAAGACTCCTAGGTTATAGCTATCGGGAAACACAGACTCCGGCAGGGAATTCCACTCCTTAGCCGTATGCACAATGAAGGTATTCCCAAAACGTTTTGTGCGTATGGGTGGGATGTCCACCATGTAACGATGGCGCTTCGCCGTTAAAATACTCGTACTCGTACGTACTCGTGGAAATACTAATACTTAGCTGCATCTATAAAGGCAAAGCTGATGATGATATTTAAAAGCAGCCCTCAATATGCCATGGAAAACTTCTCGCCATTATCAAAGGAAGACGGTCCCGACGGATCTCAAAGAAAGTCCTGAGTCATCATGTTCCACGCACGCCTCAAAGAGCAGTCAGCAACAATTACAGGGTCCGATAAGATCCATGCCTGTCAGGGTTGCGGGAATATTTCAAAGCGATACCGTGGTCCTGGAATGCAAGGCCAACTGAAGGAACAAGCTGGTATTTTTATTCAGTAAGAGTCCGATACTCCCTTCCACTGCACCCAGAGAGGGAGGGGTTGTTTGATGATTTTCCCAATTAAAAATAAAAAGAAAAATTTAAATATGTATATTCTGCCACCCTTGGGCGCATGATACTTGCGCTTGACACAAAACGTTTACTTCCATTCATTAACCTTCAAGCTATAAATATCTTATATCTTCTTTTTAATGCGAAAATCAGCGAAATCTATGTCTATTTGTTATGCTCTTAAACCACTGAACCAATTTTGATACATAGATGTGTAGATTGATTGCAGGAAAAAACTAAAACAAAGGAAGCTTTTTAATAATTTCTGCGATATCCTAAAATTTAGATAATTCAATATATTTATTCAGTACAACATAATGTTGTTGACATAATTTCATAAATTTCACTCTTTGACAGCTGAGATGAAAGCACTCTGCAAGAACGTTCTGCGCTTACGTCGAGCATCGTTCAACAAGATACGTGTTTGTGGCCTGTTCTACATAGACGCTGCGTTACAATTAAGTCTGATGAGCTTTGTTGCTCAGTATACTATTGTTTTGTTACAGTTTAAATTTTTGTAATTATATCATCAAAAAATTAATTACTGATTTTTATTTTCTTAAATTAATTTACTTACATTAGTCAGTAACTTAATTTTAACTTCTAGAGCCCCGCTGGCAACAAATTTGTGTACCAGCGGGGCTAAACTAATAATTGACGTAAATAATGGTGGTCCTTGAGAAGTTAAAAAAATAAACATTATTATCTTATTATTTATTATTTTCCTTTCGCTCTACCCAGAGCAGGAGCCAGACTCCAACTGACTAAACACCAATTAGGAGGGTTGGTTTCTTCAGTTGTTCTGCCGTTTCGAAGCCGTGGTATCTCGTCATAACATTACCGGAACCCCGGATATTTATCTGCCTAGCCATTTAAAGAGCCTAAAAGTTTATCTACGCGTGACTCCAACACAGGTAAGGATAATCAGCGAATATGTAGTTTTCATCATGGTTACTTGGGCAAATAGGTACCAGCCTCAAATTTTTTAAATATTAAGTTCAGTTTTTTTTTTTTCATATACTTAATAAATTAAATGAGTAAATGACTCTTTTGCAAATTGGTTAAAAGAATACTCTGAATCGTATTTTTTTGCAGAAAAGAATTAGCTAGATTAGGCGAGTGTTTCCTAACAGACTTCCTTGAGAAGACAAGTCAAAGTTTTAAGTCCATACAATGTACTGGTCAAATAATATGAGAACCTTGTAATCTTTTTTGAATTACAATGCATTGTACAGACGCCAGCACATCAAGCTACAACAATCTGTCAATATTCTTTAATAGATTTTCAACTTTATTTTTAAAGAAATAAGGTTCAAGATTGATTGGGAAAATTTGACAGTTTCGGGTAGCTTCATGTGCTGGCGTCTGTACTTACGTGAAAAATAAAGTAAGACGAAATATTTAAAAACTCACACCATAGATCCGCTTTAATAAATATTTAATGCAAAACATAGGTAACCTAAACGTCTCATACTACTAGGCGGTTTATAATACAAGTGCCACAAATGACTTTTAGATCGTAAGTTGAAACCTGAGCAAGCACATCATGTTTAGGCATTTGTTTCTCTTTTTTCTATGATATTCTTTGGCGAAGCTAAGTAAGATCTTCTTTTTTGCTAAAACAGCAAGAAATTGCCGGCTGTCGATTTTAATATCGTATCTATCTTTAGTTTAACCTTAAGAAACATATGTATATGCTACCACATAATTTATCTTGAATCTTCTATAGCAGATTATCTCTAGAACTTATTGACTTAGCATAAATAGCATATTAGTTCCGGGTCACGCAAGTTAATTCCTATTTCCAATAGGTGTTGATTTATTGGAAAACACAATTTGTATGTCAGATGTTATCTTATATAAAAACCATATATTTTACTAGTTGTGTTCGGCGTTGTAATTATCGTGGAAATTTCTTTCATTGTTCCAGGATGAAACCTGTTCCTTTGTTAGGACATAGGCTGCTTTTGGAATAGTTTCTAGGTTATAATTTACCCCTGTACTAACTTCATCCAGATTTGTCCAGCCATTGTAGTATAGTGCAGTAACAAACATCTATTCATACGTATCTAAACTTTCACAGGCTAGGCTCTGCTCGTGTGGGACGTTTTTCCCGCGTAATAAAAAGTAGATGCTATGATATTCCAGGATTTCAACCATCAACATTCCAACTTTAATTTAGATCAGAGTTGGACAAAATGTATTCGAATGACGAATAACGAATGAATAAATTATTTCTATAGTTATTCGCGAATAATAAATAATTTAATTTATTCAAAGGAAAATTATGCGAATGACGAATATTTTTTTTATTCGTTATTCGATTAATGAATAAAAATAAAACAACGAATAAATAGCAGGGATAGCTCATCGTCCGGTAAGGACCAGGCCCGGGTCGGTGGCGTGTCGTGCTGACGATTCTTGGAGGCGCGTGTGAAGCCGAGATTGAAGTCCCCAGCAATTATTAAGTCTTCTCCAGTTGATTCCATCACTGCATTTAACTGGAGAAGACTTAATAATAGCTGGGGACTTCAATCTCGGCTTCATCGACTGGTGTACGAAAAATATTCTCTCCAGCTCAACGTGTACTATTCCGCAGAACTTTGGGAATAGATTAGGCTACAGTTAATAGATTTCTTGTCTTCAAATAATTTTATGCAAATTAATGCCATTACGAACTGTAACAACAGAACTTTAGACCTTATTTTATGTAATTTCCACGGTGGGTCTGTGTGTGAATGCTAAAACCCAATGTCACTAATAGATGTTCATCACCCTCCTCTTGATATCATCATCAAAAATATTTCACCAGCAGTATTAAAAACTAATGGTTCTTGCAAACATAACTTCTGGAAGGCAAACTACGCTCTCGTAAATGAGAGGTTAAATAACATCGACTGGACGCGTTTGTTGTCGGATCTGACGGATGTCGACCTAATAGTGGACACACTATACACACATTTGAACAGAATAGTGCATGAATACGTTCCTAAATATGTAACACGCAATAACAAATTCCCTATCTGGTTTTCTAAATGTTTGATCAGACTCCTCAACGAAAAACAAAACTAAGACTAAGTTTTAAAAAATACAAGAATCCCAGGGACAAATATGAATACCGTTTATTGGAGGAACGTTCTAAAGTGATGATTAAAAAATGTTTATATCACGTACGTCAATAACACTGAAATAATGAAATAATGAAATAATGATGTTTATTTTGCAAATGGGTTATAAGTAACACTTTTACACGTCATTTTTTTTTTCGTAAATATAAGCTAGATGAGACCAGTGTTTCCTAACTGACTACTCTGAGAAGAAACACTGAAACAAACTCAGAGGTCAACGTCTCTTTTAAAGTCCATACAATACAAACAAATCATATGAGAGCCATGTAGGTTTATGCCTGTGGCGCCCTTTAAAGGACAGAATCATACAGATTTGAGCAGGTCCGTCCAAACAGTGCAAGCATTTGTCAAATATCGTGTAGCTCAACTTATATCTTAAGGAGCTTCAACGATTTGACGAACAATACCAAAGTTAGGACATTTGGGTGGGCCGTATAAAGCACTCAAACTGCCAGACAGTGCGGTAATCTAACATTGCGGTAATCTATTAATAATATTTGTTGTTATCCCACATTGCTCTCACATTCACAATAAAGCTTTTGCTATTACAAAAAATATAAAAAAAATATTGTCATTTTATGCAAACAAAATTAAAAACTATAAAGTAATAAAAAAAAAATCAAAAGTATATTCTATTACTTAAAAAAGTAAATAATGTTGTCAAATAATCATTAAAATAAAATAAAATAAAATAAAGAAAAATGTAATGTAAAAGTAATAAAAAAAAAAAAATCAAAAAAACAAACAGAATTACAACATAAATGTAATTGGAGCAGCTCAGTCCCAAGCATTTTTGTCAGCAAGATAGTCTTTGACAGAATAAAAAGCTTTCTGGCAAAGTTTCTGCTTCACAAACGATTTAAATTTATTTAGGCTTAGTTCTTGGATATGACTGGGAAGTTTATTGTAAAAGCGTATACATTGACATCTAAATGAGCCCCCAATTTTCTTGAGCCTAGTTGAAGGAACAATTAATGTGTGCTTATTCCTAGTATTTATATTGTGGATATCGCTGTACTTTTTAAACATAGTTTTATTTTTATGAGCATATAAAATATTTTCATAAATATATTGACAGGGCACAGTCATTACATTAATATCTTTAAACTTATCTCTGAGGGAGCATCTAGGACTTAATTTATATATTGAACGAATAGCCCTTTTTTGTAAAACAAAGACTGTCTGAATATCGGCGGCATTTCCCCACAAAAGAATACCGTACGACATTACACTATGAAAATAGCTAAAGTAAACTAAACGAGCTGTCTCTAGATCAGTTAAATTTCGGATTTTTCTAACTGCGAAAGAACATAAGACTTAATCCAAAAGCATTTTGGTCATTTGTCAAGGCCAAAAAAGCCATGACAAATGACTTTCCATCTGAGATGCATTGGAACCAGAGCGTAGCTACTTCTGGAGAGGATGTGAGTAAACTTTTCGCTTCTCACTTTTCTTCAACTTTTGCATCTCCAGATGGTACTCTCGCTGCACAAATGAAGTATAAAAACTACCCGCAGCTTGCATTAGGAAGCCTGCACAGAGCGAGACGTACTCAAAAAATTTAATTAACTAAATACTTGCAAAGGTCTAGGGCCCGACGGCTTTCCACCACATTTCATAAGACAGTGTGCTAAATATTGATCTTAACCCCTAAAAATAATCTTTAACAAGTCCCTTATGTCTTCTAAGTTCCCCACGCAGTGGAAAATAGCACACGAATTGTACACGTTGAGCTGGAGAGAATATTGTTCGTACACCAGTCCATTAAGCCGAGATTGAAGTCCACAGCAATTATTAAGTCTTCTCCAGTTGATTCCATCACTGCATTTACGTTGTCAAGAAATATGTTGAATTTAAATCATGTTCTGCCCTAAATATCGCATCAAGCATAACATATGATTGATGCGATATTTAGGGCAGAACATGATTTGCTGCATTAGATTCAAGAGATAGGGCATTGCCTGCACATCTTTATCCACCTTATTGTTTGTATTTAGATTTACAAGATACTTTATTCCAAAATATTTAAACCTCTTCATTTTGATTAATATACATGATAACATTCTAACATACGTGCAAATGATTGTAAAATCGATCTTAAGCGGAAATATTAACTACTTATGGAATTAATATTGAAAGTGATTTGAACAAAGTAAGAGCGTGTTAAACTAAGGCTTAAGTCATTTTCTATGGAATGACTATGTTTTTTAAGTCCTTATTTAATTCTGTTATGGTGTACAATAAAGAGTATATCTATCTATCTATCTTTTCTCGCGTCCAATTACTTTTCATAAGCTTACTGACTGTTACTCTGTTAAAACTTGTTAGCTTTACAGCAGTAACATTGCTACCGGGGTTGCGGGAATGTTCTAACGAGATACTGCGGCCACGAAACACATTGGCGACAGAAGAGTGTGGGTTTGTATTCAGTAATAATCTGACACTCCCTTCATCCCCATACATAATGGGAAGAGTCATTAAATGATTTTCCAACCGATAAAAGGGGGGGGGGAGGGCAGAAATTACTAAAAAAAATAAACAATTTAAAGTTGAATCATTAATAAAACACAAACAGTTATCTGAATTAAAAATGGTTCCAGTCAAACACTGACAAATATTTAAAAAAAATCAATACCATAATATTAACAAGGTAGAATAGACGAATACAAAAATATTCGTCATGACCTGCATGGGAAGTACCTTAAACAAATAAGTTTGTTTTATTTAAGATTTTATAACTTTGCAAGCTTAGTTTACTCCGGGCACGCCGCTATTGCGGCGGTAAGACCCCTGTTTGAGGAGTGGCTAGATCGGCGTCACGGCGTCCTGACCTACCGCATGACACAGGTCCTCACCGGACACGGAAGTTTCGGGAGGTACCTGTGTCTGATGGGGAAGGAAGAAACGCCTGGGTGTCACCACTGCGAGGATCGCCCTGAGGACACAGTAGAGCATACGGTGCAAGACTGCCCCGCCTGGGCAGAGCACCGACGTGTCCTCACGGCAGCGAGACCTCTCGCGCCTGGCATTGGTCGAGGCCATGCTGCGGGGCGAGAGGGAGTGGGAAGCGGTCGCCTCCTTCTGCGAAGCAGTCATGCTTCCGAAGAAGGAGGCGGGCCGTGTGAGGGAGAGGATGGCGTCCTCCCTCCAGCCCAGCCGCAGTGGTAGACGCCCACGGCGTCGGACGTCGGCCGACGATCTCCGGCCACCGTAGGCGCGGGCATGAGGACAGCGAGTAAAGGGCAACTCGCTGTCCGACCATGGACCATGCCCAGGTCGACAGCGCGTTGTGTGCCACGCGCGCCTCAAAGAGCGTCAGCAATATGACGAGGCCCCCCTGTAGAGGGCCGAGGCCTGCCGGGGTCGTGGGACTTATCCCATTACCGTGACCCCGGAACGTAAAGGGTTATTGAAGGAACACCGTGGATTTTAGTCAGTAAAAGTCTGACAGTCCCTCCCACCCTGCCCGGGGTGGGAGGACTTATTTGATAATTTAACCACGATAAAAAAAAAAGCTTAGTTTACTCGCCTTTCTCGGTCACTCTAGCTTCCAAACGTAACATATCCGTGTTGGGGCGTTAGCATTACCGTCAAACTTAATCTTAGCAACTTAATGAAATAACCAATTCTACGATATGCCCACGACATACATACCATTAGAGGAATTTATATGTACCGAGTTTACTTCCTCAATTGTAAAGAAAATATTAGGTATGGTGACGTGAACTGTCGATTTTTATTGTATCCGGAAGTGCTAGAGAAATGTGTATACGATATTTAAATAAATAAAAAAGGAATAAAAAGAAGAAAGAAAGAATATAAAATAAAATGTATCCATTTCGAAAATACGAAATAAATTGTATTACAAACAATAGGGTCGACAAAGACTTGCAGTCAATGTTATTTCCTTTAAATCTCATGCAATATATCATGTTCTGTCCTAAATATCACATCAAAAACGATGTTATTACTCCGAACAGTATCATCTCCAATTTTGTTTCGATGATTATTACACTGTTATTTGTAGTATTGTTCTTGAGCAGCACCTATGCAGCGAACAGGAATACACTAAAAGATGAGAATTACTCACATATTCTATTCGCTTTTATCTTGTATCCTAACATTTATTCTTTTGGTTTCATTACAAATTTCGTGACCGGAATAATGCACACGAAAATCAACGTTCAATTTGTTTTAACATTTCAAAAAGTGCACAGATTTTTAAAAAAGGAACCCAATCTTCAAACTCCCAAAAATTTCATAACTTGGAATTGGATACTTGGATTTTTAGCTCTAAACTTTTACATTTCTATATTCACTTATTTAAATGCAAAACTTGGTTCAGATTTTTACGGGATAGCTGGCTGCTACCTTTTGATTATTTTCGATATAAACATTGTTTATGCCACGCGAATCGTAAAATTGTTAGAAAGTAAGGTTGAACAATGGATTTCAGTAGTTTTAAAATATCATGACGATTGCCTTCATGAAGAAAACTTTTGTATAAAAGCGTTTGAAGCATTCGCTAATTTAATAGAGAGTTGTAAAATGTACGAAGTTAGTTTCCAGAATTATGTAAGAATCTTAATAAATATAATAACATAAAAAAATTGCAGGAGTAAGCAGAAAAGTAAAAGTTTGACACTTTTCAGATGCTATTCTACATTTTAGATACTGTTCATTATTTGTCTTACATTGCATCGATAATAGAAATGATAAAAATAGGTATGAATGCACGGAGTAATGTGAGTATTTGTGATAATTTTGTAGCAAGTATAAGTAATTAATAAGCCAAAAACGTTACCAGTGCTGAGACCGTAGCTTTCTAGATAGCTTTATAGAAGTGGAGACCCAGTGACCTGCATGTAATACAAGTATTGATATTACTTACCATAGGCACTAGTCACTTACCAATGTATTAACATAGCTGCATTGCAAAAATAAACGTATTTTATTAGCAAACATACATACATCTACGCAGTGACCGTATGTCAAGAGTATATAAATTATAACCTTTGCAAAAATATCTTTGTCTTGGTCTGTAAGTACCTACAACTCGTAGCTGCCATTGAGGTGTAGTGTGTCCTGCATGTTTGCGGGAAATAGGGTTGATGATTTCTATATGGTTATAAGAAATGCACTATCTGAACTTTTCAATGAAATATTTTTTGTAAATATTCCTGCTACAATAATTATAACATATTTTTTATTACCACCCATATAAATAATTTATTAAATTTATATGGGATAGTTTCTGAAAAAAACATATTCTATTCTATTATCTTGTATTAGTTTAAATGTCTATCCTTTTTGTTGCAGAGTGATGTAACTTTTATGCTCCTGCCAGTTCTTAGTTGGTTGTTGAAAGATATCTTGTGGCTTACTATGCTGGTGCATCAACTTGATAAGTTTTACTTGGCTATTCAAAATGTTAAAGATACTTGCGCAATTATTTTGAGGTCAAATTGCTCAGGTAATTTTGTTGAATTATTTCACATATTTATAATGGATTGATCTTCAAGGTCTAGCAACGCTTGCTGAGATGGTTTGTGGTCCCGGCTGTTATTTGTGAATCTTTGACAGTCGTTACAGGTAGTCAGAAGCCAAAAAATCTGACACTGGTCTGCTATGGGATATCGTGTTTCCAAGTTATTGGGTTGTGGAGATCAGATAAGCAGTCGCTCCATGTGAAACACTAATACTTAGCTGCATCCGGTTATACTGGCAGCTAGCTCCAACATAGTTGGGAAAAGGCTAAGCTGATAATGATATTTAAAAGCAGTCCTCAAGATGTCATGGAAAACTTCTCGCCAGTTATCAAAGGAAGACGGTGCGGACGGACCTTCCACGCGTGACTCAAGAGCAGTCAGCAACAATGACGGGGTCCGATAGGGTCAATGCCTGCCAGGGTTGTGGGAATGTTTCAAAGCGATACCGTGGTCCTGGAACGCAAGGCCAGCTGAAGGTACAAGGTGGGATTTTTAGTCAGTAGGAGTCCGATACTCCCTTCCTTTCCACCTAAAGGGTTTATTTGATGATTTTCCTACTGAAAAAAAGAGAAATTTAAATATGTATGTTTTGCCTACCCTTGGGCGCATGATATGTATGCTAAAATAAGCGAAAACTATGTCTATTTGTTATGCTTTTACTCTTAAACCACTGAACCACTTTTGATACATAGATATGTAGATTGGTCGCAGGAAAAACTAAAACAAAGGATGCTTTTTAATCATTTCTGCTTCGATCAACAATACCAACTAGATATCGGGTCGGCGCAAAAAATACGTCTCGGTAAATAACAGCGCACTTGAGAAGTGAGCTCTTATTTTGTTTAGTTCGCTTGACACACTGCCAATGTAAACACGTTTCACAATGTCGCAATGTGTATTCAAAAGTGGCAAAAATAATTCCCGAAAAAGCAATTTAACACCCGGAGAGACTTACTTTCGGTAAGTACATGTAGAATAAGTTACATTTTAAGCTTTAAACCAACAAATAAAATCAAATTTTAAAGAAATTTACGGAATTTAAACCATCGCTACAAATGTTTGGCCAAGGTTGGCCAATACACGCGCAAACTTTTGGGGAACGGGGAAATAGGGGGAAAATGTACTTTATCTGTTGCCATTTAAGGTAGATTTCACACTAAATGATATTTATTTTATGTCTTTTCATTTCTAAATAACAGGAGTAATTAATTGCTTTGCTAGATTTTTGTGACCAATGATCGTAAGTATTAAATAATAATTTTGAAGATTTGTGACTTTATTACTAGGTACCATGGTTGTAATTGGGTTGAACTTAAAACTGTTTTAAAACTTTTCTCTCAGTTCGTTCGTAAACAAATGTAGCCGTATAAGTACATATTCACGCGGACAGCATTTAGCTTTGATTTTGTACGTGACCCGTTATATAGTTGGTATTGTTGTTTGAAGCATTACTGCGATACGCTGGGATTTAGATAATTCTTCAGTATATTTATTCAGTACAACGTAATGTTGTTGACATAATTTCATACATTTCACTCCTTGACAGCTGAGATGAAAGCACTCTGCAAGAACGTTCTGCGCTTGCGTCGAGCATCATTCAACAAGATACGTGTGTGTGGCCTGTTCTACATAGACGCTACGTTACAATTAAGTCTGATGAGCTTTCTTACTCAGTACACTATTGTTTTGTTACAGTTTGAATTTTTGTAATTATATCTTTAATAAATTAATGACTTATTTTTATTACCGGAACCCAACTATGTTGAGATCGGCTTCCAGTCTAGCTGAATGCATCAGAATGCCGGTGTTCAATACAGAGTGACTGACTATCTGAGCTCTATAACCCTATAACTAGGTACGTGATGGACCTTTAGACACATTAGAGCAATGGTACCCTTTGTCTAATCTGGGACCAATTTGGTTTCAATATTGTTAGGGACCTGAAGTCCTGAAGAAAACCAATGTATAGCAAAAACAATGCTAACTTATCTATTTTTCTTTGAAATTAGTCTTCTTCGTTGCATGTTGATGGCAAGTATATTTTATATTAGATAGCTTCTGCCCGTAACTTCGTACGCGTGGGAAGGTTTTCCCGCCCAAATTCCGATCCCTTGGGAATTTCGGGATATAAAGTAGCCTATGTCACAGATTACTTAATAGTTACTACGTAATCTATGTGTTATTCCAGAATGTCAATTATCTACTTACCAAATTTCATTCAGATCCGTTCAGTAGTTTTTGCGTGAAAGGGTAACAAACATCCATCCAGCCTCACAAACTTTCGAATTTATAATTTAAAAAAAATTAGTAAGAGTAAGATAAGAAGTAAGATAGTAGGACTACCTATATCACAGTACCGATGCCGATCAGATCTGAGCCATCTGTAAATCCCCATCTGTTACTTATCCATTGGTTTTGATATTCTAGATCTTTCGTGGACGATATTTTTATCTTTCGCGGACCATATAATTTTACATGTAGCGGACCATCACTGGTCCGCGGACCAAAGGTAGGGAATGCTTTAGAGTTACAACCCGCGACGCCAACGGTCAGATTAAAGAGCCTGAAAGTTTATCTGCTAGTGACTCCAACACAGGTAAGGATTATCCTTTCCTAACGACTGTGTAGTTTTCATTATGGTTACTTGGGCAAGTAGGTAACAGCCTCAAATTTGTTAAATGTTAAATTTAGTTTTATTTCTATATATTCTTCAAATACTTTATATAAGTACAGTTGCAACCCCCTGTAATAAATTAAATGAGTAAAAGACTCTTTTGCAAATTGGTATTGGTTAAAAAAATATTTTTAATCGTATTTTTTTGCAAAAAAGAACTACCTAGATTAGGCGAGTGATTCCTAACAGACTTCCCAGAGAATAAAAATCAAAGTTTTAAGTCCATACAATGCACTGGTCAAATAATATGAGAACCTTGTAGGTTAATCTCTGCGGTGCTCTTTTGAATTATAATACATTGTACTTACGTGAAAAATAAAGTAATAAAGTAAGACGAAATAATGATATATTTAAATAACTCACATCACAGATCCGCTGTAATAAATATTTCATGCAAAACATAGGTAGCCTAAACTTACTCATACTACTAGGCGGTTTATAGTACACGTGTGCGACAAACAACTTTAAGGTCGTAAGTTGAAACCTGAGCAGGTACATTATCACGTTTAGGCATTTGTTTCTCTTTTGTCTATGAAATTCTCAGGCGAATCCAAGTAAGATCGCCTTTTTTGCTAAAACAGCAAGAAACTACCGGCTGCCGGTTTTAATATCGTATCTATCTTTAGTTTAACTTTAAGAAACATAATTATGCATATAATTTATTCCACATAATTTATCTTGAATCCTACAGCAGAATATCTCTAGAACTTCTTGACTTAGCATAAATAAAATATTAGTTCTGCGTCACGTAAGTAAATTCCTATTTCAAATAGGTGTTGAATTATTGTTAAACACAATTTATATGCCAGATGTAATCTTATACAAAAACCATATATCTTACTATTTGTGTTTGGCGATGTAATTATCGTGGAAATTTATTTTATTGTTCCAGGATGAAAAGCAGCCTTTGTTAGGACATACATAGGCTGCTTTTGCAACAGTTTCTAGGTTATAATTTACCCCTGTACTAACTTCATCCAGATTTGTCCAGCCATTGTAGTATAATGCAGTAACAAACATTTATCCATACGTATCTTAACTTTAGTAGTCTTGGCTTTGCTCGTGTGGGAGGTTTTTCCCGCGTAATAAAAAGTAGATGCTATGATATTCCAGGATTTCAACCATCAACATTCCAACTTTCATTTAGATCCCTTAACCGTTTCGGCGTGCATGTAGTCGTATAACAAACATCCATCTCAACTTTCGTATTTTTAATATTCATAAGTTTAATAAGATATGTATTATGTATTGAGCATAGTCACACTGAAAGGGTTAATCAAGAAACGTCGAAATAATTTTATACCATACTAAATTGGAATTAAACAGAAATGCTTTATTTTCGTTGTACTCGTATGTACACAGATAAGATAGATTTTTTGCAGAGACTCCCAATCCATTTCATGTTATTTGTTTTACAAAGATCATTAAGGAAATATACTCTTTAATATCCCAAGAGTAAAAATGGTGCAATTAGCGATTCCCGACACCGGCTAATCCTTTCACCAAGGTGGCAATCACAAGTATCCCTTCCTCTAAAGCCACCTTTTGCGTATCTCGATTAACCTTGAATTAAATAGGAACTATAAAATGGCGAAGTGTAGCAACACAACAGTGTAGTTAATTAGAAGACTAATCAGACTTAATTGTAACGCAGTGAAAGTGAATAGGTAACTGCTAGGCAAGCCGACTTCAAAGTGAGTATTAAATATTATAACACTCTAATATTTCAACATATCCCCGATACATTCTCATCTAATCATATTCTCCACGACACTATTACTCCACGGTATTTTTTTTTCTTTTTCCACTATTCAAGTTTATATTCCAAAACGTGGGTCAGTCATATAGCATACATGATATTAAAGTCGAAAGCTATTAAAAAGTAAGCCACATATATGGAATAGAAAGGTACACCCAACCGCATGTGGAAATAAGTAAAAAGGATGATGTAATAAGCTGTGACTTTGTGAAAAAAATCCAATTCCAAATAATGATGTGTTTAAAACCGTTATTATTGTTTATCAATCTGTGAACATTTTGGAATGTAAGGACTAAAAAGACATTACTCTTGCTTCGAATAATCGAAATGGCGAAATTAATAGTGAATCCTACACAATCTACCTTATTGTTTGTACATAGATTGTCAAACAATAAGATATTTTATTCCGAAATATTTAAACGTCTTCATTTACAAATGTTTATTAAATCGATCATAAGCGTAAACATTAACCACTTATGGAATTAATATAGTAATCTGAACAAAATAAAGGCGTGTTAAACTAAGGTTTAAGTCATTTTCTATGAATGACTATGTTTTTTTTTTCCTTGCTTCCAATTCATAAGCTTGTCGACAGTTACTCTACTTAACCTTGTTAGCTTTACAGCAGTAACATTGCTACCGGGGTCGCGGGAATGTTCTTACGAGATACTGTGCCCACGAAACGCATTGGCGATAGAAGAGTGTGGGTTTGTATTTAGTAATAATCTGACACTCCCTTCATCTATATACAGAATGGAAAGTATCATTAAATATTTTTTCAACCGATGAAAAGGGGGGTGTAGAAATTACTAACAAAACTAAACAATTTTAATAAATTATAAATAATACAAATAAATAAAATGGCTCCGGTCAAACACTGACAAATATTTAAAAAAATCTATACCATAATACTAACAAGGTAGAATAGACGAATAAAAAATATTAGTCACTTCTAAACATAACACACATAACATACTCATACCGTGTTGGGGCTTTATCAGTTCCGTCAAAATTAACCTTAGCAACTTGATGAAAAAACTAATTCTATGATATGCCTACGACATACATACCATTAGAGTAATTTGTAAATACCCACTTCACTTACTTTATTGTAATGAAAGAAAATATTAAGTGAGGTGACGAGAAATGTCGATTTAATAGTATCTTGGGTGTGCTTGGGTGGTTATTTAAATAAAAAAAGAAGGAATAAAAAGAAGAAAAGAGTAGAAAATAAAATGTATCCATTTCGAAACAACGTAATAAACTACCATGTAAACTATATTACAAACAATAAGATCGATAAAGACTTGCAGTCAATGTTATTTCCTTTAAATTTAATGCAATATATCATGTTCTGTCCTAAATATCGCATCAAGAACGATGTTATTACTCCGAATAGTATCATCTCCAATCTTGTTTTGATGATTATTACACTGTTATTTGTAGTTTTGTTCTTGAGCAGCACCTATGCAGCGAACCTGAATATACTAAAAGAAGAGAATTACTCATATATTCAATTCGCTATTATCTTGTATGCTATCTTCTATTCTTTTGGTTTCATCACAAATTTTGTGACCGGAATAATTCACACGAAAAACAACGTTCAATTTGTTTTAACATTTCAAAAAGTACACAGATTTTTGAAAAAAGAACCCAATCTTCAAACTCCCAACAACTTCATTACTTGGAATTGGATACTTATATTTTTGGCTGTGAACTTTTATATTTCTATATTCACTTATTTAAATGCAAAACTTGGTACAAGTCTTTACGAGATTACTGGCTGCTACTTTTTGGTTATTTTCGATTTAAATGTTGTTTATGGCACGCGAATCGTAAAATTGTTGGAAAGTAAGGTTACACAATGGATTTCACTAGTTTTAAAATATCATGACGCGTGTTCTCACGAAGAAAACTTTTGTACAAAAGCGTTTAAAGCATTCGGTAATATAATAGAGAGTTATAATATGTATGAAGTTTGTTTTCAAAATTATGTAAGACTCTTAATAAATATTATGCCTAGTGAAATAAATAAAATATTGCAGGAACAAACAAATTAGTAAAAGTTTGAAATTTTTCAGATACTAATTTACATTTTAGATACTGTTTTCTTTTTGTCAGACTTTGCAACGCTAACAGGAATGACAACAATAGGTATGAATACACGGAATAATGTGAGTATTTGTGATAGTTTTGTATGTAAGCATAAGCAATTAATTAGCCAAAAACGTTATCAGTGCAGAGAGAGTAGCTTGCTTGCTAGCTTGTAATGTTTCCTAGTTTTATTAACGAAGCGGGGACCTAGTGACCTTTATTACAGGTATTGCTATAATACAGGTATATCCCTACCATGGGCACCAGTCTCTTAACAATTTGTAAACATAGCATTGTATTAACAGCTTGCATGATTGTTTATAAGTTTGTGGAGAGAAAAATAAATGTATATTATTATTTCTCTATGTATGGAGG
Organism: Tholera decimalis; assembly: GCA_943138885.2. Classification (NCBI taxonomy): domain Eukaryota; kingdom Metazoa; phylum Arthropoda; class Insecta; order Lepidoptera; family Noctuidae; genus Tholera; species Tholera decimalis. Next base: position 6,537,846 of record OW964570.2, on the reverse strand, counting down.
AAGTGGAGTGAGTGCATTCCACCGTGCAGACCTACTTATAGGTGCACTTAATGCATATGTGTATTTGCAGGTGGAAGAGCGATGCTGCATATTATTACATGCAAGCATTTACATTATATTTTTGGCAGAATCAACTTTAAATATTAATTTACTATGGGAGGAACTCATGGTTGATCTTTAGGGTTAAGTAACGCTTGCCGTGATCAGTCCGTGGATAGATGACCATCTAAACATATTGAGTTTCGTCCGTGCCTTGGAAAGCACGTTAATAAATAAGCCTTTGGTCACAGCTGTTATTTGTACCTTTTTGACAGTCGTTACAGGTAGTCAGAAGCCATAAAATCTGACGGTAGGTGTATCGTGTTATCCAGGTACTAGGGCGTGGAGGTCAAAAAGACAGTTGCGCCATACAAAGTTATGGTTCTCTACTGCATCTGGTTACACTGGAAGCCTACCTGACAATTTTCACTGTAACAAATTTGGTACGTACAAAGTTTTAACATTGATATCCTTTAAAAAAGTTGAATGTTTGCGGAAAATAGGGATGATGACTTCTACGCGATTATAAGAAAAGCACCATCTGCACTTGTCAAATGTTTTTTTTTTAATATTCTTGCTACAAAAATTATACCTTATATAATTTTTAATTATTCTATAGAATAAATATTATATACAATTTAAAATATATAAAATAATAAATCCTGTTATCCTGAATTATTTCTGTTTTTGTTTAAGTGTTAGAGGATATCTCTTAAGTCAGTATGCCTTTTGGCAAAGCCCGCCACTAACATTTTCCACTGATCTCTATCCCGGGCCACCCTTCTCCAATGAGGACCTGCTGTGAGCTCGTCCCCCATCTCCTTATTTGTATCCTTCTGCTCCTTTTGTTTTTATTGTACCAATTTCTAGGGTAGCAATCTGAGATTCTTTGGCTCCATTTCTCTATACTAGACCTGATCATGTGGCTTGTCCACCTCCACTTTTGTTAGTAAATTCCGGTCAAAATTTCCTGTGGCACTGGTTTTTTCTCTAATTTATTTGTGCCTTAGATGCTCTGTTTTACATATTACCGACATGCTCCTTTCCGTGGCTCGTTGACAATAATTAATATGATTTGTGTGTTCTGTTGTGAGTGCCCGTGTTTTGCATCCATATGTAATACAGGGCAGTATACAGGTGTTGAAGATTTTTCTGTTTGAAGCAATTCCCAAATCTCTGGACTTCGTGATTTTTTTTAGTTACCAGCATTTTCGCCACCCACAGGCTATCCTATTAACATATTCAAATGCTTTTGCGTCTACAACTGTAATTTTATAACATATAAGTACAATTTGTTATTTTTATATGGGGTGGTTCCTGAAATAAACTATTCTATTATATTCTCTTCTATTCGTTTAGATGTCTATCCTTTTTGTTGCAGAGTGATGCAACTTTAATGCTCCTGTCAATTTTTAGTTGGTTGATGAAAGATATCTTGTGGCTAACTATGCTGGTGCATCAACTCGAGAAATTTTACTTGGCTATTCAAAATATCCAAGATACTTGTGCACTTATTTTGAGGTCAAATTGCTCAGGTAATTTTGTTGAATTTTATATTGACTTTTATTTGTAATATATTGATCTTCAAGGTCTAGTAACGCTTGCCGAGATCGGTCTGTGCATGAGTGATTATCTAAACATATTGCGACTCCTCCGCGCCTCGGAAGCATGTCAAGCCGTTGGTCCCGGCTGTCATTTGTGAATCTTTGACAGTCATTACGGGTAGTCAGAAGCCAGAAAATCTGACGCTGGTCTTGCCACCCAAATTATAAACCAAACCCAGTTTTTATTTTTCGGGGGTCAGATAAGCAGTTGCTCCAAGTGAAATACTAATATTTAGCTGCAAAGACAAATAAAGGCAAAGCTGATGATGATATTTAAAGGCGGCCCTCAATATGCCATGGAAAACTTCTCGCCATTATCAAAGGAAGACGGTTCCGACGGACCTCAAAGAAAGTCCTGAGTCGTCATGTTCCACGCACGCCTCAAAGAGCAGTCAGCAACAATTACAGGGTCCGATAAGATCCATGCCTGTCAGGGTTGCGGGAATATTTCAAAGCGATACCGTGGTCCTGGAATGCAAGGCCAACTGAAGGAACAAGTTGGAATTTTTATTCAGTAAGAGTCCGATACTCCCTTCCGCTGCACCCAGAGAGCGAGGGGTTATTTGATGATTTTCCCACTGAAAAAAAAGAAAAATTTAAATATGTATATTCTGCCACCCTTGGGCGCATGATACTTGCGCTTGACACAAAACGTTTACTTCCATTCATTAACCTTCAAGCTATAAATATCTTATATCTTCTTTTTAATGCGAAAATCAGCGAAATCTATGTCTATTTGTTATGCTCTTAAACCACTGAACCAATTTTGATACATAGATGTGTAGATTGATTGCAGGAAAAAACTAAAACAAAGGATGCTTTTTAATAATTTCTGCGATACCCTGGAATTTAGATAATGCAATATATTATTTATTCAGTACAACATAATGTTTTCGACATAATTTCATACATTTCACTCTTTGACAGCTGAGATGAAAGTACTCTGCAAGAACGTTCTACGCTTACGTCGAGCATCGTTCAACAAGATACGTGTGTGTGGCCTGTTCTACATAGACATTGCGTTACAGTTAAGTCTGATGAGCTTTGTTGCTCAGTATACTATTGTTTTGTTACAGTTTAAATTTTTGTAATTACATCTTCAAAAAATTAAATATTGAATTTTATTTTCTTAAATTAATTTACTTACATTATTACATTTTCCTTTCGCTCTACCCAGAGCAAGAGGAGAGCCAGACTCCAACTGACTAAAAACCAACAAGGAGGGTTGGTTTCTTCAGTTGTTCTTGCGGTCCGAAGCCGCGGTATCTCGTTATAACATTACCGGAACCCCGGATATTTATCAGCCTAGCCATTTAAAGAGCCTGAAAGTTTATCTATGCATGACCCCAATACAGGTAAGGATAATCAGCGACTATGTAGTTTTCATCATTGTTACTTGGGCAAGTAGGTACCAGCCTCAAATTTATTAAATGTTAAGTTCAGTTTTAATTTTTTTTTTTCATATACTTATTAAATTAAATGAGTAAATGACTCTTTTTCAAATTGGTTAAAAAAATACTTTGAATCGTATTTTTTTGCAGAAAAAAATTAACTAGATTAGGCGAGTATTTCCTAACAGAATTCCTTGAGAAGACAAGTCAAAGTTTTAAGTCCATACAATGTACTGGTCAAATAATATGAGAACCTTGTGGGCTCTTTTGAATTATAATACATTGTACTTACGTGAAAAATAAAGTAATAAAGACAGACGAAATAATGATATATTTAAAAACTCACACCACAGATCCGCTTTAATAAATATTTAATGCAAAACATAGGTAACCTTAACTTACTCATACTACTAGGTGGTTTATAATACAGGTGCGATAAACGACTTTTAGATCGTAAGTTGAAACCTGAGCAGGCACATTATCATGTTTAGACATTTGTTTCTCATTTTTCTATTAAATTCTCAGGCGAAGTAAAGTAAGATCACCTTTTTTGCTAAAAGAGCAAGAAATTGCCAGCTGCCGATTTTAATATCGCATCTACTTTAGTTTAACCTTAAGCATAAGTTTAACCACATAATTTATCTTGAATCTTCTATATCAGATTATCTCTAGAACTTCTTGACTTAGCATGAATAGCATATTAGTTCCGCGTCACGCAAGTTAATTCCTATTTCCAATAGGTGTTGATTTATTGGAAAACACAATTTATATGTCAGATGTTATCTTTTATAAAAACCATGTATCTTACTAGTTGTGTTCGGCGATGTAATTATCGTGGAAATTTCTTTCATTGTTCCAGGATGAAAGACAGCCTTTGTTAGGACATAGGCTGCTTTTGGAATAGTTTCTAGATTATAATTTACCTCCGTTCTAACTTCCTCCAGATTTGTCCAGCCATTGTAGTATAATGCAGTAACAAATATCTATCCATACGTATCTAAACTTTCACAGTCTAGGCTTTGCTCGTGTGGGAGGTTTTTCCCACGTTATAAAAAGTAGATGCTATAGATATATAGATAGGAATATCATTCCAGGATTTCAACCATCAACATTCCAACTTTCATTTAGATCCGTTAACTGTTTCGTCGTGAATGTACCTACTCGTATAACAAACATCCATCTCAACTTTCGTATTTTAAACATTCATAAGTTTGATAAGATATGAAGTATGTCTTGAGCATAGTCACACTGAAAGGGTTAATCAAGATACGACGAAATAATTTTATACCAAATTAAATTGGAATTAAACAGAAATGCTTTATTTTCGTTGTACTTGTATGTACACAGATAAGATGGATTTTTTGCAGAGACTCCCAATCCATTTCATGTTATTTGTTTTATAAAGATCATTAAGAAAATATACTCCTTAATATTTTAAGAGTAAATTTAATGTGCACCATTAAATTAACTTTTTAGTTTTTTAGTTTACTTTTTAGTTAGCGATTCCCGACATCGACTAATCCTTTCACCAAGGTGGCAATCACAAGTCCTCCTTCGTCTAAAGCCGCCTTGTGCGTAGTCTCGAATAACATTGAATTAAATAGGAACTACAAAATGGCGAACTGTAGCAACGCAACAGTAATAATATAATATTATATATAATATAATCTACAACTTTTCACACAACGCCATCTAGTCCCTAACTAAGCAGAGCTTGTGGTATGGGTACTAGACAACTGATAAACATACATATATATTTCTAAATACATACATATTATAGATAAATTACACCCAGACAAAGAACAAATGACCGTGCTCATCACACAAACATTTGTCCTAGGTGGGAATCCACGACCTTGCGCATAGCAGTCAGGGCCACTGACCACTATACCAACAGGCCTGTCATAACAGTGTAGTTAGTTAGAAGACTAATGGCTATTTCTATAATTTCGTGCAAAACACGTGTTGGAAGGAATAAAAAATAAACTGAATAAGCCTAAGGTCTCAAATATTTTTGTATGATAGGTATGTTACATACGTATATGTGCCACAGGGAAATAATAACGTCAGGTACTTAATAAAGGAGATATATATAAAATATATGCTTAAATATTTTACCTTTACTTATCTTTTTTGATTACCATTACTGGTCAGATATCGAATTTTGATACTTTTAAGCAAATAACACGAAAATTTGGTCGATTACAGAGTATTACTATTTTTCAATGTATAAAATAACTATCAAGCTATAATAGTTATATAATTAAAAATCATTTACGACTGTTATTTAGTTTAGCTTTAATTAAATAATTTTGACCAAAAAAAAAATATTCATTACCATCAATTAAACTTGAAGTAAAGAAATCATCCTGTACGAACTTACTAGCGCTGTCCCCTGCCCCCGTTCCTTTTTGCGCATTGCTCGTTTAGTCGAGCAGTGAACGAGAACAGAGCCAGACGTTTGCGGTGTTTTGAAAAAACAACGACGAAGACGAGATTATTAGACGTGGTAAGTTTTTTCCATTAGGGATATTTTTGCATGAAGAGTAATTGATTTTTTATTTTGGTAGATGTTAATATGATAACCTTTGGGTTTATATAGTGTTTTGATCATTATACTTAACATTTTAAAGTTATATATGGAGAAATCTATACTAATATTATAAAGCGGAAAAGTTTGTTTGTTTGCTTGAACGCGCTAATCTTCGAAAGTAGTAAGTGGATTTGGATGCAATTTGGTATGGAAGTAGCTTGAAGCTTGAGTAAGGTTATAGGCTACTTTTTACGGGACTGCAAAAAAGGAGAGTTATGTTTTTACCGTGATAGAATCCACGGGAGCGAAGCCCCGCGTGAGTACTAGTTTTAAATAAAGTGCCATTGTATCATTACCATTCCTTTCATTACCATAATTTACCATCAGCTATTTGGAAAATGGTAATGGTCATAACATGATGGTAATGAAGATTAGTGTAACAACAGATTTTACCTGTACATAGTTTAATTGTTTTTTTTTTTCTCTATAATCGTGTTAGAATAATTCGTATGACCATATAAAATACGTATTTTATTGCTGGTGGCAATGGAAATATTTCCGTAATACATGTACATACATGTATATGTATCAGACTCCTGAAAATGTGCCCAGTAAACGGTAACAAGCTCGCCCCTGTTACTAAGAATTTCCTATAAATAAAACCCATTAACATTTTACCCGACCCGGGAATCGAACCCAAGATCTCTTAATCCGCCGCGTCATTTTATATCGCAGGACCAGCGAGGCAGTTAATATTTTTATAGTCATTATTATGATTTACAGATCAGAATATGGCTACAACAAAGTCGAAAAAATCTCGTGAAGAAAAGTTAGTTGAAGGAAAATTATGTATAAGAAAAAAGTATGAAGAAATTAAAAATGATCCAGAAAAATATGCAATTCAAAAAGAAAAAGAAAGGTTGAGGTAGCAAAAGCGAAAAGAGCAAAGAGCAGAAGTGAAAAATAAGTTATTATTTGGTGTGTTAGTTTGCAGAAATTTATCCAAAGGGTTTAGTGGCCTTATGAAGAAATAAAAACGTGTATTCAGCGACATTGTAGTAGGGAATAGGGATAACTTCAAGAAATACAAAATATTGGGAAAGGCTAATAACTTTACAGTACGAACCAAGGCTCAAATTCAACATTCAAAAGATCATTCTAAATTGGATATTAAACAACAAATTGAAGATTTTTTTTAAGACGATGATAACACAAAGGTATCCCCTAGAAAAAATGAATTTATATCTCGAAATGGAGTTAGAAAGCACAAAAGATATTTAAATGATACTCTAACTAATCTATATAAAATGTTTTTAACTATTCAGAACACTAACATAGGATATTCCACCTTTTGCAAGTATCACCCATTTTGGATACTGCATCCAAAAGAGTCTGATCGGAATACCTATGCGTGTAAAGTACACGTGAATGTTGATTTATTAGTGAAGAGCCTAAATAAAAATAAAATAATCAAAGAGGCAAATGGAACTGCTTTGCTGCAAAGTTTATGCTGTGACGCTTACAGTGAAAGATGCTTAAACCGAACTTGTGAGTGTAGCGACAGAAGAGCTCTAAATTTTGAAGAGTTTAATGAAGGCAAGATAGATTTTCATGAGTGGTGCACAAAGAAAGAAAATTATGTAACAAAAGGAAAAGAAAAAGTTATGATTGTAAACGCAAAGAGAAAAGTAACAGATTATCCTAAAAATACTATAGAAAAGCTGCAAAAGTCATTATAGCCATATTTTAAACATTGTGCTAACATTGTTGTTCCGTATAGACACTTAAAATCATTGAAGGCAACATTATCTACCATGGAGGCTGTAGTACATATCGATTTTTCTGAAAATTATTCAATTCAGTTTAATGAAGAAATCCAAAGTTTTCATTTTGGTGGAAGCAGGACACAAATAAAATTACACGCTGCAGTTGTTTATATAATTGATCAAGAAACCGGAATTTTGAAACCATATAGTGCTTGCAGTATTAGTGAATGTAATAAACATGATGCAAGGGCTATATGAGCTCATCTGTTACCACTACTTGGAAATATCCAAGAAATTGCGCCGCTAAGTGATACAATACATTTCATATCAGATAGCTTATCAAGCCAATATAGGAACGGATTCATGTTTTACGTCATTAGTCAACTGCATCAAAATTTTCCTGAGCTCCAATCCATTACTTGGAACTTTTTAGAAGCGGGACATGGCAAGGGAGCACCGGATGGAGTTGAGGCAGTTTTGAAGAGGACTGCTGATCAAATTGTGTGACTGGGCAAAGATATTGGCAGCCTTCAAGAATTTTGGACACGTGTTGGCAGCAAAGTCAAAAACCTTAAGTTACTTTCTGTCTCAGAACCTGACATTACAGAAAAAGAAATCCCTTCCGAGGTCCAAACATTACGTGGAACAATGTCAGTTCATCAAGTTCTCTGGTCACCTAACAGCCCCATGACCGTCAGAAAGCTTAGCTGCTACTTCTGTGAAAATAGACACATATGCTCTCACGGGTACCATCTTGGATTTATAGACATGCCAAGGTCTGTCCTGGGCAATTCTACAATTCATGTAGAAGACGACATTTTAGACATAAATACCACAGGAAGCTTTTTTAGAGATATAGCAAATGTTTATGTAGAACCCTGTAACATATCACACCAGTCTCAACGGCCGAAGCCTTTAAGCAGCTTGGATGTCAGTGTAACTCCTTACATAAAATGTTCTTCAAGTAATGTTAATCCAAATAAAGCTATTACAGTGCTTTCAGATATAAAACTACATTTGTCTAACAAGGCTTTTATTGACAAAAAGCCGAAACTAAATACGACAAAAGATCAAAAAGATTTTCAAATCAAATCAAATCAAAACATTTATTTGCATAACACAGGTTGACAAGATGTTACATTCTATTTTATATTAGTGTATCACTATATTATAACCTCAAGAGGTGTGCAAATGTTGGTACAGTTATCTTTTTATTAATGCTAGTTACATCTATTTTTTATCGATACAATATATTAAGTAATGCCATGCAATTATATTATGTCAGAATAACAGTCATATTATTAATGATAAATTAAATGATGTCAGTAGGTACATAAAAACTTGGTTGCATTCAATAAAATTAAGTAGTCAGGATTAGATTGTCAAAAGCTTATCACCTAAAAATTCTTTAACACTATAGTAACATTTACTAGTAAGAAAGTTACGTAATTTAGTTTTAAATTTAAGAAATGGCATTTTTTTATTTCGTCTGGTAGTTTATTGTAGACTACGGACGCCATACAAATAATACTTTTGTTGACTAGCGCCATTTTCCCATACGGTATTTTTAATTCTAACCTTTTTGTGTCTCGTAATTTCCTATATTGGCTTTTAAAAGCAGTCTTATAGAAATTGGGGTTAGATTTGACAAATAAACAAAGTTCGTAAATGTATAACGAAGGCAATGTTAATATTTTTAATGTTTTAAAATGCGGTTGACAACTGGTTGTACTATCTAGATAACACATGGTTCTGATGCATTTCTTTTGAGCCTTAAATGCGTATTACTTATTCACCGAATTACCCCAAAATATTATTCCATATCTTAGAATAGGTGCTACAAGGCCGTGATAGGCAGTCAAAACAGTTTCTTTATTTACAATTTTAGAGAGTTTGTAAAGGGCAAAAGAGGATTTATTTACTTTCTTACATATATGATATATATGTGTTTTCCATGATAGTTTATCGTCAATAATTAGTCCTAGGAATTTTGTGTCTCTAACAGCGTGTATTGTGGTGCCTTGGTAAGTAACATTTATATTTATGGGTGATATTCTTTGGTGAAAGTGTAAAATTTTAGTTTTATCCATATTTATTTTAAGATTGTTTTGTAACAACCATTGAATAATTGTATGTAATGTTTGATTAACCTTTTCTTCATAATTATTATGATCGTCACACTTTATCATTACTGTGCTGTCATCTGCAAAGAACAATAAGGGGCCTAAGACGCTGCCTTGTGGGACTCCACATTTTATAATTCTAGGTTTTGATCTGTATTCTACTTCAACTCGTTTTTTCTGGCATATTTGTGTAATCTCTGTGACTTGTTTTCTATTAAGTAGATATGAAGAAATGAGGTCTAATGCTTTGCCTCTTACGCCGTACATACTTAGTTTGTCAATTAGAATCTTATGGTCAATACGGTCAAAAGATTTACTCATCCATAAAGATGGCACATATTGGATTTCTTTTGTCCATATCTGTCAGAATATTTTTAAGAAAGTCAAAAATAGCTAAATTTATTGATTTGCCCTTGCGAAACCCTTTCTGTTCATCAATTAACCCGTGAGAAGGCGCGCTATGAGCAATTTGCTCACACAAAAATTTAAAGCAAAATTTTTTGGCGATACCGACGCCCTAACGTCTCAAGCGCCTAGGTACCTTCCTAACTATTCATCCCCTCCCCCGTGACGCAACTCTCGTGCCGGCCAGTTCTGTTGGGACCATGCAGTTAAGTGTTTGTGGAGTCCGCGTACCATCATGCGGTAATTTGCTCATCACGCGCCCATCCGTGTAAGTATTTATTTTTCCAATTAAAAAAGTATAATTGTATTTTCTAGATTATATTATTTTATTTATTTATATTAAATTGGTTAATTATTACGTAAATACTCTAAAGTAATAGTTTAATAATAATATTTTTTGTTTTTAGCTACAACACACATGTAAAATGGGTGACCGACGTCAAGCACAAATTTGTTCGTGGCTTTGTATTTTCTAGATTATATTATTTTATTTATTTATATTAAATTGGTTAATTATTACGTAAATACTCTAAAGTAATATTTTAATAATAATATTTTTTGTTTTTAGCTACAACACACATGTAAAATGGGTGACCGACGTCAAGCACAAATTTGTTCGTGGCTGGAAGAGGATTCTGGTGATGAAGAATTGGATGCGGATCTTGAGAATGTAGAACAACATCGTGTTGACACCATAGAAAGCGATACAACCATCATTTGTAGTCCTCATGCAACAGATACAGAGCAATCCTCGGATGAAGTAATATACAAAGCTAATACCAAAACTTTGATTGAAAGACGTACATTCCTAAAAGAAGTGGCGCTTGAGCTGGTAAAACCTCATATTTCACGCCGAATTTGCATGGAGAACATATTGTCAGATCTCAAGTTTCTAATGAAGCGATTTGTGTCGGCTCCTAGACCTATTTCAAAAAAAGCTTGGACTTTGTGCAAGCAATTACTCTGCACCGAACATATCACATATATATGTTTAATGTGTTTCGAGAGGCAAAGTTGTCCAGATCTCATAGAAGAGTAATTGTTTTAAGTTTTTGCTATGTAAGATTTTTTATTGTGATTTATATGAAGACTGTCATAATTAGAAAATAAGAATCAGTTGATTTGTTATTTGTTTTAGAAGTTGCATTTATGTTTCATAGTTTTAAAAAAAAATACTTATTTTCTTACTTATTAAACCTTGTTTTATTCATATAAATCCACTATAAGTCAGTAAGTACTTTAAAAGTAGAAATATGAGCATTTAAAGTAGTGTGAGCAATTTGCTCGCGCGCGCCTTTCCATGTAAAAAACAGAGGCGCGCCTTCTCACGGGTTAAAATGTTATATTTTTCAAGATAACTGTACAGTCGAGTATATATAATTTTTTGAAATACCTTTGACAATATGGGGATCAATGCTATCGGTCTATAGTTGCTCATATTTTTTTATCATCTTTTTTGTGGAGTGGTATGACAATAGAAGTCTTAAGTTTTTCAGGGTTTATTCCATTAGAAATGCCTAAGTTTATTATATGGCTTAAGTGCCGAGCAATCGGAAGTGAGACATACTTTAGTACTTTAGTGCAAATACCATCGTCACCCACGCTGTGAGTATTTTTAAGTTGTCTTATTTCTCTATCTACTTCTGCGGTCTTTGAAGGTCTAAGAAAAATTGAATTTACGCTATTGTTTATGTGGCAAGAGAACATCATCTTTTTATTTTTTAAATTGTGTGTGCTGTCCGATTCCGTTACTTGGTCAACAAAGAAATCATTGAAATGATTTTCAATAGCTGTAGGTTCTCTGATTTTTATATTATTATGCAGTATTTCTGTAATGGGTTCCTTAGGAAAGTTATATTTAGATTTGTTGATAAGAGACCACGAGGCTTTAGATTTGTTCTGTGCTGTACTTATGTGGTAGTTATTTTGAGACTTTTGAGTTAATGATATAATTTTTTTAAACTTAGTAGCATATTGCTTAAAAATATGTTTATTTTTCCTTGTAGGATTAGTCCTATATTGCCATAATAATTTTCTTTACATTTTACTACAAATTTTAATTCCTTTAGATATCCATTTTGACTTCTTATTTAGCGTACGTGTTATTACTTTGTAAGGGAAACATAAATTATAGAAACAAAGAAACTGATTTAGAAAAGTATCGTTAGCCTTATTAGCGTTCTCTGTCTGGTATATATCAGAGAAAGTCAAACTAGTCATGCAGTCCTTGAATTTTTTAAGGTTTTCCGTACTGTAACCACGTCTTCTTATACGCCAATTCTTTATCTCGCACGATTTTTTGACCGGGCAGTGTATGAGTTGCGCTGTATGATCCGATAGTGCAAATTCGATAACTTCACTTTTACATCGATGAATATTATGTGCAAAGTTATCAAGACAAGTGTCACTGCTAAGTCTAGTCGGTTCTCGGATTTCTAGTTTTAGGTTATGACTATTGAGAATATTTTCAAAATCGATAGTTTGTCGATTTCTTTTTAAAATATTAATGTTAAAGTTCCCACATAGAACAACTTTCTTATTAGTTTTGTCACATATATTGCGCAACAAGGTTTCTAAACTATTGTAAAACGTATTTATACATGAATTTGGTACTCTATATATGCAAGCCACTATGAGTCCATGCTGACTTAGTTCTATAATGCTACGTTCAATAATACCACTAATTGAACAAGTAGTTTTCAAAACAGTATATTGATGACCAATTCGAGTAAGTATACAAGCACCTCCCCTCTTTACATCTCTTGAAAAGCTTGTTGCTAAGCGAAAGTTAGGAATATCAAGTGTGCTTTCTTGGTCTGGTGTCATAAAATGTTCAGTTATACATATTACATCTATAGGTTTATTTTTTCGAGCTTGTTCTTCTAAATGTACAACCAAAATATCAGATTTGTTGATGAGCCCTGATATGTTTTGGTGTAAGATACGTATATTATTATAAAAGAAAAAACTGCGTGTTCTCACCATAATCTGGGTCACTAGACAGGTCAGGAAATAATTCTAAGTCAGCCTTAATTCTATTCATTATGTTTCTAAATATACATTGTGTTCCAGTTTTCTTTAATTTACCTGATTTATATGAAAACATATCATATGTGAGATCATAATTAGAGTCAAAAAAGTATGCATACTCATGATTACGAATGTCCAAGCAGAGAAGATTGTAGAACATTTCAACCCTATAATTGTATATGAGTGCCCCCCGTACGTACGTAGGTGTACATATTATTATGTTAGTGTGGGCTACCCGCATTAAGCTTTCTCTAATTACTTTTACTAAATCTATGTAGTTTTCTTTGTCTTTTATGTCAGTCTCTCCTAATAAAATTATATTATAATAATCACTTAAAGTAAAATATCTTAATTTTGAATGTATACCAGCCAAAAGTTGTTTGATACTACAGCCTGGTGAAGAATAACTACAAAATTGAAAGTCTGTAGCAAAGTTTTCTTCTATTTCTTGTAGACTGCCTTTTTGTTTACTATTACTAATAACACATGATTTTCTTAGCTTGTTTTTTTTGTGGATATCTTCTCCAGTGTTAGCCGATCTCTTAGGAAGTACAATTTACATCTCTGGCTCTGTGTTTTCTTTCGGGGGTAGTGAGAGGGATGTAGTGTCTCTGGGTGGCTTTTTGGATGTTTGCTTCTGGTTCTTTGGAATAGGTGCACTATTTGAGTTTTTGTCCAATTGTCCTGTGCCTAATTTTATTGACGTCTGGCTAATTGAATTGCATGTTTGTGTTTCCTTATTCGCTGATTATTTTAACTTCATGAAACAGGAAGTATTTTTCACTGGCGTGGATGTCAGACTGACCAACTTCGTCTTCTTTTGTATTCTACGTTTAGCGTCTGGAGTGCTGCACTTGACTTCTCCTGAATTTACTTTTTTGTATAGTTCTATGATTTTATTACATTTATCGAGCACGAATTAGGGCATAGTAATGATCAGACAGAAAATTTGAACAAACAAAGGCAGTTACGAATGACTCATGTGATTCGATTTTTTCACTGTCACTAACACTTAGTCACATTGTTTTGATTGATAGTTTTTTAAGTTGAGAATTTTATCTCTGGTGGTACCCATTAAAAAGGAAAATTGAAAAAAGACATAAAAAGACCAGTGAATAGGACAGTGGTGAGAAGCTTTTTCGATGACTCTTCAGATAAAGATGAACTTCAGACTAACGCAGAACGCAAGCAAAGATAGGATGAATATGAAGATAAACGCGATATAATAATACAAGCTAAGGAGAATATAAATTATAATTGTAGTGATTCATCTAATGATAACATATTCTGAGCTCAAAGTTGCTGTGATGATAATAATTTAAAACTGTGATTAACGTTTCTATTAGTTTTTATGTTTAATAAGTAAATCTAAGTGAGACTGCCATTTACTTTTGAGACTGAGTAATTAATAATGTGGAGTTTAATTATATATAGCTTTTAGGTTCTCATAATTAACAAAAAAAGTTTTGGAAGTTGTTTTGTTATATTGTTGATTAGTTCTATTATGTCAGTAAAACTCAATTTAGTATTCAATTTTTATAAAAATAAAACACGAATTTAAATTCCTTTTTTTTTCATTTACGTTCTCATTACCATTAGCATTTTCTCATTACCATTATCCCTAATATCATAACCAAATTTCTTATCTCATTACCATACGTACGAAAAAAATTATAAAGCACATATCTTTGTCAATTTTGCGTATAATTCAGTGATACGCATATAGCAAGTTTATTTTTCAAAAAAAATTAAAAAAAACCTATATTTTTCTCGTAAATTCTTTTAATATGCACGAAACGCGAGAACTACCCTAATCAAACTAAATTGTAACGCAGTGAGATCGAATAGGTTACTGCTAGGCAAGCCGACTTCAAAGGGAGTATGCAAATAGTACACTTTGTATGGTAGAGTAGGATTTTGCACATTTATAGATCAACATTGTTTGGCAACCCAAAGTCTTCATCAACCAAAGGATCATGTTCGTTGCACAGATATAGTTATCCTGTAATGAGATAATCAAATTATAAATTAAACATGGCATTATTGGTAAAACAAAAAATATCTCTACCGGCTTGCAAAGGCACTGCAAAGCTTAATAGTTCGCAAACGGGACACTGAATCGGAAATTTGCTTCATCACACTCCCATTATTTTTGAACGACCTATCCAACGATACCACACACTATTGGGTAAACGAGACAAAAAATCTCTTTACGTGTAGGGAGGGTATCCCAAAAATACCTTTTTTCATAATTTTATTTTACCACTTTGACGAAATGATTAATATGTATATCCATACAAAATTTCTGCATTCTAGTACCAATAGTTTATGAGCTAAGCCGCGGTCAGACAGACGGCCAAAGTGAAACTATAAGAGTTCCTAGTCGACTACAAAACCCTAAAAATTGGTTATATCATCAACACTTTTGCACATTATTTTTTCATAAATTGAAATAAGATAAGGGCGATTACCGAGTAGAAACACCAAAACAAACTCAGAGCTGAAAATCTGTTTTGAATTCTGTACAATGTCAAATCAATATGAGAACCATGTAAGTTAATTTATGAGGTCATTTTTGAGAAAGAAGCTCACAGATTTAAATAAACTTGTCCAGAATCTCAGCATCAGTCTTGTGCAAGCATTTGTCAGGTATCGTGTAGCTTAACTTAAAATTATAAGAAGTTCAATGATGAGTTAATGTTAGTGAATGAATATTTCTAAAAGTAAAAATAAATAAATTTTTCACTTACCTATCATAAACATGTCCATTTTAAAGAAGTCAATTATCATTCGGATTTTCAGGAGACTATAAATAACTGCCTCTATGCTATAATAAAGTATCTGTAAATACAAAACTCAATTCATTTATTCACATTTTACCAACAGATGTTTCAGGTAAGTAGAGAATAAACAACACTGTACATCTAATTGCAGGTAAACACTGCATGCTTCGCGATTTACAGGTAAGAAAGAAAAATAAAAAGTTTGGTTATTAATACCTTACAAATGAGATTGGCGTTTTATCTCACTGGTATAGCATTGATCGTCATTAAAAATACAACTAACGCTATAACGGCTGGGAGACAGGCCTCCTCTCTATGAATGGGAATGGGACGCTCAACGCCAGCCCAGTGCCATTGATTGACGTCACATATTATTTTGGACCTATGACATGCCAGTTTTCTCAAGATGTTTTCCTTGATCGTTTTGAGATCAGTGGTTATGATAAAAACTACAATAATTAATGTGACTACCTGAGTGTGAATCCACAAACTACAGCTTGTAATTCGTGCCTGTAAGCACCACTAATGCAATAAGTTACACAACCCCTTTCTGCCCTTATTCCATTCTTATTTAGTTGGTGTCGGCACAACACGTTTTCTTCTGCCATTCTCTCCTGTCAAACATCACGGCATCATTTAATTTACGTTTTCTTTCATATATTTCCTCACAAATGCAATTACTAACTAAAAACTCGTTATGTTTCTTATAATATTATTTAGCTATAATAAAGCTAAGTTGTAGGTACTTACGTTATGCTGAAAACTACATTTATAAATAATATAACACTCTAATATATCATCATATCCCGATACATCCTCGTTCAATCAGTTTTCAGAATCTTGAGAAACGTTTTTATTTTTCCACAATTCAAGTTTATTTTCCAAAACATGGAACAGGAATAGAAAGGTACATCCAACCGCACGTGGAAATAAGTAAAAAGGATGACATAATAAGCTGAGACTATGAGGAAAAAATCCAATTCCAAATAATGATGTGTTTAAAACTATTTATCAATCCGTGAACATTTTGGAATGTACGGACTAAAAAGATAGGTATTAGTTTTGCTTCGAATAACCCAGATGACGAAATTAAAGTGAATCCGACACAACAGAAGATGCAGTTGTAAAAAGCAACGTAATACATGAAAGAAGTATGTTTTAAGGTTACACGGTTCTTGACAACCGTATACGTACTATACAAAGTTGAACATATACGGACTAGTGTTGTATTCATTGACATGGAGTTTGAGAATAAACTATTTGTATGAGTGACGTCATGCTTGATGTGATATTTAGGGCAGAACATGATTTGCTGCATTAGATTCAAGGGATAGAGCATTGCCTGCACATCTTTATCCACCTTATTGTTTATATTTAGATTAACAAGATACTTTATTCGGAAATATTTAAACGTCTTAATTTTGATCAATATACATGATAACACTCTAACAGATACAAATGGTTATAAAATCGATCATAAACGGAGATATGAACTACTTATGGAATTAATATTGAAAGTAATTTGAACAAAGTAAGAGCGTGTTACACTAAGGTTTAAGTCATTTTCGATGGAATGACTATGTTTTCTTTTCTCGCGTCCAATTACTTTTCATCAGCTTGTCGACTGTTACTCTACTTGACCTTGTTAGCTTTACAGCAGTAACATTGCTACCGGGGTTGCGGGAATGTTCTAACAAGATACTGCGGCCATGAAACACATTGGTGGCAGAAGAGTGTAGGTTTGTATTCAGTAAAAATCTGACACTCCCTTCATCTCCATACAGAATGGGAAGAGTCATTTAATGATTTTCCACCTTAAACAAATACGTTTCTTTTATTTAAGATTTTATAACTTAGCAAGCTTAGTTTACTCGCCTTTCTTGGTCACTCTAGCTTTCAAACGTAACATAATTATCCGTGTTGGGGTTTTATCAGTTCCGTCAAACTTAATCTTAGCAACTTGATGAAATAACTAATTCTACGATATGCCTATGACATACATACCATTAAAGAAATTTGTAAATACCTACTTCACTTACTCTATTGTAAAGAAAGAAAATATTAAGTGAGGTGACGAGAACTGTCGATTTAATTGTATCTTGGGTGTGCTGGGGTGGTTATTTAAGTAAAAAAGATGGAATAAAAAGAAGAAAAGAGTAGAAAATAAAATGTATCCATTTCGAAACAACGAAATAAACTACCATGTGAACTGTATTACAAGCAATAAGGTCGACAAAGACTTGCAGTTAATGTTATACCCTTTAAATTTAATGCAATATATCATGTTCTGTCCTAAATATCGCATCAAGAACGATGTTATTACTCCGAATAGTATCATCTCCAATCTTGTTTTGATGATTATTACACTGTTATTTGCAGTTTTGTTCTTGAGCAGCACCTATGCAGTGAACATGAATATACTAAAAGAAGAGAATTACTCATATATTCAATTCACTTTTATCTTGTATGCTATCTTCTATTCTTTTGGTTTCATCACAAATTTCGTGACCGGAATAATTCACACGAAAAACAACGTTCAATTTGTTTTAACATTTCAAAAAGTACACAGATTTTTAAAAAAAGAACCCAATCTCCAAACTCCCAACACCTTCATTACTTGGAATTGGATGCTTATATTTTTGGCTGTGAGCTTTTATATTTCTATATTCACTTATTTAAATGCAAAACTTGGTACAAGTCTTTACGAGATAGCTGGCTGCTACCTTTGGATTATTTTCGATTTAAATATTGTTTATGGCACGCGAATAGTAAAATTGTTGGAAAGTAAGGTTACACAATGGATTTCACTAGTTTTAAAATATCATGACGCGTGTTCTCACGAAGAAAGCTTTTGTACAAAAGCGTTTAAAGCATTTGGTAATATAATAGAGAGTTATAATATGTATGAAGTTTGTTTTCAAAATTATGTAAGACTCTTAATAAATATTATGCCTAATGAAATAAATAAAATATTGCAGGAACAAACAAATTAGTAAAAGTTTGAAATTTTTCAGATACTAATTTACATTTTAGATACTGTTTTCTTTTTGTTAGACTTTGCAACGATAACAGACATGACAACAAAAGGTATGAATACACGGAATAATGTGAGCATTTGTGATAGTTTTGTAGGTAAGCATAAGCAATTAATTAGCCAAAAACATTATCAGTGCAGAGCAGCTAGCAAGCAAGGTACTCTAGCTTGCTTGCTAGCTTGTAATGTTTCCTAGTTTTATTAACGGAGAGGGGACCTAGTGACCGGTAATACAGGTATTGCTATAATACAGGTATATCCCTACCATGGGCACCAGTCTCTTACAATTTTTTTTAACATAGCATTGTATTAACAGCTTGCATGATTGTTTATAAGTTTGTGGAGAAAAAAATAAATGTATATTATTATTTCTCTATGTATGGAGGAAGTGGAGTGAGTGCATTCCACAGTGCAGACCTACTTATAGGTGCACTTAATGCATATGTGTATTTGCAGGTGGAAGAGCGATGCTGCATATTATTACATGCAAGCATTTACAACAGATTTTTGGCAGAATCAACTTTAAATTTTGTTTTGAAATACGTCAGGTCGAACTTACGTTAACATTTTCCGATTGTTTTTACCTACAAGTTTAGCAAAGCAAGTAGATTTAACATGCTTGACATGTTGTTGTAATGAAATTTTTTATATCGAAACCTTTGTGTTTGTAGGTATTTTTTGTACTTAACCGGGCGATCCTGTGGTGACCTCTAAATTTAAAGGCCCCCACACAGCCAGCGCTACATAATTTAGACGACCGCACGCTAAGGGCACTCCTTGTGGAGTACGGGCCTCGGCACAGCGGGGTCTTTGGTCTTTTGATTTTTTTTTTTAAGTAGTGCCACTCGCAGATCAGCTCACTAAGGCTGTCCGTCTACTTAACCGGTCTGTAGGTCTTTTGAGTAGAACTCCGCACTATATGTACGAACCAAGTGAAGCAAACGATAGCGCGAATTTAAACAGGGCAACGCCGTCTATCGAGCTCGACGGAACTATTTTGTGATTCGTTTATGGATGTATGTTCTCATAGGTAGTAAATGTTTGATATGAACTCAAACTCTTATCTTCCATTTATTCTAATTAAAAAAAAAACACCGTAAAATTAGAAAAAAAAATATAGGTTTAATAAATTATAAAATTATAAAGTCCCTTGAAAATTGAAGGAAGGGTTACGGAAAATTACATACCTAATTTAAGAAATTAATTTTATTGAATCAATGTAATATAGATAACAATAGTACACTGATGCTACCATAAAATTTCTTTACAATTAACCTTCCGTGAACCACGTGGATAAAAGTTACGTCCTGAACTACGTGGGGTTTCCTGAACCCCATCATCATTCCATCTTTTTATAAGTAGCATCTTTTTTATATTTATATTAAATGTATTATTATTGTTTATGGACTATAACAGGATAAAATTAAAATAAAATTGTCAAATATAATAAACATTTTTAATATCTTTAGATTGTAACAAAAATAGTGTTTTTCACCAAATAAAAGTTGACAAACCTTTTTGGCTTAGCCTTAAACAAAAGCAACTTAAATAATAAATTCTTATTGCCTTTCATTGAGGGCTTGATAAGGTAGGAAACAAAAATAAAATTAAAAAAACTTAAATATAATTAGTCTTCTTAAGATCCTAGTTGGTTCAAATTATCACAATTTTTACAAAATAAAAATGAGCATATTCTAAGCATATAGGTACTTTATCGCCGAAATATTTCGATTCCAGTACCATCTTAAGCCCAGAAGTCATTGACGTTTTGTCTCCCAGAACGGTACAATCCTACTAAAAAGAAAAGCCCAACAAAAGTCCGAGTCGCCTTCACTTCGGGTAAAAACACCTCATCCGTGGCGCCATCACTGTCTTCCATAAATGCCGATAACATTGCATTTTCATTTATACGACGAGCCTTTATGAGTCCTGGAAACAAATAAAGTAAAACAAAAAAACAAGAATTTGTGTAGAAATATTCATATTTTCCATATCATACCGCTTACCTTTTAGACGACGTCCCGAACTACGTGGGGTTTGTGACAGCTCACCGCACTTTACCGGCGTCAGTCCGAGGCGCCTGCGACGCTATTACTAAATCACTGTTACTATGCGGATTTGCAACGTCACAACTCCAGCTAATCGATGTTTCGAGGTTTTTGCGTGGCCATTAAAAAAGATACGAAGATTTTTGTTTCACTGGGGCTTATTAAACCCCACGTGGTGCACGGAGGGTTAAGGGCACGTCAATTTCAAATGATGCCATGTTATTTAAACCGCCTGTAATGTTGTTTTAACAAAATAGCATTTAACAAGTTACGTAATGTAGTTCCAACAAGATATAATGTTGAAATAATCAAACAGTCTTGTTGGTTTAATGTGATACCAACTTGTTTATGCTACAAGTTTATGTTTTAGTTGATTAAACAAGTTGATTTTGTCA
The DNA here is from genome assembly GCA_943138885.2 of Tholera decimalis. Lineage (NCBI taxonomy): Eukaryota > Metazoa > Arthropoda > Insecta > Lepidoptera > Noctuidae > Tholera > Tholera decimalis. The sequence continues at coordinate 6,516,695 of OW964570.2, read as the reverse complement.
AAGCAATAAGAAGCATGTTGTTTCAAACAAATGTTTGGTTGTTTCAACTAAATAACTTTCAACAAGTTTAATCTTGTTCTTTGGACAAAATCGACTTGTATTATCAACATTGCGTTTGTTTCCGTTGACTAAAATAATTTTATTTCAAACAGATAACCACTTAACAAGTCAAACTTGTTCAAACTGCTAAGTCGATTTCTCTCAGTGTATGGCGTGGAGATCAAATAGGCAGTTGCTCCATACAAAGTTATGGTTCTCTACTGCATCTGGTTACACTGGAAGCCTACCTGACAATTTTCACTGTAACAACTTTGGTACGTACAAAGTTTTTACAGTGATATCCTTTGAAAAAGTTGAATGTTTGCGGAAAATAGGGATGATGACTTCTACGCGGTAATATGAAATTAATATTCCTGCTACAAAAAATATACCTTATATAATTTTTAATTATTCTATAGAATAAATTATTATGTAGAATTTAAAATATATAAAATAATAAATCCTGTTATACTGAATTACATCTGTTTTTGTTTAAGTGTTAGAGGATATCTCTTAATTCAGTGTGCCTTTTGGCAAAGCCCGCCTCTAGCATTTTCCACTCCATCTCTATCCCGGGCCACTCTTCACCAATGAGGGCTTGCTGTGAGCTCGTCCCCCATCTCCTTATTTGTATCCTTCTGCTCCTTTTGTTTTTATTGTACCAATTTCTAGGGTAGCAATCTGAGATTCTTTGGCTCCATTTCTCTATAGTAGACCTGATCATGTGGCTTGACCACCTCCACTTTTATTGGTCAATTTACTCAAAATGTCCTGTAGCTCTGGTTTCTTCTCTAATTTGTTTGTGCCTTACATGCTCTGTTTTACATATTCCCGACATGCTCCTTTCCATGGCTCGTTGACAATAATTAATATGATTTGTGTGTTCTGCTGTGAGTGCCCATGTTTCGCATCCATATGTAATACAGGGCAGTATACAGGTGTTGAATATTTGTCTGTTCGAAGCAATTCCTAAATCTCTTGACTTCATGATCTTTTTGGTGACCAGTATTTTCGCCATCCACAGGCTATCCTATTCACATATTCTAATGCTTTTGCGTCTACAACTGTAATTTTATTATAACATATAAGTATGATTTGTTGTTTTTATATGGGGTTGTTCCTGAAATAAACTATTCTATTATATTCTCTTCTATTTGTTTAGATGTCTATTCTTTTTGTTACAGAGTGATGCAACTTTAATGCTCCTGTCAAGTTTTAGTTGGTTGATGAAAGATATCTTGTGGCTAACTATGCTGGTGCATCAACTCGAGAAATTTTACTTGGCTATTCAAAATATCCAAGATACTTGTGCACTTATTTTGAGGTCAAATTGCTCAGGTAATTTTGTTGAATTTTATATTGACATTTATTTATAATGTATTGATCTTCAAGGTCTAGTAACGCTTGCCGAGATCGTTCTGTACATAAGTGATTATCTAAACATATTGCGACTCCTCCGCGCCTCGCAAAGCATGTGAAGCCGTTGGTCTCGGCTGTCATTTCTGAATCTTTGACAGTCATTACGGGTAGTCAGAAGCCAGAAAATCTGATACTGGTCTTGCCACCCAAATTATAAACCAAACCCAGTTATTGGTTTTCGGGAGTCAGATAAGTAGTCGCTTCAAGTGAAATACTAATACTTATCTGCATCTATAAAGGCAGAGCTGATGATGATATTTAAAAGCAGTCCTCAATATGCCATGGAAAACTTCTCGCCATTATCAAAGGAAGACGGTCCCGACGGATCTCAGAGAAAGTCCTGAGTCGTCATGTTCCACGCACGCCTCAAAGAGCAGTCAGCAACAATTACAGGGTCCGATAAGATCCATGCCTGCCAGGGTTGCGGGAATGTTTCAAAGCGATACCGTGGTCCTGGAACGCAAGGCCAACTGAAGGAACAAACTGGGATTTTTATTCGGTAAGAGTCCGATACTCCCTTCCACTGCACCCAGAGAGGGAGGGGTTATTTGGTGATTTCCCACTGAAAAAATAAAGATAAATTTAAATATGTATGTTCTGCCACACTTGGGCGCATGATACTTGCGCTTGACACAAAACGTTTACTTCCATTCATTAACCTTCAAGCTATAAATATCTTATATCTTCCTTTTAAAGCGAAAATCAGCGAAAACTATGTCTATTTGTTATGCTCTTAAACCACAGAACCAAATTTGATACATAAATGTGTAGATTGTTTGCAGGAAAAAACTAAAACAAAGGATGCTTTTTAATAATTTCTGCAATATCCTGGAATTTAGATAATTCAATATATTTATTCAGTACAACATAATGTTGTCGACATAATTTCATACATTTCACTCTTTGACAGCTGAGATGAAAGTACTCTGCAAGAACGTTCTGCGCTTACATCGAGCATCGTTCAACAAGATACGTGTGTGTGGCCTGGTCTACTTAGACGCTGCGTTACAATTAAGTCTGATGAGAATTGTTGCTCAGTATACTATTGTTTTAATACAGTTTAAATTTTTGTAATTAGATCTTCAAAAAATTAATTGTTGATTTTTATTTACTTAAATTAATTTACTTACATTAGTCAGTAACTTAATATTAAAAAGCTAAACATTATTATCTAATTATTTATTATTTTCCTCTCGCTCTACCCAGAGCAGGAGGAGAGCCAGACTCCAACTGACTAAAAACCAACAAGATTGGTTTCTTCAGTTGTTCTTGCGTTCCGAAGCCGCGGAATCTCGTTATAACATTACTGAAACCCCGGATATTTATCTGCCTAGCCATTTAAAGACCCTGAAAGTTTATGTGCGCGTGACTCCAACACGGGTAAGGATAGTCAGCGACTATGTAGTTTTTTTTTCATCATAGTTACTTGGGCAAGTAGGTAACAGCTTCAAATTTGTTAAATGTTAAGTTCAGTTTTAATTTTTATTGTTTCATATACTTAATAAATTAAATTAATAAATGACTCTTTTGCAAATTTGTTAAAAAAATACTTTGAATCGTCTTTTTTTGCAGAAAAGAATTAACTAGATTAGGCAAGTGTTTCCTAACAGACTTCCTTGAGAAGACAAGTCAAAGTTTTAAGGCCATACAATGTACTGGTCAAATAATATGAGAACCTTGTAGGTTAATCTCTGAGGGATTTTTTTGAATTGTAATACATTATAGATACGTGAAAAATAAAGTAATAAAGTAAGACGAAATAATGATATATTTAAATAACTCACCTCACAGATCCGCTGTAATAAATATTTCATGCAAAACATAGGTAGCCTAAACTTACTCATACTACTAGGCGGTTTACAGTACAGGTGCGACAAACGACTTTTAGGTCGTAAGTACTGAGCAGGCACATTATCACGTTTAGGCATTTGTTTCTCTTTTGTCTATGAAATTCTCAGGCGAAGCTAAGTAAGATCGCCTTTTTTGCTAAAACTGCGAGAAACTACCGGCTGCCGGTTTTAATATCGTATCTATCTTTAGTTTAACCATAAGAAACATAATTATGTATGTACTACCACGTAATTTATCTTGAATTTTATACAGCAGAATATCTCTAGAACTTCTTGACTTAGCATGAATAAAATATTAGTTCTGCGTCACGTAAGTAAATTCCTATTTCCAATAGGTGTTGATTTATTGGAAAATACAATTTATATGTCAGATGTTATCTTATATAAAAACCATATATCTTACTAGTTGTGTTCGGCGATGTAATTATCGTAGCTTTTATTGTTCCAGGATGAAAGGCAGCCTTTGTTAGGACATAGGCTGCTTTTGGAATAGTTTTTAGGTTATAATTTACCCCTGTACTAACTTCATCCAGATTTGTCCAGCCATTGTAGTATAATGCAGTAACAAACATCTATCCATACGTATCTAAACTTTCACAGTCTAGGCTTTGCTCTTGTGGGAGGTTTTTCCGGCGTAATAAAAAGTGGATGCTATGATATTCAACCATCAACATTCCAACTTTCACTTAGATCCGTTAACCGTTTCGGCGTGCATGTACTCGTATAAAAAACATCCATCTCAACTTTCGTATTTTTAATATTCATAAGTTTAATAAGATATGAAGTATATCTTGAGCATGTGCGGTTTTTCCGATCGCTTTGTAAACATTCATTTTAGAAGAAAAAAATGCGTAGTAAACTGATTTTAATTTTTTCAAAGAATATAAAGTTAAAAATCTCGTAAAAATAAACGATTTTGTAGAAATAAATAAATATTTTTTATTATAAAATTATACTTATATCAAGACATTGCAACAAAATACATCTATAATATTATGATCCACTACAAATATCTACAGCAAAGATAACAAAAATAAATAACAAAGCCAGTATTAAAATTATAAAAATAGGTAAATAGCTCAAATAGTAGTAAAATAAGCATTAGTTCATTCATTACTATTTTAGCGATCTTTTGCCACTATTACAACTCTGACTACTACATTTAATTATAATTATTTACATATTTTGACTACTATCTATAGTAAACATAAAAACTACTGCTAACAGACAGTATCTTCGCCCTTATCAGAGCCCTCTAAACTGCTGGACAGGTAGGGATCTGATGATACAAGGAGAGCATTGAAAATGTCTTCGTTTGTCGCTTTACGGCAAAATTTGCGTGAATGGTGTTTCTGGCTTCCGTTGCCTCTTCAGATAATTTGCCAATGAGCATAATATTGAAGTGTTTGATAACTCCAGCACCATGCATTAAAAGTTTGTGGACACTCGAAGGCATGTAATACCAGCCATAGAGCTCCACGTACATTTCTGCAATAACGTGTGCAAAGTTTGCAAATGCGTCAATATTTATAGGCTTCCCACTGGATAATACACGCAAAAGTGTTCAAAATCTTTGGATCAAACAGAAATCTAATCCTGTGATAGCTGCGGTTTTCGTAGGATCACTAAAAAATTTCCTAGCTGTGTTCCCATCATGTGTAGTTCCCGAACCTGAAACAAAATCAAAAATTCTTGACTTTGTACAGGAAAAAGATGTAAATGAATAATGTTACTTGAAAAAATGTAGATTTAAAAGTTATTTTATCTCACCTTGTTTGACGATGTCTACCAGGAGGCCCATTTCATCACGAAACTTCTGCTGTATGATTTGTTTTCTAATCTTCAATGACTCTTTACTGCTTGCATCTCTGGCTTGCCATGTTTTAAAGTCCAGTCTGTATGAAATATGGAGAAGGCACTCCATACACCTGATCCAAGCATGAAGAGTAGATAACCCGTTTGAACATTTCTGTTGAAACCGGTTTTCTGAAAATAAAATGGTTAAATTAATAAAAAGAATATAAATATTGAAGCACTGCTGTGACATTAATTTATTAAATTATTGAAAACTTACTTTGAGACCTTATCCAACTTATTCATTTCCAAAGGAGTCGCTTTACATATATCACATGTCTGCGATAAGGTACCTATTTGATAGCTGTGAAATGATTTTGCCATCTACCATGGTCATAAGCATTGAGTGCTTTACAACATGGCTTCCCATAATAGAAGGCTGCAGTGCTTCAATCTCAGCCTCAATCAAAGCCTGTTCTACCACGATGTTTAACTTGTTTTCGTTTGAAAACTTAATATAAATAGGTCTGCTTAACATGGTGGAAGATGGCTTTGGATTCTCCCATACCTTTTCATCGCCACAAACCAAGCGCAAAGGCACAAAAGAACACATGAAAATAGTGGAATCGTCTTCATCTGCCATAGTTTGCTTATACAAACTTTGCCCTGAAGCACCATCAAAGCCCCACTTGCATATAAGTGTCAACTCTTTGCCATCCAGCGAAGATTCCACACGTAAGAATTTTCCAAGCCTAGTCATAGTTTTGTCCAAAATTGCTTGAAGCTTTACTTTTACCTCTCTTTCCGTGATGTCTATGGTAACTTTTGGGGGTAGCAGTCCTTCTTCGCCTCAAAGATGGCAGTATAAGAAGGATACAGTGGTATTCCTTCTTCTTTTGCACAAGATCTTAATGTCATATACTGCCACTTCGAAAGCTTCAATGAGGTCAAAATACCTAAAGCTTTGTCAGCGGAATATATAGGCACAGTTTTCTTTGTATTTAACAATTTCTTTATCTTTGTTGCCTCTTCGGGATGCTCCAATACCAGTTTAATGATATCTGCTACATTCTTGTTTTGTGCTTTCAAACCAGTTGCATGAGCAAGGCTTTCAGTGCTATGCGTTAGGAGCTCTTTCACTCTCCTTCTCTTCTGTAGTGGGCTTAGCTCCACGAATGGTTTTCTCGGCGTCACAACTGATGTTGATGTTCCAACACTGCACGTCTCCGGTGTGTAGGATGTTGATGCACCCTCATTTACACCAAAGTCGGAACTGGAACATAGTTGCTGCTCTAGCGACACTACAGAAGTAGTCATTTTTCTGGCCACCTGATACCTATACCTGATACCTCAGGCCATTTGATGTTCTCTTGCAGCCATGTCACATACTTTTTTTATATATGTATGTCTCGTGCGATTACACGAGATCCATTTCTTCCTCAAGTTACTCACATAACTAAGAAAAAGATTTGAAAAATCACATTTCGAAAATTCAAAATTTCATAAATTTGCTACGTGCGAAGCGGTGCCTAAAGGTACATGAATTGTATGTCATCTTGATCGCCGTGTATGGGACTATAGCTCGTGTAAGCAGCAGCCTTTTTTTTTAACTTAAGTGGTAAAATTATCAAATAAGTCCTCCCACCCCGGGCAGGGTGGGAGGGACTGTCAGACTTTTACTGACTAAAATCCACGGTGTCCCTTCAATAACCCTTTACGTACCGGGGCCACGGTAATGGGATGAGTCCCACGACCCCGGCAGGCTTCGGCCCTCTACGGGGGGGCCTCGTCATATTGCTGACGCTCTTTGAGGCGCGCGTGGAACACAACGCGCCGTCGACCCGGGCATGGTCCATGGTCGGACAACGAGGTGCCCTTTACTCGCTGTCCGCATGCCCGCGCCTACGGTGGCCGGAGATCGTCGGCCGACGTCCGACGTCGTGGGCGTCTACCACTGCGGCTGGGCTGGAGGGAGGACGCCATTCTCTCCCTCACGCGGCCCGCCTCCTTCGGAAGCATGACTGCTTCGCAGAAGGAGGCGACCGCTTCCCACTCCCTCTCGCCCCGCAGCATGGCCTCGACCAATGCCGGGTGCGAGAGGTCTCCGCCTATCGCCGCCGTGAGGACACGTCAGTGCTCTGCCCAGGCGGGGCAGTCTTGCACCGTGTGCTCTACGGTGTCCTCAGGGCGACCCTCGCAGTGCTGACACCCAGGCGTTTCCTCCTTTCCCATCAGACACAGGTACCTCCCGAAACTTCCGTGTCCGGTGAGGACCTGCGTCCTGACCTACGCAGCAGCCTAACAGTTCCATTAAATTTCGAAAAAACGTACTTTTAATGTTTTCTCACATACAAAAAAACATTAATCTTTTTTTTTCTCACGCGTAGTGTGACTTGTACCATCCATACGTTAATATTATGTAAAGGGAGATATACCAGAGCCATTACAATTTTTGTGTTTTTAATTCTTTACTTTAAGTTTCTATGAGTATGGAGCTCGATTTCCAGACCACTGTGCTACAGGTGGTGGTCAAACGCAAGCCACAATTGGTGACTCTTGAATCTAACGAAAATTAGCACTGCAAAGCTTAAATTTCGAAATCTCTTTTGCATTCCATACAATGTGTTGTGATCAAATCATTATGAGAACCATGTAGGATAATTTATGAGGCGATATTTTGAGGAAAGAAGCATTTAAATCAACTTGTCTCAGTCTCATCTCAGCATCAGTCTTGTGTAAGCATTTGTCAGGTATCGTGTAGCTGAACTTAAAACTATAAGGAGCTCAATGATGAGTTAAGCAAACAAAATATATTTGTAAAACACAAAAATAAATAAATTTTACACTCAATATTTACCACGCCTATCATAACCATGCCTATTTTGAAGATGTCAATTATATCTATCTGTAATAAAGTATGCTGTAATAAAGTATCTGTAAAACGTTAAAGCTCAATTCATTTATTCATGTTTTAGCAACAGATAGAAAAGAATAGAATAGAATGAATTTATTTGTCAGAATTTTGTACTAAGTTGTTAAGTGCATTAATAATTATGTATCAGCTAATCACGAGTAATTAACAGAGAATAAACAACACTGTACATCTAACTTAGTAATGTGGGTAGTTCTAAGAACTAGCGATAACACTGGATCGGCGCGTTTAGATTCCTCTATAGGAGGAGGTACAAAATTATAATAAAAATATGTTATTATGTAGTGAAGTTAGTTTGTAAATAAAAATACATTATTTTAATAACACATTTAGTAGATTTATTTTGGAGCATAATGTTGTGTAGTGAGCCTTTAAAACAGAGCTCGAGTCGTGACTCGAGCCTACGAACTAGGGTTCAAGACTGGGCTCGAGCCTTCGAAATAAGGCTCGAGGCTGTAGCTCGAGGCTTCATAGGAGACTCGAGCCTTGAATGAGTCGAAGACTCGGGAGACTCGAGCCTATTAACAACACTAGTATGAACCCACAAACTACAACTTATAATTCGTGCCTGTAAGCACCACAAATGCAATAAGTAACATAACACCTTTCTGCCCTTATCCCATCCTCATTTAGTTGGTGTCGGCACAACGCGTTTTCTTCTGCCATTCTCTCCTGTCAAACATCACGGCATCATTTACTTTACGTTTTCTTTCATATCTTTCCTCACATATTCAATTACTAACTAAAATCTAGTTATGTTTCTTATATTATTTAACTATCTAAAGTTAAGATATAGGTACTTACGTAATGCTTAAACTACATTTATAAATATTATAACACTCTAATATTTCAACATATCCCCGATACATTCTCATCCAATCATATTCTCCACGACACTATTACTCCACGGTATTTTTTTCTTTTTCCACTATTCAAGTTTATTTTCCAAAACGTGGATCAGTCGTATAGCATACATGATATTAACGTCAAAAGCTATTAAAAAGTAAGCCACATGGGTCTCCCTTGTTTGACCGAAAGGAACTTGACAAATTTTCACTTCCCAAAAAATGTTTCGCATAATTTCATTTGCCAAATTATTACTTAGCAAAAAATCTATTCACAAAAAATTGTAACGCAAACCTAATGTTTGGGAAATGAACGTTTAAACTATAACTTGTTCACCAACTGGTACTTTCAACATTTTTATTTAGTCAAATATTGCAGTAGGAATAACAGTTTTTACGCAAAATCAAATTATCCTAATCTAAATAGTTCAGTTCCGGGCAACCTACTAAAAACAATCTCTTTTTCTATTATTGAAGGTGTTTCTGGGTAGTAATGATATAGTAGTAATAATAAAATGCAAGTCATAGTAGGTCACAGTTTTAACCTTTTTTTTTTTTTTTTTTTTTTTTTTTTTCTCGCTGAGAAATGACAGTTACGCACTTCCGCTCGCTGGGGGGGCGAGACGGGGAGTGTGGGACTCCCTGTCGCATGACGGCGACAGTATACCCACTAAAACTCAGCGGTGTTCCCTCCGGCGCCTTGTTGGGAGGGCTGTGGGAGACATTCTGCGTCCACGGCCCTCTGGCGCGTGCCCGCCTAGATGGCGGGCCCTACGTGCCCCCCGGGCTGGGGGGCGACGGGAATGGCCGGGAACACCTGGCCACTCCCGTCCGGCGCTGGTGAAGGCGCGTGCGATGCAGGCAGGGGTGCCCCCGCACCCGTTGCCTGCTGGCCTCCACCAGGGAGGAGTCGGAGGTGCTCGTCATACTGACGTCTTCTCCGACCCCTCCTCCGCCTGCGGAGCGCCGGCGCGAGAGGGTCGTCCTCGCGCGCGCGCTCCGCCGCCTCCTTCTGCGACATGACCTGTTCACAGAAGGAGGCTACCGCCGCCCAGCCCTCGTCCCCCAGCATGGCGTTGATCACGCCGGGGAGCGAGAGGTCCGGCCCGATCGCCGCAACGAGATCGCGGCGCGGCTCCGACCACGACGGGCACTCCTCCAGGGTGTGCTGCGCCGTGTCCACCGCCGCGCCACAATCGCGGCACGACGGTGTCTCCTCCCGACCGATGCGGTGCAGGTAGGCCCCGAAGCATCCGTGGCCGGTCAGCACCTGCGCCAGTCGGAAGGAGACCACCCCGTGCGACCGATCGAGCCACTCTTGCAGGAGCGGCCCGATCGCGTCGAGTGTGCGGCGACCGAATACCGCGGTGGCGAGGTCCGTCGCCCAATGCCGGACGACGGCTTCCTTTGCCTCCCGCCGGACGGCCTCCCTCTCTCGCGGGGCTGGGCGCTCTCCGTTCGCCCGCCGCCCCGCCGTCCACTCGTACACTCTGGCGAGCACCCACGCCTCGAGCTCCCAAGGCGGGGTGCCCGCCAGAGCGCACGCCGCCGCAAAGCCCACCGTGCGGTAGGTCCGCGCCACCCGCTGGGCTATGGCCCTCTGCGGGGCCCGCAAGGCCGCGGCATTCTCCCTCCTCCGGAGGGAGTCCTCCCAGATGGGGGCCCCGTAGGTGGCCATACTCCTCAGGATGCCGGCGTAGAGTCGCCGGCATCGGACGCTGGCCCCCCCCACGTTGGGGAGCAGCCACGAGAGGGCGCCCGCGGTCTTCAGCAGGCGCGCCGACAGCCCGCGGAAGTGCGGGCCGAAGCGCCACCTGCTGTCGAGCACGAGGCCCAGATATTTCATCTGGGCCCCAACCGCGATGCGGACGCCCTCCACGTGGATGTGGGCGTCGGGCGGGGGGCGCTGCCGCTGCCGAAGACCGTGGAAGTACACGGCCTCGGTTTTGTGCAGCGCCACCGTCAGGCCGAGGCGGCGGATCCTCCCCGCGACGAGGGAGCCGCCCGCCGAGGCCAAGTTGGCCGCCTCTCCGAAACTCTCCCCCCGGGCGGTGAGGAGAGTGTCGTCCGCGTAACAGACGACCCTAACGCCCCGGGGGAGAGTTCCCCGCAGGAGCCAATCGTAGCCGACGTTCCAGAGCAGGGGCCCCACGACCGACCCCTGTGGGACGCCGGCTTCGGCGGGATATCGCCGGACTCGGCCAGACCTGTCCACCAGGAGGACCTCCCTGTCCTCCAGGTAGCTGGCCAGCAGACGCCGCAGGTATGGAGGCACTCCGTGGAAGCGGAGCGCCTCCATGATGGTAGAGTGGGGGATCGAGTTGAAGGCGTTGGCTATGTCGAACGACACCGCCAGCAACCCGTCCCCCGCCTGCATCGCCTCCTCCACCTGCCCCTTGAGGCAGGCCAGTGCGTCCACCGTCGAACGCTCAGCCCGAAAGCCGAACTGAGCGTCCGACAAGTCCGGTCCGACATCCCGCAGGTGCTCCTTTAGGCGGGCGGCGACTATCCCCTCGAACATTTTCCCGACGTCTGCCAGGAGCATGATCGGCCGGTATGCCGAGGGGGAGTCCGCCGGGCGGCCCTCCTTGCGAAGGAGGCACAATAGGCCCTCCTTCCACGGTTTCGGGAACCTCCCCGACGCGAAGCATGCATCGAAGAGGTCCCGAAACCGCGCCTCCATTTGGGTGGCGGCGATCGCCACCACCCTTGCGGGGACCCCGTCGGGGCCCGGAGCCTTCCTTCTGGCGCGGACACGGTCGATGGCCGCGCCGAGCTCCGACTCCGTGACCGGCGGGGCTTCCTCCTCCTCCGCCTCGTGCGGCGGCGGCGGCGGCGGCGGCGGCGGAGCCATCACTGGCGGGGTGAAGTTGCCCCTGCGCGGAAACAGGGACCGCACCACCCCGTCCAGGAAGGAGGGCTCCAGGGTCTCGACAACGGGGGGGCCGAAGGGGCGCAGCTTGCTGCGCGCCACCTTGTATGGCCTCCCGAAGGGGTCGTTGTCGAGACCCTCCAGCATTTCGGCTCTCGCCGAGTCCTTGGCCGTGGCGATGGCCCGATCGAGGACCGTCTTGGCCTCCACGTACGCCTCGTAGAGGCGGTCCTCGTCGGCCAAGTCTCTGCGACGCCGCCGCCGGCTCCGCGTGTAGGCCCTCCTGGCCCGCACGCACGCTGCACGGAGCTCCGCCAGCTCCGCCGACCACCAGTACACGGCCCGTCTGGCCGGCGGCCGGCGAGACCGAGGCATGCTGGAGTTGCACACCTCGGTCAGGGAATCCCCCAGCTGCCGCGCAGCGGTGTCCACGTCCAGACCGGCGGCGGGCGGCGACAGCCAGTCCTGGATGAACGCCGCCTCCGCCGCCGCCTCCCTGTCCAGGTGGGTCAGAGCCCACCGCGGGAACGGCGATTGCCCCGACCCAGCGGACTCCGCGGAGCCCCTGGCGGAGACGATGTCGAACCGCACGTAGCGGTGGTCCGACAAGGTCTCCACCAACTCCACCCGCCAGTCCACGACGCGGGCGGCTATCGCGGGGGTGGCGAACGAAACGTCCACCACCGACCCTCCCCGCTGCCGCACACACGTGTGGACCGCCCCCCTGTTGAGCAGGGAGACGCCGGACGTGGCCGCCCAGAGCTCCACGGCGCGACCTCGGACGTTGCACGAGGCGGCCGGGTTGCCCCAGGCTGTCGACTTGGCGTTCAGGTCGCCCAAGACTACGACCTGACGCGGCGCCGCCCTGCCGACCACGGCGGCCAGGACCCCGAGAAAGTCCTCGAAGTCCTGCAAGGAGCGGTTTGGGGAGAAGTACACGGCCACGAGGGCCGAGTCTCCCCACGCGGCGGCCACGTATCCCGGTCCCCTCTCTAATAGCGAGAGGGGAGGGGAGTCCGTGGAAGACCGCGCCGCTAGTGCCACCAAGCCGTCCTCGTCGCCCAGCCAGCTGCCGGGGATCGAGTACGGCTCGGCGACCGCCGCCACGTTCACCAACCACTCGGCCATGACCTGAACCATCAGGTCCTGGGCCGCTTTGCAGTGGTTGGTGTTCGCCTGGAGGAAGCGATGACGGTCGACCCTATCCATCGATCGTCATTGCTCCCCCCTCTGTTGCCGCCACTGGAGCTGCGGCGGCGACGACGACGGCGGTGGCGGCGGAGGCGGCAGGTCGGACCTGCGCCTGCACCACTCCCTTTCTGACGGGGGGCTTGCAGCTCCCACCCGCCATCTTGTGGTCGGCAGGGCGGCCACTGGCGGCGCACGTCACGCAATGTGGCGTGGCGGCGCCGCAGGCGGCATTCTTGTGCCCCTGGAGCCCGCAGCGGTAGCACGCGTCCCCCCAGTCGGCCTTGGAGGGACACGTGGCCCGAGTGTGGCCGAGTGCGAAGCATTTAAAACAACGCATCGGCCCGTCCTCAAGCGCCCGCACTACGGCCGTGCTGAGCCCCAGAGGCAGCCGCCCCTTGGTCGCGGCGAGGAGGGCCCTGGCGGCGACAATTGGGCACTCCACGCGCGTGGTGCCCATGCCGCGGCGGCCAGGCCTGATGGGCCCGCACCTCACCGCGCTGGCGTCGCAGCCACCCGCCGCCGCGACGGCCGCCACCACATCCTCCCTGGTGGCCGAGTCGTCGACGTCAGCCACCTCCAGGGGTGCGGTCTTCGCGGGCCTGGCGACCGTCGCCGCGTCCGCAATGACCTCCCGCAATTTTTTTGCGAAGAGGTCGGCGTTGCTCTCGCGCCGCTCCCCCCCGAACTCGAAAATTCGAGCCCCGGTCATTGTCCGCCGGCAGGTGATATTGCTGATCCCTAGTTGCGTGGGATCAGCGTTGGAACGAGCCCGTCTGAGGACGGACTCGTACGTCGCCCCCCGCTCCGCGGCCTCCGGGGTGATTGTTACCACGACGGCCGCGGTTCGGGGAGGAGGAGGCAGTTTCCTGCCGGCGGCTGGAGCCGTTTTGGCTGGAGGAGCGGTCGCTGCGGGCGCTGCGGACGCTGCGGGCGCTGCGGGCTTCTTCTTGCCCTTCTTCACCACCTCCGTCCACGACATGTTGGCCGGGGTGGTGGACGGAAGAAGGGCGTCCTGGGTTTGGGGAGGGGCCGGCTGGGTAGCGGAGGAAGGCCCGGGCACCGGCTCGGGCGCCCCCTCTGGGCTTGTGTTGGTAGGGGCTTGCGGAGGAGGGGCCGCTTTGCTCCTCTTGCCCCCACCTTTGCCCTTCCCTGCGGGCTGGGCGCCCGCTGCCGGGCCCGCCTGGGGCACGGGTTCCGGCTCCACCTGTGGCGAGCTCTTGTCCGCCGCTAGCGGTGGGCGGAGTCGCCTTTCCGGCAGGAGCCGGTCCTCTATGCCCGCTAGGCAGGCCCTGGTAAAATTCCTCTCCTCCGCTATCACCCTCCTGATAATTTCCTCCAGGTTGGAGGAGGAGGAGGGGATGGAGGCCACCACTGCCGGTGCCCGTTCGGCCTGAATGGGCCGGGCCGTGGCCTCAGCCAGCTTTTGGTGCAGCTGGCTGACCTCCAGCTGCAGGCGGTCGACGCGCGCCTGCAGCTGCCGCGTCTCTTCCGTCGCGTTGCGCTGCGCAATTTCTAAAATTATTGCGCGCATGCTCGCGGCCCGACACTTCAGGGCCTTCTGGAAAGTGCCCTTCAGGTGGGAGGATTTGGTGGCGATCTCCATGATCTCCTCCTCATCCTCCTCCGCCATCCGCTCCAGCTCTCCCAAGGAACGGTCCGCGTAGTGCAGGAGGGACGCGCCGTACCCGGACTTGGCCCGGGTAGCGCGCGCCCGCTGCTCCTTGGCAGCGACCCGCTCCTCGAGGTCCTGCTGGACCTGCGCCCGCTTGGCCAAGTTCGGGCGGCGCTCGGCCTCCGATAAGCCTACCTCTAGGGTGCAGGGTGAGGTGGACGTCGAAGCCTTCCTCTGCCTCGGCTTCTTTCTCGCCTCGCTGACCGACTCCGAGCCCCCGGAGCCAGGCCTCAGGAAGGCCCTCTTTCGGTTTTGGCGGTCGGTTTCGGCCGCCGACGTGTCCATGACGGACGTATCCGAATCGGACGTCACGTCCGACTCGGGCACTTGACCCCCCAAATGGGCCCCTACGAGTTTCCTCGACGGGCCCCCAGCTGGGCCCCTATATGGGCCCCCAGTTGTGCCCCCAGTTAGGCCCCCAGTTGGGCCGCCATTCTGGTCCCCAGGTGGGGCCCCTGATGAGGCCCCAGTTGGGACCCCCAATGGGCCCCCAGTTGGGCCCCCAGGTGGGGCCCCCGTTGGGCCCCCAGGTGGGGCCCCACATGGGCCCCCAGTTGGGCCCCTAGATGGGCCCCTAGTTGGGCCCCCAGTTGGGCCCCCACATGAGCCCCCAGTTGGGCCCCCAGTTGGGCCCCCAGTTGGGCCCCCACATGGGCCCCCACTGGGCCCCCAGATGGGCCCCCACATGGGCCCCCCACTGGGCCCCCAGATGGGCCCCCACATGGGCCCCCAGTTGAGCCCCCAGTTGGGCCCCCAGTTGGGCCCCCATATGGGCCCCCAGTTGGGCCCCTAGCTTGGCCCCCGCATGGGCCCCCAGTTGGGCCCCTAGCTGAGCCCCCAGCTGGGCCCCGAGATGAGCCCCCAGATCGACTCCCGGATCGGCTCCCAGATGTGCCCCGAGATGAGCCCCCCGCTGAGCCCCCAGCAGGAACCCTTGACGCAAGCCGTCCCGAGGCGTCCCGCAGCGGTATGCTGGAGACTCCTTTCTTCTTCCCGGCCATATTAAAATAAAAAAAACAAAATTTATAAATTAAGAAAATTTATAAAATTAAAAACCCCTCATTTTAGTAAAACCCCCTCAAAAAACAAACCCTCCTTTTTAAATTAAAATATATTCTACAATAAAAATATCATTTAAAATAAAATATCCCTAAAATAAAATATACATTAATTTAAAATAATCCCTCAAAACAAATTCCCTCAAAGCAAAAACATTCCCAATTTAAAACCCCATAAAACTATTTTTTATTTCAAATTTAAAATGCCTTTGCATAACCTTTTTTTTTTTTTTTTTTTTTTTTTTTTTTTTTTTTTTTTTTTCTCGCTGAGAAATGACAGTTACGCACTTCCGCTCGCTGGGGGGGCGAGACGGGGAGTGTGGGACTCCCTGTCGCATGACGGCGACAGTATACCCACTAAAACTCAGCGGTGTTCCCTCCGGCGCCTTGTTGGGAGGGCTGTGGGAGACATTCTGCGTCCACGGCCCTCTGGCGCGTGCCCGCCTAGATGGCGGGCCCTACGTGCCCCCCGGGCTGGGGGGCGACGGGAATGGCCGGGAACACCTGGCCACTCCCGTCCGGCGCTGGTGAAGGCGCGTGCGATGCAGGCAGGGGTGCCCCCGCACCCGTTGCCTGCTGGCCTCCACCAGGGAGGAGTCGGAGGTGCTCGTCATACTGACGTCTTCTCCGACCCCTCCTCCGCCTGCGGAGCGCCGGCGCGAGAGGGTCGTCCTCGCGCGCGCGCTCCGCCGCCTCCTTCTGCGACATGACCTGTTCACAGAAGGAGGCTACCGCCGCCCAGGACCCCTCGTCCCCCAGCATGGCGTTGATCACGCCGGGGAGCGAGAGGTCCGGCCCGATCGCCGCAACGAGATCGCGGCGCGGCTCCGACCACGACGGGCACTCCTCCAGGGTGTGCTGCGCCGTGTCCACCGCCGCGCCACAATCGCGGCACGACGGTGTCTCCTCCCGACCGATGCGGTGCAGGTAGGCCCCGAAGCATCCGTGGCCGGTCAGCACCTGCGCCAGTCGGAAGGAGACCACCCCGTGCGACCGATCGAGCCACTCTTGCAGGAGCGGCCCGATCGCGTCGAGTGTGCGGCGACCGAATACCGCGGTGGCGAGGTCCGTCGCCCAATGCCGGACGACGGCTTCCTTTGCCTCCCGCCGGACGGCCTCCCTCTCTCGCGGGGCTGGGCGCTCTCCGTTCGCCCGCCGCCCCGCCGTCCACTCGTACACTCTGGCGAGCACCCACGCCTCGAGCTCCCAAGGCGGGGTGCCCGCCAGAGCGCACGCCGCCGCAAAGCCCACCGTGCGGTAGGTCCGCGCCACCCGCTGGGCTATGGCCCTCTGCGGGGCCCGCAAGGCCGCGGCATTCTCCCTCCTCCGGAGGGAGTCCTCCCAGATGGGGGCCCCGTAGGTGGCCATACTCCTCAGGATGCCGGCGTAGAGTCGCCGGCATCGGACGCTGGCCCCCCCCACGTTGGGGAGCAGCCACGAGAGGGCGCCCGCGGTCTTCAGCAGGCGCGCCGACAGCCCGCGGAAGTGCGGGCCGAAGCGCCACCTGCTGTCGAGCACGAGGCCCAGATATTTCATCTGGGCCCCAACCGCGATGCGGACGCCCTCCACGTGGATGTGGGCGTCGGGCGGGGGGCGCTGCCGCTGCCGAAGACCGTGGAAGTACACGGCCTCGGTTTTGTGCAGCGCCACCGTCAGGCCGAGGCGGCGGATCCTCCCCGCGACGAGGGAGCCGCCCGCCGAGGCCAAGTTGGCCGCCTCTCCGAAACTCTCCCCCCGGGCGGTGAGGAGAGTGTCGTCCGCGTAACAGACGACCCTAACGCCCCGGGGGAGAGTTCCCCGCAGGAGCCAATCGTAGCCGACGTTCCAGAGCAGGGGCCCCACGACCGACCCCTGTGGGACGCCGGCTTCGGCGGGATATCGCCGGACTCGGCCAGACCTGTCCACCAGGAGGACCTCCCTGTCCTCCAGGTAGCTGGCCAGCAGACGCCGCAGGTATGGAGGCACTCCGTGGAAGCGGAGCGCCTCCATGATGGTAGAGTGGGGGATCGAGTTGAAGGCGTTGGCTATGTCGAACGACACCGCCAGCAACCCGTCCCCCGCCTGCATCGCCTCCTCCACCTGCCCCTTGAGGCAGGCCAGTGCGTCCACCGTCGAACGCTCAGCCCGAAAGCCGAACTGAGCGTCCGACAAGTCCGGTCCGACATCCCGCAGGTGCTCCTTTAGGCGGGCGGCGACTATCCCCTCGAACATTTTCCCGACGTCTGCCAGGAGCATGATCGGCCGGTATGCCGAGGGGGAGTCCGCCGGGCGGCCCTCCTTGCGAAGGAGGCACAATAGGCCCTCCTTCCACGGTTTCGGGAACCTCCCCGACGCGAAGCATGCATCGAAGAGGTCCCGAAACCGCGCCTCCATTTGGGTGGCGGCGATCGCCACCACCCTTGCGGGGACCCCGTCGGGGCCCGGAGCCTTCCTTCTGGCGCGGACACGGTCGATGGCCGCGCCGAGCTCCGACTCCGTGACCGGCGGGGCTTCCTCCTCCTCCGCCTCGTGCGGCGGCGGCGGCGGAGCCATCACTGGCGGGGTGAAGTTGCCCCTGCGCGGAAACAGGGACCGCACCACCCCGTCCAGGAAGGAGGGCTCCAGGGTCTCGACAACGGGGGGGCCGAAGGGGCGCAGCTTGCTGCGCGCCACCTTGTATGGCCTCCCGAAGGGGTCGTTGTCGAGACCCTCCAGCATTTCGGCTCTCGCCGAGTCCTTGGCCGTGGCGATGGCCCGATCGAGGACCGTCTTGGCCTCCACGTACGCCTCGTAGAGGCGGTCCTCGTCGGCCAAGTCTCTGCGACGCCGCCGCCGGCTCCGCGTGTAGGCCCTCCTGGCCCGCACGCACGCTGCACGGAGCTCCGCCAGCTCCGCCGACCACCAGTACACGGCCCGTCTGGCCGGCGGCCGGCGAGACCGAGGCATGCTGGAGTTGCACACCTCGGTCAGGGAATCCCCCAGCTGCCGCGCAGCGGTGTCCACGTCCAGACCGGCGGCGGGCGGCGACAGCCAGTCCTGGATGAACGCCGCCTCCACCGCCGCCTCCCTGTCCAGGTGGGTCAGAGCCCACCGCGGGAACGGCGATTGCCCCGACCCAGCGGACTCCGCGGAGCCCCTGGCGGAGACGATGTCGAACCGCACGTAGCGGTGGTCCGACAAGGTCTCCACCAACTCCACCCGCCAGTCCACGACGCGGGCGGCTATCGCGGGGGTGGCGAACGAAACGTCCACCACCGACCCTCCCCGCTGCCGCACACACGTGTGGACCGCCCCCCTGTTGAGCAGGGAGACGCCGGACGTGGCCGCCCAGAGCTCCACGGCGCGACCTCGGACGTTGCACGAGGCGGCCGGGTTGCCCCAGGCTGTCGACTTGGCGTTCAGGTCGCCCAAGACTACGACCTGACGCGGCGCCGCCCTGCCGACCACGGCGGCCAGGACTCCGAGAAAGTCCTCGAAGTCCTGCAAGGAGCGGTTTGGGGAGAAGTACACGGCCACGAGGGCCGAGTCTCCCCACGCGGCGGCCACGTATCCCGGTCCCCTCTCTAATAGCGAGAGGGGAGGGGAGTCCGTGGAAGACCGCGCCGCTAGTGCCACCAAGCCGTCCTCGTCGCCCAGCCAGCTGCCGGGGATCGAGTACGGCTCGGCGACCGCCGCCACGTTCACCAACCACTCGGCCATGACCTGAACCACCAGGTCCTGGGCCGCTTTGCAGTGGTTGGTGTTCGCCTGGAGGAAGCGATGACGGTCGACCCTATCCATCGATCGTCATTGCTCCCCCCTCTGTTGCCGCCACTGGAGCTGCGGCGGCGACGACGACGGCGGTGGCGGCGGAGGCGGCAGGTCGGACCTGCGCCTGCACCACTCCCTTTCTGACGGGGGGCTTGCAGCTCCCACCCGCCATCTTGTGGTCGGCAGGGCGGCCACTGGCGGCGCACGTCACGCAATGTGGCGTGGCGGCGCCGCAGGCGGCATTCTTGTGCCCCTGGAGCCCGCAGCGGTAGCACGCGTCCCCCCAGTCGGCCTTGGAGGGACACGTGGCCCGAGTGTGGCCGAGTGCGAAGCATTTAAAACAACGCATCGGCCCGTCCTCAAGCGCCCGCACTACGGCCGTGCTGAGCCCCAGAGGCAGCCGCCCCTTGGTCGCGGCGAGGAGGGCCCTGGCGGCGACAATTGGGCACTCCACGCGCGTGGTGCCCATGCCGCGGCGGCCAGGCCTGATGGGCCCGCACCTCACCGCGCTGGCGTCGCAGCCACCCGCCGCCGCGACGGCCGCCACCACATCCTCCCTGGTGGCCGAGTCGTCGACGTCAGCCACCTCCAGGGGTGCGGTCTTCGCGGGCCTGGCGACCGTCGCCGCGTCCGCAATGACCTCCCGCAATTTTTTTGCGAAGAGGTCGGCGTTGCTCTCGCGCCGCTCCCCCCCGAACTCGAAAATTCGAGCCCCGGTCATTGTCCGCCGGCAGGTGATATTGCTGATCCCTAGTTGCGTGGGATCAGCGTTGGAACGAGCCTGTCTGAGGACGGACTCGTACGTCGCCCCCCGCTCCGCGGCCTCCGGGGTGATTGTTACCACGACGGCCGCGGTTCGGGGAGGAGGAGGCAGTTTCCTGCCGGCGGCTGGAGCCGTTTTGGCTGGAGGAGCGGTCGCTGCGGGCGCTGCGGACGCTGCGGGCGCTGCGGGCTTCTTCTTGCCCTTCTTCACCACCTCCGTCCACGACATGTTGGCCGGGGTGGTGGACGGAAGAAGGGCGTCCTGGGTTTGGGGAGGGGCCGGCTGGGTAGCGGAGGAAGGCCCGGGCACCGGCTCGGGCGCCCCCTCTGGGCTTGTGTTGGTAGGGGCTTGCGGAGGAGGAGGGGCCGCTTTGCTCCTCTTGCCCCCACCTTTGCCCTTCCCTGCGGGCTGGGCGCCCGCTGCCGGGCCCGCCTGGGGCACGGGTTCCGGCTCCACCTGTGGCGAGCTCTTGTCCGCCGCTAGCGGTGGGCGGAGTCGCCTTTCCGGCAGGAGCCGGTCCTCTATGCCCGCTAGGCAGGCCCTGGTAAAATTCCTCTCCTCCGCTATCACCCTCCTGATAATTTCCTCCAGGTTGGAGGAGGAGGAGGGGATGGAGGCCACCACTGCCGGTGCCCGTTCGGCCTGAATGGGCCGGGCCGTGGCCTCAGCCAGCTTTTGGTGCAGCTGGCTGACCTCCAGCTGCAGGCGGTCGACGCGCGCCTGCAGCTGCCGCGTCTCTTCCGTCGCGTTGCGCTGCGCAATTTCTAAAATTATTGCGCGCATGCTCGCGGCCCGACACTTCAGGGCCTTCTGGAAAGTGCCCTTCAGGTGGGAGGTTTGGTTTTTTGGTGGCGATCTCCATGATCTCCTCCTCATCCTCCTCCGCCATCCGCTCCAGCTCTCCCAAGGAACGGTCCGCGTAGTGCAGGAGGGACGCGCCGTACCCGGACTTGGCCCGGGTAGCGCGCGCCCGCTGCTCCTTGGCAGCGACCCGCTCCTCGAGGTCCTGCTGGACCTGCGCCCGCTTGGCCAAGTTCGGGCGGCGCTCGGCCTCCGATAAGCCTACCTCTAGGGTGCAGGGTGAGGTGGACGTCGAAGCCTTCCTCTGCCTCGGCTTCTTTCTCGCCTCGCTGACCGACTCCGAGCCCCCGGAGCCAGGCCTCAGGAAGGCCCTCTTTCGGTTTTGGCGGTCGGTTTCGGCCGCCGACGTGTCCATGACGGACGTATCCGAATCGGACGTCACGTCCGACTCGGGCACTTGACCCCCCAAATGGGCCCCTACGAGTTTCCTCGACGGGCCCCCAGCTGGGCCCCTATATGGGCCCCCAGTTGTGCCCCCAGTTAGGCCCCCAGTTGGGCCGCCATTCTGGTCCCCAGGTGGGGCCCCTGATGAGGCCCCAGTAGGGACCCCCAATGGGCCCCCCGTTGGGCCCCCAGGTGGGGCCCCCGTTGGTACCCCAGGTGGGGCCCCCGTTGGGCCCCCAGGTGGGGCCCCACATGGCCCCCAGTTGGGCCCCTAGATGGGCCCCTAGTTGGGCCCCCAGTTGGGCCCCCACATGAGCCCCCAGTTGGGCCCCCAGTTGGGCCCCACATGGGCCCCCCACTGGGCCCCCAGATGGGCCCCCACATGGGCCCCCCACTGGGCCCCCAGATGGGCCCCCACATGGGCCCCCAGTTGAGCCCCTAGATGCGCCCCTAGTTGGGCCCCCAGTTGGGCCCCCAGTTGGGGCCCCAGTTGGGCCCCCATATGGGCCCCCAGTTGGGCCCCTAGCTTGGCCCCCGCATGGGCCCCCAGTTGGGCCCCTAGCTGAGCCCCCAGCTGGGCCCCGAGATGAGCCCCCAGATCGACTCCCGGATCGGCTCCCAGATGTGCCCCGAGATGAGCCCCCCGCTGAGCCCCCAGCAGGAACCCTTGACGCAAGCCGTCCCGAGGCGTCCCGCAGCGGTATGCTGGAGACTCCTTTCTTCTTCCCGGCCATATTAAAATAAAAAAAACAAAATTTATAAATTAAGAAAATTTATAAAATTAAAAACCCCTCATTTTAGTAAAACCCCCTCAAAAAACAAACCCTCCTTTTTAAATTAAAATATATTCTACAATAAAAATATCATTTAAAATAAAATATCCCTAAAATAAAATATACATTAATTTAAAATAATCCCTCAAAACAAATTCCCTCAAAGCAAAAACATTCCCAATTTAAAACCCCATAAAACTATTTTTTATTTCAAATTTAAAATGCCTTTGCAGTACAATATTCGGAGCGGAGCGACACGTCCGTCTCGTCCGAGTCGCAGGCACCGAATGCCTTTGCATAACCTTTTTTTTTTTTTTTTTTTTTCTCGCTGAGAAATGACAGTTACGCACTTCCGCTCGCTGGGGGGGCGAGACGGGGAGTGTGGGACTCCCTGTCGCATGACGGCGACAGTATACCCACTAAAACTCAGCGGTGTTCCCTCCGGCGCCTTGTTGGGAGGGCTGTGGGAGACATTCTGCGTCCACGGCCCTCTGGCGCGTGCCCGCCTAGATGGCGGGCCCTACGTGCCCCCCGGGCTGGGGGGCGACGGGAATGGCCGGGAACACCTGGCCACTCCCGTCCGGCGCTGGTGAAGGCGCGTGCGATGCAGGCAGGGGTGCCCCCGCACCCGTTGCCTGCTGGCCTCCACCAGGGAGGAGTCGGAGGTGCTCGTCATACTGACGTCTTCTCCGACCCCTCCTCCGCCTGCGGAGCGCCGGCGCGAGAGGGTCGTCCTCGCGCGCGCGCTCCGCCGCCTCCTTCTGCGACATGACCTGTTCACAGAAGGAGGCTACCGCCGCCCAGGACCCCTCGTCCCCCAGCATGGCGTTGATCACGCCGGGGAGCGAGAGGTCCGGCCCGATCGCCGCAACGAGATCGCGGCGCGGCTCCGACCACGACGGGCACTCCTCCAGGGTGTGCTGCGCCGTGTCCACCGCCGCGCCACAATCGCAGCACGACGGTGTCTCCTCCCGACCGATGCGGTGCAGGTAGGCCCCGAAGCATCCGTGGCCGGTCAGCACCTGCGCCAGTCGGAAGGAGACCACCCCGTGCGACCGATCGAGCCACTCTTGCAGGAGCGGCCCGATCGCGTCGAGTGTGCGGCGACCGAATACCGCGGTGGCGAGGTCCGTCGCCCAATGCCGGACGACGGCTTCCTTTGCCTCCCGCCGGACGGCCTCCCTCTCTCGCGGGGCTGGGCGCTCTCCGTTCGCCCGCCGCCCCGCCGTCCACTCGTACACTCTGGCGAGCACCCACGCCTCGAGCTCCCAAGGCGGGGTGCCCGCCAGAGCGCACGCCGCCGCAAAGCCCACCGTGCGGTAGGTCCGCGCCACCCGCTGGGCTATGGCCCTCTGCGGGGCCCGCAAGGCCGCGGCATTCTCCCTCCTCCGGAGGGAGTCCTCCCAGATGGGGGCCCCGTAGGTGGCCATACTCCTCAGGATGCCGGCGTAGAGTCGCCGGCATCGGACGCTGGGCCCCCCCACGTTGGGGAGCAGCCACGAGAGGGCGCCCGCGGTCTTCAGCAGGCGCGCCGACAGCCCGCGGAAGTGCGGGCCGAAGCGCCACCTGCTGTCGAGCACGAGGCCCAGATATTTCATCTGGGCCCCAACCGCGATGCGGACGCCCTCCACGTGGATGTGGGCGTCGGGCGGGGGGCGCTGCCGCTGCCGAAGACCGTGGAAGTACACGGCCTCGGTTTTGTGCAGCGCCACCGTCAGGCCGAGGCGGCGGATCCTCCCCGCGACGAGGGAGCCGCCCGCCGAGGCCAAGTTGGCCGCCTCTCCGAAACTCTCCCCCCGGGCGGTGAGGAGAGTGTCGTCCGCGTAGCAGACGACCCTAACGCCCCGGGGGAGAGTTCCCCGCAGGAGCCAATCGTAGCCGACGTTCCAGAGCAGGGGCCCCACGACCGACCCCTGTGGGACGCCGGCTTCGGCGGGATATCGCCGGACTCGGCCAGACCTGTCCACCAGGAGGACCTCCCTGTCCTCCAGGTAGCTGGCCAGTAGACGCCGCAGGTATGGAGGCACTCCGTGGAAGCGGAGCGCCTCCATGATGGTAGAGTGGGGGATCGAGTTGAAGGCGTTGGCTATGTCGAACGACACCGCCAGCAACCCGTCCCCCGCCTGCATCGCCTCCTCCACCTGCCCCTTGAGGCAGGCCAGTGCGTCCACCGTCGAACGCTCAGCCCGAAAGCCGAACTGAGCGTCCGACAAGTCCGGTCCGACATCCCGCAGGTGCTCCTTTAGGCGGGCGGCGACTATCCCCTCGAACATTTTCCCGACGTCTGCCAGGAGCATGATCGGCCGGTATGCCGAGGGGGAGTCCGCCGGGCGGCCCTCCTTGCGAAGGAGGCACAATAGGCCCTCCTTCCACGGTTTCGGGAACCTCCCCGACGCGAAGCATGCATCGAAGAGGTCCCGAAACCGCGCCTCCATTTGGGTGGCGGCGATCGCCACCACCCTTGCGGGGACCCCGTCGGGGCCCGGAGCCTTCCTTCTGGCGCGGACACGGTCGATGGCCGCGCCGAGCTCCGACTCCGTGACCGGCGGGGCTTCCTCCTCCTCCGCCTCGTGCGGCGGCGGCGGCGGCGGCGGCGGCGGAGCCATCACTGGCGGGGTGAAGTTGCCCCTGCGCGGAAACAGGGACCGCACCACCCCGTCCAGGAAGGAGGGCTCCAGGGTCTCGACAACGGGGGGGCCGAAGGGGCGCAGCTTGCTGCGCGCCACCTTGTATGGCCTCCCGAAGGGGTCGTTGTCGAGACCCTCCAGCATTTCGGCTCTCGCCGAGTCCTTGGCCGTGGCGATGGCCCGATCGAGGACCGTCTTGGCCTCCACGTACGCCTCGTAGAGGCGGTCCTCGTCGGCCAAGTCTCTGCGACGCCGCCGCCGGCTCCGCGTGTAGGCCCTCCTGGCCCGCACGCACGCTGCACGGAGCTCCGCCAGCTCCGCCGACCACCAGTACACGGCCCGTCTGGCTGGCGGCCGGCGAGACCGAGGCATGCTGGAGTTGCACACCTCGGTCAGGGAATCCCCCAGCTGCCGCGCAGCGGTGTCCACGTCCAGACCGGCGGCGGGCGGCGACAGCCAGTCCTGGATGAACGCCGCCTCCGCCGCCGCCTCCCTGTCCAGGTGGGTCAGAGCCCACCGCGGGAACGGCGATTGCCCCGACCCAGCGGACTCCGCGGAGCCCCTGGCGGAGACGATGTCGAACCGCACGTAGCGGTGGTCCGACAAGGTCTCCACCAACTCCACCCGCCAGTCCACGACGCGGGCGGCTATCGCGGGGGTGGCGAACGAAACGTCCACCACCGACCCTCCCCGCTGCCGCACACACGTGTGGACCGCCCCCCTGTTGAGCAGGGAGACGCCGGACGTGGCCGCCCAGAGCTCCACGGCGCGACCTCGGACGTTGCACGAGGCGGCCGGGTTGCCCCAGGCTGTCGACTTGGCGTTCAGGTCGCCCAAGACTACGACCTGACGCGGCGCCGCCCTGCCGACCACGGCGGCCAGGACCCCGAGAAAGTCCTCGAAGTCCTGCAAGGAGCGGTTTGGGGAGAAGTACACGGCCACGAGGGCCGAGTCTCCCCACGCGGCGGCCACGTATCCCGGTCCCCTCTCTAATAGCGAGAGGGGAGGGGAGTCCGTGGAAGACCGCGCCGCTAGTGCCACCAAGCCGTCCTCGTCGCCCAGCCAACTGCCGGGGATCGAGTACGGCTCGGCGACCGCCGCCACGTTCACCAACCACTCGGCCATGACCTGAACCACCAGGTCCTGGGCCGCTTTGCAGTGGTTGGTGTTCGCCTGGAGGAAGCGATGACGGTCGACCCTATCCATCGATCGTCATTGCTCCCCCCTCTGTTGCCGCCGCTGGAGCTGCGGCGGCGACGACGACGGCGGTGGCGGCGGAGGCGGCAGGTCGGACCTGCGCCTGCACCACTCCCTTTCTGACGGGGGGCTTGCAGCTCCCACCCGCCATCTTGTGGTCGGCAGGGCGGCCACTGGCGGCGCACGTCACGCAATGTGGCGTGGCGGCGCCGCAGGCGGCATTCTTGTGCCCCTGGAGCCCGCAGCGGTAGCACGCGTCCCCCCAGTCGGCCTTGGAGGGACACGTGGCCCGAGTGTGGCCGAGTGCGAAGCATTTAAAACAACGCATCGGCCCGTCCTCAAGCGCCCGCACTACGGCCGTGCTGAGCCCCAGAGGCAGCCGCCCCTTGGTCGCGGCGAGGAGGGCCCTGGCGGCGACAATTGGGCACTCCACGCGCGTGGTGCCCATGCCGCGGCGGCCAGGCCTGATGGGCCCGCACCTCACCGCGCTGGCGTCGCAGCCACCCGCCGCCGCGACGGCCGCCACCACATCCTCCCTGGTGGCCGAGTCGTCGACGTCAGCCACCTCCAGGGGTGCGGTCTTCGCGGGCCTGGCGACCGTCGCCGCGTCCGCAATGACCTCCCGCAATTTTTTTGCGAAGAGATCGGCGTTGCTCTCGCGCCGCTCCCCCCCGAACTCGAAAATTCGAGCCCCGGTCATTGTCCGCCGGCAGGTGATATTGCTGATCCCTAGTTGCGTGGGATCAGCGTTGGAACGAGCCCGTCTGAGGACGGACTCGTACGTCGCCCCCCGCTCCGCGGCCTCCGGGGTGATTGTTACCACGACGGCCGCGGTTCGGGGAGGAGGAGGCAGTTTCCTGCCGGCGGCTGGAGCCGTTTTGGCTGGAGGAGCGGTCGCTGCGGGCGCTGCGGACGCTGCGGGCGCTGCGGGCTTCTTCTTGCCCTTCTTCACCACCTCCGTCCACGACATGTTGGCCGGGGTGGTGGACGGAAGAAGGGCGTCCTGGGTTTGGGGAGAGGCCGGCTGGGTAGCGGAGGAAGGCCCGGGCACCGGCTCGGGCGCCCCCTCTGGGCTTGTGTTGGTAGGGGCTTGCGGAGGAGGAGGGGCCGCTTTGCTCCTCTTGCCCCCACCTTTGCCCTTCCCTGCGGGCTGGGCGCCCGCTGCCGGGCCCGCCTGGGGCACGGGTTCCGGCTCCACCTGTGGCGAGCTCTTGTCCGCCGCTAGCGGTGGGCGGAGTCGCCTTTCCGGCAGGAGCCGGTCCTCTATGCCCGCTAGGCAGGCCCTGGTAAAATTCCTCTCCTCCGCTATCACCCTCCTGATAATTTCCTCCAGGTTGGAGGAGGAGGAGGGGATGGAGGCCACCACTGCCGGTGCCCGTTCGGCCTGAATGGGCCGGGCCGTGGCCTCAGCCAGCTTTTGGTGCAGCTGGCTGACCTCCAGCTGCAGGCGGTCGACGCGCGCCTGCAGCTGCCGCGTCTCTTCCGTCGCGTTGCGCTGCGCAATTTCTAAAATTATTGCGCGCATGCTCGCGGCCCGACACTTCAGGGCCTTCTGGAAAGTGCCCTTCAGGTGGGAGGATTTGGTGGCGATCTCCATGATCTCCTCCTCATCCTCCTCCGCCATCCGCTCCAGCTCTCCCAAGGAACGGTCCGCGTAGTGCAGGAGGGACGCGCCGTACCCGGACTTGGCCCGGGTAGCGCGCGCCCGCTGCTCCTTGGCAGCGACCCGCTCCTCGAGGTCCTGCTGGACCTGCGCCCGCTTGGCCAAGTTTGGGCGGCGCTCGGCCTCCGATAAGCCTACCTCTAGGGTGCAGGGTGAGGTGGACGTCGAAGCCTTCCTCTGCCTCGGCTTCTTTCTCGCCTCGCTGACCGACTCCGAGCCCCCGGAGCCAGGCCTCAGGAAGGCCCTCTTTCGGTTTTGGCGGTCGGTTTCGGCCGCCGACGTGTCCATGACGGACGTATCCGAATCGGACGTCACGTCCGACTCGGGCACTTGACCCCCCAAATGGGCCCCTACGAGTTTCCTCGACGGGCCCCCAGCTGGGCCCCTAGATGGGCCCCCAGTTAGGCCCCCAGTTGGGCCGCCATTCTGGTCCCCAGGTGGGGCCCCTGATGAGGCCCCAGTTGGGACCCCCAATGGGCCACCCGTTGGGCCCCCAGGTGGGTCCCCCGTTGGTACCCCAGGTGGGGCCCCCGTTGTGCCCCCAGGTGGGGCCCCCGTTGGGCCCCTAGATGGGCCCCCGGATGGGCCCCCAGTTGGGCCCCTAGATGGGCCCCTAGTTGGGCCCCCAGTTGGGCCCCCACATGAGCCCCCAGTTGGGCCCCCCACTGGGCCCCCCGCTGGGCCCCCAGATGGGCCCCCACATGGGCCCCCAGTTGAGCCCCTAGATGCGCCCCTAGTTGGGCCCCCAGTTGGGGCCCCAGTTGGGCCCCCATATGGGCCCCCAGTTGGGCCCCTAGCTTGGCCCCCGCATGGGCCCCCAGTTGGGCCCCTAGCTGAGCCCCCAGCTGGGCCCCGAGATGAGCCCCCAGATCGACTCCCGGATCGGCTCCCAGATGTGCCCCGAGATGAGCCCCCCGCTGAGCCCCCAGCAGGAACCCTTGACGCAAGCCGTCCCGAGGCGTCCCGCAGCGGTATGCTGGAGACTCCTTTCTTCTTCCCGGCCATATTAAAATAAAAAAACAAAATTTATAAATTAAGAAAATTTATAAAATTAAAAACCCCTCATTTTAGTAAAACCCCCTCAAAAAACAAACCCTCCTTTTTAAATTAAAATATATTCTACAATAAAAATATCATTTAAAATAAAATATCCCTAAAATAAAACATATATTAATTTAAAATAATCCCTCAAAACAAATTCCTAACCTAACCTAACCTAACCTACCCATTTTGTTTAAAGAAGAAATTAACTTAATCTAAATATTTCACCAAACGTTTATTGTCTGAAGATTGTTTGCTGTAATTAATCATTTGATTAAAGATCAAATGCCATAATGACATTATACTTGGTAATATTTTGCCAAGTAAAAATTTGCCAAATAAAAATATGCGTACTAAAATCATTCGAAATATTGCAAAGGTATAAAACAAGGTTGCTAAAATTTGTTTGGGTAATGAAATTTTGTCAAAATCTTTTCGGCAAAACGGCAGTATCCCAAGTCACATATATGGAATAGAAAGGTACACCCAACCGCATGTGGAAATAAGTAAAAAAGATGATGTAATAAGCTGAGACTACGAGGAAAAAAATCCAATTCCAAATAATGATGTGTTTAAAACCGTTATTATTGTTTATCAATCTGTGATCATTTTGGAATGTAAGGACTAAAAAGACATTACTTTTGCTTCGAATAACCGAAATGACTAAATTAATAGTGAATCCGACACAATCCACATTATTGTATGTACATAGATTGTCAAACAATAAGATATTTTATTCCGAAATATTTAAATGTCTTCATTTTGATCAATTTAGATGATAACACTCTAACATAAGTACAAATGGTTATAAAATCGATCATAAGCGTAAACATTAACTACTTATGGAATTAATATAGTAATCTGAACAAAGTAAGTGCGTGTTAAACTAAGGTTTAAGTCATTTTCTATGGAATGACTATGTTTTTTTTTTTTCTTGCTTCAAATTACTTTTCATAAGCTTGTCGACTGTACTCTATTAAAACTCGTTAGCTTTACAGCAGTAACATTGCTACCGGGGTTGCGGGAATGTTCTAACGAGATACTGCGGCCACGAAACGCATGGGCGAAAGAAGAGTGTGGGTTTTTATTCAGTAATAATCTGACACCGCCTTCATCTCTATACAGAATGGGAAGAATCATGAATATAATATTAATAATTTTAACAATAATTTTTCAACCGATGAAAAGGGAGGTGCAGAAATTACTAACAAAAATAAACAATTTAAATTTTAATAAATTATAAATCATATAAATAAATAAAATGGTTCCGGTCAAACATTGACAAATATTTAAAAAAATCTGTACCATAATGAAAAATATTAGTCACTTCCAAACATAACATACTCGTACTGTGTTGGGGCCTTATCAGTTCCGTCAAACTTAACTTTAGCAACTTGATGAAATAACCAATTCTACGATATGCCCATGACAAACATACCATTAGAGTAATTTATAAGTACCCAGTTCACTTACTCAATTGTAAAGAAAATATTAGGTGTGGTGACGTGAACTGTCGATTTTTATTGCATCCGGGGAGTGCTAGAAAATTGTTTATACGTTATTAAAATAAATAACAAAGGAATAAAAAAAAGAAAGAAGAGTGAAAAGAAGAAAGAAAGAAAAAAAATGTACCCATTTCGAAACAATGAAATATACTGTATTACAAACAATAGGATCGACAAAGACTTGCAGTCAATGTTATTTCCTTTAAATCTCATGCAATATATCATGTTCTGTCCTAAATATCGCATCAAGAACGATGTTATTACTCCAAATAGTATCATCTCCAATTTGGTTTCGATTATTATTACGCTGTTATTTGTAGTTTTGTTCTTGGGCAGCACCTATGTAACGAACTTGAATACACTAAAAGAAGAGAATTACTCATATATTCAATTCGATTCTATCTTGTATGCTATCTTCTACACTTTTGGTTTTATTTCAAATTTCGTAATTGGAATAATTCACACGAAAAAGAACGTTCAATTTGTCTTAACATTTCAAAAAGTGCACAGATTTTTAAAAAAGGAACTCAATCTCCAAACTCCCATCAAGTTCATTACTTGGAATTGGATACTTGGATTTTTGGCTCTGAACTTTTATATTTCTATATTCACTTATTTAAATGCAAAACTTGGTTTAAATTTTTACGGAATAGCTGGCTGTTACCTTTTCATTATTTTCGATTTAAACATCATTTATGCCACGCGAATCGTAAAATTGTTAGAAAGTAAAGTTGAACAATGGATTTCATTACTTTTAAAATATCAAGACGCGTGTTCTCATGAAGAAAACTTTTGTACAAAAGCGTTTGAAGCATTCGCTAATTTAATAGAGAGTTATAAAATGTAAGAAGTTTGTTTTCAGAATTATGTAAGAATCTTAATAAATATAATAAAATAAGAAATGATTACAAGAACAAGCAGAAAAGTAAAAGATTGACACTTTTCAGATGCTATTCTACATTTTAGATTCTGTTCATTATTTGTCTTACATTGCAACGATAATAGAAATGAAAAAAAATGATATGAATACACAGAATAATGTGAGTATTTGTGATAATTTTATAGCAAGTATAATTAATTAATAAGCCATCGAAAGTTACCAGAGCTTTCTAGATAGCTTCTATAGAAGTGGGGACCCAGTGACCTGCATATAATACAAGTATTGATATTCCTACCATGGGCACCAGTCACTTACCAATCTATTAACATAGCTGCATTGCAAAAATAAATGTATTTTATTAACAAACATACATACATCTACGCAGTGACCGTATCTCAAGAGCATACAATTATATCACTGTTACAACTTTGTACGTACTATACCTTTGCAAAAATATCTTTGTCTTGGTCTTGTAAGTACCTACAACTCGTAGTTGCCATGGAGGTGTAGTGTGTCCTGCATGTTTGCGGGAAATAGGGTTGATGACTTCTATGTGGTTATAAGAAATGCACTCTCTGAACTTTTCAATGAAATATTTTTTGTCAATATTCCTGCTACAATAATTATAACATATTTTTTGATTGCCACCCATATAAATAATTTATTAAATTTATATGAGGTGGTTCCTGAAAAAAACATAATCTATTCTATTATCTTGTAATGTCTAACCTTTTTGTTGCAGAGTGATGCAACTTTCATGCTCCTGCCAGTTTTTAGTTGGTTGTTGAAAGATATCTTGTGGCTTACTATGCTGGTGCATCAACTCGAGAAATTTAACTTGGCCATTGAAAATGTTCAAGACACTTGCGCAATTATTTTGAGGTCAAATTGCTCAGGTAATTTTGTTGAATTATTTAACATATTTATAATGGATTAATCTTCAAGGTGTAGCAACGCTTGCTGAGATCGGTCTGTGGATCTTAACATATTGCATTGGTCCCGGCTGTCATTTGTGAACCTGACACTGGTCTTGCTATGGGATATCGTTTTACCCAGTTATTGGGTTATGGAGGTCAGATAAGCAGTCGCTCCATGTGAAACACTAATACTTAGCTGTATCAGGTTATTCTGGAAGCCAGCCCCCACATAGTTGGGAAAAGGCTAAGCTGATGATGATATTTAAAAGGAGCCCTCAAAATGCCATGGAAAACTTACACTATATTTATTCAGTACAACATAATGTCTTTGACATCATTTCATACATTTCACTCTTTGACAGCTGAGGTGAAAGCACTCTGCAAGAACGTTCTGCGCTTGCGTCGAGCATCGTTCAACAAGATACGTGTGTGTGGCCTGTTCTACATAGACGCGGCGTTTCAATTAAGTCTGATGAGCTTTCTTACTCAGTACACTATTGTTTTATTACAGTTTGAATTTTTGTAATTATATCTTTAATAAATTAAAGAAC
This sequence comes from Tholera decimalis, assembly GCA_943138885.2. NCBI lineage: Eukaryota > Metazoa > Arthropoda > Insecta > Lepidoptera > Noctuidae > Tholera > Tholera decimalis. The sequence continues at coordinate 6,484,132 of OW964570.2, read as the reverse complement.
AATGGCGAATCCTCTAACACATTTTTGTTGGCATAATTTTGTAGCGTCTATTAAGGGAAAATATACAAGAGTATAGAGTTTCAATTGATGATAATTTTTGCCTTAAGATCCACTATTAAAGCAACTCTTGAAAAAAAGATATTCGTTGAAGAAGTTTTAGAGGTTATGTCTGGCCATTATTACGTAAACCGATTTATTGGAAGCAGACTGGTACCGCAGACTTGATTATATCCATAGTCAACGCTAGTGTGGAAAACATAGACCTAGTAGTGAGCCATTGTCAGTTGGCCAGGGGTCTCCCGCCCACAATCTCACGGCAGCATGGAAAAAGTGGCTGTCGCAACCGAAGGCTGGGCACGCCGCAATCGCGGCGATAAGTCCCGTCTTTGAGAAGTGGCTGGAGAGACACCACGACGTCCTCACCTTCCACCTGACGCAGGTGCTTACTGGACACGGGTGTTTTGAGAGGTACCTATTTCGGATTCAGCGGGAGGACACGGCCGGGTGTCGACATTGCGTGGACCACCCGGAGAACACGGTGGAGCATACGGTGGAGGTGTGCCCCGCTTGGGCAGAGCTTCGCCGTTTCCTCGTTGAGGCTATCGGCAGCGGTGACCTCTCGCGCCCGGCCCTGGAGCGGAGCGAGTGGGAATAGAATGCAGTCGCCTCCTTCTGCGAAGCAGTAATGCTAGCGAAAGAAAAGGCCGAACGCGCGAAGGAGAGGCAACTCTCTTCCTCACGTCCCAGCCGCCGCGGAAGACGCCCCGTGCGTCGGGGATCACGAGCCGATCTCCGGCCACCGTAGGCGTGGGCCAGGCCCGCGTCAACGGCGCATCGTGTTCCTCGCGCGCCTCAAAGAGCTGTCAGCACCAGTGACGGGGCCCCATAAGGCCATTGCCTGCTGGGGCACAACCCCGGTAATGTTCTAACGAGATACCACGGCCCCGGAACTTAAGGGCAGCTGAAGGAACAGGGTGAGTTTTTAGTCAGTAGTAGTCTGATACCTACCGCTCTGGGTAAAGCGGAAGGGATTCCGTTTTACCCAGAGCGGGAGAAGTCATTCGATGATTTACCCTTATAGTATTTGTTATTACAAATACCAAATAACTTACGTTTTCTTTGTAATCATAATCCATAATTCATCCATCAAAACAAATATTTTCTTGTCATGACATTTTTTACGTCAAGGCTGACAAACTGTAATTTCTTCTTCTTTGTAGTCACTGAATGGCTAATAGACTAAAAAGGTTGTTCATACTTTTATTATATAATTGTTATTCACTTTTATCGATAGGACTAGCTTAATATTGTATATTATATTGTGGTTGTCTACTGATTAACGGCATTTTAAATTATAATTATAAATTTCTAAAACACACTCTCAGATTTTATCGAAGAGGTTTAATAAATTATGCTCGAATATAACTGGCTGATCAAATAACTGGCAAGATGGACTATTTTGGACTCTACAATTTGAATTCTGGTACAGAATGAGAATGGAATGGATTTTGAACGCTGAGCTGGGTATAAAAGGCGCTGGGGGCCATCTCCGGGGGTTCAGTCTTTGACCAGTTTTTGAAGAGTTTAGTTCTCGACGAGTTTTGACGAAGAGTGATGGAAGAGGAAGTGCAGTACCCGCTGCCCTGACTCCTTGTTGGGAGCCTGCTGCCTTGACGCCTTGTTGGGAGCCTGCTGCCCTGACGCCTTACTGGGAGCCTACTGCCCTGACGCCTTGCTGAGAGCCTGCTGCCCTGACGCCTTGCTGCGATCCTGCTGCCCTGACGCCTTGCTGGGAGCCTGCTGCCCTGACGCCTTGCTGAGAGCCTGCTGCCCAGACGCCTTGTTGGGAGCCTACTGCCAGACCGCCTTGCTCGAGCTGCTGTACGACGAAGACATCGTGGAGGAGAAGGCGATCCTGGAGTGGCCTGCCAAGCCGTCCCGCAAGTACTATACTCTAAACCTCCTCCTCTTCTCTCCTGAGAGTGTGTCAGATAGGTAGGTAGGCCGGTTTCTAGGATAGGTAGATAGGTAGGCAGGTTTTTTATAAAATACTGTATATTATTAATATATTAAATTTAATGGTACATCTATTTTACCCTCTTTTATTGGAGAAGTAGAAGGTATCGTTACAGTTTGGCGCCCAACGTAAAATCATAGCTAGTCGGTTTAATTTTTTTTCAAAATTCCAAAAAAACTATTACTAGTAACTTTTTTTCTTTGGACTCACTTTTTGGCTTAGACTCTTTTTTAATATTAAGTTCTAGGATAGGAGACTCACTCTTTACACTAACACTATACTAGACTCCCTCTTCACACGAACACTAGTTTCCTCCCTCCCTCCCTCTTTTACCACTAGTTTATTCCCTCTTTACCTTCTTTTGCTATCTATAATATTAATTTTCAGTCATGGATAGAATTATTCACTTTGAACTTTTAAATAAAGCTGAACTTGAGTATGAAGTTAAAATAAGACTTGAGGAACCAAAAGATACAGTCATACTTCTCAAGAAGCAAATTCTCCAACTCGCGCCTCTTACATTATCTCATGATATTTTAGATTCGGTGCTCCCAGTCAAAACTGACTTAGACGAACTAAACACTACTCTCAATTATATCGAATCCAAAATATTATTGGTAGAGCAGGGCAACAATAAACTTAACAAAAAAATTAGGACTTTTATTAACCATACATTTTTCAGATTAGATAGGATTGATATTGATTTAGATACCACAGAGGAAACTCGCTTCACTCAAACAAAGGAAAGATTTCTCGACTTAGAGTCAAAATTTAATTCTTTAACAACTGATTCCAACGAACTTAATCCACAACCTTTAGAAATCAACCGTCCCTCTTCGACTCCTAGTAGTCCTAATGAGACCATGTTTCATACGATGCTTCCCGACATTCAGTCTCAACCTTTAAACTCTATTCCTAATAATTCACTTAATGAGCTTAAACGAATAAAATACGATGGAAACTCTTGTCCGCGTTCATTTATCCAAAAAATTCAGGAATTTAGTATTTCTAGGAATATTCCTGGGGACAAATTATTAGATCATGCGTTTGAATTATTAACTAATAATGCGTTACATTGGTATCGTTTTAAACGTGACTCTTTGTTAACTTGGAATGCACTTTGTGAAGCTTTGATTACAGACTTTGGTGGTTTTGACTATGACCATAAATTATTAGAAGCCATTAATAGTCGTACTCAAGGCAAGGATGAACCTATTGTTATTTTTGTTTCTATAATGTCTGGTATGTTTTCCAGACTCTCAGAAAAACTTACAGAAACTAAAAAACTCCAAATTATTATTCGTAACATTCGACCTTGTTATTCACCTTATATTGCTAATAATAATATTAACTCTATTCAGGCACTTATTTCATGTTGTCAAAAATACGAAGAGTTTTTGGACAAAGAGAAACGTTTCAGCGAACCACAAACTACTAATAATCCTTTAACTGTTGAATTTAACTATAAACCTACTAATTTAACGCCGAAACCCTCAACTTCTAACACGTTTCCTCCTAGAACAAATTTTAATAATCGTTTTAACAATAAACCTCAAGTTAACACGATCAATAAATTTAACTCTAATGCTTTTTGTGTACGATGCCGCACTAATGGCCACACACTAACTAATTGCTCGCAACCTCGTACATTAATTTGTTTTAGATGTGGCTTAAAAGATGTTAAAACTACTGATTGTCCTAACTGCAAAAAAACTAACAACTCAAAAAACTAAACAACGACTTGGGTAATAAATACTTTAATCAATCTGACTGGCAGGATTGGTTACAAACCATTAAAAATTTCTTCCATTGTTACAAAATTAGTTCATTATACGACAACGAAAAAGATTTTAACCGTCCTTTTATTGATATTTCTATTAATAACAAAATATTTTCCGGCCTACTAGATAGTGGTAGTTCGATTACAATACTTGGTAATAAATCCCACTTAGAAATTTTAAAATTAGGCTTCACGCTATCCAAGTCTTGTTCAATGACGATTACTACTGCCAGTAAACATATAAGTAAATCTCTTGGCTCAATCGACATTCCAATTAGATACAATAATCAAACTCATCTGATCCAAGCCTTCGTATTCCCAAATATATCTCCTTCAATTATTTTAGGAGTCGACTTTTGGAAAAAGTTTAACCTTGTACCACACATACTTTCTTCAGCTTTTAGGCTAAATACTAAATGTTCAGTGGTTACTGAAACTACTAAATAAGTACTTCCTTATAACAATCTTTCGTCAGAGCAAAAAACTATTGCTGATGACATGATTAATCGATTCAAAGCTATTTCCTTCGAAAGTAGAGGAGTACTGGGCCGCACTCATCTTATTAGTCATCATATTGATACTGGTGATACTCCACCAATTAAACAACGTTGCTACCGACTGTCTCCTGAAAAACAGAAAGCTCTCATTAAAGAAGTTGATAAAATGTTAGAATGGGGTGTTATTGAAAAATGCGAAAGTCCTTGGCTTTCTCCGGTTATCATTACGCCTAAAAAGAATGGCGAATGGCGATTCTGTGTTGATAGTCGTAAATTAAATTCAGTTACTCGTAGAGACGCGTATAGCCTTCCATTTGTCAATGAAATTTTAGATAACCTTAAAAATGCCTTTCAAGCATTGATATTGCTAAAGCATTTTGGGATATTCCTTTGAAAGATGAACCTGATAAAGATAAAACAGCTTTTTATGTCCCTGGTCGAGGCATGTATCGCTTTGTTATCATGCCCTTTGGGCTAACCAATGCTCCAGCTACTCAGCAAAGACTTATGGACATGCTCTTTACTCCTGAATTTGATAATAAAGTCTTTTGTTACTTAGATGATATTATAATCATCTCTGAATCATTTGAGGAGCATATCTCTTATCTACTTAAAGTTCTGGAGAAATTAAAGTTAGCTAATTTGACTATTAACTTCGATAAAAGTCAATTCTTTAAAAATGAACTTAAATACTTGGGGTATATTGTAGATGAAAATGGTTTACGTTCAGATCCAGCTAAAATTAAAGCAATACTCGAATTTCCTACTCCCACTACTCGTAAAGAAGTAAGAAAATTTATTGGAACTTGTAGCTGGTTCCGTCGATTTATTCCCAACTTCAGCACTATTGCAACACCACTTAATAAGTTAACTTCTTCCGGTAAAAATGACCCTAAATTCTTTTGGGATAAAGACGCTAATCTGGCTTTTAATAAACTAAAAGAAGCTCTTGTTACTACTCCTATACTAGCTTGTCCTGACTATGATCTCCCCTTCTCTGTACACTGCGATGCTTCTAACTTTGGAATCGGAGGTATGTTAACACAAGAAAAGGACGGCAAAGAAGTAGTTATAGCCTATATGAGCAAATCCCTTAATAAAAATGAGCGCAATTACTCAACCACAGAAAAAGAAACCCTCGCAGTAATAACAGCTATAGAACATTGGCGTTGTTATATCGATAATGGTAAACAATTCACTGTTTATACAGACCATGCAGCACTTAAATGGTTTTTAAAATTATCCAATCCATCCGGTAGACTTGCACGGTGGGCTCTTAGGCTGTCAACTTTTAATTTCACTTTAAAACACAAAAGAGGTAAAGACAATTTAGTCCCAGACTTACTCTCCCGTGATTTAACATCCTCTCCTCTTGGTGTTAATCCTGTCTTACTTGAACCCCAATCTGTATCTCCAGCATTGGAACACTATAACAAACTACTTTTAGAATGTCGTAACAATCCTGATCAATATCCCAATTATACTATTCGCGAAAATAAATTATTCCGCTATACTCATTCTCCTTACGCGCTGACTGAAGATTTCGCGTGGAAAGAAGTTCCTCATCCTGATCTTCGGGAAACCCTTGTCAAAGATAACCATGGGTCCCCAGATCAGCCCCATCTAGGAATTTTTAAGACTTATAAAAAGTTATCACTTCTATATTACTGGCCAGCTATGTTTAGGGATATCGCTAAAATAATTTCTTCTTGTGATAATTGTTTAGCTTATAAACACGCAAATCACTCTCCATTTGGCCTTATGGGTAAACCAAAAATTTGTTCCAGGCCTTTTCAAACTATTTCCTTGGATTTAATGGGTCCTCTACCTATGACTAGACGTAGGAATCAATTTATTTTAGTAGTTAACTGTTATTTTACTAAATATTCCCTGATCTTCCCACTAAAACGGGCTACTAGTACTAACATTATCTCTAACTTAGAAAATTTTGTTTTTCTGGTCCATGGTGTACCTCAAACTATTATTATGGATAACGGATCGCAATTCCAATCCCATGAATTTCGCAACTTTCTTGGGAGATACAACATACCATACATATTTTTTTCTCCCCACTATTGCCCTCAAGTTAATCCCACTGAAAGATATAATCGTACTATAATCACAGCTTTGTCACCTTTGGTCGGTGAAGACCATAGATCTTGGGATATCCACCTTCCTAAAGTTCAATATGCTATGAACAGCACAACTAATGCAACCACTGGTTTCTCTCCTAACTTTTTGCTCTTTGGACGGGAAACAGTTACTTCTGGTTCACTTTATACGCCAACTAATAATCTTGAAGAAATAATTTTTCTACCTAGGGATATCTATGCTACTAACTTAGGTTTATTGTCTGCTACTTTCGATAAAGTTCAGACAGCCCTTCACATTGCCCATACCCGTAACTCTTCTTATTACAACGAACGTCATTCATTTAAAGAATATGACGTAGGAGATACAGTCTGGCGAAGAAATTATATAAATAGTCGGGCTGGAACTTATTTCAGCGCAAAGTTAGCTCCCAAATATATAAAGTCAACTGTAATTCAGAAACTATCCCCATTAGTTTACATATTAGAGGATCCTAATGGCAACCGAGCTAAATGGCATATTAAAGATTTTAAAAATTAATGTATATAATCATGTAAATATATTCACCTTTCGTACTATATTCATGACTCATCTCTATCTTCTTCTCTTCTTTTAACTATAGAGTTCTTTTCGGTTTATTGAAACTCAATAGTTTATTTCTTTCTTTAACTTTGTTCTTAAACTTTAAGAGGCTTCTCTTATATCTGAACTAATCAGATATTACTTAGAAGTGCGTTTAGGTACATATTACCAAACCTTCTCCCTTTCTAACTCTCCAAGTTAGTTTCTTACTATTTATCGACTCTAAAGTTGATCGAAGCGGATAGCAACTTCGTAAAAATAAGCCTTTGCTAAACCTTGTTTTTTATGTTATCGACTCTAAAGTTGATCGAAGCGGCTAGCAACTTCGTAAAAATAAGCCTTTGCTAAATCTTGTTTTTTATTTGATGGGTTTTCGACGCGAGCGGACTGACAGACTCCGAAAACAAGCCTACTGTCATGTACTAATCAGGTCGAGTAGTGATCATTGAATGTGAATCCTACCTGACCTAACTTCGTGAGATGTTGGTGTGATTGAATGAGGCATGTAAGTTATATGAATGTGGATAAACTTTAACCTTACAAAATTTTTGTTCTAGACCAAAAATTTTCTCGGGGTCGATGGGGAAATATAGTATTTGTTATTACAAATACCAAATAACTTACGTTTTCTTTGTAATCATAATCCATAATTATTATTCATCCATCAAAACAAATATTTTCTTGTCATGACATTTTTTACGTCAAGGCTGACAAACTGTAATTTCTTCTTCTTTGTAGTCACTGAATGGCTAATAGACTAAAAAGGTTGTTCATACTTTTATTATATAATTGTTATTCACTTTTATCGATAGGACTAGCTTAATATTGTATATTTTATTGTGGTTGTCTACTGATTAACGGCATTTTAAATTATAATTATAAATTTCTAAAACACACTCTCAGATTTTATCGAAGAGGTTTAATAAATTATGCTCGAATATAACTGGCTGATCAAATAACTGGCAAGATGGACTATTTTGGACTCTACAATTTGAATTCTGGTACAGAATGAGAATGGAATGGATTTTGAACGCTGAGCTGGGTATAAAAGGCGCTGGGGGCCATCTCCGGGGGTTCAGTCTTTGACCAGTTTTTGAAGAGTTTAGTTCTCGACGAGTTTTGACGAAGAGTGATGGAAGAGGAAGTGCAGTACCCGCTGCCCTGACTCCTTGTTGGGAGCCTGCTGCCTTGACGCCTTGTTGGGAGCCTGCTGCCCTGACGCCTTACTGGGAGCCTACTGCCCTGACGCCTTGCTGAGAGCCTGCTGCCCTGACGCCTTGCTGCGATCCTGCTGCCCTGACGCCTTGCTGGGAGCCTGCTGCCCTGACGCCTTGCTGAGAGCCTGCTGCCCAGACGCCTTGTTGGGAGCCTACTGCCAGACCGCCTTGCTCGAGCTGCTGTACGACGAAGACATCGTGGAGGAGAAGGCGATCCTGGAGTGGCCTGCCAAGCCGTCCCGCAAGTACTATACTCTAAACCTCCTCCTCTTCTCTCCTGAGAGTGTGTCAGATAGGTAGGTAGGCCGGTTTCTAGGATAGGTAGATAGGTAGGCAGGTTTTTTATAAAATACTGTATATTATTAATATATTAAATTTAATGGTACATCTATTTTACCCTCTTTTATTGGAGAAGTAGAAGGTATCGTTACACCCTCCACCCAGGAAAAAATGGGTCCCCCGCCACTTCCAAGGTATTAGAAGTTGATTATATCGAAAATCTGTTTTAAACAAGTAACTATGCGTTATAAAAGCTATAATTACAGGCATTAAGTAGTACAAGTTAATTGCGGCTCTGTCTCTAGGATGGCAACGCATGTACAATTCCTTTTGTAATACAGATCCATATAGGCCGCGGCGATCACTTTCCATCAGTCGGAACATCTGTTTGCTATCCTCAAATATGGATCTTAGTCGAATTAAATAAATACTATAAAAGTAGGTAATAGGTACTTATAAAAATGAAACAATTTGTTTTATATATGTTTGTATTTATTCTTCATCTTCTCTTATGATAATATCGTCCAAAAAACCTGCTGGTGTAGTAATAGTTGTCTGATGTTTGGCCCATCCGAGATACCAAACTACCGTCATGGTATGCGCGCAACATCCGACAGTTCGTCTTCCCACTAAGCAACTGCAACAGTAGGTACTCTATTATTCCTGCGCGGTCGGGCACATTATTTTCTATTAATATAATTATACGTATTGCCTTCTAGAGATATGGCGTGATTTAATTTTGCCTCTAAAAAGGGTTGTATCACTACTGCCACTAAGATTGTATTCAGATGAATTTACTCACTCACTGCATACCTCAATCCTGTATCCGCCGTAGAAACGTACATGTTCACCATAATATGAACGTGCTTGTCGTATTTGGTACATTCCCAGGGCGAATAGAATGAGGTCTCTATATTCTAAGACAGGAAAGTAAACATTGTTTCTGTTTGCTGATATGTTTTTGAAATTAGAAGTTCTTCTATTCATATTAACAGCCTCAACCATAGTAGCCAGATTATTATCTAAATTCATATTTTGCCTAATTATGTTTAATATTTCTTTGGCATATTCACTGTATTGCAGGCGAGCACCAAACTTATTTAGTAAAGCTGCTGCTATCTGGAAGTTTTGCATCATGTGGGGAAGTGATCTATGGAAATATTCTTGCCTCAGTAATTTAAAATCTCTTTTAAATTATCCATTGACCACTTCCACTTATGTGGCAGTTAACACACATTATGCGAGTAGGCATAACATGACTTCCCATTGTGATATACAAATGGATGCACAAACAACAAAGTCCAAAGTATCAGGTAGAATCGTAGTCCTAAAAAGTCAAAACAAAACGTCGACGGCGTAAATAGCAGCTGATCGTAATCCTTAGGCAAGCACTAGTCGCAAGGAAAAACTGAGTTTATATATACACAGAAGCAGTTAATAATTTCAAAAGTACGGAAACACAACCGACTTTACACGAGATAGCAGCAGTCGCAGCAGTTGTCAATACACGTTACGCAGATGTCAATGTCATGTCGTATTGTTGCCATACTTTGCTTGCAGTATGACTTTATTAAGTATACTTATGCAATAAGGGCAAAGCACTTTAAATAAATTGGAGTAGATTTACTAATATATGGTAGAGAAACCAGCAGAGAACTTTCAACTGAGACAATATTGGCTAAAAGACATGAAGTCAAATTGAAAAGGAAAAATATAATCTAATCCCTTGTGATCATATTAGTCAATTGTATTTCCAAAAAAAATATATTTTTTTATTAGAGTGGGTCAGTTCATAAGCATATCTTGAAAAAAAACTAAGAAATTATTTTATTAACATTTGCAAACATGACATTTATAGACGCTCAAATATTCTATTAACAATTTTTTCGCCTTTGTTCTTTAATGACTTATTTCTATTGTCTTAAATTAATTTTTTGACATTAGTCAGTAACTTAATTTTATTGTCTTATTATTTTCCTTTCGCTCTACACAGAGCAGGAGGAAAGCCAGACTCCTACTGAATAAAAAACCTTCCGATTCAACCAGAGCGGGAAAAGTCATTCGATGATTTTCCCACCCAGAAATAAGTCACATGGATTTTTTTTTGCTAGCCTATCGCCCAGTCGGGCACGCCGCAATTGCGGCGGTAAGACCCCTCTTTGAGGAGTGGCTAGATCGGCGTCACGGCGTCCTGACCTACTGCATGACGCAGGTCCTCACCGGACACGGAAGTTTCGGGAGGTACCTGTGTCTGATGGGGAAGGAAGAAACGCCTGGGTGTCACCACTGCGAGGATCGCCCTGAGGACACAGTAGAGCATACGGTGCAAGACTGCCCCACTTGGGCAGAGTCCTCACGGCGACGATAGGCGGAGACCTCTCGCGCCCGGCACTGGTCGAGGCCGTGCTGCGGGGTGAGACGGAGTGGGAAGCGGTCGCCTCCTTCTGCGGAGCAGTCATGCTATCGAAGGAGGAGGCGGGCCGCGTGAGGGAGAGGATGGCGTCCTCCCTCCAGCCCAGCCGCAGTGGTAGACGCCCATGGCGTCGGACGTCGGCCGACGATCTCCGGCCACCATTCAGCCATTTTAGCATAAATCAGTAACACACATCGAAACATCCATCTAAACTTTTGCATTTATAATAGTAGTAAGATAAATATGATTGCCTTGAGCAAAGTCACACAAAAAGGGCTAATCAAGAAACGACGTAATAAATTATTACCAATTTATATTGGAATTAATCAGAAATGTTTTATTTGTGAATGTAATATACAGATAAAATGAATTTTTGGTAGAGACTCCCATTACATTTTATATAATTTGTTTTACAAAGATAATTAAAAACATATGCTCGTAAATACCTCAAGAGTAAATTTAATGAGCAGTTAGTGATTCCCGACGACCAGCTAATCTTATCACGAAAATGGCAATCACAAGTCCTTCTCTTAAACTGGCTTCTTGCGTAGTCTCGATTAACATTGAAATTAATGGAAACTATAAAATGGCGTACTGTGGCAACACAACGGTGTAGTTAGTTAGAAGACTCATCAGACTTAATTGTAACGCAGCGTCTAAGTAGAACAGGCCACATGCTAATCTTGCTGATCGATGCTCCATGCAAGCGCAGAACGTTTTTGCATAACCTTTTCTCTGTTCACCTGCGAAAAGTTACAATAATATCATCATCATCAGATGATGATGATTTGGAACGTTATTAAATAGATCAAATGTTGAGTGGAATATTATTATACTGACAGAGTATTGGTTAGCACGCAATTCTATCATTCCTTTTATCGGTGGTTACAGGTGTTTCTCTACAAAAAATAACAAAAAAAAAATGAAGGTGTCGTTATTTACTACAAGATCTCTGATCCTTACACGATTGAGGTACCAGAATCCTCAGATGCAAACATTCTCGTATTAAAAATCAATCCGGACACAATCCTTATAAATAAGCAAGCTATAGAAATATATAAATTTCCTAATATCACTAGATGTTTGCCTTTGTAAATACTCTTCATTTAAGAATGTAATCTTAGTTGGTGATATCAATTCTTATGCTTATCTTGATATGATTGCGTTTCATGGCATGCTCCCAGCTCATACAATCCCTACTCATAGTCGCACATGTTTAGATCATGTATTATTGAGAACAATGCGCATTGCTATGTTGTTCATACATCCATTACTGATCATGATTCGGTTGTACTGTACTTGAACACTAAAGCCAAGCAAACTCTAAAAAGAACCATTGGTCGCGTTAATTACGAGGGAGTGAATGAAAGCATGAGAAATATTGATTTCAGTCTTATATATAACATGACCGATGTCAATCAAGCTACAGATTTTTTCACTGCATCGCTCTCGCAAGTATTAGATAGCAATACTGTTAGATTTGATAACACCGGACGAAAACGAATTTTAAAGCCCTGGATAACAAAAGGGCTCTTAAGGTGTATGAGGAACCGTGACAAACACTATATAAAAACAAAAAAAAATATCCCGGAAATGAAGTTCTTCAATTCACATATCGGAGATACAGGATTTTTATAATAATAAGAAGACAATAAAAAATTGGCCAAGTGCGAGTCGGCCTCGCTCATGAAGGGTTCCGTAGTAACTATAATAAATATAACATACTTAATATATTTATTTGAAAAAAAAAAACCTTACAAATTTCTTAAAACGAGCTTATTTAAAATTTTTACAACTACGCCAAATAACTTTGTTTTTCATAGTATTTGTATGAATTACAAAGTTATATTTGCGGTTTTTGAAAATATACTGTATCTCAAAAACTGCTTACTCGATCTTGTTCAAACTAAATTTAGTTGAAAGTTTACATTAAGATCTACAACATATGGTTTTTATAGATTTTTCACTTCGTTATTATAGAAGTTAGAGGGGGAGGACACACATTTTACCACTTTGGAAGCGTATATCTTTTAAACGATTAACTTTATGAAAAAGTCATTGTAGAAACCTTAATTTCATTTTTAAAGACCTGTCTATAGATACAACACACGTATAGGTTTCATGAAAAAAAATATTTTCAGTTTCAGTTCCATGTAAGAGGAGCCCCCTTTATTTTAAATATTTTTTTAAATTTTCTCTTAAAATCAAAAAGCGGTTCACAGAATACATCTAACTACCAAGTTTTACTTGTATAGTCCTAATAGTTTCGGAATAAAATGGCTGTGACATATGGACGGACAGACAGACAGACAGACGGACAGACATGTCGAAACTATAAGGGTTCCGTTTTTTGCCATTCGGCTACGGAACCCTAAAAAAGATGTGATTGACAAAGGCGGCAAAAACAGCAAAAAATTGTGGGAAGCGATTAAAACTATCACTCACACTTCAAAAATAAAAGATAAACCAACAGAATTAATTTTCCCTAAGAGTCCCATTACTTCGGTCAATGACATAACACTCTTCGCTCGTGATGGCTAATTGTTGTGGAAGATACTCGAAGGACCGTGTGGCGGGGAAATAACTTTTGCGGGCAATGAAGTATTGAACACACAGTAATGAGTTGACCAGGAGTAGGAAGAAAGGTTGATGGACTTACTTGGATGTTCTGGAGCTGATTAATTTGAGTAGAAGACGCACGTGGATTGAATCACTTTATTCTTCGGATGTTTAATCACTTCACTGTAGTCTTTATTTTGTCACACGTGTGTGTCCAATACGGATATTTTTGATAGTTATAGATATACAGCGGTATTTAGTTAATCTCGGCTAGACGCGGGTGATAACTTGCTTAACGGGCAAGTCGCGTGGATAGTTTCTTCTGGAATGCTCCGAGACACAATATGGCGGAGGTAATTATACCCTCTCGAACCATAGAATCTGCTCGGTAATTGGTTAGCGATGAGTGTGCCAATAGTGGCGCGTGCGGTGAGCATTTCTTCTTTGATTCGTGGGAATAGAAAGCTAGGAAGGGATGATTAGTCAACTCAAAAACCGCGGCAAAATATGAATTTGTATTCTAATATGTGATACGTTCCCGATATAAGTCAGTAGAAAGTTACAAACTAAATATAACTTGCGCAAGAATCCTGTCCGGTTTTGAGGATATGTAGTATTCTCAAAAGGAGAGAAATATAATAATATATTAAAGCGTACTAAGGAAAAATATTATAAATATGTTAACTACAGCTAAATTTGGTTTATTACGCGGTGATGTTATTGAGAAGGTAAAGGACATAGTTTGACAACGGGTCTCTTGAAAGAGCCACTGCATGTCTTCACCATAGCAACGCGGGTTGTCCCATCCTTGCCGGGAAAAACTTCAGTGATTACACCCATTGGCCAACGTAAAGGAGGGACATCATCCTGATGTATGAGAACCACTGTACCAATCTTAATATTGTCTGCGGCATTCAACCATTTTTGTCTAACTTGAAGATTATGTAAATATTCTATGCGCCACCTCCTCCAGAAACTACAAATCATCTGGTCAAGCAATTTTTTGCGGCAAGTTAGAGACTTCGTCGTTTCGGGAACATTCATGACAGGCAACGAAGTCAACGGAGAAGCCATTATAAAATGAGTAAGCGGTTCTGGGTACGGATCCTCATTCAGGACACAAAGCGGTCTGGAATTTAGAACTGCCTCAATTTCAGTGAGAACAGTCGAAAGCTCCTCATAGGTAAGGAGTTGAGAACCGATAACACGGTATAAATGCGTTTTATTGGCTTTAATATTTGATTCCCACAGTCCTCCAAAGTAGGGAGCGCGGGGTGGAATCATTTTCCACTCTATGCTGTAACCGTTGGCAAGTAGTTCTTGCAACTGAGCCTTGGCTCCAACGAAATTGGATCCGTTATCGGAATATAAATAAGATACGGGTCCTCTGCGCGAAATAAATCGTTTGAAAGTGGAAATAAAAGTGTCCGAAGACACGTCAGTAACCAACTCAATATGAACTGCTTTGGTAACGAAACAAATGAATAAGCATATGTACCTCTTTGACCTCGGTGTCTACATAATGTTACTTTAATGGGACCAGCGTAGTCCACACCCGTATGCACGAAAGCTTTAGTCTCCTGTACGCGACACGCGGGCAAATCAGCCATCTTTGGGCTAGGGTGAGAAGGAGAAACTTTAAAACAAAAGTTACAAGCATGTAATCTTTGTCTGATTACACCTCTAGAAGAGAGGATCCAATATTTTTGGCGAAACAGAGAACTAAGAAGGCTTACACCGGCATGACAATAAATGCGATGATAATAATTTATTAGTACATGCGTAAAATTATCATGTTTAGGTAAAAGAGCGGGATGCTGAGCTTCATAAGGAAGGTTCGCATTTGACAATCTGCCGCCGATTCTAATTAAATTATGCTCGTCTATGAAGAGATCGAGTTTTTTAAATTGTAAGCGAAGCTTTTTACTTTTAATTTCGTCATAAATGTCTTTAAAATGAAATTGTTGAATACAACGAATTAAATAAATTTCAGCGGTAGCTAATTCACGGACAGTAATTGTTTTGTGTAATTTATCATAAGGAATAATCCGCAAAAATCTCAGAATGTATACAATTATGCGCAATATTTTATTTAATGATGCAAATTTTTGAGAAAGACTATATATTAAATTAAGTTCTAATGCGGTAGATATCAATGTTAGAGATTTATTATTAAATTCAGGCAATTGTTCGTTGCATGAAGAAACAAAAGGAGTGATAGGCCACTCAGCAGTTGGGCGCAGAAGCCACTCAGGGCCATGCCACCATAAATTGTGGTTTAGTAACTGTTCGGGTAGGAGACCTCGAGACAGACAATCACTAGGGTTTTCCTTTCCGTTAATATGATAAAAATGATTAGGATCAAGATTTTCTTGACATTTAGCGACGCGGTTACTAATAAAAATGTTCCATTTGTGTAGTGAGGAATGAATCTATGAAAGCGTAATTGTATTAACGGAAAAGGCAAATATATTATTAATAGCGGTACGAGAGTGGTAAGTGTCATAAACTAGTTTAATTAATTTAGACAAAAGTACAGCGGTAAAGAGCTCTAGACGAGCTAGATATACGACCTTAACAGGTGCAACTTATGATTTAGCACACACCAAATTTACGTGTGTGTTACCATTTGTATCAGTGACATGTAAGTATATGACGCAGCCATATGCATTCAAGCTTGCATCAGCGAAACCTAAACTATATTTGTCACGCAACCCATAGAAACGGCTACATGACGAGGTAATTTTGTTTTGTGTAATTTATCATAAAGAATAATCCGTAAAAATCTCAGAATATATATAATTATGCGTAATATTTTATTTAATGATAGCTGGCGCACAGTGCGCATGGCTAGAAAGGGACTGGACTTGAGACCAAATACAACTCGGTTAAATTGAAATTCGCGAATAGGTTCAGCGGTATTAAATTTAAAAAAATATTTTTGGTATTTTCGATGCTCATCAATAACAGCAATTCGAAGATACATCTGTTTTATGTCAGCTGTAACTGCAATAGGGAACAAACGGAATTTTAAAAGTAATAAAAATATGTCGGCCTGTAAATTCGGCCCTATGTGTAACAAGTCATTCAATGACACGCCAGTATGAGACTTAGCGCTCGCGTCAAGAACGATGCGAACTTTAGTTGTTTGTTTATCATTCCTAATAACAGGGTGATGCGGTATGTAATAACCTACAGTCTGATCAACAAAGCTATGCGTAATTTCGGTTAAATAATTTTTATCGATATATTCTTGGATTATTTCATTATAACTAGCGCGCAAAGCAGAGTCGCGAAGATTAGTTTTTCCAAATTGATTAGACGTCGATAAGCGACAGCGTAAGAGTTTCCAATTGTATCTGGATTTTTACAGAATGGTAACGCGGTACAATACCTACCACTGGAGTCACGTGACACTGTAGAAGTGTACAGCTGTTCACACTCCAGTTCTGGCGGGCTCATAAAAGATTTTGAAGGTATTTCTTCAATATTCCAAAATTTATGTAAAGATTCGTCTAAAGACAGAAAACAATGAGAATTATCTATATTTAGCGCGGTAGAAAAATATGAAGCGGTATTATAATAATTATTAGATAAACTAGCGGGTACCTCACCCATAAGAATGTAACCAAACACGGTTTCAATAGCGGACGGAGCGGTAGGTGAGATAATTTTATTTTGAAGTAATAAATACGGGAACAGTTTTGCCCCTAAAAGCAATTCAATCTCTCCCGGGACATGCCATTGTGGATCTGCGAGCAGTAAGTCGAACAAGTGTTGCACTGCAGAAGTGACAACAATGTGAGATGGCAAGTTGTCCGTGATACAATCGACAACAAGAGCGGTGATTTTAAAAGAATTAATTTTATTGTTAGCAGTAACTGTAATCTCAACGTAACCTATGATAGGTCGCAAGGAAGTTCCGACACCCTTTATAAATGAGTTCGAAAGTAGTATAATGTTTAATTGTAGTTTTTTACAACAGGCGGATGTAATTATATTATTTTGCGAAGCGTTGTCTATTAAACATCTCACAGAAACGTGTTTATAATATTTGTTATCAGCGTAGACTCTCGCAGTTGATAAAAGTACTGTAGTACGCTGCGTGATTGTACCTATGCGAGAGCACGCACACAGCGCCACCTGTTGCGAGTTCGCGGAGCTACTGACAGCGTCATTTTTGACCGTCTGAGGTGGCTGACAGCTGTTCTCGAGATGTAACAGAGAATGATGTCGCTTGTTACATGTTCTACAATTATGTATAGATTTACACTGTGAAGCAGTGTGCGTTAAACTAAGGCAGTTTACACATCTACGTTTGTTTTTAATAAAATCCAAACGCGAATTTGCTGATAGTGATTGAAAGGTTGGACAAGTGTAAAGTTTACAATGATCACCTTTATTGCAATACAAACAAGTTTGGTTATTATCGCAAGCAACAAAAGTATGTACTGTACTATGTATTACGTGACTGATTGCGAGACGAGTTATTATTTTTATTAGGGTTGTTACTCACTAACGCGGTGCGAGATGATACAGTTCGATCTAATATCTTAACTTGCGATTTTATAAATTCCACGAAATCCGTATAAGTAGGAATTTCCTCATCTCTTTTATGCATTTCGAATAAATGTACGGTAGCAGGGTCCAACTTTCTCAAAGCTAAATTTAACAAAATGAAATCCTTTAAATCGTTAATTTGTAATTGTTCTAAAGCAGAAACAGACGCGTGAAAACTTTCAATGAAACTATTTAAAGATGCGGAATTATTAATTGCGGGTTTAATATTTAATATGTTTGACATGTAATGTGAGCCTAATACTCGTTTATCCTGATACTTTTTCACTAAACTGTCCCAGATAGCGGTATAATTATCACCTGACGGAATAATTCCGGCGGTAATTTGCAATGCATTTCCCTTTAGATTACCGATCAGATACTGCATACGTTGAGAATCCGTAAGGTTCAAATTATTATGTATATTTGATTTAAATGATTCATAGAAAACAGGCCAGTTATCAATCTTACCATCAAAGAACGGAATTTGAATCGGGGGAAGTTTGACCCCACCCTTATATGGGTTTGCGTTATCATGCGACGCTGCCTCGGTCGTTGACCTTGAATATTGCGTAATGAGAGAACGTACTCGTTCCACGCGCGTGTAAACGCCGTCGAAAGATGTAAGACTGTTATAATCAATCTTATGATCAGGATTTAATTGTAACGAATAGATATTTATTTTATCAAAATTGGAACTAAATTCTTGACGTGTTATTGACAGGATTTCCGTGTCCGCCATGAATGATTCTGATGAACGAAGCTCAATACTAGAAATATTTATTTTCTTAGAAGTTTCATATAATGACGATAAACGTTCAAAGATTGCTTGATTTTTAGCTTGAAGTAATTTGACTTTTACTTAAAGATCTTCCATATTGGAATATTAACAGAAAATATCGGAGATTAATATTAAGTATAGCGGGTAGATTAAAATAATATTATTTTTAAGCGGGTATAAATTAAGGAATGCGGTTGAATATAATTTGTAGTTAAGTTAGCCGAGATAACTAACGATAATAAGCGGTTAGAATAATTACTTATGCTATTTCAATGCAATAGGAGAAATATTAAGTTGATACAATAATTCTCAATGAATGTATTGTAGTATTTAGCGGGGAAGTAGGTACGAATCACCGAACGGAATATACGCGTCCAATATGGCGTTCTTACGAACTTTGTATTTTAGATATTTTGACCTAAAACCTATTTTGATATGAGACCTATAATTACGTTGCGGTAAACTTATAAAAAGTATAGAAGATCGCTGATTCTATGAATCCGGCTCGTTTGGACCAAAGCTATGTTGTGGAAGATACTCGAAGGACCGTGTGGCGGTGAAATAACTTATGTGGGCAATGAAGTATTGAACACACAGTAATGAGTTGACCAGGAGTAGAAAGAAAGGTTGATGGACTTACTTAGATGTTCTGGAGCTGATTAATTTGAGTAGAAGACGCACGTGGATTGAATCACTTTCTTCTTCGGATGTTTAATCACTTCACTGTAGTCTTTATTTTGTCACACGTGTGTGTCCAATACGGATATTTTTGATAGTTATAGATATACAGCGGTATTTAGTTAATCTCGGCTAGATGCGGGTGATAACTTGCTTAACGGGCAAGTTGCGTAGATAGTTTCTTCTGCAATGCTCCGAGACACAATATGGCGGAGGTAATTATACCCTCTCGAACCATAGAATCTGCTCGGTAATTGGTTAGCGATGAGTGTGCCAATAGTGGCGCGTGCGGTAAGCATTTCTTCTCTGATTCGTGGGAATAGGAAGCTAGGAAGGAATGATTGGTCAACTCAAAAACCGCGGGAAAATATGAATTTGTATTCTAATATGTGATACGTTCGGATATATGTCAGTAGAAAGTTACAAACTAAATAACTTGCGCAAGCACCAATTATTAGCTAAAAAAATTACTTCAAATAAAACTCAGATGTCACACAACAATAGTTTATCCCATTCCACGTATTCTAACGATAAATCGATAGTATTTTTACCTACAGACGAACTCGAAGTAAAATCTTTAATTGCTAACCTTAAGAATGACTGTGCAGTAGGAGTTAATAATATCTCAGGAAATTTCCTTAATAAAATAACAGACGTCATTGTTCTGCCGTAAACATTCATTTGTAATTTATCTTTTGCCATGGGTGTGTTCCCTTCTGCTTTTAAAAAATCACAAATTGTGCCCATTTTCAAGAATGGAGATAGATGCTGTGTCAGCAATTATAGACCTATTTCCATTCTGCCAACAATGTCTAAAATACTGCAGCGCCTGATGAACAGCAGACTAGTAAAGTTCCTGGAAACAAACAATCTTCATCCCCCATCTCAATTTGGATTTCGGGTACAAAAATCAACATCAGATGCTGTTCATCAATTAACAGGGTTTATAATTTCTAAGCTAGATGATAGGAAAAGGGTAATGGCTATTTATCTTGATTTTGCCAAAGCATTTGACACAGTATCTATCCCCATCCTAATTAACAAACTAGAACATCTGGGAATTAGAGGTCTACCTTTGGAATTGTTTGCAGATTACCTCAAGGAACGAACACAGGTAGTAAGAGTAGATGGTTGGATAAATGAGGAACTGCCTATTAAATATGGCGTCCCACAAGGCAGTATTTTTGGCCTGACATTGTTTTTGGTCTACAACTTATGTAACACAAATTTGACCAATGAGAAAATAATTACATTCGCTGATGACATATACAATACAGACAAGTAGGGCACTTGTCTATGGAGATACTTGGGAAGAAGTTTTTAATCACACTCAAAAAGGGTTTAATCTAGTATCTAGTTGGCTGAATGATAACATTCTCACACTAAATGCAGACAAAACCAAGTTCATGACCTTAGAAATCAGGACCAATGAAACCTTACAATAATTTCACACAATTGCAACTCACCATCTAATAATCCATGTAACTGTACGCATTTATCAAAATTGAACATTGTCAAATATTTAGGCGTCATAATTGACAATAAACTAAATTTCCAACCACATATTGAAGCCCTAGTTGCAGTACTCGGCTACACAACCCCATCGCCTTGCGGCGCAGATTAACTCCGCCTCAGCCGCAATAACAAACTTTCTCCACTTGTATCAAAATGTACTATAATAACCAACGAATACGAACCATACGAAGGCTATGAATAGTGAAAAAAAATACACTGGTACAATAAATTAATAGTGAAAACATGTTTTTATATTATTTTCATATCCTTCTCAGTAAACTCTATCATTTATTTAAGTTTTCTTAAATCTAGACTCATATCTTTAATAGTCTTACTAATATAATACATGAGAAAGTTTGTGAGGATGGATGGATGAAATCTTGTAATAATACTAAGGCTACTTTATAACCTGGAATTCCTACGAGATCTGGATTTGCGCAGGATAACTATCCAATGCGAACAAAGTCAAAGGCGGAAGCTAGTGTCTCCTTAACAAACTTACTTACATATTCATTCATGCATATTATATACGATTTATAATATATGTTATTGTAATTGCTTTTGTAAGCCATTATAACATAAATAAATAATAAGTTAGAACAACGTTAATCTGAACGTAACAATACTTTATTCAAAGAACTGTCAGGTAGAGAACTACCCAATAAACCCACGCTTCTCCTATTATATTGAATTCATAGATAAGGTACTATAAATGTCTTAATACGGCCTTGTGATGGGTCAAGCACTCAAATGTATAATAGGTAAATATGACAAAGCGTCTCTGAGTTTGGCGCTCATTTTCAAAACAGCAAGTGTGCTGAAGTTTTGTGGTGTATTTGAAATGGTGCCACTTGAGGTGACATAGTATCTATCAGGAAGTTATGATATTATAATTATCTAAGGTTATTCCACATTTTATATAAGATTAATTTGTCATCATTAGTTGCCTGGTTGCTATTGAAAATATTTAGACGGAAACCCCAATAAGCTGATTGAAGCGAAAGGGACTTCTACTGACTAAAAACCTACCTTGCCTTTGCGTTCCGAGGTCGCGGTACCTCGTTAGAATATTCCTGCTGCGGGAATGTGCGGGTTCCCGCAGCCCCGGCAAATAACTTTGTACAGAATGGAATCAGGCGTCACTTTGCATAAATTCATACCAAACGAATACTACTGAAACATCTATTAATTCTTAATTCCGCAAAAAAACAGATGTTCATTCCTGCATGCAGATATGCAGCACCGCCTCCCGCAAATATATTATGCACATGCAGAAATTATGCAATAAACAATACTACATGCAAGCAAACCTGAGCGTGGTTTCAGTTAGAATTTTACTAGGCAATTTTCAGTAATATTAGTTTAAAAAACACGGTTCTCTAGTTGTTAATCGCAATCAGAACCACACTCTCATCATTAAGACTTCAAGCTAAATCTAATATTGATTATAAATAAGTCTATTATTCTTATAAGACCTTAGTATACCTACTTATCACCCTAAATCCCTTCTTTATAGATTTAGGGTCAACCATTCAAAGGACTCGTTTATCGAGAACGGAAATATTACGCTTCTCTCACGATATTCAAAATAAAAAAAAGCAAAATATCTCCCCTCTTTGTTTTATGTTCGTAAAGTCCATCCAAAGGTTGTCTGGAAGATATCGCTATCAGCGATAAGACTGCCATTGTAACCATATTTTGCAGTAAAATCAAGTGTTTGTTTAAATTAGTACAATAAAGAGTATTCTATCTATCTATCTATGGTCATTGCGAATGCTGCTTTTAGGGGAAATTTGATTTATTTTTAACTGGAATGGCAAATCAGTCGGGATTATTGGAATGCGAGGAATAAATACGTTTTCACCGCTTGCTGTTCCTGTCATAATTATTGTTTGAACAACATTGCATCCAAGGTGTGTAATTTGTAGTCGCATGTCGTCATTACAGAGACTTGGTGCGTCCAGATAACGCATCAACAGGACTGGGAAACCAAGTTTAAGCCTCAAATAATTTGATGCGGTACCTGTATACTGACAGTTCCAGAGAGTTGATAAACTCTGACATTGTCGACAGACAGATACTCGACAACATCACAATCCACATGAGACATAATCTTTTCTTTGATCTGCCCTACATTTTCGTTAGCCGGTGCCAAAATTGCTCTTTCACGCAGCCATACTCTATGAAATGATTCGTATATTAACTTAATTGGTTAAAATTTAAACGACGCGGTTGGCGTAACGGTTGACTGGTGCATGCCGTAGGTAACCCACGGTGGGTTCAATCCCAGCCCAAAACAAAGATTTGTATGGCCTACATGTAGTTGTGTAGTTTAAAAAAAAATGTTTCTAGTGGTTCTTGAATACGCAATTTGAATGAATTGGGAAGGGGGGAAACAAAGTTCCAACACTCCTTTTACATCCTTAAGGGATGATTTCTGTGATAAAAACTGCCCTATGTCCTTCCCAGGGTCCTAAACTATTCCCATGCCAATTTCATCGAAATCGGTTCAGAGGTTTAGGCGTGAAAAGGTAACAGACAGACAGACAGAGTTACTTTCGCATTTATAATATTAGTATGGATGGATAGTATGGATATGGATTAGTAGGATAAAAGTCGTAAGACGGTTCACAAAATACTTCTACCTATGAAGTTTCAACTCTGTTGTTTTAATTGTTTCCGAATAAAGTGGCTGTGACATACGGACGGACAGACAAACAGATATGACGAATTTATAAGGGTTCCGTTATTTGCCATTCGGCGACGGAACGCTAAACATGAGCAAGACTGACAGCGTTTGTGCAAATAACAATACACAACTCTTTTGTGATATTATCTACTGTTATGGCGTGTGAGCTCTTGGCTAAATAATAACAGCCTAATGGGTCGACCTGAAGGTTAAGGAACACTTACCGAGGTCGGTTCATGGAAGGGTGACCATTTATTCAATAAATTGTTCAAATATAGCCCGTGTTGCTTGCCTGTTAATTTAAATTTTTGAAATCGTTCCAATAATTAATAATAATATAATAGTAATAATATTCAACAACTTTCACACAACGCCATCTAGTCCCAAACTAAGCAGAGCTTGTGCTATGAGTACTAGACAACTGATAAACATACATATATATTTCTAAATACATACATATCGCACCCTTCCTGTAAGAAAGCGGTAAGTGAATTCGGACAACTTTTCAGGAGCTTAAAAAATAGTGTCCAACATTGTTAAAAAAATCCCACGAGTATCTTATAAAGAACAAAAGATGGCATTTAGCAGCGGCGAAATGATAAAGTTTCCGATTTTTCATTGTGTTATGTATACTGTGAGATAAGGTTGAATTATACGGTTACCTAAATAATCTCCGAAACTGTTACAAAAGATGGCGGTGTAAAAATGAATATTGCTTTGTTATGATCTTTGGTGTACCGCATCGGCTGCATTAAGTGTAGTTATTCCATTATTCATGTTACAATTTTAGGCTAGTCTGAAAGTGTAAGTATGAATTACGTAGTTTTTACACGAAAAATTCATTTAAGTAAACAGAAATACATACTTTATGCATGCGAAAGTATCTACGTTTTGCTGAAGCTTCTGAATAAACTTGTTTATTTATTGGAAAAATATTCAAATAATGAAGTGTATCATCGTAAACTTCTATTTTACTGTTCACAGCTTGTCCTGTACAAAAATTGTATGTCAATACTATATAAATTTATAGTAATTAAATAAAAAGTTAAATTGCTGTGTTTCAATCTTATTAATCGATTTAGATTATGTTTGTATGTGTGCTAAGAAAAAACGTGCTGTAGAAGTGTAGAAGTATGTAAAATGAAGTGCCCAAAAGTTAAAAAATCGGAAACCTTCTATCAATTACTCACACATAGAAAAAAAAATATCTTTGTTAATGTTAAAACATTTTGACTCACCAGAACCAGATTTCACGTTGCTTCAACAAGTTTTCGGGTTAAAATAGCGCCTACGTGCTGTTTGGTTGAAACTACAAGTTTGATTTTGTAACCGTGCTTCCACACCGCTGTTACTTTTTGTAAATCAACGTTTCCAAGTGTTACTCAGCAACATCCGACAGCAAAAATTTATTTATTGTTAATATGTGTTGCTGTTTTAGTATAAGTCAAGCAACATTGCTCTACAATCGATAACATTGTTAGATAATGTTACCTCAAAAATGCAACAAAAAATATCACTGTCGATTAGTGTCGAAAGTTATTCTTTGTTAATTTATGTTGTTGGCGGTATGGACGCGTAAGTAACAATCATCAAATAGTAACAAGGAGCCACATAAGTTACAGATAGTTACCTAATGTTACCGTGTTGCATTTTGTTGCTCCACAAAAGTTAACTGCGGTGTGGATGCACGGTAAAGTGTAACTTGTTGATCCTACAAGCTACGTATCATGCTATTTCTACGTTACATCAGGTCGAATTTACGTTAACATTTTCCGATTGTTTTTACAAGTTTAGCAATTAGATTTAACATGCTCAGCACGTTGTTGTGACATGACTAGCTTGTTGAATCTACAAGCAGCTTGTTAATTTATCTTGTTACTCTTACGTGCTGGGCATATAGTTCCAACATGCTCGCCTCGTTGTTTTTTTTTCATTAAAAAATACTTTCACGTTTGACCACCATCTCACCTGATGGTAAGTGATGATGTGGAGGAAGATGGAGCACGCTTACCTAAAAGTAACCTATTCACTCTTGACTTAAAGACTTGTGGGAATGTTAAATTTCCACTGTCGGGAATCGAACCCGTAACTTCGAGAAAGTTCGGTGTGTATTTAGGCGAAGCAGAAGCGTAGCGAAAGGCAAAAGAATGAGTGAAGAACGGAAGATGAAATGAATGATTATTATTAAATTACTTGAACAAAAATTATATTAATTTAAACAATAATTACAACTATGGACAAAGCAATAAGTAAAATTAGGTAAGCGCGGCGCGACCGACTCGTAGGCTAGTACAGGACGACTGTGTCTCGCTGATCGATTCCTTTCACCACGATGGCTCGGCGCACGCTGTTGTTCGCCGTAGTTCAAGGCCGTCGCGCCTCGGCCGGTACAAATATCAGGCGCACGGTGCGTGCGCGCGGCACGTGTAAGCTCGCCGGCCGCTCACCTCAGCGCGAACAAAGGATCGTATGATTTCTGGTGCGTGGCCCAAGATTCATAAGCGTAGCGTTTTTGTGGCTCGTGAGACTTAGACACGCCACAAGTTCCCCCCGGCCAGACCGTTGCTTACGGTCGATAAAAATCGGGGAATCTTACTCGCCGCCCGCTTTTCGTTCTCTGCTCGCCTATTGTGGTAGTGGCGGCAGTGGTTGATGGCGTCGGAATTGGTGATTTTTCAGCCGGAACCTTGTTATCCTCACGCACCACGTAGGCCGACTTGAGTCGATCGACGGAAACATCGTTAGGCTTCCCTTGCATCTCGATCGTGTAGTACTTTGCATTCCTCTGTAGAACTTTATAGGGGCCAGCATAAGGTGGTTCCAGTGAGCTGCGGACGTAGTCTCTCCGGAGGAAGACGTGCGAGGATGAGTGCAGGTCTCGAGGAACGTAGAAGGGCGATGTAGTGTGCCACGAAGTAGGTCTTGGAGTCAGTCTGGCCATGTGATGTCGCAACCGGTTCGCGTACTGGGTGACGTCAGCCGCTGTGTAGTCTTCCCTCGAGGATAGGAACTGGCCAGGTAGATGGAGTGGCTCTCCGTAGACGAGCTCGGCCGGCGTAGCTTGGATGTCTTCCTTCCAAGAGTTACGCATGCCGAGAAGTACCAGTGGAAGTGCTTCAGTCCACTGCGAAGAGGTGTGGCACATGATGGCCGCCTTCAGCTGCCGATGCAGACGTTCCACGATGCCGTTGGCAGCAGGGTGGTAGGCGGTGGTGCGGAAGTGGTGTGCGCCAACCAAGGCAGTGAGAGCCTTGAAGAGGTGACTCTCGAATTGGCGACCACGGTCAGTAGTCACCTTTGCCGGACAGCCGAACCTGGCTATCCAGCCGGTCACCAGAGCAGCAGCGCAGCTCTCCGCCGTGATGTCTCTCAAGGGGTACGCCTCAGGCCATCGCGTAAACCTGTCAATGACAGTGAGGCAGTATCTGTAATCAGACGAAGGGGTTAAAGGTCCTATGATGTCGAGGTGATCGATTCCTTTCACCACGATGGCTCGGCGCACGCTGTTGTTCGCCGTAGTTCAAGGCCGTCGCGCCTCGGCCGGTACAAATATCAGGCGCACGGTGCGTGCGCGCGGCACGTGTAAGCTCGCCGGCCACTCACCTCAGTGCGAACAAAGGATCGTATGATTTCTGGTGCGTGGCCCAAGATTCATAAGCGTAGCGTTTTTGCGGCTCGTGAGACTTAGACACGCCACAGACTCCTAGGTTATAGCTATCGGGAAACACAGACTCCGGCAGGGAATACCACTCCTTAGCCGTACGCACAATGAAGGTATTCCCAAAACGTTTTGATGAAAACGATGGCGCTTCGCCGTTTGTCTCGTAGGCCGATGATGGAACGGGCTTGGCGGAATTTGATTGTGTAATTTCATCGCGCACTCCTCGGAATGTAACCGATAGAAAACCGATAGACTTGCAACTCGTCGTCGATATTCAAGGCTCTGGAGCTTTGACTCGACCAGAGCATCGTTGCCAATGAGTCTCTTGGCCCACTTCTCGATAGACTCAAGCGCGTCCAGTTGGTATTTAGCAGATCCATCCCAAAGATGAGAGCAGTACTCCATACACGATCGAACCTGGGCTTGATAGAGATTCGGGTGTGAAGTACCGTCTCACCTTTGCTAGGATTGTCAACTTTTTTGATGCTAGGTGAGCCGTAGCCTCGATAAACAGGCCAAAATTGAGGGTGGAAGTTAGTGTTACCCCCAGAAGCTCGATACGATCGGTTATCGGCACGGTTACACCTCAGAAAGTAGGAGCCGGTTTGAATTGACTCCTTTTTGCGGAGAAGAGACACGCCTGGGTCTTAGCTGCATTAAACTTGACCAAGTTGGCATCGCCCTATTCGGAGACAGCCTTCAAGGACAAGTTCAAGTACCCAACCATGTCCTCACGGAGAGACTGGATCTGTGACCCACCAGCACGCGCGTTGGACACATATCTCTCAGCCAGCAACTGTGCTGTCGTCTGCATACCCAAAGCTACCGAGCATAAGCAGATCATTAATGTGCAGCAAGAAAAAGTTGCTGAGAGAACCGACCCCTGAGGGACCCCGGCATTAATTGCCAATTGGCCAGATGAGCAGAAAACCGTTTTATTTGTGCTTTTTAGTGTATTTTTTTTTTTATTGAAAATAGGTTCGCGTTTGACCACTATCTCACCTGATGGTAAATGATGATGTGATCGAAGATGGAGCACGCTTACCTAAAAATAACCTATTCACTCTGGACTTAAAGACTCCTAGGTTATAGCTATCGAGAAACACAGACTCCGGCAGGGAATTCCACTCCTTAGCCGTACGCACAATGAAGGTATTCCCAAAACGTTTTGTGCGTATGGGTGGGATGTCCACCATGTAACGATGGCGCTTCGCTGTTTGTCTCGTAGTTCGATGATGGAACGGGCTTGGCGGAATTAGATTGTGTAATTCCATCGCACACTCCCCGAAATGTAACCGATAGAAAACCGATAGACTTGCAACTCGTCGTCGGTGTTCAAGGCTCTGGAGCTTTGACTCGACCAGTGCATCGTTGCCAATGAGTCTCTTGGCCCGCTTCTCGATAGACTCAAGCGCGTCCAGTTGGTATTTCGCAGATCCATCCCAAAGATGAGAGCAGTATTCCATACACGACCGAACCTGGGCTTGATACAATTTGAGCAGCTGTTCCGGTGTGTATCATTGTTTACTTAACTTGAGATACCTATATACCGTTTGCACTTAATTTTTTAAAAGAGAGTTTGCTGTACACCTCTTTTTCACCCACTTAAACCATATTTCAGACGTGATTCAAAAGGTTTGTGCCTCAGCTGTGGTGATATTAATAACTAGGCTGATTATGCTAAAACATCTATGTAATTAGGGCAGCAATCGTGAGAGATTTGCTGTTCTTAGTTGAAGAGTTCCATCGCTTATCTTCGAAGATCTTCATCAGAACCTGATGTGATATACTTACATACTATATTTTTCTCTAACCTACATGGTTGGGCGCTTGAACTTGTGGAGCGTCTGTCCAGAATGGATATGGGACGCGCGCTGGATACATATCTCTCAGAAACTGTGCTGTCGTCTGCATACCCAAAGGTACAGGGAATCAGCAGATCGTTAATGTGCAGCAAAAATAAAGTTGCTGAGAGAACAGACCCCTGAGGGACCCCGGCATTAATTGCCAATTGGCCAAACAAGCAGCCATCAATGACCACTCGAATGGACCGATCTCTCAGGAAGTCTTCAATCCAAACGCAAAGTTGAGTGGGTAAACCGAAGGAAGGAAGCTTAGCAATAAGGCTATCGTGCCAAACCCTGTCAAAGGCTTTGGAGATGTCAAGGGAAACAGCAAGTGCTTCCCCGTGCTTAGGTATGAATGGCATACGCTAGAAGGTCCCCAGTTGACCGGTTTTTGCGAAAGCCGTATTGTCGGTCGCTGAGGATGTCGTTGGCTTCTAGGTATGCCAGGAGCTTACTATTAAGTACCGACGTGACTGCAATAGGCCTGTAGTTGGCCGGGTCAGCACGACTGCCCTTTTTGGGTACAGGCTGTACGTTAGCCAGCTTCCATGCTTTCGGCACCTTTCCAGTCTCTAGCGAAAGGCGAAACAGGCGTGACGTGCGCGTAAAGAAGTAAGTGCAGCTACGCGTCAGGTATTTATGACAACTGCTTGGAGAAACTACGTAACGATAGTAACGCAAAACAATCCCGCAACAAGTTTTGTGCAATAAGTAAGTAAGTGGACTTGCAAGACACGCCTTTGCAATAGTATCCAAGAACAAATGCCTATGTTTATTTACTTTTATAAAGTTATGTTAATTCTTCGCGTTAGTTATGGGTATGTGTATTTATGGCTTTATACCCAGGGAAATTTGTAAAATAAATAAATGGATGTATGTTTACATCTATATAAGAATGTAAAACTGTTTTATTTTTTGTCGCAAAAATACACATTTTTTGTGACAGTACCCTTATTTTTGGCGCTAGCTTCATGAAAATTTGTGAGAAGGTGTATTAGAGTACGCTCGATTTTTTGCAATAATAAAAAAATATGACGCAAGTTGAGTTACGCGACTCTTCCAGGAAGGGTGCGATATTATAGATAAATTATACCCAGACAAAGAACAAATGATCGTGCTCATCACACAAACATTTGTCCTGGGTGGGAATCGAACCCATGACCTTGAGCATAGCAGTCAGGGCCACTGTCCACTAGATCAACAGGCCCGTTCCAATAATTAGTTTAAGTATATTAACCTATATGCGTACCATTCAAGTATTACATTTTTATACTCTTGATAACTTCAAAATTAAGTGTCCAAATCGAACAGATTAAAAAGTATTTTGCTGCTACATAAATACCTTTGGTGATAAAACTATTTAATTGGATAAGAATTAATATTGCGATACGAATGTAACCAAATTTTGTTTCTACCAGCGATCTATTTAAATTTTACAACAAAAAAGTTTAGATATATTCCCTCGTCGACTTTTGTAGGTAGGTATGAGTACTTCAATCACGTAGCACATCATTTTTGTATAGCATCAATTGTAGCTTAGCATTAAAAATTTTTCATCCCCAATTTAACCCTTTTCTGGGATGATTTTTCAATAACGTTGATAAATGTAATTATTAATTCCCAACCAAAGGCTACATACAGATTTTCATGGTTTGAACTACAAAACAAACAGGTTTCCCATTGATACTTTCAGCCCGTATTTTACGCCCTCAGGGGCTGATTTTCCAAAAACACTGAAACATGTGATTTTTAATTTTTAACCAGACTGATAACCACTAATTTTCATGGTTTAAACTACAAAAATGACAATTTTCCATACAAACTTTCATCCCCTATTTAACTCATTTAGGGGTTTAATTTCGAAAAACACTGAAACACATGCTTATTAATTTTTAACCAGAATGATAACCACCACTTTTCATGATTTAAACTGCAAGAATGACGATTTTCCGTTCAAACTTTCAACCCCTATTTAACTCACTCAGGGGTTGAATTTCGAAAAACACTGAAATACGTGCTTATTAGTTTTTAACCAGAATAGTAACCGCAAATTTTCATGGTTCAAACTTCAAAAATGACGATTTTCCATACAAACTTTCATCTCTTATTTAACTCACTTAGGGGTTAAATTTCAAAAAATCCTTCCTTATTCCTGGTCTACATTATAAAAGGAACCTCTGTACAAAATTTCAGCATTCTAGGTCCAAGGGCTTGGGCTGGGCGTTGATGAGTCAGTCAGTCAGTCAGGACTTTTCATTTCATTTATATACTAGCTTTTGCCCGCGACTTCGTCCGCGTGGAATAGTTACTTTGGGCTAACGTTAAATTTAACCCCGATTTTGAAGCATTCTTCATTGGTGCTCCGCTCCTATTGGCCTTAGCGTAATGACTATAGCCTTTCTCTATAAATTGACTATTTAATTAAAAATATTTTTTCAATTCGAACCAGTAGTTCCTGAGATTATCGCGTTCAAACAAACAAACAAACTCCTCAACCTTATATATTAGCATAGATAGCTGTTCGCCCGCGACTTCGTCCACGTTTCCGTCGTTTTTCGTAAACAAAAGTAGCCTATGTCCTTCCCCGCGGTTCAGTGATTTTGATGTAACACACAGATTAACTTTCGTAATTTAGTAGGGAAATATAATATGTCAATCTATAATACTGTTGAAAAATATCACAATACCGAACCGCACAATATTATTGTTAATAGCTGTGCCCGCGACTCCGTCAGCGTGTAACTGTTTGTGTGTTATTAAGTTAATGTATTGGTAATATTGTTTAGATCACGTTCACATGAGGCTTAAGTACCTATAGAACTTACTTCTTCACATTCCTTCTCACCGCACCGGGTTTCTATCTAATTCTTACGCTATTTCTACTATTATTAAACTCTGGAATTTGCTACCCCTTGACATCAAGAAGGCTGAGTCAAAATTTTCTTTTAAGCGCAAAATTAAAAACCTCTACTTAAGGGGCTGTTATTCTTAGTTTGGTCTTCGTCATAATTATTATGAGCTCTCTTATTCAGAAAGAATATTATAAAGCACCGTATCAATTAGTTAGTCATTTTAGCATATATGTGTATTTTATTAGTATTATTATATATTAGTATTATATTTATTAGTATTAAATATATTATTTCATTCCATTTTCTTGTACACCTACCACAGTGTTTTTTTTTAACCCAAAGGTTGACTGGTAGAGAATGCCTTGCTGCATTAAGTCCGTCCATGTAACACAATTGTACATAAAGTTTAAATAAATAAATAAATAAATACTTCAGCGCAAAGCTTCCGGGTAAACTATGTTGAAAGTTGACCCGTCCGGCACGTGAACATAAAGATTTCTAGAACTGCTAACCCGGGAAAGAGCGACGTACAACTGACCATGCGAGAAACAACTGACACCGAGATCTACTCCAGCAACACGAAAAGTCTGCCCTTGAGCCTTATTAATTCTCATTGCATAACACACCGATACTGGGAATCGCGTTCTTTTAAATTGGAATGGAAAATTATTTGGTATTATGGGAATTCTGGGAATAAAGACGGTTTCTCCTGCACCGCAACCTGTTAAAATTTGAACCTCGATTATATTTTGTTGCAACTGGGTTACTTTTAGCCGAGTTCCATTGCAAAATTGTGGTGGTTTTAAATTTCAGAGCAGAATAATAATCAGAAATCTTCGAACTGCTAAGCTATCGGGAGTTACACGTGTTATTGTGATTCAACCATAAAAGATAGATATATGCTGTCGTGGGATATTTTTTATATAATTTTAAGGAGAACATTTCCGTCATAAATGATTTCTGTGTAGCTTTAACCATTAAGGTTGCACACGCGACGGAAGCTTAAAAAATGGAGTAACTTCTCCCGTTTTCCCAACATTTCCCTTCACTGCTCTGCTCCTATTGATTGTAGCGTGATGAAAAGTATACTATAACCAGCTCAGAAGTATGAAAAATAATTGTACCAAGTTTCGTTAAAATCCGTCGAGTAGTTTTTGTTTCTATAACGGTTATACAAACAGACAGACAGACAGACAGACAGACAAAAAATTTACTGATTGCATTTTTGGCATCAGTATCGATCCCTAATCACCCCCTGATAGTTATTTTGTAAATATATTTCATGTACAGAATTGACCTCTCTACAGATTTATTATAAGTATAGATAAAATAATTTATTTTCAAGCATCTGAGGCCTTTAATTTATTTTCAAGCTAATAATTCAAATCATTTATTTTTATTGGTAATAGGCTCGGGTTTGACCACCATCTCACCTGATGGTAAGTGATGATGTGGTCCAAGATGGAGCACGCTTACCTAAAAGTAACCTATTCACTCTTGACTTAAAGACCCCCAGGTTATAGCTATCGGGAAACACAGACTCCGGCAGGGAATTCCACTCCTTAGCCGTACGCACAAAGAAGGTATTTCCAAAACGTTTAGTGCGTATAGGTGGGATGTCCACCATGTAACGATGGCGCATCACCGTTTGTCCTGTAGTCCGATGATTAGATTCTGTTATTCCATCGCACACTCCCCGAAATGTTACCGATAGATTAGCAACTCGTCGTCGATGTTCAAGGCTTTGTTGAAGGCAATTGTTGATAGGCTTGCATTCGACCACCATTTCACATGACGGTAAGCCACAATGTAGTCGAAGATGAAGCACACTTACCTAGAAGTAATCTATTCACTCTTGACTTAAAGATCCCAAGGTTATAGCCGTCGGGAAACACAGCTGTACGCACCATACGTTTTGTTCCCATCGTCCCCTACGTAACGATGGCACATCGCTGTTTGTCATGTAGTCCTATAATGGAACGGTCTTAAATCTATGTAGATTTAATTTTTGTCAAATTTTATTGATTATTCGTCGTTATTGCTTTTAGCAGATTGAATTTTTCTCTTTGTTGGTAGCTCGCATTTGACCACCATTTTACCTGATCGTAAGAGATGATGCGGTCGAAGATGACATTGGCAGGTAATTCCACTCCTTAGCTAACACTTTACATATTTTTTATTTAGATCTAGCTGTTGTCCCTGACTTCGTTTATGTGGAATATTGGCACTTTTAGCCGGGATAAAAAGTAGCTTGTGTGTTATGTGTGCCTAGTTTCGTTTAAATCTCTTACGTCAATTTTTGCGTAATTGATACACAAAAAGAAACATAACATAAACTTAAAATTCTAGAAAGATTGTGAATTGCTAGACAAGGTGAAGCCAATTAACAAGTGATAAATAGACGTTGAAGTATATGACATATTTTACATACTTATTTCAAAATCCAATGTCTAGTTTTCTTGTTTAACTGCGAAGTCTTACGAGTATAACTTCTCGCTCCTACAAATTTAGTAAAACACCGAGGTAAATTCCAAAACCACTGAAACATAACAGTATTTTAATTTTGTAACAGAAATTTTAATAACATAGCACCCCATTAATATTAATGATAGCATCTGATATTGCGTGCTACCCGGCTGATTTTTTTTATGTCAACACTTTGTTTTATTAATTTTTTTCGGAGACATACTACTTACCTAATGTTCTTTTCTATTTCGATCGTTTTTTATATATTATTACTTTGCATAATACTGAAATGTGTACACTGCTGTCTCATATCTATATTACTAACTAGCTAACCCACCACGACTTCGTTCGCGTGGTATCCTACCGCTACCCAACCGATACCACTACCCCTATCCTACCGATACCCTACCAATACCTTACTCTACCCCTACCCTACCCAAACCCTACACTACCTCTACCCTACCCTACCCTACCAATACCCTACCCCTATCCTACCGTACCGTACCCTACCCCTACCCCTACCCCTACCCTACCTCTACCCTACCCTACCCCTGCCCTTGAGACCTATTCTACTTTTTTTTTTCATAACAACCTTCTCCTGACAAAACAAAACACAACAAAAAAGAATCAGCCAAATCGGTCCAGCCGTTTTCGTGTTTTGCGCTTATCAACACATTTAGCGATTCATTTTTATTATATAGATGATTAATGTAAAATATTCCACAAAATTACATTTCTTCATCATCATCTGCTTAGACTTTCCCAACTATGTTGTGGTCGGCTTCCAGTCTAACCTGATGCAGCTGTGTAGTAGTATTTTGCATGGAGCAACAACCTATTTAATCCCTTGGCAAGAGTAGAGTCAGATTTTCTGACTACTCGTGACGAACGTCAAAGATTTACAAGTGGCAGACAGGATGTGTTGAGATGGTCTCTTATCGACGGCCCAACCTTGTCAACCGTTCTATCTATCTATTCTCAAAAAAAAAAAAAAAAAAAAGCTTTCTTCCACGATCTTGCGTAACATGTTCATTTTTAAACACACAAAATGGCAGAATAGGCCTAATCGTTAGATCTTGCAAACCGACACGGAAGGAAAAGGGCCTCGCAGATGCGAATTCATCCACGTCTAATAAAAATAATAATTTCACGTTACGCCACTGCTTTTTACCTGACTGCGGCGAAGCAAGGAGGAGGGTAATGTTTTAACCACGTATGTATGTCCGTTCCTTTGTTCCCTCGTACCTATTAAACCAATGAACGGATTTTGATAAATGATACGTCGTTGGATTTGTCTTGATGGCGCGAGTGTTCAATCTCAAAAACTGCTGACCCGATCTCATTCAAACCAATTTTGGTTGAAAGTTTACATTAAGATATATAGATATATATTATATTTTTTTAGATTTTTCACTCCTTTATTATAGAAGTTAGAGGAGGGAAAACACATTTTACCACTTTGGAAGCGTATATCTTTTAAACGATTAACTGTATGAAGAAGTGGTTTTAGAAGCCTCAACGTCATTTTTAAAGACCTGTCTATAGATACTATCACACACGCATAGGTTTCAATTTAAAAAAAAATCAGTTTTAGTTCCATGTAGGGCGATTTAAAGAAAAATATTTAAAATAAAGGGGGCCCTTATTTAAAGCCCTTTATTTTAAATATTTTTCTTAAAATCGGAAAGTGGTTTACAGAATACATCTACCTACCAAGTTTCACATGTATAGTCCTAATAGTTTCGAAATAAAATGGCTGTGACATACGGACGGACAGATGGACAGACAGACAGACAGACGGACAGACATGATAAAACTATAAGGGTTCCGTTTTTTGCCATTTGGCTACGGAACCCTAAAAATGAGATGGGTCCTGCCTGCTTGTCACTTTTTTTTAAATAAAAAAAATGTGCTTGTTTCTTGCGTTTCAGTTCAGCAGTCGGAAATTTTTTAAATTTTTTTTTATTTTGTGTATTTCAACCGAGTGACTTTTGACTGTCGCCAACCTACCTAGTTGGTGTATCAAGTTTGAATATTTGCAAAAGTACGACTATTTTACATAATTATGGTGAAGTCCTAAACATTCCATTTGGAGTAGTGTCCCAGTGGCAATGAATCAGGCCAACGCGACGGGACCGATCCGAGATCACGAGTTTGAACAGCCAAGCACATTGAATCTGCTTAACTGTTCGTAGAAATTTAAATTGAGTATTTGTTTAAGAGAACTAGGTACCAATCTTGCCAACGCCCCCAACCTAGGCTAAATATCCTTGTGTCTGGAGTGGGTTCACGGAAATAGTGTAATGGATGGGGTTCGAACCTGTGACCTTTCGATCACAAGTCGGACACCTTAGATATTAGGCTGTTGACGCTTTTATTTAATTTATATCATCACTACTGTTCTTAAAACGGTGACGGAAACCGGTTTATCGGTGTAACAAAAATTTAAAGGCATATGACATCCACCTTCTCATAAAGAGGAGGCTTGTGTTCCATCGGCGAACCGTTACTTGCCTGTCGGTTTTCTACAGATTGTACTTCAGGGAGTGTGCACAGGAGCTCCATGACCTGATTCCTCCATCTCCCTTTCACTACCGGTCTACCAGACGCACGGCTGGGCACCACTCACACTTGGTTGATATACCGTCTTGTCGTACCAAGCGCTTCTCCTCCACATTTATTGTGCGCACAGCCAAGTTGTGGAATTCTCTGCCGGCTTTTGTGTTCCCTTCCACTTATGACCTTTCAGCCTTTAAAGCACGAGTAAATAGGCATCTTCTGAGCTCGCTTGTCCCATCTTAGACCTTATCTATCGCTTACCATCAGGCGAGATCGAGTTCAAGAAAAAAAAACAGTGGGAACGTTAAAAGTTGAATTATTAAACATTCCCATTTATTCATCACACATAACAGCAGTATGTATAACACAGTTAGTCCAATCAGTTTCAGACGAGATTAGCATTCCAATGGATTAGGGAACCCACTTCATCATTTAACCTAAATGTTTTACATAAGTGTAACCTTATCAGCCTGAACAGAATTTACTATATGGTAATAGTATTACGCCTAGTTTAGAAGTCAAGTGTAGGGATCAAGCTGAATTTAAATTTAATATAGGCTAGAAGTTTTAGTTAGTTAAAAGAGGACTGACTGAACTATAAATAATAATACTTAATCATCTGTATATAATTTTTTTAAACATCTCAAGTGACAACATTGTTTTTACGTGTGAAACATGGATTTACATATGAAACTCTAAAGAAATGATGACAATAAGCGTGCGTGACCCACTATCCATTATCCATACTGCGCGTGTTAGATATAGAAAATAGATGTATAGTATATATATAAAGAGTGTTGTTATTTATAAAAGTTATTTATTATCAATATCGCTTTATTATGTATTTACGGTACTGTTCGGAAATGGTAGTTTCCTATGGAGAAGAAAAACATCATTCATTTCCACATAATTATCAATTCATCACTATTACCACAATATGGGTACTACCGTCATAACGTACAACATTATTTACTTGTCTATCTACTATTTATTTACTCCATTTCATAACATACGTATAAGTAATGCTATTTATAAAATTAATTAGAAGATTATATATTAAATATCAATCTGTTATGATTTCACACAATTATCTATATTAGTCAGTATTTCCACAATGTGGGTACTTGTGGGTATTTACTACTACACGCAGGAAGGATTTAAATAATAAAATTAGTCCTTGCTTAAATATAGTGAAGCACAGTCCACGTTACCAAGCAGTTCAAATATTTAATAAATTACCCTTATCCCTAAAAAGCATTATTTATACATCCGCATTTAAGAAAAATCTTCAGGTCTTCCTATTAGATAAGTGTCTCTACTCAATTAATGATTTGTAACTTTATGACCACATGTGTTTGCACTTGTATATTACTATGTTTTCTTTTTTTTTCTTCTAATTGACAAGAACTTAATATTATGTGTTAATGTTTTGAACGTATAGGATTTATATTTTTTGACTATGTTATTTTTATTTTTATTATTGTATTGCAACTGTAGTTTTATAGGATAACTAGTATTTGCGTGTTGCGCGAGGTGCAAGCACCTCGCGTGCTTGTGAAAAAAAAAAGTGGGGGGGAGATGGGGGGGGTTTAGTATTTGCGTGTTGCGCGAGGTGCAAGCACCTCGCGTGCTTGTGAAAAAAAAAAGGGGGGGGTGATGGGGGGGGTTTAGTATTTGCGTATTGCGCGAGGTGCAAGCACCTCGCGTGCTTGTGAAAAAAAAAAGTGGGAGGGAGATGGGGGGGGTTTAGTATTTGCGTGTTGCGCGAGGTGCAAGCACCTCGCGTGCTTGTGAAAAAAAAAAGGGGGGGTGATGGGGGGGGTTTAGTATTTGCGTATTGCGCGAGGTGCAAGCACCTCGCGTGCTTGTGAAAAAAAAAATTGGGGCGGGGTGATGGGGGGGTTTAGTATTTGCGTGTTGCACGAGGTGCAAGCACCTCGCGTGCTTGTGAAAAAAACAAAAAAAAAAAAAGTGGGGGTGGTGATGGGGGGGTTTAGTATTTGCGTGTTGCGCGAGGTGCAAGCACCTCGCGTGCTTGTGAAAAAAAAAAGGGGGGGGTGATGGGGGGGTTTAGTATTTGCGTATTGCGCGAGGTGCAAGCACCTCGCGTTCTTGTGACAAAAAAAAAAAAATGTGGGAGGGGGGGGGGTGATGGGCGGGGGGTTAGTATTTGCGTGTTGCGCGAGGTGCAAGCACCTCGCGTGCTTGTGAAAAAAAAAACAAAAAAAAAAGGAGGGGGGGGTGATAGGGGGGGGGTTGTACAAGTATTTCGACTAAAGCATTGCCCCTCTATATGAATCTGAAAAAAAAAATGTTCCAAGTCTCTTAGTTTCCGAGATCCGCCTAAGGGGGGTGAGAAGGGGGGCAAGGGGGGCGACTTTGAAAAATGGTTTTTACTTTACCAAGCCTTCTCTATACGAATCCGTAAAAAGAAAAAAATACGGGTCTCGTAGTTTCCGAGATACGATAGGGGGGGGGGGGGAGAAGGGGGGGGAAAGGGGAGGTTTGGCACTTTTCCCGTAGGTTTGAGAGTTACTTGTTTACGAATCTGTCAAAATATACCCACCTCCCCATCCACCATCTGGGAGAACAATTATGTCAATGAGTGAGTGAGTCAGTCAGTCAGTGAGTGGTAATTTAGCTTTATATAATATAACTAGTATTTGCGTGTTGCGCGAGGTGCAAGCACCTCGCGTGCTTGTGAAAAAAACTAAAGCATTGCCCCTCTAAATCAAGTATTTGCGTGTTGCGCGAGGTGCAAGCACCTCGCGTGCTTGTGAAAAAAAAAAAGTGGGGGGGCGGGGGTGATGGGGGGGGGTTTAGTATTTGCGTGTTGCGCGAGGTGCAAGCACCTCGAGCGCTTGTGAAAAAAAAAAAAAAAAAAAAGGGTGGGGGGGAAATGGGCCCCCCCATTTCCCCCCCACCCTTTTTTTTTTTATGTCAATGAGTGAGTGAGTCAGTGAGTGGTAATCTAGCTTTATATAGTATAACTAGTATTTTCGTGTTGCGCGAGGTGCAAGCACCTCGCGTGCTTGTGAAAAAAAAAGTGGGGGGGGGGTGATGGGGGGGGTTTAGTATTTGCGTGTTGCGCGAGGTGCAAGCACCTCGCGTGCTTGTGAAAAAAAAAAAAAAAAGGGGGGGGGGGGTGATGGGGGGGTTTAGTATTTGCGTGTTGCGCGAGGTGCAAGCACCTCGCGTGCTTGTGAAAAAAAAAAAAAAAAAGAGGGGGGTGGGGTGATGGGGGGGGGTTGCACAAGTATTTCGACTAAAGCATTGCCCCTTTAAATGAATCTGAAAAAAAAAATGTTCCAAGTCTCTTAGATTCCGAGATCCGCCTAAAGGGGGGGAGAAGGGGGGCGGGGGGGGGACTTTGAAAAATGGTTTTTACTTTACCGAGCCTCCTCTATACGAATCCGTAAAAAACAAAAAATACGGGTCTCGTAGTTTCCGAGATACGATAGGGAGGGGGGAGAAGGGGGGTGAAAAGGGGAGGTTTGGCACTTTTCCCGTAGGTTTGAGAGTTGCTTGTTTACGAATCTGTCAAAATATACCCACCTCCCCATCCACCATCTGGGAGAACAATTATGTCAATGAGTGAGTCAGTCAGTCAGTCAGTCAGTGAGTGGTAATTTAGCTTTATATAATATAACTAGTATTTGCGTGTTGCGCGAGGTGCAAGCACCTCGCGTGCTTGTGAAAAAAAAAAAGTATTTGCGTGTTGCGCGAGGTGCAAGCACCTCGCGTGCTTGTGAAAAAAAAAAAAAGGGGGCGTGTGATGGGGGGCTTTAGTATTTGCGTGTTGCGCGAGGTGCAAGCACCTCGCGAGCTTGTGAAAAAAAAATAAAAAAAGGGGGGGGGTGATGGGGGGAGATGGGGGGTTAGTATTTGCGTGTTGCGCGAGGTGCAAGCACCTCGCGTGCTTGTGAAAAAAAAATAAAAAAAAGGGGGGGGGGGGTGATGGGGGTGATGGGGTTAGTATATTCGTGTTGCGCGAGCTGCAAGCACCTCGCGAGCTTGTGAAAAAAAAAATGGGGGGGTTGAGGGGGGGGGGGTTGCACAATTATTTCGACTAAAGCATGGCCCCTCTAAATGAATCTGAAAAAAAAAATGTTCCAAGTCTCTTAACTTCCGAGATCCGCCTAAAGGGGGTGAGAAGGGGGGCAAGGGGGGCGACTTTGAAAAATGGTTTTTATTTTACCGAGCCTCCTCTATACGAATCCGTAAAAAAGAAAAAATACGGGTCTCGTAGTTTCCGAGATACGATAGGGAGGGGGAAGAAGGGGGGTGAAAAGGGGAGGTTTGGCACTTTTCCCGTAGGTTTGAGAGTTACTTGTTTACGAATCTGTCAAAATATACCCACCTCCCCATCCACCATCTGGGAGAACAATTATGTCAGTGAGTCAGTCAGTCAGTCAGTGGTAATTTAGCTTTATATAGTATAATATAATTTCACACACAATGTATATTGTTAAATGAATCCCATGAAAAACATAAATGTGAAATGAGAGCCAAGTTCAATATTATCATAAATGCCTTGGTTGTTGACTTCAACGACAAAAGAAGTGAAATCTAAATGGGTGCCAAGTTCAATGGTCAGTCCTGAAATTTATTTATAACAACATAAAATATAATTTATTCTTATAACTTAGGAGAATATATTGTAGCCTAAGGTTTCACCTGGCTAGTTCTTATATACGAATTATTATGTTCGATGGTTAGTTTCTACCAGCAAGCCAAATTTTCGGAATAATAAAATAAGAACCGACAAGTAACAGATTTAGAACTTACAAAGGCTATAATATAATTCGTATATGAAAACTAGCCAAGTCAGACCTTAGGCTACAATATATTCTCCTAAGTTATACGAATAAATTATATTTTATGTTGTTATAAATAAATTTCAGAACTGACCATTGAACTTGGCACCCATTTAGATTTCACTTCTTTTGTCGTTGAAGTC
Source organism: Tholera decimalis (assembly GCA_943138885.2). Classification (NCBI taxonomy): domain Eukaryota; kingdom Metazoa; phylum Arthropoda; class Insecta; order Lepidoptera; family Noctuidae; genus Tholera; species Tholera decimalis. The sequence continues at coordinate 6,442,132 of OW964570.2, read as the reverse complement.
AACAACCAAGGCATTTATGATAATATTGAACTTGACTCTCATTTCACATTTATGTTTTTCATGGGATATCATTACTTTTTGTACATAAATTAGTAGTAGGTACTTACTTATAACAAAATTAATACTAAATGGTTTTTTGTTAAACTACTGTATTTTCCTACGTTTACGAGGTATAATTGTCCTTTTTGTGTTATTTTCTATATTTTCTTGTACCTTTGAAATGTTCGAATGAATTGCCCATTCAGTATCCGGAATTATTTTTACGCGTCTTGCCTCCATGGTGTAGTGACCCTCTAAGATAATAGGTGGCGCTAGTGGTTGTAGAATACGGTTAGTTACGCGTAATAAATACGAAAATTTACTATATTCTTATTTATAAGTACAAAAGCGGAAATATTTGGATTAAAAATAATTAAGGGTGGTATTTAACTCGTTATATATTCACGTAAAGATCTTAAAATCCACATATAAAGATTTACAGGCACTAATTATAAGTTAAGTGAAAATTATAATAAAATGATAAAAAATTACCAGTTTCTGATTTTTTCCTTTGTATTCACCTAATTATCTATCTTCATGCCAAATTTGAACTTTCTAGGTCAACTGGAACTGGGTTATTTTTAGGTTTTGATCTATAGGTCAGTCATAAAAATGACGATTTTTGACGTTAATATCTAAATAACCGTTTGAGATATGTTTATAAAATTTGGAACACATATTTATCTCGCCAGTTTCAATATGTGAGCCAAATTTGACAAGTTTAGGTGAAATAGTTTTTGAGTTATGAGGGGCTCAAAAGTGGCTCCAAATGGTTCGTGTAATATTACACACTGTGAGCTGCGGGCCAGTTCTTGGCTTGACACGCTCCCGCGTGTCTAGATAAATGAAATGAAATGTGTCATAAATTGTGTATAGATCGGTCAATGTAGCCATATGACTACATTTACCCATATATAAATAAAATAAAAACAGAGTGATCTTTACATTACACAACAACTACAATTACAATTACAATTTATTAATTTCTTTATTCCACAATATAATTAGGACAGCAGTACAACAACATAATTTTGTAAATATAAATAAATCGTACCTTTAGATGTTTACACCTTGGTGGTCTTTGAGCAACTGAACTAAAATATTTTTTTTTGTGGGTGGTGTTTCGCAGGTCAACCTCTGAGGTTCTCGGCTGCTTAACCGGGCTTGCCTGTGGTTGCCTTAATTAATAAATTAATTTTGGCTTATTGAAAAACTTACAAACTAGGCGACTACACGCTAAGGGCACCCCCTGTGGGGTACGGACCTCGGCTTAGGGCGTCGCAGGGGGAGGGCAGCTAGGGACAAACTGGATTAGATCATCATTATTATTAATTTATATATATGGCCTTTTTATTTTTCCAATGAATGTATGTATTTTAACATAACAATTACTTTTAAGAAAAAACTAACATGCAAAACATAAAATCTTATTTTAAAATAGAAATAGCTAAGAAAAATAATCTTTCATGGATCTCTAACTGAGTAAAGGCCTCCTCCATGGTTTTCCAGTTCTCTCTATCTGTAGCTTTATCCATCCAGTCGTTTCCTGCAATTCTTTTTATTTCGTCTTCCCATCTCTCTAATGGTCTACCTCTGTGCCTTTTCCCTACTAGACCCTTCCAAACTGTAGTAAATTCTTGCTATATGCCCCAGCCCATTTCCACTTTAACTTTTTGCAATAATGTAGAGCGTCAATAACTTTAGTCGTGTTTCTTATATTTATATTTCTTACTCTATGTTTTCTCTTTATATTGAGTGTGCTCCTTTTCATCGCTCTTTGAGTGGTTTCTATTTTATTCTATGTGTATTTATTGAACATCCATGATTAGCTGAAGAGGCACGAGTCCATTACATTTTTCTTGAAATATGTAATTGTATCTGATTTTAGAACCTCTTTTAGAAGATCTTTATAAGACCAGAATTTTTTCCACGTTATTTGTACTCTCCTTTCAATTTCTTCACGATGTCTAGATTGCTTGAAATACATTTATTTTCCGAGATAGATATAGCATTCTACATATTCTATTTTTTTTCCCTCAGCTATTATATTTTCTGTTTTGTAATTTGTCATTATTTTTGTTTTATTTGTGTTTAGTTCTATGCCTATTTTCATACTTTTCTGGTTCAATTAATTTATCATCCTTTCAAGTTGTTTTGGAGATAAATCTAAAGCTATTTAAATAGGAGCCATTAATGAATATTCCTTTTTTACACCAATCTAGTTCTTTCATTACATATTGGAGCACTAGTATAAATATTCTTGGTGAGAGAGGATCTTTTGTCTTACCCCTCTGTTGAATTTTATTTCAGCACCTTTCCTGTCAAGTCTAAGTGCTATTAATTGCGACGTTTTTCCATAATCTTGTAGAGCCGCCCACATACCATCGTACGATATAGAGTCAAACGCTTTTGCGTAATCAATAAATGCCAAATATAAGGGTTTATTGTGCTCATTATATTTTTCTATGACTTGATCTAGAACGTGTATGTGGTCGGTTGTCGAAAAGCCCTTTCTAAAGCCTGCTTGTTCGATTGGTTGATGCTGTTCAGTCATTTTTGAGAGTCTTCGTTCCAAACAGGTAGCCAAAATTTTATATAAAGATGGTTGTAAACTTATAGGTCTATAATTTTCAATATTTTTTGGATCTTCTTTTTATAAAGTAAGACAATATCCGATTATGCCCATTCTTTTGGTATTTTTCTTTCTTCTAATATTTTATTGAATAATTTTGTCAGCGGTACAGTGAGCAAGGCACTTGCAACTTTAATAGTAAAGTTCGTGATTCCGTCTGACCCGCCACTCTTATTCACTTTTAATTGCTCCATATCGCGTTTATGTAAATTATACACTATTTTTTTACTGCGGAAGAGCCCGTTCTTGACCTCAATCATGCCTGATGGTAAGCAATAGATATGGTCTACGATAAAACGAACCAGCCCAGAAGATGCCTCTTCACTCTTGCTTTAAAGGCTGAGGGGTCATATATGGTAGGGAACACAGAAGCCGGCAAGAGTTTCACACCTTGTTTATGCGCTCAATAAATGTAGAGGAGACGCGCTTAGTACGACAAGAGGATATATCGATCAGTGATGGATGGTACCCTGTTTAGAATCTTGGTTAACTCATAGTCTACTTTTTTTTTGATAATAGGCTTGCGTTTGACCACCATCGCACCTGATGGTAAGTGATGATGTGATCGAAGATGGAGCACGCTTGCCTAGAAGTAACCTATTCACTCTTGATTTAAAGACTCCCAGATTATAGCGATCAGGAAACACAGACTCCGGCAGGGAATTCCACTCCTTAGCAGTAGGCACAATGAAAGTATTCCCAAAACGTTTCGTGCGTATGGGTGGGTGGTTCTAACAACACTAAACCTAATAATTCATAGACATCGCTCTCCCTTTCACAGGGAGGAGGTTTTAGTCCCTAGGGCATTAAATTAAATCTGTGTGAGACAATATTGCAGCTTAATTTATATCTGTTACGTGTACGATCAAAATCTATAATCGACGAAATAATTATTATTTGTTGCCAAATTGTTGCGGAAGTTGAAAAGTGCCCATGATTGTATCTAGGGTATCGAAAAGGTTCTATCTGAGACCTCAAATAAGCAATGACGGTAGTAGTGTCCAGATATCAAACGTCGTATTGCTATGGCTAAAGACGCAATGACACGCCTGCCATCTGGAAAAACCGTAACCTCAGTTTTCAGACCAAGACTCGACTGATAAGAGCCCTCATCTTTCCCATTTTCTTGTACGGTATGAAAACATGGACCGTACAAGCCCGTGAGAGGCAAAGAATACCCTGATTCGTTCGAGATGTGATGCTGGAGCCGTATACTTTGTATCCCGCCTGTCTACAATCTGTATACGTCGCATTCTTTCATACTTTGGCCACATAATGTGTTCAGAGTATGACAGCTTGGAGAAACTGGTCATTACTGGCAGAATAGAAGGCAGGAGAGCCCGAGGTCGCTCTCCAATCATTCTCCAGCAATTCTCTGCCGGCTTCTGTGTTCCCTGCCATTTATGACCTTTCAGCCTTTAAAGCAAGAGTAAATAGGCATCTTCTGGGCTCGTTCGTCACATCGTAGACCTCATCTATCACTTACCATCAGGCGAGATCGAGTAAAAAAATGTTCTGAGCAAGTAAAGGATGTATGAGCCCATTGATATACTAAAAACCCAAGATGCACAGTCTCGAAGAAAAGTGACACTCGAAACTGTCGCCAAACACTCACCACCTACGTAGTAATAGATATGCTATAAGTACAAAATATGTTTTTGCAAATTCTATCTTATGACAATTGTTTAAGGTTGTTTTTATAAAGAAAATTTTGGCATTTTTGATGTGTGTACCTAGACGCGAGTGACGCGATACTATTTGAAATGAGCGCATAATTTAGAATTAAGCACTCATTTTATGCGGACGGTTTTGAGACGTTGAGTGTGCATCTTGGGTTTTTTTTTAGTATATCAATGCATGAGCCTCAAAAATATCACCTGGTGGTGAGGGCAGGGGAGACCAGGTGGAGGACCTTAATCAAAGCAACAGAAGCCAGTGATGAATGAGTAATGAGAGAACAATCAGAGAGAGAGTACTTAATAAAAAGTTGTAACTTAAATGGACACAAGTTTGTTTATATCTGAAAAAAGCCTAGAGAGGCACCTATCCTCACATGAGGCAAGTATCCCCCGAAGCATTTTTGACGTTAGGCTACTATCCGCTGTAGTAGGCAAGTATCCCTCTTTTAAGGGCTCAAATAAAACACGATTTATTCAAAACTAATATCATTTATATTTAAAATAAACAGGCTTATATAATTATAATTACAGGCTTATAATACTTTGTAAAGTTGTTTCCAGTTTGGCTAGGACTTTGCAGGCCTGAATCACCTGACTGTCTGATAAAAAGATGGTTCCGTGCTTCGGAAGGCACGTATAAGCCGTTGGTCCCGGTCGCCAAATGGCGGCCGTCAAAATAGACCACGTCAGAGGCCCTAGAGGCGGTCTAGAAACTCTGACACTAGGGTGTATGGGGTCGATAGACCTCACTTACCCACACGATAAGAAGAAGATATAATTATATAAGGCTTTTTTGAAAAGTGGCGCAACGTTTCGGCTTTTACCTATAGGGAAAACTAAACTACATATTTTTTTCATGCCAATCAAAACTTTAAGTACAAAAATAATTTTAAGATTAAAGAAATGGGTTTTCAAGCAGTCTGGTGTAGTTTACGACAACAGAACTATGATTTAATAAAATACATTAGTTATGTTTTTAATGCATATCAGATACAGAATTGGACCCTCATATAATGAACGACGATTTATCCGGTTTCGATGGTCGACCTATTGATAAATTATGTTTAGTGACAACTTACGAGTTAGTTCAAAGCCAAAGAGGCATATTACTTTGTGTAACTTTGATTAATACCACTGCTTTCGAAACAGTGAAGGAAAATATAGCGAGAAACATCTTGACATCCATGACATGCTCTCATAAAGACGTCTCAGTAGTGGGAATGTTATAAGCTGATGTTGATATGATAGACAAATGGATGTTTGCATGTTTAGTTAGTCTTTACCTTATTTAGATAATTGAGCTCGCGAGTTTTGGGTACTCACAATAAAATTACAAAGATTCGAAAATAAGATAACCTGTAGCTGGTCTTGGCGGGCCGCGAGACGCTGCTGTGCTCCTAAATAAAGATAATAAGTGAGTGCGAGAGTAATAAAATGAAACTATAGATTATTATTTAGCTGCATGAAAATATTCGACGCGTTTCTAAAAAAATATTCAGAAAAATAAACTAAAACAAGTGTGTATTAGTAGGTAGGCACTTAATTACTTTTTCATCAATGTAACTTAAGATTATAAACAACCCATCAAAGTCTAAGCAGATGCTTATATTATATATATATATTTTATATTATATACTTTATTGTACACCTCACCATATTTCTATAGATACAAAAATTTAAACTAGTGTACAATGGGCGGTCTTATTGCACAGGGCGATCATTTACAGACAACCTTTGGATGGACAAAAATTAAAGGGCTGTCAGTGTACAAGCAACATAAATAATATTACTTGAACATAATAACATAAAATACATACATACAATACAAAAATCATATACTAATAAATATTACATGTACCTATAATTCAGAAAGAAGGGGAAAACTTATAGGGAGAGGTAATGCTCCTTCACCATTCTTTTGAACGCTGGTAGCGTTTGAGCACGCCTCACTTCTATGGGTAATGCATTCCACAAACGAGCTGCTTAAATAGTGAAAGATTTGTCAAAGTAAGAAGTGGAATGTATACAACGTGTAACGGAAACCCCATATCTATCCAAAAGGGCTGAAGACAACATCTGGTATGGAGTCTCTATGCACAGTTTCAGCACAAAATAACTGACTCAAAGAATTGATACCAAATTATTGGTTTCATATATTTCTTGAATACCAATCATAACAAACGTGTCACAACATTACGAGGGTCAATAACTTTCCACGTCACTTGCCAATAACACGATAATCCTCGTCGTTCTTCTTAATTTGAAAAATTCGGTCTCTGGTATCAGTGTATTGGTATTTGTAATAAGTTCTACATACGTAGACTTATGATTACAAAACCTTTGCCATATCGTTTGTTATCATCCAAAGAAGCCATACACTTAGTATGTATATTGTATATACCCTTTAAATTACACGTTGTACAAATACTTAACTCTAAATTTTCTGATGATCTCAGGGATCTAGAATGCTTCATCTTTACCCAAATATGTTCGGGTCGGCTTCCAATCAAACCGAACGCAGCTGAAGTCTTATATTATACATAGAGTGACTGTCTATCCGACCTCACAACCCAGTAACTGGGTTGTAACCCACGGTACACCTTGGCAAAACTGATGCCAGTATTTCTGATTTCAGACTACTTCTACCCGTAATGACTGTCAAAGATGTACAACAGTTTATTTATTATTTATTTATTTATTTACACACACAAGTTATGACAATACAGACAGTAAATACTATGCACAAAATAACAGAACACAAAACACTTAGCAATGGGCCCCAAACTAGGCACAGACTGTATCTTGGTGGCCCAATATTAAAGCGAAGGTTGACAGAAACCTACTCGTTACTCGGTTCAGAGTGATACAGCACAGCCAGTTAAAAAAGAAATCTAATTAAATATTTAAAAAAAAAAACAATAATTGACATAATAATTCACATTGATAATTATCCATTTTGTAGCACAAATTTAACAAATTAAGTTAATTTAACAAGACAAATTAAAGAAAAAAATGCATAATTGTAAACAAAAAAAAATTATAGTAATAGTTAATGAAGTTAGTGAATTTGAATTGAATAAGATTGTGTAGGTACATCAATGTCGTAATGGTATTATTAAGTGGATAGTGAAAGAGTGATTCAGTGTTAGTGAGTAGTGTGTAATGCTTTTGCAAGTGAGTGTGTGTGTGTGTTATTGCGAATGAACGGGTGATTTAAAAATAGACAATAGACAGGGAAGATCTTATGAGTCGGTTTCGTGGATTTAAAATTAATTAACAGGGCATAGAAAATTTTCTGTTTCGTTGTAAGTTAGGTTCCGAAGCCATGCCTTTAATATAATCTTAGCTTCGAAAACATTTCCAGGGATTCTAAGTGTGGATTTGTTAACTTTATTAAAGACTCGAACAGGTAGAAACAGCGAAAACCGGGAGGCAAATAGTTGGGACCATTAGTACACAAACAACTTATAAAACTAATATTAGTACTTAAAACTACCACAAAAAAAAAAATTAGCAAAAAATAGAACCAACTTCCACATCAAAACACTACAAAGGCAAAAATAACTTTAATTTCGGAAGGCGGTGTCAAAAACGAAAATATATACAAAACTAAAGACACCGCCTTGATATGGAAGTCGGTTCTATTTTTTGCTAAAAATTTTTTTTTACGCTTTTTAGTGGGTCGATTTGTAATTTATCTAAGTACAAAAGCCATAATGTCAACAACTTATCACCTTTTACAAAATACTAGTACTCTCGCGGGGCTTCGCTCCCGTGGATTCTATCACGGTAAAAACATAACTCTCCTTTTTTGAAGTCGGGTAAAAAGTAGCCTATAACCTTCCTCAAGCTTCAATCTACTTTCATATCAAATTTCATCCAAATCCACCCAGTACTTTCGAAGATTAGCGCGTTCAAGCAAACAAACAAACAAACAAACTAACAAACTTTTCCGCTTTATAATATTAGTATAGATTGCTTTTCCCGATGCATAGCCGTTAATTTTTGAGGACTTCTCCTGGTACTTGACCATCAGCTCTACATTATCATATGTATTGTGACGAGCATAAAGTGTTTAACATCCGTACTCAAGTAATCGAATCGCAATCCACGAAATACTTATTATTGAGGAGTTTCTGTGGTCTTCATCATCAGTTCAACTTCCCCAAATGGTACTTTTCGGAAGCAACTGCTCAAGGTACTATAAGAAATACCCAAAACGCTATAGGTGTGCCTATAATATAATCAGAAAACAATCAGAGAGAGAGTACTTAATAAAAAGTTGTAACTTAAATGAACACAAGTTTGTTTATATCTGAAAAAGCCTAGAGAGGCATCTATCCTCCCATGAGGCAAGTATCCCCCGAAGCATTTTTGACGTTAGGCTACTATCCGCTGTAGTAGGTAAGTATCCCTCTTTTAGGGGCTCAAATAAAACACGATTTATTCAAAACTAATATCATTTATCGTCTATACTTATAATAAATCTGTAGAGAGGTCAATTCTGTACATGAAATATATTTCCAAAATAACTATCAGGGGGTGATTAAGGATCGATACTGATGCCAAAAATGCAATCAGTTAAATTTTTGTCTGTCTGTCTGTCTGTCTGTCTGTCTGTCTGTCTGTCTGTCTGTCTGTCTGTCTGTCTGTATAACCGTTATAGAAACAAAAACTACTCGACGAAACTACTCCTGAGCTGGTTATAGTATACTTTTCATTACGCTACAATGAATAGGAGCAGAGCAGTGAAGGGAAATGTTGGGAAAACGGGAGAAGTTACTCCATTTTTTAAGCTTCCGTCGCGTGTGCAACCTTAATGGTTATAGCTACACAGAAATTATTTCATGACGGAAATGTTATCCTTAAAGTTATATAAAAAATGTCCCACGACAGCATATGTCTATATTTTATGGTTGACTCACAATAACACGTGTAACTCCCGATAGCTTAGCAGTTCGAAGCTTTCTGATTATAATATTTGTCTACTCTTACGTTTATAACACTCTCAGTCACTCCTAATTGAAAAAGTTAACATTATTAACTATTCCATAAAAAAAGAATCATATAAATCGGTATAGAAACACCAAAGTTATACATGAAATACGCTAATAATAAGCCACCACGCGAGAATACTGAATCATGCTATAAGAATTATTTTTGAGAATCGGTCGCCGCGCTCGACGCGTCTCATGGCCGAGGGTATAAAATTTCATTCTATAGGTACTTAAGCCTCATGTGAACGTGATCTAAACAATATTACCAATACATTAACTTAATAACACACAAGGAGTTACACGCTGACGGAGTCGCGGGCACAGCTATTAACAATAATATTGTGAGGTTCCGTATTGCGATATTTTTCAACAGTATTATAGATTGACATATTATATTTCCCTAATAAATTACGAAAGTTAATCTGTCTGTTACATCAAAATCACTGAACCGTGAGGAAGGACATAGGCTACTTTTTTTTACGAAAAACGACGGAAACGCGGACGAATTCGCGGGCAACAGCTATCTATACTAATAATATAAGGCTGAAGAGTTTGTTTGTTTGTTTGAACGCGATAATCTCAGGAACTACTGGTTCGAATTGAATTTTTTTTTTAATTAAATAGTCAATTTATAGAGAAAGGCGGAGAAGGAGCGGAGCGCCAATGAAGAATGCTTCAAAATCGGGGTTAAATTTAACGTTAGCCCAAAGTAACTATTCCACGCGGAAGAAGTCGCGGGCAAAAGCTAGTATATATATAATTTCAGAAATGTAATTGACCTCGAACGAAAAAATAAAGTTTCCTGTATTAAAAAAAGTGTTGGAGTAATTAATTAATATTCAAATGTACGCACCGACAAAAATTTACATTTCACAGGCTATTTCTTAATTAACTTTTCTTTGCCTTTGTTTTTCATCATTATTGCCATTTTTTCCGAGAACTACATAAATATTTCAACAGCCATGAGCCATGATGATATATATGATTTCTGTGATTCAATTATTATGTAGGTGTAATATCTCTTATTTTTTGTGCTGAACTCTTTCTTACTAGGCATATTGATAAAACATTTTTGTACGAGTGGTCTCATCCATGGGTGGTTTTTAGGGTTCCGTAGCCGAATGGCAAAAAACGGAACCCTTATAGTTTCGACATGTCTGTCCGTCTGTCTGTCTGTCCGTCCGTCCGTATGTCACAGCCATTTTATTCCGAAACTATTAAGACTATACATGTAAAACTTGGTAGGTAGATGTAATCTGTGAACCGCTTTCCGATTTTAAGAGAAAATTTAAAAAATATTTAAAATAAAGGGGGCTTCCCATACATGGAACTGAAACTGAAAATATATTTTTTTTCTGTAAACCTATACGTGTGTGGTATTTATAGACAGCTCTTTAAAAATGACATTAAGGTTTCTAAAATGACTTTTTCATAAAGTTAATCGTTTAAAAGATATACGCTACCAAAGTGGCAAAATGTGTGTCCCCCCCTCTAACTTCAATAATAATGAAGTGAAAAATCTAAATAAACCATATGTTGTAGATCTTAATGTAAACTTTCAACCAAAATTAGTTTGAACGAAATCGAGTCAGCAGTTTTTGAGATACAGTAAATTTTCTAAAACCGCAAATATAACTTTGTAATTCATACAAATACTATGAAAAACAAAGTTATTTGGCGTAGTTGTAAAAATTGTAAATAAGCAAGTTTTAAGAAATTTGTAAGGCTTTTTGGTTTTTTTTTTCAAATAAATATATTAAGTATATTATATTTATTATAGTTACTACGGAACCCTTCATGGGCGAGTCCAACTCGCACTTGGCCAATTTTTTAATAACAAAGTAGAATATTCCAAACTTCTGAAGTAACAAACATTTCTGAATTGAAAAACAAACACCAAGTCTACATCTCTTTTTCAACCGACGACAAAAAGAGGAGGTTATCAATTCGACGCGTATATTTTTTTTTTTTTAATGTATGATCATTGATTACTCGAAGACGGCTGAACCGATTTGGAAAATTCTTTTTTTGATTGAAAGGGTATACTTCGATATTGGTCCCATTTTCATAAACGTCAGGATCTGATGATGGGATCCTGGAGAAATCGAGGAAACTCTTCAAATATTATAGGCACACCTATGTCGTTTTGGGTATTTATTATAGTAACTTGTGCAGTTGCTCTCAAAAAGTACTATTTGAGGAAGTGGAACTGATGATGAAGACCACAGATGGCCGCCGAAACTACTCAATAATAAGTATTGAGTGGATTGCGATTCGATTACTTGAATATGGATGTTACGCACTTCATGCTCGTCACAATGCATATGGTGATGTAGAGCTAATGGTGAAGTACCAGGAGAACTCCTCAACAATTAACGGCCCAGCATTGGGAAAAGCAATATTTTGTAAAAGGTTATAAGTAGTTGATAATTAGGCTCTTGTAACTAGGTAAATTAAAAATAGACCAACTAAAAAGAGTGAAATAAAAACTTTTTACCAAAAAATTAAACCGACTCCCAAAAAACACTGCAAAGTGAAAAATAACTTTAATTTCGGAAGTCGGTGCCAAAAACGAAAATACAAAACTAAAGACAACGACTACCGAAATTAAAGTTATTTTTCACTTTGCAGTGTTTTTTGGGAGTCGATTTAATTTTTTGGTAAAAAGTTTTTATTCGACTCTCTTTTCGCAGGTAGGTACTATACTTTACTATTACGCCAGTCGCTTAGCGAAGTACGTCGAGGAACTTCGACAGAAATCTAGAATGTTCGAGACACTAACGCCACCTGGTGATGAGTAGCAGTACTGAGTATATCGAGAAAGTACGACTGACTTGTAATACGTTCGAGACACTAACGCCATCTAGCGGCGAGTAGCAGTACTGTGTATCTCAAGTAGCTTCTGGAATATTCATGGCAGTATAAGCAGTGAGTCGATTGTACAAGAATGTTCTAGAACACAGATTGGGGTATAAATAGACCGCAAAGGAACGCGGGCAGTCAATCTTATTAAAAGATACGAGGCGATATAATCGAAGCTATACAAGTGAATTTCAGTGCGATTTAAGTGACAAGTATTGTAGTGAGAATAACTGTGCTAATTTTTATATTGTGTTTACTTAATTAAGGTGTTAATTTTGGTCTAATTGGCGTTAATTATTTTTATCCCGAACCCCAGCTAGTAACATTACTATGCTTTCATTGCGCGTACGGCTAAGGAGTGGAATTCCCTGCCGGAGTCTGTTTCCCGATAGCTACAACCTAGGGGTCTTTAAGTCAAGAGTGAATAGGTTACTTTTAGGTAAGCGTGCTCCATCTTAGACCACATCATCACTTACCATCAGGTGCGATGGTGGTCAAACGCGAACCTATTATCAATAAAAAAAAACGCCTTTACCACGCTAACGCAGAAAAAGTCAAATTTAGTTGAAGGCGTGTCGTGTCTTACGTGCGCCTCAAAGTGCAGTCGTGAGCAAGGACGGGGCTTAATATGGCCAATGCCTGCCGGGGTTGCGGAACGCTATGGCAACTGAAGGTACAGGTTGGGAGTTTTGTCAGAAAATTCTCACAGTCTCCTCTCAAAAAAATACCCCCAACTTAACCGAACTATTTATTCCATTCCTAAATCACACAGCTATCCCCATTGACTGGCTACGTTAGACAGATTAACTTATTTCCGACATAAGACACGCTTAATTTAAGTGATGACTTACACTATTTTTCGAAAAATACGAACACAGCTTTTTGATTTATTTGGTCACTATTGAAGCTCCTATAAAGGAGAATGTAGATTCTACTTTTTGACGCATTATTTGAGAAGACCCAGTATGAAAAAGTGAAAGTTTCGACAAACGCTTTTACCACGCTAACGCAGAAAAAGTCAAATTCCCATTCAATTCATATCCATGTTTTTATTTCACAGGTCTAAAAGCGGCTATCAAATGTTGAACAAACTCGCATTCTAAAACTATTCGGACCAATCTTAAGGCAAAGCAACGACTCCATACAACATCAACATAAATTCGTCGAAAAATCATTATGTAAAAAGGTCACAAAACGGATCTCAAAAGTATGTGTCGAAGTGGCACCTTACAATGCTTCATGTTATTATTATTATTCCTTCATATTGCTTTTCCAATAATTATAACAAAATCAGCCTACAAAAGACCACTCGGGCCCAGTGCAGGTTGGTGGATGTCTAAATTAATCACTGGGGTTGTCTCAACTTGTACATTAAGGCCTTGTCCAGAAGAAGCGAATTTGTCGCGAAACGTTTCGCGCGAATTCATTTGCGCGCTAGTAAGATACTAGGCACCAATACATCGCGTCCACAAGCATCGCGCGAATTTAAAATACGCGCGGAAATCGCGTACACAACGCCAGACCCTCGACTCGCGCGTGATTCGCGCGTATTGCGCGCGAGTCTAGATACTAGGGACCCCTTGTTGCGTCCAGTTAAACGCGCGAACTCCGGCCAAGTGGACGTATCGGGAAAAATGGAGCGCCAAAATTTTGATGCGGAATTGTTTATAGACGAAATAGAAAAAAGGCCGGCGATATGGGATTTAGAATCACCTGATTATGCCAACAGAATTCTATAACGCAGGGCTTGGGAAGATTTGGTGTTAATATTTTCTGATAAAAATGACTCCGAGGAAAAAAAGAAAGATATTGGTAAGTAATTATTATTATTTATTTTATTGAGTAGTAACAAACAAAGAAAATTAGATCATTTTGTCCTGCCATGACAGTCGACTTTCCTTCATGAAGTAATCAGCAAATATATCCCTCGTGTTTCGAGACCTTACACTCGGTCGAATTGTAGTCGTACTCAGACCACCCAGATCTGTTTCGAACAATGTGTCTTCGTATCTGTACCCATTTCTTAACCTGACGTAATTGTGAAGAACACAACAAGCTTTAATTATGTTTTGTGCCAATTCAATATATACTACATTAAGTGGTTTGTGAAATATTCGCCATTTGTTTACTAGTATTCCAAAACAACACTCAATATAACGTCTTGCTCTAGAGAGGCGGTAATTAAATATTCGTTTTTCTTTAGTTAAATTCTTGCCACAATATGGTCGCATAATATGTTCTGATAAGCCAAATGCCTCATCCCCAACTATAACATGAGGTAAACGTGTTGTACGAATTTCTGATACTGGTTTTGGTTCCGGAACGTTTAAAGATTTTTCCATGAGTTTTTTAAAGAATGTGGAGTTTTTAAAAATCGTTGAGTCATTGCTCTTCCCACATGCTCTAACATCTGTAGAGATAAAACAATAATTTACATCACACACGGCAAGCAGGACAGTGGAAAAAATATTTATAATTGTAGAACATAGAGCCGGAATCTAATGGTTTTATGATTATAATGTGTTTGCCATCAATAGCTCCAATGCAATTAGGGAAATTTGCATATTTTTCGAATCCTTTCGCAATTTCCATCCACTTTTCCGTCGATGGTTCTTTCATTACTCTGTCTTTTAACTTATTCCAATTAACGTCTACAGTTTGTTGAATGATGTTAATTATAGTTGATTTTCCTAATCTATAGGCATAATGTAAGTTAGTAAAATAACAGCCAGTTGCTAAATACCTGAAACAAAATTCAAAAATTATTGTTAAACTGTTTATTTCAGGTAATACTCTTCAAAAGAAGTGGAAAGGTCTTCGGGACACATTTGTTCGTGAAATGAAAAAAAAACAAAGAATGCACCATCAGGCTCTGGAGCTTCGAAGATTCAATATATATATTTTCAACGTCTTATGTTTCTTGTAAGGTCAGTGCATAATAAAGTAACAGAAAGCAATATTCAAGACACCTCTGCAAACTTAGAGACAGGTAACGAAGAATCTACAGCAAATACAAGGGAAGACATAATGTTAATGAGGCCGCCAAATGAAAATATTAAAAAAAGAAAATGACTGCTGCTGATGCCGAATTCCTGAACATAATTAAAAACAATATAAGCTTTAGGAATCAATAACAGCCCCTGGCTTCCAGCGTAACGGAAGATGATGACGACAAACTGTTCTGTTAATCTTTACACAAAGAATTACTTAAGGTACCTGAGGCCAATCGTATAGCAGTAAAAATTGAAATAATGAAAATTTTGCAAGCGGCCCAACAATCTTCTCAATCGACTCTATATTCAAACAATTCGTCTTCTTATTTATCTAACAGTTCGGCTTCGTCTTCAACTTCGATTCCGGTTCGATCTCGATACTATACACAACTTTCAAGACCAAACGAATTTACTTTTCAAGAATATGATCCAGAAACGCCATCCTTAACAGCATGGCAAGGCCGAAATTCTATTTCAATGCCGAGATCTTCACGGGCATCATTATACGTAAATTCTCCATCAACATCTTCAAGAGATTCTCAGGATAGTGAATGTCTTGAACTCCTTCAAAACAATCACATTGTTAAATTATTATATTTAATTTGATAACTACATTTGATTTGATTTTTATTAATAAATATGATTGTTTATCGTAAAAGACTGAATTAGTATTATATAACATAGGTATATGAATAAAATATTACTTACCTTAAAGTTATCATAAGTTTTTGTTCTGCAGAAACAACATCCTTGCGCGGAACGTAGTTTTCACGTGGTGATAAATCTTCTTCAATCAATAAAAGTAAATTATCAAATGATTTCACGGACATATGAAAGTAGTTAAAAAATTTCTTCTCATATTGTCTTAATTTTGGATACTAAGTTATTAACATGCTATGTGTCATTCTGTCATTAAGAATTAGATGTACTAAATACATTCTATTTTCCCTCCGTTTTTGTCTCTTCCAGCGACGGTAAGCTAACTACAACGCGACCGCTTTGTTCAACTCCATGTTTCCTACTGACTGAGTTCGTCCCCAAATGCTCGCGCGTTGGTACGCTTCGCGACGAATTCGCCCTTTCTGGACAAGCCTTAAAGCTGTTACTTTCGAGACGAAATATTTTTTAATACAACCTTTATCAGTACTCTCCCTTATGGTTAAGCTGTATCTAGCGCAAAATTCGTTTGAATGCCGGTCGGCCAGGGTCAACTTAGGGGTGGGCTAGATTTTATTTTCGCACATGCGGCATATATTTTTTTTGTTTAAAAATCTCTCGCGTCTCCACAGAAGACCCTGCCAAAGTTTCATTAGTACAGGTTTTATTTTTACCTATTTGTTCGTTCATTACTTAACGTTCAAGTAATTATTAAAACTGAAATTAGGCATGTAGTTTAAAATACTTAATTTTTTTATTTAACTAGATAATTGTTTAGTGTAACACTTGATCTGTGTGAGTTTGTTCTAACTGAAAACTTTATTTTTATGGCATTTCGATGATTGCGTTCTAGATACTTGCTTCCGAACTGTTAATTTTTTGTCCCAAAAAGTTATTCATCTGTTTTAATAATTAATAAGTATACATATAAAATATTATTTACCTTCCATTAAGGTTTGAAAAAAACTTTTTTGCAAAAAAATAAAACCGACTTCCATATCAAAACACTACAAAGCCAAAAATAATTTTAATTTCGGTAGTCGGTGTTATTGGTTTTGTATTTTCTTTTTTTTCACACCGCCTTCCGAAATTAAAATTATTTTTGGCTTTGTAGTGTTTTGATATGGAAGTCGGTTTTATTTTTTTGCAAAAAAGTTTTTATTTTCGCGCTTTTTAGTGGGTCAATTTGTAATTAATCTAGTTATAAAAGCCAAAATGTCAACTACAAAAAACTAAAAACGCGCGAACAAAAAACACAATATAGAGTTACCGAAAAGGTCATCAATGTAAATATTTTTTTTAGACTTTTGTTGATTTTTCAGAAACGGCTTGTTCGATGTCGATAAAATTTTCATGGGACCATTTGGGAAGTATACCCTTTCCAACAAAAAAAGAATTTTTCAAATCGGTTGGCGAGCGACGGAGCTATGCCCGAACAAACATAAAAAAAAAAAAAAAAAAAACAAACAAACATCCGAATTGAGAACCTCCTCCTTTTTCAGAAGTCGGTTAATAAAATATTTTATCGATTGACACCAAAGAGTATACAATTCTTTAACGTTGTACAATAACATGCCTACTTACAAACAAAGAAACGACATTTAAAGTTTATTCTTCTGTTATTCTTCAATATTTTAACACTTGTGTATTTTCATCACTCAACGTAGTAAGCACACATAACGCCATCTTGTCTGTCATCGTAGTCGATGGTCGATCATCGCAGCTGTCAAATGCAAAGCGCGGCGAATCCAAAAATTATTCCTAAAACAAATTGTTCCCAACTCCCTTGTAACTAACTTACCGCAAACTGTATAATTTTTTATTCTATTCCGTTAAAGTTTTGAGAGTTCCATACAGAGACATTGTATAGTTTTCTTTTTTAATGTTTAATTAATGCATGAAATATCATATATTTCCCACTTTAAAGAAAGCAAGAGAGAAAAAAAGAACAAGTTAATCGGTAATTGACACTAAAAGCCTGAACGATTAATGCTTTGCACCTGACGCTGATTTTCAGCTGCAGCCCACGAATGACATACCTATGCTCGAAAATACCCGCCGGTAATAATTTATTTATTTATAATATACTTTATTGTTCACCTTACAATATTTCATTGGATACAAAAATTAAAACAATATTTTTTATAGGCCTCTCGTAGTTCAGCACACGCTGGTTAGGGTTACTACTTAACCGGACGATCCTGTGGTGACCTCTAAATTTAAATGCCCCCAGCCAGGGCTTACATACTAATATTTATATTTAAACAACCGCACGCTAAGGGCACTCCCTGTGGAGTACGGCCCTTAGCCTGTAGTCGTCTAGTTTGTAAGTTTTGATATATTTTCTAGCTGGCTTTAATAAACTCATCCACAAAAAAATACCAATAGCAGACTTTCAATGTATCTGGCAAGATGTTAATGTCCGGCTACTGAGGCAACATCCTCTGGTAGTTACCCAAGCATCATCATAATATAAAAATTAACCTACATATATGATTCTCATATGATTTGACCAGTACATTGTATGGACTTCAAAAATTATTTGCCTATTTCTTTTTGCAAAAAAAAATACGATTAAAAGTGTTATTTGTTACCAATTTGCAAAAAAAGCTTTTACTCATTTAATTTATTGCAATTTAGGCAGGGGGTTGCAACTGTACTTATAAGTGTCTGAAATTGGATGATGTGATTTCGAATATTAAGTATTTGAAGAAAATATAGAAATAAAACTGAGCTTAACAATTAACGAATTGGAGGCTGTTACTTGCCCAAGTAAACATGATTCTAACTGCATAGTCGCTGATCGTCCTTACCTGAGCTGGAATCACGCGAACATAAACTTTCAGGCTTTTTAAAATTGCAAAATGTCTGACCGTTGACGATGAATGTTGGCGTCGCGGGCTCATGCTCTAAAGCATTCCCTACCTTTGGTCCGCGGAACTATAAATTACAAAGCGAAATTATCTATACTAATATTATAAAGCGGAAAAGTTTGTTTGTTTGTTTGTTTGTTTTTTTGTTTGTTTGCTTGAACGCGCTAATCTTCGAAAATTCAGGGTGGATTTGGATGAAATTTGGTATGGAAGTAGCTTGAAGCTTGAGGAAGGCTATAGGCTACTTTTTACGCGACTGCCAAAAAGGAGAGTTATGTTTTTACCGTGATAGAATCCACGGGAGTGAAGCCCCGCGTGAGTACTAGTAGGTAATATGGTCCACGGACCAGTGACGGTCTGCTAACAAGTAAAATATGGTTCGTGAAAGGCAAAATTATCGTCCACGAAAGATCTATAATATCAAATTTATCAACTGAAAAGTAACATTGACGTACACTTATTTAAGTTTCTATCCTGTTTCTATCATAATATATTAAAAAAGCAAATTTTCTTTTGGACTTCAGGTCCCTATCAGTATTGAAACCAAATTGGTCCTTTTTTTACCGGGTATTAAAATCATCGAATGACTTCTCCCGCTGTGGGTGGAGCGAAAGGGTGTGTCAGACTTCTACTGACTAAAAACCCACCCTGTTCCTTCCGCTGCCCTTAAGTTCCGGGTCCGCGGTATCTCGTTAGAACCCGGGCAGGCAGTGGCCCTGTGGGGCTCCGTCACTATTGCTGACAACTCTTTGAGGCGTAGAACACGACGCCCCGCTGACCAAATTGGTCCTAGATGAGATAAAGGGAACCATTGCTCTAATGAGTCTAAAGAGTCATCACGTACCTAGTTACTTATAGGGTTATAGAGCTCAGATAGGCAGTCATTCCGTATTGAACACCGGCATTCTGCTGGATGCAGTTAGACTAAAGCTGATCTCACCATAGTTGAGTAAGGGTTAGGCAGATAAATATCCAGGGTTCCGGTAATGTTCTAATGAGATACCACGGATCCGAAACGAAAACTGAAGAAATAAGGAGGGTTGGCTTTTAGTCAGAAGGAGTCTGGCTCTCCTCCTGCTCTGAGTAGAGCGAAAGGAAAATAATCTTAATCTTAACATAGTATAAAGCAAAGTCGCTTCCCTCTGTCTGTCCCTATGTATGCTTAAATCTTTAAAACTACGTAACGGATTTTCATGCAGTTTCTTTCAATAGAAATCAATAGGAATTCAATAGGAAGGCTTTTAAGTATATAACATGCATAATATAGTAGAGAAACACTGTTAATTTTTGAGGTTTCTAATGTGATGTCGCAAATAAACACTTTTTTTGCGCTTGCTTTGCAAACGCTGGCTGAACCCTACGAGATAGGTCAAAATAATGTACTACAGTATTGTACACCTTAAAAAGGTCAACAAAAATGTCCTCGATGGCATCTGTCTATCTCTTATAGATAACCCACAACAACCATTTTTTATCCTTTACTTTTTACGAGGAATACGAGCATATTTTACGAAGCGATTTTAAGCAATACAGCACTAATCCCTATCCAATTTAGGACCATAAATACATTGTGCATTTAATATAAATCAATATTGCCCTTTACAGAATATAATTTAAATAAATAGTTTCGAAGATATTACAGATTTAAAATGCAAGGACATAGCAGTTGCCGCGCGGTGCCGGCGAAGGCACGGCGCGCGTGCCTATGTTGCTTAGATTTGTGCGTTGAATGTTTTTCTCATGGTAAATTATGTGTCGCACTTTCAAGAGTGATTACTAAAGAGAACATGTATGTCGAATGACAAAAAGGCTGTCAACGATGTATATAAAGACATTCTATAGTATATTTAATATAAACATTGCACCCGTGCGAAGCCGGGGCGGGTCGCTAGTAAGTAATAAGACAATAATATTCAGTTATTTAAAATTAAGTAAGCGACTAATGACAGTAAATTAATTTAAGAAAATAAAAATAAGTCATTAAATTTAATTTATTAACGATATAATTACAAAAATTCAAACTGTAACAAAACAATCGTGTACTGAGTAAGAAAGCTCATCAGACTTAATTGTAACGCAGCGTCTATGTAGAACAGGCCACACACACGTATCTTGTTGAATGATGCTCGACGCAAGCGCAGAACGTTCTTGCAGAGTGCTTTCACCTCAGCTGGCAAAGAGGGAAATGTATGAATGTATCTAAAACACATTGCAGAAATTATTAAAAATCATCGTTTGTTTTAGTTTTTTCCTGCGACCAATCTACACATCTATGTATCAAAATTAATAAAAATAGGTACAGTAGTTTAAGAGTAAAATGCATAACAAATAGACATAGTTTTCGCTGATTTTCGCATTAAAAAGAAGATATAAGATATTTATACCTTGAAGGTCAATGAATAGAAGTAAACGCGCCAGCAGCAGCGCTAAGCGCAAGTATCATGCGACCAAAAGTAGGCAAAACATACATAATTAAATTTTTCTATTTTTTTCGGTGGGAATATCATCAAATCACCCCTTCCACTCTAGGTGGAGCGGAAGAGAGTATCTGACTCATACTGACTAAAAATCTCACCCTGTACCTTCAGCTGGCCTTGCGTTGCAGGACCACGGTATCGCTTTGAAACATTCCCGCAACCCTGGCAAGCATTGACCTTATCGGACCCCGTCATTGTTGCTGACTGCTCTTGAGGCGCGCGTGGAACATGACGACTCCGGGCTCTTTGAGGTCCGTCCGGACCGTCTTCCTTTGATAATTGGCGAGAAGTTTTTCATGACATCTTGAGGACTGCTTTTAAATATCATCGTTACCTTAGCCTTTTCTCAACTATGTTGGGGCTGGCTTTCAGTATAACCGTGTGGGTTACCAATGTGGGTTAAGTTCGCTTAATTTTTGGTTTTCTACCGCGGCCTCGAACCGGACAAACCAGAGTCGCGTTTGGTCTGCCCAGAACTCGGGGATTCGGGAAGTGACGGTTATGCTTGCCAGCTCCTTTTCGCTGGCGTCGCCGAACCTGTCTCCTTTCACATCCTGCGCTCGTGGTGTAGCACTTTGTTGCGGATTCATTTCCGTTCCAGTCTAATCTCACCGATAAAACCTACACTAAAGATCACGTCGGGGTCACCAATGTGGTTTAAGTTCGTGATTTTACTTCCACTAATAGATACTTGAATTTAACTAATGTGTCCTATTGCTTGTGTTGGGGTTAAGACTAATTGAAACGACCATTTACGACTGCATTTTATTTGCGACTCGTTCATATTCTCTATGCATCACGGGCGTAGCCGTGCGTCATAATAATATCGCTGATTAAGTATTTACATTGTGTTCCTACAACCGGATGCAGCCAAGTATTAGTGTTTCACATGGAGCGACTGCTTATCTGATCTCCACAACCCAGTAACTGGGTAACACGATATCCCATAGCAAGACCAGTGTCAGGTTTTCTGGCTTCTGACTACCTGTAACGACTGTCAAAGATTCCAACGCAATGTGTTAAGATCCACAGACCGATCTCAGCAAGCGTTGCTACACCTTGAAGATCAATCCATTATAAATATGTGAATAGAAAATTAAAAAAAAAATTACCAGAGCAATTTGTCCTCAAAATAATTGCGCAAGTATCTTGAACATTTTGAATAGCCAAGTTAAATTTCTCGAGTTGATGCACCAGCATAGTTAGCCACAAGATATCTTTCATTAAACAACATAAAATTGGCAGGAGCTTTAAAGTTGCATCACTCTGCAACAAAAGGATAGACATCTAAACTAATACAAGATAATAGAATATAATAACTTTTTTCAGAAACCACCCCATATAAATATAACAAATAAAAATATATTATAATTATTGTAGAAGGAACATTGAAAAAAATATTCCATTCAAAAGTTCAGATGGTGCTTTTCTTATAATCGCATAGAAGTCTTCAACCCTACTTCCGCAAACATGCAGGAGACACTACACCTCCATGGCAGCTACGAGTCGTTCAAGATCAAGACATAAATATTTTTTCAAAGGTATGGAACGTAAAAAGTTGTTACAATGATGTGTATATATGTGTGTGTATATGTATGTGAATATGTTTGTTAATAAAATACATTTATTTTGACAATGCAGCAATGTGAACAAATTTGTAAGAGACCAGGTGCCCATGGTAGGTATATCAATACCTGTATTACATGCAGGTCACTGGGTCCCCACTCCTATAGAAGCTATCCAGAAAGCTACGGTCTTAGCACTGGTAACGTTTTTGGCTAATTAATTGCTTCTGCTTACAAAACTATCACAAATACTCACATTATTCGGTGTATTCATACCTATTTTTGTCATTTCTATTATCGTTGCAAAATATGACAAAAAGTTAATAGAATCTAAAATGTAAAATAGCATCTGAAAAAATGACAAACTTTTACTAATTTGTTTGTTCCTGCAATATTTTATTTAAATCATTAGGTATAATATTTATTAAGAGTCTTACATAATTTTGAAAACAAACTTTATACATATTAAAACTCTCTATTATATTACCGAATGCTTCAAATGCTTTTGTACAAAAGTTTTCTTCATGAGGACACGCATCATGATATTTTAAAACTACTGAAATCCATTGTTCAACCTTACTTCCTAACAAATGTACGATTCGCGTGCCATAAACAATATTTAAATCGAAAATAAGGAAAGAGTAGCAGCCAGCTATTTCGTAAGGACTTGTACCAACATTTGCATTTAAATAAGTGAATATAGAAATATAAAAGTTCAGAGCCAAAAATCCAAATATCCAATTCCAAGTAATGAACTTATTGGAAGTTTGGACATGGGGTTCCTTTTTTAAAAATCTGTGCACTTTTTGAAAGATTAAGACAAATTGAACGTTGTTTCTCGTGTGAATTATTCCGGTCACGAAATTTGTAATGAAACCAAAAGAATAGAAGATGACATACACGATAAAAGCGAATTGAATATACGAGTAATTCTCTTCTTTTAGTGTATTCATGTTTGCTATATAGTTGCTGCTTAAGAACAAACATACAATTAACAGTGTAATAATCATCGAAACAAAATTGGAGATGATACTATTCGGAGTGATAACATCGTTCTTGATGCGATATTTAGGACAGAACATGATATATTGCATTAAATTTAAAGGAAATAACATTGACTGCAAGTCTTTGTCGACCTTATTGTTTGTAATACAGTTCACATGGTAGTTTATTTCGTTGTTTCGAAATGGAGACATTTTATTTTATATTCTTTCTTTCTTCTTTTTATTCCTTTTTTTATTTATTTAAATAATGTATACACATTTTTCTAGCACTTCCAGATACAATAAAAATCGACAATTCACGTGACCTCACCTAATAATTTCTTTACAATAGATTAAGTGAACTCGGTACTTACAAATTACTTTAATGGTATGTATGTCGTGGGCATATTGTAGAATTGATTATTTCATCGAGTTGCTAAGGTTAATTTTAATATTTGTAAGTGGTTAACCAAAATTATTTTTAATTCAGATATTCGTTTGTGAATTATTAAATTTTATCGGTCAGAAAATCATTAATTAATTCCTCCCACTCTGTGTAACGTGAAGAGGACTATTACTGCTTAAAACCCCACACTCTTCTTTTCGCCCATGGGTTTCGTGGGCGCAGTATCTCGTTAGAACATTTCCGCAACTGTTACTGCTGTAAAGCAAACAAGGTATATATATATAACAAGAATAACAGTCGACAAGTTTAAAATAAGAAATTGGACGCGAGAAAAGAAAACATTGTAATTCCATAGAAAATGGCTTAAAACTTAGTTTAACTACCACTATGTTCAAATTACTTTCAATATTAATTCCATAAGTATACATATAGTACACGTACGATTGATTTTATAACCATTTGTAGGTACCTATGTCAGAGCGTTATCAATATGAAGACGTTTAAATATTTCGGAATAAAATATTTTGTAATCTAAATACAAGGTGGATAAAGACGTGCAAGCAATGCTCTACCCTTGAATCTAATGCAGCATATCATGTTCCTACCTAAATATCGCATCAAGCATAACATAATTCATACAAATAGTTTATTTTCAAACGCCATGTCAATGATTGCAACACTAGTCTTCATATTATGTTCAACTGTGTATAGCCGCTAGGAGTATATGTCGATACCGGAAATTTCAATTATCGTAAAGGACATTTTGCCGAAAATGAGTTATATATATATTTGGAATAAGCGTCGCAAGCTCTATCGATTGGTAACTAGTTTAAAAAAATCTATCTTTTAACAAAAAATAAAACGGACTTCCATATCAAAACACTACAAAGCCAAAAATAATTTTAATTTCGGTAGTCGATGTTATTGGTTTTGTATTTTCTTTTTTTTCACACCGCCTTCCGAAATTAAAATTATTTTTTGCTTTGTAGTGTTTTGATATGGAAGTCGGTTTTATTTTTTGCAAAAAAGTTTTTATTTTCGCGCTTTTTAGTGGGTCAGTTTGTAATTAATGTAGTTACAAAAGCCAAAATGTCAACTACTTATCACCTTCACCAGCAGAGTAAACGAAAAGATCGTCAATGTAAATATTTTTTTCAGACTTTTGTCTATTTTTCAGAAACGGCTTGTCCGATTTCGATAAAATTTTCATGGGACCATTTGAAAAGTATACTCTTTCCAACAAAAAAAGAATTTTTCAAATCGGTTGACCAGCGACGGAGCTATGCCCGAACAAACATAAAAAAAAACAAACAAACATCCGAATTGAGAACCTCCTCCTTTTTTAGAAGTCGGTTAAAAAAAGCCCCTTACGACCTGGCTTTCCAACATCTCAAGCGCGATTTTTTTACTATTTGGGATGTATTGTAAAAATATTTTTCAATAGGGAGCGTAAAGTCATGTTTTAATTATTTAACAGGTCGTAATCCTCATTTTAGCATTAAACTTTTTGTACGACATTATAAATAATAATTATTATTTAGTTATAAACGAAGGTGAAGGATCTAGACCAGTTTGTCAAAAGTTTTTGATTAACACATTAGATATTACCCAATAGTTTATTTTATATACAGTAAAAAATGCACACAAAAATATGGCAAGCGTAAAAAAGAACATGCCAAGCACAGAAGTATAGTGATGAAGATAAAGCATACGCAAAAGCTGTTATCGAAAGCCTTCCAGCCGTTCCTTCCCATTATTGTCGTAAAAAGAGTTCATGTCTGTATTTACCTCAGGAATTTAAAAATGCTACAAGTTTATTCAGGATTTATCTCAAACACTGCCAAAATAATTCTGAATTACACCTGAATGAAAAAGTTTTTATCAAAATATTTAACGATGATTACGAGTACAATATTCGATTACTAACACCAAAAAAAAAGACAAATGTGTCACATTTACAAAAGCTGAAAATACAGAAATTATTATCAGAAAAAGAAATCAAGGACATGGCTATTCATCTCATGGAAAAAAAAAGGCTAGCTACCGAAGATTTAAAATTCATCAGAAATCAACTTTCAACCATACGCTCACAGTTAGCTTTGACCTGAAAAAGTGCTTAATACTCCTCATGGAGAGAGTATGCTGTTATATTACTCTAAGAAATACACCGTTTATAACTGTACATTCTATGAAAGTCAAACCAAAAAGGACACTGTTTTATATGGGTAGAAAGCGATGGAAAAAGGGGTGGCAATGAAATTTCTACTTGTATTTATAAATTCCTACCAGAAATTGATAAACGTCCTGTTAAAAATGTTTTACTTAATTGCGACTCTTGCTCTGGGCAGAACAAAAATAAGATAGTTCTCACAGCCCTACACTACTTTATACAGAATTCCAAAAACGTTGAAGAACAAATAAATTATTTACTACCTGGGAATACTAATATGCCCGTCAATTCAATGCATGCAATCATTGAACGCGAGGTTAGTCGAAATATTGTTTGAAGTCCGAGTCAATGGCCGACGTTCATAAAATCTGCAAGAAAACGTCCTGAACCATACAAAATTAATGTTTTGGAGTACTCTGATTTTTTCAATTGGAACAACTTGGTGTCTGAAAAATTTACCAATATTTCTCAAAGACAAATACAGCTAAAAGCAATGCACATGGTCACATTTAAGGAAAAAAAAACGCTAAAAGTATGGAAGGATAATATTCAATAAAAGAAAACGAAGACACTCAAGTAGTAATATTATATGATGAATATAAAGGAAGAGGATCAAAAGGAAAAGGCAAAGGGAAAAAACAAGAAAACAAAACTAATATCTAACAGGTGCCGACAAAGTAGAAGATGATACTTCTAATATTGGTTTATCAACGCTTTATGATAAACCTAACCCTATACCGGTCGCCAAGTATAACGATTTAAAGCGTTTATGTACTAACGGAATTATACCAAACCGATTTCTGTTGTTTGAGTTTCATTCATTGTTAAAAAAAAACTAGTTAGTAGATTAGTGTATTAGCTGATTATTCTAAAACTTGAGTTGTTTTACAGCATGACAAGGATTACTCACGATGTAACTTTAAAAAAGTTGCGTAACATTTTGTTTAAATTTAGAATTCCTATTAGAATAACATTTTTGATACTTTTTTACTAAATATTTAAATAATAAATAAAACATAATAAAAATACATTTTTTTTCACTTGTTTTTACTACCTATTGTAGAGGTATTTCTATTTAGAACTTTAGGTTTTGTGTTCCTTTTAACCCCTTAGTCTCTGATTTAATTGACTTGTACTACCCATTGATGATCATGATTAGTCCTTTATGATATATCTGACTTTATCATAACCAATTTTTCGTGATTGTAAAGTACTTCAGTTACATTTTTTTGAGCTGTAAAGGACTCATTTTTGTCAATAATTAAGTTTGGTTTATTTTGATAATTCATATGGATAGAACACGAAAAAATAGTTAGGGTTTCTTTTGACATCATGAATACCTAGTACTTTGTTTGAAAATTATTCAAGAATAATTTTTTTTTCTTTCTTGCTCAACTGAAAACTCGAGCTTTGTCCTTTACGACAATTTAAGTTTCTTAAAATATACTTCTTTCATGTATTACGTTGCTTTTTACAATTGCATCTTCTATTGTATCGGATTCACTATTAATTTCGTCATCTCGGTTATTCGAAGCAAAAGTAATTTCTTTTTAGTCCTTACGTTTCAAAATGTTCACAGATTAATAAACAATAATACCAGTTTTAAACACATCATTATTTGGAATTGGATTTATTTTTCTTATAGTCTTAGCTTATTACATCATCCTTTTTACTTATTTCCACTTGCGGTTGGGTTCCCCTTTCACCTTTCTATTCCATAAATGTGGCTTAATTTTTAATAGCTTTCAACGTTAATATCGTGTTTACTATACGACTGATCCATGTTTTGGAAAATAAACTTAAATTGTGGAAAAATAAAAAATAAAATCTCTCAAGATTCGGAAAACTTGCGTGGAGAATATGATTGCACGAGTATGTTTCGGGGCTATGTTGAAATATTAGAGTGTTATAATATTTATAAATGTATTTATCAGCATTACGTAAGTACCCATATCTTAACTTTAGATAGTTAAATAATATAAGAAACATAACAAGTTTTTAGTTAGTAGATAATTGCATTTGTAAGGAATGTTAAGAAAAAAACAAAACGTGAATGATGACTTGACTTGTGACAGGGGGAATGGCAGAAAAAAACCTGTTGTGCTGCCCCAACTAAATGTTATAAGGGCAGAAAGATGATGTGTTACTTATTGCGTTAGTATTTCAGTGCTTACATTCGCGTATTACCAGTTGTAGTTTGCGGGATTAAACGCAGGCTTGCACACACGAAAACTACACAAGGTAATCCTTGTTTAATTTTCATTATTACACTATTCTCATAACGGTGAAAAAAAAAACATCCTGAGGAAACCGGCACGTTCTAAGACCAAAAACCCGAAAATATATGACATCAATCAACTGAACTAGGCTCACGTGGGAGATTTCGTCTCATTCCCTTTCACAGAGAGGAGGCCTATGTCACAGCAGTAGCTAGTAGGAACGTTACAGCCTGTTTATATTATTAATTACGGTCAATACTATACTGGTGAGATAAAACTATACCACTCTTTATGTAGGTACTAATATTAAAAGAAACCTAACTTTTAATTTCACGCGCAGCATGCGGTGTTTACCTTCAATTAGATGAAGAGTTTAGTTTATACTCTACTTACTCGTAATTACCTAATAAATCTGTTGGTAAAACATAAATATATGAATTGAGTTTTGACGTTTTACAGATACTTTATTACAGCATAGAGGCAGTTATTCATAGTCTTGTGAACATCCAAATGATAATTGAAATCTTCAAAATGGGCATGGTTATGATAGACGTGGTAAAATATTAAGTTTAATATTTATTTATTTTAGTGTCTTAGAAATATTGTTTCACTAACATTAACTCATCATTGAGCTCCTTATAGTTCTAAGTTGAGCTACATGATACCTGACAAATGCTTGCACTGTGTGGGCAAGCTCACTCAAATCTGTGTACTCCGTTCCTCAAAATATCACCTCATATATTAACCTACATGGGTCTTATATGATTTGACCAGAGCACGTTGTATGGAATTCAAAAGAGATTTTCAGCTCTGAGTTTGTGTCGGTGTTTCTTCTCGGTAATCGACCTTATCTAATTTACGAAAAATGATGTGTGATGGTGATGTTATAACTCATTTTTAGGGCTTTGTAGTCGACAAGGAACCCTTATAGTTTCACCATGTCCGTCCGTTCGTCCGTCTGGCTGCGGCTTAGCTCGTAAAACATCAGTACTAGAACGCTGAAATTTGGCTCGGATATACTCTACTAGTACTCACGCGGGGCTTCGCTCCCGTGGATTCTATCACGGTAAAAACATAAAGATAATAACTCTTTTTTGCAGTCGCGTAAAAAGTAGCCTATTACCTTCCTCAAGCTTCAATCTACTTCCATACCAAATTTCATCCAAATCCACCCAGTACTTTCGAAGATTAGCGCGTTCAAGCAAGCAAACAAACAAACAAACTTTTCCGCTTTATAATATTAGTATAGATAATCACGTCGACAAAGCGGTAAAATTAAATCTTGAAACTAGTTATTTTTAGGATACTCCCCTCACACGTAAATAGATTTTTTAATCTCGTTTCCCGCATAGTGTGGGGTATCGTAGGATAGGTCGTTCAAAAATAATGAGAGTGTGGTAAAAGTAAAAGAAAATTTCCAATCAGTAATCCGTTTTATAAATATTAGCTTTGCAGTACTAATTTTCGTAAGATTCAAGAGTCCCCAAGTGTGAGTATAACGGGTCATGTGTGGTGGGAACACAGAAGCCGGAAGAGATTTATTTTTGTTTTATCAGTAATGCCATGTAAATTAATATTGATTATCTTGTTACAGGGTAACGTTATCTTTACAATTATCATGTTCCTTTGGTTGGTGAAAACTTTGGTTTGCCAAACAATTTTGATCTATAATAATGTGAATCTGTATAAAGCACAGGTCCGTTCCAGCCACTCTATCCAGCCAGTATTGCAGCCACTTCTGGGATGGCTCTGCAAACTACCAACTTGCTGCACAGCTGTGTGATTCTGTAAGACCTCATTCTAAACTTCGAATCTGAATCCGCTGTGAGTTTATTGATTGGCATTCTAAAAACTCGGTTGTTAATTCGAATTTACACTAGCGCTACCCTTGCGAGCGTGTCAGCGAGTTGAACTAAAGATTTTGACAGATAAAGTATGAGATGACGTGAGAAGTGGCATTCGGTAAGGTAATTCCTCCGTCACTTCGACGCTGTTTACAGAATGCAAAATCAAGGTCACTTTGAACCATAAGCGAAGTGACAGTGAATAGCTATGTGAGATGCGAGTTGTTGTTCGAATTTAACAGAATCGACGTACTGGACTCCATCGAGCGCAGAGTTTAAAGGCTTATAGGTGACGAGGCGCTAGTGGACAAGCTTCATAGCCTGGCTCATCGGCGAACCGTTGCTTGCCTGTCGGTTTTCTATAGATTGTACTTCGGGGAGTGTGCGCAGGAGCTCCATGACCTGATTCCTCCATCTCCCTTTCACTACCGGTCTACCAGACGCACGGCTAGGTACTACCCACACTTGGTTGATATATCAACCAAGGGCTTCTCCTCCACATTTATTGTGCGCACAGCCAAGTTATGGAAATCTCTGCCGGCTTCTGTGTTCCCTGCCACTTATCAACTTTCAGCCTTTAAAGCAAGAGTAAATAGGCATCTTCTGGGCTCGCTCGTCCCATCGTAGACCTCATCTATGGCTTACCTTCAGGCAAGATTGTGGTCAAGAGTGGGCTCATCCGTAATAAAAAAATAAAAAATGAAAAATTCTACTTTGCCGTATAAAGTGTACAAGATATTTGCATACTCACTTTGAAGTCGGCTTACTCAGATTATTATCCTATTTTGTTTATTTTCTCTAAAATCTTGATAAGTACACACACACAATAATACACATTTCATGACAGTAGTCAGCGTTTACTGCCTCGTAGGTCTAGTGATCGCAAGTGCTGAACGAATGCTGAAGATGAGGTTTCGGGTTAGATTCCCGGTTCGGGCAAAAAGTGCTATTGGGTTTTTTCTATAAAAAATCTCGGTAGTAGCTCGTAGTTTGTAAGTTGGCGGTGTGATACCCCCGTGCCTTAAAAAGCACGCTAAGTCGTTGGTCCACGGGCACGCCGCAATTGCGGCGGTAAGACCCCTCTTTGAGGAGTGGCTAGATCGACGTCACGGCGTCCTGACCTACCGCATGACGCAGGTCCTCACCGGACACGGAAGTTTCGGGAGGTACCTGTGTCTGATAGGGAAGGAAGAAACGCCTGGGTGTCACCACTGCGAGGGCCGCCCTGAGGACACAGTAGAGCATACGGTGCAAGACTGCCCCGCTTGGGCAGAGCACCGACGTGTCCTCACGGCGGCGATAGGCGGAGACCTCTCGCGCCCGGCATTGGTCGAAGCCATGCTGCGGGGCGAGAGGGAGTGGGAAGCGGTCGCCTCCTTTTGCGAAGCAGTCATGCTACCGAAGGAGGAGGCGGGTCGTGTGCCCAGCCCAGCCGCAGTGGTAGACGCCCACGGCGTCGGACGTCGGCCGACGATCTCCGGCCATCGTAAGCGCGGGCATGCGGACAGCGAGTAAAGAGCAACTCGCTGTCCGACCATGGACCATGCCCGGGTCGACGGCGCGTTGTGTTCCACGCGCGCCTCAAAGAGCGTCAGCAATATGACGAGACCCCCCCTGTAGAGGGCTGAAGCCTGCCGGGGTCGTGGGACTTATCCCATTACCGTGACCCCGGACCGTAAAGGGCTATTGAAGGAACACCGTGGATTTTAGTCAGTACAAGTCTGATAGTCCCTCCGGCCCTGCCCGGGGTGGGAGTACTTATTTGATGATTTTACCACGTTAAAAAAAAAAGTCGTTGGTCCAGGCTGTCATTTGAACATATTTGACAGTCGTTACGGGCAGTCAGAAGCCAGAAAATCCTACACTGGTCTGGCCAAGTGGTATTACCCAGCTGGATTGTGGAGGCCAGATAGCCAGTCACTCCATGTAAAAGAGAAGTACCTACTCAGCTGCATCCAGTTCGACTGAAAGCCGACAACAACAGTTTGGAAAAGGCTAAGCAAATGAGGAAGAATGGTGAAGGAGCATTACCTCTCACTATAAATTTTTTCCCCTCCTTTCTCTATTATGAATATGATTTGTATTAGTATATATACATATATTATACTAGCGACCCGCCCCGGCTTCGCACGGGTGCAATCGCGAGAATCGTTAACGTACGGCAGTTTTTTCGACGCCTTACTCCACAATTTTCACTACCACGAAAAATCCTATCTATTTTACGGGATAAAATATAGCCTATACGGATTCGGAAGAATCCCTCTAAGTAATGGTAAAAGAAATTTTGAAATCGGTCCAGTAGTTTTTGAGCCTATTCAATACAAACATACAAAAATACAAAAATACAAAGGTTTCCTCTTTATAATATTAGTATAGATTTTATGGTATGTATTTTATATTATGATGTTTGGTTAGTATTATGTATGATGTTGTACACTGACAGCCCTAAATCTATCTGTCCATCCAAAGGTTGTCTGTAAGAGATTGCCCTGTGCGATAAGATCGCCCATTGTACACTAGTTTTATTATTTGTATCCTTAAGTGTATTGTAAGGTGTACAATAAAGTATATGACGGAGAGACAGCGTCGTATGTGTTTTTAAAAAGTGTGACGTCAGCTCTGTTGACGATCACTCATGTTTGATTTTCAAATAAAAGCACTTGTTAATGTTACCGGAGACTCGTTTATTCAACTGACAGCGTAACGATTTTACAGAGAGGTCCGCACTGTCCAGCGGCTCGAACAAGAATTAATCTGAATGAATCTAGCGCTACCAGTGCGGCCTTATATAGAGGGATTGTCACACATGTACCCACATTTTCTAGTTAAATATTAAACTACTTAAACTACAATGCTTTAAGTTGAAACATGTTAAACGTTCATTTTACATCTTAAAAATCAATTAATAGTTTGTAAAACAATCAAATTATTAAACTTTAATCATTTCAATTATTTTAATAGACAAATTATTGTATTTGCGCCGATATATATAATAAATAAATAAATGATCAAGCGTGAATTCTGCCTATACCAATTTTTTTCAGTATGTGTTTGAAGTTTGTTATAGGCGTGTGCAGCGCCGCTACCATCCCTCTAGTTTATACCTTACTAGTGACTGGGCCGGTTTCGCACGGATTCATACTGCTAACTTACACAATTTTTTTATAAATCATACACTAAAATCTTCCTCACTCTCTCCTTTGCTAAGAACCGCATCCTTTTGCATTCGGTAGTCTATAGTAGTGTTTTGGGTGTAGCGACAGCCTAACTGACCTCCACAACCCAGTATCTGGGTATGACAACCGGGACTTAACGTATATTCTGAGGGACAGAGGAATCTCTATATGTTAAGATTGTCACCCATCCCCATACAGACCTCGGCAAGCGTTGCTTAAACTTGAATATCGGACCGTGCAACTGTTATTATTTAGTTCCTTATTTTTCATCTTACGCAATACTTTTTTTTCAGAAACAGAGAAGAAGATCTGCACAAACATGCTCCGCTTGCGTCAGACATCGTTCTGCAAGATACGAGCGTGTGGTTTGTTTTAGGTCAATTTGATGTGCCTTATAAGTAACTACACAGTCGTGCTACTGCAATTTGCATTCTTGTTTTTTGTAATTATTCATTTCTTTATTTGTTAGGTACTTTTTATTATTGGCCTGTATTAACAAGCTCTTTTTAGTTAGTATTTCTATTTCAGGTTAGACATTATATTTATGATTCAGAATTATGAATTTTTCTTAATTACATTAAATAAAGTGATATTATTTGTTAAGGCTCTCTCAATATACATTTTGTAGTTTGAATTAGACTACAACAAATATTCATGATTGTATAAACTTCCAGCAAGCGTAAGGTAAAAATATCTTTATCCCCGAAGGGAATACTCTACCTTTAACAAATTCTGTGGATTTATTTTAAGTGAGCCACGAGGAGCGAGCTACGGATATAGCAGGATCTCAGGCCGCGAAGGAAGTAAAAAATTCATAATATGTAGGTAGGTATGTTTGTTTCATAATATGTTATAAAATGAAATTGCTTTCAAGCAAGCAAGTATTTTGAACTGAGTTACGTTCAAAAATATTTTATTTTGAACAAGAATATAATAAGTCCTTTTCATTTTTCTCATCGCCATAGGTAGTGGCAAATTCATTTATTTATGTATCAGTTCCCCTTCAATGCATTAACTTCAAATCAAATAAAAATACATTTTTTTTATATAGGTCTACATGGGCATTTATGAATGATTTGTAACTAAATGCTGGCTTAGTTATGTTTGAATGCATTGAAAGAGTACCTATTTATTACTACTAGAGGTACATTAATTGTTAATGGGTCATGTCAAGAAATTACTTTTTTTACCGTAGGTTTAAAGAGAGAATAGGTTCCTTCCAGATAAGCGTGCTTCATCTTCGACCACATCATCACTGAGAAGTGATGATGTGGTCGAAGATGAAACATGCTGATGATAATCAGGTGAGATGCAGGTGGAAAAACGACGAACAAAAAAAAAGTTGACAAAATAATGACCAAATGTCAATTCACGAGCAAAGTTTATACAACTTTGCTTGTGAGTTTGGTCATTATTTTTAGTGAGTAAAGTATATTATGTCTGTCATTTCTATGAGTATTACTTATTAACACGCTTTTATTAGGTCGATCTGTATGTAACTAACTATGTAATGGAATGTAAGGTAACTAATTTAACCATCTTCCAAGGGTCGTAGCGTAATGCAAATTGGCAGCTGTATGTAGTTCTGATAACAATACAATAATATGGTACTGTCAAACTGATCTGATGATTAAGCCGGAAGATATGAACTGGAATTTCATGATGGAAAATCGTATCATAGCTGTTTTAGATATCTTAGAAAAGTCTTGTAATGAACTTTGACCACGATTAGGTTTCAAGGTCTGATGATGAAGCCGGAAGATAAGCACTGGTATTCCATGATGGAATATCGTATCATAGTCGTGTTTGCACTTGTGAGAAAGGCCACGTAATGGACTTTGAACACGATCAGATTTCAAGGTTATAACAAACCTAAAGAAAATCCGTTATCGGTTTTCTTAACCTTTTTGAATTACCGCGTAATCCATAGATTTATTATTAGGTCGATCTGTAATGATCTAAATATGCAATAAAATCTAAGAATCTGAATTAAACGTACTTCTAATTGTTGTATCATCATGAAACTTGGCAATTAAGTGTAGATTAGACGACAATACAATATTATGGTACCATCGTTCTGGTCTGACGAAGGAATTGGAAGGTAGCTGATCGAACCTTGAACTGCCCACTAGTAAACATTTCTAATTTCTGCTCATTACATTAGTCTTAAAAGCGTGTTTTTGTTTTTTTAAACTATTAATTTTTTATGTTTTTACACTTCTTAGGAGCGTGTTGGACTCCGTCACCAACAGGGTGTGTTTAACAGCCTCGCTGTAAGTTAAACACAAGACAAAGATAAAATATCACTAGAATTGCTAATGGCTACGTTAGTACTCCACGAGTTGTTGTTTGCAATTTATATTAATGCAGTTTGTGATGAGTTTGCTTTTTCAACTGTTAACAAGAATTTCACTAATCTAAAGTACGTTTGGGTGCCTTTCTCCAACTATGTTGGGTTCTGTCTATGTACTGAATATTTAGTATCTTGTTGTTTGTATCACTATTGAGTCGTGGAGGTCAGATGAGTAGTCGTCGTCCATGTACAGTCGCCAGCACATCAAGCTATCCGAATATGTCAAATTTACCCAATTGAGTTTGAACCTTATCATGTTGTAATAAAGTTGTATATCTATTAAATTATTTTGACAGATTGGAGTAGGTTGACGTGCCGGCCACCGTACAACACTAATACTCAGCTGCATTTGGTTAGACTATAAGTCGATCATCAGTCTAACTGCATTCAAATAAGTCTATACTATCTTATCTTACTAATATTATAAATGCAAAATTATCTGATGATGGATGTATCTGTATGCCAAATAAAGCGTCAATAGCTGAATGGCTTAGGTGTAGTACTTGTAATCGAGAGGTCGTGGGTTCGAACCCCACTCATTACACTATTGCCGTGAATCCACTCCAGACACAAGTATATTTAGCATAGTTGGAATAGTTAACAAGATTGCTATTAATGTGATTTTTCTCACATTGTAAGTTCTCTTAAAAAAAAATACAAGACACGTTACGGTGCGGGTATTGAGCCCGCTACATACAATGCAGCAGTCAATAGCTCATCCACTGCGTCTACAGTGTCACTATATTTTGATTGTTGACGCTTTTAGGTATTTAAATCTCAGTTACAAAAATGTCTAGGATCTTTTTATTTTGATGATTTTCTCGCGTTGACCACCATCGCGCCTGATGGTAAGTGATGATGTGGTCGAAGATGAAGCACGCTTACCTAGCAATAACCTATTCACTCTCACTGAGTTACAGTCAAGTCTGATGGGTCTTCTAACTAACTACACTGTTGTGTTGCTACAGTTCGCTAGTTAATAGTTCTTATTTAATTCAATATTTATCGAGACTACGCACAAAGGCGGCTTTAGAGGAAGGAGGACTTGTGATTGCCACCTTGGTGAAAGGATTAGCCGGTGTAGGGAATCGCTAACTGCACCATTAAATTTACTCTTGGGAAAGAAAATATACTCCTAAATAAGGAGTATATTTCCTCTGCAAGAAATCCTATCTTATCTGTGTACATACAATGAATATAATCCTTTCTTATTTAATTTGGTATAAATTTATTTCGTCTTTTCTTGATTAACCCTTTTAGTGTGACTATGCTCAGGACAACCTAGCTATACTACATACCTTATTAAACTTATCAATATTATTAATGTTAAAGTTCAGAGGGGTGTTTATTATTCATGCATGCCGAAACGGTTAACGGATCTAAATGAAAGTTGGAATGTAGATGTCTGAAATTCTGGAATAACATAGAGATTTTTATCCCCTTAACGGGTCGGGTTATGCGGGAAGGACAACCACGCAAGCAAAGTCCCCGGCCGCAGCTAGTATTATGAATGTGAAAGTTTAGATATTTATGGATGGATGCTTGTTACTGTATCACAGCAAAATGGCTGGACAAATCTGGATGAAGTTGGTATATGGGTAAATTATAGCTTCGGGCCGGGGTACTAGACGGGGGCCGCGATGAAGAATACTTACCTATGTGTTCCTGCAGCACCCGGCGCATGTGTACGAGGGAACACGGGGTGGTTTTAGTCAGTATGACTGCAGGGCCGGATTAACCATTAGGCAGAGTAGGCAACTACCTAGGGGCCCCGCATCCACTAGGGGCCCAGTGAAAAGGACAAGATTTTTTTATCGATCGACAATTTTAATGTGCGTGTGAATCTAAATATTTGAATTTAGTTGAAGATTCTCCTGTCGCAGGTCTGCTGGAAGAAATTTCTTAGGGAATAAGCAGCACCTTTGTGCTTTTTGTCTGTATATATATAAATAAATAAGAATTTAAAATAGTCCGTTTTATTTTTCGTTAAAAAGTTTATTTCTCGCTTTTTAGTAGGTCGGTTTATAGTTTATCTAGTTACAGAAGCCTCAATGTCAACTACTTATCACCTTTTACAAAATATTTAGGTACTGTCTCGATACAAGGCCGTCAATTGTTAAAGAGTTCGTACTTCACCATCAGCTTCAATTCACCATATGCATTGTGACGAGCATATAGTGCAACAACCATATTCAATTAATCGAATCGCAACATATGAATGAAATACTTATTATTGAGTAGTTCCGGTGACTATCTGTAGTCTTTATCATCAGTTCTACTACACCAAATTATGCTTTTCGAAACCAACTGCACAAGTTACTACAAAAATACCCAAATCAGATCAGATCCTGATTATAGTATACTCTTTCAAATAAATAAAGAAGTTCCCAAATAGGTTCAGCTGTCTTTGAGTAATCGGGGAACATACTTTAAAAAAGAGTTTTCAGCGAACTAAGTCGGTTAAAATCTCCCAGACTAAGACAACAGCCTATGTCGAGAATCTTACCCAGGACCACGAGATGACACCGATTTTAGCGACACACGATTCAGTCAGTCAAAGTAAGAAAGGGGGCCCGAGAATTATTCCATTGCCTAGGGGCCCCTGACAGGGTTAATCCGGCTCTGAGTATGAGTCTGACAGACGCCTTCACCCGCACCAGGGCGGAGGACATACGTGACGATTTGCACATCCAAAAAAAGGGATGTATGGGGACAACGGGAAGTAATTTTAATTATTTTACTAAATTCCCTTTGTCCCCTTTAACGGGGACACGGACTACGGGGACAACGGGAATACACCTAAATTATAGCCTGGAAAATATTCCAAAAGTAACCTACGTACCTACTAACATAGACTACTTTTCATCCTGGAACAATGAAATAAATTTTCACAATAATTATGTCGCCGACCACGACTAGTGAGATGTTTTTATATTTGCGTTTTCCAATAATTCAACATCTGTTGGAAAAAGGAATTTACTTGCGTGACGCAGAACTAATATTTTATTTATGCTTAGTCAGTTAAGTATTTAAATAAACTAAAAAAACTTTTAGCAAAAAATAGAACCGACTTCCATATAAAAACACTACAAAGGCAAAAATAACTTTAATTTCGGAAGTCGGTGTCAAAAACGAAAATATATACAAAACTAAAGACACCGCCTTCCGAAATTAAAGTTATTTTTGCCTTTGTAGTGTTTTTATATGGAAGTCGGTTCTATTTTTTGCTAAAAAGTTTTTTTTTCTCGCTTTTTAGTGGGTCGGTTTGTAATTTATCTAGTTACAAAAGACAAAATGTCAAGTGCAGAGCCGTCAATTTTTGAGGAGTTCTACTGGTACATCACCATCAGCTCTACTTCACCATATGCATTGTGACGAGCATTAAGTGCTTAACACCCATATTCAAGTAATCTAATCGCAATCAACGAAATACTTATTATTGAGTAGTTTCGGTGGCCATCTGGGGTCTTCATCATCAGTTCCACTTCCTCAAATGTTGCTGTTCGAGAGCAACTGCACAAGGTACTATAAGAAATACCCAAAACGCTATAGGTGTGCCTATAACATTTGAAGAATTCCCTCGATTTCTCCATGATCCCATCATCAGATCCAAACGTGATGACAATGGGACCAACTAGAAAGCATACCCTTTCAAACAAAAAAAGAATTTTCCAAATCGGTCCAAGACAAATTGTAAACCTCCTTTTTTTAAGTCTGTTAAAAAGTGTTTATTTATCGCTACCTACTAGAGATATTCTGCTATAAAAGGTTCTAGATAAATTATAAGTTATTATTTTGTTAATTACTCTCCCGTCCGTTCCACCTAGAGCGAGAAGAGCCATTAGATAATTTTCCCTCAGAAAAAAATGGTGTGGGTAGTTTATATATATCATGATTTCGTATCTTACTCTAGTATATCTATACAAATATTATAAAGAAGTTGGATGGGCGGTAATGCAACGTATGCGACTTAGAAGTTTTCGGTTACACAATTGACGGGAACCGGCGCTGGTTGGAATAAAAGATAAGAGTCCAGCGTCGTATAGGAAAGGCAGCACTAACCTTGATAATCCAGGATATTCAGGACTGCCAGCACTCTGATCACAGTTCACCACCACAGTATAACCGTTCTTCTGCTACGAATTGGTCGCACAAAACGACGCGACCGTTCAAATGCGATTCGATGCGTGTGTGCTCTAACGCGACTCGACAGCCATTGAAGGTCCGATCGTCCATCGGAAGATCCAGACGCGATCGATTTTTCTAGAGCGGTATAGTCTCTCTCCCTCACTCTCGAATAGACGAAGGTCTAGTGCAAGGGAGAAAGGATAATATGCGGAAGGGGAATGTCTAACCAATTAGCGATTATGCGTGTTGCCAATAATTAAAAATATAAACGAAAAGAATCGTATATCAGCGCAACCATTCCCCCGGGCTTGAAGGGATGCCTTCAAGAGTGAGGCAAACCACAAGAAAACTAATCTATTCGATAATTACTATCCTATAACTACGAAACTAAATACCTAATAACTAATATTAACCTAACCTTAAAGACGAATTAAATAAACTACTGGTTAGGCAATGGGCAAAGACGCACCACGGGACGCAAGTAGGATCCGGTGGTTGTCTTAACCCGAACGATACGAGTGACTCCGGTTGAGTCAGGGAAAATTTCCTCCACGACACCCAAAGGCCAGTGTAGTGGGGGCGAGTTGTCGGATATAAGAATCACGACCGTGCCGACAGAGACCGGATCGACCGGCGTGTTCCATTTGCGGCGAGATTGCAAAGTATGGAGATATCCAGTTCTCCAGCGCTTCCAAAACGACTGTACTAACTTATCTAGTAGCTCGTGTCTAGCAGTAAGAGTTCTCTCGTCTATTTCCTCGGCAGGCAAGTATTTCAGAGGCGTGAGATTCAAAAAGTGCGCTGGAGTCAATGCGAGCGGCTCTGAAGGATCACTAGAGAGTGTCCTACAAAGAGGTCTAGTGTTCATTACCGATTCTATTTGAATAAGAACGGTACTTAATTCTTCAAACGACAGAATAGTATCGCCTATGACCCGATATAGGTGTGACTTTAAACTTTTAATATTAGCTTCCCAATTGCCGCCAAAGTGACTAGCCGTCGGGACATTGAGTGACCAATCTATTCGATTTATAGCTAATGTATGACCATATTCCGAATTATGGTACTTCGAACAAAGAAATGCGTGAAGTTCCGAGAGTTTCCGTTTAGCGCCTATGTAATTAGTCCCGTTATCGGAATAAACTCTACTAACCGGGCCACGCCTTGACAGGAACCGTTTAAAGGCGCCCATAAAACTAGCTGTGCTAAGATCCCCAGCGAGCTCTATGTGCACCGCGCGTGTAGTCATGCAGACGAACAGACACACGTAGGCCTTGGTGGAGCGAACACCTCGACCGCGAGACATCGTAACCTTAAACGGACCGGCGTAGTCCGTGCCCGTGTGGACGAATGGCTTAGCGGTTTGAACGATACGACAAGAGCGATGATCGGCCATCTCAGGAAAGCTCTGCTTAGGGCGCAGCCGAAAGCAGGGAAGGCACTTATGGATCCTATTCCTAATTAAATTGCGTGCAGAAAGGATCCAATACTTCTGACGCAAGAGCGACATTAGCAGGTCGGGACCTGCGTGACAGTTCAATTTATGATGATAATCGACTAACAAATTCAAAACGAGGTCCTTGCTTGGAAGCAGAATGGGATGTTTCCCATCATAACTTAAATCCGAGTTTCTTAAACGGCCTCCGACTCTAATGAGTCCGTCTTCGAGAAACGGTTTTAAGTGTCGAAAAGCAGGACTACAATGTTTGCCTTTCCTGAGTTTAACCAATTCAGTGGAGAAATAAAAGCGTTGAAGCTCGCGAAGTATGAGCAATTCAGCGAAGTTGTAATCCGCTGCCGCCATGCGGTAACCAATAGGCAATAGTTTAGCGAAACGACAAATGTAAATTACTACTCGAAGTAATTTACTCCAAGACGAGATACGATCGACCAAAGAAAGAATAGTAGATCTTTCGGTTGGTGTAGCGGAGAGCAACGAATGTTTCTTCTCTTCAGGCACTTCGCATACCGAAGAGGGATTGAAGGGGACGACAGGCCACTTTGAAACGTCTAAGCTGGCCCACGGA
This sequence comes from Tholera decimalis, assembly GCA_943138885.2. Lineage (NCBI taxonomy): Eukaryota > Metazoa > Arthropoda > Insecta > Lepidoptera > Noctuidae > Tholera > Tholera decimalis. Next base: position 6,400,052 of record OW964570.2, on the reverse strand, counting down.
GGACCACTGAACCAAAGCGGATGATCAATGATTTGGGAAGGTGTGAGCCCACGTGACAGACAATCTGCGGGATTGTCCGTACCGGACACGTGATACAGGTTTTGTGGCGATAAGTCGTACTGTATTTTCGAGACTCTGTTGGCCACGAAGGTGTTCCACCGATGGGGCGACGAATGTACCCAACAGAGAGCGACTGTTGAATCCGAAAATGCGAATATGTTGCGAAATATAATGCGGTTTTGACAAGCGACTACGACATTTTTTATGAGTTGAGCTAGCACAAGAATAGCGCACAGCTCCAGACGAGCAAGAGAAACGACCTTTTTAGGGGAGACCTTCGACTTAGCGGTCAACAACCTAACGATATTGCCATCACTATTTTGAACGTGGAAGTAAATAACCCCCCCGTATGCTTTCTCACTGGCGTCCGCGAAAGCCAATATAGTAACCACACTATCGCCGACGATACCAACGTGACGTGGGATCCTTATATTACAGAGCAAGGGAAGCTCTTCTTTGAAGCGAATCCACAGCCTGACTATATCTTCAGGTGGAGTATCATCCCAGTCACAATCAGACAGCCAAAGCTGCTTGATTAGAAGTTTAGCGTACAGGACAACAGGTGCGACAAATCCCATGACGTCCCATATTTTAGCGACACACGACAATATTGTACGCTTAGTACAAATCTGAGCGGGAGTATTAATTTTCATGCCGAAGTTGTCCGACGTAGGTGACCAACACAAGCCCAGTACTTTATGTTGGTCGGACTCATCGAATTCCTTGACAACTGGCAGGCGGTGCGAGGGTGGGATCGAATCTAATACGACTTGGGAATTACTGGTCCACTTAACTAGCTCAAATTGACCAGCCTTCATGAGACCTATCATTTCCGAAGCGGTGGAAATGCCCTCGTCTTCCGTGCGAACGGAATGGACGTAGTCGTCCATATACAACCCCGCAGCGACAATATCTTTGGCCTGAGGGTAGGAGTCACCCTCATCCTCAGCCAACTGCTTAATAGTTCGAAGTGCATGAAAGGGGCTAGACTTAAGCCCAAAAACGACACGATTAAATTCATAAACCTGTAAAGGTTCTTGCGGGGAAAAGCGATACAAAATGCGTTGGAAACGCCGATCAGATTCTCGGACTCCAATGCTGAGAAACATCTGACGAATGTCTGCGGAAAGCGCTATCGAAAACAAACGAAAACCAATAATAATATTGAACAAGTTCCCTTGTAGGTTCTGTCCACCATACAAGAGATCATTAAGCGAGATGCGGGTAGTAGTTTTACAACTACCATCGAGAACGACACGAAGTTTGGTTGTGACCTTATCATCTCGGATCACACCATGATGCGGAATAAAATACGAACTTCCCGCCGAATCAGGATTCGTAGATGAAATGTAGCCCTTTTCTAAATATTCCCGGATGACACTGTCATACGCGACCCTTAATTGTGGAGAAGCTTGCATCTTCCTTTCCAAGCAGTAAAACCGCCGTTCACTTGCTTGGCGCGAATTGCCAAGGGATTCGACATCAGCCTTGAAAGGCAAAGCTACTACGTAACGTCCCTCACTATCCCGAGTGGTAGTGCGGGTGTAAAATTCCTCACACAATTGGTCGTCCGGGCTGAATACCGGGGGAACACTCACTTCCTCTAATTCCCAGAATTTCCGGACAGCAGAGTCTAATGTGTCCGCGATACAGCAATGCGATACGGTCGAATTACCGTCAGTACATGCTGGTGCGTCACCTACGATCACATAGCCAAGGACCGTTTCTAAGGCGAGCGGCGATAAATTCGAAGTCGATCCTTGAACTCTGTTCGACAAAAGCAGGTGCGGAAAAATCGAAGCGCCGATCAATACGTGAATCGGGCCTGATGAATAATATGTATCGTCTGCCAACGGTAAGTCTTCGAAGTTAGACAGTCGCGAAGTGTCGACTGTCGCGGTTGGCAGACGTTCGGTAATCCTATCTATTACCAACGACTCAATATCATAAGTTATATTATGATCGAAACGAGAATGAATTTTAAATTGTACGGAACCTTGAATGGGTTTACTCGAACCTCCTATACCCCTAACAGTGGAACAAGTAGGTCTATTATTTATGTTTAATCCTAAACGTTGACAGCAATCGCGAGTAATAAAGCTACTCTGAGACGCGCTGTCCAACAATGCACGAACGCAATGTTCGTGACCACGAGAATCTAGAATAACGATACGTGCGGTACCCAACAACACAGTTCTAGAGCCTTTATAAGGGCCGACTGCACTTGAGCATAATGCTACATCCGAATTCGCGGGAATCGAACCCGCGCTCGGCTCTTCGACTGAGCGTGACGGCGACATATTTGACGCAGGCCTATTTCCAAAACATAGCAATGTATGATGTTTGTACCTACATTTTTTACATGTAGACGTCGACTCACACGCAGACACGCGATGACCACTACTTAAGCAATTTATACACAAGTTGTTTGACTTAACGAATTTAAAACGTTGATCGGGGTTATAACTCTTAAAAACCGTACACTTATAAATGTAGTCATGGTTTTCCTTACACAAACTACAAGCGACTGGTTGAGAACTGGACACATATGCGTTACTTGATTTACGATCTAAAGGCCTTTTATTAGTATTGACTCGAGCAACAGGTATCGAAGTTCGTTCTAAAACCTTTATATGATCACTAACGAAATTAACTAAATCGGAAAACAATGGGATTTCGGATCCATTCGACTTTAATTGATAATTGGATTCGAACGTACGAACGGTGTCTGGGTCCAGTTTTTTAAGCGCGACATGCAATAATATAAAATCAGCCAGGTCACTGACTTTTGTATGTTTTAAAGCAACTACCGACGAAGCGAACTTATCAATAAATAATTCTAAACTACTAGGGGTACCTGATGTAATAGATTTAAATTCAAATATTTGAGTTAAGTATGAAGTTGCCGATTGTCGACTATCTTCATATTTTTTACAAAGCAAATCGAAAATGAGTGGGTAATTATCCGCAGACGGGTTAATACCAGCGAAAATTGTACGAGCTTTATGTGTTAATTTACCTAATAAATAATATAATTTCTCACAGTCTGTTAGAGAAACATTATTATGCACGACATTACGATAACTAGCGACGAATAATGGCCAATTCTTAATATCTCCGTTGAATTCGGGTATTTCAATTGGCGGCAATCGAGGTGACCTTTGGACCTCACTATGAGAGTGAGCCGTCAGGTTCTTCTCAGCCCGTAAAATGCGCCCTAAAAGGTCTTCGAACGCAGAAAGCGACTGATAATCTACAACATATTCAGGGTTTAATTTTAGCTCATGAATAACAATTTCATCCAAAGCACTTTCAAAATCCACACGTAGTGATTGTACTAACGAGATGTCGCACAAAAATGATTCCTTAACGCTTTCATCCGAATGAATGTGTTTTATTTTATCTGCAATACTCTGCATGCGAGCAAAGATACGATCTCTCTTTGCTATCAATCTTTTAAGAGTAATATCGGTCGGTGCCATATTTATGAGCTATGAATATCAAACTAATTATTATAAGATATTTAGTAACTACCCACCGTTTTGCGAAATAACGGCCGGGTGCGCGACGCGGTCTTGAGTAACCTTGACTCGACCGATTGGTATTTACTTTACAAGTAACGATAATTAACTACTAAGCGGGGTTGCGAAATTCCTTACTAATCGATTATTAGCTAGGAAGACACGAAAACGACGTAATGAATTACGATGTACTTACTTGCCACGCGTTGGCAAATAAGTATCTATGCGGGGTTGACTACGAAATACGAATACGAAACTACGATATACCTAGCGAATTCTAGGGAATGGCTGTGCTGATTATTATCCGACTCGGGAAGGACCATTAAATGGATGGGCGGTAATGCAACGTATGCGACTTAGAAGTTTTCGGTTACACAATTGACGGGAACCGGCGCTGGTTGGAATAAAAGATAAGAGTCCAGCGTCGTATAGGAAAGGCAGCACTAACCTTGATAATCCAGGATATTCAGGACTGCCAGCACTCTGATCACAGTTCACCACCACAGTATAACCGTTCTTCTGCTACGAATTGGTCGCACAAAACGACGCGACCGTTCAAATGCGATTCGATGCGTGTGTGCTCTAACGCGACTCGACAGCCATTGAAGGTCCGATCGTCCATCGGAAGATCCAGACGCGATCGATTTTTCTAGAGCGGTATAGTCTCTCTCCCTCACTCTCGAATAGACGAAGGTCTAGTGCAAGGGAGAAAGGATAATATGCGGAAGGGGAATGTCTAACCAATTAGCGATTATGCGTGTTGCCAATAATTAAAAATATAAACGAAAAGAATCGTATATCAGCGCAACCAGAAGTAAAATTTGTTTGTAAGTTTGTATGTAAGGGGTAGTCTCTGGAACTAATGATCCAATTTTAAATATTTTGTCTTTATTAGTAAAGTGCATTATTGGTGAGTGCCATATAGGTACCTAGGCTATAAATTAATTCCAAGTCGCGGAATTCGAGGGCGAAGTGCTAGTTATAAATATAAGTAGGTGTATACTTAAATCGATTAATTTTATAGTGACTATTTCATTAAGCCCATACGATACCAGTCTGATGTGAGAAAAAATTTAGGATACTACAGATTCCAGCAGCATCAGATCAAGTTTACCGAAATCATGATATCATGGCGTCATAGTGGGTATCACACCTCGCTAGACAAATCGCTCGTTTGCGAGAATATCGACATAACTCGAAATGCTGTCCAATGTAACTAGATAGGTACTTGTGTGAAATAATCATAAATTTAAGTATAACATCGTGGAGACACAATGCCAATTTTGCGCCGACGTTCATCAGAAAGAAACAGTGTTATTATTCATTTGAGACAAAACACTATATTTTATTTGCATAAAACATAGAATATACGATGTTATTATAAATATGGAATCCAAGATGATTTGCTTAAAACTTAAGCATGCAAAGCTCCTCTGTGAGAGAAACTAGGCCTGGGTTTGACTCAAACCCAGGCCCAGTCTCTGATGAACGTCGGTGCAAAATTGGCATTATGTCTCAGTTCACGATGTTATACTTTATGATTACTACGATAGACCGATCTCAGTTTTGTCCACTCTTTCAAAAATATTGGAAAAGCTATTGAACCACAGACTTATGAGATATTTAGAGCACAACAAAATATTATCAGACGCACAATTTGGTTTTAGGTCTGGAAAGAGCACCGAAGATGCAATTAATCAACTCGCAGACTATGTTGTTGGAAAAGTTGATGCCAAACCAAAATGTATAGGTGTCTTTCTAGACCTAGCCAAGGCATTTGACACTGTCTGTATTTCGACCCTTGTGAATAGGTTAGAGCATGCCGGAATTCGGGGAATAGCTCTCAGCATATTTACAGACTTTCTACAAGACCGCACACAAAAAGTGAAGGTTGGTGAAGTGATCAGCAATGAAGCCACAATTGATTACGGCGTCCCGCAAGGCAGCTGTCTCTCACCGAGTCTTTTCCTGATCTATGTTAATGATCTCTGCCAACAGTCTCTAATAAACGGTAGAATTTTCAGTTACGCAGATGACACCGTACTCATATTTCATGGAGAAGACTGGGCGGCAGCGCAGCAAGCTGCGGAGCTGGGGCTTAGTAAAATAATCAAATGGCTGGAAGCTAATTTACTATCGCTTAACGTAACAAAAACCTCATACCTGCAATTTACCTTCGCCAATACAAAACCTATGGATATAAGCATCAAAGCACACTCGTGTGACTATCCTAACAACAACCGGTCTTGTTCGTGTCTTCCAATTTCACAAAAAGAAACCGTCAAGTATCTAGGAGTAATTGTTGATAAAAAACTCAGCTGGAAACCTCATATTGAACTGACCATTTTTCGTGTCAGGAAACTTATATGGTCCTTTAAGAAACTTCGACCCGTTGCCAACTTCAAGCTACTCCGCTCAGTATATCTTGCACTGGCACAGTCTATTATAGGGTATTGTATAACGACATGGGGAGGTGCATGCAAAACCCATATGATTCAGCTGGAAAGAGCACAAAGATCTTTGCTCAAAGTAATGATTTTTAAACGGTATGATTTTCCTACAGTAACCCTATATGAAATTTGCAGAGTTCTTACAGTAAGACAACTTTACTTTCTTAATCTCACAATTAGGCAACATCGAATCACACCCGTAAACCACGCATCCAAAGAAAGGAGAACTATCACCAATATATGCAGACCAATAAGATGCAGGACTGCGGCAGCCAGACGACAACACTTGTACCTATCTGTATATATGTATAACAAAATAAACAAGACACTTCACATCAACCCACTAACAAAAAAAGAAATGAAGAAAAAAACTACTACATGGCTTCAAACGTTGGACTACACACAAACTGAAAGCCTATTGAAAGAACAGTAACACTTAATTTACACACACACACACACACACACACACACACACACACACATACACCCACTCACACATACACACACACACATACACGTAAACCACCTCAATAAAAGCACACCACCTTAAAGCACATTAATGTAATACAGACCGACACTTTTTAAAGAGCAAGCATGCGATACCTACTGTTAACTTTTCAACCGACGACAAAAAGAGGAGGTTATCAATTCGACGCGTATATTTTTTTTTTTTTTTTTTTAATGTATGATCATTTACTCGAAGACGGCTGAACCGATTTGTAAAATTCTTTTTTTGATTGAAAGGGTATACTTCGATATTGGTCCCATTTTCATAAACGTCAGGATCTGATGATGGGATCCTGGAGAAATCGAGGGAACTCTTCAAATATTATAGGCACACCTATGTCGTTTTGGGTATTTATTATAGTAACTTGTGCAGTTGCTCTCAAAAAGTACCATTTGAGGACTTCCTCAAATGGTACTTTTTGCTTTTGAGCGGCCATCTGTGGGCTTCATCATCAGTTCCACTTGGATGATTATATGATGATGATATGATGAAGACCACAGATGGCCGCCGAAACTACTCAATAATAAGTATTGAGTGGATTGCGTTTCGATTACTTGAATATGGATGTTACGCACTTTATGCTCGTCACAATGCATATGGTGAAGTAGAGCTGATGGTCAAGTACCAGGAGAACCTGATCTTAGTAGAACATTCACGCAACCCGGGCAGGCAATGGCCCCGTTAGGCCCTGTTAATGCTGCTGACGGCTCCTTGAGGTGCGCGTGCACATTACACAACGCTCCAACCAGGGCCAGGGCCTAACTGGATGGTGAGTTACCCCTGCCGCCGTCCTCAAGCCCGAGCTTACGGTAGCCTCGGATCGAGGAGATCGGCTCGTGATCCCCGACGCCTGGGGTGTTTATTAGGATTTTAAAATTATATTGTGACATAATATGGGCAGTATGGGTTTCATAGTTTACTACAACGCCAAGTGCAACTCGGATTAGCTGACCGAGAGTTCCATACCATGCACTAACAAAAACAAACTAGGGACTCTGTTTTACACAAAAAAGAACTGGATCTAAATATTTTTATACACACTTGGCCTGTTTCTTTTTTATTTAAATAGCTGATTAGAGCAGTTAAGGCATTATTAACCGACTTCAAAAAAGGAGGTTTACAATTCGTCTTGAACTTTTTTTTTTATGTATGTTACCTCATAACTCGGAGATGGCTGGACCGATTTGGAAAATTCTTTTTTTGTTTGAAAGGGTATAGTTTCTAGTTGGTCCCATTGTCGCCACGTTTGGATCTGATGATGGGATCATGGAGAAATCGAGGGAACTCTTCAAATGTTATAGGCACACCTATAGCGTTTTGGGTATTTCTTATAGTACCTTGTGCAGTTGCTCTCGAAAAGCACCATTTGAGGAAGTGGAACTGATGATGAACCCCAGATGGCCACCGAAACTACTCAATAATAAGTATTTCGTTGATTGCGATTAGATTACTTGAATATGGATGTTAAGCACTTTATGCTCGTCACAATGCATATGGTGAAGTAGAGCTGATGGTCAAGTACCAGGAGAACCCCTCAAAAATGAACAGCTATGCATCGGGAAAAGAAACATTTTGTAAAAGGTGATAAGTTGTTGACATTATGGCTTTTGTAACTAGATAAATTACAAACCGACCTACTAAAAAGCGTGAAAAAAATTTTTTTAACAAAAAATAGAACCGACTTCCATATCAAAACACTACAAAGCTAAAAATAGCTTTAATTTCGGAAGGCGGTGTGAAAAAAACAGAAAATCCAAAACCAATAACACCGACTACCGAAATTCTCGAACTCCTCAAAAATTAACGGCTCTACCTACACCGGGAAAAGCAATATTTTGTAAAAGGTGATAAGTAGTTGACATTTTGGCTTTTGTAACTAAATAAATTACAAACCGACCCACTAAAAAGCGTGAAAAAAAACTTTTTAGCAAAAAATAGAACCGACTTCCATATAAAACACTACAAAGGCAAAAATAACTTTAATTTCGGAAGGCGGTGTCTTTAGTTTTGTATATATTTTCGTTTTTGACACCGCCTTTCGAAATTAAAGTTATTTTTGCCTTTGTAGTGTTTTTATATGGAAGTCGGTTCTATTTTTTGCTAAAAAGTTTTTTTTTATAATGAGCTTTTCGAATTAGATTTAAAACAAAACAAATTATGTTACGATTATTTTTTATTTACCCTGGCAAGTGAGGGTTATGGTAATTTAAAAAATAATTTTCTAGCAACATTTCAGAGCAGACAGTTTAGTGATTTGCCAACTCGGAATAAACACAACTCGAGTTAACTCGAGTTGAAATTCACGTAACTTGAGTTCAACTCGAGTTAAGTAACTCGAGTTAACTGGGTGAAATGAAACTGAGTAAATGATTTGTTTTCGTTACAATATTTAAAAAAAAAAATTGAACAGATTCAGCATAAATATGTATGGGGACCATTATAATTAAAGTAGGTAGAATTTACATAAAAAAGAAATGTATTTATTTATGTATTTAGGATTAAATTTTCGTAACATAAATAAAGTAAGTATTTCTATTAATTAACAACGAAACTATATTTGTATGAATCAGAACACTGTTTGCACTTAGCATGTCCATTTACTGGCGATTCAAATACATCCCAAACAACAGATTTCCTTTTAGGTCCTGGCATTTTTCTATACAGTCTCTAATAATTCAAAAAACTAACAACAATAAAAACCGGCACTTCAAAATAACCTCAAATCTGCAACAATGCAATGTTGTGTTGTTGTGACATTGACATAATTGAGATTTGAATATAGTCATAAATGATCGGCAAACTCAAAAAACAAAACTTACAAACTTTTTGGGAATACCTACATTGTGCGTACGGCTAAGAAGTGGAATTCCCTGCCGGAGTCTGTGTTTCCCGATAGCTATAACCTAGGAGTCTTTAAGTCAAGAGTGAATAGGTTACTTTTAGGTAAGCGTGCTCCATCTTCGACCACATCATCACTTACCATCAGGTGAGATGGTGGTCAAACGCGAAACTATTTTTAATAAAAAAAAAACCTTCGCGCCATATCAGTGTCTGTCATTCGGCTGACGCGCTAGGGCGGAAGTATTCAAATCGCCTAAATCGAGTTAAAGAGAATTCTACTCGAGTTGACGTGATTTAAGCCCAACTTGAGTTGACTCGATTTAAGCCCAACTCGAGTTAACTCGAGTTAGTAACTCGAGATGACACATCACTAAGACAGTTGTCATTTTACAATGAGTGTCGTACTGATGCCGCTTTATTAATTATTCTATTTACGCTAATTTATCGTTTTATATATCAAAATCTGTATGTTTTTATGATTATAATAAACAGTGCAAGATGTCGAACCTACAAATATGTCGAATATGCCTGTCTACTGACGTGAAAATGTATGAATACGATCAATTTCAATTGAAGAGTTTGTACGAAGAAATTATGGCTACAAAAGTAAGAATGTTTACTGTTTTTCCACCCTGTTTTGCTGCTTTTAGTCCCCTTCGTTATAGCATTGATAACTGGAGCTTGTTTTGTATTATTATCAAGTGGTCTTATCAGATTCATGCTATGCCTATACAAAGCCTATGCATGTACTTCACGTACGATCTCTGAAGTGGTAAATATATCTAAAGTAGGAATTAAAGTAATACAGGATTACATCCTCGACCATCCATGACATCCTTAGTCCTTACCCCTTAATCCTTATAATATCTACTAGGTTTAGACACTGAATAGAGTTTTTTTTTTAATTTCCAATGCAGAATTTGAATTCAGAATCTGATATTCTATATCAAGCATAATGTGGTAAAATAGGTTGACTATTTATTATTGAGATACTTGTAGAAAACTTTATGCTAAATAAATTTAGCAAATGTTTAATAGCAAGTATCACTCCAGGTTATTAATAACTTACTATTGTTTAAACTTTACCATATTTATTTTTATTGGGATTTTAGTTGCTAATCTAATTTTAGTAAGTATTTCAAAACAAAACTATTGGATTTTGTAAAATTTTATTTATTTATTTTCATTTCATATTAATAATTAAAAGGTGTATTGCCATAAGCATTCTCTATTAGTCCAAGAAATCAGCCTCGGTAGTAGAGTAGGCAGTGCGTAAGTCTCATTAGTCCAAGAACTGTAAAGAGATATTGTGGCATGGCAAAACCTTTTTGTTAAAGAAATTATAAAGAAGCTAGTTTAATATTTTCTAAAAGCAGATCTTCATACATATAATAAATAAAATTGATGTGTCTGTGATTTCAAAATAACTGTTTTCTCAAGTGCTTATCTGGGGCACGGCAGTGCCCCCCGCCAAGTCGAGCTAAAAGCGGCACGGCCGTACCATACTTTTCTCGAAGCATAGTTATTTACAGAATACTATCTGTATTTCTGTTTGTCCGGGCTAATCAATTGAACTCATTTTATTGGGACTTTTGCTGGAAGGTAGAGGTTATAAGGCGACATCACTTTTTACCCCAGAATTCTTGTGGGAAACCCACACAAATGAATTTGCAGTCACAGATATATTTGTAACTAAACTAATTACTGTTACTGTTAGCCTGCTTCGTCCCACTGCGGAGCAAAGGCCCCGCCCCATGATTTTAACTAATAGTAGTTCAATTACAAATACTTAAAATAGTTACTTTACTGTACTGTACTTTAGTTGTAGTATTTAAGGTGTGTACAGTCGGCCAAGAAAGTGGTGTACCACCCTAAGGTTGAATATCGCTTGCAGATTCATAGGTGATAAAGATTAGTTTCGCTTGCAGATCGATCTGACAACTTCTATTGCTATCTTTATCTGATTATTGATAACGACTATTACTGTTTGTAACGTGACAGCTGTTCTTAGTTTGAACTTGATGGAACCAATGACGTCGTAAAATCAACGGCGGGGGGCTGTAGATTTTGATGACAAAATTGTATCTACAAATTCAGAATTGTAATCAACAAGTTACATAAAATTGTAAAGGCACAAGGCGAGTCCACAAACCTACAATTTCTGTAAACTTGTAATTACAATATCAATAAAAAACAAGCTAAAAATAGATTTATCCTTTTATTAAATTTCTACAATCAATTTTAAAATACTTATAACAAACAAAAACATAGCATATATAGTATTATTTAGAAGATATTGAAAATTTTTAAAAATTAGAAACGGGTGTAACCGCCGTTGGCCTCTATAACCTCTAAAAGACGAGACCTCATTGAACCAACAAGCCGTGAGCAAATATCGGTTCCCCGCATTTCCTCCCAGATATAATTACAGTGACTAATAAGAGCTTGTTTGGTTCTTTCATTTTGATGCGACCATCGTTGGACCATAAGGCCCCAAAGATTTTCTATCGGGTTGAGGTCCGGCGATCTTGAGGGCCACTGAATTACCCTTACGTCAGTGTGTGAACGAAACCAGGCTCTTACGATCCTCGCATTATGAATTGAACAATTATCTTGAACAAAATCAAATTGTGGCACTTCGTTCTCCGGGTAAACATTACGGACTGTTGTCGGTAGCATTGCATTCTGAAGCACGTCGATATAATTTACAGCCGTCGCTCGAGGAGGTAGAGAACACAATTCTCCTACACCATCCGTACTCATCCAGCCCCAAATATTTACGGAAATTCGACCTGATTCTCTATTTGGGATTACATGATCATCTTTATACCGTGTTGAATTATATCGCCAAAGGTGAAGACGTCCATGCTGACTGGATTTAAACGTTTTTTCATCACAAAACACTGTATTAGACCAATCAAACTCTAAGTGCTCTCTGGCGAAGTTCAGACGAGCAAGTCTGTGAGCATCCGTCAAATATATTTTCTTGGCGTAATGCCTGTGGTGCAACCCCATGTAATGTAGATGATTCCTTATTGTTTGGGCACTCACATCGAACATCTCCGCAAAATGTTTTGTGGGCTTAAAACCATTGATTTCATATTCCCGTCTCATGAATTCTCTATCGTTATTGGAGAGTGCAGGCCGGCGACCACTTCTTCTGTGATCCAACAAACTTCCCTCCTCTCCTTCACGACGAATCCAAAAGCGGACAGAACGCCTCGATATATTCAAATTCCGGGATATCGCACTGATACTGCTTCCCTCATTAAATTGGGCAATTATTTGTGCTCTTTCGGCAATGGTCAAGTTGGCAGGCATTGAGATGATTTTATATGCAGTTGATTGAAAAATAACACGGAAAATATATCGATTTTTTGCATATATTTGACAAAATGTCAATTGTCAGTTTTCTTTTTCAAATGGAATTCGGTTGTCTAAATAGTTTTTATTACTTTTGTTTGGAAACATTTCAATTGCTTTGTAGAAACTAATGTCCTTTTCATTTATACTAAAGGTTAAAATGTCATGTACTTATATGTGACATATGACGTATGAATACTAAATACATAGGTTTACGTCATGATAATGTTGTCTCTTTCAGTAATATCTTTTTATAACGAACCTTGTTGTAATTTTCGATGACCGGGAAACTAAATCAAAACTGGTACACCACTTTCTTGGCCGACCGTACTAACAAAAATGGTTCCTATGTTGTTCCAAATTAAAACAATAATAATAATAATTATACTACTGTATAAGTTAAGTCCATTCTGATTGCAAGAATGAACATTTGGTTTTTAGCAGAATTAACACTAGATTTTTTTCTGGAGTATCCGTTTGTATCCATTTCCGCTAAGTCAGTAAGTTCTGGGTATATTTGTAACTTTTTAACCTATGCCTCTTTTTAACTACATTTACTTTAAACCTTGTTTATCATTTTCAGGTTAATGAAAGGTCAGGTCTACCAAAATGTTTCTGCTACCAATGTGCAGCTCTGCTGCACAAGTACCACAAGTTCAAGGAGAAGTGCTACACTGGACAGAAAGCTCTCATGGAAATTATTTGGAAGGGACAAGTAAGTAGAAGTGACTCTTTGTGATTAAAGTCGTTTTAAATAAACAGATTGACTTGGCAATCGCACTAAACAATCTAATTTATATATGTATTACTTGTGAGATATATTGTGTTTTCAAGCAATGGACGAGTCAATCTATTTATTTAAAACATTAAAGATTTTTAATATTGATAATGGTCACTATAAGATGTTGTTAGGTTAGATAATTAAGTAACAACTTAATACAGAAGGTCCCTTAAGTAGGGACTGAATAAATTAATAACCAACTTGGTATTACATGGATCTCACAACTTTTTACGGTAGAACTGAGTTGCGAGACTTGGTTTTTTTGACAAGTATTGTCTTTTATGGGATCTCTCTTTCCGCTTATTTCATACTAATACTTCGCTTGCGACTTCGTAAGCGTGGATATCGTAATAATGGAAATAATTAGCCTATAGCACTCACAAATAATGCACCAGACTACCACCGAAAAACTTTTTAAAAATGGATCTAATCCCCAAAACACACAAGCCTAGTATGGGAGTTAGCACCAGTTTTTGTGGCGATACATTTATAAAAATTATCTAAAATTGACTGTGTTATTTACTAAACTTGTATCCTTGCTTAGTGTCTAATAAAAAAAATTTTTATCACTATTTCCAGAGATTAGCCCCTACATACAAACTTACAAACAAATTTTACCTCTTCATAATATTAGTATAGATTTCATTCCTATATTTTTCACAAATCATACTCTTTTGGTAACAGCTTCCAAATAAGTTTGAATCATTCATGTACATTTTTGATAATAGGCCAATACAGATATGTAAAAACCAGGTTTATCTAAAACATCCTAAGCTACAAAAATACTTTAGTCAATTACCTAATAATACATTTCTACTTCTTGGTAGAACTCTCAGAAGATTTGCATTAACTCATTTATGATCAAAATTTCCAAAAGATCAATTAAATAATTGACACTAACAATTCACACTTGAATTACGGCAACATGATTCCAATGCTATTTCCACTATTAAACTGGAACTTGCTACCCTTTGACCTGAAGAAAGCTTGAGTCAAAATTTCCTTTTAAGTATAAAATTAGAAACCACTACTTAACAAACTGTTGATTCTTAATTTGGTCTTCATCAAAATTATTATTTTAGCGTACTGATAAAATATATATATATATATATATATATATTATGTATTTTATTAGTATTATTATCTTTTCTTTTCTTTTCTTGTACACCTACCACAATGTGCTTTTTTTTTAACCCAAAGGTTGACTGGTAGGGAATGCCTTCCTGCATTAAGTCCGCCCATATAACAGCACATAAAGTTTAAATAAAATATAAATGATACTTACAGGTCTCAATTCCATGAAATAGCTCTAATTTTTAGGGTTCCGTAGCCGAATGGCAAAAAACGGAACCCTTATAGTTTCGACATGTCTGTCCGTCTGTCTGTCTGTCCGTCCGTCCGTATGTCACAGCCATTTTATTCCGAAACTATTAGGACTTGACATGTAAAACTTGGTAGGTAGATGTATTCTGTGAACCGCTTTCCGATTTTAAGAGAAAATTTTAAAAATATTTAAAATAAAGGGGGCTCCCCATACATGGAACTGAAACTGAAAATATTTTTTTTCATGAAACCTATACGTGTGTGGTATCTATAGACAGGTCTTTAAAAAAAACTTTATGGTTTCTAAAATGACTTTTTCATAAAGTTAATCGTTTAAAAGATATACGCTTCCAAAGTGGTAAAATGTGTGTCCCCCCTCTAACTTCTATAATAATGAAGTGAAAAATCTAAAAAAAACCATATGTTGTAGATCTTAATGTAAACTTTCAACCAAAATTGGTTTGAATGAGATCGAGAGTACAGTATATTTTCTAAAACCGCAAATATAACTTTGTAATTCATACAAATACTATGAAAAACAAAGTTATTTAGCGTAGTTGTAAAAATTGTAAATAAGCTAGTTTTAAGAAATTTGTAAGGTTTTTTTGTTTTTTTTTTTCATATAAATATATTAAGTATGTTATATTTATTATAGTTACTACGGAACCCTTCATGGGCGAGTCCGACTCGCACTTGGCCAATTTTTTTATATTTGAATAGTTCAGATTTAAATTTGTCATTTATTAAATTTCAGCTAACCAAAAGAGCAGTCAGAAACTTAGACAGAAAAAGTAAAAACCTTCAGACACCATTAAGCATAATAACAGTTAACAAAAGAGTACGAACATGCATTGTTAAAACCGCAGCAAAACTAAAACTAGCCACAAGAAAACCTGTAGAAGTCGATGTTGCTTCCCTGAGCGATGATGAAGATTTCTTTGACAATAATGACACTACTGACGATAACAAAGAACACTTAGTAGAAGAAATAGACATAGAGAAGATTGACATAAAAGAAAAAAAAGAAGACGATGAAATAGAACCTGATAAAATTGAAAACTATAAAGATTTAGATGTTGTAGATAACATAGTACCGAAGATACAACTAACAGAAAATGTAACTTTAGACATAGACAAAGTTTTCGCAGATGATGATATGCCTAGTGATAGTGAAAAAGTTTTTGTTGATGATATCAAAATTGTCTCTGATTCTGATGAATATTCAGAGCCGAAACAGCCTGTCAAAAAGAAGAGAACAAGAAATGGTGGGAATAGTAAAAAGAAAAAAGCTAAAGATACGATACCAAAAGAGAAGAAATTCGCCGTTAAAACAACTAAGAAAGCCGAGATGGATCCGAATAACTGGTTGAAGATAAATTTAACGGAAGAAGAGGCTGAGGCTGAGTTTAAGTCCAGAGGAACTCACAAGAGATACTTGAATGCTCAGTACAAATGTACTGATTGTTTGAAAGGCTTTTCTAAGGAAGATATGTTGAAGAGGCATGAAAAATTAAGACATAGTGAGGTAAGAATAGTTTCTGGTTAGTTTTTATTAAATGGTTTTTTTTAATGTTTTGTTCAAATATATTGTTCTGGCTTAATTGCAATTTTGCGACTACTGATTTTTATGTAAATGTTACAAATAATTTGCTTTAAATCTTTGAAACTATAGTTGGTTCACGATAAGAAAAAAGTGACGTCATCAGCTGAACTGCAGGGAAAAGGTGTTTTCACAATTGAGTACAAAATCAAAATTAAATTTATATTTCATAAGGTTAAGTTTAATAGATAAAAATCAAATGAATCGTCATAAATTAGTACTATTTTTTAATCAGTGTCACTAGAATCTTCTTTTGTATTTATTATAAAAGAATATTGTTCTCGTTCTCTATAACGTCATCCAAATTTCATATAAGATTTTCTTTTGTAACACGTGGTCGCAGCATTTCTTCCATCGATTAGCATCGATCTATTAAAGTTATTGCGTCACAAAATCTTATTTTTACATCACTCATTTTGAAGGTTGAGTTATTGGCACCAACATATATATTTTTTATTTGGGCCCACACCAATTCAGTCGGATTAAATTAATTTAAATTATTTTATGTAGGTAATGCATAAAAGACAACCGTTTCGCCAAAAGATCTGCGGTCAACTGGTCACTGTGAACTTAGCTTTCAAATTTGTTGCGACCTAATTGATCGAGAGGCGCGGACAACGATGGCGTCACTATTTTCTTAACGTGAACCAACTATAGCGGATCGTGTTGGTAACACAATACTGCGTTCCAAAACAAATATAGATGGTGTAGCTCAAAAGGCTGTCCAACTCAAGTGGGACTCAGCAGGTCATCTGTGTCAACTGTCGGTCTAAATTACACAAAACTGGTGTATAATAGAGTAATGGGTGGGGTTCCAACCCGTGGCCTCACCATCACAAGTCCGACACTAACCATTAGGTTATTGACACTTTATTTTATTTCTCTCTTCATGTTAATATTTGCATATTTTTTTTTGCTATGCATCACATACGGAATACTATAAAGTATGTATTGAGTAATCAAAACCAAGTCAAGCTAAGAGCTTGAGGTCAAAAGTGGGCTCATCAGTAATTAAAAAAAGAGCGAAACGAAATGTTTTTTTTTTTATATTAAAATTTTCACTAAAAATGTTAAATTGATACGTAAAAGAAACACTCTGTACACGCATTCATAAATAAATTGCGACGTTGCCGTCCTTCAAGTACGCGTGTACATAGTGTTTCTTTTACATATCAATTTAACATTTTAATATTAATAGTAGATTATTAACCAAGGGCTGTATGACATCAATTGCATACGAGGTTTTTGGCGCCTGAGCGAAGCGAAGGCGCTAATTAACCCGAGTATGCAATTGATGCTTACGCCCGAGATAAATACTCTGCTTTACATATCGATTGTGAGGTAAGTAAACAACAAGACAGCAGGTTTCAATGAACATTTATTAAGAAGAAAAAAATGTGTATTTAATTAAAATTAATAGTAAAATTATTACAATTTGTAAGAGATATGGTCACGTTCTTTTTAGGTATATTTATAGTTTGAATATGAGTTTGTGATGATAAGACTTGAGTTTGAGTGACTTGAGGTTCTTGCATCGTAAATGGCGGCAGTTGACTGGTACTATTTTCTTCATTAAAAAATGGCTCAGATGATGTGCTTTGACGTGGTGATTTTAAGTTTATATTTTCTGTTATTTTAGAAGTAATTTTGCTTTTGTTTGCCATCGAATCTTCGATATAACCTTCGGCCACTTTGCTGGACTTCCAGCCGCCGTGCCTTTTTAACAGAGTGAGGTTGGCTCCCGAATCAGCCAATAGAGTCGCTGATGTTCTGCGAAAGCAATGCCCGGTGTATAACTCTACGTTACTCAGTTTTAAATATGTGGCTATTTGCTTTGGCATGCCTGTAAATTTGTTTTTTCCTATTACTTGTCTGTGGCATTTTCCTTTACTGTAATTAAGAAAAAAACGATTTGTATCCACGTTTTCAGGCCGAAGAGCTTGATATTTTTCAACATAATTTGCAAATTCTTCATGCACAACAAATGACCGGTCAATTTTAGTTTTCGTGTTAGGCAGTTTTATGAGTAGTAATTTGTTATGTTTTTCTACATTTTCTATTGTCAAGTTTGTCAATTCCACGGTTCTGCAGGCTCCCGATATCCCAAAAATTAGAACAACCTGTAAAAAAGACATAAGTTGTATTAAAGGCACCAAATTCGCATAGTATTTCTGTGAAATATTTTGGTAACTTATTAAAAAGGGCAAGTAAATACGTAGGTACCTTTATTGCTAAATAAATTTCATCCGGAGCTTCATTTAAGAATTTCTGTACTTCTTCTGCAGTAAATACCTTCGATTTCTTGCTTTTAAAGCCGTCAGACTGCCTTTTCAAGAAAGCAGTAAGTTTAGAAAAATCTTTCAAATTCACGTCATGTTTTGTCATCATTGTAGATTTTAGCATGGAATAAAAGCACCATAAACTGGAAGGTTGTAGCCTCTTAGATAATTCATCAAAATATGATATAAAAACACTTTCAGAAAGAGATTTCACTTTTTTTTCTGACCGCCATTTCATAAATTCGTCGTATGCCTTTACATATCTTTCTTTCGAGTTCGGCGGTAATATATTTTCGACAACTGTTTTTGCCCTTTCTTTAATAAAATCGGGCGTTAGATCTATGTCTTCGTCACTAGACATGTTTAAAACTTTTGAAAAAGAACTCAAACAAGAAAATTAATTATTTTCGCGATGCTTTCGCGCCTACTAATAGACTGCCTTTTTTTTTCACGCACGCAAGCGCGTCAAATCTTGCTGGCCAGTTTGATTTTTAAATCGATTCCATCTAACATACGATGTGGAAACAAATAGTTCCATATTTAAAATAAAATCTTTATAAAATAAATTGTCTAGATTCCGATTCGAGTAATTAATCGATACCGAGAAAAAAAAATTAACT
Organism: Tholera decimalis; assembly: GCA_943138885.2. Classification (NCBI taxonomy): domain Eukaryota; kingdom Metazoa; phylum Arthropoda; class Insecta; order Lepidoptera; family Noctuidae; genus Tholera; species Tholera decimalis. The sequence continues at coordinate 6,380,706 of OW964570.2, read as the reverse complement.
TTTTAAAAATATTCTTCGTGCAGTATGAGTATGACAGTTCTTTTTTCAAATTCCAAAACCTATGCTGTAATGATAGTCATACACCCCGGCATTCAGGGGTGTAAGGGTGTACTTACAGAGCAAGAGATATGTAAAATAATAAAAACATTTTGTTTTCGAATGGTAATATTTTTCAGCATGTATGGATGCTATACTATTGCGGGTTAACGGGAACGCCCTCTGTTAGTTAACATACTGTATTTTACACAGAACTGCCTTGGTGACCTAATGGTCGCATGCGCGACTGCTGAGCGAGAGGGTAAAAAGTGTTATTGGGTTTTTCTGTTAGAAATTTGTCAGTAGTAGCCCGGAGTTTGGAAGTTATTGGTGTGATAACCCCCGTGCCTTGGAAAGCACGTAAAGCCGTTGGTCCTGCGCCTGATCTCTCTCCGGTCGTGTCTAACTGCTGTCCCACTGGACAATGAGAGTAACGCGGTGTTTTGCGTGAGCGACGAATACAACGCGACGCGACGCAACACGACGTGACGTAATGCGACGCGATGCTACACGCGACAAATGTCCTACGTGGTTTTGGTCATTACTTCTCGAATCATGGAGAAGTACAATACAATTTTGTTCGAGAGTTTATATTTAAAGTACACACTTTATAAAAAATATAGTAAAAAGCACAGATAAAAAACAAATAGGTATAACATTTTTACAAAGATACTATTTTTTTTTTTTTTTTTACTTAGGTTCGCGTTTGACCACCATCTCACCTGATGGTAAGTGATGATGTGGTCGAAGATGGAGCACGCTTAACTAAAAGTAACCTATTCACTCTTGACTTAAAGACTCCTAGGTTATAGCTATCGGGAAACACAGACTCCGGCAGGGAATTCCACTCCTTAACCGTACGCATAATGAAGGTATTCCCAAAACGTTTTGTGCGTATGGGTGGGATGTCCACCATGTAACGATGGCGCTTCGCCGTTTGTCTCGTAGTCCGATGATGGAACGGGCTTGGTGGAATTAGAAATTTGGCTCATTTATATCCAAAATTTATGTTTTTTGTCCCACAACAATCTTTGCTCACGCACTGCGGCGATCAACACATCTGAATCAACAATTTCGTAGTACGTGGTGTCGCGTCTGGTCGCCCTCAAAACAAGTACGCGTTACGTCGCGTCTCGCCGCAGACTGTCATATAGCCCGCAAGCAGGGTATGCCGTTGAGTTGATCGCGTTCGTCGCGTTTGCAGCGTCGCATCGCGTCGTATTCGTCGCTCACGCAGGACACCGCGTACTTCTGTCGTCGTCGGAGGGCTATTATTATTATCACAGACTAGCTTGAACGGAATTACTTTTTTGTTTTATTGATCTATTACTCTTGGTAGGTAATTATTGAACAATATAATTTAACGTATGCCTACATTTTGTTTCCAGTCCAACGGCCCAATAGAGTGTCGCTTCTGCCACATGCGGTTCAAATGGAAGTGTTTCCTCAATAAACATATGAGACAACATTATACTAAGTACAAATGTCTACGATGTGATCTCGTGTGTCCATTAGAGTAAGTATTCATCAGGGGCGTGCACAGGATTATGACAGGGTATGCGGCGGAGTAATCGGTCACAAAAACTTTGCCTTTTATAGATTTTTAGCATAGCCACAGCCACGCATCGTAGCATGGTGGCGATGCGTGGCTGTGGCTATGCTAAAAACCTATAAAAGAAAAAGTTTTTGTGACCGATTACTCCGCCGCATACCCTGTCATAATCCTGTGCACGCGCATGGTATTCATGCTTTTGAGTAATAGTAGTGAGCGACTGAAGATCAGCACTACATAATAATAGTAGCACAAGTTGATTTTCAAGGTTAATCAACACTTGCGTAGGTTGGTCCTTGTATAGTTAAAATATCGAGATTTTTTCCGTGAACGTGAAGAATGTTAAGCCGTGAGTCCCGGCTGTTTTGTACATCTTTATCAGTAACTAGCTTCCGCCCGCGACTTCGTCCGCGTGGAAAAAAATCCCCCGATTTTGAAACATTCTTCATTAGTGCTCCGCTCCTATTGGTCTTAGCGTGATGATGTATAGCCTATAGCCTTCCTCGATAAATGGGCTATCTAACACTGAAAGAATTTTTCAAATCAGAACCGTAGTTCCTGAGATTAGCGCGTTCAAACAAACAAACAAACTCTTCAGCTTTATAATATTAGTATAGATTTCTTTTGAGGTATGGAGGTGGTATTAGGCAGGTAGTGGTAAAGGAAAGCGCTAAACAGAACGGAGTGGAAAGAAATTAAATAATAATTATTTTGTAAATTAGTTATAAATAACACTTTTACACGTCATGTTTTTTTGCGTGTTAAGTTTAGATTAGCTAGTTGAGGCCGGTATTTCCTAACTACTCTGAGAAGAAACACCGAAACAAAGTCAGAGGTCAAAGTCTGTTTTAAAGTCCATACTATTTGTATATGAGAAGCATTTAGATTCATGTCTGTGGTGTTCTTTGCCAAACATGGTCAAACAGACCGGGCTGTCGGTTTCACAGACTTGCCAAGTTAAGCATAAAACTAATGTAAATATTCCGGTGTCTGCAATAAAAGTTTATATTATATTATACTAGCAGTAGCTCGCGACTTCGTTCGCGTGGCAAGTTTTTCCCGTGTAAATCCCGATCCCGTGGGAATTTCGCAAAATCCCGTCTTAGCGAGCATCTACGTACTAAAAGGAACCCCCGTGCAAAATTTGAGAGCCCTTCTACTTGTAGATTCGAGATTAATCAATGAGTGGTATTTCGCTTTTTAACCGACTTAAAAAAAGGAGGTTCTCAATTCGTCTTGAACTTTTTTTTTAATGTATATTACCTCATAACTCGGAGACGGCTGGACCGATTTGAAAAATTCTTTTTGCGTTTAAAGGGGTATACTTTCTAGTTGGTCGCATTGTTACGAAATCAGGATCTGATGATGGGATCCTGGAGAAATCGAGGGAAATCTTCTAATATTATAGGCACACCTATAGTGTTTTGGGTATTTCTTATAGTACCTTGAGCAGTTGCTTCCGAAAAGTACCATTTGGGGAAGTTGAACTGATGATGAAGACCACAGATGGCCACTGAAACTCCTCAATAATAAATATTTCGTGGATTGCGTTTTGATTACTTGAGTACGGATGTTAAACACTTTATGCTCGTCACAATACATATAGTGATGTAGAGCTGATGGTCAAGTACCAGGAGAACTCCTCAAAAATTAACGGCTATGCATCGAGAAAAGCAAAATTTTGTAAAAGGTGATAAGTTGTTGACATTATGGCTTTTCTAACTAGATAAATTACAAACCGACCCACCAAAAAGCGTGAAAAAAAAAATTTTTGCAAAAAGTAGAACCGACTTCCATATCAAAACACTACAAAGCCAAAAATAACTTTAATTTCGGAAGGCGGTGTGAAAAAAAAGAAAATCCAAAACCAATAACACCGACTTCCGAAATTAAAGTTATTTTTGGCTTTGTAGTGTTTTGATATGGAAGTCGGTTCTACTTGTTGAAAATTTTTTTTTTTATATATATAGATTTTGAGTCGTTACGGGTAAGCAGAAGACAAAAAATCTAGCACCAGCCTTGCTAAGTGGTATTGTGTTACCCAGCTGGGTTTTGGAGAACAGATAGGCGGTAGCTCCATGTAAAACAGTAGTACTCATTTGCAACCGGTTAGACTGTAAATCGACCCAACATAGTTGGAAAATGACTAGGCAGTGATGGTGACGAAGAATAGTGAGGCGATTATAGCCGTCAACAATCTAACACAACCATTAAAATTTCACGGTGTATATCAGGCTATAATGTTCCCACTGCTGGGACTCAGGCCTCTACAGCATGTAATAAAAACCCTGTCCGATCCTTAAGAGTATTATTCGGCATCGTTTTGCGTACACACATACGTAGGTAGCCGTTTAATGCATTTGAGATTATTATTTTTCCCTAGCGAATACAATTACGGGCACGCCGCAATTGCGGCGGTAAGACCCCTCTTTGAGGAGTGGCTAGAGCTAGTGGAGTGGAGAGAGGGAGAGGATGGCGTCCTCCCTCCAGCCCAGCCGCAGTGGTAGACGCCCACGGCGTCGGACGTCGGCCGACGATCTCCGGCCACCGTAGGCGCGGGCATGCGGACAGCGAGTAAAGGGCAACTCGCTGTCCGACCATGGACCATGCCCGGGCCGACGGCGCGTCGTGTTCCACGCGCGCCTCAAAGAGCGTCAGCAACATGACGAGGCCCCCCCTGTAGAGGGCCGAAGCCTGCCGGGGTCGTGGGACTTATCCCATTACCGTGACCCCGGTACGTAAAGGGTTATTGAAGGAACACCGTGGATTTTAGTCAGTACAATTCTGACAGTCCCTCCGGCCCTGCCCGGGGTGGGAGGACTTATTTGATGATTTTACCACGTAAAAAAAAAGCGAATACAATTAAATAAAATTAAAAATAAAAACTGATCAAAGGCAACACTGATCACTCGACGTTCACATGTTATTACCTACAGTTTTGTGTCAAAGAAGCCGCCTGACCTGGTGGAGTGTTGTTAACTTATGAAAATTTTCCATATTCAGTGTTAAATTTCGCGTGGATTATAAAAATAAAAAATCAATAACTTTTGGTTTTTATGAGTTACATTTTTATAATATTTTTTTCTAGTACGTACGTATGTTGTACTAGGAATACGCCTTTATTGGATCGGACAGGGTTTTTGTTACATATTGTATATGAGAGAGAATGGGTCTTTAATCCACCACACAGGCCCAGGGTTGGTGGATTTCACCTGTCTTCGAATTTTCTGTTATTGTAGGTCTTCCTGCACTGTTTCGAAAGCAGCGTGGATGTTGAATCTCGAGCTAAACTTTCTATAAAATTCTTTGACATCACCATAAAATGCAATAGACTAAAATATAGTTACCTAGTTAATTTCTCTTTGATATGTGGTAATGATTTCATGCAAGCACACTTGATTGTTTTACCGTTACTTTCGTTTCAGTGCCCACGTTTGACGAAACGGTTGAAAGGACAGGTTTTCAAAAAAGGAACTTAAATTGTATACTTACGACTCGATCTCTCAATTTGAGACCAAAATCAAACCTGTTGCTTACACCACAAGAGTTCTCTTATTAATTCCCCAATGCTTTTAAATTTCAGAACGACGGCACTTTTCCATGAAGAATATCATAATGGGGTTACGAGAAAATGCGATCACTGTGGCGAAGTGTTCAAGTAAGTTTTCATTGCCTACTTAATTACACAACTGCACCAAAACGCGGGTAATGTGTTTCTTTAGTACCTATTCCCTGTAGCCTAAATGACTGCATACATTTAAACAAATAAGATAACATTAAATTACTTTTGAACGTCGAAGGGACATAGGTCGCAGTAAGAAATAATTATTTTTTATGATAAAGCATTCTGGCTCTCACGTACACACGTGATAGACTTGTGATTGACTTTTGCGCAAAAAGTCACAATCCACTATTGCCGTGAATCCACTCCAGACACAAACATATTTAGCTTAGTTTTAGTTAGACAAGATATCTAGTTATTTGAATTCTACTCACATTGCTAGTAATCTTTAAAAAAAAAACAAAATATATTTTCTTTTTAGGGTTCCGTAGCCAAATGGCAAAAAACGGAACCCTTATAGTTTCGATATGTCTATCCGTCTGTCTGTCTGTCCGTTAAGACTATACATGTGAAACTTAGTAGGTAGATATATTCTGTGAACCGCTTTCCGATTTTAAGAAAAAAATTAAAAATTATTTAAAATAAAGGGGGGTCCCCATACATGGAACTAGAACTGAAAATAGTTTTCTTCATGAAACCTATGCGTGTGTGGTATCTCTAGACAGGTCTTTAAAAATTATATTAGGGTTTCTAAAACCACTTTTTCATAAAGTCAATCGTTTAAAAGATATAAGCTTCCGAAGTGGTAAAATATGTCCCACCCCCTCTAACTTCTATAATAATGGACGGAAAAATCTAAAAAAAATATGTGTCTGCAGATTGTAATGTAAACTTTCAACCAAAATTGGTTTGAACGAAATCGGGTCAGCAGTTTTTGAGATACAGCATATTTTCTAAAACCGCAAATATAACTTTGTAATTCATACAAACACTATGAAAAACTAAGTTATTTGGCGTAGTTGTAAATAAATGTAAATAAGCTAGTTTTACGAAATTTGTAAGGTTTTTTTTTGCCAAATAAATATACATATTATATTATATTATAATAGTTACTTCGGAACCCTTCATGGGCGAGTCTGACTCGCACTTGGCCAATTTTTTCTCTTAATTTGTAACTAATGTTGTTTCTTTTTTTTAAAGTAGGTTCACTCGCTTTCGCTCTTTTAGTTCAAATGTAATATCGATGTAAACAATATGTAGATAATGTCGTATATATTAATACTTTTGTAGTCACTCATCATTTTATTCACATTTGTGTAACTGTTTGTTTTCCCAAATGAATATTTATATTTATCTTAATCATATCTTCGTCTATGTAACAGACATTTAACAACGTACTACACACATCTACGTACACATCGAAGCGAACACGTGTGCACTCTTTGCGGCGCATCATTCGTCAGTGTCACGGGACTCGGCATTCACAAGAAGATCAAACACGTTAATGCAGCGACGGTGAGTATAAATATTATATTAATACTGACCTGACTTGGCTTTGCACGGTCTTAAGAATAAGACTGTGCAAAGCCAGGTAATTCACACATTATTTTAATCATCTTTTTCTTAGCATGTCTGTAGCAAAAGTGGGAAAACAACGAATATTATGAGATAATCGCACTGTCTAGCAGTTTGAGTGCTTTATACGGCCTATTATACCCAAATATCGTTACTTTTGGTATTTTTCGTCAAATCGTTCGTGCTCCTTTAGGTTCTAAGTTGAGCTACGTGATAATTGACAAATGCTTGCACTGTTTGGACGGGCCTGCTCAAATCTGTGTGATTCTGTCCTCTAAAGGGCGCCACAGAAATTAACCTACATGGCTCTCGTATGATTTGATCACTACAGATTGTATGGATTTTAAAAGAGACGTTGACCTCTTGAGTTATTTCAGTGTTTCTTCTCAGAGTAGTCAGTTCTTAGTCAGTATGGAATCACTGGCCTCATCTAGTTTACATTCACAAAAAAAATGGTGTGTGAAGGTGTTATTTATAACCTATTTGGAAATACAACAAAATCCTCAAAAGTACTTAACTGATTTATGTAAATTGACTAAAATACAACGATTACTGTTGAAGAGAAATATTTAAGACACCAAGAATCAAATAGGAAGTTCTAAGGTAAAAGAAAGAAACTTACACAACTCGTTCGAAGTCGCGGGTAAAAGCTTTTTATATAAGTTTAGCCCAAAACTCAGCTACGCGAACTCCACTCGTTGATACAGACATAAGATCATCAAGTGTACAGGTGACAGGGGATGCGGAACAAGATAGAAGGTAGGCTATTGTCTGTGGGTGTGACGCCGCATATACATTTGAGATCTGAGCCACTTGTAAATCCTCACCAGTAATCACCTTTATCTATATTTCATACTAATATTATAAAGAGTTAAATTTGTTTGTAAGTTTGTATGTAGGGGGTAATCTCCAGAGCTAACGATCCATTTCTAAAAAAAATGTCATCAAGCAAGGTGCATTATTTGAGTGCTATATAATAAACTAGCTTTCGCCCGCGACTTCGTCCGCGTGGAAAAAAAAGTCCCCCGATTTTGAAACATTCTTCATTAGTGCTCCGCTCCTATTAGTTTTAGCGTGATGATATATATAGCCTTCCTCGATAAATGGGCTATCTAACACTGAAATAATTTTTCAAATCAGAACCGATTTTCCTGAGATTAGCGCGTTCAAGCAAACAAACAAACAAACTCTACAGCTTTATAATATTAGTATAGATATAGGGTATAAATTATTTCAAAATCTACGCGGACGAAGCGCTAGTAAATTATACACTTAAACTTTCGCATGATAATGTGTTCTTCAGTAGTTTTTGAGTTTGCGAACATACGGGAGACTTTGTTTAATAATATTATGTAAGGATCTGTGTAGCCTTTTCCCAACTATCGAAAAGGCGGATTCCAATTTGAATGCAGCTGAGCACAAGTGTAAAACAAAAGCCCGTCTGATATTCGCAATCCAGTTACTAGATATCCCGTTAACACTTGGCAAGTCATTTTATGGAATTGAGAGAGAAAGATTGCTTGATCTTTGGCTATGAATGGGATTATTACCTCACTAAAACCCCCAGTGATCACCAACACCACATAAAAAGGCTAAAGGTTTTACTAACTATCTTTATGACGGCTTCCAGTCTAACCGGACGCAGTCGAGTATGAGTGTTTTACATGAAGCTTTTTTATTTTTTTTATTTATTTATTGTACAATGATGTCCCTGAACAGACAGTTTTGGGTCAAATCCTTACTAATATTATAAATGCGAAAGTAACTCTGTCTGTCTGTGTGTTACGCAATCCCGCCTAAACTACTGAACCGATTTTAATCAAATTCGGTACGGACATCGTCTAGAGCCTGACAAAGGACATAGGCTGCTTTTTAATGCGAAAAAAGGGCTGTAAGGGGTTGAAATAGGGAATGAAATTTTGTATGGAAATTACGTCATTTTTAAAGCTAGAAGCTTAAAACTATTTTTTTTAGACTTTGATTAGATATTAATAAATACGACATTCAAATTATGTATGAGTTTTATTTTCAAAATAATTAGCCTAAAAAATTAAAAATGCTGCCGCAAGTCACTATTCCGCGCGGACGAAGTCGCGGGCACAGCTAGTTATAATATAAGTGTAGTGACTTTCTAAGTGACTTCTATAACCCATTAATTGGGTAACACGATACCCAAGACCAGAGTCGATATTCCGGCTTCTGACTACCCTTAACGACTGTCAAAGATATACAAATGACAGCAGGGACCAACAACTTCCATATGTTGAGAAACCTTGAAGATCGAACTGTGCGGCTGTTATTATTTCGCCACTAGTTTTCTAGATCCACAACTAGTAAATAAATGAGTATTAAATAAACTTTCTAATGCAGGATCTACCCCAAGGCGAGGAACAGTACTGCCAACGATGCGACGTCAAGTTCGAGACGCGGAAGGCCTACGAGGAACATCTCATACATTCTGCGAACCACGTTGATGGGCTTGAGTGAGTTATTAATTGCCAATTTTTGACTAAGCAGCCTCTGAAAATAACATAGTACCCTTGGTAAGTCCCTAAAAGGCTTACCTTTTAATCAAATGGCTCCTCTCGCTCTGTGTGGAGTGAAAGGGAGTGTCAGACTTCTACTAACTTAAAACCCACTCTATTCCTTGTCAGGACAACTCCGTCAGGATATTACAGCTGCCGTCTCTTTTTTCTTCTTTTGTGAAAAAGATCTTACTCGTCACTTCCTAGACGTATTAAAATAATGCTCAAAATAATTACCTACATTTAAAGATCTTACGTCATCATATTCTCACGTAATCCAAGAAAAAAAAAAGTTTCTCACATAGTTATCAAAACCACATAATATTTGGTTCTGCGTATACTATAAACTCCAAGGCAAAGTCATCAATAAATCTCCTTATAACAGTGGCAATAGATAAACCCGTGCTTGGATGGTGGATACTTGGGCTTTTGGCACGCCAGCATTTTTGACATGTCTCAACTGGACAGTCTGTCACGCCTTCCCACCCCGGGACAACGGGGTAACCCTCTCTAAGATGTATGTATATTTTTATATTTTGCAGAGACTTAGAAATAAATGCACCTATAACTTCTAACCCCAGGAAACGGCGGCAGAATCTCAAGAGGCTGACGAGAATACCCACCGACTGTCATATTGTAAGTTTCAATTTTTATTTATATCAGACTACTAAGGCCCATAGAAAGAATACATACATACAACTAAATGTAATTAACACCCTCCCACGCGAACGAAATCGTGATACGATAAAGATCCGGGGTCAAACATAAGATGACAGAACAGTATTTTAAGTGAATCACAAACATTATATAATTAGTGAGCATTGTAACATTTAATATAGGTTTACATATTAATCTTACGCGGACGATGTCGTGGACACGAGCTAAAGTCCGGTCTCTAAGCACGAAGAATTTCGTACAATGACCTTTTAGCCTACTGATAGTGGTCATAAACCTTTTTTATTCAGTGCGAGTTCACGTGAAGTATTTGGATTTCTAATAAATGTTATGTTAAAATCTCAGGGAATTTTTTATTACTTTTACGTCCACTGGAGGTGCTGCTTATTTAATCTTATTCTCGCATTCGTTGAAAAATTCGTGATAAGACTGATTTTCTAATTAATTTGAAAGTTTTGAGCATTTGCAGTGAACAATTAAATAAATAAATAAAAGTTTATTGCCACCTTGTTTACAGTAACAGTACAATAATTACAAAAATCTAAGTCATTGATCGTCTCTAATAATGAGAGACGTATTTTGGTTGTGCAGCTGGCTTGACAGTGTCTGTTTCGGTGTATTCTTTTAAAATACGATATACTGCCGATTTCGATATGCCCAAAATATCGGCTCTTTTGTCCTTCATTTCTTTTTTAGATGGATATTTATCAGCAGGCTAAGATTCTTTAACGTATTTAAACACGTTAATAATCGTCACCTTGTCAGATTCACTAAAGTTTGACATTTTCATTTTCTTGTGCGGAGAAACAAACTCCTTGAATGGACGCGAGGTAGACGGCGATGGCTCCATTTTATAACAACGAAGAACAGTTAACAATGAGTAACTCAACAAATTAACAAAACTAAAACAATAAAACTTAACAATCAAAACAAGAAAACAAAACTCAAACAACTTCAGAAACTATTTACTGAATCCGAAAACTGCACGATCACTAGCGCATACCAAAATGGAATGACGTTCGTTACTTAAAAAATGAATAATAATAATGTCAAGGCCAACCAAAAAAACAAAAGCGAAAAAAAACAAACTTGACCGTCGCAGGTAAAAGGTTTACAATCCCTGAAGACGGCAGACATCGCGTCTGTGCCAGCGAGATGCCTTATTTTTACTCGGGAGTAACAGAGATAGGTAGAGACAGGTTAATGTACGAAATTCTTCGTGCTCGGCAACCAGACTTTAGTTTATAATATTAGTAAGATATGTCCATTGTTCGGTTTTTAACCTCAACGCAAAAAGAGTCTGTGTGTCTGTCTGTGACATCGTAGCTCCTGAACGAATAGACCGATTAAGATGCGTTTTTTGTTAAAAAGCTGACGTGATCGAGATGGTTCTTAGCTACAATTTATCAAGATCTGTTCAAGTGTTTCAAGGTCTTCAGCTCTGTTTGTTAGATGCGGTAGAAATCTTACACGCATAATTAATATTTATCAAGCATATTTTGACCTAACAGTCTGGGTATGCTAGTTTTAACCCCCGGCGCTAAAAGAGAATTTTTAATTTTACTTTTTTACTAAAGAGCATATTTCCTTGTCATACAGTGCGGCAAACACTTCGCGACGCAGGCAGCTTGTAGGAAGCATCACCTGGCTGAACATCCGCGCACTTCGTTCTTCGCACCGAACGAGAGACATATCTGTGAGATCTGTGGCATGTCTTTGGCGGTAAGTCCTACATTTTTTTAGAAATTTTGGCTTGTTTAGTCAGGGATAAAGGTCATTGATAACGGCAATGTAGATGGTAAACGACCAAGAGGTCCCAAACAATGGCTTGACCAGGCGTCCGAAGTACAGTAGTACCCAACTGATATGGCTTACCGATGTACCTACGCAGACAACGAATTTTCAAATGCTATTGACCAATCGGCACGCTCCGCGTTCCTCCATTGGTCGGCAATGCCGCCATGTTAACTCGTGACGCGAGACGCGTGAGTGAGACGGAACTAACAGCTGCAGTGTATTATGAACCTTATAGTAGTGATCTAAGGTTGATTGTAAGTTAAGCATTTTTTCGTTAATCTTCGGGTCCAAACTTTTCTGTGCGAACGAAGATTCACGACGCGCCTTATCAGTTGGGTACCACTGTACTGCAGATGCCGATGTCCCAGGCTCTCCATCAAGCTGAAGACCGTAGTAGATGGAGGAGCCTGTTGCAACGTTTCCATCGTAGCCACGATCCTCAGCACTGAGGGACCGACTTGAGGAGTCGGAGTCGGGGTAGGTCTATTAAGTTTTCTTAAAAATGGTGTCAAGATATTATGTAGTACTAGCTTTTCCCGCCTAGCTTTGCCCGCGACTTTGTTCGCGTGTATTCTCACGTAAATCGCAATCCCTTGGGAATTTCGGAATAAAAACTATCCTATGTCCTTCCCAGGGCCTTAAACTATTCCCATGCCAAATTTCATTTAAATCGGTTCAGCGGTTTAGGCGTGAAAAGGTAACAGACAGAAAGACAGAGTTACTTTCGCATTTATAATATTAGTATGGATGGATGTGGATAGTACGGAAGTATGGATCTTTTGTGGAGGAGCCACCACATTTTTGCCAATAGCACTTGCAGTGAGATACAACTAAGTATAGATTCTACTTAGTGCCATATTGTGACGTCATAGCTGTCAAATCGAACCAGTTGAGTAGAGTGAGCAAAACAATAATTTATTAAAATATTTATTTTCGAATATTGACCGAAAAGAAATTAGTCTTCTTTTTTTATTTTGGCGGTATCGTATTATTAAACGCGAGCCATGAAATAACAAAAAGTCTTTAATAATTTTGCCATTTCTTTACGTTCAGGCGAATTGGTACCTACAATGAAAATATGAGAGAAAGTCATGGTTTTTTTTTGTAATTAGATATTATATTGGAATTAATTTGATGTGAGACTCGGTTCAACAAAGTACAATAAACCTTTGTTAATTTTCAATTAAATTTTCGTCGCGAACCGTACTTTTCTAGTGACATTTAACAGTTTGAGGTCATTGACGTTCCTATTCTTTTTTAATTCGCATAGTACAATGATAAACCATCTTTGGTTGGTTGCGTGGGTGTGGTGTGTGTGTGGTTATTTGGGCACTTACAGTTCGGGTAAATAATAAGTCCTCTTCATGTACACTATTTATTGGCCACACTACACGTCAACATTTACACTTGTTTATTGAAGGCACAGAGTGAGAAGCACAAGCAATATACAACAGCAGAAGCCGACGGATAAAAGGTCTTAAGCCACAATATATTAAAAGCGCGGGTACATTCGTGCGCGGCACAGAATTAAGCGAGCGTGCGTTCAGCGTATCATATAGATCGTGACTGGTTGACTTTGACTTTGATTTTAAAAACTTTGGCACCTCTTTCGATCACCTCATAGGGACCAGTGTATGCCGGTTGGAGTGCCCCTCTCAACGCATCGTCCCTAAGAAAAATATGGGAACAGGATGACAAGTCTTTGTGAATAAAGATTGTCTTTTGAGTGGTGCGTCGTTGGAACTGGCTGTAAATTGTTGGCAAATGCTCTGATACGGGCTGTAAAATCAGTGATATCAGTCGTACACTTGTCAACTTTATGGCCAAAGAATTCACCCGGCAGTCTGAGGGGTTCGCCGTATACTAGCTCGGCGGAAGACGATTGAAGATATTCCTTGAAAGAACTTCTTATGCCGAGCAGAACAAATGGCAAAGATTCGGTCCAGCTGATATCCGCATGGCACTTTATTGCTGCTTTAAGCTGCCGATGGAATCTTTCGATTAACCCGTTGCACTGAGGGTGGTAGGCTGTGGTCTTGCGATGCTTAACACCAATGGTTTTTGCCAGGTGTTGAAAAAGAGCAGACTCGAATTGTCTACCGCGGTCAGTGACAATGTCGGTAGGACATCCGAATCGTGCTACCCACGTTGACAAAAACGCTTTGGCCACAGTTTCCGCTGATATATCGGTAATAGGGACAACTTCAACCCATCGCGTGAAGCGATCAATGAGTGTCAGACAATACCGATATTCATTGGAAGGGGGCAATGGTCCGATTAGGTCTAGGTGAACATATTTGAACCGCGCCGAAGGTAAATCGTGAGTACCCAAGGGGGTGGTGACGTGTCTATTCACCTTCGTACGCTGGCAAGCCAAACATGCCTTAGACCAATCGCGACAGTCTTTCCTCATCTGTGGCCAAACGTAGCGTTGTGCTACTAGCCTAGCGCTTGTGTTGGCACCAGGATGACTCAACGAGTGCAATGAGTCAAAAATTTGTTTGCGTAATGACTTAGGAATGAAGGGCCGTGGAATCGCTGTACTGACGTCGCAGTACAATTCGGTACGACTTCCAGGGACACTCAATTTTTTAATACGCAGGGATGAATCTGAGTTCGTCAGAAGCTGAGCAAGTTCAGGGCCGGAGTTTTGAGCCTTGGCTAGTGTATCTGGATCTACAGGACTTTGCAATTCCTTGACACGGGAAAGTGTGTCAGCGACGACATTATCTTTCCCAGCGATATGCTGAATGTCGGTTGAGAATTGCGATATGTAGTCCAGATACCTATACTGGCGTGGCGGGCAGTTACTTTTTCGCTGATGGAAAGCGTAACATAACGGCTTGTGGTCAGTATAGATGGTAAACTTGGTTGCGACTAGCCAATGTTGGAAGTATTTTATGCTCTCATAGATAGCAAGGAGCTCTCTGTCGTAAGGAGAGTATTTAATTTGTGCAGGGCTCAACTTGTGAGTGAAAAATGCTAAGGGCTGCCAATTACCATCTTTAAATTGCTGCAAAACTCCGCCGATAGCTAAATCAGACGCATCCGTGACTAATCCCAGTTTTGCCTGTGAGTCAGGATGTGCCAGCAAAGCTGCATTGCAGTGGCTGTCCTTACACTCTTCGAATGCTTTCAACGAGTCTCCGCTTATGTCGACCGGTTGGGAGGCTTTGACGTTACCGGTCAGCAGGGCATGCAAAGGCATTTGAGTCTGGGCAGCCCGGGGTATGAATCTCCGGTAAAAATTCACAATGCCCAGAAACCTTCTAAGCTGCCTGGCAGTTTTGGGTACTGGGAACTCTCTAATTGCCTGCACCTTGCTTTCCAATGGCTTAGTACCGTGTTGCGAGATGTGGTAGCCTAGGAATGTTACCTCTGGCACCCCAAAGACGCATTTCTTGGTGTTAATGAGCACGCCGTATTCCTTCATTCGTGTGAAGAGTTGGCGGAGGTGCTGTTCGTGTTCTGCCTCGTCTTTCGAGAACACCAAGAAATCGTCAAGATATGGGTAGCAAAATTCCAGACCACGAGTCATCTCGTCGACAAACCGTTGGAAAGTTTGACCGGCGTTCCTCAGACCGAACGTCATAAACGGAAATTCGAAGAGTCCGAACGGTGTAGTGATTGCGGTTGTAAGCTTTCACTAAATCAATAGTGGAGATTTTACAACCAGATAGACTGTGGGAGAAGTCATGTATGTTCCGGATTGGGTACATGTCTGGTATTGTCCTTGCATTGAGTAGTCTGTAGTCTCCGCAAGGACGCCAGCCATTGTCTTTCTTCGGAGCGAGGTGGAGAGGTGACGACCAGGGGCTTTTAGAGGGTCGAGCCGTGCCATTAGCTAACATGGCGTCGAACTCTGCCTTGGCAATCTTCAATTTATCCGGGGCTAGTCGTCGTGGGGAGGAGGATACTGGGGGGCCTGGTGTAGTGCGAATGTGGTGTGGCGTGTTGTGTTTTGGTGTGATTGGAGCTCCTGCTGGCCGTGTGATCTCCTGAAAATCAGACAGTAAATTACGGTATTTGCTCTCACCAGTCACGACCTTCACACTTGAAATCAGGCTATCTGTAAAAGCGATTGATGCTACAGCTGACAATTGTGTGGTTCCATCTACTAAACGTTTATTGCGAATGTCGACAATCAGGTTATAGTGCGATAAAAAATCTACACCTATAATGGCTTTAGTGACGTCAGCAACAATGAACCGCCAAGGAAAATCCCTTCGAAGGCCTAAATTTAATACAAGCTGGAGATACCCGTATGTGTCAATCGTTGATCCATTGGCTGCACACAGCTGGTATTCCGTCTTGACACGACGACATTGTGGTAGCGTAGATCGAGGGAAAACACATAAATCGCTTCCAGTGTCCACTAGAAATTGGACTTTCGATCCGCGGTCTGTTACAAACAGGCGACCCGTTGTGGAAGGGCAATCTTCGGTCGCCATTATTGACTGCCCGGTGCGTTTCCCGACTTGAAGTCACACGGTTGGATGCAGTTTTTCGCCTGGTTGCCAAACTTGTAGTGATACCAACAATGCGGGAACTTCCTATAGTTGGACTGCGAGCGTTTGGATGGTGTGCGACTTCTGGGGCCCGAAGTTTGTCTGGTACGTGGGCGGGAGCGGCCGTGAACTTCCGCAGTCAGAGCGTCAACTTTCTTGGTTAGCTCCATGATGAGGCTCATCATGTCCGTCGATGAACTAGCACGTAACGTGGATGCCACTGCTACTTGAGGAGATGCAGGTGCGAGGTCATGAACCCTGTCGGCGAGGTCCGCAAGTTCGGTGAGGGTTAAGCTCATCTGTGACGCGATTATGGTCTGCAGGTTACCAGGTAAGCGGCTCGTCCAAATTGTCCGGAGAAAATCGTCTGGTATAGTTGGTCCCGCTAGGTGCTGCAGGTGCCGCTAGAATTGGGAGGGTTTGCGGTCTCCTAATTCCTCTGACTGGAGAAGTTGCTTCGCCTTCTTCTCCTTGGACACAGACAGACGCTTGATAAGTTCGCTTTTCAGCTTCTCGTACTTGTCGGTCGCGGGAGGCGAAGTGATGACATCCTCGATCTCGACAGAGTACTGACGATCCAGGTGTGCGAGGACGTAGTGAAATTTGGTGTCATCGTCAGTTATTCTGGCTAACTTAAACTGACCTTCTATTTGGAAAAACCAAATTGTTGGCTTTTCAGGCCAAAAAGGTGGTATCCGTACACCTACTCGAAACAACTCCGATGACGGATGGTCCGGTTCAGTGGAAACGCGCTCGCACTTGCTCGGCCGGCGGTTAGGGCGCTGGCTGCGCTGGGAAGTTTCTGAGCCACTACCGTCGCTGCTCATCTTTGCACTATTACTTTGTGTTCTTGCAGGGGTCACCAGTTTGGTTGGTTGCGTGGGTGTGGTGTGTGTGTGGTTATTTGGGCACTTACAGTTCGGGTAAATAATAAGTCCTCTTCATGTACACTATTTATTGGCCACACTACACGTCAACATTTACACTTGTTTATTGAAGGCACAGAGTGAGAAGCACAAGCAATATACAACAGCAGAAGCCGACGGATAAAAAGTCTTAAGCCACAATATGTATATTAAAAGCGCGGGTACATTCGTGCGCGGCACAGAATTAAGCGAGCGTGCGTTCAGCGTATCATATAGATCGTGACTGGTTGAGCGCGCGGGCCGCGCGCCTGTGGAATGCGCGTGCTCATACGTCATAGCGGACTACGTCACATCACGCGATCAGACAAAGAGCCCGGTGTGCATGTCCAGTGTACTATTACGAGATTGTCGGATGAACAAAACTGTTTGTTATTTTATTAAATACTAGCTTTTGCCCGCGACTTCGTCCGCGTGGAATAGTTACTTTGGGCTAACGTTAAATTTAACCCCGATTTTGAAGCATTCTTTATTGGCGCTCCGCTTCTATTGGCCTTAGCGTAATGATATATAGCCTTTCTCTATAAATAGACTATTTAATTAAAAAAATATTTTTCAATTCGAACCAGTAGTTCCTGAGATTATCGCGTTCAAACAAACAAACAAACTCTTCAGCCTTATATTATTAGTATAGATAGCTTTTGCCCGCGACTTCGTCCGCGTGGAATAGTTACTTTGGGCTAACGTTAAATTTAACCCCGATTTTGAAGCATTCTTCATTGGTGCTCCGCTCCTATTGGCCTTAGCGTAATGATATATAGCCTATAGCCTTTCTCTATAAATTTATTATTTAATTAAAAATATTTTTTCAATTCGAACCAGTAGTTCCTGAGATTATCGCGTTCAAACAAACAAACAAACTCTTCAGCCTTATATTATTAGCATAGATAGCTGTTGCCCGCGACTTCGTCCACGTTTCCGTCGTTTTTCGTAAAAATAAGTAGCCTATGTCCTTCCTCACGGTTCAGTGATTTTGATGTAACACACAGATTAACTTTCGTAATTTAGTAGAGAAATATAATATGTCAATCTATAATACTGTTGAAAAATATCGCAATACCGAACCGCACAATATTATTGTTAATAGCTGTGCCCGCGACTCCGTCAGCGTGTAACTCCTTGTGTGTTATTAAGTTAATGTATTGGTAATATTGTTTAGATCACGTTCACATGACGCTTAAGTACCTATAGAACGACAATACTTCAGCGCAAAGCTTCCAGGTAAACTATGTTGAAAATTGACCCGTCCGGCACGTGAACATAAAGATTTCTAGAACTGCTAACCCGGGAAAGAGCGACGTACAACTGACCATGCCAGAAACAACTGACACCGAGATTTACTCCAGCAACACGAAAAGTCTGACCTTGAGCCTTATTAATTGTCATTGCATAACACACCGATACTGGGAATCGCGTTCTTTTAAATTGGAATGGAAAATTATTTGGTATTATGGGAATTCTGGGAATAAAAACGGTTTCTCCTGCACCGCAACCTGTTAAAATTTGAGCCTCGATTATATTTTGTTGCAACTGGGTTACTTTTAGCCGAGTTCCATTGCAAAGTTGTGGTGGTTTTAAATTTCGGAGCAGAATAATAATCAGAAATCTTCGAACTGCTAAGCTATCGGGAGTTACACGTGTTATTGTGAGTCAACCATAAAAGATAGATATATGATGTCGTGGGATACTTTTTATATAATTTTAAGGAGAACATTTCCGTCATAAATGATTTCTGTGTAGCTTTAACCATTAAGGTTGCACACGCGACGGAAGCTTAAAAAATGGAGTAACTTCTCCCGTTTTCTCAACATTTCCCTTCACTGCTCTGCTCCTATTGATTGTAGCGTGATGAAAAGTATACTATAACCTGCTCAGGAGTATGAAAAATAATTGTACCAAGTTTCGTTAAAATCCGTCGAGTAGTTTTTGCTTCTATAACGGTTATACAGACAGACAGACAGACAGACAGACAGACAGACAAAAATTTTACTGATTGCATTTTTGGCATCAGTATCGATCCCTAATCACCCCCTGATAGTTATTTTGGAAATATATTTCATGTACAGAATTGACCTCTCTACAGATTTATTATAAGTATAGACTAGCTGAGGTCGCGACTTCGTACGCGTGGTTGTGGAAAAATTTAAATATCGCTTGAATAATATCAATATATAATAGCTGCTGCCAGCAATTTCATTCGCGTGGGAGGGTTTCCCGCGTAAATCCCGATCCCGTGGGAATTCCGGGATAAAAAAGTAACCTTTGTGTTATTCCAGAATGTCAATTATCTACTTGCCAAATTTCATTAAAATCCATCCAGTAGGTCCGGAGATCAGCGTGTACAAACAGACTTTATTTTTAATTTTTTTGCCGTGTTGCCGTTTCTTAACCCACCTCAATTATAATTTTTGTATAAAATTTACACAACACACTATATATCCTACCACTCTTCTTTACAAAAAGGCAAAAGTCCTGACTGTACGCCAGATATTCATCCAGCAGATTATTCTGATGCAGCACAGTCTTCTTAAGTATACTCCCTCTGTCCTGTGACAAAACTTACCACCATGCATTCCAGACGCTACTTCTGTTACCTAGGCCCTTATCTATACAATAGAATTAACAAAATGTGTCGATATTTCAACTCAAAAGACAAAGTGTAAAATGAAAGTAACTACCTGGCTACAGGAGTTATTATCGTCACAATCTAAGAAGTCGGATTTGACAGCTATAAAATACTTTGTGTAGTGAGGGAAAAAAAAATCGGATGCTTGAAAAACCGATTCACAAATTGTAAATTTCAAATAACTAAGGAGGAGGCCTGGTGTCCTGAAATACAGGCCATGAGCCTAGCTTAGGCACCAGTCTCCCACAATATGTTTGTATATTATCAATGTATAAAATGTATAAATCTATTGTATTGTGGCGAGAAATAAACCATTTTCTTACTTACTTACACTTTTTTTACATTTTTATTATATTTATAGATATAGATAGATAATCTTTCCATGCCGTATTCAGCTACGGCGACGTTTCAGCATCTATCATCATATTGGCGTCTCTCATGTCGCTTAAAAGTACAATCAATACCCTGTCACACCTGCATTGCCTGACCGCTATGGAACTTAAGTAGAGGTTAATGTAAGCCACTGACTGTATCCACTGTAGGTACTGTATCGCTGCTGATGAAATAATGTGAAGAAAGAGAACAGAAGCAATAAGAAGGCGTAAAGCCATAAAGTTGGCAGTTAGCCCTGAAATAGATTATCTCCAGCTTTGTGAGTGGTCATAGCGTGCACATGTCGCTAGGACACTTCGCGATTGTATGGAAGACGAAAATATAAGCGCGATGGCGTGTCCAGCTCGCAGTTCTGATTTCAACCCAATCAAGCATGTTTTGGACAAGCTTAAAAGGCGGGTAAGAGCAAGTAGTCTAGCTCTCCTACACACCTCCAAGGGCAAATCTGTCATCGAAGAGGAGTGAAACGCTATACCACAGTCCACAGGAATTCGTTGTAAAATTAAGTCTTTTTTATTAATAACTAGCTTTTGCCCGCGACTTCGTCCGCGTGGAATAGTTACTTTGGGCTAACGTTAAATTTAACCCCGATTTTGAAGCATTCTTCATTGGTGCTCCGCTCCTATTGGCCTTAGCGTAATGATACAATATAGCTGTGCCCGCGACTCCGTCAGCGTAAGTTAATGTATTGGTAATATTGTTTAGATCACGTTCACATGAGGCTTAAGTACCTCGAGAACGCTTCGACCGCGAGACGCGTCGAGCGCGGCGACCGATTCTCAAAAATAATCCTTATAGCATGATTCAGTATTCACGCGCGATGGCTTATTATTATAAGCGTATTTCATGTATAACTTTGGTGTTTCTATACCGATTTATATGATTCTTTTTACGGTTTCGTAGCCAAATGGCAAAAAACGGAATCTTTATAGTTTCGACATGTCTGTCCGTCTGTCTGTCTGTCTGTCTGTCCGTTCGTCCGTCTGTCACAGCAATTTTATTCCGAAACTATTAGGACTATACATGTGAATCTTGATAGGTAGATGTATTCTGTGAACCGCTTTCCGATTTTGAGAAAAAAATAAAAAATATTTAAAATAAAGAGGGGCTCCCCATACATGGAACTAAACCTGAAAATATTTTTTTTCATGAAATCGATGCATGTGTGGTATCTATAGACAGTTCTTTAAAAACGACATCGGGGTTTCTAAAACCACTTTTCCATAAAGTCAATCGTTTAAAAGATATAAGCTTCCAAAGTGGTAAAATGTGTGTGTGGCGGACACAACCTCTAACTTCTATAATAATGGAGTGAAAAATCTAAAAAAAATATATGTCTGTAGATCTTAATATAAACTTTCAACCAAAATTAATTTGAACGAAATCAGTTCAGCAGTTTTTGAGATACAGCATATTTTCTAAAACCGCAAATATAACTTTGTAATTCATACAAACACTATGAAAAACAAATTTATTCGGCGCAGTTGTAAAAAATGTAAAAAAGCCAGTTTTAAGACATTTGTAAGGTTTTTTTTTCAAAACAAATTTATTTGGCGCAGTTGTAAAAAATGTAAATAAGCTAGTTTTAAGAAATTTGTAAGGTTTTTTTTTCGTCAAATAAATTTGCATATTAAATTATAGTTACTACCGAACCCTTCATGGGCGAGTCTGACTCGCACTTGGCCAATTTTTTTATGGAATAGTTAATAATGTTAACTTTTTCAATTAGGGGTGACTGAGAGTGTTATAAACGTAAGAGTAGACAAATATTATAATCAGAAAGCTTCGAACTGCTAAGCTATCGGGAGTTACACGTGTTATTGTGAGTCAACCATAAAAGTTAGACATATGCTGTCGTGGGATATTTTTTATATAATTTTAAGGAGAACATTTCCGTCATGAAATGATTCGTGTAGCTTTAACCATTAAGGTTGCACACGCGACGGAAGCTTAAAAAATGGAGTAACTTCTCCCGTTTTCCCAACATTTCCCTTCACTGCTCTGCTCCTATTAATTGTAGCGTGATGAAAAGTATACTATAACCCGCTCAGGAGTATGAAAAATAATTGTACCAAGTTTCGTTAAAATCCGTCGAGTAGTTTTTGTTTCTATAACGGTTATACAGACAGACAGACAGACAGACAGACAAAAATTTAACTGATTGCATTTTTGGCATGAGTATCGATCCTTAATCACCCCCTGATAGTTATTTTGGAAATATATTTCATGTACAGAATTGACCTCTCTACAGATTTATTATAAGTATAGATTAGATTGTAGTTTAGTGTTAGTGATGTGTAATGTGATTGTTTAATTGTATTTATTATATTTATTATTTAAGTTGTATAAATAATGTAGATATTATAAATATGTGTTTATGTGTTATTAATGTAATTTATGTATTTAATGTTCATGAATGTATGTGAGTCACCCACACATCAAACGCAGGAGATTCGCAAGGGAGCGCAAGTTCGGTCATGTAAGGAGTACTTCTACCATCTTTGGGACGGATCTGCCAAATACCAGCTTGATGCACTTGAGTCTATCTGGAAACAGGCCAAGAGGTTCATCGTCAACGAGAAACTGGTCGAGTCAAAGCTCCAGAGTCTTGAACATCAGCGACGTGTTTTTTATCGGTTCCATTTCGGGGAGTGTGCAATCGAATTGCACTATCTAATTCCACCAAACCCGTTCCATCATCGGTCTACATCGTTACATGGTGGTCATCCCACCCCTATACACAAAACGTTTTGGGAATACTTTCATTGTGCGTACTGCTTAGGAGTGGAATTCCTTACTGGAGTCTATTTCCTGTTAGCTATAACCTGCGTGTATTTAAGTCAAGAGCGAATATGTTACTTCTAGGCAAGCGTGCTTCCCCTTCGAGCACAATAAAAATACATTTGAATCGAGAACCTCCTGCTTTTTGAAGTCGGATAAAAAAGGGTTGGTCGGTGAAATGTAATTTAGACGGTGAAAAGAAAATTAAAACGCATAATAGTACAACAATAAAAGCCTATTGTCAACTATTTGTTTTGCAAATGGCCACAGAGCCGACCGATATGACAAAAGAGTTAATATGGCTAATGCCGTAATACTTGTCCTTATAAAACTTCATGGAGCCTTTTCTCTATGAAAAATAGTATTAGAATAATATGTAAAGATTAAAAAATGCATGCTTTGCTCTTTACTCAACTCTCCCAGCCCTCCTTCTTATCTAATGTCTCACTTTCAATTTTTATGTTCTTCACACAATAAGAATCTACGTTCATCTAATAATCTTCTCTTACTCTGTCCTTCTAATACTTCTGACTTTGTTCATTCTTCTTTTTATATCCAATCGATTCTCCTCTGGAATGCACTACCTCTCGAGATCAGGACGGCTGACAGTCGCTATGCATTTAAAAAGAAATTGCGGATCTATTTTGTATACCAATAAGCAGAATTACCAATCCGCGAGTTGACAGTATGTTTAAAAATTTAAAATAACTATTTAATTATGTAAATCTATTGATATGAAGCACAAAATAGTACAAATGAAGAAAAGATTATTAATTATTAATTTTATTTTCCTTTGAGAAAAATGAGACTTTTTATCTGTGAGTCACGTGATTAGAAACACCAATCAGAAAACGAGACGTCATCGTTCAATATTTTGACAGCTGACTGGTTATCTTTAGTTGGTGCGTAAGACAAAATAAGAAATAACTAACTAACTGCTTGCACTGTCTGGACAGGTCCGATCAAATTTGCGTGGTTATTTCCTCAAAAGAATACCAAAGACATGAACCTACATGCTTCTCATATACAAATACAAATTGTTTGGACTTTAAAAGAGACGTTGACGACAAACTCAGAGGGAGTTTGTTTCGGTGTTTCTTCTCAGAGTAGTCAGTTAGGAAATACCGGCCTCATCTAGCTAAACTAAACACGCAAAAAATCATGGCGTGTAAAAGTGTTATTTATAACCAATTTACAAATAAATATTTTATTTCATTTCATAACTAACTCTCTCTCTTCTGGTTCATTTGTCTTATCGTCCTGTAATAGTTCGATGAGTTCCATTTTTGTCTTTTTAAAAAAGCAGATAGATAGATATATCATTTATTGTACACCATAACAGTAAAACAAATATGGTTTTAACAACTAAAAAGGGTGATACAATGGGCGGTCTTATCGCTAAAAGCGATCTTTTACTGACAACCTTTGGATGGATTTGACACAGAAGTTCTAACCACTTCTTGCGAATATCTCTTTTTAAAGGGACATGAATAAATAGTTTCGTTGGCGTTTTTTTAGTAGTATTCCCACAACAAGGTATGCACAGCACTGATAATAATTTTTCACGTTCATAATAGAGTAAAATATCATAAAATACCCGAAGTACATTTATGTGCCAAATGCCAGGAAAGTTGTTTTTTGAACGATGACGTCATACATAGTCACGTGACCACAATGCCACGATTTAGGCCATAGTTTTTTAATAAATTAAAAAATTACTTATATTTTAATTGGAAGGTTAAGTGATGAATAAAATATTATTTTATGAGTACACATGAAGCGCTTCGAAGCGTTTCAAACAATTTTTACAAAGTTGTCAACTCGCGGATTGCACCTCCCACACTATCTCTTCACTAATCATGGTTGACTGGTAGTGAATGCCTACGGCATTAAGTCCGCCTGTATACCTATGTGCATAAAGTGTAAATAAATAAAAAAGACGCCATTAACCCCTCAAATGTCGCATGTTTAATGTACTTTTTGATTTTTGGGTAGGACTTCAGAAAAAATGATAAATCGGCAATTTATGGCCATTATCATGGTATATATTATACCTTCCTGGCTTCGTTATGAGTTTATCTAACTATTTATAGTATTTATATTATTCAATAAGCAAATCAAACTGACCTTATCTCGCAGTGATGTGATATGTTTTCACTTTTATAATTTTCACTCACATTCGAAGTCATACACACGAAAAAACACATATTCACGAAAAAAGACACACGATAACACAATAATATGTAGGCAATGTTAACACAAATTCCACTTAGACACTGTAAAAAGTAATAAAACCTATTTCATAACACAACGAAAAAGTCTGCGGCGTCACAACAAAAACCACAGGTGCATTTTGTAAACATTTTTTTTCGTTCATTTTAGTGGTGTTCCCTTTAAAATGTTACTAAAACCGGTCAAGTATGAATCGATTAGTCGAATGATACAGCCACATCGTGTTACCTGCAACATAAACGTAAAATACATCGTCCAATACGAGCCGTGACGTTATGTACAAACGGTGTACCGTTGACACTTCAGGGGTTAAGCATCATTTATTCCCTTAGCATTCTTGAAATCATTATTAATTAGCCTTCACAAATCATCTGCTTAGCCTTTACCCAACTATGCTGGGTTCGGCTTACAGTCTAACCGGATGCATCCGAGTATAAGTGTTTTACATGTAACGACTGCCTATCCGACCTCTTCAAACCAGCAGCTGGTGTCGATACGATGGCAAAACTGGTGTCAGATTTTCGGACTCCTAACAACCCGTAACGGCAGTCAAATATTTACAAATGAAAGCCGGATCCAACAGCTATTCGTGGTTTCTGACGCACGGAAAAATCACTCAATCACATGAGGCAATCGTTGCTTAGCCGTTAAGATTTACTTTTTATTACGGATGAGCCCACTCTTGTCGTCGATCTCGCCTGATGGTAAGCGATAGAGCCCAGAAGATGCCTGTTCACAGTTACTTTAAAGGCTGATAGGTCATAAGTGGCAGGGAACACAGAATCCGACAGAGATTTCCACAACTAGGCTGGGCGCACAATAAATGTGTAAGAGAAGCGCTTGGTACGACAAGACGGACCCACCCATGAGGCTTTTATTATTTAGCTACGAGCTTCTATACCCATGCCTAATACACTCGAGAGCAATGAATCCGGGTCACTTAAAGAATCCTAAAAATCTCGGAAACTAAAAATGTTAGGTTAATGCAATAAATTGTATTTAATAGACAATGTAATACTCCTTAAATGAAGGTATTAAAACTTCTTAGTTATTGTAAAGTTATATCATAAAAAAATCAAATTTGAAAAAGGGCCACTTTCGAAGATGGAACTACGAAATTACAGCATTTGGTTTTGCTTTTGTTTGTAATCTGTCATTTATGTGGGTACATAAACCATGTTGATAGTGCTCTATATTCATTATTCAAGCTGAAATTATGTCGCTTACGCCTGAAGAATGCACCAGAATACTTACAATGCTGGAAACCGGCCGGAGTCAGCGCGATACAGCCAGGACTGTCGGTGTGTCGCTGTCAACAGTACAAAGAGTTCTCCGACGTTACGAAGAAACTGGTTCTAACCTACGCAGACCAGGAACGGGCAGAACCAGGTGTACCACAGCACGAGAAGACCGATACTTGGTGAACACCATGCTTCGAAATCGCTTTCTCACAGGAACTGAACTCACCAATCAGTTTCGACGCCTCGGAGGAAGTAACCCAAGTGCATGGACAGTAAGACGTCGGCTTGCTGAATCTAACTTAAAACCCCTTAGACCTGCAAACGGCCCTAAACTGGAGCGTGGGCATCGTATTTCAAGACTAAGATATGCCCAGAGCCACGTAAATTGGAGTATTGAAGATTGGTCAAAAATTATGTTCTCCGACGAATCAAAATTTATGCTCTACAAGCACGATGGAAGACACAGAGTGTATCGAAGACCAGGGGAAAGATTCAAGCAAGCATGCATCGAAGAAAAAGTAGCCTACGGTGGTGGGTCTGTACTTATGTGGGCCGGAATTTCTTCTGAAAGTCGCACAGAGCTGGTGATCATAGAAAACGGCTCTTTAACTAGCGTAAGATATGTGGAAGAAATCCTCAATGATCACGTTGGTCCATTTATGGTCAATTTAGGTGAGGATGCTATATTTATGCATGACAATGCCCGACCTCATACAGGTAGGATTGTGAATGACTACCTTCAAGAGATGAACATTACTCGTATGGAGTGGCCAGCGCGCAGCCCGGATATCAACCCGATCGAGCATGCTTGGGACGAGCTAGGCAGATGCGTAAAACAACGAAACCCTCCCCCAATCACGCTTCGTGAGCTCAAAATTGCTCTCACAGAGGAATGGGAGAATATTCCCCAAAATCGTATAAGGAACTTGCTGTACAGCATGCCAAACCGCGTAAACGCAGTAATGGAAGCACGAGGAGGCAATACGAAGTATTAAAATTCAAGAAAATCGTAATAAAGTTCAAAAATTTCATGTTTCCTATTTTTGTTTTAAGGAGAGATCAGCAGTTTTTTTCTTTATGTAATTTTGTGTTAATAAAATGTATGGTGACTCATATTTTTTTTACTTTCATTTAAGGAGTATTACATTGTCTATTAAATACAATTTATTGCATTAACCTAGCATTTTTAGTTTCCGAGATTTTTAGGATTCTTTAAGTGACCCGGATTCATTGCTCTCGAGTGTATATAACTAGACTAGAGATTAATAACATTATTTCATTTAATTTTTTATAACATTTTCAGCCTGGCAGCGTATCGAGTCACCTGAACACACACACTCGCGAGAAGTTATACACGTGCAACACTTGTGGGCGACAGTTTAGCAGCAAAGGAGGCATGACCACACATCAACTGGTAAGTTTAAATAAAACTACGGTATATTAAAACTCTGCTCATGATGCTAGTAGGGAACAATGTAAATGCTTTATAATAATACTAGCTGTGCGCTGCGGTTCCAGGCGCGTTAATTTGAAAAAATAAACCTACAAAATAATCTGGCTTCCGAGTTCCCTGCCACTTATGACCTCTCAGCCTTTAAAGCAAAAGTGAACAGGCTTCTTCTGGGCTCGCTCGTTCCATCGTAGACCTCATCTATCGCTTACCACGCGAGATCGAGGTCAAGAGTGGGCTCATTCTGAATAATATATATATATGTTACAGTTAAAACCAGTTTTTAGAAAGAATGCGTTTTCTCTAGTTAGAACCAGTTTTTACTAAATGCCTTTGTTAAAACTAGAATTAACTAATGCTCAAAATTGAATATCAGTTAAAACTAGTTCTTATGTTATATATCTTGCTCTGCATGCAAGAAAGCATGCAACATGCAGCAGGCATGGTTTCTGTCACGGCTCCGGCGGTCCCATGCGAGCTTATCGTCACATATTTCGGAGAGTGTCCGATGGAATTACATAATCTAATTCCGCCAAGCCCGTTCCATCATCGGACTACAAGACAAACGGCGATGCACCGTCGTTACATGGTGGTGGGATGTCCCATACGCACTAAACGTTTTGGGAATACTTTCATTGTGCGTACGGCTAAGGAGTGGAATTCCCTGCCGGAGTCTGTGTTTCCCGATAGCTATAACCTAGGAGTCTTTAAGTCAAGAGTGAATAGGTTATTTTTAGGTAAGCATGATCCATCTTCGATCACATCATCACTTACCATCAGGTGAGATGGTGATCAAACGCGAACCTATGATCAATAAAAAAAATTGGCCAAGTGCGAGTCAGACTCGCCCATGAATGGTTCCGTAGTAACTATAATAAATATAATTTAATATATTTATTTGAAAAAAAAAAACTTCAAAATTTCTTAAAACTAGCTTATTTACAATTTTTACAACTACGCCAAATAACTTTGTTTTTCATAGTGTTTGTATGAATTACAAAGTAATATTTGCGGTTTTAGAAAATATGCTGTATCTCAAAAACTGCTGACCCGATCTCGTTCAAACCAATTGTGGTTGAAAGAATACATTAAGATATACAGCATATATTTTTTTTAGTTTTTTCACTCCATAATTATAGAAGTTAGAGGGGGGACACATTTTACCACTTTAGAAGCGTATATCTTTTAAACGATTAACTTTATGAAAAAGTGGTTTTAGAAACCTCAATATCATTTTTAAAGACCTGTCTATAGATACCACACACGAATAGGTTTCATGAAAAAAAAATTTCAGTTTCAGTTCCATGTATGGGGAGCCCCCCTTTATTTTAAATATTTTTTATTTTTTTTCATAAAATCGGAAAGCGGTTCACGGAATACATCTACTTACTAAGTTTCACATGTATAGTCCTAACAGTTTCGGAATAAAATGGCTGTGACATACGGACGGACGGACAGACAGACAGACGGACAGACATGTTGAAACTATAAGGGTTCCGTTTTTTTCCATTCGGCTACGGAACCCTAACTTTATTTTAAATATTTTTTA
This sequence comes from Tholera decimalis, assembly GCA_943138885.2. Classification (NCBI taxonomy): domain Eukaryota; kingdom Metazoa; phylum Arthropoda; class Insecta; order Lepidoptera; family Noctuidae; genus Tholera; species Tholera decimalis. Next base: position 6,351,281 of record OW964570.2, on the reverse strand, counting down.
TTTTTTTTCATAAAATCGGAAAGCGGTTCACGGAATACATCTACTTACTAAGTTTCACATGTATAGTCCTAACAGTTTCGGAATAAAATGGCTGTGACATACGGACGGACGGACAGACAGACAGACGGACAGACATGTTGAAACTATAAGGGTTCCGTTTTTTTCCATTCGGCTACGGAACCCTAAAAAACCACCGCAGCTTCGGCGAAGCCGGCCAGCCTCAGCTGCGGCGGCGAGTGTTAAAACCAGCTGCTCCTCAGCTCGTGGGCCGCCTCGCCTATGCGATTTTAAATAATACCCTAGGGGTAGGACAGACAAGACTACGTGGAGTCGGTTTCGCAGCAATTCGTTTCTGTCACGCCGCTACCGCAGCACGCTCTATCAAATTAATCGCAATATTACATATTTTAAACGATAGGCCTAATGATTTTCGATTAAATAACGTTATACGAAACAAGTTTTGGCGTATATAAATGTTATATCCAAAGAAATTAAGTATATCAATAGTTGGTATAACTCACGTTTATTATTCTTTGAACCTATCTTGTTTTCAATCCCAAATTAGTTTATCAAGGATAGTTTTAACTAAAGCTCGGAGTGACAACTAGTTTTATCTGAAAATTAAATATATCAGTGGTAAATTCTAGTTTTGACAAAGGCCTTCAGTAAAACCTAGTTTTACTTAGGGAAAACAAGTTCTGACGAAAAACCGGTTTTAACTGTAACATATATATGTATGTATATACACATTCCATTAATTTAAGATTACTACTTAGTACATTACTTTAAACAGCTGTGTTAGGTACCTCGCAATAAAGCTAACAACGAGCGACGGTGGTACGGTGGTACTTGAGCATCATTTTGTAGCGAAGTTATTTTAAAACTATGAATCTGCTAAGATATTCATTGAAATCAAATAATGTCAACGTCAATTTCATTCAGAAATAAATACTTGAGATAAGAAACGTATTTATATTTATCTGGATAAGAATTAATATTATGTTCATTTAAAGACCTTTGCAAATAATTCAATATTTTAGAACAAATTTGATTGACATAAAAAGGTGGAGTCAACCTTAAAAGACCTATGTTGTGGACTTTTTAGAACTATTTAAGACGAACAAACCCACAATACAATTATCTTCGTGTAAGTCCAACAGTACAGACAGCGTATGCCAATATAGGTCTCAGAGGTTAGGATTTTTTCCGACTCACTTAATAATTATCGTAATATTATGGTAACATTTCACAAAAAAAAAATAGTGTTAATAGTAGTCTGGTATGTTATTTCGATGTATAAGCTATACAACTGTAAAGTTTCATCTAATTTCGTTAAGAAGGTTATACGTGAAAGAGTAACAAACATCCATACATTTATATATCCATCTTTATAAACTTTCGCATTTATAATATTAGTAAGAAGAAATAAATGTCTTAGAAACCAGTATTGAAAAGAAATAAAAAATATAAGCAACCGGGAAATACCCTCAAATTTTATTAACAACAACATAGTCTGAATTACAACTGTAATTTTACCAAATAACAGGGCTCGACTTTCATAAAACAACCGTCAATATTTACAACAAGAATAACCATAACAATACAGGGAAAATGGAACAAACTCACAGCAATATAGCGTGGACACTGTCAACCTCAACCTCGTTCAACGACTGGCGAACTAATGATTGACATAACTCGAACAAGCGTCCTTTTATCAACCGACGACAAATCAAGTTATCAATTCGACGCGTATATTTTTTTTTTTTTATGTATGATCATCGAGTACTCGAAGACGGCTGAACCGATTTGGAAAATTCTTTTTTTGTTCGAATGGGTATACTTCGAAATTGGTCCCATTATCACCAAAGTCAGGATCTGATGATGGGATCCTGGAGAAATCGAGGGAACTCTTCAAATATTATAGGCACACCTATGGCGTTTTGGGTATTTCTTATAGTAACTTGTGCAGTTGCTCCCAAAAAGTACCATTTGGGGAAGTGGAACTGATGATGAAGACCACAGATGGCCGCCGAAACTACTCAATAATAAGTATTGAGTGGATTGCGATTCGATTACTTGAATATGGATGTTAAGCACTTTATGCTCGTCACAATGCATATGGTGATGTAGAGCTGATGGTGAAGTACCAGGAGAACTCCTCAACAATTAACAGCCCAGCATTGGGAAAAGCAATATTTTGTAAAAGGTTATAAGTAGTTGACATTTAGGCTCTTGTAACTAGGTAAATTAAAAATCATCCAATTAAAAAGACAGAAATAAAAACTTTTTAACAAAAAATTAAACCGACTCCCAAAAAACACTGCAAAGTGAAAAATAACTTTAATTTCGGAAGTCGGTGCCAAAAACGAAAAAACAAAACTAAAGACACCGACTACCGAAATTAAAGTTATTTTTCACTTTGCAGTGTTTTTTGGGAGTCGGTTTAATTTTTTGTTAAAAAGTTTTTATAGACATGACAGTTACCACCACTACTTGCACTATATTCCTCTAACACTTCTAACAAATGTTTATTTCCAATAAAGAATGTTAACAAAGGTTACAATTAAACTGATATACAACATAATGTGCATAAGATATATCACCTTTTATTTCTCTGGGTGGGAAAATCATCGAATGACTTCTCCCGCTCTGGGTTGAGCGGAAGAGAGTGTCAGACTTCTACTGACTAAAAACCCACCCTGTTCCTTCAGCTGCCCCGTCCTTCAGGACCAGGGTCCTTCAGGACCTCGTCACTATTGCTGACAGCTCTTTGAGGCGCGCGTGGAACACAACGCGCCGCCGACCCGGGCCTGGTCCTTACCGGACGGTGAGCTACCCCTGCTCGCCGTCCGCAAGCCCGCGCCTACGGTGGCCGGAGATCGGCACGCGATCCCCGGCGCCTGGGGGATCTCCCGCGGTGGCTGGGGCGTGAGGAAGAGAAATGCCTCTCCCTCGCGCGTTTGGTCTCTTCCTTTGCTAGCAAGACTGCTTCAAGATATATCACCTGGCTCCCAAAGAAGGTTTATAGCCTGTCCGGGATTGCGGGTGAAGGAGCAGGGTGAGTTTTTAGTCAGTAGAAGCCTGACACTACCTTCCGCTCCACCGAGAGCGAGAGGAGTCATTAGATGATTTTCCCACCAAAAAAAGGAAACAAGGTTTATGGCATGTGACTGGATGGCTTATTGAAACTTTAAGCAACACAAAGGTAAAAAACTGACTGCCTAAGGAATTATCTACCAGTATTGGACTAGAAAAATATATTGGCAGGTCAATAAAAAATAAACTATAGTAGAAAATATAATTTAATCATCATCTGCTTAACCTTTTCTAGCTATCTAAGGTATCTTTTTAAAGCTGTAGCAAACCGTATCTATTTGGTACTGAGTAACGGGTGCGCTATCAAGTACCGAGTAACGAAACGTTACTCAGATCACGCAAGTACCGTTGATGCGAGTATTGAATGCGGTTTCCTTTTTGTGTTTTACACATGCGCGAGCATTCGGTGTATTTAAAAACATACGTTACAAAGAACGATGTTTATTTACTTGAATAAAAACTTTTTACCAAAAAATTAAACCGACTCCCAAAAAACACTGCAAAGTGAAAAATAACTTTAATTTCGGTACTCGGTGTCTTTAGTTTTGTATTTTCGTTTTTGGCACCGACTTCCGAAATTAAAGTTATTTTTCACTTTGCAGTGTTTTTTGGGAGTCGGTTTAATTTTTTGTTAAAAAGTTTTTATTTCACTCTTTTTAGTTGGTCTATTTTTAATTTACCTAGTTACAAGAGCTTAAATTTCAACTACTTATAACCTTTTACAAAATATTGCTTTTCCCAATGCTGGGCCGTTAATTGTTGAGGAGTTCTCCTGGTACATCACCATCAGCTCTACATCACCATATGCATTGTGACGAACATAAAGTGCTTAACATCCATATTCAAGTAATCGAATCGCAATCCACTCAATACTTATTATTCAGTAGTTTCAGCGGCCATCTGTGGTCTTCATCATCATTTCCACTTCCTCAAATGGTACTTTTTGAGAGCAACTGCACAAGTTACTATAATAAATACCCAAAACGTCATAGGTGTGCCTATAATATTTGAAGAGTTCCCTCGATTTCTCCAGGATCCCATCATCAGATCCTGACTTTTATGAAAATGGGACCAATTTCGAAGTATATCCTATGAATCAAAAAAGAATTTTCCAAATCGGTTCAGCCGTCTTCGAGTAATCGGTGATCATACATTAAAAAAAAAAAATATATATATATATATATACGCGTCGAAATGATAACCTCCTCTTTTTGTCGTCGGTTGAAAAGGAGATTTTTGAAAATTCATTATCCAAATTTTTCACTGTGTTTTTACTGCAATGAATGCGATATATTAGTGTGATATGTCATTCTCAAATAATATTAAAAAACACACAATTTTTTTTTTAATAGTTCCATCCTTTGTAAAATCTGTTGATTTCGTCGCAGTTTACTTGTAATTCCAACCTTTACCTATTAAATCAAACTAAATTTAGATTAAAAAGGCATCTTATAAACATGTAACGTATAGATATGATTTCTACAAATTACGAATGATGCGACGTCATACCGTACGAATACGCAATACGACTCGATGTGTTGGTCTATAATTCTATATTATGTATGACGTATCAAAGTAACGAGTAACGTAACGATACGATAGTAACGAGTACTAATGGCTATAGTAACGAATACACATCGGTACGCTTTTTTTCGTTACTCTTACACCTTTATACCTTTTCGTAAATCTGTTGTAATAAAAACTTTTTTGCAAAAAATAAAACCGACTTCCATATCAAAACACTACAAAGCCAAAAATAATTTTAATTTCGGTAGTCGGTGTTATTGGTTTTGTATTTTCTTTTTTTTTCACACCGCTTTCCGAAATTAAAATTATTTTTGGCTTTGTAGTGTTTTGATATGGAAGTCGGTTTTATTTTTTGCAAAAAAGTTTTTATTTTCGTGCTTTTTAGTGGGTCAGTGAATTTTCCAAATCGGTTCGTAAATGACGGAGTTATGCGCGAACAAAAAACGCAATGCAGCGTAAACGAAAAAAGTAGTTTTAGAAACCCTTATATCAGTTTTAAAGACCTGTCTATAGATACCACACACGCATAGGTTTCATGAAAAAAAATATTTTCAGTTTTAGTTCCATGTATGGGACCCCCCTTTATTTTAAATATTTTTATATTTTTTTTCTACCTACTAAGTTTCACATGTATAATCTTAATAGTTTCGGAATAAAATGGCTGTGACATACTGACGGACGGACAGACAGACAGACGGACAGACATATCGAAACAATAAGGGTTCCGTTTTTTGCCATTCGGCTACGGAACCCTAAAAAGTTAAAATTTTAGAACTACTGTACTTTCTAGTTTTATATGCATGCTGTGAAACTCCACAATAGGCTTCAGAACCCCATGTGACATTGTTACCATATAATGAGAATTGTAAAATAATCTGTCGAGATTCAAAAAAAAAAAAATTTTAAGGGTCAGTTTCCAGTCTAATTAGATGCAACGAGTACTAGTGTTTTACATGGAGTGACTGCGTATCCATAACTTAGTAGTAAAGTTCGTTGCCAAAAGATACAGTAATACCCCGATTTTCGTTACCCCGTTTTACGCGAATTTGGAGATACGCGGTTTTTCTTTTTGATCACTGCGCTCATCGGCGTGTGGCATTATTTTACGTACGCAGTGCACATTATTGATTTATCTTTAATTATGTCATTCAGAAGACAAAAAAGATTCATTTTAACCCAACAAGACACGAAAAACAATTTCTTTGGAGTGTAAACTACACATACCTTATACGTATTTATAAGACAAGGTTGAACCCCGACTTACGCGAATTCGACTTACACGGCTATCTCTTGGTCCCACCTATCGCGTAAGTCCAGGGTATTACTGTATCGTGTTACCCATAACATGATACCTTTAGGCAAGACAAGTGTCAAATTTTTTGGCTTCCGACTACCCTTAACGACTCAAATATTAAGAGGAGGCTCCCTAAATTGTATGTAACTTTCTATTAATATTCTGAAACAACCATGCATACAATCAAAATGGAACTTGAGTATATGATTTATTGGAACTTTTTCTTTGCATGTCTAAGACCAGTTACATAATTGGAACATTTTCGCTCGATTCATTTTTAAATCGAAAATCATGTCTTTTTTAAAGATTATTCAAAATTTAATCAAGATTACTCGGCTTTTATGTCTAAAATTAGTATTGACAGTAAGAAAATATAGTTTATTATCCAAATATAAGATTTTTTTTCTTTAGATCAATTATTTCTTTAGTTATAAACGAAATAAGAATTAAGACTTACTACATTTAGTTTCGAACCCGAACATGGTGAAAGAACGCACGCGATATTCAATTTTATTACTGCTGCGTTAGCGTTTAGCACACAACGGCCTAACCAGGGGTTCATGGGGCGGAGCTTGCGTGAAAATGATTTAAGAGTGCCTGGTCTTAACAAGGCAGCCAGAACCAAAGGCTTGACGAACTTACCGAGACACAGAGGAATCTCCATATGGTGCGATGGTCACTCATCCGAGAACTGACCTCGACAAGCATTGTTTAACCTAATAGATCGACCAATACGGCTTTTGTTATGTATTTAGCCACAAAGGTTGATAAAAAGCTTGTAACTAAATAAATATCGTTATGATTTATCACACTCAGCATACCGTATTAACACCGATCGTCGATTGATCAAATGAAATCGATCACTAAATACTGTATTTTTTACCACTAGATAGCGTGCTCTCCCACAGAGCTACCATGCATCTTAGTATTTATTGCCACGGACAAACTACATGCAAACAAAATTAACAACTTAAGATAAATCCTTGAGAATAGTGTTACGCCGGTCGCTTAGCGAAGTACGTCGAGAAACTTCGACAGAAATCTAGAATGTTCGAGACACTCACGCCATCTAGCGGCGAGTAGCAGTACTGAGTATATCAAGTCGAGACACTAACGCCATCTAGCGGCGAGTAGCAGTACTGTGTATCTCAAGTAGCTTCTGGAATATTGTTGGCAGTATAAACAGTGAGTCGATTTTACAAGAATGTTCTAGAACTCATAGACCGGGGTATAAATAGATCGCAAAGGGACGAAGAGAGTCAGTCTTATTACGAGGCGAATACGCGATATAATCGAAGCTTCAGTGCGATTTAAGTGTTAAGTGAAAAGTATTGTGGTGCGAATAATTATGTTAAATTTTTATTTTGTGTTTAATTTATTAAAGTGTTAATTTTGGTTTAATTGGCGTTAATTATTTCTATCCCGAACCCCAGCTCGTAACAATAGTATTAATAAAAGGTACTTAATTATGTTAATCTATATTATATCTTAAAATTAGTGTTTATTTTAGTGTTAATTATTAATAAAATTACTTTAGACGTACATTATGCACATATTGCTGTACGTGCATAAAGTACAGATGAAATAGACAAATAATCTCTTCTCCTTACTCATACTTCTGATTTTGTTCACTCTTCCTTTTACGTACAGTCTATTCTTCTGTGGATATATTCCTCTTGATTTCAGGACGGCCACCAGTCAATTTGAATTTAAGCGGAAATATTTTCGAGACAAATAGTGGAAGCACATTATTTTAGTTATATATACGTGTAATAAACATTTTACTTTAATATAATATATTACTATATAATATATTACTTTATTATAATATATTATTATCTACTTGTTTATTTTTTATGCAGCTGCCATGATATCTCTTCACCACCCACGGTTGACTGGTGGAGAATACCTAAGGCATTAAATCCGCCTTTGTATCATTTGTTTTGCATAAGGTTTTAATAAATAAATAAATAAATTATTTATTTACTACGCTATGCTACGGAGCAGTCTCTCGCAAAACCACAAAGTACACGTATTTAGATAAGATAAACGCTATTGTTTCTGCATCGAAACCATTGTACGAATAGTGCTCATTACGTACGTGTTAAAGAATATCACTTTATTACGGGAATTTCTTTATTTTTGCTTTGTTAAAATTTTCATAGATAGATCTTCTCTATAAGAAACGACCAATTCGAACCGTGAGTGACGTTTTACAAGTGCCCATGTAGGCCAATGTTAAATATATATATATTTTTATAGATATTGCCAAATAAGCAAATTATAGTATAAACTGATATCTTAATAAATATAAGTGATAATTAAATGTGTTGTTGTGGTCGATTGATGAAACCTTCGATAAATAAAACTGCGTTCTTAGGCGAATTTTAGCCGTGCACAATTACATGGGAGCAGGTTAGGAGAACAAGGTACTCACAGGTCTTCGTCGGCGACTTGAATCCTGTAGCCACTCTATCACTACACCGTTCCGGGGCGCCCCTTTTCTTGCCACTTATCACTAACGTAGATTGATAAAGTAATAGTCTTCGTAGGTAGGAGTATGTTTGATAAAATGGGTTGATTATTAGAGCCGATGAAATTACCGCGCCATTTTGTTGAGTGATTAGTATCAGACTGCTCTATGGTAGCGGTATTTGGATTGTAAGGAAGTGAATGACTTAGGGATGGGAATAAATTAGAATGAGGAAATGTGACTGTGCGTAGACAATTTAGTATCTATTTATTTATTTCCTTTTGATACTTTAACAAAATGTGTAATTAATGTGTTTCAGACGCACACCAGCGAAAAACCAGTGGCTTGCACTCTTTGCGACAAACGGTTCAAGCAAGTCAGCAGCATGAAGCTACACTACCGCACCTTCCACCTCAAGGAGCCCTATCCTAAGAGGTAAGGACTGTTTCAATATAAAACGAAAATAACAAAAGACAGTTTATTGACACATGCTACAAGTACACACAATAACAAAACTTAAAATCCACATTTCCATACTTTAATATTCTAAATGCGAAAGTAACTCTCTGTCTGTCACCTTTTCACGCCTAAACCGCTGAACCGAGAAAATTTCTATGAAATTTGGCATGGGAATAGTATAGGACCCTTTTTTTGTGGTGGGAAAATCATCGAATGACTTCTTGTCAGATCATTTTCGTGTTTCTTTCTTTTTCTTTTATTCGTGTCAGATTTCTACTGATTAAAAACCTACCCTGTTCCTTCGGCTGCCACAAATTTCCGGGGCCGCGGTAACTCGGTAGAACTTTCCCGCAAAAGTTTAGGGCCCTGGGAAGGACATAGTACAATTTTTGACTTAAAGACCCCTAGGTTACCCCACTCCTTAGCCGTACACACAATGGAGGTACTCCCAAAACGTTTAGTGCGTATGGGTGGGATGTCCACCATGTAACGATGGCGCATCGCCGTATGTCTTGTAGTCCGATGATGGAACGGGCTTGGCGGAATTAGATTGTGTAATTCCATCGCACACTCCCCGAAATGTAACCGATAGAAAACCGATAGACTTGCTACTCGTCGCCGATGTTCAAAATTAATCAATAACATCGATTAACGATTTAAGCAATTTGAGCAGTGGTGGCCTAGTGGCAGCGGGCTCGAATTACGAGTGCAGGTCGTGGATTCGATCCCCATCAAGCACGTTTTTCACTTTGTGTAATTTATATCAGCGCCACTGCTCGGAATCGGAGAAGAAAAACGTGAGGAAACCGGCATGTCCTATGACAAATTACGAATTACGGCCCATTTCCTCTAGTACGATCCATGACAAAAACTTTAGAATTTCCAGTCCATTTTCGCTATGACAGATCCCTACACATATGCATGTACAGACGCCAGCACATGAAGCTACCCGAAACTGTCAAATTTTCCCAATCAACCTTGAACCTAATTTCTTAAACAATAAAGTTGAAAATCTATTAAAGAAATTTGACAGATTGTTGTAGCTTGATGTGCTGGCGTCTGTACATACATTACATGCTGTAGTTCTTAAACTACGCCTATATATTAATATTCCGGCGAACAGATAAATATAATCGGGGTATAAATTTACCATTTTATAAAATACTAGTAGCACGGAGCTTCGCTCCCGTGAACTATCACTATAAAAACATAACCTCTTCTTTTGCAGTGGGGTAAAAATTTGCCTATAACCTCTCTCAAGTGAATTTCATCCAAATCCACCGAGTTCTGTCAAAGATTTTTTATATTTTTTATTAGTATAAGGGTAAAAACGGGACCTTATCACTAAGGCTCCACTGTCTGTCTGTCACCAGACTGTATCTCATGAACCGTGATAGCTAGGCAGTTGAAATTTTCGCAGATGATGTATTTCTGTTGCCGCTATAACAAAAAATACTACAAAATAATTATTTAAGGGGGCTCCCACACAACGAACGTGATTTTTGTGCCATTATTTTATAGATAATGGTACGCGGAACCCTTCGTGTGCGAGTCTGATTGGCCGGTTTTTTGTTTTTCATATGAGCCCGCTCTTGAGTTGTCTCGTTCAAGCCTTTTGAGTCTAATAGGATGGAGCTGATGCCAATATTTTTAATAGAGCGACTGCTTATCTGACCTCCACAACCCGATAACTGGGAAACGCAAAACCCCTTGACTAAGACTGCTGCTAGACTATAAACTGCTGACTACCACTAATATCTGTCAAAAAATAACAAATGACAGCGGATCAACGGCTCACCGTCAGGCGTCCGTCACTCACTCAAGGCCACGCGTTATATGCCTACTGCTTCGTGTATCGCCGTCGGTACAACCGACCGAGGGCTGCCGCACGCCTGCCTGAGCTTTTTAAAATAATTTTGACAATGTCATAATGGATCGGCCTAAAACAATTGATTTTCCTCAGCTTTGCTCCTGTTTCCCTTTTGATTACTTATTTATTATAATTATTTACGCGGTTTAGGATATTTTCAACAAAAAAATGTAATAATCGGGAATTCAAGGAAGGAAAAAAATTGTTTTTCTACAACATTCGTTTTATTATCAATATATTGTCATCATAGGTACAACCATAGAAATATAATATTATATATCTATGGGTACAACCTTAGCATATATTCACTCAAAGACGCGTTCGCATGTGTGTCGCGCGGCGGGCAAAACAATCTCAACTCTCTGTATGCGTACTTATCGTATATTTCTTCTCGCTGCAAATAGCTGGTATTATTATTAAGATTTTGTAGGCTATCATAGCGTAGGTATTTTCGCTTTTGTATGAGAGCGATGTATCTGTTACGAAGTAACTATTTAGTAATCTGTGTCACCGTGCTTTCATAGATGTTCTACGGTGGTTAAGACTCATTCACAGACCGTTCTCGGATAGTCCGTCCTTATAGGTAGACGTTTACGGCTTAGATCATATGGTTTAGTTAAGTTTATGCAATTGTGTATATTTAATTATTAAGCATAATTGTGTAAGTAGTGTTATTAATGCGAATGAGTACCAAAATAAACAAACGACCCTGGTTAAATTGTACTTTGTATACGGAAAAGTACTGTTTCATATAAATAAATTAATAGTTTAAAAAACTCTAGAAAAACACGCTTTTATAAACGCACGTAAAAACAAAAAAATGTTAAGAAAACCGATAACGGATTTTCTTTAGGTTTGTTATAACCTTGAAATGTGATCGTGTTCAAAGATCATTACGTGGCCTTTCTCACAAATGCAAACACAACTATGATACTATATTCCATCATGGAATGCCAGTGCCTATCTTCCGGCTTCATCATCAGACCTTGAAACCTAATCATAGTCAAAGTTCATTACAAGGCTTTTCTAAGAAATTCAAAACAGCGATTTTCCATCATTAAGTTCCAGTTTATATCTTCCGGCTCCATCATCAGATCAGTTTGACAGTACCATATTATTGTATTGTCATCAGAACTACATACAGCTGCCAATTTTCATTACGCTACGACCCGTGGAAGATGGTTAAATTAGTTATCTTAGATTCCATTACATAGTTAGTTTCATACAGGTCGACCTAATAAAAGCGTGTTAAAAATGATTCTCAAATATATTCAATATCACTTGCTATACCTATTACCAGAATTAAAAATACACGTCTAACGTTTGTCATATATTTTTACAGAAACCGGAAAAAGAAAAACGACGAGATTTCAAAGGACGAATATGGACACGAAGATTCTGATGACAACATGACATTGGACAACTTCTACGCGAGAAAGTATTGAAATATGGCCTCCAACTAAACTGCATTATTTCCTAATATAAATGTGAATGTCTGTATGTTTGTAAGTTTCGTCTCAACGGCTACATAGATTTGGATGAGGCTTAGCCAAACCACACATAAATAAATAATTCGATATAATTTTGAAACATAGCCATCAATTCAAGTTTCGAGTTTGGCTTTATTTATTTAAGGTTGGATTTTAAGTGACCGCTTTTATTAAAATGGGCAATAGATTTTAACCTTATTTTATGATATAGAATAGTGATTCAAAATTGCGTGATTATGTTTAATTGTCATTGAGTTGTTCATACGTTTTTTAATCTTTCAAAATATAGCTTAAACTATACTTTTTGTTAAACAAACTAAAGGTCAAACCATTCCATTTTGATATCATTAACTTCTGAAGCCGCACATAATTTTTTCGCCCTCAATTCAATTTTCAACTTTGGGCTATGTATTTAAAAAGGCAATAGATTTTTAACTTTATTTTTATGATATACCATAGTTTTCAAAAAAAAACCTTGATGATATTTAATTGTGATTGGTTGTTCATGCATTTTTTTTTACCCCAGACAAACTACTTTTTACTGACCAGACTTCTGAAACACCTTAAGTCTGTAGTTCCAAAAATTTAAATAAAAATAACGGCAAGATTCATTGACTTTGAATTAAATACTAATATAGGTCTAGTAGTTATGGTTTATATCCACAAAAACTGTATCTACTTTTACGTATACAATTAAATTGATAGTGATATTTCCTTCGCATTTTGGTTGATTTAAACTAGATGAGGTCGATTTTCTAGACAGCCGATGTTTCCTAGATAACTACCTCAAGAAGAAACACCGAAAGAAACTCGGAAGTTTAAGCTAGCATTATTCGGTTCCTAGTTTTTTATCACCATTTTTAAATAATTTATTTGCATAAAATATGATAGGTAGATATGTTACTATAAATTCAGTGCATGACACATTCTACCGTTTAGAATTGGCATGCAAATATTTATACACAGAGCTATACAGCTAATTTAATAAACCGAGTCAAATGCATGAATCTTGCCCACAATATAATACATTTTAACATGGTTGGTACTTCTCGTAGGATAATTTCAGACGTTCAAATCAAATTATTAATTTGAAATGTATTGTCTATTTGCTTGTTTTCATTTTAAATGTCGGTCAGTCAAAAATTTTAATAAATTTGCATGTTCCAAAGTGTAGAAGAATGTATACTCTTTTAAATCAATTTTATTTTTAAATCTACAGTTACATCATTTATGTGGTTCCACGCGGGCAAAGCCTTTAAAAAATGCTAGTGTAGTACTTTGTTATAAGAGAAATAGTACAATAGGAATTGTTGGAGAATATCTCGTGTCATGATTAAAAGATTGTAAATGAAATAGCCTTCAAGAAACCGACAGTATAACTCGGTATCTGGAACGAGAATCAGCAAGCCGTTACTAACTTAATAGAGTGTAAAATGATCATCAACTAATTACATCACAAATCTCGTTAATTGTGACGTGTCGTTGATTTTCGTTCCAGGGACACGGTGTAAGTGGTGTAAAAAGAGACATAGGAATACTCAAAGGTAGCTAATAGTACGAAGAAATTGTAAAATAAATATGTTATCTGAAAATGGGATCTGAGTGGTTTTGCTAATAAGCCACTGAATACAATTATAAACAGGCATGGTCGTAATAATTCCGCTAAAAACCAGTTCATGCTTGAATGCAGTATCCAGCACCGCTCTCCCGATTTAAAATATTTTATACAAAAGCTTATCTATCAGATACTTTTCTAAAATATTTTATTTAGTCCATCAATTAGATTACCAAAAAATATTAGAAAAGTAATTTTCCTTTTCTCACGTTACTAAAAAATTAAGACGATACAGTGAGTTGAAACTTTACATGACGTCACGCCGTGTTATACTTTTCAGAAAGATCTGACTTCACCAGAACGTTGAAGTTTTGATATTTGTAAATTTTTGTTTCGAAAAACACAAAAATTCGTGTAGGTACAATATTTTTTGAAAATCTAAGTACGACGGACGAAATAGAATAATTATTTTGAAACACAGCAAACTACCCTATTCGGAAATTTGATGCCTGGACTACGTTCCATTATCGGGCTCTAAAACTTAATTATTATGCGTCATTTATCATGATATGATACACATCCCACTCATTCGCACAAAGCGCTTCAGAAATAAGTTCATTGTGTATACACGTCTAGAAAAGAATTCCCTGCCGGAGTCTGTGTTTCCCGATAGCTATAACCTGGGGGTCTTTAAGTCAAGAGTGAATAGGTTACTTCTAGGCAAGCGTGCATACTTCCATATCATTGATAAAATAATGCGCCAGTCCACTTATGTAATATATTTTGTTATGATTTTTATACACTAAATTAAAAATATGTACTTTTACAAGTAATCTGTACTTATTCTGTTCACTATAGTCGTTTCGTTTTAGCATAGCAATAGTGGTCATTGAGTGATCTATCTGCTCTTACCATTCGCTTAACATAAATGCTGATTAGCAGTTTCGTATCTGAAAAGAATCGGCTGTTTAGTATCAAACTAAGCATATGATTTATAGTTTTTATGATATGAATATAATATGCACAATACAATTAAGCTAACAAGGTACGTAAATTTCTTCTATTACTTACCTTATTAGTTAGTTGTATTTTTCTTTTGCATACTGTAGAGAGTACACTAAAATAATATTGCACATTAATATTTGTCATTTCCTGTGTATAACTTTTGTTGGGATCCCAATAAATAAATAAAATACATACACCATTCAGTCACCGGTTGCCTACAATGATACTAGGAAAAGATAATGACCTCTAATGCTATCTTAAAACGCAAGAACTATAAATAGTATGTTCACTGCCAGTCATTACTTATTGCTTTACAAATTGTTTTAATCACATATATTAAATTATAAATAACTATAGATCTCTAAATACTAAAATATTTTACAATTTTAGTACTAATTATTTTTATTTTGTATGTTGATGAGTGAACATTAAAATGATCGTGTAGCTACGTAATTATGAATTATAATGTTAATTAAAAACTAATGCAATTAATGTAAGTGTACATTTTATAAGGATGTTTATTTTATTTCTAGTAAAGTATTATTTCTACAATTTTGTGTTTGATTTTGTATCTCCTTCAAGATACTCGTAAGATACAAGGCTACACTGCGCTCGCTTCTCAAACAAGTGATACAATTTAGATCTTTATTGACTATCCAAAAAGGTTCACATTTTTTGAGAGCATTCGAATAGAACTTTTTTAAATAATAATGTATCATCTAGCATTTTCACAAATATCTAGGGGTAGAGATATTTTACTGGCTATCTTTGATTGTGATTGGCTATCTGTCCTCTACGACCCAGTAGCTGTTAACACTAGACATACGAAATGTAGCCAAAAGAGCTATATCACTCTTTTAGCTCTTTAGCTCACCGAATAACTCTTGAGCTCAATCACAGAACATATATACCCTAGAGGAGCTCAATTGACTCACTTGCGAGCTACTGATCAAATTGAGCCGCGCTATTTTACGCGAGTCCAACGAGACAACTATCTCAGTGGCTCTATAAAATCTTTGAAATTCTTTAGGCTGGAAACAGTGCTCGACCGACGGTCAGCGCTGACCGTCAGTCGGCGTAGCTATATCTATGCAAGCCTATGAATGCGCACTCAGCTACGCTGACGGTACGCGCGTGATTCGGTCCGTGCGTACGGTCGGTCGAGCCGTCGGTCCAGCTCGTCGGTCGTGTGTACGTCGGTCGACCGACGAGCTATGAGATTGTATGGAAGCGTCCAATGCTTCGCTGACAGGGCGACCGACCGTACGTTATTTTGTGAACTATACACACACGTCGCAGTTCGCCGTCGGCGTAGCACTGAATGCATTTTCACACCCGACGGTCAGCGCTGACGGTCAAGACGTACGGTCAGTGCTGACCGTCGGTCGAGCACTGTTTCCAGCCTTAGTTCATTTAACTTAGTTGCGAGCTAAAGATAAAATTAGATTCATTAAGTTGTTTTATTACAAATAAATATTAAAATTATGTCTTTTTTCTTTGAATTTAATATTATTTAGCTTATAAAACTTATTTAACACTCCCTATTACTTACTAATTCTAACTAACTGCAAGCAACTAAAATTAAACTGCGCTTAGCAACATGCGACACGATATTCCGCCGAAACAATTTTAATGCATTTAAAAAAAATTTTGTTTACAAAATCACAAACTATTCCTAAGGATTTTCATACTTATGTAACAGTGCTAAACTATTTTTACTTTTAAGGCAATGATTATAAGATTTATTTTCGGTCAGTGACTAGTGAACTACATACAATGCGTCAAATCATTCACCTGTTCGTCGGGGAAGTTCGGGTATTGTCGGCCGCTGTCGGCGCTTCGGTATCGTTCGTTACTCGCATAGATAGAGTATTGAGTCAAAGAGCTAAATGAGCTATAATAGTGAGCTATTCCGTAAGCGACTGAGAGATACATTGCGATTAAAGAGCTAGCTCAATAACTTTATCTCTCATTCGCGAGCTACCCATGTCTAGTTAACACAATACCCCATGGCCAAAGCAGTGTCAGATTTTCTAGCTTCTGACTAACCGTAATGTCCGTAATGACTGTCAAAGATGTACAAATGACAGCCGGAACTACTGATAAGTAGTAATGGCATTGATATATGGTTGACTGGTAGAGAATGCCTACGGCATTAAGTCCGCCTTTGTACCTATGTGCATAAAGTGTAAATAAATAAATAAATAAATAAATAAATATATTAAAAGGAGGAAGATACGGTACTAGACACAGCGTTTGGTCGTACCTACAAAAGGTCAATGCCCACATTGTTAGTACAACCGTGGCCTACAGTGAACACTGATAAATAGTTTATGCAATTATAGTTTAAGTTGTTACGAACACCTTCTAGTACTTATCAGTTAAGAAAATAAGTCGCCATTTGGAAATAAAACACTTTTTATTTTTTTATAACATTTATTTTTTCATAAGCACAGACATATTATAAACACTTAAAATAACTTTTGAATGGTAAGTACATAACTTTTTAACTCATTTTAACCTTTTGAATAATAGTCACCTTTTAAGTTTAAACAGCTATGGGTTCCATTTCAATAAAAATCGGTACAGTTATATCTAATGGATAGCTCAAAAGATTTTGGAGGTACCATTGTATATTTTTTATTTATTTATTAATGAATGCTTATCATTTGTCCCAAACACCACCACCACCGCTCAATATAAAAAAAACAATCTCAATATAAAAAGCTAACATCTAAGAATACTATTATATACAGGGTTATTGGAAAAACACCAACAACCTCTTAAGAGGTTATTGTACTCGTCATTATGAACAACTTTTACTATGGTACCAAACACGAAATCGCGAAAAAAAATCAGCTGTTCCCTACATTTTGACGAGTTAACCGAACTTAAATAGGAACAGCAAAATTTTTATTTTCGCGATTTCAGGTTTGGTCTTTCAAATAACCCTGTATATATATGCACTATTAACGATAAATATATTTATTCTATAGTATCATCAGCATCATATACTAATAAGACACTGTCTAAAAACTGTGCCGATGCCGGAGGAACTATATTGGTTTGATGCCGTGCCCACCCAAGATACCTTACCTATCATCTGTCAAGAATAATGCTGCCATATTTTAAAATATAATCGATTAGTTGCATCGATTGTTAGTCTTGATCAAATCAATTTTTATCTAACTACGGCAAAGCCTTATAGAATACAGTGATTATACTTTTTTATGTTTATGTATGTGTGGACGCGTCGTTTTCAAATCATTTCTATGGTAATCGAAAAAACTGAAATCCGACTAACGTATTTAGTAAAAGCACTTCCCGAAGTCAAGAGCATAAAATGCTCAAGTTTTAATAAATAGTAGCCGACAACTTGCTTTTCTTTTTCACTGTTGGGTTTTAGTTTATAAGTAATTATATTTTATTTTTTATACCAATATTTTATATTATTATTAAGTAATCCGTAATTGACTAGATTTATTAAATATATTAATCTAAATAAATTGACCGTACATAATGGCAACCCTAAACTTCGTCTGACATTGAAACTCGCATTGATCTATTAGTTAAATTACTTATTTATTCGCTAAAATCACGGCGTCATAGTTAGATATGGAACTTATACGGAAATTTCCTATTTAAAATACTTATATTTTTTGATTATCTTTCAAAATGTGTTTGACGTGGGCCATATCATGGCGTTATCATTTGGTAAGTAGATAGTTGACATTTTGGAATAACACATAGGCTACTTTTTATCCCGAAATTCCCACGGGATCGGGATTTGCGCGGGAAAACCTTCCCACGCGTACGAAGTCGCGGGCAGAAGCTAGTTAAAAATAAATATAGACTAGGGCATCCAATCCCGGAATACCGAGATCTCGGTATTGCGGGATCCCGCGTCATTTTCCAATCCTGCGTGATGCGGGAGTACGGGCGCGGGATCCGCGGGATTTGCGGGACTGAAAAAAAGCATGCATACGATCTCTCGCCAGCGCGATCGCTCGGTGACTGGCACAGAACACTATTACCCCAACGGGGTGACTGGTGGCCGGCAGTGCTGCAAACAACGCGGGGGCCGATGTCGCCCGTTTATCACAGCTTATGTAGCCTAATATAGCCGAATTTCAGTCAGTGGTAGCCTAAGTATGTAGCCTAAAATATCATTAGTTTTTTATTTAGTATTTGTTACCGTTTTTTGTGAAGAAAAAACGGTATAATTTGATTGATCTCATACTAGTAGTAGTAATACTGGAATAAATGTGGAGTTAGTAGTTAGATTAATTCATTGTGTGATAAATAAACGGTGTATTTTGATTGATCTCATACTAATAGTAATACGTAAATAAACGTGGAGTGAGTTGATTAATTCATTGTTTTATTTGCCTTATATAAATGTGAATATTTTCAATATGCGGGATCACGGAAATACCGAGATCCCGCGGAATTGAAAATTCGAAGTTCCTTAAATACCGAGATTGAATTCAGGCTGCGGGATTGGACGCCCTAATATAGATTATATAATAATAACAACATTAAATAACATTGTTGTATTGTACCTACATTTACAAGCTCCAACTAATTGAATTTGATACTAACATAAATGTTTTATTTTGATTCTGATTTATTTACAATGTCAGTGGCCTGAGGAGGCCTGTTGGAGACAAAAGGCACCATGAGCCACTCCGGCGACGGGAGGGCGACAGCGGCGAGCGGGGAGCGGGGGACGAGTCGCCGAGCCGCCGCCGCCGCGCCACCGAACAAACGCACTAGAGGTGGGCAGAGTGTATCATTTTTGGGATTGGAACATTTGCATCTCGATCACTGAAATGATCCGAAACACTGATATGGCTCATTTGGATCATTTGGATCATCGGCTCAAAGGATATAAGATACAGAATGTTACA
This sequence comes from Tholera decimalis, assembly GCA_943138885.2. Lineage (NCBI taxonomy): Eukaryota > Metazoa > Arthropoda > Insecta > Lepidoptera > Noctuidae > Tholera > Tholera decimalis. Next base: position 6,331,602 of record OW964570.2, on the reverse strand, counting down.
TTACGCATTACGTCGCGGTCGTTTACTAATGAGTCAGAGAAATGTTATGTGGCAACAATACTGAATGTTTAATATGTAATTTTTTTATTGTAATAAGTTGGATTATAAATAAAATCGTTCTTCCTTCATACTTTATTAGGCAAAAGTCACTTATCTAGTAAACGAAACCTATAATTGACGTAATTCAATGTAGATACCTATATTTACACAAAATTTTCACGTAAAGTCTTTTAATTCTAAATTAGGAAGAAACTAAGTCACAGTAATCACTACAGTATGCAAACAAATCGTATATACTATACAGAGAGAACTAAAATGTTTTTCTAAATTGGCGCGAGCGAACATAAACAAAATTTGTTAGTGTAAACATTATATGCAAAAATCGACCTATAGTATTTGCTACGTAAGTTCCTTAATGGTCATTTTTACGTGCATCTTTAACGACAACGACAATCTGTGAGAGTATGAGTGATACATATCATTTTATTTGTATCTCTTTCTAACTTGCAAAAATCGACCGTATAGTATTTGCAACGTAAGTTCCTTAATGGTCATTTTTACGTGCATCTTTAACGACACCGAAAATTTGTGAGAGTATGAGTGATACATATCATTTTGTATCTCTTTCTAACTTGTACAGATTGTAATGATGTAGCGCGCTCACTCGCGAAGTTGCGACTCCGTAGCAAGGAACTTTTGCTCCAAAGTGACTCAGTGTATCACTATCAGACTTCCTATCTCGCTCGCTCAATACTCAGTCGCCTCGCGAGCGACGCGTCGCGTGGAATGAGCTAGAGCAAAGTAATGTTTCAGATCCAAATGACACGTTTGAAACATTGTTACTGAGCCAATCTTTTGAATCATTTCAATGATTCGAATCAGTGAGTCGGTTCCGTAAAGAGTTACACACGCCTAAAACGCACCATTGACTCATACGACACGGACCAGAAGCGCGCGTTCTTATTATCTCAATACATAACCTACCTATAGTTACAGTCCGCTATTTTATTTAAACTCCTCTGAGAATCACCAACAGGCCAGTAATAACTTCTTGTGCTGACTTGCGGTGTTATAATATAGCGTTATAGTTTCCATTTTTTTATTTTAAATTGATGGATCAAGGTCGATGTCAAAAATATAAAAAACACCACTTACAAATCCACTTAAATAAATAATATATTTTATGTTTATGAGACATGGATGTTTGGAGACTTGACTATTTTGCAACTTGAACGTCTTGAGATGTAGATATTTTGCAACTTGCAGGTTTCGAGACTTGGGTCTTATGAGATTTGAACTTTCTGCTACCATAATTATGTTATTTTGCAACTTGAACGTTATGAGACTAAACCCTCTGTACCTAGCGAAAGGTTGTTCAAAAAAATATGAATCACCTAGAGTAAAGTTTTTTCATTTGGCGGTCCCAAACTTAAGGAATAATCCTACGCCAGGCTAGCTAGTACATAGTACATAGTGTACCTAAAGTAAGGTCTTAGATTTTTAAAATGTATACTTTTACGAGATTTTGTATTGAAAGTACGAGATATTTGACAGCCCTAGTACGAGATAAAAAATTCGGCATCTGGCAACCCTGGTTGTTGTAACATACAATCACACTTCACCACTGACGTATAAAACGTCAGTGCACTTCACAGAACACCACGCAAGGAACTTGGTATGATCCTTGCAAGGATCTTCTACCTACTAACTACAAGTTCCTTGGATCCTTGACACCACGGCATCCGACTTGTGTGTGTTTTGACATTTCTTTTACGTAGAGGTGGGTTGGAACAGATAAAATTAGAAACCTGTTTCACCTGTTTCAGTTTCAAGAAAAAAACTGTTCCAAAATCCTGTTCCAAAATAACAGCCTGTGCCACTGGAACTAAAGCAAGGAACTTGTACCTAAACTGGAATGCGGACGCGAAGCTCAAATCCGTTCCGAAGAGTATACCCTCGAAGGACCTAGCTATCTCTTTCTAGTAGTGTGGATATCAATTCGCGATAAACGTAAGGACAATTTTATTTGATGCAATATTTGCAGGTTTTTTTAAGACACTTATTATTAACCTTACAAATGATGTATTTCTGTTACCGCTATAACAAAAAATACTATAAATTAATTAAAATAAATATTTAAGGGAGACTCCCATACAACAGTTGTGATATTTTTGGCGCTTTTTATAGGTAATGGTTCCGTACCATTCATTACCTACCTATAAAAATACCCATCATGCGCGAGTCCGACTCGTACTTGGCCAGTTTTTTTCTTAATAACGTATTAAATAGAAAGAAAGAAATAAATTCAATTATAAATACAAAGGTCTGTATCGGTCTGTTACGCTTTCACGGTTAAATCACAGAGCCGCTTTCGAAAAATTTGGCATGGAGATAGTTTAAAACCCTGGGAACTATATAGGGTTCTTTCTATCTCAGATTTTTGAATAGTTGCTCGGTAGCGCGATATAACAGAATTCCATGTGGGTGAAAAGCTAGTTCTCAATATATATCTGGGGAACTTATATTGAGCGCGCTAATTTCTATAATAAACCCTTCCTTATACGGGCTAAACGCAAAATTGGTTTTGTTAAGCAGACTTTATTGCGTGGAATTATAAACTTTCAAAGTGGTTAAGACCCGTGATACAAATACAATTATTGCAGATACAGAATTAATAACAGAATCACCAGCTGACAATTCTTCGAAGGCTTGGCCTTGATAGGCAGTGGTACAGACGTCCAAACAAACGTGCATTAATTGGTAATCTACGTTTATTCGACACTTGTACGGTCAGAACCAGTAGACTAAAAATAAAATGATGCAATGTTTATACATAATTAAAACTACTAAAACCCTTCATGATAAACGATGATTATAAATAGAAAGAATAACAGAAGAGATATAATTTATTTATGTATATATTTATTTAGGTTAACCTACAATTGTTTACACTATACATTTGTATGAAACAGTCATATTACATTTATAAGTGTAACAATTAATTACAGGCTAACACACCACATGTGCTATTTAAGGTTAGAAATCAATATTATTAACATACATAATTCTAAACATGAAGGAGGCAGATCGAATGACAATTATAAGGTTATTATTATTAGGTTGGTTCTATATTTTCTAGTTCCTCATATGTTGCAGCTGCAGGTTTGTTACAAGATTGGCTTGACACACAACCCTAAAAAATGTATTACACTATTATTAGTTAAAAGTATGGAAATAATCTTTAAATTATGACTTATTATTATTATTTGTCGACATTAACTAACTACAGTGGACAAAAGTTAAGTAATTAAGTTATAAGTAATTATTAATATAATAAACTACACTTGTAAGCAAGTTTGCTTAGCTGAGTTTTTGGCCAAAATGATATAAAATATTTTTGCCATCAATTTGCTAAGCAAAAGTAAATAAATCAACAAAAATGTCGACTTTTATGCTTATTAATTTGACTCCTTTCATAACTTTCACTTACTGATCTTTGAATGTGCCCAGTACAGGTTGTATATTCTTTTTTAGTGGGTTTCAATATTATAGTACTTAAAACATTTATTTGTTTCGCTTTAACAGGAATCTAAAATAATAATAGATTGATGAGAACAAAATTTTAGTATTTATGTTTAAGATAGATTCAAAATGAAAATTCATCTTGCTATGCTCATATTCTATTTCAAAACGGTGATCTTCATGTCATTTGTAAAGATTGATAACTTACTTTAGGGAAAATGGATGGAATTGCATCATATGATCTTGTTTCGAAATGCAATATTTCTTCGGGCTTGAAATGGCGGCTACAAATTTTAGAACCGGTTCTGACCCTTTTCTGTGTAGAACACTGAGCCACCGGTCTCGAAGATCATCATTTTTAGGAAAGCTTAAAATAACAAAAAATAATATATAATGAGAAGAAAGAAAAATAATAAATAAGAAGAATAAAGAGAAGAACATCCACTTTTACATTGAAAACATAGTCACCCTAAATGCAATTTGTAAACAAAGTCACAAAACTTACTTAAAAAGGGAAATTCCAGACCCGGGGTACACTTTTCACTCTTGCAATTAACCACAAAACACGTTCTTACCATGGTTACAATAACTTGCACTTTAATATTACGAAAACTCACAAAATTAAATATAATTCAAATTTATAAACATACAGATGTCAAGTAAACGTCAGACGGCAATGTAGTAATTGCCAGGTATAGTATAATGTATCACTACTAATTCTTACAAATTCCATTTTTTTTGGTTTAAACACAAGAGTGTTTGCATGGTAAAATAACTTTAATTTTCATTAATATGCATACAGTAATAATGGCAATTCATTTTAAAGATAGAATTCCAAAGAAGTTTAAAACTAGGTGTTATTACTACAACAGACAGGTCGAAAAAATTACCATTGAAATAAATATTTTTAATCTGACACACAGAAGAAAGGGACACAGTCCACACACGGCACTGTCTCGCTCGGAACGAATAGTTCCTTCAGTTTTATGCGTGCAAGTTTATACTCTATTGTTTAACAGTTAAGAAAGACTTTCTGTATTCTTTGAATCATTCGTAAGCAATCCAGTTAGTAGGTAGAAGATCCTTGAACTAAAGACTCATTGATTGCAACAGATTCAGAAATAGTGCCTACTTCCATTCGGTACATATTACTGAAATGAAATAAAAACCAGCCTTCATGCTTTTGCAGGTTTAGGACTGGCAGCTTGACTATGCTTGTATTTAAATTTAATTAATAAATGGTAGTTCAACCAAAATAATAATTATTATAATAATTTCGTAATTCGGAACGCGGGGGTTTACTATATATATGAAAGTACTCTTTGGCGGGGATAGACAACCACCTCAGACTAATGAAACCCTATGGACATGAAATGATTGTCTATAGGAAAAATAGTTATACAAATATGTTGTATTTCTATAACCCAGACTTAAAAATACTGTCATCTTCTTTTTGCTTATGGTTGTTTATATGAGCAAAAAGAGATAACACTAGTTTTCATCATTATCATTCTGGCAACTCTTTTCGTTGTCGTCCTCAAAATATACTAGTACTATAATAATTTGTATTTAAAATGCCATTTTATTGTCTTGGGGGCCGTTCAAATATTACGTAAGCACATTTTTTGCAATTATAAACCCACCCCTCCCCCTTGTTAGCAAAAGTAAGCAAAGCTCTTACCCCTCCCCCCATGCTTACGTAAACATTGGTACAATTGATTGATTCATGAGCAGCTTACATACTTAGGCTACCACTGACTGAAATTCGGCTATATTAGGCTACATAAGCTGTGATAAACGGGCGACATCGGCCCCCGCGTTGTTTGCAGCACTGCCGGCCACCAGTCACCGAGCGATCGCGCTGGCGAGAGGTCGTATGCATGCTTTTTTTCAGTCCCGCAAATCCCGCGGATCCCGCGCCCGTACTCCCGCATCACGCGGGTTTGGAAAATGACGCGGGATCCCGCAATACCGAGATCTCGGTATTCCGGGATTGGATGCCCTAGTCTATATTTATTTTTAATTTACTAGCACATGCTTATTGTAGGAAAATATATTATCAAATATATATATATATATATACATACTTAAGTCATTACTGTGTCTGTAACTGTGTTATAGTTTACATATTCTTGATATGAATTGTGTTAAAGTTACCTAAAACTAAACGCACCTTAATACTTCTGAAATTGAGGGTACACAAACCTTTTAATTATTTATATTAAAAACATCTTAATCAGGGTACTTTCTTTTGCTTTTTTTTGTTGTACCCTCAATGTTGCTATTTTCTGCATAGTTCGACGAGAAGTGTGTATTGTAGAGTAAACTATTGTAGTTATTGACTATTTATTAGAAAATGGATCAGGAATTGGAGTTTCTTAGTAATCAAAAAGGGAATTTATCATTGATTCGTGACGGATATAGATATAACAGAAGTATGACTAATAAAAGTGGAACAACTTTTTGGAGATGTGTAAATAACCGTTTGTGTAGTGCATCTATAACATTAGATGAAAGCAGAAAAAATATTTTAAGGGAGTCTGTACATACTTGTGAACGAAAACACGAAAAAAATGAAATTATTAAAGAAAAAATAATTTGAAACGGGCTTTTTGTGGACATTTAAGTGCAGTGCAAAAGACAGTTGAAATAAGAAAACGTGAAAAAATGGAACAGACTGGACAAGACCTGGGACTTACATATAACTGCGTCAAACATTCACTATACCGGGCTCGCAAAAAATATTTAAATACTGACTTATTGACTCATAATAACCCAGAAAATATAAAATATAACATCCACTCTTGACCTCGATCTAGTCTGATACTACCCGATGCACTATCGCAATTTTTTTTAATATACATATAATGATGACAAAATTTTTGTTTTTGCTACGAATCTTGCAAAGAAAATGGTGAAAAGGCCTGGAAATTACTACGCAGATGGTACATTTAAACACCAAAACCAAAACAGCATTAAGAAGATGATTTGTTAAAGTTGCGTTTCAACTTTGTAGCCAATTATATCACTGTTTTTAATATTTGTAATGGACATTTTGATTTGCAAATGTGTGAGTTTGGCGACACGGGTTCTCGTTTTGAGAGAGTGTAGGGGCACTACTACTTAATTTTCTGTTCTGTGGTCATTATTACATTCAACGTAATGAGTTAATGACAGACCGGCAGACCGACCGACCTTCTGAATCAATAAATTACGTAAAACACAGATTATACTATAAGCAAGGCTGCCAACTGAGAAGTAGAAAAGATGCGACCGACCTTGCGACCGACCGACCGACCGAGTACCTATTGATGCGAGTACTTACCGATACTACTTGTTAAGTTGTTACTCAGTTCTAAAGTATCGAGTACAAAAGTACTTGATATTGAAATAAAAATATCGAGTAGTTACTTGTAATTGTTAAAAATATCGAATAGTTCTCTTACCAAGATGTTGTAAGTGTGGGATCCTTTATTCAAATAAATTACTTCATTCTGTAGTTTCACTGCGTTTTATTTCATTCCCAAAACCCTTTACAAAATTCTAAATTACATTCTATACATTTTTGATAAAATTGGTAAACTGCTCTAAAAAAACTAAATCATTTATGATCGACCATATACAACCACTCCGACTATGACTATATCTTCAACTCTCAATATTTTTCTCCTTGACTTTTCTTTTCATCTATCTTGTCACATTTTGAAAACATTCCTAACAACATTTTGGTTTTAAATGCCATAGACTTAAAAACCTGCCAGTAAACCATAGACATAAAATTCCATAAAACCAATATTACAACATCCCCTCTGAATTTTATGTTTATTGCAATTAGAATAACATCTCCTAAATAACTCCTATCAACTCATTTTAAAAACCCAACTCAATTAAACCACTACTTCACGTTGCCAGCTATGCAAAGGAGCACCTATAAAATTCTACACCAACATCCCCTCTGAATTTTACACTCTGACCATCACTAAACACACTTCACTTATAAAACTCCTAACTTATCTACTTCGACTCTATATAAAATTATTAAAAAACTCCTAACTTATCTTCTTCGACTCTATATAAAATTATTCAACGCTATCTTCAACACCAACTCCTCGAACTTCAACATCTTCACCACTAACTTCAACTTCAACGTCTTCAATCCTGCGATCAGAAACCTCAGCATCTTCATCACTAACTTCCGCATTTTCTTCACTGCGAAAATCATCACCAACAACTCCTTTGCATCGCTTTCAAATTTCAACCACTATATCATCTCTGACTTCCCCTCTGAAAATATTATTTTCTTTTGTTTCCAAGCGACATATTGTCTTTCTTAACAACTTTGAATCTTCAAATCATTTTCAACAAATTTTATCTTGTAATCCAAAGAATTTTTGGACTATTCTTTCCCACGATCTTCTTACAACATCTGGTTAAATTTGCCCGGGGGCAGCCCATAACCTGTTAACAATATCGTCTTGGAAGCGTCCTGGGCCATAACCTGTTAAAAATATCGAATAGTTCTCTTACCAAGATGTTGTAAGTGTGGGTTCCTTTATTCCAATAAATTACTTCATTCTGTAGTTTCACTGCGTTTTATTTCATTCCCAAAACCCTTTACAAAATTCTAAATTACATTCTATACATGTTTGATAAAATTGGTAAACTGCTCTAAAAAAACTAAATCGTTTATGATCGACCATATACAACCACTCCGACTATGACTATATCTTCAACTCTCAATATTTTTCTCCTTGACTTTTCTTTTCATCTATCTTGTCACATTTTGAAAACATTCCTAACAACATTTTGGTTTTAAATGCCATAGACTTAAAAACCTGCCAGTAAACCATAGACATAAAATTCCATAAAACCAATATTACAACAGTAATTACTCCTCTGACTAAGGAAAAAAAGAGGACATGGCATAAACATTCTATACGAACAGTAGTTATAGGAATATGATGCATTTCGACGGCATAGTTACTGATATATCGGTATCTCTTTTTAACTTGTGAGAGTAATCATATGTAAAAAAGGACAACATTAGTTTTATCATTGCCAAAAATGGCAACATAACTTTGGTGATGTCACAAAATACGTAACTGCGGCCGGCCGCCATGTTTTGTCACAGCCAACAACAAGTACATCAGTTGTCATCGCGACTTGCTTGTTTCAGTGTTTTTAAGAAAATTTGGTGATAATAGGTGAAAATTGTGCTTGTTTATAGTGTAAGAACTTGCATAATACTGCATTTATCATGGGTAGGTGCAGTGTGTTAGGCTGCCGCATGAAAAGCAACAAAAACATCCCAATAAAACGTTGCACAGGTAAGTAACCGAATTCATTCAAAATATCTTGTTTTTTTCTATTATTTTGAAAGATTTTGCTATTTTTGGGAAAGTTTATAAAGATACACTTGGTTTTTATGTAATTATTTACTGTTTTACTGTTGATATTATGTGATTTTTAAGCAAATCATTTGTTAGTAAACAGAGAGTTAGAGTTACGGTTCGGAATTTTCAATTTATCGATAAAACATATCGACAGGTGAATATTATTTAACTTGATTTCTTTTTATGATTTTAGATTGCCAACATGTAAAGAAAGAAAAGAACAGTGGCTGTATATACTTGGGATTGAAAATTTGAATACTACAACCAAGCATATTTTTATTTGTTCCCTGCATTTTGAAGATAAATGTTTTAACCGAACTTTAAATATAACAAGACTGCGCGATGATGCTTTGCCTTCAAGTGAATTATTGGTAAGTTTTGAAAATAGACAAGTTTATTGTGTTTACCTACTTACTGACAAGTAACCAATCCAAACCAGTTGATGGAGAGAGAGGAGGGACGAGAAGCATGTCAGCAACAGCAGTTCTATATTGCTGAAATACTGGTATAAAGTTTCAGGTTTAAATACACATCAGTCAGAATAAATAGATAACTTTTTTTTCTGAAAATTATAAAACATCCTTAAAATTCTCGTACAGACTAAATCAAAACTTAATATAAGTTATATGATTTTAATTATCCACCTCCTCACACAGATTAAGACACATATACCTGCACTATTTTTACTCCTGATATAGTCATAGCAAAAGGAGATGGATAATGATTAATTTTTGAAAATGATACATACATATATCAGGTATAAAATGTTGTGTCTATGTTAAAATGCAAGCTAAACAAATGTGAGCGTGAGTTACTGATTAAATTCGCAATGTAAATATTATTAAACATTTATGGTTATTCTTTGTATAGTTACCAGCACAATTTGACGAGTGTGAGGAACAACGATCTGTTCCTCGCAGGGTGTTGGAAGAGAAACCTGTTTGCAGCACTTCTAACAATGCAGATGTAAGTGTAATATTTCATAATAATTATGTTCCTTATGGTAATTACCATGCTATCATGACTTTTAAATACAAACTCACTCAATATAAAAAATTGTTGTTATTTCTTTACAGTTACCAGCCCAATTTTATGAATGTGAGGCACAACATTTTTTTCTCACAAAGCACTGGAAGAGGACCCTGTCTGCAGCACTTCTAGCTATGCAGATGTAAGTGTTCTATTCTATAATATGTTACTGTATGTACTGTGGGCAGCGTAACTGGTAATTTCAAATTAATTTACGGCAAAAACTTAACGAAGTTGCAGAAAACTAGAAGTTAATGCGTTTTTTTTTGTTTCAGGATAAAGCGCTTGAAATTATTCAAAAATTAAAATCAAAATGTGAATATCGGAAAAAAAAAATTAAAACATTAAATGAAAAAGTGAGAAGACAGAGTAAGAAAATCCAGACTATAATCTACATCTGTGCCAAATTTCATAAAAATCCGTTCAGCCGTGATTGAGTAACAAACATCCATCCATACAAACAAACTTTCGCACTTATAATAATATCAATAAGTAAGGATTGTGTGGTTTGTATTTTTTTTTGTTTTTTGTTTGTTCAACATGCTCATGTTTTATTAATGTGTATATTTGTATAAAATTTGCGCAACGTGCTCTTATTTGATTATTGTGTATACATATTTGTATTTTAGAACTTAAGTATGACTGGGATAAACGGCTTTTATAGTTTTCAATAAATCTGTGTAAAATGATAACTTTTGTTTTATTATGAATGATCGAGCCATGTAGTAGTACTTAAATAAAAAAAAATAATGTTAAGTTATATTATTAGTTAATAAAAATAAGTATAGTCTGACAAACGATGAAAACAAACCGTATTTTGTATTTATTTATTCTTTTCATTGGTAATTATAGACCTTAGGTACAGGTACTGCAGTCTGTAATGTTCAGTAATAGTGATACTCTAATAAGGCTCCTACACATATGCCCTGGCACAAGTCGCAGAAACTAGAAGTCCGCACGAAACTCAATCTTAATTCCAAGCGCTAAGTAACCCTGAGCCGCGCGCGGCATCCTCCCCAGCCGGCGGCACTGTGTGTAGGAGGTTTTTTACTCACACCCACTATGTTGAGCGTGGTCGCCACAGTTGTTCTGGCCGCAATTTCGGTCGCATACTACGCTCACAGGAAAAAGCGAGCAATGAACACAGCGATCACAAGGCTACAGTTTTTTATTCGTGATCGCCGCGGTGGCAACTGGGAATAAATGGGATAGACATACCACACCATAGTAAAATTTGTTTTATTATGAACATACCTGTACAAGTACAGAATACAGATAGTTAATTTAATTGCAGTAGCATCTATTCAGTATCCACGTGCCCTGCCTGCCATGTAAAGTGACACTCTTCGAGCGTGTGCGTTTTTATAGCTCTCATTACCACGTAAATAAAACTGAAGAAAGCTAAAAAAAACGTGTGCATCTGGATTGGGGGCCTATTTTTTTAATCCTTACGAAACGAAATAAGACTTATAGGGAAATTAGTTAAAAATAGTAAAAACTTAAAGCAAAGGGCCATGAATTTCTTAAACGTTAAACTCATTTTCGACAATTTTGAATTCTGTAAGCACCGTGCAATGGGGCGTGCAAGTGAAAGCTAATCGCAGATGGCGCCACCACCGTAATAACCTTTGTCACTGTCAGTGTTAGTTAGATTGTGAGATATTATATAGTTATCTGTATCATCTATGGTTATCTGTGGTAATATTTTTCATTTTCATTTCATTGATTTCAATTGATTTCTGTACAATTTTGCGATTAAAGAACATAATACATGTTCTTTAATCGAAAAATTCTCAATAACTGTCTCTAATTTAGGAATTCATTACTGTTCCATAGAGAAACTGCTTTGATTTTGGTAAGTGTGCTGCTAGCAAGGATCTTCTACCTACTAACTGGATTGCTTACGAATGACTCAAAGAATACAGAAAGTCTTTCTTAGCTGTTAAACAATAGAGTATAAACTTGCACGTATAAAACTGAAGGAACTATTCGTTCCGAGCGAGACAGTGCCGTGTGTGGACTGTGTTCCTTTCTTCTGTGTGTCAGATTAAAAATATTTATTTCAATGGTAATTTTTTCGACCTGTCTGTTGTAGTAATAACACCTAGTTTTAAACTTCTTTGGAATTCTATCTTTAAAATGAATTGCCATTATTACTGTATGCATATTAATGAAAATTAAAGTTATTTTACCATGCAAACACAAGATGTTTAAACCAAAAAAAAATGGAATTTGCAAGAATTAGTAGTGATATATTATACTATACCTGGCAATTACTACGTTGCCGACTGACGTTTACTTGACATCTGTATGTTTGTAAATTTGAATTATATTTAATTTTGTGAGTTTTCGTAATATTAAAGTGCAAGTTATTGTAACCATGGTAAGAACGTGTTTTGTGGTTAATTGCAAGAGTGAAAAGTGTACCCCGGGTCTGGAATTTCCCTTTTTAAGTAAGTTTTGTGACTTTGTTTACAAATTGCATTTAGGGTGACTATGTTTTCAATGTAAAAGTGGATGTTCTTCTCTTTATTCTTCTTATTTATTATTTTTCTTTCTTCTCATTATATATTATTTTTTGTTATTTTAAGCTTTCCTAAAAATTATGATCTTCGAGTCCGGTGGCTCAGTGTTCTACACAGAAAAGGGTCAGAAACGGTTCCAAAATTTGTAGCCGCCATTTCAAGCCCGAAGTAATATTGCATTTCGAAACAAGATCAACTACTATCATTACTTTAGGGAAAATGGACGGAATTGCATCAGCAATTCCGTCCATTTTCCCTAAAGTAAGTTATCAATCTTTACAAATGACATGAAGATCACCGTTTCGAAAAATGTAGAATATGAGCATAGCAAGATGAATTTTCATTTTGAAGATATCTTAACCATAAATACTACAATTTTGTTCTCATCAATCTATTATTATTTTAGATTCCTGTCATCGAAACAAATAAATGTTTCAAGTACTATAATATTAAAACCCACTAAAGAAAAGAATATACAACCTGTACTGGGCACATTCAAAGATCTGGTAAGTGAAAGTTATGAAAGGAGTCAAATTAATGAGCATAAAAGTCGACATTTTAGTTGTTTTATTTACTTTTGCTTAGCAAATTGATGGCAAAAATATTTTATATCATTTTGGCCAAAAACTCAGCTACGCAAACTTGCTTACAAGTGTAGTTTATTATATTAATAATTACTTATAACTTAATTACTTAACTTTTATCCACTGCAGTTAGTTAATGTCGACAAATAATAATCTATACTAATATTATAAAGAGGTAAAATTTTTAAGTTTGTATGTATGGGGTAATCTCTGAAACTACCGAACCGATTTTGAAAATTCTTTCGCTTACATGTAGCTGCATTATCCCTGAGTGCTATAGGCTATAAATTATCTTTATATCATGCATATTAGCCGAGCTAATATAATCTTTGTCAAGCAAGTCGGGGACGGGATCCCGTGGAATATTTTCGACTTCTACGCGGACGAAGTTGCGGGCAGAAGTTAGTAATTCATAATTTAAAGATTATTTCCATACTTTTAACTAATAATAGTGTAATACATTTTTAGGGTTGTGTGTCAAGCCAATCTTGTAAAAAACCTGCAGCTGCAACATATGAGGAACTAGAAAATATAGAACCAACCTAATAATAATAACCTTATAATTATCATTCGATCTGCCTCCTTTATGTTTAGTATTATGTATGTTAATAATATTGATTTCTAACCTTAAATAGCACATGTGGTGTTAGCCTGTAATTAATTTTTACACTTATAAATGTAATATGACTGTTTCATACAAATGTATAGTGTAAACAATTGTAGGTTAACCTAAATAAATATATACCGAAATAAATTATATCTCTTCTGTTATTCTTTCTATTTATAATCATCGTCTTTCATGAAGGGTTTTAGTAGTTTTAATTATATATAAACATTGCATCATTTTATTTTAGTCTACTGGCTCTAACCGTACAAGTGTCGAATAAACATAGATTACCAATTAATGTACGTTTGTTTGGACGTCTATACCACTGCCTATCAAGGCCAAGCCTTCGAAGAATTGCCAGCTGGTGATTCTGTTATTAATTCTGTATCTGCAATAATTGTATTTGTATCACGGGTCTTAACCACTTTGAAAGTTTATAATTCAACGCAATAAAGTTTGCAAAACCAATTTTGCATTTAGCCCGCATAAGGAAGGGTTTATTATAGAAATTAGCGCGCTCAATATAAGTTCCTCAGATATATATATTGAGAACTAGCTGTTCGCCCACGTAGAATTCTGTTATATCGCGCTACCGAGCAACTGTTCAAAAATCTGAGATAGAAAGAACCCTATATAGTTCCCAGGGTTTTAAACTATCTCCATGCCAAATTTTTTCGAAAGCGGCTCTGTGATTTAACCGTGAAAGCGTAACAGACCGATACAGACCTTTGTATTTATAATTGAATTTATTTCTTTCTTTCTATTTAATACGTTGTTAAGAAAAAAACTGGCCAAGTACGAGTCGGACTCGCACATGAAGGGTATTTTTATAGGTAGGTAATGAATGGTACGGAACCATTACCTATAAAAAGCACCAAAAAATCACAACTGTTGTATGGGAGTCTCCCTTAAATATTTATTTTAATTAATTTTTAGTATTTTTTGTTATAGCGGTAACAGAAATACATCATTTGTAAGGTTAATAATAAGTGTCTAAAAAAACCTGCAAATATTGCATCAAATAAAATTGTCCTTACGTTTATCGCGAATTGATATCCACACTACTAGAAAGAGATAGCTAGGTCCTTCGAGGGTATACTCTTCGGAACGGATTTGAGCTTCGCGTCCGCATTCCAGTTTAGGTACAAGTTCCTTGGCTGCTAGCGCCACTATGACAGTTGCACGCCCCATTCAACTATCGATGTTATAATGCGCGCAGCTCTACGGTAAGCCGCCATCTTTGTGCCAGACTCACAATAGGTATGCACGCTTTTTTCGTAGGTATTTCATGTCTATTCTTTTTTCCTTAAGCGCGTTATACACGGTCCATCTTGCTGTACGTCCCGCCAAGGCCATGCACGATGCACGATGCAAAACTACCATGAATAGGCTTGACGTACGTCGATAATTATTATTAATTGTTTGCTGGACTTGCACGACCAATTTTTCATCCAGCGAGCACCCCCACCACCGCGAACGTCGTGCAGATAGACAGTGAATAATGCGGACGTACGTCAGAGCAATCCTGCATCGTGCATGCTTGATCGTGTATAAACTTGCTGTACAGCAGATTACACAGATATATCATAAAGCTTATATGAGTCGCACGTCAAAATGGATCGCGAAACACTAGCAAGATTTATCGAACGATATAAGTCCCACGAATGTCTGTGGAATGTCTCTAGTGCAGACTACATGCACAAAAAAAAAAAAAGAATGAATGCATTATTAGATTTGGTGACCATTTTGGCAGAAGCTGCAACTATTGACACCGTGCGTAAAAAAATAGACATTATTAGAAACGGTTATTTGAGAAAGAAAGTTAATGCCAGCTCGTCCACAGGGACGTCCGCAAATTGGCCTTGAGCGGACGTACAGCGCGGATGGACCATGCTAGATATGCACACGATAGTGTGTATGCTACAGGGGGGGGACACTGCCGTACTTGACGTAGGCGTCCAATTTTTCACAAAGATACTAGCACCATCTCTTACGAAATCCGCGTTAACTTGAGAGATTTAGTACGAATAAATGACATAGATGGTGCTTACGCCAATTATCGCCAGTACGCCTTGTTGTTAATGAAAATTTAGTCAAAAATAATAAATATATATTCTAAACCAGAATAAATATTTCTTATTTTATTTATTATAACAGCATTTTGTAATTGCAATTTTTTTTAGTTCGGCAAAATATTACTATACTGATATACTCTCTATGGGTTACAAACATCTATATCATTATACTCTTTGGATGAATCATCTATGCTCTTTGGTTACAAAATGGTCACTACTTTCGGCGTTTGCGCGTGTTTGTAGATCTCTTCCATTTTGTGTAATTTTTGTGGTGTTTCAGTTTTATTAAAGCTCCAGAAAGTGCGTTTGAGTTGAGTGCTAGTCCTCCTCAAATACAAAATGTTTATAAAACTGATTTTTATATGGCCTGCATTCCAAATTACCCGCCTACCTATAAAAACCTACCTGTATATGAAATGAAATGAAATGAAATGAAATGAAATGAAATGAAATGAAATATTTATTTTTGTAAATAACACTTTTACACGTCATGTTTTTTTGCGTGTTAAGTTTAGCTAGATGAGGCCGGTATTTCCTAACTGACTACTCTGAGAAGAAACACCGAAACAAACTCAGAGGTCATAGTCTCTTTTAAAGTCCAGACAATTTGTATTTGTATATGAGAAGCATGTAGGTTAATGTCTGTGGTATTTTTTTTGAGGAAATAACCACGCAAATTTGAGCGGACCTGTCCAGACAGTGCAAGCATTTGTCAGTTATCATGTAGCTCAACTTATAATTTAAGGAGCTCAACAATTTGACAAAAAAAAAAAAAAAACCAAAGGAGATTCGCGTAGGCCACACAAGTACTCAAACTGCTTGACATCATTAAATAAATTAAAGTGAAAGTAATAACAACGAAAAAAGAATAACCTACATTGTCCTCACATTAACAATAATGAAATAATTATATAAAAAAAAAAAAACCAAATAAATAGGTATATACAATACTTAACTAAACAAATATTTTAATCAATAAAAAATAAATCAACTATCAAAAATTAGAAAATAAAAAGGGCTCACGTATATCACTGGAGCATCTCATTCCCAAGCCTTCTTGTCCTCAATATAATCTTTAACACTGTAAAAAGCTTTCTGACATAGCTTACGTTTAATAAACAATTTGAATTTATGAATACTTAGTTCTTGAATATGGCTAGGAATTTTATTATAAAAACGTATACATTGGCATCTAAACGAACCACCTATTTTTTTCAACCTTGTTTTAGGAATGACATATTTGTCTTTGTTCCTTGTATTTACACTATGAATATCACTGTATTTTTTAAACAGATTAATATTTTTGTGTGCATACAAGAGATTCTCATAAATATACTGAGATGGCACAGTCATAATATTAATCTCTTTAAATTTGTCTCTTAAGGAGTGCTTAGGACTTAATTTATAAATTGCACGAATGGCCCTTTTTTGTAATACAAATATTGTGTGAATGTCGGCAGCATTTCCCCAAAGTAAAATGCCGTATGACATCACACTGTGAAAGTAACTAAAGTAGACTAAACGTGCTGTTTCCATATCAGTTAATCCACGTATTTTTCTAACGGCATATGCTGCAGAACTTAACTTTTTTGACAATTTATCTATATGGGGGCCCCACTGAAGCTTCGCATCCAAAGTTATGCCCAAGAATACTGTGGTATCTTCGGGTTTCAATATTTCGCCCTTTATTGATACACTAGTATTCACTTGTCTAACATGAGGTAACGTAAATTTTAGGCATTTGGTTTTTTTCTCATTAAGAAGAAGATTATTGACATTAAACCAGCTAACTACAGTCGCAAGGGCTCTGTTTACTTCTTCAGTAACCTGCTGTTGACGTTTAATTTTAAATAAAAGAGAAGTATCGTCAGCGAATAACACTATGTCATGATTTTTGATCAGGTACGGCAAATCATTTATATAAATAAGAAACAAAAAGGGACCTAAAATTGAGCCTTGGGGGACCCCCATCTTGACCACAGATCCCGGCGATCTTTTGCCGTTCACATCGACTCTCTGAATCCTTTCACTCAAGTATGAGGTTAAAAGATTCAGAGAGGAGTCCCGGAATCCGTAGTGGTGCAGTTTCCTGATTAATGTCTCATGGGGAACACAGTCAAACGCCTTAGACAAATCGCAAAAAATGCCCAACGCATCGCACTTATCTTCCCATGCATTATAAATGTGTCCTAAAAGTTCAACACCGGCATCAGTTGTTGAACGACCCTTTGTAAAACCAAATTGTTTATTATGTAGCAATTTGTGTTTATTAAAATATCTTTGCATCTGCATTAAAATAATTTTCTCAAAAATTTTACTGAAAGTGGGCAGTACAGAAATAGGTCTATAATTAGTAGGGTCAGATGTACTACCCGATTTAAATAGTGGGATTATTTTACTATATTTCATTAGATCAGGAAACTCACCGCAATCAATACAATTATTAAATATAACAGCTAATGTAGGAGCAATAATGTGTATAATTGACTTAGTAACTTCAACAGAATTACCCCACAGGTCTGCAGTCTTTTTAATATTCAAAGAATTAAAAGTTTTGATGATGTCATTAGAAGTAACATGTTGGAATTTAAACTCTGAACTACAAACTGGCACATTTTTTTTAAGTAATGTTTCTGCAGCAATGGGAGATGATTTTAGCGACTTGGTTGTCGATACGGGAATGTCAGTGAAAAAGTTTTCGAATTCTGTGGCGACTTGCGAATCTAATGTTATTATATTATCATCAATAGTGAGGGTGTAATCAATATTTCGGTTGCAAGACCTTCCCGTTTCGCTTTTTATAATATCCCAAGTCGTTTTAATTACATTACTACTATTTTTAATTTTAGAACTCAAGTAGCGAGACTTGGCAATATAACAGACTTTTTTAAATAATTTAGAATAGTTCTTAACATATAAATTAAATTCTACCGAGTTAGTGTAAGTCTGCTCCTCATAGAGTTCATAAAGCCGATTTCTACTTTTATAAATACCAGTGGTGGCCCAGTCACTGAAAGAAGTGTTACTATTTACTGAAGCAATTTTGGGAATAAATGTGTTATCGAATTGTTGGCAATATATTTTGAAAAAATCATTATAATGTTTATTAGGGTCCTCATTAGTTAACAAACAGGGCATTTTATTTAAGAGTTTAGTTTTGAATGCTTCCAGGCGATATTTAGTTTTTGGATTTACAGTGATATTCTTTTTTAACATTTTATTGACTTTTTTTGGTAAAGTAATTAATTGCCCACAATGATCAGAGTCTATTAAATTAATTATTTTTTTGTGAGTCGGTACAACATCCGTAAAAATATTATCTAAGCAAGTGGCACTAGTAGGAGTTATTCTAGTGGGCTCCATAAATAGGTTTACAAGATTGTATGATTGGAATAAACTAATAATGTTAGTGCTCAAACCAGAATTTTCTAATAAATTAACATTAAAATCACCACAAACAATGACATATTTACTCGAGTTACAGATTTTATGCAAAACTTCATCCATTACTTTTTCAAAGCAATCGTACAATCCTGAAGGTGGTCTGTACACACTTAATATAATAAACTGCTCCAATTCAATACAGGCTATTTCAATAGATCGTTCAACAGAGAGGCTCACAATATCCATTCGGTTCTTGAATTTAAGATTATTACTTATTAATATTAAAGAGCCACCATGTATAGCATTCACTCTGCTGAAAGAACTACCAACCTGGTAATTATTATAATTGAAAATAAATTGATGGCTTTGAAGCCAATGTTCAGTTAGGCAAAGAATATCAATATTGTTAAAATTAAGAAAAAACTCTACTTCTAAATCTTTGTTTAAAAATCCTTGAATATTTTGATGTACCAGGTTAATAGTATTTATTGATTTTAAAACTATATTTGTGTCCTCTTTGCAGTTTAAAAGTTCATTACTGCTAGAGATTCCCTCTGTTGTCAAAATTTCTAATTTAAATTCTCAGTAGTAAAATTGTTTGCAACCAAGCAATTGGTTGAGTTATGTAAACTGTCAATGCAATAATTAATTTCAGTATTATTAGATACCCTAGATAATACTGAATATTCACTTAACCTAGGATCAGTAAAATTATCAATAAATGAGTGTATATTGTACGCTAACAAAGTAGCCAATAAATGTCGACTTTTTTTGGGAAGATACATATATTCCCGAATCAAAACAAAATCTCTAACAAAATTGTTAGTATCAAAATACAATAAATGGTCACTATGACGGCATACTAACATATGCATCAAATTATTAAGTCTATAAATATATTCATTTTCTATACATGTCAAATTATTAGAATAAGGCAATGCACATAAAATTAATTTGCCTAATTTTAATTTAAGGAGGGTGCCAATACCATTAACAATGTCCTGTTTTGTCACATTAAGGCTGTTTCCAAATAAAAGAATAACTGTAGTCTGCTCATTCAATTTTGATTGTGTAATTTTATGAATAAGCTCAGTGAAATGCAGGTTATGGTAACAATGACTTACTATAGTATGATCACAATAATTATTTAATAGTGAGCCAAAACCTGTGCCTAATCTATCTGAATAAACTAAAATGTTACTTTGAGCTGGGCTTGTGGTTTCCAAAGTATGAGGTAAAATGTGTGAGGATGCAGGAATAATCTGTGGTAACATGATGGCCGGGTGATTTGAAGCACAACTACAGGTGAGGTCGTTAGTCAATGACTCATACCTCTCTGCATTGTGCTTAACCAAGTCCACCAGGTCACAGGCCTCCTGCATGCGCTCATTTAACATTTTTTGGCTAGACTCATACTTACAAAAAATATCCCTTAGTGTATTTTCCCTACTCAATAATTCCTTCTGAAGGTTATTTATGTCAATATCATACATTTTTCTTTGACTATCCAGCATGCAACTACATTCCTTTAATTGGTTGTTTAGGATAACACGCTGCTTTCTAAGTTCAATGTTATATTTATACACACTTCTTGATTTTAAAAGTTTCTTGTACTTTTTAATGTTTCTATTAATTTTAATATACTTCCTTATTTTGTTGTGACTACCTAAAACAGGACAGTTTGTTAATGTATCGTCCCCAGTTAAGTCTATGGTACAGGTGGGCTTCTTACATTCTAGTCCGGATCCACTACCCACCAGCTCGTCGAAAAGGCTGTTTGTGTTGGCCAATTGTTCACTGGCTCTCAAGGTTTCTATATTAGATATTGTGCTATGAGCCTTGTATAATTCCGCTTCAAGTCCTGATATACGTTTCAGTGCCTGATCATGTGTGTCACTGCATTCTTGAAATTCAGACATTAGATTGCGGAGATGGTGATGCTGGTCCAGTATGTCCATGTGCTGGGTGTGAAGTTCCACGAGCTGTCTCTTCAGTTCTGTGTTTTTGTTGACTAACTTCCTGACTTCCACCTCGCTTTCTTCTCTTTCTTGCAGCAGGTCATTGCGGGTCTTCTTTGAGACCTCAAGCTCCTTCAGTGCAGCATTCAGTTTGATATTCATGTCACGTACAGTAGCTCCGCGGGTCATCATATTGAAAAAGTTGACCAAACCGCTCCTGGAATGTGACAAGAATCAACTGAGTATTTTGGGGATATACTAAGGAAGTTTAGTACAGTAGATGATAGAAGGAAAACAACTAAGGATTGAAATTAAATGAAAAACCAAAAGAATAACAGACAATTTTTTTTTTTTAAAGTAGGTACAATGAATAAGAAAGTAGGTAGCAGAAAAAAGAGAAAATTATACTACTATTAACTTCTTATTTATGTTTATTACATGTATACTATATAACTAACACATTACTTATTGGTTTTCTAAGAAAGTCATTTGCTTAGACAAAGTTATTGGTCTAGCTTAAATGATAAATAGTATGTAATGTTATACATGGGTTTCTTGCTTTTACAATAGACAAAGTTACTGGTTTAAATGAAGTTAATAGATGATTAATGAGAATATAATAGTGAGAATGTAACAGTAATAATGTATAGTAAATATGCAGTGTAACTTTTGTCTGGGGCGGATGTTTTCGTCATCGATTTTGCTTCCACAGTTTGTCAAGCAAAAGGAGACATAAACGGTGCCAATGTGTGCTGGACGTAGCTCAGATATCTGAGCAGTATTTAAAGGTGTTGAGAAGTGTATATAGGTAATAATAATATGAAAAAATATACTCCCCGGGTTTGGTGATTTCAAATCCAAACTGACAGCCGGTCCACGTACAAAAGTTATTGTTTTATGGATTTTTGAAGTTTTTTCAACAAAAACACGGCAATAACACTGACTGAGTCACTTTATACATTTAATCTAAGATAAATAACACATCTAAAACTAGTTACTACACAATTAAAGAATATTTATTAAAAATTTAACTAAGAGATCGTTTTCTCACGACCTGTCACCAGTGTTGCCAGCATTAAAAAAAAAAAAAAAAAAAAAAAAAAAATATATATAATAAGGATATAGATATATACCTATGTACGCACCAATAGTTTTTGGGATTAGTTCAGCGGATATAGTATCAGATGGCGACACCATCTAATATAGGTGTCAAAAATTCTCGAGAGAGGGTTCTCTATTCCATCTATATTACTATACTCTTTGGTATGCTACGTCCAGCGCCGCGGCCTTGAGCGGACGTACAGCGCGGATGGATCGTGTATAACGCGCTTAAGTCTGAGAATTACTCGTATCGTTCATCCCTAAAAACAAGATGGTCTATCATCACAGAAACCAGAGTACTTTCATATATATAGAAATACACAGAGTACATTTTTATATGTAGAAATATCTAATTATCTATCATTCTACGGTTCCTACACGTGATATTGGCAAAATTGTGGTACCTCCTCAGGGGTGGTCGACTCTTACTGTCGAATCAGGAACATACCTATTGGGGCCAATTTTATGTTGCCAGATATATATTAAATACTTTTTTATGTTTAGTGGCAACATCCAAATAAGTAAAGTACACATAATATATATGTCTATGATTTGAAGTGAAGTTCTAGTGAAGTTATCCAGTGCTACGGTGCTCCCATGCCCATCAATAATTATTTAAAATCTATCAAAAATTAAGACTTGGCTTAAAGGTCTTGTTACCAGGCCATAAAATTCCAAAAAAAAATAAAACGTACAACTTAAGTGTTGCTATAATTTCAACGTTTACCTCAATCCTAGGTAAAACTATAGTTTAACTCTATAGGTATAAGAATAGTTATAGGGGCACCTTTCAAGTAATATATTTTTTTGAAATGACATAATAATTTAAAAACTCATAACTCCCATTGTATAGGTATTAAACATAAAATACATTGTTTTGTATTGATTTGAAGTAAATTATGGAAAGATTTTGAGGAAGGTTAAAACCTGACATAGCAACACAGCATAAATAAATTAAAATAAAATGTCTTCCTGTTTGGCTTGTGCTTGCTTACTTCAGTTATTTTAATTTGTTTTTCATTGTGTTTCGGTACTTTCTGGTTAACAATGAAATACCACAAAAGGAAGTGCTTCATGTGTGGCAGTTCAAGTGCGAATCCAGAGATAACTCTCCATCGGTTTCCTAAACCGGGAAGAAACAACTATCTCCGGTACTTAGCTTCATAAATTTGGCAATCTATAGCCCTTACATAATTGTTTATCTACAATTTTACACACTAAACTCAGATTTTTCATTTACTATATCAAAATAACCTGTGACCGACCTTTTTCATCAGTCAGTTTAGTTTCTTACAGCTGCGAACTATGGGCGAAATTCTGTTTCCCTGATGGACAGTGGTCTTCGCCTGATTTACAAATGAAGCTGTATAATGAGCATCGAATGCTGTGCCATACACATTTCAAGGAATCTTCCTATGTGGACTTCACTACCAAAAAACTACGTAGGCATGCTGCTCCTGAAGAAAACTTTGTACAGGTTAGAACTTTATTGTTAAGGTTTCTGTATCCAAAGTGTAAATTGAAATGTTAATTTTTGTTAGAATATCATGTTCCACCAGCTAAAATTATAGATACAAAGCATCATTAGTACAGAAGTAAAGGAAAATTGATTAATTTAAATAACTGTATACTTCCTAGGAAGTTAAAGAACCCTCTGTGTACAAGTCAAAACGGTTTCGTCCGTCCGTCCGTCCGTCCGTCCGTCCGTATGTCACAGCTATTTTATTCCGAAACTATTAGGACTATACATGTGAAACTTAGTAGGTAGACGTATTCTGTAAACCAATTTCCGATTTGTCCCCTCCCATCTAACTTCTATAATAATGGAGTGAATAATCTAAAAAAAATATGTGTCTGTAGATCTTAATGTAAACTTTCAACCAAAATTGGTTTGAACGAAATCAGTTCAGCAGTTTTTGAGATGCAGTATATTTTCTAAAACCGCAAATATAAGTTTGTAATTCATACAAACACTATGAAAAACAAAGTTATTTGGCGTAGTTGTAAAAAATGTAAATAAGCTAGTTTTAAGAAATTTGTAAGGTTTTTTTTTTCGTAAAATAAATATACATATTATATTATAATAGTTACTACGGAACCCTTAATGGGCGAGTCTGACTCGCATTTGGCCAATTTTTTATTTTTATAATGTGGCAAATGGTGTTAATAAATTGAAGAAGGATAAATTAATAATAGTTCATTTGATTCAGAGAATATTCCAATACTTAATTCAAGTTGTTACTGTTTTAACAAATAATTATTTTCAGATAACACAAACTCTTCATTCACAAACTCAACATTCCAATGAACCTGTTGTGGGTCTTGCATGTCATTGGGCACTGTCAGATGTCACAAACCAGGCACAATCAACAAGAAAAAGTAATGAAGGAGACTATGATAAGGTAAATTAATATTTTAATAGGGTTCCATACTGAAAGGGTGTCAATGGAATTATTAGGGTTCTGTAGCCAAATGGCAAAAAACGGAACCCTTATAGTTTCGATATGTCTGTCCGTCTGTCTGTCTGTCTGTCCGTCCGTCCGTATGTCACATCCATTTTATTCCGAAACTATTAAGACCGTAAATGTGAAACTTAGTAGGTAGATGTATTCTGTGAACCGCTTTCCGATTTTAAGAAAAAAATTAAAAAATATTTAAAATAAAGGGGGTCCCCCATACATGGAACTAGAACTGAAAATATATTTTTTATGAAACCTATACCTATGTGTGTGGTATCTATAGACAGGTCTTTAAAAATGACACTGAGGTTTCTAAAACCACTTTTTCATGAAGTCAATCGTTTAAAAGATATAAGCTTCCAAAGTGGTAAAATGTGTGTCCCCTCTCTCTAACTTCTATAATAATGGAGTGAAAAATCTAAAAAAATGTATGTCTGTAGATCTTAATTTCAACTTTCAACCAAAATTGGTTTGAACGAAATCGGGTCAGCAGTTTTTGAGATACAGCATATTTTCTAAAACCGCAAATATAACTTTGTAATTCATACAAACACTATGAAAAACAAAGTTATTTAGTGTCGTTGTAAAAATGTAAATAAGCTAGTGTTAAGAATTTTTTAAGGTTTTTTTGTATTCGTCATATAGATATACATATTATATTATATTATTATATTTACAACGGAACCCTTCATGGGCGAGTCTGACTCGCACTTGGCCAATTTTTACTAAGCCTATTATGTTGGTTCATCTGTCACACAAGGCTTTATCGCATTAATGGTAAGAGATAGCCAGTTGAAATTTTAATTATTTTTTCAGATAACACAAACTCTTCCAAAACATCCCATTGAACCTGTGGCAGGTCCCTCACATCAATTGCCACTGTCAGATGTCATAAACCAAGTAGGCAGAAATAACCCACAGGTATTTATTTTCATTTTAGAACAGTTATATTAAATCAGTCAAGTGGTAAGGCCATAGGTGTCAATTATGTTATTTGGAATAATAATAAATCTTATTTATTAATTTAAGGTGGTGACAACTCCTTTACACTTATCACCATTGTCTCTGCCAAAAAAGACACAAATAGAAAAAGGAATACAAGCAAAGCAATCTGCATCTACGCAACACATGATACAGACTGAACCAGGACAAGCAAAAACTGAAAAAGAAAAGCGATTGCAAAGTAAATGCAGAAGACTGGTAAAACATATTTGTTGCCTTAAGAAAAGAGTGAAAACCCTCAAAAATCGTGATGTTTTAAAAATTTTAGAAAAGGATGATGGTGTTATGAAATTGATTAAAACTAAAATTCCATCCTCATTTGCATTGCTACTTCAGAGCCAAATTAAAAACTTTAAAAGGAATTCAAAGGGCCGGAGGTGGACACCTGAAGCGAAGATTACAGCACTTAGACTATATAAGAGATCACCCACATGCTACCGCTTGCTCAGGAGATTATTTTGTTTACCTACACCATCTACATTAAAGGCATTGTTAAATAAATTAGACATGGGTGTTGGGATGAACAAACAAGTTTTTAGTGTATTGGGAAACTATACAAAAACACTGATTAGCTCAGAAAACCAATTTATAATTATGTTTGATGAAATGTCTATTAGGAAAAACCTATATTATAATAAAAAGTTGGACATAATTGAAGGTTTTCAAGACCATGGGCCACAAGGACGCACACCTGAAGTAGCATCTTATGCTCTAGTATTCATGGTTGCTGGTATACGGAAAAAAGTAAAGCAACCTATTGCCTACTACTTTTCTGGAGCGTCTGTCACAGCAGATAGGCTTGCAGTTCTTATAAAAGAGGTAATGTAATGATTGTCATTCTCTTTATTCTCATGGGCTTAGCACGCACTACGATTAATTAATGCGTCTAGATTTGAACTGCCAAACAATTTAACGTTTAGCTTTTTATGCTATTACCAGCCCTTCGCCCGCGACTTCGTCCTTGGTCCGCGAGCCGCCGCGTCGCATCCCATCGCCAGCCCGTACTCTTTTTTTTTTCTTTTTGTTCGGCTCCTAAGTGTCGTGGCGTGATGATAAATAGCCTATAACCTTCCTCGAGAATAGGGCTATCAAACGCAAAAATAATTTTTGAAATCCGACTGTCAGTTCCAGAGATTACCCCCCTACATGATACAAACAAACTTACAAACAAATACCTCTTTATAATATTAGTGTAGAAGATAGCTAGTTACTGATGCTATATTTTAAATAGAACATTATTAATCTTACGATGGCGCAAGACTCAAACTGCAATGCGTTTTTGAACGAGGTTTGGCATGTCAAGCAATACTCTGAAAGCTTTGTTTTTAATAATTTGTTTTCTATATTTCAGGTTATACGACACTGCTTTGAAGCTGGTCTAAACATATCCGCTTCAGTGTGCGACCAAGATGGGGTCAACAGAAAAGCATTGCGCCTTCTTGGTGCTTCCGTAGAACACCCACACATTGTTATAGATGACAATGAAGTAGTCACGTTGTTCGACACGCCCCACCTGCTTAAGTGCTTTCGGAATTTGTTTTTAAAGTACAACATAAAGTGTCCTACAAATATTTCTTCAAATGACAGAAGTGGCACAGGTAATTTAATCTTGACCTCTTTGTTCGCTTGTAGGCTGATTAGGCCAGAAATACTAAAGTTGACATAATTGATCTGCAACTTTCATCTGGTTTTAGTTATTAATTGACTTTAATATGCTCGACCATTGGGGACTTTTATAGATTGAATTGTATTGATATAATTTTTGCAGGTCAGGCAAAATGGAGTCACATAGAAAAGTTTTTTGAAGTGGATAATAATAATCCAAATTTCGTGTTTGCACCATCGCTGACTAAAGACCACTTGCAACCAAATACCAAACAAAAAATGCGGGTATACCTTGCCGCCCAAGTGTTGAGTCACACTGTTGCTGCTGGCTTATATGCAAAAATATCTCAAGGTAACTGATTTGCTTATAAAAATTATCACTATAATTTGCTCACTTTGGTGTTTCCTGGTGACTAAAAATAATTATTCGAACATTTCCAGGAGAACTACCTGCGGAGGCTACAGTAACTGCAAATGTTATAAGTAACATTGACAAACTTTTTGACTGTGTCAATGCAGACACTACGGATTTAAAAAGAGGCAAACCATATGCTACAAACATGAAAAGGAATTCACCTCATTTAGCCCATTTCAAAGAAATGAAAAATTTCTTTAAAAATATACAATTTATGGGATGCAAAAGCACGCCACCGACTCAAGAAGGCTGGATATGGTCTATTAATGGGATAGAACGGCTGTGGACCACACTAACAAAGAACCACAATGTTAAAAGTTTAGCAACGCGGCGACTTCAGCAAGATCCAATTGAAAATTTATTCAGTTGCATCAGGGGTAATTGTGGATCAAACATAAACCCTACTGTAGGACAATTTGTTGGTGGGTTAAAAACAGCAATTTTAAGCAATTTGTCTCACATCAGTGTTGGCAATTGTAAACTTGACGAAAATGATGCTATAATAAACAATTGTAAGTTATTGTTTTCAAATGAACATAATTTACAATGTTTAAACAATACAAACTTAACTACTGAAGAAGACACCGTAGAGGCCGACAGAGGAGCAATTTTACTGGAGCTGGATGACGATATTTTAGAACAAGGCACTGTGGATGATGCTGAATTACAAGCGTGTGCATATGTTTGTGGTTTTATTATAAAAAATTATAAAAATCAATGTTCCACTTGCAAAGGATTATTTATCGCAGAAGAAACTGACACCACGCATCTATTTGTTGAATTCAAAGAATACAATGATATGAAAAAAAGTTTAATGTACGCATCACGCGATTTTATCATGTGTGTCGAAAACTGTGCCCAAAAAGTTAATAATTTTTTAAAAGAAAATCCTCATTTATCGTGTATTAAAGCTACCATTAACATATTATTGGGCGAAATAGACTATAATTTTTTGAATAAATGTGAAAAACACAAACAAGGTACTATACAATTTATAGGAAACAGTGTTTTTCAAATTTGTGTCAAAAGATACTGCATTCTAAGAAACAGAGAGTTTGCAGAAGCAGCCTCGCAGGCAGCACTGAAAAAAAAAATTGCCATTTTAAAACATGTTTAAAATTTAAATCTGTAAAAATGATGACATTTTACTGTTAATAATTGATAAATGTTATTATAATTTACATGAATATTTGAATAATTTTTGTAATCCATTTTGTAATCATTATTAGTTTGTAAAGGTGTACTGCTCCCAAATTACGATGATTATTTTGTAACATACTTCTTTGACATCATTTTCTCATTATTTGACAATATATACCTACAATTCTAATTTCTACTCTATTTGTGGTTGTAAATGTTATTTATCTTTTATTCAAATTCTCTGATATTATGTGAATGTGAGAACTTTGTAGGCCTTGTAAACTGTAGATTTGTAGACCATTTTCTATTTTAATAAGTACCTAGTACTTGTTGACAGGCCTACACTGTCCTCCCATACCACGAGTTTGACACATTGTAAAAGCCAATTATTTTTATAAGAGTAATCGTGGAGTTTCTCGTCGTCTTCTCCATAGAACGACCAATAAGAACCGTGCACCTAGCTTCTGACGTTACATAGTGCCCATGTAGGTTTATGTGAAATAAATTATTTTGATTTGATTTGATTCTCTCGATGTTCTCACCTTGCTAAGGTGAGTTTCCAGAATGTGAATTATGGACTTTATAATTATTATTGTGTTGTCGATAGTCATTATATTAATGATCTAATTGTATACAATATTTTTCTGTACTTATTTTATTTTATTTAAAATAAAATAAGTACAGAAAAAATATTGTTATATTTTTGTGCAATGTGCAATATTTTTTCTGTACTTATACTTAACTTTATTTTATGTACCACAATATTGTAATGAAAGAAATAAATATTTTTTTACATTTACAATCAACACATACTGTTTTCTTTTGTTCCAGCTGGCTTCTGCACTTGCAAGAAAACTGAAAAGTTATCTTGCAGGTGCAAAAGCCAAATTTTATCAAAATAATTTTTCTAAAAAAAAATGTTTATGTAGCGGGAATTTCGAATATTATTTTTTATATTCGAAATTCCCGCTACATAAACTTATTTGGGTATAACAAGAGATGGCGCCTCTGTGCACCAGTTTTTGTCGTCAAATTTTTTGTACTAAGTTGACATTCTTCTCCGCTAGGAGTATGTTTGTTCTGTGTACCTCCTCCACAAACGCCACTTAACAAGAGTTGAAGGTGAACAAACAAACAAAACAAAAATCATCGTTTTTATGAACCTTTACTTACAATAATGTATTAAATATTAATTATAAGCGTAGTATATATACTGTAAAATGTCTGACCTTAAAGTTTGTCGTATATGCCTGTGCAAAGGTGTTAAAGTATATAGTTACGACAGTTTTCATTTAAAACAATATTATGAAGAAATAATGGCCAAAAAAGTAAGTATTTTGTGTACTTTCAGGTTTTATCTATATCTAGACTAGCTTTCTTTACAAATTCGGTCAGTGGGTGGTCTTAGGGGCTTTAAATAATTTGTTTTTGTTCTTGATTTATCTAATTAAACTACTTACATTACATTTCCAGAACTTATTTAATTTATCATACCCTTGTGAAACCCACCAATATACTAAATCACTATACTATTATAATATATCTGAGTAATCAACAACTTTATTATATACCTATATAATAACTTCAAAGTTCATATTTGTCATGGCCATGGCGCATCCCACAGTAACCATTTTCTTTTATATAAAAAAATCATAGACAGTTTAAACACACTTTATTACTTGTACTCCTATCAATCTATGTGGGTCCCCATTGGTGGAACCATTGTACATGGGCCATGGCAGCTGTCATTCCAGTTAGCCTACCTCCTTCCAGAAGCAGATTATGTCTCCCAGTCTATTCAAGATGTCTGTAAAACAAATTGGGGAACCTTATGGTCTGATCCCCTATTTTAATGGATCATGAGGATGATGGAGTGGCTTGAGTGTACATCCATATGTGCACTCAAGCCACTCAAGGGGCATGTGGTCTCACTGTTTCCTCCACCTCTGTGCATGCTCTGTACTGACAGTTGGCCATTATACTTATTGTCTAGGGACTAAATCAAAGTCTTGACTAACATCAACAATTACAACTGATAATCTTAAGAGCCGCCTCTTAAGATTATCGGTTGTAATTGTTTACAATACTCAGGAGTATTGAGGAACACCTCTTAAGATTTCAAAAACAATGTTTCTGGTAGTTAACTAGTTAGCAATGTGGGTAGAATTCACATTAACCTTTTCACCTCCATGGACTTGTATAGAAGTTCTGGATTTTTGTGCCACCAGCGCTACGACTTCATTAGTTCTTAATTAAAGCTAAGTTAATAAAAAAAAAATTACTGTATTTACAGTAAATTAAACTAATTTAACATAGCTAAAATTAAGAACTAATGAAGTCGTAGCGCTGGTGGCATGAAAATCCAGAACTTTTATACAAGTCCGTGGCGGTGAAAAGGTTAATAGCAATCTTGTTAGCCTCTCCAGCTAAGCCAAATGCTTGTGTCTGAAGTGGGTTCATGGTAATAGTATAATCTGTGGGGTTTGAAATGGCAACCTCTCTATTACAAGTCTGACACCATAGCCGTTAGCCTATTCACAATATTAATTTATTTATTACAGGTGGATTATACCGATTGTCTACCCAGATACTTCTGTTATGAATGTGCTGCTATTCTATACAAGTTTCATAAATTCAAGGAGAAATGCTGGACTGGAGAGATGGCTCTGCAGCAGTTGCTATGGAGTGGATCAGTAAGTATTATATATAAATACTCTATTTATTTTAAATCTGCTGTTATCATCATCATCTTAGACTCTTACAACTCTGCCAGGGTTGCAGGAATAATCTAATGAGATACCCAGGCCCTGGAACGCAATGGCAGCTGAAGGAGCAGTGTGAATTTTTAGTTAGTAGAAGTCTGACATTCCGTTCTGCTTCACCCACAGCGGGAGTAGTTGTTTGATTATTTTCCCACACAGAAAAAAGTATTTTACAACTATTTCGGGGTTGGATACCAGACTAACTGGATGCAGCTGAGTACTAAGGTTCATAAGTAGCAACTGCCTATCTGACGTCCACAACCCTGTAGCTAGGTAATACGTTAACTGGTGTCAGATTTTCTGGATTCTGACTACCCCTAACAACTGCCAAAAATGTACAAATGACAGCCAACCAATGTTTGATGTGCTCTCCGAGGCACGGAGCTATCTAGATTTATTAAAACAGTCGCCCATCTACGGACCCCTCAGCAAGCGTTGCTTAACCTTGTAGATAAACCCACGCAGCTGTTATTATTTCCCCATGAGCTCCTCTTAATTTTAATTCTGCAAATACTGTGTTTATCATTAAAACAAGGTATTGGCAGACCGCAATCCATTACTGCTCAGTGTAAGTTGCATGTCTTTGGATTGTGGTCCTCACTGTGTTTTTCTTCACATCATGTTGAAAGCAGTGGTACTGATTAAAATTACAGAATGTAATCTATCTGCCATGGTTTAATCCCACAACCTACAACTTATCAGTTGTACCTGGTTCATCACAGCTCTTTTTCATGTTGGGATAAGGCAATTGTAAAGGATTGTCTTTATTGAATTTTAGTAGATGAACTTAATTTAGAGTTCAAAACATTATAAATAACCCATTTGGATTCAAGTTAAGTTAAATTCAAGTTAATTTGCATTTTTCAGATTACCTTGTCATCAATATCCCAAATAGACCGTGAAGGCAAAAAATTACAATCATCAATAGAAATAATATCAGTAAATAAAAGAGTAAGAACAGTAATTATGAAAAGCAAAACATTATCTGAAACTCTGCCAAAAGAAATAAAAAAGGTTCAAATAGACACTTGTAAAATTGATCACGAAAGTGATAACTCTTTGGATAAAAATTTAGCAAAGATAAAGGATGAAATGATTAATGAAAATATTAACTTTAAAGAAGACTACAACAATGATGTTGAAATAGTTACTGAAGAAAATACAGTCCCAGAAGTAGAGGATGATAGAATATTTAGTGATGGTGAAGATTCTTTGCCATATACTCCTGCTACTGATAAACAAGCCACCAAGGAAGAAATGAGCTCTGAAATCACTATTGACGAAAAAATAATCTTAAATGATGAACAAGCAGAAAGTGACGACAAAATAGTACTTAAAACAAATCCCAAAAAAAGCAAGAGAAAGAAGACTAAAACAGATGAAGGATTTGTGGGCAAAAATGTTAAAAATAAAAAATTCGAAGTATACAATACAAAAAATAATTATTTAGATCCTAATCATTGGTTGAAGATCAATTTGACAGAAGAGGAGGCTTTAGAGGAATTTAAATCGAAAGCGCTATATAAGAAGTATGTGACAGCGGCTTATCGATGTTCAGACTGTTATAAGGTTTTCTCGACAGAGGACATGTTGAATAGGCATATAAAATTAAGACATAGTGAGGTAAGAAATTTATGAAATTTTCATTAGATTACACAGGTCAAAACAATTTTTGCAGCAGTTTAAATTTCAGATATAGATCTGAAATTAAAACTAGTAGCATAGCCTTTTTTGCGAACTCATCATTTAGTTACTCAGATTTACTACAATAGAATATGGAGTGCCCTTTTATGAATGTTCACTACTAGCTTTTGCCCGCGAATTCGCCCGCTTTAATTTACACTGTGTCAATAATTCCTGTTGCCAATTGGTTCACCTTTTTTGGTGGTTAAAAACGCATATATGTTACCTATATATGTGCGCGCTAGTTTACCTATATATTTATGTCTCTGAGGTATAGACTAATACCTAGATGATATACAAAGTAGATAAAAGTGTAAGTACGTACCTACTTAAAAATAGAAATGATTCGTATATTAACTTGATTGATTAAAATGTAAACGACACGGTTGGCGTAACGGTTAACTGGTGCATGACGTGGGTTCGACCCCAGTCCTAAACAAAGATTTGTATAGCCTACATGCACTTGTGTAGTTTAAAAAAATGTTTCGAGTGGTTTTTGAATATGCGAATGAATTGGTTTACATCCGTAAGGGATGACTTCCGTAATAAAAACTATCCTATTTCCTTCCCAGGGTCCTAAACTATTCCCATGCCACATTTCATATAAATCGGTTCAGTGGTTTAGGCGTGAAAACGTAACAGACAGAGTTACTTTCGCATTTATAATATTAGTATGGATCTTATGTTGAGTATGGGGGTCCTGCATTAAGAGCTACTGCCAATGACCTTCACATAAAAAGAAAACAACTTAGTCCCTGAGACAATACATATACATTTATTAAAATAAAAACCAATTAAAAATATCCAAGAATTTCTCTACACAACCACGCGTGTCGACCAGTGCGCAGTAACTGCCGACCGCCTGACACACAATAGGATAGTTTCCTGTGTTACAAAATAATTATTTTATTTGGTCCATTAGGTAGATTTTCAAAGATATTGGTCACGTAATTTTTGCTTTTTCAAGTCAAGAAAAATTCACAAAGATGGAAAGCTTTAAAGTAGGTACAGGAGTGGGGGCTGCTGACGTCACACTTTGCTAAGAATTATACCGAGGTCACGCGAAATTTCAACTCACTGTATCGTCTTAATTTTTCAATTACGTTAAAATAAAAAAATACGTGTCCAATTTTTTTTGTTAAACTACGTGACGGACTAAATAAAATATTTTAGGAAACTACTCGCTTGCATGTAAAACTGCTGACACACCCTCAATCATATAATACTTAGATGGTCCCTACACCTTTATAACATAATTTATAGGTATTCTATCGGGTATTCTTTCTTATAATCTGTGACTGCTTTTTGTAATGCTATGATCAACTCAGTGTCATATTTCTTTCCAGTCCTTAGGCCCAGTAGAGTGTCGTTTCTGCAGGATGCGTTTCAAATGGAAATGTTACCTCACAAGGCATATAGTACAACACTACACGAAGTACAAATGTCTGAGGTGTGATCTCATGTGTCCTTTGGAGTGAGTATGTAAATTGCGTCATAATTAAATTTCCAATTTATGCTAATATGAACTTTAATTATTTCACATAGAGTTTAACTTTCACTGCAAAGACAATGTTTCTTACAACATTTTCAATAAATAGTCTTTCTTCTATCTTGTTCTAAATAGCTGTGCCCGGGTCTTCGTTCGCTTGATAATCGATATTACTTACACGGTTTTCCCCCGTAAACTCCTATCCCTAGGAATACCCGTATGGATATTTATGTTGCCTATAACGTTCTCTATCTAAGTGGAATTCCCATTAAAATCGGTTCAGCCGTCTCAGAGATTAGCATAGAAAAACAGATCGACAAACACAAAAATATAAAACGAAGTTTTCCTGTGTTTTAATATCGCATAAAAACCTATAAGCACTTGAGAAGACACGATTATTCCAGAAATCATAGGTAGACACTTCACGCTTTGTTATCAATTTTTACTAAAAACGTGTGTTTTCTTACAGAACTACAGCTATTTTACACAACCAATATCACAATGGTCTTCTAAGAAAGTGCATACATTGCGATGAAGAGTTCAGGTAAACTACGCCAATTACTTTTTATCATCAAAATTTTAGGGCCAAAATGAGTGTCAGAATATGAAAAAGATAGGATATCCTTAAGAGCGAGCGGCAAACAGTCTTCAAATTGCGAATCTATTAGCCATTATTAGCATCTATATCCCTTTATATGTACTGATGGGTATTATCCACACTTGGCTGATATATCCTCTTGTAAGTGCTTTTCCTCTACATTTATTTTGCGCACAGCCAAGGTGTGGAACTCTGCCGGCTTCTGTGTTCCCTACCACATATGACCCGTCAGCCTTTAAAGCAACAGTGAATAGGCATCTTCTGAATTCGCTCGTTCCATTGTAAACATCATCTATCACTTACCATCAAGCGTGATCGAGGTCAAAAGCAGAGTCTCTAAAAAAAAGGTATTTGAAAAATATAAAAAACCCGACTGCTTCACTGAAATGCAAGAAACAAGCACATTTTTATTTTAAAAAGAGACAAGCAGGTCCGCCTGCTTGTCACTTTTTAAAATAAAAATGTGCTTGTTTCTTGCAATTCAGTTGAGCAGTCGGGTTTTGTAGATTTTTTAAATAACTTTTTATTTTAGCTTTTTAGTTAAAATATTAATTAACATTTTTATAGTTTTCCCGGTTGGGTCACAATGGCACCCCACCGGATTCAGAAAGTGAAAGAGCTAAGTCCATATTTTTAAACTTTCTCTTTGTATTATTTTTGCTAGTATTACACTAATGATAAACATGGTATACCTTTTTGAAATCCTTGTGTTAAGGATTTTAATCCCTTTAATTTGATACCTATATTGTAGTATTCGAAAAAAAAATTTGTTTCATTATGTATAATGGCTTCGCACAGCCGCCATGTTTGATTTTTTCAAATGTCGCCTACCTAAGAACACTTGGGCTGCTAAGAGGAATCTGACGATACCTCAATTATGTGAATCCGTTCAGCGGTTTTGGAGATATGAGGTAATAAAGAATATTACAAACATACATACATACAAGATACGCGCGAAAAACATAACCCTTCCTTTGCAATCGTGTAAAAAAGAAAAGGTTAAAAAACCATCCTGTACCTTCAGCTGCCCTGGCATTCCGTGGCCGCGGTATCTCGTTAGAACATTCCCGTAACAACTAGTTTGTAACTAGATTGATAGATACATATATTCTTTATTGTGCACCATAACAGTAAAACAAAATTATGGACTTAACAACTAAAAAGTGTGATACAATGGGCGGTCTTATCGCTAAAAGCGATCTTTTACAGACAAAAGATGAACATCATTATTTCTGTTTTAGACACTTATCAACATACTACACTCACTTACGCACGCATCGCAGCGAGTACGTGTGCACTTTATGCGGCGAGTCATTCGTCAGTACTATGGGTCTCAATATGCATAAAAGAACTATGCATGTAAATACTGTAGTTGTAAGTAACATTTATTTTAACTACATATATTTAATTTTTTATTTTTTTTTTTTTATTTTTTTTTGTCACTAGTTTGCCTGGTCCAATCATTGAACCATTTAAGTTTTCACCAGCCACCTTGGAAGAAATTAAAAAGATTATCCTGTCCATTAAATCCAAAGCTGTAGGCCATGATAACATCAGTCGTGGTATGGTTACCTTGATCCTTGACTGTCTTCTCCCGCCAATTACCCATATCATTAACTTCTCCTTAGATTCCGGGCAATTTCCGTCCTTATGGCGTATGGCCTATGTCCGTCCACTTCCTAAAATATCGAATCCTTCCCTGTCTAATCATTTTCGACCCATATCCATTCTCCCTTTCCTGTCAAAAGTGCTCGAGGCCTGTGTTCACAAACAGTTTTCTGCGTTTGTTTACCGCAATAACCTTGTAAGCCCATTCCAGTCTGGATTCAGACCCGGGCACAGTACATCCTCTGCTCTAAGTGACTGGTGACATTAGAGAAGCTATGGAGGATACTAAAGTTACTGTATTAGTATTAATTGATTTCTCCAATGCCTTTAACGCGGTCAGTCACGATATACTCCTTGCTATCCTCTCCCATCTTATGGTTTCTTCCGAGGCGCTGGAATGGTTCTCTTCTTATCTTCGGGGACGTCAGCAGTCGGTACGCGTTGATGAGAGATTTTCGAGTTGGCGTGGCCTGGATGCTGGTGTTCCACAAGGCGGTATTCTTTCTCCATTATTATTCTCTGTCTTCATTAACTTTATTACTCACTGTCTTCGGTGTTCGTATCATCTTTATGCCGATGATCTTCAATTATATACAGCTGTGCGGGTAGAAGGTTTGTCAGACGCTATAGGGGATGTAAACCGAGATTTGGAGGCTATCAATAACTGGTCTGATAGATTTGGAGTGTCAGTAAACCCCTCAAAATGTCAGGCCATCGTTATTGGTAGTTCACGTATGATGGGTAGAGTGGCGGCTATCACTCTACCTCCTATTATTTTTAATGGTGTCGTCATTCCCATTAGCCCCAGCGTAAAAGATCTCGGTTTGCATCTTGACTCGACACTTGGCTGGCAAAGTCAAGTATCTAGTGTCAGCCAAAGGGCCAATGGCACTTTGCGTTCTTTGTATCGTCTGAGGAACTTGTTGCCTGTTAAGACAAAGACTATGCTTGTGCAGACTTTAATTTTCCCTTTGATTGACTATGGTGACGTGTGCTACTACGACCTGAATGCGGTCTTGCTGGATAAGCTTGACCGTATTCTTAATAACTGCATTCGGTTCATATTTAACTTAAGGAAATATGACCATGTCTCAAGTTTCAGGTCTGAGCTTAAATGGATGACCATTCGTCAGAGGAGAAGTTTGCGCGCTTTGACAACGCTTTTCTCATTACTCAACTCTCCCAGCCCACCTTCTTATCTATTATCTCACTTTCAATTTCTATGTTCTTCACACAATAAGAATCTACGTTCATCCAATAATCTTCTCTTACTCTGTCCTTCTCATACTTCTGACTTTGTTCATTCTTCTTTTCATATCCAGTCGATTCTCCTCTGGAATGCGCTTCCTCTCGAGATCAGGACGGCTGACAATCGCTACGCATTTAAAAGGAAATTGCGGATCCACTTTCTTCACCAATAAGCAGAATTTCCATATTTAATTTTCATTTGCTTCTTAAGTATATATGTATGTATATGTATTTATATAAGTATTTATTCATATATATTATTTATGTTGATTTCTATTTTATGATATTAGGTTTTTTTGTTTTATCACTATTATCTATTATAATTATTTTTCCAATATAATGTTCACGTACATATTGCACCTTCCACTCTATCTCTTCACCACTCATGGTTGACTGGTAGAGAATGCCTACGGCATTAAGTCCGCCTTTGTACCTATGTGCATAAAGTGTAAATAAATAAATAAATAAATAAATTTGAAATTGGAACATTGAATTTTGATATGATTGTGTTTATTTTTGTTACTGCTCGAAATGTTTGCATGCCTAGTATAAGGTAGATTGTACAAGGATCTCGTATTTATGTAATTAAGACCAATCATGTACTGTACCTACAATCTAAGCAAATAAATTTCTATTCTATTTATTATAACATTTTTCATTACAATTGTGCTTTTGATTCTGTTCTCAGGCATTTTCTTTTCTGTATAAGTAGGTTTCTTTGTCTGAATTTTAACTTAAGCGCCAATAGGCTAATGGCTAAGGTGTCGGACATGTGATCGAGAGGTGG
Organism: Tholera decimalis; assembly: GCA_943138885.2. Classification (NCBI taxonomy): domain Eukaryota; kingdom Metazoa; phylum Arthropoda; class Insecta; order Lepidoptera; family Noctuidae; genus Tholera; species Tholera decimalis. The sequence goes on along the minus strand of OW964570.2, from coordinate 6,292,628 downwards.
CGGGTTCGAACCCCACCCATTACACTATAGCCGTGAACCCACTCCAGACAAGCATAGCTTAGTTGGAGGGGTTAATAAGATTGCTAGCAATGTCAATTCCACCCACATTGCTAGCTATCTAAAAAAAACCGAACGTATTCAGTATTATGAATCTGCAATTTTCCCAAACCAAAAAACAGCTTAGATTTCCTTAAAGCGTTTGATAAAGTAACATTGGAAATTTAAATAGATTTTCGGAGCTCATCTAATTTTCTGGGGTCGGTCTATTATAGTTATGACTAGCGGTGGCCTGTGACATCGTTCACGAGGCAACTTCGCACATGTTCCAGGAATAAAAACTAGCTTATTACTAAAAGTAGCCTTTACATCCGTTCAGCCATTTAGGCGCAATTCAGTAACAAACATCCACATATTTTCGCATCTATACTAATATTATAAAGCGGAAAAGTTTGTTAGTTTGTTTGTTTGTTTGCTTGAACGCGCTAATCTTCGAAAGTACTGGGTGGATTTGGATGAAATTTGGTATGGAAGTAGCTTGAAGCTTGAGGAAGGTTATAGGCTACTTTTTACCCGACTGCAAAAAAGGAGAGTTATGTTTTTACCGTGATAGAATCCACGGGAGCGAAGCCCCGCGAGAGTACTAGTTTATAATACGCACGCTTAATCCAATACTTTCACTATCCAAAATTTTGCCAAATCGACTTTTTAATGCCATCTGTTGGGTAACGTAGAACTACGCGTAATCGCGCTTACATTAGTCTAAAAGTGACAGAAATAACCGCTATAAGGCAGTAGTCCGCTTCGTCACTAAACAAAAATGTTCCCATTCTCATTCCATTTTTTGCCTCTCCTGAAAAGTTGACTTTTTGGGATAGTGACAGTAGGTATTGGTTTAAGCGTGCGAATAGTAGCGTTGATTATGATTGAGATTTGTAAATTAACGAGATTAATTTGACTTGACTCTAGTATTGCTTCCTAAGGGGTTCCTCAAGGATCAATATTTGGTCCTCTCTTATTTCATATACTAAATGCAGAAATTAAAGCCTCAATTCTTAGACTAACACAATATTTATTTTGTTATTAGAATCCAGAAGAAGAAGTGAACACTTACTGCGAGCGATGTGACGTCAAGTTTGAAACGCGTAAAGCTTACGAAGAACATGTGTTTCACTCAGCTAAACACGCTGAAGGTGTTGAGTAAGTTGCATTGCAAGGTTACTAAATAACTCAGAGCTTAATTTTAAACCAATCATCTGCCTTTTCCCAATTTCCCTATTTTGAAGTCGGCTCTCAGTTTAACTGGATGCAACTGAGTATTTACTCGTGTTTTACATTGAGCGACTCTCTATCTGACTAACACAACTCAGTAGCTGGGTAATAAGACACCTCTTGGCACGACTAAATAGATTTTCTGACTTATAAAAAAAAATGAGTGCGGCACTCGGGGACTGCCGCGGTAAGGCTATTGCATAGCATTTTTTATCAACTTATGCAATTATAATTTATTTATGATTTATTTTTTTTCTTTGATATTAATTCAGGTTACACTTTTTGAGCGTGGTGACCGATAAGAAAACATTTTTTTTTCTTTTATTGAATAAATGAGAAGTTAAATATTGTTTAAAATATTTTTATTATCTTACAATACATGTAGGTTATTCAGGATTTTTTCTCATTGAAACTATAGGTTTATTAGCAGCTAGTCTACACGCATACGTCTAGTCGCACGCACACAAACACCGTGCCGAAGTCCAGTGGCGTGCCTAGGGTTTCAAAATAACGCAAGCCCAATAAAATTTTAACCGATTTCAAAAAAAGAAAGTTCAGTTTTCGACTGAGTATGTAGGTACCTACGTATGTATCATCGCAATTTTCTCATAAACTACTGGTTAGGTACAATAAATTAAAAGTGAATTCATCCATCTTCTTCTTTCCTCTTCTTTCTTCAATTTCACTCTTGCTTGTCGTGCGGTGAATGAGGTAACCAAAGCACACTGAAGGCATGCTAGTGCTAGATTGAATATAATAAACATATCAGCAATTGCATACCTCCGGTGGCTTTGAAAAAAGCCGTTTGGTTTGCTTCATTGCTTGAGGGAACAAAGTTATGGTAAGTAGTTGCTTCCTTCGTAACAGAACCCAGGTTACAGACAAAAAAAAAAACAAAACAAAAAGTTACAAAACGAAAGTTAAATAATAGCTAGATAGAATGTAATAAGGAATTTAAATAAATTATTTATATTCTAATTGGAATCGTCTATCTTTCTTAAGAAATGATTTAATTACATCAGAGTAAAATGTTGGTGATCGTTTTAATTCTACCAACAACTGTTTTTCAATAGCTATCCATACTTCCATACTTCCATACTAATATTATAAATGCGAAAGTAACTCTGTCTGTCTGTCTGTCTGTCTGTCTGTCTGTCTGTCTGTCTGTCTGTTACCTTTTCACGCCTTAACCGCTGAACCGATTTACATGAAATTTGGCATGGTAATAGTTGAGGACCCTGGGAAGGACATAGGATAGTTTTTATCCCGATGTAAGGTTCCCGCAGGATAGTTTTCGAATTGTATCTTTGTTCTTTCACGCAAAAACTACTGAGCGGATCTCAATGAAATTTGGTAAGGAGACAGTTGACATCCTGTAAAAACACATAAGCTACTTTTTATCCCGGAATTCCCACGGGTTTGGGATTTACGCGGGGAAAACCTCCCACTCGAACGAAGTCGCGGACAAAAGCTATCCATACTTTAATACTAATAATATAACTCCATACTTCCATATCCATATCCATACTATCCATACTTCCATATCCATCAATACTTCCAAGCTAATATTATAATAATACGAAAGTAACTGTCTGTCTGTTACCTTTTCACGCCTAAGCCGCTGAACCGATTTAGATGAAATTTGGCATGGGAATAGTTTAGGACCCTGGGAAAGACATAGCATAGGTTTCGTCCTGGAAATCATTCCTAAAGGATGCAAAAGGGGTGTTAGTATTTCGTATAGGCAATCAATAATGTCCCCGCCCTACACACACACATAATACACTTAGACCGCTAAACCGATTTGGATGAAATTTGCTATGGAGATAGTTTTAGGCCCTGGAAAAGACATACGATTGTTTTTATCCTGGAAATCATCCCTTAAGGATGTAAAGGGATGTTGGGACTTTGTATTCCCCTCTCAATTCATTCAAATCGCGTATTCAAGAACCACTCATAACATTTTTCTTAAACTACACAACTGCATGTAGGCTATACAAATCTTTGTTTAGAGCTGGGGTCGAACCCACGTCATGCACCAGTAAACAGTAACGCTAACCGTGTCGCTTAAATTTTAACCAATCAAGTTAATATACGAATCATTTCTATTTCAAAATCGGGGCAATATGCGTTTGCCTTTTTGCAAATAGGAGAAGATCGTGTGGCAACAGATATGAACGGGATGATTTATTTGAGCTGAACTGAATCTGAAACTGAAGCTGAAACTGAAACTGAAGCTGAAACTGAAGCTGTAGCTGAATCTGAAACTGAAACCAAAACTGAAGCTGAAGCAGAAACTGAATCGGAAACCAAAACTGAAGCTGAAGCTGAAACTGAAACTGTAGCTGATTCTGACGCTGAAACCAAACTGAAGCTGAAACTGAAACTAAAGCTGAAGCTGAAACTGATGCTGAAACCGAAGCTGAAGCTGAAACTGAACCTGAAGCTGAAAATTAAGCTGAAACTGTAGCTGAATCTGAAACTGAAACCAAAACTGAAGCTAAAGCTGAAACTGACGCTGAAACTGAAGCTGAAACTGAAACCAAACTGAAGCTGAAACTGATGCTGAAACCAAAACTGAAGCTGAAGCTGAAACTGAAACTGAAACCAAAACTGAAGCTGAAGCTGAAACTTAAACCAAACTGAAGCTGAAACTGGTGCTGAAACCAAAACTGAAGCTGAAGCTGAAACTGAAACTGAAACTGAAGCTGAAACTGGAACTGTAGCTGAAACTGACGCTGAATCCAAACTGAATCTGAAACTGAAACCAAAGCTGAGCTGAAACTGGAACTGTAGCTGAAACTGACGCTGAAACCAAACTGAAGCTGAAACTAAAGTTGAAGCTGAAACTGATGCTGAAACCAAAACTGAAGCAGAAGCTGAAACTGAAGCTGAAAATTAAGCTGAAACTGTAGCTGAAACTGAAACTGAAACCAAAACTAAAGCTGAAGCTGAAACTGGAACTGTGGCTGAAACTGGAACTGTGTCTGAAACTGACGCTGAAACCAAACTGAAACTGTGAAGCTGAAACTGAAGCCAAACTGAAGCTGAAACTGACGCTGAAACCAAACTGAAGCTGAAACTGAAACTGATGCGAAACCAAAGCGGAAGCTGAAACTGAAACTGTAGCTGAAACTGACGCTGAAACCAAACTGAAGCTGAAACTGAAACTGATGCGAAACCAAAGCTGAAGCTGAAACTGAAACTGTAGCTGAAACTGACGCTGAATCCAAACTGAAGCTGAAACTAAAGCTGAAGCTGAAACTGATTTTGAAACCAAAACTGAAGCTGAAGCTGAAACTGAAACTGAAGCTGAAAATTAAGCTGAAACTGTAGCTGAATCTGAAACTGAAACCAAAACTGAAGCTAAAGCTGAAACTGACGCTGAAACTGAAGCTGAAACTGAAACCAAACTGAAGCTGAAACTGATGCTGAAACCAAAACTGAAGCTGAAGCTGAAACTGAAACCAAACTGAAGCTGAAACTGGTGCTGAAACCAAAACTGAAGCTGAAGCTGAAACTGAAACTGAAGCTGAAACTGGAACTGTAGCTGAAACTGACGCTGAATCCAAACTGAATCTGAAACTGAAACCAAAGCTGAGCTGAAACTGGAACTGTAGCTGAAACTGACGCTGAAACCAAACTGAAGCTGAAACTAAAGTTGAAGCTGAAACTGATGCTGAAACCAAAACTGAAGCAGAAGCTGAAACTGAAGCTGAAAATTAAGCTGAAACTGTAGCTGAAACTGAAACTGAAACCAAAACTAAAGCTGAAGCTGAAACTGGAACTGTGGCTGAAACTGGAACTGTGTCTGAAACTGACGCTGAAACCAAACTGAAACTGTGAAGCTGAAACTGAAGCCAAACTGAAGCTGAAACTGACGCTGAAACCAAACTGAAGCTGAAACTGAAACTGATGCGAAACCAAAGCGGAAGCTGAAACTGAAACTGTAGCTGAAACTGACGCTGAAACCAAACTGAAGCTGAAACTGAAACTGATGCGAAACCAAAGCTGAAGCTGAAACTGAAACTGTAGCTGAAACTGATGCTGAATCCAAACTGAAGCTGAAACTAAAGCTGAAGCTGAAACTGATTTTGAAACCAAAACTGAAGCTGAAGCTGAAACTGAAACTGAAGCTGAAAATTAAGCTGAATCTGAAACTGAAACCAAAACTGAAGCTGAAACTGAATCTGAAACTGAAGCTGAATCTGAAACTGAAACCAAAACTGAAGCTGAAGCTGAAACTGGAACTGTAGCTGAAACTGACGCTGAAACCAAACTGAAACTGTAAAACTGAAACCAAACTGAAACTGAAACTGAATCCGATGCTGAAACCAAAACTGAAGCTGAAGCTGAAACTGACGCTGAAACTGAAGCTGAAACTGAAACCAAACTGAAGCTAAAACTGATGCTGAAACCAAAACTGAAGCTGAAACTGAAACTGAAGCTGAAACTGGAACTGTAGCTGAAACTGAATCCAAACTGAAGCTGAAACTGAAACCAAAACTGAAGCTGAAACTGGAACTGAAGCTGAAAATTTAGCTGAAATTGTAGCTGAATCTGAAACTGAAACCAAAACTGAAGCTGAAACTGAATCTGAAACTGAAGCTGAATCTGAAACCAAAACTGAAGCTGAAGCTGAAACTGGAACTGTAGCTGAAACTGACGCTGAAACCAAACTGAAACTGTAAAACTGAAACCAAACTGAAACTGAAACTGAATCTGATGCTGAAACTGACGCTGAAACCAAACTGAAACTGTAAAACTGAAACCAAACTGAAACTGAAACTGAATCTGATGCTGAAACCAAAACTGAAGCTGAAGCTGAAACTGACGCTGAAACTGAAGCTGAAACTGAAACCAAACTGAAGCTAAAACTGATGCTGAAATCAAAACTGAAGCTGAAACTGAAACTGAAACTGAAGCTGAAACTGGAACTGTAGCTGAAACTGACGCTGAATCCAAACTGAAACTGTAAAACTGAAACCAAACTGAAACTGAAACTGAATCTGATGCTGAAACCAAAACTGAAGCTGAAGCTGAAACTGGAACTGTAGCTGAAACTGACGCTGAAACCAAACTGAAACTGTAAAACTGAAACCAAACTGAAACTGAAACTGAATCTGATGCTGAAACCAAAACTGAAGCTGAAGCTGAAACTGACGCTGAAACTGAAGCTGAAACTGAAACCAAACTGAAGCTAAAACTGATGCTGAAACCAAAACTGAAGCTGAAACTGAAACTGAAGCTGAAACTGGAACTGTAGCTGAAACTGACGCTGAATCCAAACTGAAGCTGAAACTGAAACCAAAACTGAAGCTGAAACTGGAACTGAAGCTGAAAATTTAGCTGAAATTGTAGCTGAATCTGAAACTGAAACCAAAACTGAAGCTGACGCTGAAACCAAACTGAAGCTGAAACTAAAGTTGAAGCTGAAACTGATACTGAAACCAAAACTGAAACTGAAGCTGAAACTGAAAATTAAGCTGAAACTGTAATTGAATCTGAAACTGAAACCAAAACTGAAGCTGAAGCTGAATCTGAAACTGAAATCAAAACTAAAGCTGAAGCTGAAACTGGAACTGTAGCTGAAACTGACGCTGAAACCAAACTGAAACTGTGAAGCTGAAACTGAAACCAAACTGAAGCTGAAACTGATGCTGAAACCTAAACTGAAGCTGAAACTGAAACTGATGCTGAAACCAAAGCTGAAGCTGAAACTGGAACTGTAGCTGAAACTGACGCTAAAACCAAACTGAAGCTGAAACTGATGCTGAAACCAAAGCTGAAGCTGAAACTGAAACTGTAGCTGAAACTGACGCTGATACCAAACTGAAGCTGAAACTAAAGCTGAAGCTGAAACTGAAGCTGAAAATTAAGCTGAAACTGTAGCTGAATCTGAAACAGAAACCAAAACTGAAGCTGAAGCTGAATCTGAAACCAAAACTAAAGCTGAAGCTGAAACTGGAACTGTAGCTGAAACTGACGCTGAAACCAAACTGAAACTGTGAAGCTGAAACTGAAACCAAACTGAAGCTGAAACTGATGCTGAAACCAAAACTGAAGCTGAAACTGAAACTGATGCTGAAACCAAAGCTGAAGCTGAAACTGGATCTGTAGCTGAAACTGGCTCTGAAACCAAACTGAAGCTGAAACTGAAACTGATGCTGAAACCAAAGCTGCAGCTGAAACTGAAACTGTAGCTGAAACTGACGCTGAAACCAAACTGAAGCTGAAACTAAAGCTGAAGCTGAAACTGATGCTGAAACCAAAACTAAGCTGAAGCTGAAACTGAAGCTGAAAATTAAGCTGAAACTGTAGCAGAATCTGAAACTGAAACCAAAACTGAAGCTGAAACTGAATCTGAAACTGAAGCTGAATCTGAAACTGATACCAAAACTGAAGCTGAAGCTGAAACTGGAACTGTAGCTGAAACTGACGCTGAAACCGAACTGAAAATGTGAAGCTGAAACTGAAACCAAACTGAAGCTGAAACTAAAACTGATGCTGAAACCAAAACTGAAGCTGAAGCTGAAACTGAAACTGAAGATGAAACTGGAACTGTAGCTGAAACTGAAACCAAACTGAAGCTGAAACTGATGCTGAAACCAAAACTGAAGCTGAAGCTGAAACTGAAGCTGAAACTGGAACTGTAGCTGAAACTGACGCTTAAACTAAACTGAAGCTGAAACTGAAACTGATGCTGAAACCAAAACTGAAGCTGAAGCTGAAACTGAAACTGAAACTGTAGTAACATACATAGTGAACGTAGTCCAAGATACAGATAATTTAATAAACCACGTTTATTCTGATTTGAATACAAATATGAGGGATAAAGAATGGCTGCTTGAAAGAGTAATTTTGGCACCAACTAACGAAATTGTAGGGCAGATGGGCAGGGTGGATTGTGATGTTGTTGAGTATCTGTCCGTCGACATTGTCATGGATACAAAGCAAGTAACGTCGTACTCTGTAGAGTTTATCAACTCTCTAGATTTGTCAGGGTACCCCATCACATTATTTGAGGCTTTAACTTGGTGTCCCAGTCCTGTTGATGCGTAATCAGGGCGCACCAAGGCTCTGTAATGGCATGCGACTACAAATTACATACCTTGGATGCAATGTTTTCAAGCAATAATTATGACAGGAACAGCAAGCGGTGGAAACGTATTTATTCCTCACATTCAGTTCGAAAAACTCAAATTTCCCCTAAAAGCGGCATTCGCAATGACCATAAACAAAGTTGAAGGACAGACACTGAAAGTCGCAAGTGTACATTTAGAAAAAGACTGGTTTTCCCATGGGCAATTGTATGTGGCGTGCTCACGAGTATCAAGCGTACAAAATCATCACGCCAAGGACGGGAAAACCAGAAACGTAGTTTACAAAAATGTATTGTAAACTACGTTTTTGGTTTTAAAAAGATAAATTTCAAATACTAACTGTCTGTCTGTTTTTGGGGATGGATGGACCCTGGTGATTGTTTTTTATATATTATATGCGTTTTTTAACCACCCAAAAAGATATGGTACACCTTTTTTGCAACAAGAATTATTGACAAAGTGTAAATTAACGCGGGCGAAGCCGCGGGCAAAAGCTAGTCATTGATAATTGGGAAAGACGCTCTTGACCTTGTGTATTTCTCAGATAGGTATGGATACGTTTAAGAGACGAAAAAGCACGTTCCGCGGAAGAACTTGTAGCCGGAATAGTTACAACAAGATACGCTAACTTTAACAGCTCGGGAAAGGCATCTTCGAGGTTATTCTCATGAATGAAATGATTGACTGATCTATTAAATTTTCGTTTATGCGATTTACTAGTCTGAGAAATACACAGATTAGGCGTCGGTTTTAATGAAGAATTAACTGTTTTTTCTGAGCAAAGTTTAAAGATTTTACCTTATCTTCGCCAATCAAAACTTGAACGCATTTTAAATCCTCACAAGGTACAATTACCTCCATTGTTGTAGGTAAATCACCAAAACAATTGTATCACTGAGAAAATCTTAGAAAACAAACAAAAAACTTTAACAACATAACCTTTTCTCAGTCAAGCAAATGAAACTGAAGTTAGTTGCACTCTAGGATGTCGGGAACTACTCAAGTGTTGTCATTTAGGCAAAAAAAGTCGCCAGGTATACGAAAAATCTAGCTAAATTTTTTTTATTTTTAAGATATTGCTTGAATACAGTCAAAATCTGTTATAACAACATCCAAGGGACCACTCATATTTGGTTGTAAAAACCGATAGTCGTAATAACCGGTGATGTTTTCAAGGTACAAAGTATTTTGTACCTATGATTTTGGTCTATATAACCGGTATGTTGTTCTAAATGATGTTGTTGTAAACGGTTTTGACTGTATTTAATTTCGTTATTTTAAAAGTCGCTAGTTTTTATTGTTGATAAATGTTAAAAAAGTTTCCAAACACGTTAAAAATCTCCAAGATCTTTCAACGTGTGGCTAAAACGGCAACACTGCAGAGTTGGCAAGCTGACAAGGTCACGCATACGCATGCAACTTCATACGAATGCCCTGCTTATATCTGCCATAGTGATCGATTTGTTCTATGCCTAAGGCCTAACTCGTTATACGGCACATCGCTATAAGTGCAAAAGTGACAGATATAGTATTTGAAAGCCCGGTAAAAGCCGGTGCGTGTAAGCGAGATAGCAATATGTAGATCATTAGATGCTACAAATGCGAAACTCTGCGCGCGAACAATCGCGATGCGTAGTAGTTTAGCAGTACTCAGTAGATACATTGTGTTATTTTGATAAGAATTAAGCGCGCGAACTTTTAAATAGTTCGGGTTTGACATTGATTCTCTATCGAGCATTTTTTAGTAAGGCATGCCGGGCTTTTGGGCTTATATGAAGGTACCGCCACTGCCGAAGTCTGCCGAACTGAAACGACGTTAGACGATGCACGGCTTTCAACGCCGCACCGCTGTGCCGGTCGGAGTGGGGGTGTTAGGTTTATTTTCGTTACAGAATTTCTTGATGCGGTCATCGCGCTCAAAGCCCGCGATAAAAGCTATGCAATAGCCTAAAAATCATTTATTGCTGGCAGGCAGGCCCATATAGAAAATAAACATAAAGAAATACAAAAAGAAATACACTTACAAAACAATTCAATTATACAATTCCATTAATGCTTTCCAAGTCACGGAAGAATCTTGATACGTTACGATGGTCATCCATTCACGGACCGATTTCGGCAAGCGTTGCTTAACCTTTAACCTCTAGAGCCCAAGCGGCACAAAAATGTGCCAGTAAATCAGTATTAGTTGAGCCCCGCTGGCATACGATAAGAGCCCGCCCGCGGTGCTTGACGGATGGTTGACGTAAATATGGCGGTCCTTGGGAGGTTAAGATCAACCTGTGCGGCTTTAGCAACGAGCTCCTTCAAACGAATTATACATTCTTTAAAAATAATAATTAGGCTATAATGTTCCCACTGGGACACAGGCCTATTCTTCATAAAAATTGGCCAAGTGCGAGTCAGACTCGCCCATGAAGAGTTCCGTAGTAACTACGCTAAATAACTTTGTTTTTCATAGTGTTTGTATGAATTACAAAGTTATATTTGCGGTTTTAGAAAATATGCTGTATCTCTAAAACTGCTGACCCGATCTCGTTCAAACCAATTTTCGTTGAAAGTTTACATTAAGATCTACAGCATTTATTTTTTTTAGTTAGTAGTAGTTTTCAGTTCCATGTGTAAAAATATATAAAATAAAGGGTTTATTTTAAATATTTTTAAATTTTTTTCTTAAAATTGGAAAGCGGTTCACAGAATACATCTACCTACCAACCAGTGCGTGTTCGTATTTATTTAAATGCAATCAGCAATGTGGGTAGAATTCTGATTACTAGCAATCTAATCATTAGAACTTAAAACGGGATATTTACCATGTGCACTTATTGTTTCGAGTTTCTGATATTAATATATCCCGTTTGAAGTTCTAATGATAGGTACTGTTAGTGACCATGTTAGTTTAAAAACTTATACTAGCAATCTTGTTAACCCCTCCAACTAAGATAAATATGCTTGTGTCTAGAGAGGGTTCACGGCATTGTGTAATGGGTGGGGTTCGAACTCGTGACCTCTCGATCACAAGTCTAAAACCTTATCCATTAAGCTAGTAAAGCTTTAATGATGATGAAGATGTCCTTCACCGTTTTTAGAGTGGTGGTGATATTAATTACCGAAAATGATATGCTTGACTGGGTTCGAACCACCACTGCCCTACTATCGAATATTTGCTTTGATATAGTGATAGGTAAATAACTTGGCAAAAGTCGTTCGATGTGCAGAAGTCGATTTTTAGGTGTCAGCGGTTGTCAGCGGGACGCGGGGTATGACGTAGCGCCGCTCCGAGCGCGCGATTGGTGCGTCAGTAGTTCTCGTTCCATTTGCTCCCGAATACACTTGTGTACACGAAAGTTGTACCCTTTGTTTTTGTTATGAGTTGTTGTTTTAAATTTAGTTTTTGTTACGTTGATTACAATGCCAGGACCAAATACTGTTTTACGCAGACTATTAAAACGTCAGAAAGAACAGTTAGACACTATAGTTAAGGAAGGTTGAAATTCCGAATTCGTCACTGTCTTTAGGACACCGGGAAAAAAGAATAAAAGGGTAGCAGTTTTATTAACTAATTGTGATGACGAGAACATATTATTTTTAATGTTTTAAATACATTTTTTTTCACTTTTAAACTTATTTACTAGTATTTGCGTGTTGTGCGAGGTGCAAGCACCTCGCGTGCTTGTGAAATAAAAAAAAAAGGGGGGGGAGATGGGGGGTTTAGTATTTGCGTGTTGCGCGAGGTGCAAGCACCTCGCGTGCTTGTGAAAAAACAAAAAAAAAGTGGGGGGGGGAGATGGGAGGGGTTTAGTATTTGCGTGTTGCGCGAGGTGCAAGCACCTCGCGTGCTTGTGAAAAAAAAAAAGGGGGGGGGTTGCAGAAGTATTTTGACTAAAGCATTGCCCCTCTAAATGAATCTGAAAAAAAAAATGTCCAAGTCTCTTAATTTCCGAGATCCGCCTAAAGGGGGTGAGAAGGGGGGGGGGGGGGGCGAATGAAAAATGGTTTTTACTTTACCGAGCCTCCTCTATACGAATCCGTAAAAAAAAATACGGGTCTCGTCGTAGTTTTCGAGATACGATAGGGGGGGGGGGGGGGGAGAAAGGGGGTGAAAAGGGGAGGTTTGGCACTTTTCCCGTAGGTTTGAGAGTTACTTGTTTACGAATCTGTCAAAATATACCCACCTCCTCATCCACCATCTGGGAGAACAATTATGTCAATGAGTCAGTTAGTGAGTGGTAATTTAGCTTTATATAATTTAAACTTATTTATGTATTTTATTTATAATACCGAATCAATTCCTCTTCTTTCTTTAACATTATTTTGAACAAACATGATTAAAAATAAATGATGGCAATAACCATAGAATAATGGCAAGCAGTAAAAGTGACCACTTTTTTATTCCACTAAGTGCACGATGCGCGAACTTACCCCCACTACGCCAAAACCTTGCCAACTTACGTGCCGAGGACTATACCTAAAATATTATTTTCTGTGACTTTTTCACGGCTTCACGTATTTGTAGTAATATTTCTCATATTTTTAGGGATCTGGCTTTAGAGACCCCTGCCCCATCAATACCGAAACGAAGAAAGACAACTCTTAGAAGAAACCCTCGGAAGTTCACACCTTGTGACGTAGTATGTATAACATAACGCTTAATTTTTTTTTTTAAAGATTACTAGCTATGTGGGGACTGCCTCGTTGATCGAGTGGATCCAAGCGCGACTGCTGAGCGAAGGTCTCAGGTACAGTTCCTGGGTCGGGCAAAAAGTGCTATTGAGTTTTTCTGTAATGCCGGCTGTACACACTCGCTGAGACACCTCGAGACTGACCGAGAACGAGTGTGTACATGATGCTCTCGCCTTGTCTCGCCCGCTCGGTTCGCCTCGGCCGCGTGTCGGTTTTTTGCGGCCGAGTCAAAGGGTCTCGTCCGCTCTCGCGAGGTAAACGAGACCAAGCATGTACACACTCGCTCATTTAGTTGCCCGCTTACCGCATTTGTGTAAGCAGCAGTAACTAAAAAACCTTGATATGTGAATACTTACTGGGTTCTTTTGCGGTGCATAGTAATCATCCACCACCTTCGTTTTCGCCATGGTTTAGTAATTTTTTTTTATGAGATATGTGTAAGTAATTCTAATAAGTAACAGCACAAAGACAAACGGCAGCAGCAGTTTCTAGGTCCATCGTGGCCGATATCCGCTGTTCTAATGACGCAACGAGTGTGTACATGGTGTGCTTTCGTCGAGAGCTTCTCGCCCAAGACTCTCGGCGAGAGGCGAGTGTGTACAGCATAAGGAATTCCTCAGTAGTAGACTAGAGTTTGTGTGTGAAAGTTGGTGGTATGATACCCCGTGCCTCGGAAAGCACGCTTACCTAAAAGTAACCTATTCACTCTTGACTTAAAGACCCCCAGGTTATAGCTATCGGGAAACACAGACTCCGGCAGGGAATTCCACTCCTTAGCCGTACGCATAATGAAGGTACGTTTATTTATTAAAACTTTATGTAACACCAAAAGCTGCAACGGCGGACTTAGGCATTCTCTACCAGTCAACCATGGATGGTGAAGAGATAACATAGCAGACGCATAAAAAAGCTGAGTAGATATTAAGGTAAGGTAAGTAAGGATACTAATATTATAAATGCGAAAGTAACTCTGTCTGTGTGTTACGCAATCACGCCGACATTACTGAACCGATTTTAATGAAATTTGGTACGAACATAGTCTAGAGCCTGAGAAAGGACATAGGCTGCCTTTTAATGCGAAAAAAGAGCTGTAAGGGGTTGAATAATAAAAGAGGAGTAATAGGGGATGAAAGTTTGTATGGAAATTACGTCATTTTTAAAGCTAGAAGCTTGAAACTTATTTTTTAGACTCTTGATTAGATATTAATAAATACGACATCCAAATTAGGTATGAGATTTATTTTCAAAATGATTAAAAATGCTGCCGAAAGTCACTATTCCGCGCGGACGAAGTCGCGGGCACAGCTAGTATATCTATATTTTTAAAAGTGACAAGCAGGCGGACCCATATGTTCAATTGGGTCCCGCCTGATTGTCACTTTTAAAAATAAAAATGTGCTTGTTTCTTACACTTCAGTTGAGCAGTCGGGTTTTTTAGATTTTTTAAATAAGTTTTTTTAAGTTTATCCATTTCAAACAAACGAAAAATTTAAACATTTCTCTTTATAATATCAGTGTAGACTTAAATATCGTTTATCACATGTAACTAAAAGTGGGTTTGAATGTTGATGGATGGAGAGGTAAAAGAAGGCCACATAAAACATGGATGAATTGTGTGAGGAATGATGTGAAAGAAAAATGAGTAAATGATACCGTGACGTCTGACAGGGGAGAATAGAAGAAGAAAACTTGTTGCGCCGACCCCAAGTAACTGGAATAAGGGCAGGAACATGATGATTTAGTAAGATGTGGAGCTGCAATATAACAATATGTACTTTTGTACAGTATGTTATCTAACAAAGGGCGTTCCCGTTAACCCGCAATAGTATAGCATCCATACATGCAAAAAAAAATATTACCATTCGAAAACAAAATGTTTTTAATATTAAATATTGACTAAAATTTTAAATTGATACGTAAAAGAAACACTCTGTACACGCGTACTTGAAGGACGGCAACGTCGCAATTTATTTATGAATGCGTACGCGTGTACAGAGTGTTTCTTTTACGTATCAATTTAACATTTTTAGTGAATATTTTCATATTTAAAAAAATAAAAACAGCCTGTTTTCGAATGATAATATGTTTTTTTTTGTGTTGCGGGTTAACGGGAACGCCCTCTGTTAGTTAACCTCAATAGACATTTCAAGTTTAATAAATTACATTACAAACTTAATTTTCAGTGTAAGAGAAACTTCTCAAGTCAAGCAGCCTACATGAAACATCATACAGCTGAACATAAGGACAAACCTCTTCCTTCCAAAGAAGAACAGAGACATATATGTGAAATTTGTGGCGCTTCACTAGCGGTAAGTTAAGAAAAAGAAAGAATGAAAACGTTTATTTCGAGACACAGACATACACAATGTAGAAATCAAAAAGTCATTATCTGCTTACCCTTTCCCCAAATATAGGCTTATCTCTGGTATGGGGCTGCGGGAATATTCTAACGAGATACCGCGGCCCCGGAACGCAAAGGCAACTGAAGGAGCGAGGTGGGTTTTTAGCCAGTAGTAGTCTGACACTCCCTTCCGCTCCACCACAGCGGGTGGAGTCATTTGATGATTTTCCCACCTTGAACAAAAAGGCTAGTCTCTGGTACAGCTAAATCACTTTTGATGTGATTTGCACTGGAAGATAGAGCAGGTTTTAGACCCCTTATAAGATTGAAGGAGGATTAACTACCTAACTGACTATCAGAGTTAATAAAAAAAGAATATAAAATAAACATATTTATAAAAAAAAAATACAATTTTGAATAACAAAATGCTATTATAGTATAAGCGAATAGTTAAGCGATAGAAACTGGAACAACTGCCTATCTGACCTTCTCAGTGAAACAGCTGGGTAACACGATACACTATAGAAAGAGGTTATACTACAGAAGACATACACTATAGATATGTTTTTAAAAATAAGGTGTTAGATTTTCTGGATTCTGCCTCCCCTTAACGACTGTCAAAGATGAAGCTCAGCTAGCAGCAAAAAAGTTGGGAATCCTAGTAAAGGTGAGACGGTACTTCACACCGGAACAGATGCTCAATATCTATCAAGCCCTGGTTCGGTCGTGTATGGAGTACTGCTCTCATCTTTGGGATGGATCTGCCAAATACCAACTGGACACGCTTGAGTCTATCGAGAAAAGGGCCAAGAGACTCATTGGCAACGATTCACTGGTCGAATCAAAGCTCCAGAGCCTTGAACATCGACGTCGAGTTGCAAGTCTATCGGTTTTCTATCGGTTACATTTCGGGGAGTGTGCGATGGAATTACACAATCTAATTCCGCCAAATCCGTTCCATCATCGGACTACAAGACAAACGGCGAAGCCATCGTTACACGGTGGACATCCCACCCATACGCACAAAACGTTTTTGGAATACTTTCATTGTGCGTACGGCTAAGGAGTGGAATTCCCTGCCGGAGTCTGTGTTTCCCGATAGCTATAACCTAGGAGTCTTTAAGTCAAGAGTGAATAGGTTACTTCTAGGTAGTCTTGTGCCTGCTCGGTTATTTTGGAGATCGCTCCGTACTAGTTCATTTCGGACAGTGGACTAGTTCATTCTATTAGTTCTAATAGCTCTATTCGGTCTTCGTTCTCGGCGGTCCTTAACTCCTTAGAGCACAGCGCGGACCACAGAGCAAAGACGCTCTTTAAGTAGGTACTATCAAAGACGTCGTATTTATTTATCTCTCCACACCGTAAACGGCTGATATAATATTATATAGGATTATGTATAATTTAACCAGATATTTGTTACCATTCAAATGTGAATCTGAAACGGTTCTCATTCATTAAGACACAGAATGAATTCTTATGACTTTCTGTCAACCAATCTGACTGTATTATTTCTCGTTCGCACATTATGATCGCACGATTTAGAATGTACGAGTACGAAAAGAGCTATTAGACCGATTACAAGCCAGCGTTCGAAAACGGTTCTTTTAGTACAGTGCAAAGATTTGCTCCTATTCATTCATCGTTCACGTACTACACAAGACTACTTCTAGGCAAGCGTGCTCCATCTTCGATCACATCATCACTTACCTGATGGTGGTAAAACGCGAGCCTATTATCAATAAAAAAAACACATGACAGCTGGGACCAACGGTTTTATATGCTTATCCAAGGAACGAGTGAATCTCGATAAGTTAAAGTGGCTCTTCCCCGAATCGAGCTCGGAAACGTTGTTTAACCCTGAAGATCTGCCACACGGGTTGATAAGCAGTTGATCCATGTAAAACTCTAGTACTCAGCTGGATCCGTATAGAAGATTATCACCGGACTGCAGCGAAGCAACGAGTATGTATGTCCGTTCCTTTGTTCCCTCGTAACTATTAAACCACTGAACGGATTTTGATAAATGATACGTCATTGGATTTGTCTTGATGGCGCGAGTGTTACTGGATACATTAAAATAAGAAAAACCACCACAACGACAACCAGACGCCATATTGTCAAAAATAAGAAATCGACTAACTGTGTCAAATGGGATCTCATTAAATAGATCTTTAAAAATGATTTTGAGGTTTCTTTCACAATTTTTCTAATGTTTTGTTTAAAGAGAACTGGTAATGTGGGCAGAATTCACATAACTAGCAATCTTGTTAAGCCCTCTAACTAAGCTAAATATGCTTGTGTCTGGAGTGGGTGTACGCCAATAGTGTAATGGGTGGGGTTCGAACCTGCGACCTTTCGAAACAATTCCGACGCCCCAACCAATTAGGCTATTGACAATTTAAATGATTGATTACAGGCTAGCAGCGTGGGGAGTCATCTAAACACTCACACTCGTGAGAAAATATACACTTGTTCAACTTGCCACATGCAGTTTAACAGTAAAAGCAGCATGACGAGACACCAGTTGGTAAGATAGTAAAAAAAAAATTAAGTAACTCCCGACATTATGCTTTTACCCATTATGCGTGTAAGATTTCTACCACAGCTAACAAACAGATCTGATGACCTTTAAACACCTGAACAGATCTTCATAAATTGTAGCTAAGAACCATCTCGATCACGTCAGCTTTGTAACAAAAAAAACCGTATCGTAATCGGTCCATTTGTTTAGGAGCTACGATGCCACAGACAGATATGTCAAACTTATAACACACCTCTTTTTGCTTCGGAAGTTAAAAATATATATTTTGTCTAGTTTATAGAGTTCAGGTAAGTAGTTAGGTATTTTGTTGAATAAAATGAGCCAGTCTTCTATCTAAATAGGGTATTTGCCTATTTTTCAAAAATAGTTTAGATTTAATTATTGATAAATTTGAGCTACAAAAAATTGTTTTCGTAGAAAAATAACTGGGTAATATTGGTGAAACTACGAAACAAAATTCAAATTAAATATTGTCCCGCCCAAAAAAAAACCGCCAAAAAACCCATCGCTGTCAGAACCAGAAGTCGCATTATGTCATATTTCTCAAACAACAAAGTGTTTTAGAGGTTAGGATTTCTGTCGTCTTTCTTTCATTATGAGTTTAAAATTATATTACCAATATTGTGTGGTGTCTTTGTGAAAATAACACAAAAAGAACACCTAGGAACGTTTTTTTCAACACAAAATTAATATCTCGTTGTATGACAAGTCGACACGTTTCACAGCTTTGGGAAAAATTACGTCACACTTCGTGATTGGCGTTTGCGGTCACGTGACACACAGATTAAAAAATATATTTTTTATTTTATGAAAACATAATAAATGTGGAATTGTTGAAAAAAAATATTTAAAAAAATAAAAATATTGTTTAATTTTCCATCTAAACTAACTATATTATGTAAAACATCGTCTTTTTTTACTACTACAGACAAATACCCTATTACTGGTACGCAGGAAAACACTCCCACGCGAACGAAGTTGTTAAACTCTTACACCAATAAATTTATGACTTCATAAATTCTTACACCAATAGAAAGCGTCATTATTCCTGAGTGACAAAATAAAAGTTTACTCCATGTTTACTCATAAAATAAATATGTATTATGTTTCAGACACATACCGGCGAAAAACCCTTTGATTGCCCGGTGTGTGAAAAACGGTTCACACAGAAAAGCAGTATGAAGCTACACTACCGTACCTTCCATCTCAAAGAGCCGTATCCTAAGAGGTATGTATCCAATGCATAGCCATAATAAAGAAAAAGAAAGAAAGATCGTAAACATATTCATTTTCCTTATATCTCAAGAAACATTTTTGAACATAAGAACTCAAAATAAACAAAAATATGTTCGAGACATTTTTTGTTTCGTTTTCCTGTTTTTTGTAAATTCATGGAACACTGTAGTGTCCTCTCTTGGAGGTAGGTACTCATTGTCGTGACACAGTATTTCATACTTCATAGTATCGATAGTTTTAAAGCCGGCCAGCATAAAGATCCGCTCTTGAACTCGATCACGCCTGGTGGTAAGCGGTAGATGAGGTCTACGATGGAATGAGCGAGCCCAGAAGATGCCTGCCTGTGACTCTTGCTTTAAAGGGTGACTGGTCATATTTGGTAGGGAAAACTGAAGCCGACAGAGAGTTCCGCACTTTGGCTGTCACAATAAATGTGGGGAAGCGCCAAGTAAGACATAACGGTATATCAAGTAAGTGTGGATGGCTTACTTAGGCCTCTCACAACAAGAAGCATTACTGACTGTATAATTATACTATATAAAGCTAAATTACCACTCACTGACTCACTGACATAATTGTTCTCCCAGATGGTGGATGGGGAGGTGGGTATATTTTGACAGATTCGTAAACAAGTAACTCTGAAACCTACGGGAAAAGTGCCAAACCTCCCCTTTTCCCCCCCCTTCTCCCCCCTCCCTATCGTATCTCGGAAACTACGAGACCCGTATTTTTTTTTTTTACGGATTCGTATAGAGGAGGCTCGGTAAAGTAAAAACCATTTTTCAAAGTCCCCCCCCCGCCCCCCTTCTCCCCCCCTTTAGGCGGATCTCGGAATCTAAGAGACTTGGAACATTTTTTTTTTCAGATTCATTTAGAGGGGCAATGCTTTAGTCGAAATACTTGTGCAACCCCCCCCCCCCATCACCCCCCCCCTCTTTTTTTTTTTTTTTTTTCACAAGCACGCGAGGTGCTTGCACCTCGCGCAACACGCAAATACTTGATTTAGAGGGGCAATGCTTTAGTTCCTTTCACAAGCACGCGAGGTGCTTGCACCTCGCGCAACACCCAAATACTTTTTTTTTCACAAGCACGCGAGGTGCTTGCACCTCGCGCAACACGCAAATACTTGATTTAGAGGGGCAATGCTTTAGTTTTTTTCACAAGCACGCGAGGTGCTTGCACCTCGCGCAACACGCAAATACTAAACCCCCCCATCACCCCCGCCCCCCCCACTTTTTTTTTTTCACAAGCACGCGAGGTGCTTGCACCTTGCGCAACACGCAAATACTTGATTTAGAGGGGCAATGCTTTAGTTTTTTTCACAAGCACGCGAGGTGCTTGCACCTCGCGCAACACGCAAATACTAGTTATACTATATAAAGCTAAATTACCACTCACTGACTCACTGACAGAATTGTTCTCCCAGATGGTGGATGGGGAGGTGGGTATATTTTGACAGATTCGTAAACAAGTAACTCTCAAACCTACGGGAAAAGTGCCAAACCCCCCCTTTTCCCCCCCCTTCTCCCCCCCCCCCATCGTATCTCGGAAACTACGAGACCCGTATTTTTTCTTTTTACGGATTCGTATAGAGGAGGCTCGGTAAAGTAAAAACCATTTTTCAAAGTCCCCCCTCCCCGCCCCCCTTCTCCCCCCCTTTAGGCGGATCTCGGAATCTAAGAGACTTGGAACATTTTTTTTTTCAGATTCATTTAGAGGGGCAATGCTTTAGTCAAAATACTTCTGCAACCCCCCCCCCATCCCCCCCTCATTTTTTTTTTTTTCATAAGCACAACGCAACACGCAAAAACTAAACACCCCCAACTCCCCCCATCACCCCCCCCTTCTCTTTTTTTTTTTTTTTTTTTTTTCACAAGCACGCGAGGTGCTTGCACCTCGCGCAACACGCAAATACTAAACCCCCCGTCTCCCCCCCCATTTCTTTTTCACTAGCACGCGAGGTGCTTGCACCTCGCGCAACACGCAAATACTTGATTTAGAGGGGCAATGCTTTAGTTTTTTTCACAAGCACGCGAGGTGCTTGCACCTCGCGCAACACGCAAATACTTGATTTAGAGGGGCAATGCTTTAGTTTTCTTCACAAGCACGCGAGGTGCTTGCACCTCGCGCAACACGCAAATACTAGTCTTCTTCTATATATATAAAAGAAAGTCGTGTTAGTTACACTATTTATAACTCGAGAACGGCTGAACCGATTTGGCTGAAAATTGGTAGGGAGGTAGCTTAAAACCAGGAGACGGATATAGGATATTTTTTATCCCGGAATTCCCTCGGGATCCGGATTTAAGCGGGAAAAACATCCCACGCGAACGAAGAAGAAATGGAGAGTAGGGTAGGGGTAGTGTAGGGGTAGGGGTAGGGTAGGGGTAGGGTAGGGGTGGGGTAGGGTAGGGTAGGGGTAGGGTGGGGGTTGGGTAGGTGTAGGGTTGGGGTATGGTAGGGGTAGGGTGGGGTAGGGTTATGGTAGGGGTAGGGTAGGATAGGGGTAGGGTATCGGTTGGGTAGGGGTAGGATACCACGCAAACGAAGTCGTGGCGGGTCAGCTAGTAATTTTTATAAAATAAATTGAAAATCGAAACTTCATATTTGGAATAAGTCCCACAAAACCGTGTCATCGGTTTCACTGGGATCGGTAGAGTCATTTTAACAATAAATATAATTTAATCCTCAATTTAATCAGTGTTATTCCTCTTTGCAGAAACAGAAGAAAAAATATTGTTGTGCAGCAGGAAATCGAAGACTACAACGGGGATGCAAAGTAGACCAGAAAGTTGATATATAGCGTTAGTTGTAGTTGTAAAGACAACCACAAAGTTATATTATATAATATTTCCGCCTAAGATTTGTGTTTAATTCTTATTTCCCTGCTGATCCTATCGTCATTGAAAAGTTTTCGGAAACGTCGGAATTTAATGTAATTATGGCTCCCTATGATTATGGTACCTACCTGAGTCTAGTATGCATAGTAGTAGATTTACGCAGCGAAAAGTATCTACATTCTACAGACAGTTATTGATAAAAAAATTTGTAAAGTCTACTATGATTTGAGATCTCTGCTGAGCAATATGGTTAAGCAGGGGTGAAAGCAAAGATGTACGTATTATTATGTAAATGAATGCCAGCGTTTTTAACTTGGATACTGACATTAACCTTTTCGCCGCCAACGTACACAAAACGCAATGCCTCGCCGAGCGCCAAGCTATAAATGTATAACTAAATATACAGTAAACAGTAGTGATGGGGATATCGTCATATCGATGAATAAGATTTGTACGCGTAAAGTTAAGATTTAAAGTTGATTTTACGAAATAAAATATAAATAAATAAATAAAAACTGATTAAATATTTCCAGATTTGTTTTATTTCACAGTATCCTTAATAAGAAAAAAACAGTATAAATTATGAGTATCAAAGAAACTAATACATAACTCAATTAGAACTATAAGGAATGGGGTACATCTCTATTTGTTTCATGATCTCATTCTTTAACTTCATATCAAGTTATTGGCACTGAGGGCACGTTGAATTCGATTCTGATCAGGGATGGAGTCTATGGTCTTTCTTTCTTCTATTTTTGTTTATTCCTGTGTTTTTTAATAACTTTAGTCAACGTTTTTTACCGTAGGTATCTAAGTGGCAGATTTTTTAATTGTTTTTAAAGTGTTTTTTGAAATGGAAAGTAAGTATATATTTAAATTCTATCACGCTTGTAGCCGTATACCTATCAAAGCATTGTTTTTTAAGTGTTGTTTCTGTTCTTTTCTTAACTCATGTATCGGTAGCGTTTACCCATCTGCGCGCGGGGGATCCCGCGCACAGATTGCGTTTCTCTATTTACCCACGACGGAACGGAGCAGGTATATGCGTTTAGGGTGAGAGATGTTTGTGTGTGAAGTTCGTCCGAATCAAGTTCTTCACTCATTTTTCTATTTGTTATCAAGTGAAAGAAAGAAAGATGCGTATGCGCAAATCCGATTTTGTGCTGCACTATGCCAAAGTGACCTTGACAGCCGCACGCCTATGACGTCACTGACCAACTTCTATAGTAGTTCGTGGCACTCGGTGGCGCACAGGGGCATAGACGACCAATTGTTTTGTAGAGATGGGAAAATAACTATCGACAAGAATTAGTAACAACTTTATAATTACGTATCGGCATCTACCTGAAGGTCGAAATTCATCTACTATCCTTTGTAATGAAGTAGATAACTAAGTTCATATTTTATTGACCTCAAATTGTTTTCGATATTCGTAACTTTCTGTATTTATAAATATTTCAATGTTGAAATCAACCTTTCACGGCACATCACTGGCCAACTTGATATGAAGTGATTGGCGTTCTGAGGAAAGTAACAAAATTCGGAGTTTCTGTTTTTACCGATTTTAGGACAAACTAGGGCTTATTTTGTGTAGAAAAATAAAAAACAGTGTAGTAGACAGTGCTATCTTAAATAATAAAATGAAACAAAGCTTTTAATCACAGTAAATTTATTTTAACCCTTCGAATCACGGGTGGCCGCCGGCGGCCACCCGTGATTCGAAGAGTTAATAAAATAGTTAAAATGAACAACTTCTATAGAAGTTGTGGCGCTGGTGGCACGAAAATCCCGAACTTCTATAGAAGTGCTTGGCGGTGAAAAGGTTAACCAGTGTGTGTGGGAGCTTCAAGGAGCAATTAAAATTAGTTACTAAAATAGCAGTTAGCTCGCCAGAAGTACCAGATATGGTTACAACTTCGCAACTTAATATAATACGACCTTATTACTCTTCTTGGCCCTTTCAAAGAAGCTACTGAAGAAATAAGTGGTGCCAATGCAAGCTCAGCCATTCCTGTATTCAATTTAGTTTGCCAAGTACCTGTAGGAATGAATGTAAAATAGGCCTTACTCAAAAAAATTTAAGAGACACTGAACCGGGGGTCCAAAATTGTAGCTGCTGAGAAAAGTATTTCGTTGTAGAGGAAGTCTACAACGAAATACTTTTCTCTCAGCAGCTACAATTTTGAACCCTCGCTCGGTTCAAACGCATTCACTTTAATTCTCCAATTGCCGTATCAAATGCTATATTGAAAATAAGCAACGATATTCGCGAATAAAGTTTTGGGTGAATTGCCAACTTTTCACGCCGCGCCGGTTCTTTCGGAAATCGCTCTGAAATATTTAATATGTCAAGTTTCCTCGGTATCATCCGAAAGGGTTGTTTCAGTTGTTAATTTAAAGGCCGCTGCAAACGTGACGGTTTTTTCACAGACGGGATGGAACGGGAAATTTTGGAAATATCGTTTCATACAAAATGTATATGTCACGGAGACACGGACGGGACGGGAACGTGGCACTGACGGGGCGGGAAAAATATCTTCGCCAAGCGCCAACGATGTTCAGCACGTTCCGCCTCGCGCGTGCCCCACCCCGTCCGTGTTTCCGCTACGTATGCACACTTGCACAGTCACTCCGTTCGTTCGTCATCTAGAGCAATAGCAATTAAAGCCAATTCTTGAAATGAAAAATCCATCTTTCCTTCTTCACAACACTGCTAGTGTTAGCGTTCGATCCGAATCACTGTTACGGTACGTATGCATTAAGAACACCTTCCCGTCTTGAACGAGGCAGTCACGTCCCGTTTCCGTTCACGCCCCGTCCGAGGTATTATCTCGTTACGTATGCAGCGGCCTTAACAGTGCCGGAGAATAGGAGCAGATTGACAGGTGAGCACATTAAAGAAAGAAAGAGCGCTGCTGATGTCTGTATCGGACGAATACTGGTTTCAATGATGGTTAATTTTTATGTATTTTCATTCTTTATTATCTAATTTTTGACAGTGCTTAATAAATTACGTTGGGCTGCAGTCGAGGATGCAAATAAGACCGACACAATTTACTTAATTAAATTTAATTAATATAAAAATTACATTTAATTCGCTAAAACTATAAAGTTACGTGACAATTGTTCGATGTGAGAAACAAGAGTGAAGCACTGAACACAAAATTCACATTAATCACTGCTATTGAACAGTCTTCGGTCCCACGCTATCGGAATGCTGAGAAGGCGAATCTCACGGTGCACCACACAGCGCGGTGTTAGTCATTTTCTTAGGAATATGTGGCGTCGTAAGTAGCAACATAACAAATATATAGGTAATCTTCTCTTGAGCAAAAAATATTTATATATTTTGAAAATATATATCGATACATTTGTAAAGTATCGGTCGATATATATCGATATATTTTATCCATTTGCCCATCCCTACGATAGGTATGTTTTTTGTAAATACTCTATGGCAAAAACAAGTAGCAAAATTACATAATTTATCTTCAGAATTACATAATTGTAATATTTATCAGCATATATCACGAACTGCGTATTCGTAATTAAAATCGCTTTAAAATAAATTCTAGCTTAGCTCAGTTTTGTTTAATAAAACTTGAAGATTCTGCGTAATACGGAATAAATATTTGACAGTTCCTTGCAATGACCTTTTATAATATGGACGAGAAATACCTACAAAATACGCGTGCATACCTACTGTCAACTGCGGCCAAAAGATGGCTGCCATTGCTAGGCAAGCACATAAGTAATCAAAACCAAAAAGTATCGATATCGATACCAGAGTTTCTAACATTTCTTTGGGTTCATTGGTTACTTATGTAACAATACTTTTAAACTTTGGATAATTAGATTATACTTTTGGAATAACTGTAACAAGTCCTTTAGTTCTTTTCCTCAATTTTTAAAATTATAGTGCATTACATTCATATTAACATACGAGGGGTTAGAAGCACTGTTGGTTGGGCTACATTTTATGAGAGACTGACTGATTTTGTTTTTTTTTTGTGAGTGACTTTCTTGAAGGACAACCATTGACATATATATTACTGCGTACTATTATATAAATCAATGAGGACTACTGAGGTTTTTTGTGATTTCAGGGTTTGATCCACATTTAGAGTTGTTCATAAAGATCACTCTGACCCGCTTTCGGCTTAGTATCGAACTAACTGTCATTTGTAAATCTTTGACAGTCGTTTTTAGTCAGTGGCCCGAGTCTGATTAATACGATACCCTTGGTAACTGGTTGCCTTACCAAGGGTATCGTATTACCCAGTACTATGGAGGTCGGATAGGCAGTATCTGCATTTAAAATACTGGTATTCAGCTGCATCAGTTGATAGACTGGAATCTTACCCTAATATATAGTTTGAAAAAGGTTAGGCAAATAATGATATTATAGGGCCGAAACTGCGTAAAGAGCGTGTGTCGTGTGTTTCGGAAACCGGATTATTACCTGCATAGTGTCAATAGTTCAACTTTAACGGTGTACATGTAGTCGAGTCGAATGAAAACTTAATATTTATTACGTAGCAAAAAGGGGGCGCGGGGTCTGATTCCCCGCGACGTGCGGGTTCCCGCAACGGAGCACTTTTGTATGGGACCGCGTGGGCGAGCGCTTTACGCAGTTTCGCCCCTTAGAGATATTTGTTTACAACAATAATAAATATTGTAGAAATATACTAAATCTGAGGTTATTACAAGAAATAAAACAAGAAAGTATTTTGAAAAATGTACCTTTATTCACCATAATAAATCACCAGGTCAAAGTAAAATGCTCAATTTTATTTAGATAATTATTAGGCACTTTTGAAAGTCAAAACCGTTACTAATCATTGTAAACTGCCCATTCAAATTGAGCTTAATTTTATAGAAACTAAAAGTGGCCTTGAAATTTATTTATGACCCAGATGTGCTCGGTATCGCATTCTCAGAAGTAAACGATTCGGGTTAAATCTGAAAAAGCAAATTAAAAGAGAAGTTAAAGTTAAAGATATATGCAAATATTAGTTGTAAAAACACTTTTCGAACGACAAAGTTTATTTTATTTACTCTTTATATATCTGATCTAGGTGTTTCACTGGTAAGGGTGGTTGAGTCATCTTGGAGAACGCCTGTTCGACATTTTTGATTTCACGCAGAACCAGCCCGTGTGTTTTTGTTTTGAACACTGAAAGTATTTTTTATATCTTGAATAACCTCATCTTTTTTTATCACTAGCGCTAAACATAACATTATGAACAGGTATTTAATAATATTAAAATTGAGAAACATTATTACTAAAGTATTGGATGAACCGACAGGTTCGTAGGGAAATTTAAACAATATGAAGTTAATTATTTGTTTTAACTTACTACAAGGTGGATTGACGGTACTGCATCATCACGCTGTCACGCAGCCTTATTACATCAAGGGTTTTATTTAAGGTTGATTCTGCAGTGTAATGAACAGACACGTGGTACTTTAAGTCCAGGTTTGATATTTTCCACCCCAATGACTTCAAGCCACTTCTGGCGCAGCACTTCATTTTTAGGGAACCTGTGCAAATAAAAAACATACAAAATTATTTCAGTTTGATGCAGTTAATGGAACAAATCAGAGACTGAACTAAATAACCACCAATTACTGCATGACGAAGTGACATTGTTGTGTTTTAGTACTATCGCTATTTTTATTCCTATTGAAAGTTTTATTTTCAAAACCATCTCTTCAAGCCCTTCATTTTGATACCCTACTCTACTGATCTCTACAATGTACAAACTAAAAAAAATGATAGTTTTTATCGATAGCTTATTAAATAAAAGACATCACTATTTTGAATTGTCATTTGTATTGTAAACAAAACATGATACAAATTTAGCAAATAGAGTTAAATATCAGATATAATTGGTATGTACATTTAGGAACTTTTATTCTATAAATAAAACAAGGATACTTATACAAAAAAAATAACAGCATGATAAAGTTTTTCTTAAAATACGGCTACTAACCTGTGCATGGTCAAATGAGGTTGATTGTGGTTTTTCCTTGCACCACACTGAATTATTGAACAAGTAGGCATATTCAATTTGCACCACTAGACACTCACAGCACAAAACAATTTAGTTGGGAGTGTTTTTATTCCTAAAAATCGCAATCCAAATCCAATGTTGTTGTTCATTTGACAGCTGATGTACCACAAAACCACGCGTCCAAAAGATGGCGGATGGCACGCGAGGTAGGTACTTTGACGGACATGTTAAAATGTTGCCAGACAGAGAATAAACAAATAGCATGACGTCTCTTTCTTCAAATGAGATTACTCATTGGTTAAAAAGAGACAAAGTGTAGTTTCATATTTCTGTATCGATTCAATAGATATTTGTATAAGCAAGTAAGATATAGACAATTACAGCGTCTCTATATTATTTCTATACTCTAAGGTTCCTTGTTTATTGACATGCTTGACTTTGACAGGTAAACAAATATGGCGATAGTCGGTCCCAGAAATACTTCTGAGCAATTTGAGTGTTAATTAATAATAAAAGGAACAAGTAAACTGTAAATGAGTTCCGATAAAATAATTAGAATATGTCGGACTTAAAAGTGTGTAGAATATGTCTCCGAACCGAGGCAAAAATGTACCATTTCCATTTGTATCAACTCAAGTTTTATTATGAAGAAGTTATGGCTTTACAAGTAAGTTATTCAATGAATTACGTAAATATTTAAAGTTATGTACATATCTATACTGTCCTTGCCCTAATAATCATCGCATAAATAACTCAAGAGGTACATAAATAATGTTTAGAGCGCACAAAATCCTAAAGGAACCAATACGAAATCATTAGGGATGTGTTACTCAATTTCACTTAATATGGAGACAATACAATACATACATCTTGTACGTGTGGGTCAGTGGGTATCCTTAGGTGTTATAACTAAGACATAATCATACTTAACACCATTTTCTTAGGCAGGCGAAGGTGACTCCAACTAAAACTATCCTGTGTTCCCTAACACGCTTAGGCCGGGGGCTGCGGAACTACTTAAATACTCTTCAATGCGGCCCCCGACTAGTGCCAACCCAGTATGATTACACTTAACACTTAAGCAACCTGAATACCTTCGTTGCACACTCACTGTTTATTTTAAAATAACTTTTATTTGTCTTCTAACCAGTTAAATGAGCAAGACGGACTACCTCAGTTCTTCTGCTATGAATGTGCTACAATACTAGACAAATTTCATAGGTTTAAGGAGAAATGCTTCAGTGGCCAGAAGATTCTAAGAGAATTAGCTTGGAGAGGACCTGTAAGTATTAAAATTATATTTTCTATACCCCAACTTCATAGCATAGAGGGCAAAGTCTTTGGTTGAGTCAATATCTAGAGTCTAAAGTCAGCATCATATAGGTTCTAGTAATAAACTCAGTCTCTTAAGAAAACATATTTGAAAGAGAGTTTAAGAGAGAATTTTTAAGTTCTTTATTGTAGTTGAATAAATTGTCTTGTTTCGTCTAAACTTTTTTTTTAATATGCAGGGTACCTTTTTTGCATTTCCATAATAATTTTGATCAAAATCTGTGGTTGACTGGTAGAAAATGCCATGCTTCATTAAGTCCCTTGTAAGTAAGTGTAACACCATTGTACATAAAGATTAAATAAATAAATAAAATCTGTGGATTAATTTGCAGGAATAAGTATTCTCTAGTTTCTTCATACATATAAGTATCAATGTTTGGATTATTGAATAAATATTAAAAAGTCCCGACATTTATTGGCCAGAGATGGCAAAGCTTAGAAAAGATGATGGTTGAAAAGATATGGGGAGGCCTTTGCTCAACAGTGAAAAAAGATTTCCATCTAAGGGCCTATGCACACCACGTATTTTAAACGCGCGTTTGTAGCGATAAAGACGCGCTGGTGCCGCGCGTTTGAATCGATACAAACGACAATAAACTGCTCTGTAGGGATAAAAGCGCGTTTAAAAAACGTGGTGTGCACAGGCCCTAAAGTGTCCAATACATAAATTACCTGGTAGTGATATTTTTTCAGAAAATATTCTATCAAAAATTGACCAAGTGCGAGTCAGACTCACCGATGATGGGTTCCGTAGTACCTACGAAAAATAACTTTGTTTTTCATAGTATTTGTATGAAATACAAAGTTATATATATGGTTTTAGAAAATGTGCTATAACTCAAAAACTGCTGACCCAATCTCGTTCAAACCAATTTTCGTTTGAAGTTTTCATTAAGACCTACAGCATATATATTTTTTAGATTTTTCTCTCCATTATTATAAAAGTTAGAATTTGGAAGCGTATATCTTTTAAACGATTGACTTAAGAAAAAGTGGTTTTAGAAACTTCAATGTAACTTTGAAAGACCTGTCAATACATAAATGCATACCACACACATATAGGTTTGATGAAAAATATATTTTTAGTTTCAGTTCCATGTATGGGGGAGCCCCCTTTAATTTTATATACTTTTTAATTTGGTCTAAAAATCGGAAAGCGGTTCACAGAATACATCTTACCTACCAAGTTTCATATGTGTAGTCACAATAGTTTCGGAATAAAATGGCTGTAACATACGGACGGATGGACAGACAGGTAGACATGACGAAACTATAAGGGTTCCTGTTTTTGCCATTCGGCTACGGAATCCTAAAAATGACCATACGTTAAACTTGATATCCTCAATTTTTTTCCTAGTAACTCCTTAGTCACTAACTTTATAGACTTTTTTTTATAGACTATTGTGCTACATTGATTCCTCATCATTTATTTCAGGTCACGTACGAAACAATATACAAAGTGGACCGCAACAACACTATGCTCATATCACCACTTACAGTTGTAAGCTTCACAGACCGAATTAAAACCTACATCACAAAAGACAGGATAGAGCCAGACAATAACTTTGGCTCCGAAAAAAAGGTAGAAAAGATAGAAAATATTGAACTAGATTACTTTACCGATCCGTCAATGATAGGAGATCACGATGATTCAATGTTAGATTTCGTCAAAGAAAAAATAATTGAGGATTTAGAAGTCCATTTTGAGGAAGAAAAGATTAAAGTTGATGACGAGAAAGATATAGAATCGTTCAGTCCTTCAGTGGTTTATGTTGGCGGTGAAAAAGGAATAATGAAGATTGAATGTGAAGAAATGAGTGAAAAGAATAACGGTGGTAAGGACTCATGGATTCGTGGTACGAGTAAGGTGTTAGACAAGAGATATTGGAAGAGGTTCACATTAAGTGAAGAGGAAGCTGTGAATAATTTTAGGGCACGAGCTGAGGATAAGAAGTATAAGGATGCCGCTTATAAGTGTACGGATTGTTTTAAGGGGTTTTCAAAAAAGGATATGCTTGCTAGACATATACAGTTGAGGCATGTTGAGGTGAGTTATCAGACGGGGTGGCACCAGTCAGGGGGCCGCGTTTAAGAGTATTTAAGTGCTCCCGCAATCTCCGGCGCAAATGTGCGAGGGAACACAGGGTGGTTTTAGTTCCTAAGTACGAGTCTGATAGACTCCTTCTGAGATGCGATCGAGAGCGACATCGAGCCTCGTTTTTTAGGGTTCCGTAGCCGAATGGCAAAAAACTGAACCCTTATAGTTTCGTCATGTCTGTCTGTCTGTCTGTCTGTCCGTCCGTCCGTCCGTCCGTATGTCACAGCCATTTTATTCCAAATATATTTAAACAGATTTTTTTTCCATGCAACCTATGCGTGTGTGGTATCTATAGACCGGTCTTCCACTCCACTTCCACTTTTTCATAAACTCAATCGTTTAAAAGATATACGCTTCCAAAGTGGTAAAATGTCTGTCCCCCCTCTAACTTCTATAATAATGGAGTGAAAAATCAAAAACAAATATAATATGCTGTAGATCTTAATGTAAAATTTCAACGAAAATTTGTTTGAACGAGATCGGGTCAGCAGTTATTGAGATATAGCACATTTTCTTAAACCGCAAATATAACTTTGTAATTCATACAAACACTATGAAAAACAAAGTTATTTGGCGTAGTTACTACGGAACCCTTCATGGGCGAGTCTGACTCGCACTTGGCCAATTTTTTTTTATTTGCTATTAGAAAATCCATTTTTTATTATGTGTAATTATATTTTGAGAAAAACAATAAATAAAATCAAACAAAAAAGAGCCTTACATCGCGCGGAGGTGAGTTCCGAAAATAAGAGAACGTGTAAGCTATAGTCGATAATAATTTCTTTAATATAGGTCGTAATAAGCGACATTTCAGAAACGAAAAGTTATTGCATCTTTAATTCAAACTGTGTTTATTGAATCTGTTGTTGGTTAAAAAGTAGAATCATATTTTTTTTTATAATATAGAGAGTTAGTTGAGTTTAGAGTTCTCTATTATAAAAAAAATATGATTCTAGCACCCGCAATAGTATAGCGTCCATACATGCTAAAAAAAATATTACCATTCGAAAACAAAATGTTTGTATTTTTTTTAATATTAAAATATTCACTAAAAATGTGAAATTGATACATAAGAGAAACACTCTGTACACGCGTACGCATTCATAAATAAATTGCGACGTCGCCGTCCTTCAAGTACGCGTGTACAGAGTGTTTCTTTTACGTATCAATTTAAAATTTTTAGTGATTATTTTAATGTTAAAATAAAAATAAAAACATTTTGTTTTCGAATGGTAATATTTTTTTAGCATGTATGGATGCTATACTATTGCGGGTTAACGGGAACGCCCTCTGTTAGTTAACATACTGTATAAGTAAAACTAAAATTTCAGTGTATGTATTATGATTATAAAATAGTGTCCCAATTGCTGTGTTTGTTACGGTATATGTTGTATACAACGTGTAACGGAAAGGGTATATACATACCAAGGGCACGACTTATTTGGATGATATCAAACGATATTGGAAGGGTTTCAACTCAAAATTAAATACTCTAAAAATTGATACCAAATTTTCGGATTCGTAAGTTTCTTAAATTGAAATCATAACAATCGTGTCACCGCACTACGTAGGTCAATAACTTTCTACGTTACTTGCAAATATCACGATAAATCTCTTCCGTAATTCTGTGCGCCTAGTACTGTAGTAGCCTAGCGTAAAGGCGGTGCTCTTTTGTCGGCGCGAGAAAGGAGATAGGATTAAAAAGCCCTTCCAGTATCGTTTGATATCACCCAAAGAAGCCGTGCCCTTGGTATGTATATACCCTTTCCGTTACACGTTCTAGAGTAACGGTATTTCTTCTTACAGATGCTGGGTCCATACGAGTGCCGCTTCTGCCGGATGCGCTACAAACTAAACTGTTACTTACGTAAACATATCAGACAGCATTATTTCAAGTATGAGTGTCTACGATGTAACCTCATCTGTCCGCTAGAGTAAGTATACCTACAACTAAGCAATAATCTTGAAAATATTATTTCCACATTCCGTCCAATAAATGCAGTTATTACATGACTTAATAAAATTGGAGCGAGAGCAGTAGGCGTGTATAACTCTTTACGGAACCGACTCACTGATCCGTATCATTGAAGTGATTCAAAAGATTGGTTCAGTAACAACGTGTTATTTTATTTATAATAAAATAAAAGTTTCGTAATTTACGTTTCGATTAAATATAAGTATATAATTTTTTACACATAAAACATTCAGCATTGTTTCCATTGACATATATATTACTGCGTAAGGACTGGGCGGACCGCATGTTATAATGACGCCTCGAACTTGGTCCCAAAGTGGTCTTACCTTTATCGAAGTGAACTAGAACGCGATCAGCTATCTTCGGGAGGGGTCGTCAGTTTTACAAGCAAAAATGCCAAGTTGTGTCGTGAAGGGTTGCGTGAACTACGACATAAAGCACAATAAAAAAAATATAACATTTCATATCACCGGTAAGTTAAAAATATGTCATTAAATCAACGTCTAACTTTATTTAAAACAATTTTCTTTCCTGTTTGTCTCAACCTTTAGCATAGACAACGCGAAGACGCGTAAAAGTGCGACATAACTTTTAGCAGCGCAGCTAGCGAATTAAGTAGAATAGGACTGGTATTTCCCAGGATTAAAAGTATAAGTTACTATTTAGTTTTCTAAGGGTCAATCTACCTCTTTATCAAAATGTAGACCTCAGCAGTTTAGTTCAAAGTATCAAGCGAGCAGACACACAAACTAACAGACAGATTTTCTTTACAGAAGTTCAGCTCTCCTTCACGATGAGTACCACAGTGGGATCACAAGGAAGTGTGCTTATTGTGATGAAGAGTTCAGGTAAAACCACTGAGAATACTAATAATATAATTAACGCACATCCTGAAATTAGTTTGTTCAGAATCGTTTACTGCATCGATTTTTATCGTTTTTAATATCGATAATTTTTATTAGAAAGCAATTAAATCTACGTAAATTACAAAATACACTTTTGCTGTATAGTAAAAACAAACTGACTATGGACCGTAAATTAAAGTAGTAACTTTTTAAATGCAGATTTATATAAATTCCGTCATTCAGTACACATTACAGAAAAAATTGGCCAAGTGCGAGTCGGACTCGCCCATGAAGGGTTCCGTAGTAACTATAATAAATATAATATACTTAATATATTTATTTGAAAAAGAAAAAAAAAAAACCTTACAAATTTCTTAAAACTAGCTTATTTACAATTTTTACAACTACGCCAAATAACTTTGTTTTTCATAGTATTTGTATGAATTACAAAGTTATATTTGCGGTTTTAGAAAATATACTGTATCTCAAAAACTGCTGACTCGATTTCGTTCAAACCAATTTTGGTTGAAAGTTTACATTAAGATCTACAACATATGGCATTTTTTAGATTTTCACTTCATTATTATAGAAGTTAGGGGGGGGGGGGGGGGGCGACGGGGGCGACACACATTTTACCACTTTGGAAGCGTATATCTTTTAAACGATTAACTTCATGAAAAAGTAATTTTAGAAACCTTAATGTCATTTTTAAAGACCTGTCTATAGATACCACACACGTATAGGTTTCATGAAAGAAAATATTTTCAGTTTCAGTTCCATGTATGGGGAGCCCCCTTTATTTTAAATATTTATTAAATTTTCTCTTAAAATCGGTTCACAGAATACAGTGACATACGGACGGACGGACAGACAGACAGACGGACAGACATGTCGAATCTATAAGGGTTCCGTTTTTTGCCATTCGGCTACGGAACCCTAAAAATGAAACTCATTTAAAGGAAGTTTAAGTCTTAAAAAACTGTTTAAAGAAGTAAAACTAAAAGTTCAGAGTATGTATTATGATAATAACATAATTTTCTAATTGGGGTGTTTGAGGGTGTGCGTCAATTACGATACATGGTGTATACTTATTAAATTGAGTGCAGTATATAATTGCAACCATTATTTTACTACATTTACATTTCATCATATCACTACAGTTTAAGTGCTATTAAATAGTTTAACATTTTGCATGTCAATTTATGGCGAAATGTGCCATTGGACTATTATGTTTTGCTACCATCTTTTGTACCACATTTAAAGCAAATAAATGGATTTGATTGTGACTATGAAAGTATTACATTTATATAAAAACTAGCTGTGCCCCCGCGACTTCGTACGCGCGGAATAGTGACTTTCGGCAGCATTTTTAATTTTTTAGGCTAATGATTTTGAAAACAAAATTCATACATAATTTGAATGTCGTATTTATTATTATCTAATCAAAAGTCTAAAAAATAAGTTTCAAGCTTCCAGCTTTAAAAATGACGCAATTTCCATACAAACTTTCATCCCCTATTTCAACACCTTACCGGAATAGTGACTTTCGGCAGCATTTTTAATTTTTTAGGCTAATGATTTTGAAAACAAAATTAATACATAATTTGAATGTCGTATTTATTATTATCTAATCAAAAGTCTAAAAAATAAGTTTCAAGCTTCCAGCTTTAGAAATGACGCAATTTCCATACAAACTTTCATCCCCTATTTCAACACCTTACAGCCCTTTTTTCGCATTAAAAAGTAGCCTATGTCCTTTCTCAGGCTCTAGACTATAACCGTACCAAATTTCATTAAAATCGGTTCAGTAGTTTAGGTGTGATTGCGTAACACACAGACAGACAGAGTTACTTTCGCATTTATAATATTAGGAAGGATTGTTATCCTGTTTCCTTTAATGGATTTATGATTAAGTTCCTTGTAAACTCACATTAAATTAATGGTGCGGGGAGGGTATTTTATACTTTATTTTGCTTTATTTAACCAGCCTATAACGATGAGATACAGGCCTCTTCTTTATGAGAGGGAATTGGTCATAATCGACCACGCTAACCAAAATTGAATAAAATTATATTTAGAAAAATAAAACGATCTCTAAACTAGACGGTGCCAGTACCTTTAAGACTAACTCTAGAACATATTATTTTCCAGACATTCTTCGACGTACTACACACATCTACGCACGCATCGTAGCGAGCACGTGTGTACTCTTTGCGGCGCGTCTTTCGTGAGTACGGCGGGACTACACCAACACAAGAGGGTTAAACATGTCATTGCTGATATTGTAAGTAGTAATCAATTTATTTATTGATTTAAATAGAAAGGCCGAAACGAATAACACTATTTAATATAATTTATTTAACACATTCATGCATTCTTCTCACAAAATTCAATTATTCTGACAGTATTATCTTCCATTCATTCGCAAACATACCCAAATCTGTGTTTGAGTCCAAGAGAGCGTTAATAGCGGTTAGAGTTCGAGAAGTAGGCGACTTGGAGTGTGCAACTGTACGGCGAGCTGGAATAGCCAGTAAATAAATAAACCTGCGCAATGCAATTGTACAACATAATAGGGTAGTTTCCTGTGTTACAAAATAATTATTTTATTTAGTCCATTTACGGTAGATTTTAAAAAAATATTGGTCACGTATTTATTGCTTTTTCAAGTCAAGAAAAAATCACAAAGATGGAAAGCTTCAAAGTACAGGAGTGGGGGCTGCTGACGTCACACATTGCTAAGAATTATACCGAGGTGTGACGTCACGCGAAATTTCAACTCACTGTATCGTCTTAATTTTTCAATTACGTAAAAAATAAAAAATACGTGTCTAATGTTTTTTGTTAAACTACGTGACGGACTAAATAAAATATTTTAGGAAACTACCCTATTCCGCCAAGCCCGTTTCATCATCGGACTACAGACGAACAGCGTTGCGCCATCGTTACACGGTAGACATCCCACCCATACGTACAAAACGTGTTGGGAATACTTTTATTGTGCGTACGGCTAAAGAGTGGAATTCCCTGCTGGAGTGTGTGTTTTTTAATAGCTCTAACCTGGGGGTTTTTAAGTCAAGAGTGAATAGGTTACATCTAGGTAAGTGTGCTTCATCTTCTACAACATCATCAGACTATTATAAACATAAACACAAAATTACTGGACCAAACAAACTAACTATGGACCGTAAATTAAAGTAGTAACTTTTAAATGCAGATTTATATAAATTCCTCCATTCAGTACCCATTACAAAAAATGAAACTCATTTAAAGGACGTTAAAGTCTTTAAAAGAAACTGTTTAAACAAGTAAAACTAAAAATTCGGAGTACGTATTATGATAATAACATAATTTTTTAATTGGGGTGTTTGAGGGTGTGCGTTAATTACGATACATGTTGTATATTGCACTGAAAGTCGAATCTGCTAATGGCTTAATAGCCACGAATCTCAACCAACACCTTAGGAGGCATAACATGTGCCTCCTAAAGTCTTGGTCGAGATGGCGAGAGGCAACTAGATGGGCTTCATTCAGGATTTTGAGGAGAAAGCTGACTGCTGAAATCACTGTCATATGATGTAACTGAAAAAAATGTGGATACTTAAATAGCACAAACACACACACACACACCCAAACTCTCATTCACATACATTCCCTACATTTCACAAAATGACCAAACATACTTACACTCTACTCCCTCATACTCATCTACACACACACACAAACACATACACACAGACACATACATTATAGTCATAGTCATTTTTTATTTTATTGTTATTTTTAATTTTTGCATTTTTATTTTAATTACTTTTAGTTTTAGTCTGGAACAATTATCTTGTTTTTTTTGTATGGGCGCTGATAGCTGCGACACAGTTGTAAACTTTTGTAGCTATCATCGTTTTCTTTGTAATGTAGTCAACTGTCTATGTTTCCAAATAAAGACTTTTTTTATTCAAAAAGTGGTAGGTTCTACTTCTGGACACGGCTTTTATTACTCATGGTAAAAATAAATCATTAATGACCAAAACAGAATACTCCACAGACAATGGCCTCCCTTCTATCTTGCTCCGCATGCCCTGTCACCTGTGCACTTGATGATCTTATGTGTGCATTAGCGAGCGGAGTTCACGTAGCTGATTTTGTGCCAAATCTCTCTTATTCTTTTATTGCAAGCGATGATTTGGTCGAAGATCCAGCACGCTTGCCTAGAAGTAACCTATTTACTGTTGACTTAAAGACTATAACTATCAGGAAATACAGACTCTGGCAGGGAATTCCACTAATTAGCTGTAGCAGTGCCAGACTAGTTTCTCGTTGCCAATGAGCCTCTTGCCTCGTTTCTCGATAGACTCAAGTGCATTAAGCTGGTATTTGGCAGATCCGTCCCAGAGATGGGATGGGTATTTTTGCCATCGACTCACAACTATATTGTTTTCTTATCATATGACTTTAAAGCTCATTCGTCCTTCACAGGAGAGTCCCGACGACGATGAAGAAGTAAACACTTACTGCCAACGATGTGACATCACATTCGAGACGCGAAAGGCTTACGAGGAACATTTGTTTCATTCAGCGCTACATAGTGAGGGAGAGAGGTAAGATACTTCTTTTCTTTTTCTCTTGTTGTCACCTGCCTTTACTAGACTCAGTTGAAGTGACGACCGGAGTCGTAGAAGTATAACTGTTTCTTTCGCAGTCGCACTATTTTTTTAAGAGAATTAACAAAGTGGGCAGAATTCACTGCAAGTGACGAAAACAGCCATTCCATCCGCTATTGCCTGTCGGGGTTGCAGGAATGTTTAAATAGATACCGCGGCTTTGGGACGCAAAGGCATCTGAATGAACAGTGTGGGTTTTTAGAGTTCCGTAGCTGAATGGCAAAAAATGGAACCCCTACAGATTCGTCATGTCTGTCTGTCTGTCTGTCTGTCACTGCCACTTTTTTCCGAAACTATTGGGCCTAGTGAAAGTGGTTTTAGAAACCTCAGTGTCATTTTTAAAGATCTGTCTATAGATACTACACACGCATAGGTTTCATGAAAAAATAAATTTTCAGTTTTAGTTCTATGTATAGCCCCCCTTTATTATATATTTTTTTTCTTAAAATCAGAAAGCGGTTTACAGAATACATCTACCTACCAAGTTTCACATGTATAGTCCTAATAGTTTCGGAATAAAATGGCTGTGACATAGGGACGGACGGACAGACAGACAGAGGGACAGACATGACGAAACTATAAGGGTTCCGTTTTTTGCCATTCGGCTACGGAACTCTAAAAAGGGGTGTGTATAGATAATCAAAGAGATTTAAAATGAGAGAGTGAACAATCTAAAAACAATATATGCTGTAGATCTTAATGAAAACTCTCAACGAAAATTGATTTAAATCAGATGCAGCCAGGAGTTTTTGAGATATAGAATATTATCACAAACCGCAAATATAACTTTGTCATTCATATAAACACTATGACAAATCTTGCTACTACGGAACCCTTCATAGGCGAGTCCGACTCGCACTTAGATAGTTTTTAGTCATTAGGAGTCTAATACTCCTTTCCATTCCATCCAAAGGGGAGGAGTCTTTTGATGACCCCCCCCCCCTTAAAACAAAAAAAAACACTAAAAGTGATAAAATTTCGTGCATTATGGAAATAAAGTAGCATATATTTTTTGTTTCAGTGACTACAAACAGACGGTCAGCAGAAAAGTTTTAGGTAAAAAGCAACAAGCCAAAGTAAGTTAACTATAAACAAAACAAAAATTATCTTTGTATAGTATATCACAATATATTAATTCAAATCTTAACCTTGCTATTTCAGGTTACTAGGCGATTGAGAAAACGGTATGTCATGTTATTTTAAATCACTACATAGTATAAAACAAAGTCGCTTCCCTGTCAGTCTGTCCCTATGTATGCTTATATCTTAAAAACTCCGCAACGGATTTTGATGCGGGTTTTTTTAATAGATAGAGTTATTCCTGAGCAAGGTTTTAGTGTATAAGAAGTTAAGGTTTTGTGTAGATTGAATGAACTACCACGATATTACTTCAACATGTCCGAAATAATTAAGCCTATCGATAGGTTTAATCGAAAACGCTGCCAAAACCTTTTGAGTTATAAAAATACAATGTATGGCGGGATTGTTTCTTTTTTATAGATCTACAAAATAGTCCGCGATGGCATATGTCTATCTCCCAAGAATAACCCACAATAACCCTTTTTTTTTTTTCAAATTACTTTAAAATGATGGGTTATTTACGAATCTTTTTTTAACAGTACAGTAAAATTCCTTATCTAATTAAATACGTCAGATATGTTGAGGATTTAATGTAGATTAAAATTGCTTTTTATATCAATAAAATAAATATCTTATGAGTTATCGCCGATATGAGTGTGGCAAATTACCCGGGCCGGGTCGCTAGTAGCAGATACTATAGTAGCCGCGAGATAAATTTGCAATAACGTTCATTGACCCTTCCCTAATATCTCTATGCAGAATTGCGATACTTATTATTAATTTGTAAACAAACTGTTTCTCATCATCTGCCAGCCTTTTCCCAACTTTGTTCCAACCCAACAGGTACACGATAACCCATGGCCAGACCAATGTCAGATTTTCTGGCTTCTGACTCCCCGTAACGACTGTCAAAAATGTCAAATTGACAGCCGAGACCAAAGGCTTAACATGCTTTTCGAAGCAAGGAGGTATAACACCGCCTACTTCCAAACTGCGAGCCTCTACTGAAATTTCTTATAGAAAAACCCAATAGCTCGTTTTGCCCGACACAGGAATGTTGTGACTTCTTGCTCAGCAGTCGCGCTAGCTACCACTAGACCAATGAGGCAGTAGTTTATTAATCTAAACGCTTTGCACTTATAAACAAGAATCAGCTACATTTATTTTTACGTTTGTGGGTTGGTCGGTATAGACACGGACCACCACTAGTTCGGGAATCTATACTCACTAATTGCGTCAGCAAAGCGTGAAGCGTGTGTGTGTTTGTGTAGCGGAAGGGCGATAGAATAACAGCAAGATAGCAGATCGAAAGTTATAATATTTAAGTAAAATTACAAAGCAATATTTTAGCCTTCCCATGAAGGTCGTTAGATCACTACAGTTGACGACTCAAGCCGGTCTTGTTTCTGTTTTTTAATTTATGTTAGGTACGTTAATAACCGCAATTGCAAATTCATCTCATGTCTACCGGACTTCTTGAAATATATTAATATACCATTGATTTTGTATTAAAATTTCGTCTTTTATTCGCAGAAATCATGACGAAGATAATATGTTCAAGTTTACAAAGGATCGAAAAGGCAACACGAAATACAGAAGAGAACATAGGAAACCCACGACATGTCACCAGGTAAGATATATTTTATAGTCATAGTTTTAAGCTATTGCATAGCTTTTATCGCGGGCTTTGAGCGCGGCGACCGAATCAAGAAATTCCGTAACGAAAATAAAACCTAACACCCCCCACTCCGACCGGCACAGCGGTGCGGCGTTGAAAGCCGTGCATCGTCTAACGTCGTTTCAGTTCGGCAGACTTCAGCACGGTGTTTGTGTGTGTGCGACTAGACGTATGCATGTAGACTAGCTGCTACTAAACCTATAGTTTCAATGAGAAAAATTCATGAATAACCTACATGTATTGTAATGCAATAAAAATATTTTAAACAATATTAACTTCTCATTTATTCAAAAAAAGAAAAAATATTGTTTTCTTATCGGTCATCATGCTCAAAAACTGTAACTTGAGTTAATATAAAAAAAAAAAAATACTGCATAAATAAAATAAATAAATAATTATGATTGCATAAGTTGATAAAAAATGCTATGCAATAGCTTTACCGCGGCAGTCCCCGAGTGCCACACTATTTTTTCTGAACATAATTTATCTCTCGGCTTTTTGTTAGTAAAGAGAAAGCAGAAATGTCAGGTTACGCAGATATGACACATTTTTTGTTCCAATCATCATCATCTGTTTAGCCTTTCGTTAACTATGTCGGCTTCCAGTCTAACCGGATGCAGCTGTGTTTTAGGTGGAGCAACTATCTGACCTCTACAACCCAGGAGCTGGGTAACATAACGCCCCTTGGTAAGACTGTTGGCACATTTTCTGACTTCTAACTACCCGTAACAATGGTTTAGTATGTACAAATGACAGAAAGGACCAACAAATTAATGTGCTTTCCATGAAAAGGAAATCTCTATGTTAACATCTCAAGGACCGCCAGTATTTACGTCAACTATTAGTTGAGCCCCGCTGGCACACAAATTTTGTGCCAGCGGGGCTCAACTAATACTTGTTTACTGGCACGTTTCTGTGCCGCTGGGGCTCTAGAGGTTAAGATCACACATCCTCGGACCGTCCTCGGCAAGCGTTAATTAACCCGAGCGAATTTTATTATTTAGCTTTTAGCTACGAGCTCCTCTCAAAGTAGGAACTCTAAAAAAAGTGAAAACTACACTTTTTTATTTCCTTTTTTTTTAAAGAGAACTTGCAATGTTAGTAGAATTCACGTAACTAGCAATCTTGTTAACCCCTTCAACTAAGCTAAATAATCAGCCGATGGCTGTGTCTGGACTCATAACCTCGTTCACGAGTCGGACACCTTAGGCTTATTGTCCACAGACGCATCATTTGACGAATGCATGCAACCTACAAATGACGATAGACGTATTTTGCATATTTGCTATGTCCAC
The DNA here is from genome assembly GCA_943138885.2 of Tholera decimalis. Classification (NCBI taxonomy): domain Eukaryota; kingdom Metazoa; phylum Arthropoda; class Insecta; order Lepidoptera; family Noctuidae; genus Tholera; species Tholera decimalis. The sequence goes on along the minus strand of OW964570.2, from coordinate 6,249,633 downwards.
GCTGCTTCATACAATCGTCATGCAATCGTCAATCACGCTACAAAACATCTCAGCTCTAGCATCGAGAAAGCACGTCTTTTGTTGTGAATATGTCAAGTGATGATGATGAATTGATTATAGCATACAACTTTATTAGAAGACGACAAAAAAGGCGAAGAAAGTACTGGATTCATATATACACACTGATACAAAGACAAAATACTGTTCTATCCGTTACATCTTTTCTGGAGTATTCCGACAGTTTATTGTTATATAAACTTGGATATTGTTCTAAAATGTTAACAAAATTCACCGACGAGCCCACCATTTTGTAATACAAAACCGCCCGCACCGCATGACGAACGCATGACGAGAGGCTGACGCGACGTTGCCGCTCCGTGGACATAGTTTTGATTGTTTCTACGCAAGATGCATTCGTCTTGCAATCGTCAATTGCCGAAAGCGTGCGCATGACGTGCGGTTTACTTGGACAATAGGCCCTAGCCATTAGGCTATTGACCTAAGGGTCAACTGTGCCTGTATGTTTAAAAAGACAGATATTAATACATTTACATTATGTTCTAGTGCGGAAAACACTTCGAGACACAAGCGGCGTGTTGGAAACATCACTTGTCGGAACACCCGCGCACTTCGTTTTATGCTCCCACCGAGAGATACATCTGTGAGATCTGTGGATCTTCACTAGCAGTAAGTTCTTAGTTTTATTGATGATGGGATCGCGTCGCATAACCTGATGATAAATAACGATTTGGTCTAAGATGAAGCATGCTTACTTAGAAGTAACCTGTTCACTCTTGACTTAAATACTCCCTGGTTATAGCTAACAGAAAGTACAGAATCTGGAAATAAATTCTAATTTAATTGGATTTATTTTTATTTATTTAGAACGGCCGGAACCGATTACCCTATTTAACATCACACATTCATGTATACTTCTCACAAAAATTCAAACATTCTGACTGTATTATCTTCCATTCATCCGCAAACATATCCAAATCTATGTTTGAGTCCAAGAGAGCTTTAATGTTTCAGTTTAATGTTATTGAATTGCAGTGATGGTCCAGTGGTTATTGGTCTGACATACTAGTTGTAGGGCGCGGGCGTAAGTTCGTCCAAATCAAAGCATCACATAACTTTGTGTAATTTTAATATAATCAAAACGGTGAAAGGAATCATAAGGAAACATGTTCTAGAATGAAAATATTTAAAAAATATTATCCCAAATCTCAATCGTAATAAATATATTTAAAGCAAAAAATAAGTGCATGTTCCCTACACTCACTACAGCGTCAACACGTTCGGCCCGCCCTTTTCTTACTACCTATGCATATAAGCTGGTGTTCCAAAATCGTATGTATTTTTTTCCAATATACGTTTTGAATAATTTTATTGTTTTTCTCGTTTCAGCCTGGCAGCATCCGAACTCACAAGAACATGCATACGAGAGAGAAACTACATACTTGCGACACATGCGGGAGACAATTCCACGCTACGGTCGGATTGAAGAGACATCTACTTGTAAGTTGGATGTGATAACCAGTGATCGGAGTAGGTAGATTGATCTGGGGTCAATGAACTGGCACGTATATATTAATATGGTTATGCCTCCGGGATTTTGCAATAAATAAGATTTTTTAGGAATTCCAAATATTGTAATGTGTAGGATGAAGAATATATCAATATGAATAAGAAATCTTTAACCCTTTTGCTGTCTTTTTAATAGAATATGTGATCGGCGTTCTATTATAAAAAAACTGGCATGGCTAAACTTGAGTAAAAACGTAGCAAACGTAAAGTGGGATTCTAGTAATAATAGTTAATGTGCGTGTGTGCGACGACAGATGGGACTTGCCTCTCCGCTATCCCATTGAAGCCCGGTTGTCAACGACAGCGAGTAGCGGAAAGAAACAATTTTAAACGTTTAACTATCGCATTCTATAAATGTCAAATGTAGTAGTTTAAAAATCCTTACATTCACAATATTTGATTCAATCCCGTAAGTACCAAAATGAAATCCCGGAAAAAAAGGCTTATCCATGTTACGATTTCTATGACTATTCATGATGCAAGTACGTAAAATCAATCTACCTACTCCGATCACTGGTGATAACATAATTCAATAGAAATTACTGTGGGAATTATATTATTATGGTAAAACAGTCATATAATTAATGTTTTTAACATTCAAATACACTCCTCCGTCCACGTAATTTTTAACAGGGTACAAAGTTTTTATTCAATAGATGTAACTATTTAAAGGAAAATATTTAGTCATAATACCAGCAAAAAATTAGATGTTGGAGCTTGAATGTAATATGCAGCACACATGCAGGTTTATGCATGAAATACGTGGAGGGCGAAACACGTGTCCAGACGTCTGTTTCGCCCCTCCACGGAGCATCTTCATCGTGCATCGAGCTCGAATGCATTATAAAACGTAGTACATTGCAATCAAGATCGGACATCTAGTTTTGGACAGAATCACCCCTAAATATGGTCTCAAAATATTAATTGTTATTTTAGGACAAAGCAAACAAATACGTCGCAGTATTTCTAATTATTTGACTTATGTCTTGCAATCCTATAGCTTTGCAAATTATAAAGCTAACGTGCATCTGTTTTTACCCGATGGGCTCACGAAAAAGCTATAAAAAATTTGACAAGTCACGTATTTTTTTTTTATTTAAAATTGTTTCGCGTTTGACCACCATCTCACCTGATGGTAAGTGATGATGTGGTCGAAGATGGAGCACGCTTACCTAAAAGTAACCTATTCACTCTTGACTTAAAGACTCCTAGGTTATAGCTATCGGGAAACACAGACTCCGGCAGGGAATTCCACTCCTTAGCCGTACGCACAATGAAGGTATTCCCAAAACGTTTTGTGCGTATGGGTGAGATGTCCACTATGTAACGATGGCGATTCGCCGTTTGTCTCGTAGTCCGATGATGGAATGGGCTTGGTGGAATTAGATTGCGTAATTCCATCGCACACTCCCCGAAATGTAACCGATAGAAAACCGATAGACTTGCAACTCGTCGACGATGTTCAAGGCTCTGGAGCTTTGACTCGACCAGTGCATCGTTGCCAATGAGTCTCTTGGCCCGCTTCTCGATAGACTCAAGTGCGTCCAGTTGGTATTTTGCAGATCCATCCCAAAGATGAGAGCAGTACTCCATACACGACCGAACCTGGGCTTGATAGAGATTGAGCAACTGTTCGGGTGTGAAGTACCGTCTCACCTTTGCTGGGATTCCCAACTTTTTTGATGCTAGTTGAGCCTTAGCCTCGATAAACGGGCCAAAATTGAGGGTAGAAGTTAGTGTTACCCCCAGAAGCTCGATACGGTCGGTTTCAAACAGTGACGCAGTATTTCAGTTATCACATTTGTTAAATTATATCCAGCCGTTTTGGTTAAAGATACAAACATACATACTTCCGAAAAAGACTACCCTGCCTCTGTAGTAGTTGGAAAAAAGCAAAGAGAAGTCATTGATTGAAGTTGTTTTACGTAATGTTTTTTCTGAAAACTCACTGTTTAGTATCACACTTTTGCAGCAAAATCGTATAATAAGACGTTTATGTCAGACAACTTTGCATCATATGGTGTATGAGTTTTGTATAGTCCTCGTCACGTAAGTTGACAAGGTTTTGGCGTAGTGGGGGTAAGTTCGCGCATCGTGCACTTAGTGGAAGAAAAAAGTGGTCACTTTTACTGCTTGCCATTAGTCTATGGTTATTGCCATCATTTATTTTTAATCATGTCTGTTCAGAAGAATGTTAAAGAAAGAAGAGGAATTCATTCGTTAATTCGGTATTATAAATAAAATAGATATAATACATAAATACATTTAAAGTGAAAAACATGTATTTAAAAAAAAATTAAAAATAATATGTTCTCGTCGTCACAATAAGTTAACAAAACTGCTACCCCTTTTATTCTTCTTTTTTCCCGGTGTCCTAAAGACAGTGACGAATTCGGAATTTCAACCTTCCTTAACTATAGTGTCTAACTCTGCCGCCATAAGGAAAAAAGACGCATCTAAAATTTTTTTCGAAATTGAGTTATCTATATATTCTTAATCAGAAAAAAAAAATGGCATCTGCCAGTATTTTTATATTTCGCATAAATTAAGCAGAACCCTATAAATCTCACTGTTAAATAAGACGTATCTACCATATTAATTAAATATTACTAAATAGAAAAGACATTTCTGACGTACACTAAGTTGAAAAGACGCATTTCAGTAGAAACGTCTTATTTTTGTACAAAATATTTAATTCTTCATACAATTAAAAGACACTTCTGCATAGTCATAAGAAGAAAAAACTGTTCTGCGTAGATGTGACTTTTTAACGTAGTATTACGAAAAATAAGCAGGCGCAAGTGGCAATTGTGCCCTTTCTACTTAGTATTGCTAGTTATATGGGGTGAAGTGGGGCTCGCGGTTAGAATACCGCCCTTCAGTTGCGTCCAGGCAGTCAGAGAAACGCGCGCGGCCCTTCGTGCTTTAATAAATAAATAATCTTTTATTTCAGACGTTGGATCCATTTGGGTTATTATACAAACAAATCTTAGAAGCTACCAGAAACATAAAATAAAATACTTAACAACTACACCACATCGGCATGTAGGTGTACCCAATGTCCCAAAAAAGGGCTGTCTTATCTGACTGCTACCGAATTTAGAATGCTGTTGGGGCTGACATGTACCCTGCGCATGATGGAAGTGCATCGTTGACGCATGATAGCATAAAAATCGTCTATTCCCGCGTTGGCGAACATGCCCCAAGCACTGCAGTAGCGCGGCAACCCCATCAACACCTTGAACGTATTATTATACTGTACCCGCAGGAAATTGTATGCCTCCTGAGTGTAGATAACTCACAGACTGCATATGTAGAAAGAATGGCAATACACTGTAAACAGCGTAGTCCTAACGAACAGACAACGCCCTACGCTCACACTCAATGTCCAGACCAACTTTTAGGTCTTCAGAAACCCAGTGGCCCGGATACATGAAAGCAGTGACTTGCTTTGATGCAATACCACAAAGTTTTAACTGAGGCACAATCGGATAGAACTTGTGCCTGCCTTACAAGACTAGTAGCTCACTCACTCTTTTTCGCGTTGTATCGAAGCCCATGGATCTCCGCGTGCCTTTCAAACATCGAAAGCACACTTCTCATCACATTGATCGAAAGGCTCAGCAGCACCATATCATCAGCATAACTAATATTTTTAACGCTGGTTCCATCCACGTGACAACCCTGATAAGTGCTACAGAGCTCAACGATCAATCGGTTCATGACAAGCCACCTTGGCTCACTCCGCAATTCAGCCTGTATTCATCCGACAACGATCCTGCCCATCTGACACAATTTTTACCATTTTTTGATTACCATTGATTGTTTTACCAGAACCGAAGTATTGATATGACTTCCTTATCCACGGACGTATCATTCATAAGCTTCTGCCACAGCAAATCATACGACACTAGATCAAACGCCTTGGACAGGTCTAGAAAACACACGTTAACAGGCGTTTTTCTAGACTTGTAGTACTGGACAGTCTGCTTAAGCGACAGTATGGCAGTTTCTGTAGATAGACCAGGTAGATCTATCAAGAAAATTATCTAGTACCTTGGCCAAGACTGATCTGATGCTTCCCCGGTCTTATCTTTCACAACGGGTACAACTATCGTTTTCATTAAGTTGGTGGGCAGATGAGAGTGATTTAAAGAGAGTGAGTAAAACATCGCCAGCACTCTTGGCAGAGGTAGTCATACCCTGGAGATTTGCCCCTTACCATGCTTTTTAGTACAGTAGCGACACTTTTCGCTGAGAATCTCAAATTTAATTCCATCACAAAATCCTCAGTATCCAATATCTGCGATGTTGGATTATAAGTAGAATCAATTTTAAAATGTTTTACAAACAAGTTAGCTACGGGAGCAGATTCATGTTGCCCGGCTACACTCACAGGGATGCCCGGTCCTGGATTCAATTTATCTGTATTAAATCTTTAGATTTGTGATGCTCGGCTAAGATGTCTATTTTCATTTTATTTTGGTTATTCTGGCACCATCTCAGTTTAGATTAAAATGTCTTCCTCTTCACACAAACAAATTGTACCTCTTTATAATATATAATATCATACGGATCCCTAACATTTTTGAAAATATTCTATCGCATATGTTCATCAGGGATAATGAAAAATTGTAATGGAAAAAGAATTTTTGAAATTGGTCCAGTAGTTTCGGAGCCAATTCAATGCAAACAATAAAATTTTTCCTTTTGCTTTTCTTTCCTCTTTATAATACAAATATACATACAAAGCTCTGATTACTGTGTTAACGTTCAAACTTGTTTCATGAAAAAAAATCATGAAATATTATAATTCGTAGTGTTAGTTTGATCTCACTCAAGTTTATGTCGAAAATTTATTCATTTTAAGAGATTCCTTACAAAGCTGTGATAATTATTATTAATGTTATTAATGTTTACTATAATTAGTACAAATTTAGGTAGTTTTATTTATACTTAAACATTAATTTTTAAGAGTTTAAAACTTAATGTTGGGAATAGTGTGTAATTGTTATTTTTTATAAAGAATATAAGTCAGTTTCTCATACTTTGTGTTTCATTTAACATAAGATAATTATCGTGTTAAAATGTACTTCAGTTTATAACATAAGATGTTTTGTTAGGGATCCCACAAGGGGCAGGTAGTTTTTAAGTTAAATGAGTATTAGTATTACTAAGTTGAAAAGCAGCAAATGGCTATTAGCGTCTTTTTTATTTAGTTAACTAGAACCTGGTAACACATCATCACTAAGTAGGAAAGGCATTTAAAAAAAATACTACGTTGAAAGGACGTTTCTAGCCAGAAGCGTCTTTTCATTGCAGTAAAACTTACTTTCTTATATTTTTTTTGCTAAAAAGAAAAGGAAAAAGTTATTTAATTAATACATAAAATTAAATTAATTAAAATTCTCATATAATTTCTGAAAGATCAAACAATAATACACACTTTTGTACAATAAAATTGTAATAAGGTTTATTTCCTTTCGCACAGCGAATTTTTTAATTTTTAAAACACGTTTTATTTTTTTTCTCCGTTTCGTACTTCATGTAGATGCGTCCTTTTACCTTATGGCGGCAGAACTAATAGTCTGCGTAAAACGGTATTTGTTCCTGGCATTGTAATCAACGTAACAAAAACTAAATTTAAAACAACAACTTGTAACAAAAACAAATACAACTTTTGTGTACGCAAGTGTATTCGGGAGCAAATGGAACGAGAACTACTGACGCACCAATCGCACGCTCGGAGCGGCGCTACGTCATACCCCGCGTCCCGCTGACACCTAAAAATCGACTTTTGCGCATTGAACGACTCTTGCCAAGTTATTTGACGAGAACTATAGCAGTTAGTTAAAAGCAAAGAAGTCATTGACCGAAGTTGTTTTTATATAATATATATTTTTTGTTAAGTAAATCATAGTTTTGCAGCAAAATCATATATGGTGTTTGTTTTACAGACACACACTGGAGAAAAGCCCTACTCATGTTCGCTATGCGACAAACGCTTCACCCAGAGCAATAGTATGAAGCTACACTACCGCACCTATCATCTAAAAGAGCCCTATCCTAAGAGGTATGTAACCTTTCCATAGCTGTAATAAAATAAAGAACGATTGAAAACATATTTCTTTTCCTTATCTCTCAATAAACATTGTTTTTGAACATATAAGTTCAAGTTATCCCGTTATATACGAAAAGCAGCAATTAGGACCAGAAATATGGAAACCAAAGTCTATAAAGGAATTTGATGCGATACATTTAGCAGAAATTGTATGTTTTAAAGTTTTGCTGACAAAAGAGAGATAGACATACTACCGTCCGAATTAAATATTTATAGTTTAGAAATAGGTGCCTTCACACAGTTCTTTCGAAACCATACAGCGATGATGCTATTAAAATCCATGCACTGCTCATGGAGAAGTTATTTAAGGCCGGAATACATGGAGATTTATATCGTTGGTTTTCCTCGTATATTGATAACAGAACGCAAGCTGTAGTGCTTCAGGGGTACACCTCTGGATGGTGTTTTGTCCCCTCGGGAGTTCCTCAGGGTTCCATATTAGGGTCCCTATTGTTTACTATTTTTATTGCCGATGTGAAATATTGTTTCGAAAATTGTTATATTTTACTTTATGCCGACGATATGAAGATTCATAAAACTATCCGAAATATAGCTGATACGTACCTGTTACAAGCTGATTTGAATAGATTTGATGAATATTGTAGACGTAACAGGCTTGAATTGAATGTATCAAAATGTTATCACATGACTTTTACGCGCCAGAAGTCGTTAATTGATTCATCATACACACTATGCAATATCGGTATAGGGAAGGTCAATACTGTTAGGGATCTTGGGATTATACAAGACAGCAAGCTGCTCTTCGATAAGCATATTGATGGAATAGTAAAAAAAGCATCGAGAGCACTTGGTTTCATAATGAGAACCTCGGCTTCTTTCCGATCGCTAAAACCGATCAAAGTTTTGTATTGTTCGTTCGTACGCAGCCATCTTGAGTATGCATCACAAGTCTGGAACCCTCAGTACGGGATCTACATCTCTCGCATTGAGGGTATTCAGAGAAAATTTCTTAAGTACCTAGATTACAGGGCGAAACAAGTATCTGTAGATTACAATCACCGATGTAGAAGGTACCATTTTCTGCCGCTTGACCAAAGGCGTAATATTAATGACATATGTTACTTATTAAATATTGCAAATGATTTAATTGACAGTACTGAACTTGTTTCTAAGTTAACGCTACGCACTAATCAAATGGGGCTGCGACAGCGACCACTTCTACGTGTACCTTCTGTAAACACTAACTATAGGCGTAATGCCTACTTCTGTAGAGCGAGTCGCAGCTTCAACAAAATTTGTTGTGAACATGATGTGGATTTGTTTTGCACCAATGCAAACACACTAAGGAAGCTCTTAGCAAAGCCATTTTTTGAACCTGTTGCACCTACTTGCATTTGAATTGAACTGCACACCTGAACATAAATTAATTGTTTTAGTTAACTTGTGTAGTCGAATAGAACACATCAGTCTATTTTGTATTAGGCTAGTTCAGTTTGAACATAGTCTTTTTTTTTACATAACTTTATTTATCTGTGAGGGCTTGTAATTAGCAACTTAGTTTTTATATATTATTGTTATAATGTTATTAGTCTGTAAGCCTTCCGAAAATAAAATAAATAAAATAAATAAATAAATAAAATAAAATACATGTGGGTAACTTAAGATGAATAAAGGTATAAGTATAAGGTATAGTATCTCTCTCCTCTTAGGCTACGATGAGCCTGGCATGATCGTTAGATTAAAAGGCTCGATTAAAACACCACTCAAATTCATTAAATCCGCCATGTCATCAAAAAGAAGCAAAGCAAATACACCCTAACACCCTTTGGTTCATACTGAATACCCTTACAGAATCACTTTCTCAAAAATAATACTCTTTTCAGAAACAGAAGAAAAAACAAAGACGAACCTAAAACAGCGGATGCCGATGAATCCAACAGTGAGTCCGAGTCAGACAGCAGTTTGCCCGACATCGAGCCGGAGTTGCCCAGCGTTGGGACTGGGGTCAAGCCTGTGCCCAACATTGACGCCGTAGCCGATAAACCAAGCGACGAGAACATGCATTATTTAACTCTGACGTAACTCTGAGGGTAGTTTCCTGGGAATGAATACTCTATTTAGATCGTTATTTAGATTTTTTAAAAATATTGGATTTTTGCCTTTCCAAATTAATAAAAGTTGGTGATCAGCTTCCTGGAGTAGGAACTTCTAACGACACATAATACCATGGCGTGAAGTCTCGTGGAATTTCAAGTCGCTCAAAAAATACGTGTCCGATATTTTTTGGTAGTCTAGGTGACGGACTTATAAAATATTTTAGGAAAATATCCTGTTTTAGTTATACAGAATGCAAGCAGACGTTACTTTGCGGAAATCCATACCAAACTAGTTCTTCAGGAAAAGAATATCTAGTGTTATTTCCACCAAAATCCAGTCGACGAGTCAACATCTAAAGATGCTCCGTGGAGGGGCGAAACACGTGTCGAGTATGGTTTGCTTGCATGTGGTATGTTTTATTGCATCCATTCTGCATGTGCATATATTTGAGGACGGGAGGGAAGTACTGCATACTGCATGCATGAATGAACATCTGGTTTTTGGCGAAAATAACACTAGATATCTTTTTCTGAATTATTTGTATTTTAGTTGGTACGATACCTTAGGAAGCGTGTCCATACCACGTGACCCGTTTAGGGGGAGAGGTATTCAAAAAACCAAGCTTAATCACGGGTGTGGAAGGGCTTATGTCTTCGTCACTTCGTCAATATCCTCTAGGGATGTAGGGACAATCTCGATTTTTTGAGATATTCAAATAAAGTTGAGAGGGAAGAATTAGTTTCTACTTCATAAAGTAACTGATTGGAGAATTCAGAATAGTACTAATACAAGTGGAGAAAGTTTGTTATTGCGGCCGAGGCGGAGTTACGCCCGAGCCGCAAGGAGAGGGATTTATGGAGCCGAGTACTGCAGTAACAAATGTCCATGTGTATCAAACAACGTTTTTCAATACACTCTCGAAGAAATAAAATAATAGAACGAAAAGTAGGGTCGTTGCGCCGGTTGGTGGCCTTTTAGTCGCCTTCCCAACTTTGCTCCTTGAAATTAGAATGTTATGTCCATAATTCAGGTTCTGATGTTTCTGTAGGCGTAGCAGATATCATAAAGTTATTTTTCGAAATAAGTATTGGAGGAATATTGTAACAGTTTTTTTTTAATAAATAATTACATACTATTACTACCTATTTACTTAAAATGTGTTGACGGCCACTTTTTTCAGTTCGCGGCAACCGTGTAGTTAGTTCGCGGCCGCCAGTTTTACATACAATATTGACTTACGAGTATTTCATCTTTTTTTGCGTTTTGGTACTTTTCACCATATAATGGTCCTATCATAAATTTCCACATACTTAGGGCATATGATCGCGATTGTCAGTCAAATGCCTTAACTCTTAAAAAGCATGTTCTTGTGGGGACTTAAGTTGCAAAAGCTGACGCGACAAAATGTATAATCGCCAAGCGGGACTATGGCGCGCAGGACCGCCAGTCTCTTACAAACAGTGGTGTCGCAAACATGTCTATAAATTGAGACATCTGATAAATCGCGTTGCGTGTTAAATTGGAACAATAGATGTGAGCTAAATCAATAAACCTCTATGTAACTTCTCTGCAGTGACTTTCAATTATTCTCCCTACACAAGGCTACACCGTACTTAGGACATACACTAAACACGACACCAGCAGGGACTCAATAATTGGTGGCCTTGCGTAGGGAACGGAGGTGAACAGTTAAACAAGTGTCCGTGAACAGTGCTACAATGTCGCTACAAACACCGACGGCACAGGCACTCGTGAGCGATCTAGCTGCCATCGGGTTGTCAGCCCGAACCAGCCTGCTGAACCAGCTAAGGAACATGGCCCTAGAGTTCAAGACGCTGCGCAAAGAAGTGAACAGCATTGGGCAGCGACAACATCACGCTGGAAGGGGACGATGGAAGCGTAATCGTTCCCGTTCTCGACAAAGATCCAGGACGCCGCAGCGAGCACAGCACAGTCCAGACTGGTTGTGCCGATACCACTTCCGGTACCGCGAGTCAGCACGGTGATGCGAGTCATCATGTAACTGGGCGAAGTTACACAAGCAGGAAAACTGAAGAAGGTGCAGCCCGACGCGGTGGTAGCATGCATCAACGTCAATGAAAACCAATAAATATCAATATTCTCTTCAATATTCGTCCGTTTCTTGTGCTCTAACCTAACCTTACCTTACACTATACTAACATCTCTTATTTCCACAGGATTTGTTCATCTAATCCGGGGTCACGCACTACAATGTCGTCATTCAGGCATATTAATCTCTACAGCATTTTACTTTCTCCTCCCAACTCACCTTCATTTTTAATTTCTGCAACAATTCTTCCGTCTGTCCTTTCTTCTTTCCTTCCTCTATTTTCCCTCCTTTCTTTCCTTACTCGAAACTCTTAACCTCTAATGCATTTATTCTTCTTCCATACTTCTAACATACTACACTTTCATTCATCCATCTATACTGCAATTACTTTTCTCTCGTTGTTAAACACATTACACTATCTCTACAAATAATTAAATAAAACACAACGTTTTATAATCAATTTATATTGCAACAAATTAAGTTAGGTTAACATTAACATTTTTTTAAAATCACACTTGAGTTAAACTCCATAATGTGAGCGTATTAGACTAGTATTTTAAATAGTCAACATTTATATGTATTAATTAACTTGCTAATAGTAACTATTAGTAATCAGTCTTCAACAATTTCTATAACGAGTAATCAGTAAGTCTAATGGAATTATGTACTAGGTATCTACCTGTAATAATGTATATTGTACTTATCAAAAATATATAAAGCATAAAACAGTATTTAATTAGTTGGTATGAGATCAAAATAATCAACTGAAACAACGAGTTATAAGAATAAAAAAACTATTCCATATCAATAATGCACATGTTACACTTGAACGGTTTATCTTTAACATCATCATAAGTCAGTCCTATAAAATCAGTGCACTTCAAATGAAACCATTTGGTACAAAAATCACAGCCAACATTTTTGTTTTCATCGTCCTAATCGTTTAAGATATTTGAGCATTGGCCACAATTTTGTTTAATATTTTGCGTTGATGTTAACTCTTTATTCCTTAAAAGTTTTCCTTTTTTAAGTTTCTTGGCTTTGTGTATTTCTTTTTTTATCTTTGCTTCCTCTTGCTTACGCTTCACGGCTTGCTTTCTAGCTTCTTTAGCGTTTTCTTTCTCCTCATTCTTACCTTGTTTAGCTTTTTCTTTTAGTAGATGGTATTCTCGCCATTTTTTCCCTGATATCGCCGACGGAATACGAGCTTTGGGTACGTTTTGTTTGGACTTTTCTAGAGGTTGGGGTATAAACAGATGTTGCTCGAATACTTTGTTTGGATCTATTGAAATTTTGTTGTTGGCGGATGTGGATGTAATTGTGGAAGATGATGATTTCTTTGACAGAACGTCATGAGAATCTGAATGTCCTGATATAGTTGGAATAACTGTAACATCATCCAGTGATAAAAGAGACCTACCTTCTAGTTGCTGGCGAGTGACGCCAAATGTCAAAATTTCATTTTCGTCTTCCGATTTTTCTGTGGTAGTAACGGTACATAATGGCAAGTTGTCACGATTTTCAGATCCCGATTGCTCTTTTGGCCTACCATGTGGAACTACTTCGGTGCAAGTTTCCAAACTTCCAGGTTCATCTGTAATCTGGATTTGGTGTATCTGTTCCGTGCATAAAGGGACGTTATTCGAGTCCGTTTTGAAGATGGAGAGATTTCATTAGGAACTAGAGATTTGGGGCTTAGGTTTCGGTTCTTGGGTGTGCTGGTTTGGAACGGTATGACCACAATATCGTCCAGTGAAATCACTGTTCCCAACTCAAGGCCGCTAAAATCAGATGTAACTAAATTCGACAAGCCATGATTTGGAACAATCTCAGAGGTACGTTCGGGAACTTCAGCCGCAATAACAAGAGTCAGTGGGGCAGGATCATGTATATGCGACGGCGTGAGATCGGTAACATTTGCAGATGTAACATCGGAAACATGCGGCGGGTTTGGATCGGAAACTTGCGGCGGAGCGAGATTGGAAGCATTCGAAGAGGAATGAGCCGAAATAATTGACAAAAGATTAGGAATGCTCGACACTTCGAGTGTTGAGTTTGTATTGTCTTCGGATCCGGTAATATATTGAGGTTCTCCGGGTTCTGACTTTCTCAGCTTTTTGATTTCTTTTAGGATAAATTTTGTGTCAATTTTCTTCTCTTTTAGGACTGGTCTCAAATGACGAATCACTTTGCGGGTAGCGATGAGGTCTTCATTCGTTATTCCCGAGTTCTCACGCGAACCATCGCTCGACTAAATTGTTCCAATGTGTTTTGGACACATTTCGTATAATCGACTGCGTTCGGATCATACGGGAAAAGACCACATCGCCTGAATCCATTAACGATATTGATTTTCATTTGTGGATTTTCGATTATGTCTTTAATAAAAACTTTTTAACAAAAAATTAAACCGACTCCCAAAACACACTGCAAAGTGAAAAATAACTTTAATTTCGGTAGTCGGTGTCTTTAGTTTTGTTTTTTCGTTTTTGGCACCGACTTCCGAAATTAAAGTTATTTTTCACTTTGCAGTGTGTTTTGGGAGTCGGTTTAATTATTTGTTAAAAAGTTTTTATTTCACTCTTTTTAGTTGGTCGATTTTTAATTTACCTAGTTAAAAGAGCCTAAATGTCAACTACTTATAACCTTTTACAAAATATTGCTTTTCCCAATGCTGGGCCGTTAATTGTTGAGGAGTTCTCCTGGTACTTCACCATCAGCTCTACATCACCATATGCATTGTGACGAACATAAAGTGCTTAACATCCATATTCAAGTAATCGAATCGCAATCCACACAATACTTATTATTGAGTAGTTTCGGCGGCCATCTGTGGTCTTCATCATCAGTTCCACTTCCCCAAATGGTACTTTTTGAGAGCAACTGCACAAGGTACTATAAGAAATACCCAAAACGCCATAGGTGTGCCTATAATATTTGAAGAGTTCCCTCGATTTCTCCAAGATCCCATCATCAGATCCTGACTTTGGTGATAATGGTACCAATTTCGAAGTATACCCATTCGAACAAAAAAAGAATTTTCCAAATCGGTTCAGCCGTCTTCGAGTACTCGATGATCATACATAAAAAAAAAAAAAAAAAAAAATATACGCGTCGAATTGATAACCTCCTCTTTTGGTCGTCGGTTGAAAAGAAGACAAAAATTTGTTTTTGTTACAGCCTTGTTCAAATTTTCTGGCTTAGCAAGGAATTTTCTGATGTGACTTCTCCACTGGGCTTTTAATGGAGCAAATACGCTGACATCGGCAGGCTGCAGCATGTGCGTAGTGTTCGGGGGAAGAGCATATAAAATAATACCAAGCTCTTCACAGATAGAGCTCAACATTAAAGACATATGCGACTTATGTCCATCGACTAGCAGAAGAACGGGCTTCTTGATATTATTTTCTGTTATCCAATTATTGAAATCATTAGTGATGTATTCGAAGAATACATCTCCATTCATCCACCCAGATTCGCTTCTTCCTAAACTCCAGTGTTGTGGCATGCTGTCTATTAAACTTTTTGGTGGCCTAATATATGGAAAAGCCACCAATGGCGGGCACATCTCACCAGTAGCGTTGAATGTTGCGAGTACTGTTAGGCTATCTTTTTCGTTGCCGGCTTTAATTTGGTAGAGATTGCGATAACCTTTGGGTCCAAGAACTTTTCCTGTTTTTGGGCAAAGTGAAAAACCATTTTCATCTCCATTGAACATCCTTTCGGGTTCTGTAAGTATATCCAAGTGTCCCTCTTGCTCTAAAAATATTTCCAGTTCGCGGAACCACAGTCGAATCAATTCTTCGGTCACCCTAGCGCGAGCTTCGTTGATTCCTGCTGCTGATCTTACCGATATTTCAGGGTGTCGTTTTAAAAAGTTGAGATACCATGTCTGACCAGGACGATCATCCTTAAAAGGATTCAGCTTTTTTAAATCTTTGAAATTTTTTTGAACGGTATCGGTTTTGCTTCTTCACTGGAAAACCACATTTGGCTATATTTATAAGCCACTCTTCAACGTTTTTTTCTCCTTGTTCTCCCAGCACTGGCTCGGGGCCCTGTTTTTTTAATTCGTCAGTCCTTCTGCCACTTAATCGATCTTGTATTGTACATCTCGGAATGCCAAATTTACGTGATGCTTCCCTGATTGGGATTTGGGCTTCGCGAATTTCTTTTAATGCCTTCTGTAGAGTTTCAGGAGTGTAAGTCACAGTTTTTTTTTGTGTGTTTTCGTAGACATCTGTAATAACAAAACACCAACCAAAACAGTATGTGTGAAAGAAGTGGCCGTAAACTGACAGCTCTATTTTCAAATAGTCAGATAACGGCCGTCTATTTTTCATATGATTTTCAGACGGCCGCGAACCAGATTTGTCCAAAACAGTATGTGTGAAAGAAGTGGCCGTAAACTGACAGCTCTATTTTCAAATAGTCAGATAACGGCCGTCTATTTTTCATATGATTTTCAGACGGCCGCGAACCAGATTTGTCCAAAACAGTATGTGTGAAAGAAGTGGCCGTAAACTGACAGCTCTATTTTCAAATAGTCAGATAACGGCCGTCTATTTTTCATATGATTTTCAGACGGCCGCGAACCAGATTTGTCCAAAACTGTATGTGTGAAAGAAGTGGCCGTAAACTGACAGCTCTATTTTCAAATAGTCAGATAACGGCCGTCTATTTTTCATATGATTTTCAGACGGCCGCGAACCAGATTTGTTTTGTTTGCATGTGTTAGTTTGCGGCCACATTATAGCTATAAATCCGTATAAAATTATATTTTGGCGGCCGTGAACTAACCATATCATTTAAATCAACCCCAACAATAAAAAAAGTTGCACAAATCGAAGCTTTATTTACATAATAATAGGAAAGAAAGCAAATTTATTTTATTCAGTGATAGCTCACTGAATAAAAAAACCGCGGCCACCCGGCCGTATACCAACTTTACTAAAAATGTATTGTGTTGGTTGGCGGCCACCAAATAAAACTGGTATTAAAGTAATTTACTCCCAAAATAAGTGCAAAATTACATGAAACAAACAACTATAATCGCTCAAAAACAAACACACTAGTTATAAGTAATCGTAAACTTGAAATAGTTACTTTTGATGCGGGACCTGTTCGCTATTTTTTGCGCAGCTTTGCGCACGTGTGTGCGCTGACAGCGCGGCTGGCAAAATGGACGATTTATTTCCGGCACATGGATTAGGTTAACCGACCAATTTGAATAGGCATTACATTCTGCAACTATCCTACTTTTTAAAGTGCTACAACGCGTTGGTAAGAGTGAGATAGAATTCTTATTATTGCAATATTTATACGGTTGGTCCTCAAAGAGGCCGCAAAACAACGCAGGGCCGCGAACCAGCGTAATGACCCTATTTTAATTTACTTTTTCTCCGCGCTTTAAAGGACTTCTCCCAGACAAAGGTATGAAGCTGCAAAACAGCCTGATATAATTTTATTATTATTTAGAACACAAATAAATGTTAATTTGTTGATAAAATAAAATTATTTTATAAATAATAATGTTTATTTCTGATATTCTGTTCATAAACACAATTTTCATTAAATATAAGGCCTTAAAACATGCGCCTCTTTGCTGGAAAAAAAGAACAATCACCGCCGAATATAGGGAATAGAATAGGTGTTTAATGTTATCTGTGGTAAAATCTGGAATGATAAACCCTCGTGTGTGAAAAATGAAAAAAAAATCCACGAGTGTGAAATACATTGCATGTTGAACCTAATCGTAGTGCGATAAGAGCCAGTTTTCGAAGAAGTGTATTGAAAAAATCATCCTCATGTGAAATTATGCTTTTTTTAGAAAAAAAAAACAAAATGAGTCCCTAAGTATGTATATGTTCCTTTATGCTCAAGAAACTAGAATAAACGACTTCAATTATGTGATTGACATACACTACCAGAATGTCATACTCGATAAATCCCAGATATTTAGTCATAAAATGAAAGCTGATAAAAAGTTGCTTTGGCCTAAACTTCTGGTAGTGAATGAATTTTTGAAATAGTTCCAGTATTTTATAAGTTACAAACCCTGACTGCTATGCGCAAGGTCGTGGGTTCGATTCCCACCCAGGACAAATGTTTGTGTGATGAGCAGGATCATTTGTTCTTTGTCTGGGTGTAATTTATCCATAATATGTATGTATTTAGAAATATATATGTATGTTTATCAGTTGTCTAGTACTCATAGCACAAGCTCTGCTTAGTTTGGGACTAGATGGCATTGTGTGAAAGTTGTGGAATATTATTATTATTCAGAAATACAAATCTTTCCTGTTCTTTATTTATTTATAATTATAGATTGTACTACCGATGACATAGATTTACCAGTCAATGCCAGTTTGAATGTAAAAATGTATAATGTAGAAGTATGCATGTTTATTATTTTATTGTCATTAATCTATTGATGTGGCTATTATATTTTAAGAACATATTTGTTTGTTTTATTTAAAACTAGCTGAGGTCGCGACTTCGTACGCGTGGTTGTGGAAAAATTTAAATATGGCTTGAATAATATCAATATATAATAGCTGCTGCCAGCAATTTCATTCGCGTGGGAGGGTTTCCCGCGTAAATCCCGATCCCGTGGGAATTCCGGGATAAAAAAGTAGCCTTTGTGTTATTCCAGAATTTCAATTATCTACTTACAAAATTTCATTAAAATCCATCCAGTAGGTCCGGAGATCAGCGTGTACAAACAGACTTTATTTTTAATTTTTTTTGCCGTGTTACCGTTTCTTAACCCACTTCAATTATAATTTTTGTATAAAATTTACACAACACACTATATATCCTACCACTCTTCTTTACAAAAAGGCAAAAGTCCTGACTGTACGCCAGATATTCATCCAGCAGACTATTCTGATGCAGCACAGTCTTCTTAAGTATACTCCCTCTGTCCTGTGACAAAACTTACCACCATGCATTCCAGACGCTACTTCTGTTACCTAGGCCCTTATCTATACAATAGAATTAACAAAATGTGTCGATATTTCAACTCAAAAGACAAAGTGTAAAATGAAAGTAACTACCTGGCTACAGGAGTTATTATCGTCACAATCTAAGAAGTCGGATTTGACAGCTATAAAATACTTTGTGTAGTGAGGGAAAAAAAAATCGGATGCTTGAAAAACCGATTCACAAATTGTAAATTTCAAATAACTAAGGAGGAGGCCTGGTGTCCTGAAATACAGGCCATGAGCCTAGCTTAGGCACCAGTCTCCCACAATATGTTTGTATATTATCAATGTATAAAATGTATAAATCTATTGTATTGTGGCGAGAAATAAACCATTTTCTTACTAACTTACACTTTTTTTACATTTTTATTATATTTATAGATATAGATAGATAATCTTTCCATGCCGTATTCAGCTACGGCGACGATTCTGCATCTATCATCATATTGGCGTCTCTCATGTCGCTTAAAAGTACAATCAATACCCTGTCACACCTGCATTGCCTGACCGCTATGGAACTTAAGTAGAGGTTAATGTAAGCCACTGACTGTATCCACTGTAGGTACTGTATCGCTGCTGATGAAATAATGTGAAGAAAGAGAACAGAAGCAATAAGAAGGCGTAAAGCCATAAAGTTGGCAGTTAGCCCTGAAATAGATTATCTCCAGCTTTGTGAGTGGTCATAGCGTGCACATGTCGCTAGGACACTTCGCGATTGTATGGAAGACGAAAATATAAACGCGATGGCGCAGCTCGCAGTTCTGATTTCAACCCAATAAGTACAAGAAACTTTTAAAATCAAAAAGTGTTTATAAATATAATACTGAACTTAGAAAGCAACGTGTTATCCTAAATAGCCAATTAAAAGAATGTAATTTAAAGTTAGATAATCAGAGAAAGGTGTATGATTTTGATATACAAAATCTAGAGCAGGAATTATTGAGTAGGGAAAATACACTTAGGGATATGTTTTGTAAGTATGAGTTGAGCCAGAAAATGTTAAGTGAGCGCATGCAGGAGGCCTGTGACTTGGTGGACTTGGTAAAGTTTAATGCGGAGAGGTATGAGTCATTGACAAATGACCTCACCTGTAGTTGTGCTTCAAATCACCCGGCCATCATGTTACCACAGATTACTCCTGCATCCTCCCCCATTTTGCCTCATACTTTGGAAACCACAAACCCAGCTCAAAGTAACATTTTAGTGTATTCAGATAGATTAGGCACAGGTTTTGGCTCACTATTAAATAATTATTGCGATCATACCGTAGTAAGTCATTGTTACCATAACCTGCATTTCACTGAGCTCATTCATAAAATCAAACAATCAAAATTGAATGAGCAGACCACAGTCATTCTTTTATTTGGAAACAGTCTTAATGTGACAAAAAAGGACATTGTTAATGGTATTGGCACCCTCCTTAAATTAAAATTAGGCAAATTAATTTTATGTGCATTGCCTTATTCTAATAATTTGACATGTATAGAAAATGAATATATTTATAGACTTAATAATTTGATGCATATGTTAGTATGCCGTCATAGTGACCATTTATTGTATTTTGATACTAACAATTTTGTTAGAGATTTTGTTTTGATTCGGGAATATATGTATCTTCCCAAAAAAAGTCGACATTTATTGGCTACTTTGTTAGCGTACAATATACACTCATTTATTGATAATTTTACTGATCCTAGGTTAAGTGAATATTCAGTATTATCTAGGGTATCTAATAATACTGAAATTAATTATTGCATTGACAGTTTACATAACTCAACCAATTGCTTGGTTGCAAATAATTTTACTACTGAGAATTTAAATTAGAAATTTTGACAACAGAGGGAATCTCTAGCAGTAATGAACTTTTAAACTGCAAAGAGGACACAAATATAGTTTTAAAATCAATAAATACTATTAACCTGGTACATCAAAATATTCAAGGATTTTTAAACAAAGACTTAGAAGTAGACTTTTTTCTTAATTTTAACAATATTGATATTCTTTGCCTAACTGAACATTGGCTTCAAAGCCATCAATTTATTTTCAATTATAATAATTACCAGGTTGGTAGTTCTTTCAGCAGAGTGAATGCTATACATGGTGGCTCTTTAATTTTAATAAGTAATAATCTTAAATTCAGGAACCGAATGGATATTGTGAGCCTCTCTGTTGAACGATCTATTGAAATAGCGTGTATTGAATTGGAGCAGTTTATTATATTAAGTGTGTACAGACCACCTTCAGGATTGTACGATTGCTTTGAAAAAGTAATGGATGAAGTTTTGCATAAAATCTGTAACTCGAGTAAATATGTCATTGTTTGTGGTGATTTTAATATTAATTTATTAGAAAATTCTAGTTTGAGCACTAACATTATTAGTTTATTCCAATCATACAATCTTGTAAACCTATTTATGGAGCCCACTAGAATAACTCCTACTAGTGCCACTTGTTTAGATAATATTTTTACGGATGTTGTACCGACTCACAAAAAAATCATTAATTTAATAGACTCTGATCATTGTGGGCAACTAATTACTTTACCAAAAAAAGTCAATAAAATGTTAAAAAAGAATATCACTGTAAATCCAAAAACTAAATATCGCCTGGAAGCATTCAAAACTAAACTCTTAAATAAAATGCCCTGTTTGTTAACTAATGAGGACCCTAATAAACATTATAATGATTTTTTCAAAATATATTGCCAACAATTCGATAACACATTTATTCCCAAAATTGCTTCAGTAAATACTAACACTTCTTTCAGTGACTGGGCCACCACTGGTATTTATAAAAGTAGAAATCGGCTTTATGAACTCTATGAGGAGCGGTCTTACACTAACTCGGCAGAATTTCATTTATATGTTAAGAACTATTCTAAATTATTTAAAAAAGTCTGTTATATTGCCAAGTCTCGCTACTTGAGTTCTAAAATTAAAAATAGTAGTAATGTAATTAAAACGACTTGGGATATTATAAAAAGCGAAACGGGAAGGTCTTGCAACCGAAATAGTGATTACACCCTCACTATTGATGATAATATAATAACATTAGATTCACAAGTCGCCACAGAATTTGAAAATTTTTTCACTGACATTCCTGTATCGACAACCAAGTCGCTAAAATCATCTACCATTGCTGCAGAAACACTACTTAAAAAAAATGTTCCAGTTTGTAGTTCAGAGTTTAAATTCCAATATGTTACTTTTAATGACATCATTAAAACTTTTAATTCTTTGAATGTTAAAAAGACTGCAGACCTGTGGGGTAATTCTGTTGATGTTACTAAGTCCATTATACACATTATTGCTCCTACATTAGCTGTTATATTTAATAATTGTATTGATTGCGGTGAGTTTCCTGATTTAATGAAATATAGTAAAATAATCCCACTATTTAAATCGGGTAGTACATCTGACCCTACTAATTACAGACCTATTTCTGTACTGCCCACTTTCAGTAAAATTTTTGAGAAAATTATTTTAATGCAGATGCAAAGATATTTTAATAAACACAAACTGCTACATAATAAACAATTTGGTTTTACAAAGGGTCGTTCAACAACTGATGCCGGTGTTGAACTTTTAGGACACATTTATAATGCATGGGAAGATAAGTGCGATGCGTTGGGCATTTTTTGTGATTTGTCCAAGGCATTTGACTGTGTTCCCCATGAGACATTAATCAGGAAACTGCACTACTACGGATTCCGGGACACCTCTCTGAATCTTTTGTCCTCTTACTTGAGTGAAAGGATTCAGAGAGTCGATGTGAACGGCAAAAGATCGCCGGGATCTGTGGTCAAAATGGGGGTCCCCCAAGGCTCAATTTTAGGTCCCTTTTTGTTTCTTATTTATATAAATGATTTGCCGTACCTGATCAAAAATCATGACATAGTGCTATTTGCTGACGATACTTCTCTTTTATTTAAAATCAAACGTCAACAGCAGGTTACTGAAGAAGTTAACAGAGCCCTTGCAACTGTAGTTAGCTGGTTCAATGTTAATAATCTTCTTCTTAATGAGAAAAAAACCAAATTCCTAAAATTTACGTTACCTCATGTTAGACAAGTGAATACTAGTGTATCAATAAAGGGCGAAATATTGAAAGCCGAAGATACCACAGTATTCTTGGGCATAACTTTGGATGCGAAGCTTCAGTGGGGCCCCCATATAGATAAATTGTCAAAAAAGCTAAGTTCTGCAGCATATGCCGTTAGAAAAATACGTGGATTAACTGATATCGAAACAGCACGTTTAGTCTACTTTAGTTACTTTCACAGTGTGATGTCATACGGCATTTTACTTTGGGGAAATGCCGCCGACATTCACACAATATTTGTATTACAAAAAAGGGCCATTCGTGCAATTTATAAATTAAGTCCTAAGCACTCCTTAAGAGACAAATTTAAGGAGATTAATATTATGACTGTGCCATCTCAGTATATTTATGACAACCTCTTGTATGCACACAAAAATATTAATCTGTTTAAAAAATACAGTGATATTCATAGTGTAAATACAAGGAACAAAGACACATATGTCATTCCTAAAACAAGGTTAAAAAAAATAGGTGGTTCGTTTAGATGCCAATGTATACGTTTTTATAATAAAATTCCTAGCCATATTCAAAAACTAAGTATTAATAAATTCAAATTATTGATAAAACGTAAACTATGTCAGAAAGCTTTTTACAGTGTTAAAGATTATATTGAGGACAAGAAGGCTTGGGAATGAGATGCTCCAGTGATATACGTGTGCCTTTTTTATTTCTTTTTAAAATTATGATTGATGATTTATTTTTGATTAATTAAAATTTTGCTTTCTCAAGTATTGTATATACCTATTAATTTTTGTTTTTGTTTGTTGTTTTTTTTATATATTGTTGTTTTCTTTTTTTTATATTGTTGTTTTTTTTTATATATATAAAATTATTTCATTATTGTAAATGTGAGGACGATGTAGGTTATTCTTTCTTCATTGTTTTTGCTTTCACTATAATTTATTTAATGATGTCAAGCAGTTTGAGTACTTGTGTGGCCTACCCAAAGGTCCTTACTTTGGTATTGTTCGTCAAATTGTTGAGCTCCTTAAGTTCTAAGTTGAGCTACACGATAACTGACAAATGCTTGCACTGTCTGGACAGGTCCGCTCAAATTTGCGTGGTTATTTCCTCAAAAGAATACCACAGACATGAACCTACATGCTTCTCATATACAAATACAAATTGTCTGGACTTTAAAAGAGACTTTGACCTCTGAGTTTGTTTCGGTGTTTCTTCTCAGAGTAGTCAGTTAGGAAATACCGGCCTCATCTAGCTAAACTAAACACGCAAAAAAACATGACGTGTAAAAGTGTTATTTATAACCAATTTACAGAATAAATATTTCATTTCATTTCATTTCATTTCATTTCATTTCATTTCATTTCATTTCAATCAAGCATGTTTTGGACAAGCTTAAAAGGCGGGTAAGAGCAAGTAGTCTAGCTCTCATACACACCTCCAAGGGCAAATCAGTCATCGAAGAGGAGTGAAACGCTATACTACAGTCCACAGGAATTCGTTGTAAAATTAAGTCTTTTTTATTAATAATAGGTTCGCGTTTGACCACCATCTCACCTGATGGTAATAGTGATGATGTGGTCGAAGATGGAGCAAGCTTGCCTAAAAGTAACCTATTCACTCTTGACTTAAAGACCCCTAGGTTATAGCTATCGGGAAAAACAGACTCCGGCAGGGAATTCCACTCCTTAGCCGTACGCACAATGACAGTTAGTCTAAGATCCCGCTATACAACGACCTTCACCGAGATGCTTATTTAATGAGACGTATGTTTTATGTTATTAAATATGCCAATAAATATATCCTATATGGGTTGCCTAACAAATTTCAGTCCAGAGTATTTTTAATTAATAATTTAAAAA
This sequence comes from Tholera decimalis, assembly GCA_943138885.2. Lineage (NCBI taxonomy): Eukaryota > Metazoa > Arthropoda > Insecta > Lepidoptera > Noctuidae > Tholera > Tholera decimalis. The sequence continues at coordinate 6,224,886 of OW964570.2, read as the reverse complement.
AAAAATTTTTTTAAACATTGCACCGGTGTGATTATTAAATAAATTTGATACCAATCGAAAGTTTGAAGCCCATAGAATATGCAAACGTTAGGTTGCCTATTTTTTTCCGGTCACAACCACGGGTTGCCAGGTGTAAACAGGTAAATCTATACTAGCATTTTGCAACGGTCTGATTATTGAATCAAACTTAGATAAAATGAAAGATTATTTCATAAGGAACACGGTGGTATAGGGTTGCCTGCGAAAAATCAGTCCCGAATTACGGTTGTCGAATTTTAAATAATAAAATATCGCTGCGAGTGAATGTGTGTGAGAGAGAGGTCCCAGACCAACCATCCCATGCGGTAGAAAAGGACGCAGCGTAGCAGCTGTTTAAAGTCCGCCCATTGAAAGAAGGAGAGTGCGCATGCTATTTGTGCTTGGAAATGAAAAGGATAGCGATAGACTCGTATATGCTGTGCATTATTTTGGAGTAGATTGTCGCTATAGATACAAGTGAAAAAACGTGCTGCTATTTATTGTTGGAAAAAATGGCCAAAAAGTGTTTTTTGTGTGATTCGGATGACGGAATAATTGATTTTGATGATGAAACTTTTAAAAACTGTGCATTAAAGTTAGCTTTTCGTAAAAAAAAAATTTAAATACAATTTTGTTGAGCTACCCAGTGCGTCACTCCAATTTGTAGGTTATCATGCCACGTGCTACAAAAAAGTGACTGTTTTGAATAAAAAATATAACGAAGAATTTCTTAAATTTATCGCTGAATATACAGTAAGTACATAATAATTGAATTTTTAAAATTATCTAAGCTAATACATCTTCTATATTTTTGTCATGTTGAAGTAATTGCTAGTAAAACTCACTTATGGTTTTGTTAATTTTCGACACACATATTTTTTTTATAATTTACTTAAAAAACGGTAGTTGAAAATTGAACAAGAAAATGTTCTGATTTCCTTTTTTTTTTGGAATAATTAAATGAGGATGTTTTAAATCAACTATTATAACCAAAAAATTTTTAAAATTTATAATCAAACATTTTCATTTAATCGCAAAAATTGTTTTTTTTTTTTAGGAGCATACCGATGTATCTACTACTGAAGAAGAACCACAACAGTTGAATCCTAGTGTCGATTCCTGTGCTACAGTTGCTGAGGATGAAACTAGTAATGTTGAAGACCTGCCTCAAACTTCTGGGGGCTTTGACAAGGTAATAAAAAATTATTATTTTTTTAAGCTTTTTTAAAAAAGTGACATGAAAATCTATTAATTGAACTTGTATTTTCATTTATATTTGTTTTCTTCCATTTTTACTCAAAGAATGATTTAAATTCTTTTAGGAGCAGTCAACATCAACAGCATCGACATCAACAGCAACGACATCAATAGCAACGACATCAACAGCATCGACATCAAGCACAATTATTTGTCTTTTTTGTGACCACAGCCAAAAAAGATGTGGAAAGAAGCTGGTTAATCTTACTTTCCCTAAAGGTGACAAAGTACCACTACAGATCAAAAATATCGCCGAAAATTTAAGCGATTCGGAGATTCTCTCCAAACTTCAACATCAAACTATCGCGTACCATCTGCCTTGTTACGCACTGTATCAATCGAAAAATAAGCGGTCCACGGAAGAATCTACCGATTCCACGTATAATAAATATCGACAGTTACATCAGTTGGCTTTTCAATCCATATCAAATTTCATTGAGACAGAAATAATTGAAAACAACCAAGTTATGTACTTGGCTCAATTATTTTTAAGATACCAAGCTTTATTGCTAGAGTTTAGAAATCATGAAATTGATTTCGATAATATTCAAGATTACCGATGTGAAACCTTGCAAAAAAAGATAATGAAGAAATTTGGTAATCTTATTACGATTGAAGCGTCAATGGGAATACGTAACAAAAAAATTGTGTACAAAACAGACATGGACGTTTCTGTAATGGCTAACAATTTTAAATTTTTGGAGACAAGAAATGATTATGAGTTTGAAAATGTAGCATATTATTTGAGAAGTTGCATTAAAAATATAGATGTTCATCCGCTTTCTCGCAACGTAACTGCTGATGATGTCATTCGTGGAGAATGTGACATTCCTAAGCAATTAATAGATTTTATGCGAAACGTTATTGAAGGACCTAATCATTCTGATGAAGATTCGAACGGACTGAAAGCTAAAATAACGTCAATATGTAGTGACGTTATTTATGCTGTCACTAGGGGTGCATGTAAGCCCGCAAAAAGTTTATCTCTTGGATTGGCAGTAAAGTCTTTAACCAACTCTAGGCAAGTAATTACGATACTTAATAGGTATGGCCATACAATTGGATATAATTTGGCAGAAGAATTGGAAACCGAAATGACGTATACATCGATCCAAGATAACAAAGTTATACCAAAAGGCATCACTGCAGCAAATGGATACAGCACCCACGTAGCGTTCGATAATTTCGACCGCTTCGTTGACACAACTTCTGGAAAGGACACTATGCACGACACAGTTGGCATTATTTATCAATTCTCTAGTAATGGAACTGATAATTTTGATGATGGTGAAGCTACAACTTCACCAGCGCCTCAAGTAAAGGACAACACAAATGAAGAAGGGCCTACCCGCAAGAGAAGGCGTTTCAATGAAATATCACGAGAAATTCGACCATATTATTCTAAACCTAAGGCAAGTATGCAGCTGATTACTGTAGATTCGTTTACCAATACAACCGAGTTATGCAAAGGTGCTACAGAAATAGCTACAGATAAAGATTTATTATGGATAATGTCGTTATCAAGAATTGATTCTGTTCCTATGTGGTTGGGTTATAACTGTATGATATCTTTAGACCACAGTGAGAAGCAAAGAGTTGAATATTTGCCTCCCATAAATTCATCACCAACGTCGTATGCAGTAGTCAATGAAACATTAAACATGGCTAAAGAAATCGCTGAAAAATGTCAGCAGCCAGAAATTATTGTGACATATGATTTAGCGATAGCAAAAATGGCTATGCAAATTCAAGAACAAGAAAAACCGCTATACAATAAAATTTTTGTTAACTTGGGAGCATTCCACACAGAGATGGCATTTTTTAGAGCCATCGGAAAATATATTGACTCCAGTGGATTAGTGGAAATACTGGTGCAAGCTGAAGTATTAGCCGGCGGCTCCATGAATAGCTTTTTGGACAGCAAGCACTTCAATCGTTGCAAGCGCTTACATCCGCTAACCGCTGCCGCGTTACAAATATTACATTTTGAACAGTATTTATCGACAACTAATGTTACACTTGAGGCGATGGATGAACTGCTGCAAACGCAAATACAGAATGCATCAAATCAAACTGCTTTTGACGCCAACGAAACTATCGAGTTACCAGATGTATTGAGTCGAATTGTTACCGGTTATAAAGAATTCTGCAATCAGACTTTAATCGGAGAAAAAGGGAAAACTGCTCAATTTTATTACCAGTACTGTGAGTTAATTAATTTATACCATCGGTTTTCCAGAAGTATCCGCACCAGTAACTTTGAACTGTACGTGGACTCGATTTTCAACATGGCTGATATTTTTTTTGCGTTAAACCAGCCCAATTATGCCAGATGGTCCTTGTTATATTTGAGCAATTTAATCAATTTGTATACTAATAATTCATCTTTGGTGGCTGAATTTCGTCGAGGTGCCTTTGGAATTAGACGAACTGCAGCGAATTTCGCTCGATCACCGGTTGACTTGACGCTAGAGCAAACCATCAATGCTGATGCTAGCAATCAATTGGCTGATAACCTTGCTGCGGATTCAATATCTGCACGTCAAAGATGGGCACTCAGTCATAGCATGAGGACGAAGATATTAACATCTATCAAACAAAAAATCGGATTAACGAAAGAGGATGATACTTCGCACTCATTGCAACGAAGTAAAATTAAGAAAGACAAGAAAAATCTTCAGAGAATCATTCAAGCAATAAAATGTACGATGAATCCATTTGATGACACTATTGACAAAGATACATTATTCAACATTTCAACCGGTAAAGCTGCATCGAAAGAAGTTACTGATTTTCTGCTGAACGTAAAAACAGCAGGCTCTCAACAAAAATTAAATTTTATCTCGGAATGCTCTTCAACTCCCGGAAGATTCGATAAATCAATAAAACGAAACAAAATCTGCAATTTTGCTTCTCAATGTATGACTAAAGTCTTGAGTACCAAAGACAAGAACAAGAAAGTATTGTTGAAAATGGAACGAGATGTATTTGGGCGACTTTTGGCAATAAGTCTAAACAAAAAAATTAATCTCGAATTTTGCCTAACTTTTCCACTAGCACCATTGCCCCCTGCTCTTTTTGCATGTACTGGAGAGATGTTAAAAACTTCAAAATCAACGTTAGCAAAGGTTTTGAAATCCAAAACTAAAATGGTTGAGCCAACTCATATCAACGTTGAAATAATAGATGGTTTTTATTACTTGCATATAATCGGAGCTGCTATACCTCAAACTTTTGATAAAATTGCCGAGTCAATACTCATAAAAATATGTTCAACAAACGCGACAGAAATACATTTAATTTTTGATCGCTACTTATCACCGTCAATCAAAGATTCCGAACGTGAAAGCAGAAAAGAATTCGATATTCCGTACAAAATTTCAGGACCTCAGCAAACTAGACCAAAAAATTTTTTGCAAAGCGTTAAAAATTATCGCTTTAAAGAGGCTCTGGTGCAGTTTCTGGCTGATTATTGGCAAAACGACAATTTGGTAACGATAATCCAAAACAAAAAATTTTTTTAACCGTCGACCATCACTGTTACTCTTATCAAGTTCAGGAAAATTCCATAAAAAAAACTGAAGAAACTAATTATGAATGTCATCACGAAGAGGCAGATACAAGGATTATTTTTCATGCTTCTAAAGCGGAACCAGGCTCAAGAGTTTTAATTAAAGCCTCTGATACTGACGTTTTGATTATTTTGTTAGGAAATATGCACAAACTTATCGGATCAGAAATTTGGCTTGCCGGTTCAGCTACAAAAAAGAGTAATAATCAAACTGTTGATTGTATTAATTGCACCGATTTAGCGTTGGAGTTAGGAATTAAATTATGCCAAAGTCTTCCAGCATTCCATGCATTTACAGGTTGCGATTACACGGCAGCATTTTACAACAAAGGGAAAGTAAAACCTTTTCAGCTATTTTCAAAAAATGAAAAATATCAAACAGTTTTTGCGTCATTAACAGATGCTGCTGATATTTTCATTGATGAAAAAATGAAGACTGTTCAAGAATTTACGTCTAGTATGTATGGTATCAGGAACTGTACCAGTGTGAATGATGCGAGACATCGCATTTTTTTGAAGAATTACTCTGCAAAAGAAGACAGCGAGCACTTTTTAAAAAAAATAAAAGGCTTCGACTCCAACTCCATACCACCATGCTGGATATCATTAACTCAGAAAATTTTACGAACTATTTTCGTAAATTCCATGTGGCTTAATGCAACGGATCCAATATGCGTGAAACTTCAGCCTGAGAACTGCGGTTGGTTCTTAGATGAATATTTAAAACCAGTAGGATTCATTGGGGATCATACACCTTTAAAAATAGAAGACATTGTCGAAAAAACTGAAACGGAGAGTGATGACGAAGAAGATTCAGAAGTTGGAGATCACAGTTATATGTCCGATGACTCGGAACCTGAATAATTTTAAAAATTTTTGTATTTAAATTTTTTTCAATAAACAGAAGTATTCTTTTAATTGTTGTTTTTTATTTCGGCTCCCAATAATAAAGATAAAATTTGCCAGATAAGTAATATATATGTTTTACTCTAACTGTCTTTTTTACTAAAGATGTGTATATACTATAGTGTCACATAAACAATAAACATAGATAAATAATTAATTGATTAAAAAATAAAAAATTAAATAACTATTTCTGTATATTAATAATTAACTACTCCAAAATAATGCACAGCATATACGAGTCTATCGCTATCCTTTTCATTTCCAAGCACAAATAGCATGCGCACTCTCCTTCTTTCAATGGGCGGACTTTAAACAGCTGCTACGCTGCGTCCTTTTCTACCGCATGGGATGGTTGGTCTGGGACCTCTCTCTCACACACATTCACTCGCAGCGATATTTTATTATTTAAAATTCGACAACCGTAATTCGGGACTGATTTTTCGCAGGCAACCCTATACCACCGTGTTCCTTATGAAATAATCTTTCATTTTATCTAAGTTTGATTCAATAATCAGACCGTTGCAAAATGCTAGTATAGATTTACCTGTTTACACCTGGCAACCCGTGGTTGTGACCGGAAAAAAATAGGCAACCTAACGTTTGCATATTCTATGGGCTTCAAACTTTCGATTGGTATCAAATTTATTTAATAATCACACCGGTGCAATGTTTAAAAAAAAATTTTTTTTCAATTATTAATTAAAAATACTCTGGACTGAAATTTGTTAGGCAACCCATATAGGATATATTTATTGGCATATTTAATAACATAAAAAATACGTCTCATTAAATAAGCATCTCGGTGAAGGTCGTTGTATAGCGGGATCCTATACTAAGTCGATGAAAAACTGATTCAGAGCCGTAATTAAAGCTAGGGGATGTAATATTCTGCATTAATATAGATTTTATTGATAATTTCCTGATTCATTTCAATTTAATGTCTTGTTCTATAAATGATAGCAGTCGCAATTTTACTTGTAAGTTTTTCATCTCATAAAAGATCCTTTTAAGCATTTTGCACATGGTTTAGTAGTATCGTTGGAAAGGTTAAACCTTTAAGTTGACATTGCAACTTTTTATTATATTTCTCAATTAAGTAAGAAAATCAAGCTTTCTTTGAAAAAAACTGGAGTGTGCGATTTTATTGCTCTCAAGTGGACATCACGGAAGCGCAGTCGGTCAGAATTCTGTGCAACTCCCTTTCGGTTATCGTCTTTCTTGCCCGCGGTGAAGACATATCCAAGGAATTTTTACTTACCTATGTATATACCCGTGTGAGCGGAGTTCTATTCAAATTAACTTGGGTTACACTTTCTGGATACTGTACGCAGCGAAAGACCATGATCTCACTTCTACTCGTATTGTCGACCAAACCCCTTAAACATAGCATAGCATAGGAATAGATGGGCACCAACCATGGTAAATGATGAACAACATAATTATCGTCAACTGGTATCTAAATAGTTGGTCAAAGGCACAGAACCAACAGCTTTTGTGAAAGTTGACAAAAAAAGGGTCGACCAAACTGATAAAGATAATTTTATTATTTTGAAATATCATTGGGACATTTCCTTACAATCATTGCATCCATCAGAAGGACAAAAACAAAGCTAGCGGTCCCGACGGGATACCAGCAATTGTTCTTAGAACTTGTGCGCCTGAACTGTCTCCAATCTTGACACGCCTGTTTCGTTCGCATTTCGCTAGAGACTGGAAAGGTGCCGAAAGCATGGAAGTTGGCTAACGTACAGCCTGTACCCAAAAAGGGCAGTCGTGCTGACCCAGCCAACTACAGGCCTATTTCAGTCACGCCCATACTCTGTAAGAGTATGGAGCGTGCTCCTGGCATACCTAGAAGCCAACGACATCCTCAGTGACCGACAATACGGCTTTCGCAAAAACCGGTCAACTGGGGATCTTCTAGCGTATGCCATTCATATCTGGAGTGAGGCCATTGAGAAGCACGGGGAAGTATTTGCTGTTTCTTTTGACATCTCCAAGGCTTTTGTCAGGGTCTGGCACGATAGCCTTATTGCTAAGCTTCCTTCTTTCGGTTTACCCACTCAACTTTGCGTTTGGACTGAAGACTTCCTGAGGGATCGGTCCATTCGAGTGGTCATTGATGGCTGCTCGTCTGGCCAATTGGAAATTAATGCCGCGGTCCCTCCAGGGTCGGTGCTCTCAGTGACTTTATTCTTGCTGCACATTAACGATTTGCTAATGCCCGGTACCTTTGTATGGCATGCACACGACAGCACAGTTTCTGAGAGATATGTGTCCAGCGCGCGCTAGCTGGTGGGTCATAGATCCAGTCTCTCCATGAGGACATGGTTGGGCGCTTGAACTTGTTCTTGAAGGCTGTCTCCGAATGGGGCGATGCCAACTTGGTCAGGTTTAATGCAGCTAAGAACCAGGCGTGTCTCTTCTCCGCAAAAAGGAGCCAATTCGAACGGGCTCCTACTTTCCGTGGTGTAACCGTACCGATAACCGATCATATTGAGCTTCTTGGGGTTACTTTTAACTTCCACACTCAATTTTGGCCCGTTTATCGAGGCTAAGGCTCAGTTAGCATCAAAAAAGTTGGGAATCGTAGCCAAGGTGAGACGGTACTTCACACCGGAACAGCTGCTCAATTTGTATCAAGTTCAGGTTCGGTCGTGGATGGATCTGCGAAATACCAACTGGACGCGCTTGAGTCTATCGAGAAGCGAGCCAAGAGACTCATTGGCAACGATGTACTGGTCGAATCAAAGCTCCAGAGCCTTGAACACCGACGACGAGTTGTAAGTCTATCGGTTACATTTCGGGGAGTGTGCGATGGAATTACATAATCTAATTCCGCCAAGCCCGTTCCATCATTGGACTACAAGACAAACGGCGAAGCGCCATCGTTACATGGTGGACATCCCACCCATACGCACAAAACGCTTTGGGAATACCTTCATTGTGCGTACGGCTAAGGAGTGGAATTCCCTGCCGGAGTCTGTGTTTCCTGATAGTTATAACCTGGGAGTCTTCAAGTCAAGAGTGAATAGGTTACTTCTAGGCAAGCGTGCTCCATCTTCGACCACATTATCACTTACCATCAGGTGAGATAGTGGTCAAACGCGAACCTATTCTCAATAAAAAAATTGCTTTAAAATATACCTAACCTAATATGTAATTTGAAGGTTTTTAATTTAACTAAGTACAAAACTACACACATCAAAAGTGTCTAGGGATCAACATATATTTTTGCAATAACTTTTCTCCTGATTGATATTAATTAAAATTTTCTTTAAGGAAATAAAGTGTTCAAATAAAGTGTTTTCGTTTGTCACAGTAACGATAAACCAAGTCACCTTTGCATTAATAAAGAAATTTGCCATTTTCCTAATAAAGGGATTTTTGACATTTGAACCACTAACATTAAAGTTCGAAAAAAAGACTGAAATAACAGTTTTCTTTAAAATTTTATTGGATAACTTAAACAATTAATAATCCGTGTTTCTACCGCGAACACTAACAACACAAGATAATCGGTTTGGCATACTCAAAATGAGTTCATCCAAATCACGCTGTGGAATGGCCGCCCATGTTCGTTGCAACAACAAAAAAAGGTCTTCTTGCGACTGGATACCCTCCATATTCGGCAGAGCTCTTCTCTGTAGCATATCCCATGCATGCTCAATCGGGTTCAAGTCTGGCGACTGAGCAGGCCAGAGCAGGACATTGATGTTAGCTGCGGCGAGAGTCTGTCTTACAACTCTTGCGGTGTGCGGTCGTGCATTATCATGCATTAACTGAAATAAGGGACCGATTTGCACTTGTAGAGGAACGATGACGTCAGATACAATCGTCTCAGCATAAATTTGAGCGTTGAGGTTGCCTCTGATCCAAATCAACTCAGTTCTTCCGCCGATCCAAATACCCGCCCATACCATGATGGTTCCACCACTATAAGGATGGACTTCCTGGCAGGATTTTAATCGCTGTTGGCGTCCAGGGGTTCTCCAGTGTCGTATACGTCTTGTATCCGGTCTCATACCAAAACGAGACTCATCAGAAAAGCACACGAAACGCCATTGTTCTTCTGCCCAATTTCTGTGTTCAAGAGCCTATTGATGTCGAATCCTACGATTGCGCATTGCTATAGGTGGTACCCGTAGCGGTCTTCGGGAATGAAGGTTCACTTCATGCAAGCGGTTTCTGACTGTTTGGTCGCTAATTAAGTTCCCTGAAGAGTGATGAAGCCTCACGGCTAACATCATGGCGGTTATTGTTGGAGCTCTTCGAGTTAAGATTTGAATGTATCGGTCTTGTCTCCGTGTGGTGCAGCGATACCGTCCTCCATGGCGCTCAGCCACGGTACCAGTGCTTCGGTAACGTGTCCAAAGTCGACTGATAACACTCTGACTTGTATTCAGAGCTAAAGCCACAGTACGTTGCCGGGAACCAGCTTCTATCATTCCCACGGCTCTGAGCATTTCTTCCCTGCTTAAATGACGTCGCCGCTCCATAATAACGTTGGTTTTAATCAGTAGTAGGGAAACAGTAGCACTAATAATGTCTTCAATGCGTTGTATGTTTTTATAGGGAAAATATTGACAGCTGATTTTCATCTTTTACTCGAATTTGATTAACAGTTCCTGTTTCAAATTATGAAATGCACCAAAAAGGATCCATATAAATTTATAAAATCATAAATTTATTACAAAGCCACATCTCAATCTCAAGAAATCCGCATAAAAATGCTTGATCCCTAGACACTTTTGATGTGTTTAGTTAGCAATAAATGGTGTGGAAAAATCTTGTGTGACTACAAGTCGGCAAGGAAATCTGTTTCTTTTTTCAAAAGAGCTCCATAGACATTAACCCACATGGTTCTCATATGATTTCATCTGAACCGAATGTAGGCACGCACTTCGAAAGAGACGATGAACTATGAGTTTGTTTCGGTTTTTCATCTCAGTGTAGTCAGCTAGGACACATCGGACTAATCTAGTTTAAAACTATGAACCACTTTGCACAAAACATGATTCATTCTGATATTTGGCGACTAATTAGTGAGTGTGATTATATTTCAGATCCAGTGTAAAATAGCTTGATTTTTATAATTTATAACTACTGGTTTTTCCTATTAGGGATAAGTAGGTACAGTAAAATAAAACAAATATGGAAATATTTAATCAGTTTTTTTATTACCTATATCTTTGGTTTTGATTCATATTCGTAAAATTAGTATTTAAACTAAACGTAACGCGCAAATCGTAGTCGTCTATATGAAGATAAATTTATAGCTTAAATTGGCGCTGGCGAGCCATCGCGTTCTTGGCGGTGTAAATAGGTTAATAAATCGCACTCTCAGAATGAAAGGCCTTACTCAAAAAATTGTATTTTTTGGATTTGAGCAGTAATAACTAATAAAGCAGCTTTAATAAATTATATTCATATATCTCAAGTGGCAAATATATAAGCTGTCTCTTTATAACTCGTAATTCAGATTCCTGTTTCCACGGCAATTCAGAGTAATGTTTCAGGCCAGTTTACATCAAAATCTGAAAATACACGAATTTAGAGTTAGGTCACTTTCATTCTAAGAGTGCGAAATAATAATGGAAGCTATATTTAGCTTCCATTATTATTTCGCACTCTTAGAATGAAAGAAATGAAAAAAAAACAAGGATATTTCCTTGTTTTTTTTTTTTTTCAAAAAGTGAACTATTTGTGTGGGTTACTTATTGAAAAAGAAATCTTATGCTCTCCAAAAATCGAAGACATGTGACATTCACCAGCCCGCACTAGGGTCTCGATATATAAATAAATGAATATAAATTTTATTGATATTTGTATCGTTGAATGCTCGAAATCTAAATTGAACGTTATTAAACTCTTTAGTAATTTTATTGTAATGATGTTGTCATTATGTGTACAGCTAAGGAGTGGAATTCCCTGCCGGATTTAGTTTTATCTGATAACTTTAACCTGGGGGCATAGATGATACATATAGGGGTCTTTGAGTCAAAAGTGAATAGGTTACTTCTAGGCAAGCGTGCTCCATCTTCGACCACATCATCGCTTGCCATCAGGTGAGATAGTGGTCAAACGCGAGCCTATGAAAATAAAAAATAAGTTTAATTCAATATGGAATTCGTTTTCAAGTAAATTATAGACAATATGTTACAGCTATATCTTATCACTAGCAGTCATGCGGGGCTTCGTTCCCGTCGACTTCATCACCATAAAACATAACCAACTTCTTTTGCAGTCGGGTAAAGCTTATTCCTCAAGCTTCAAGCTACTTCCATGCCAAATTTCATCCAAGTCCATCCAGTACTTTCGAAGACTAGCGCGTTTAAACTAAGCAACGAGTGTGTTTTTTTTTTATATCAAACAAGTTTTTAACCATTTAGTGGCAACCAATGATTATTAATTATGTGTGGATAATGTAGTAGAGGCTGCAACTTTAGGTACGACCTAATTAAATTATTATGTACAGACGCCAGCACATGAAGCTACCCGAAACTGTCAAATTTCCCCAATCAACCTTGAACCTAATTTCTTTAATAATAAAGTTGAATATCTAATAAAGAAATTTGACAGATTGTTGTAGCTTGATGTGCTGGCGTCTGTACTATGAACCCAGTCAGACACACAATTGTGTGTCTGACTGGGTAGTAGTAACGTAATTACATTACTTTGTGTAATTTGTATCATCATCAATGCTGCACACAGTGCACACCGAACCAGAGCTAAAGGGCTTATAGGCGAAGCGTAGCTTGCCTGTCGGTCTCCTACAGGTTCTAGGTACTACGGTGAGTATGTGCACAAGCTCCACGACCTAATCCCTCCACTTTCCTTTCATTACCGGTCTACCAGATGTACTGCAGGATACCATCCAAAGCCACACTTGATCAAAAATCAAGACGGTATGTCTTGTCGTACTAAGCGCTTTGTGTCCACATTTATTGTACGTACAGCCAAGTTACGGAACTCTCTGCCGGCTTCTGTGTTCCCTACCACATAAGACCCGTCAGCCTTTAAAGCAAGAGGGAACAGGCATCTTCTGGGCTCGTTCCATTGTAGAACTCATCTATCGCTTACAGGCAGGCGTGACAGTGGTAAAGAAGCGTGGTAATGCGAAATAAAAATCCACATACATTTTTAAAATTTTATGTACTATCGATAACTTAGATTAGATCACATAACATAATATAGCAAAGAGTCTACTAGCAACAATTACAACCGTCTCTAACTTTTGTCTTCATCCTTCTTGGATTTGTCCTCATGTCGACGGCCCAGCATGTCCCGTTTGGCGCAGCATTTGTCGTTCTGAAACATAACATAGGATTAGGGGGCTTTTTATGGGAAAATCATCGAATGTCTTCTCCTACTCTCGCTGGAGCGGAAGGGAGTGCTAGACTTTTACTGACTAAAAATCCACCCTATTCCTTCAGTTGCCCTTGAGTTCCGGGGCCGCGGTATCTTGTTAGAACATTCCCGCAACCCCGGCAGGGTCATTAGGGGGGCTGCCGATATTTGTTCAAACACTTATGTTTTAGTCTTTGTGAAGTTAGCTAATCATTTTATATATTTAAGCTTGCAGGGTCTCAGTTCGTGGGAGGGAACTAGTGACCTGTAATACAGGTTCTTATAGATTTTTTTTTAAAGCACCAGTCGCTCACAAAGTCAAACCCTTAGTTATGTTTACTTTAATTAGCTTTAAGTTACTTTGTGGAAGAGAAATAAACGTCTTATATTATTATTATTTTACAATGTTTCAATTATATTCGCATACGGCTTTCAAACGGTTATAAGAAACCAACTCAGGGTGCGTTACATTATTTCGAGAAGTGAATCAACGAATATCAGTTCCATCTTAAGTTACGTATTTGAAACACGTAATAACGAATATAGGCTATATAGGCTACCACGAAAACTTAACACCGTAGCCATGCGATCTCGAATAACTAAATCCCTAATTCACCAATTCAATTCTAAAACAATAAAAAGCGGCAATGACTCAGGTGTCAGACTTGTGATCGAGAGGCCGTGGGTTCGAACCCTACCTATTACACAATTGACTAGAGGGGAGACGTTTTTACTGTAACAGGTTTTAAAACTAGGTCTCACCCACAAAGTCTCAAGACTAAGTCTCACTATACAATAGCTACTGCCTGCGGCTTCGCTCGCATTAAAGTTCTGCATCATGTTTACAGTCCGAAATCAATTATAGCGTATATGTTGCCCAGACATAATAGCCACATATAAATCAAAAATATTTAATTCAAATCCGTCAAGTAGTTCCGGAGATTAGCATGTACAAACATACAAGCAGATAAACGTACATATTTTTTTTATTACCGTTTTAAACCCCCTTCAATTATATTTCTGTAAACATATTCAATGTACACACTTTTTTATTGTCAATATTGAAGATATAATTCTAATTATGTAATAAATAAATTGTTATTTAGGGACAATAAAGCTATAAAAATAATATTGTTCTGTTTTTTCCCTTTTATCTAGTAAGTTATTTATTAAAACCGGTATCTAAATTGCATTCGCTTCCGCACTTACTCGTTCAAACTGAGATAAAGAGATTACCTTTCATTGTTTGAAAACAGAAAATAAATTCGATAGTTGTTTTATTGTATTGATTTTCGATTTACCTAACTACTCAAGTAAGCAATATTCCAAAATGTGGGACAACCGTCCAGAAAAAATATTTTGTCGTAAGGCGTCTCCACTTTGCTTCTGTTCTTACATTATATTTTATATATAATTATTCATGTATTGTATTGTATTTATGTATTTGTATGCATATAAATCTATGTAAACATATTTTTTCTGTTTTTATGGGTATAATTGGACGTAGTTATGCAAAAAGGATCCAACCCACAGTCAGGGTTGGGCAGTATTTGAATTACTTGTAATTAAAATACGTAATTGAAATACAAATACGTATTTGGTATTTGTATTTCAATTACTTCTTTGAAATGTAATTTGTAATTCGTATTTCAAATACCTGACGCCGAGGTATTTTGTAATTTGTATTTCAAATACTTGAGGCTTCAAAATACATTTTAACATTAAAATACATTTAACCTTCATTCATTTAGCGATCGTGAGTGTGAGTGCGAAGCGAGACCGCGAGAGTGTAATGATGGTAAAGCAGCCACAAAACGCAAAAAATGGACTTACGTCAAATTGTCAATGTCAAGTTAAGATGTCTATTTGTCAAGTCATAACGGTTTGTTTTAGTTTTTTCCAAACACGCAGTCTGGCGAAACTCCTATACAAAAAAACGATGTATGAAACGGACGTCCTTTTTAATGGCTTCTATAATCCGATAAAATTAAGAAGAACACTTAGAACTCTGGGGCATTATCGGCCTATGATTCGTCACAACATAGATGGATTACATCGACCGCCATTTTGACTGTCACAGACTGTCACTAGCATTTGACAATTTGTTTGTTTGGTTTTCCAAAGTTATTATTTTTGCGTGTTTATTGCATAAAAGTGTATTTAAAAATCATTTTGTTGGAAGAAATTTGAGAAATATGAGAGATAATATGAGAAATTTGTGATATATAAAGAAATATGAGAAAAATAACGTGCGAAATTTGTCATATAAAAACATAACCGGGTTGGTGATAACAAACGTGTTTTTATGGCTAAATTTCCATTAGATGAAGAACGGTAAGCATAATTAGTTATTTATTTCTATAAAGATGGTTCCTAAAGGTTTAGTGCATTTTAACAAAGAAAATAACTTTTACAAAACATTACATAGTGTTTACCCATCAACCTGGATTTATCGATATCGATATTTAGTTATTGAAATGACGAGAAGTCTGTTCAGCAGTAGACATCTACAGGCTAAGCTGATCATGAAAATGATAATTAGGTACTTAAAAAGAAAGTGAAATCAATGTTTTCTCAATTAGTTTGTTTTGTCATTATAAATTTCCTTGCAACAAAATAAGTGGTAAAATTTTGGCATATGATAATACATATTGTAGTTATAATGGTTCGTCTTAGGGGTTTGTTACATTCTTATAATACTAACTCATCACCCACTTTTTAGGTGTAAACAATGGGTCAAAGCAGCAGGAAAAGAAGACTTAGTTTATGTGCCAATAGAAAAGTTGCATCAGTTGAAATATCAAGTAATAAAAAAAAATCTTTGTGAAAAGCATTTCCGGAGAAAACTGCTATTCCGTGTCTGGAAATCTCATCTACACCATTATCTGATGACATTTTAGTTGGATTTCCACTACATTGTATTGCTAGCAGTCAACCATTGTCAGCCAGAAGAACTGACGAAGAAGAACTGTTTACAGAATTATCGCCGGTTACAAAGAAGGAACATTACTACCACCATGGTTTTTTATATGAACCAAGTTAGTATAGTTTACTTGTTTTAACGGATATGTCAATATATTTCTTGTATTTGATGAACAGCCATATTTTAATTATATATCTTTTTTATGTTACAGAACCTTCAACATCAACCTCACAAACAGACGATCATACTGGAAACGGATTGTTCTAAATACTAAAATATTTTTTTTAATTATTATAAGTTAATAGTAGTTTAGTGTTTAATGTCTTGAATAAATATGTAGTAAAAGTATCTGAGTTTAAATTTTCTTTCATTAATTTATTTCGTAAAAATAAAAAGAAATCCAGAATCTATCGTAGCCGGTATCGATACGTTTTCGCCAGTCACCCCAGTCACATCACTAATAATGACATTATGTTGGCAGTATGTATTACGTCGTGGTTCTGTTAGGTTGGTATTAGTCTAGAGTGCACGTTTCATACATCGCTATTTTTCTATAGCACTCCCGTCTCTTACCGTTAGGTTTTACATACTCTTTGCAAACACGGAATAAATAAAGCTTCTGTTCTGTGTAGAATTAACGAAAATGTGTTCAAACAATTAAACAAAAGTTTGTGCTCATCAGGACCTGTAAAAAGATTGTTTTTAGCAGGTTTTATTCATTCTCCAACAAGAGGCTATTTGTCTGATAGTACATTTAAAAAGTTAGTGTTCATGAAAGGAAACTGGTTTTACTGATTAATTCATGTTGTTTTCCTCTACTTTTCAGCCCGTGCTGGGCCTCAAGTCTGCTATTGCAATAGTGCCACAATAGTCTATCATTGATTTCTTAATTGTCGATCAATGGCATTGTCATTTTGCTAAAAGTTCGTAATCTGTTAAATTCATAATGGTCTCCTAGTAAAATTGTGTTATAAATTGACATAGTTATATTGCCATTATTATAAAACCTGTTAATAGAAATGTAGTAAAACTAGGTATACAATTCAATAATATATTAGCTGTCAAAGTCAAATGTGACATTACTGCTTACTGACGTTTTATCTGTTTTTTTTTTAGCGGCCGGTGTTTTGATTTATTTTGATTTATGTGTTTTAAATTATCTTTAATAGAGAAGCCTATATTTATTACAATACAAAATGGTGCTAATTGACCAAAATTCGGTTGGAACTGTAAAAATTTTAGCAGATTACCGCGTAAGTCAATCATTCATTTGTCATTGTGTACGAGATTACCATTCTAAGCCATTTCTTTCAATGGAGTGTCAGTGGTTGAACATTATAATAATAAATTACCAAACTTGTCAAAATCTACAAATAAAAAATTGGCCAAGTGCGAGTCGAACTCGCCCATGAAGGGTTCCGTTGTAACTATAATAATATAATATAATACGTAATAGGTTGGGAAAAAGTTTCTTCGCATTTTTTAAGAAAATTCAAAACACTTTTTAATATAGTTTATTTACATTTAACTAAACTATGTAGGTACCATTTTGTTCGATAACTTTTTGCCATCTTGTAGGTAGGGACATGATCCCATTGGCATAGAAATTTTGGGACTTCTGATCAAAATACCGCGACAAGTGGTTTTGGCAGTCCTCTAGTGATGTTAACCTGACACTGCCTAGAGAATTCTGAAGAGACCGAAACAGGTGGAAATCTGAAGGGTCAAGGTCAGGACTATACGGTGGATGCATTAACACCTCCCAGCCAAACTCTCTTAATTTTCGCTGAGTTGCTAAAGATGTGTGAGGTCTAGCGTTATCATGATGAAAAACCACACCCCTTCTGTTGATTAATTCCGGCCGCTTTCTCTCAACTTCTTGCTTTAATCTCATCAGTTGTTCACAGTAGAGTTCAGAATCGATGGTCCCGCCTGGTGGTAACAGCTCATAATGTATAATGCCCTTCCAATCCCACCACACACACAGCATCACCTTGTTGCGAGTTAACCCGGGTTTCGCCACAGCTTGTGAAGCCTGACCGGCCTTTGACCACGACCTTTTTCGCACGTTCTTGTCGTACATGATCCACTTTTCAACCGACGACAAAAAGAGGAGGTTATCAATTCGACGCGTAATTTTTTTTTTTCTTTTTTATGTATGATCATTGATTACTTGAAGACGGCTGAACCGATTTGGAAAATTCTGTTTTTGATTGAAAGGGTATACTTCGAAATTGGTCCCATTTTCATAAACGTCAGGATCTGATGTTGGGATCCTGGAGAAATCGAGGGAACTCTTCAAATTTTATAGGCACACCTATGACGTTTTGGGTATTTATTATAGTAACTTGTGCAGTTGCTCTCAAAAAGTACCGTTTGAGGAAGTGGAACTGATGATGAAGACCACAGATGGCCGCCGAAACTACTCAATAATAAGTATTGGGTGGATTGCGATTCCATTACTTGAATATGGTTGTTAAGCACTTTAAGCTCGTCACAATGCATATGGTGATGTAGAGCTGATGGTGAAGTACCAGGTGAACTCCTCAACAATTAACGGCCCAGCATTGGGAAAAGCAATATTTTGTAAAAGGTTGTAAGTAGTTGACATTTAGGCTCGTGTAACTAGGTAAATTAAAAATAGACCAACTAAAAAGAGTGAAATAACTTTGTTTTGTTGTTTTGTTTTAGTTTTGTATTTTCGTTTTTGGCACCGACTTCCGAAATTAAAGTTATTTTTCACTTTGCAATGTTTTTGGGAGTCGGTTTAATTTATTGGTAAAAATTTTTTCATCACCAGTTATCAGCTTCTTCAAAAATGGTTCGGTTTCATTTCGTCGTAATAAAGAATCACAAATGAGTACACGGTTCATTAGGTTTCTTTCAGTGAGCTCGTGAGGTACCCAAATATCGAGCTTTTTGTGTACCCATTTTTTTTCAAATGCGCCAAAACTGTTTTGTGGTCAATTCGCAGTTCTTCAGCTACATCGTAACTACTGATATGCCGATCTTGCTCCACTTTTTCAAAAATGGCATCCATTTTATACGTAATAGGGAGACCAGAGCGACGTGCATCTTTGACATCAAACTTTTCCGGATTGAAAACGCTTAAACCAAATTTGTGCTACTCTCACAGACACTGCATTAGGTCCATAAACATCGCAAATTTTTTTCGCGGCTTGCGTTGCATTTTTACCTTTTTTGTAGTAAGATTTTAAAATGTATCGAATTTCTTCATTAGAGTCACTCATCTTGACAGTACGACAAACAAATGAAAATCACACATTTTCCTTATTTGACTTTGGAATTATGTTCTTTAAAATTTAAACTTTCAATGATACCAAAACCAGCTAGATACAAATAGTATAGCCAAAGTGATTTTATTACAAGTTCATACATACTATAATGCGAAAAGACTTTTACCCCAACCTTATATATTTATTTAACGAAAAAAAACCTTACAAATTTCTTAAAACTATTTTATTTACATTTTTTACAACTACGCCAAATAACTTTATTTTTCATAGTGTTTGTATGAATTACAAAGTTATATTTGCGGTTTTAGAAAATATGCTGTATCTCAAAAATTGCTGACCCGATCTCGTTCAAACCAATTTTGGTTGAAAGTTTACATTAAGATCTACAGATATGTATTTTTTTAGACTTTTCACTCCATTATTACAGAAGTTAGAGGGGGGGTGGGGGCATTTTACCACTTTGGAAGCTTATATCTTTTAAACGATTGACTTTATGAAAAAGTGGTTTTAGAGACCCCTATATCATTTTTAAAGACCTGTCTATAAATATCACACAAGCAAAGGTTTCATGAAAAAAAAAAATCAGTTTTAGTTCCATGTATGGGCAGCCCCCCTTTATTTTAAATATTTTTTTATTTTTTTTTCTTAAAATCGGAAAGCGGTTCATAGAATACATCTACCTACCAAGTTTCACATGTATAGTCCTAATAGTTTCGGAATAAAATGACTGTGACATACGGACCGACGCGACGGACGGACAGACAGACAGACAGACAGACAGACAGACAGACGGACGGAAAGACATGACGAAACTATAAGGGTTCAGTTTTTTGCCATTCGGCTACGGAACCCTAAAAATCAATGATAAATGATAAATGATCTTTATTTTGCAAATTGGTTATTAAATAACAGTTTTACACGTCATTTTTTTCCTTAAATATTAACTAGATGAGGCCGGTGTTTCCTAACTGACTACCCTGAGAAGAAACACCGAAACAAACTCAGGGGTCCGTCTCTTTTAAAGTCCATACAATCTACACTGAATTAATTATATGGGAACCTTGTAGGTTTCAGTCTGAGGCGGTCTTTTGAAGAAAGATGCTCACAGATTTGAGTGGGCCTGTCCATACAGTGCAAGCATTTGTCAAATGACGTATATCAACTTAGAACAAGGAGCTTAACGTTTTGACGAACAATACCAAGGTAGCTTTAGGTAGGCCGCAAAAAGCACTCAAACTGCCAGACAATTTATTATGTTTAACTCGAATAAATAAAAATAAAAAAAACCTACATAGTGCACTTATTCACAATCGTTTATGAGGATTATGTAGATTAGTCTGAAATGGCCTTTTGAGGAAAGACCAAACAGATTTGAGTAGACCCGTCCCGTCAGTGCAAGCCTTTGTCAGTTAGTCTGTAAGCTCCATGCTCCATCCAATGATCCACCATTCCGAGACTATGGCAATAGCAGACTCGGCAGAATCTAGAGATTACTTATTTTGAAATTTGTATTTCAATTAAAAATAGCTTAAATACTGTATTTTGTATTTTATATTTCAAATACCTTACTTAAAGATATTTTGTATTTCGTATTTTAATTACTTGCGATACAGTATTTTGTAATTTGTATTTCAATTAAAGCAAAGCATGTATTTTGCCCAGCCCTGCCCACAGTATGGTCGAAAATGAGCTGAGTATGCCAAATTAGTCTCTATGGTTTATATTTTCGATTAGTAAAAACACCCTAGTCAAAATGTGTGAATTTGACCTTTTTATTAGTATGGGGTACCAAACCAAATCTATGACAGGTTTATATTTTAATTTCGCAAAAACGATCCAACCTTGGGTCATTATAGAGAAATTATACGATATTGAAACTGAGCAACAAATAATAACTCAAAAAGTAATACCAATCTTCAAGACGATTTCGACGGGTTTGGGGGTGAACCAGAATTTAATATTGAAATGGAGGAAGTTGAATAAAGTTAAGTGATGACAAATCATTGCAAACAGAAGAATATATAAATAGCTTAGGCTTTATATAATGTAAAACTGATCTTAAGTGTTTTTTTTTGTATTCAGACATATAACAAAAATTCAATAAATAAAATTTACTGTTTTATTATATAAATCCATAATTATATAACAATTTGCCATGCTGGATCGTTATTGCGAAATTGAATATAAGCTTAGCATAATTGAAAATGGATTTTAGCTAAAACGATCCAACCCCATATTTACTTAAATATCTCTAAAAATGTTTATTTATTCCCAATAAAACATATTTCTATAAAAAGGACACCAATTTTTACAACTATGTCCCAAATCAACAAAATCACCAAATAGAATATCAAAGAGCAAATACAACTTAAACTTCAAACTTCATTATCTCAAAAGTGACATTTTGTGGGTTGGATCCTTTTTGCGTAACTACGTCCAATTATGTAGTACACTGATGTAGCCCTCCCCACTTTAATTAAAGGTCTGAAAGTCATCGAAGATCAAAGAAAGATATCGCTTTCAGCGATAAGACCGCCATTGTAACCATAGAAT
Source organism: Tholera decimalis (assembly GCA_943138885.2). Classification (NCBI taxonomy): domain Eukaryota; kingdom Metazoa; phylum Arthropoda; class Insecta; order Lepidoptera; family Noctuidae; genus Tholera; species Tholera decimalis. The sequence continues at coordinate 6,203,051 of OW964570.2, read as the reverse complement.
TAAGTAATATTGTTAAATAGGTGTTTAAATTTTGGTGTACAATAAAGTATATTCTATCTGTGACTGATGTGCATAGTAGCGCCTTCTGTTGTCGCGAAGCAAGAATATGGTATCTTTCTGTTTGTACTACCGGCGAAAAGATGGCGACAGCGTCTATGAAACATTTGCTAGTTATGAATGAAGTATTGAGTAAATGATTCCGCTTTGCGACGCCAGGGGGTGGAATTATGAATGGAGGTTGTATAAATTATGAATGAATATTGAAGATATCGCCTCTCGACACTAGAGGAAGCACTGTAGCATAACCTAGAATATTCTCGAACTTTCTGGAAACCGGAAGTTAGAATGTATGTAAGCTTTTTCCGCCCACATTTTCTCAGTTCAGTAGTCCTTAAGTTCGCTTCCATGACAGTAGTGTAAACTAGTCTCGTAATGTTTTAACCGCGTAGATGTAATAGTTTAAACCTGTGGATTTAACAATAAATCTGGTAGTAACGTTTGAAAGACTTTTCATTCATTACCAGAAGTCCGCTACCTCAATATTGGTCCGTCGATAGCCTGTGGATTAAGACCAGTGTTGTGCTCTATACTATCTATTTATCTATCTTTAGGTATTTTAGTTTTAGGTAACTGCCTCGTTTGTCTAGTGGTCTCATGCTCAGCAATCGCTCTTTGGCAGACGTTACGGATAGTCAGAAACCAGAAAATCTGTCACTGGTTTGGGTAAAGGGTATCGTGTTACCCAGTTATTGGGTTCTGGAGGTCAGATAGGTAGTGGTTCTATGTAAAATACTAATACCCAGCTGTATCCATTTAGACAAGAAGCCATCCCGCAAGAAATTAAGTGTACCATGGTTTGTGAGCCAACATTACACATACAATCCAAGGCAGAGTCATCAATAAATCTAGGGTAACTTCTTCTTATCGTGTCGGCGGTAAGGTCTAACGACCCCATACACCCTAGTGTCAGAGTTTCTAGACCGGCTCAAGGGCCTCTGACGTGGTCTATTTTCAGGACCGCCATTTAGCGACCGGGACCACCGGCTTGATACGTGCCTTCCGAAGCACGGAACCATCTTTTTATCAGACAATCAGGTGATTCAGGCCTGCAATGTCTTAGCCAAACTTGAAACAACTTTACAAAGTATGCTTCTCGTGGGAATCGAACCCACGACCACCGGGTCACAAGGCAAACGCCTAAACCACACGACCACGTAACTGAAGAAACAGGATGGATTTTTGGTGAGTCAACGTCTGACACTCCCTTCGGCTCTATCCGGAGCGGGACGAGTGTATCATTTTCACCCAGAAAAAAGGAGTTGGAGAGTTCTGTGTCCTTTTTAAAAATTCAATAAATCTGAGAGCGTGTAAGCTAAACTACCTCACTATCATTATCTGCTTAGGCTTTTCCCAATTATGTTGCGAACGGCTTCCAGTCTAACCTGATCCAGTCTAAGCTGAGTCTAAGTTTTACGTATAGCGACTGTCTACTTGACCTCCACAACCCTGTAGCTGGGTAACACAATACCCCTTGGCCAGACCAAAGTTAGATTTTCTGGTTTCTGATTACCCGTTACGACAAAGATGTTTTTTTTATGATAATAGGTTCGCGTTTGTCCACCATCTCATCTGATGGTAAGTGACGATGTGGTCGAAGATGGAGCACGCTTACCTAAAAGTAACCTATCCACTCTTGACTTAAAGACCCCTAGGTCATAGCTATCGGGAAACACAGACTCCAGCAGAGAATTCCACTCCTTAGCCGTACGCACACTGAAAGTATTCCCAAAACGTTTTGTGCGTATGGGTGGGATATGTCCATCATGTAACGATGGCGCATTGCCGTTTGTCTTGTAGTCCGATGATGGAACGGGCTTGGCGGAATTAGATTGCGTAATTCCATCGCACACTCCCCGAAATGTAACCGATAGAAAACCGATAGACTTGCTACTCGTCAATGTTCAAGGCTCTGGAGCTTTGACTCGACCAGTGCATCGTTGCCAATGAGTCTCTTTGCTCGTTTCTCAATGGATTCAAGTCCAAATGACAGCTGGGCTTAACATGCTTTCCAAGACAAGGCGGTATCACACCGCCAACTTCCAAACTAAGAGCACGTAGTTTTTAAAAGTTAAATTTCTTAAGTCGGTTTAATTTTTTGGTAAAAAAAATGTATTTCACTCTTTTTAGTTGGTCGATTTTTAATTTACCTAGTTACAATAGCCTAAATGTCAACTACTTATAATCATTTACAAAATATTGCTTTTCCCAATGCTGGGCCGTTAGTTGTTAAGGAGTTCTCCTGGTACTTCACCATCAGCTCTACATCACCATATGCATTGTGACGAGCATAAAGTGCTTAACATCCATATTCAAGTAATCGAATCGCAATCCACTCAATACTTATTATTGAGTAGTTTCGGCGGCCATCTGTGGTCTTCATCATCAGTTCCACTTCCCCAAATGGTACTTTTTGAGAGCAACTGCACAAGTTACTATAATAAATACCCAAAACGCCATAGGTGTGCCTATAATATTTGAAGAGTTCCCTCGATTTCTCCAGGATCCCATCATCAGATCCTGACGTTTATGAAAATGGGACCAATATCGAAGTATACCCTTTCAATCAAAAAAATAATTTTCCAAATCGGTTCAGCCATCTTCGAGTAATCGATGATCATACATTAAAAAAAAAAAAATAGACGCGTCGACTAGATAACCTCCTCCGTTTTTTTTTTCTGGGTGAGAAATTCATCAAATTACTCCTCCTGCTGTGGATTGATAAGCCCAGCCTGCTCCTTCAGTTGCCTTTGCTTTCCGGGGCCGCGATATCTCGTTCGAACATTGCCGCAACCAGTTATCGAACCCTTGTGAGCACTAGACCAATGAGGCAGTTTATTCTTTATTGACAGTAAGAATACTGGTTAGTAATAGTATATTATTTGACCATTTCATGAAACTTACTACTCAGCTACTCACAGAATCATGGTCACTTGAGTCGTCCGTATCGGATGTGGAATCGGTGTCGTAGTGCCCCAGCCCCGGCAGTACGCCGACGCAGCGTAGTACGCAGTCCTGGGGGGTTGTAGTGTTGCCATTCTGAGCAGTTCTGGAAAAATAAATAATTTTTAGTTCTATCGTTTTGTTTATTTGAACAGTCATGGCAAAATATAACATAATTTATTTCTCTCACCACAATATAAAGACATTTGTTATCAGTTAAAATACATAGCCACGTTTACAAAAAATCTGTGGGAGACTGGTGCCTAAACTAGACTTTCATCTGTGTTTTAGGACACCAGGTCGCTACCCCTTAGTTAATTAATTCAGTCATAATGTGATAGGTACTCGCACTGTCAAATGCGGTAAGCACTTAAGTTAACCTAGTTTTATTATTGTTTATTTGTTATACTTTGGGGGGACCTGGTGATCTGTAGTACAGGCATTATGTCCAATTTAGACAGCGGCTCTTCACATATTTAAGATTATAAGCATGAAATGTAACCCCATATATCTAATTTGACTTAATATGTTATGTTATTATGTTTGTCTTATTATGTGAGGAGGAATAAATTACTTTTATTATTATTATGTTTACATGCGTACTTATTATTTAACTCATTGTAATATTAGTAGAGTTAGTATTTAATTGATGGTGTCTGTGATAACGTGTGGTGTGTAACGTGTCTGTATGTGAGTGCGTGTTGTGCGTGCGTGAGTATCCCAGTGATATTATGATACATGAGTTAAGCCTGGGTGATCAGAAGTTTCTCCGTACCATCATAGTTCAGATCCTAAAGTCAATATCTGACTATCATTTTGCATCTTGATAAGATTATATATAAAAAGTGTTACTATTTATACTAAAATGCCAGCCAAATGGGCCATTAAATGTCAAACGGACACCATTGCGATTGCGACGTTCCTGATCAAACAATGTTCCATCTATTGGAGTGTTCAAATTGCCCAAAAACGTGTTCATCAGTAGACTTAATAAACGCCAGTGAAAACGCGACCAGTATTGGGCTCAGGAGGCAGCCAACCTACTGCGCCCGGAAACACACTCTGACTTTTATGTTTGAAGAATTTGAATGTAAGATTAACACTGAACAGTCGTGTACTTACGTTTTAGGGCTGTTAGATACAATTCCGTTGGTCTTCGGCGGCGGGGAGGTCTTCTCTGGCTTATCTCCTTCCATCTCACTAGCCTTGCGTTTCCTTACAACCACCTGAAAAAAACATAGTTATCAATTAATATACAGTATGTTAGTAGTATAAGCACATCAATTAGATCGCCACACACGCGGCCCGTCATTCATTAATAAAATGCGACGTTGCCGTCCTTCAAGTACGCGTGTACAGAGTGTTTCTTTTACGTATCAATTTAATATTTTTAGTGAATAAATTAATATTAAAAAAAAATAAAAACATTTTGTTTTCGAATGGTAATATTTTTTAAGCATGTATGGATGCTATACTATTGCGGGTTAACGGGAACGCCCTCTTAGTTAACAAACTGTATATAAAATCCTTTCAAATCAAAAAAGATTTATCCATCGAAAAGTCGTGAATTTGCAATCTTACAAATAATTATAAATGCGAATGTTTGTAAAAATGGATGAAGAGATATTGGTTTTTCTTTCGCGCAAAAATAGCCGCACGGATCTGAATGAAATGTATGTAGATAGCGGAAACCCTGGAATAATACATAAGTTTTTTATCCTGAAATTTCCACGGTATCGGAATTTACACGAGAACAACATCCCACGCGAACGCGAACGAAGTCGCGGGTAACAGCTAGTCATGCATATTTGAATTGTTTTTATTCTTTTTATCCTTGTTAATACAAAGACAGTATACTTAGTTACACTTGGGGGAAAGGCACTGATATCGTTAACGAATGCTACTTGGTTATCTAGCTAAGATGTCAGTTGGCTAGTACTAACAGCATCCTAGGTACGTGAGGTTGCAGTAATGTTCTAATGAGATACTGCGGTTCCGGAACCTAAAGGGGCTGTTGACGGAACAGGGTAGATTTTTAGCAGTATAAGTTTGACACTCCCTTCCGCTCCGCCCAGAGCGGGAAGGAGTCATTAGATGAAATAGTACATTTTGATACAAGTGGAGGAAGTTTGTTATTGCGGCCGAGGCGGAGTTACGTCCGAGCCGCAAGGCGAGGGGTTTATGGAGCCGAGTACTGCAGTAATAAATGTCCACGTGTATCAAACGACGTTTTTGCTGTGAAAAAAGAAAAAAACAATCACCGTCGAATAAAGGGAATTGAATGGTTGTTTAATGTTATCTATGGCAAAATCTGGAATGGTAAACCCTCGTGTGTGCAAAATGAAAAAAATTCACGAGTGTGAAATACATTGCATGTTGAACCTAATCGTAGTGCGATAAGAGCCAGTTTACGAGGAAGTGTATTGAAAAAGTAATGTTGATGGAAAGCACGAAAGCTTTCGCAGGCTATCGATGTATCGGTCAGAAGATATATTTGTCTATTTCATGTGTTGTAATTCATTTTCTGTTAATATATACTTATTAGTCTTAGATACCAAAGAAACAAATATTTATATGATTTAAATAAAAAAAAAATTACGAGGTATCTAAGCGTAGGGTCACTATTTATTTATTTATTCATTGCACAATGTACACGCAGTTACAGGCATGGCTTATAACTAATGTATACATTACCCTGTTAGAGGGCGCAGCAAATTAACTTAAAACTAACATGTTGCAAAATAAGGTACATACAATTTATATATTATTTAAATTAATCCTATGGCTAGTTTGACAATGCTAAATTTTATATAGAATAAGAGTATATATATATTATAAGTAATATTAATTTAGAGGTTTTTATCTTCCATAAATTCTAGAATACTATAATAACATTTATCTATTAGTAATGATTTTAATTTAGCCTTAAATATACATAATGTTTTGGTGGTCCTTATACATTTAGGTAGTTTATTATAAACTTGGATGCTGCGGTATTCTGGGCTATTTTTATACATTTGTAGTCTGGGACCTGGTAGTATCAACTTATTTTTGCGACGCTCGTTTTTATCAAAATTAAACATTTTTATATTTTTCTTCACAAAAGTGGCTAATTCTAATATATAAATGGAGGGTAAAGTTAACAATTTTCCTTGTATAAAGTGAGGTTTACAGCTATCTCTAGGTTTAACATTAAATATAATACGTACACATTTCTTCTGGGCAATAAATAAATCGTAGGCATCTACACTGTGGCCCCACATTATGATACCGTATCGTAGCCATGCGTAGGCATACGCGTAGTATGCGGTGAGGGCACATTTAGTGTTAGTGTTTATTTTAGCACACTAAGCGCATATGAAAATTGTGCTAGTTTAATTTTTGTTACGTCGACATGTTTTTTCCAATTTAAATGCGAGTCTAATGTGATACCTAATAGTTTAAATTCTTCAACTTCTTCAATTTGGATATTGTTAGTTATGGATTTTAAGTTAATCTTTTGTTTTTGGTAGGGTTTGAACTGTATGATTTTAGTTTTTTTGTTATTTACTTCTAGGTTGTGCTTTAGGAGCCAAGACTTTATTACGTTATATGTTTCAATAATTTGGGAGTTATATTCTAATTTGTTTGAAGGGCTTTTGAAGAGGATGGAGATTTTATATTATATATTATTATTTATTTTATATTATTTTATATTATTTTTAAATAAAAAACAATAGATGAAAGAAAGAAACGCTCCTTATCGCTTTAGAAGCTGTCAATAAAGTACTCTCAAAATTGTTTTATTTACTTTTTAATTATAAAGACCTTATATTTATAAAGATACGAGTTGCAAATATTTATGTGTGACATGCGTTACTACCTAGGATATATTCGGTTTTAAATGCGACATCACGAAATTTATAACCTGTCCCACCTCTTGTCACAATATCACAATTCGTCTTTTTCCCATTTTCCCATATAATATAATCAGCCTATAAGGTGAAACACATGCCTCATTTCTATGAGAGGGAATGGACCGTAAACCACAGCACGGGTCTAGGACGGGTTGTCGAATGTCTCATGTCTTCAATGTTGTCATGTTTTTATTATTACAATACAGACATTGACCTACATGGCTCTTATATAATTTGATCACTACAGATTGTCTGGACTATAAAAGAGACGTTGACCTCTGAGTTTGTTTCAGTGTTCCTTCTCAGAGTAGTCAGTTAGGAAACACTAGCCTCATCTAGTTTACATTTACGAAAAAAAGAGTGTGAAAGTATTATTTATAACATATTTGCAAAATAAACATCATTATTTCATTATTTCGAGCTTTTGTTCCTAGGACATGGCGGTTTCCTAACGATGTTTTCCTTCCCTGTTTTGACCGCAGTAGTGATGATATAAATTACCCTCGACTTGGTTCTTTGCTGGGCCACCAGTGCTTTTCATAAGTGTATATTTTTTATTCATTTTGATTTCGCTTAAGCGCAAGTTCGGTCGTGTATGGTATTTTGCTTCCATCTCTGGGATGGAACTGCCAAATAACAGCTTAGTGCACAGGTGCACTATGCGGGTGTTCTGAAACGGGCCAAGCGGCTCATTGACAACGAGATACTGGTTGATTCAAACCTCTAGAGCCGGATTTCGGGAAGTAATAATTGATAATAATAATAATACTTCTGGAAACGGCGCGTATTGTGAGGAGGTTCCTCTCTCAAGAGCCCTGACCACCGATAGCTTGGACCCTGTTCCCGATACCGGTGGGCTACTATGTTTTATATTTTTAAATGTTTATATTTTGTTTTATTAATATTTAAGAATACAGAATAGAATAATAATAATATTCCGCAACTTTCACACAACGCCATCTAGTCCCAAACTAAGCAGAGCTTGTGCTATGAGTACTAGACAACTGATAAACATACATATATATTTCTAAATACATACATATTATAGACTAGCTTTTGCCCGCGACTTCGTCCGCGTGGAATAGTTACTTTGGGCTAACGTTAAATTTAACCCCGATTTTGAAGCATTCTTCATTGGCGCTCCGCTCCTATTGGCCTTAGCGTAATGATATATAGCCTAGCCTTTCTCTATAAACTGACTATATAATTAAAAAATAATTTTTCAATTTGAACCTTTAGTTCCTGAGATTATCGCGTTCAAACAAACAAACAAACTCTTCAGCCTTATATTATTTATTAGTATAGATAGCCCGCGACTTCGTCCGCGTTTCCGTCGTTTTTCGTAAAAAAAAGTAGCCTATGTCCTTCCTCACGGTTCAGTGATTTTGATGTAACAGACAGATTAACTTTCGTAATTTAGTAGGGAAATATAATATGTCAATCTATAATACTGTTGAAAAATATCGCAATACGGAACCGCACAATATTATTGTTAATAGCTGTGCCCGCGACTCCGTCAGCGTAAGTTAATGTATTGGTAATATTGTTTAGATCACGTTCACATGAGGCTTAAGTACCTATAGAACGAAATTTCATACCTTCGGCCGCGAGACGCGTCGAGCGCGGCGACCGATTCTCAAAAATAATCCTTATAGCATGATTCAGTATTCACGCGCGATGTTTATTATTAGCGTATTTCATGTATAACTTTGGTGTTTCTATACCGATTTATGATTCTTTTTTTATGGAATAGTTAATATTAAGTTTAACTTTTTCAATTAGGGGTGACTGAGAGTGTTATAAACGTAAGAGTAGACAAATATTATAATCAGAAAGCTTCGAACTGCTAAGCTATCGGGAGTTACACGTGTTATTGTGAGTCAACCATAAAAGATAGACATAATTATGCTGTCGTGGGATATTTTTTATGTAATTTTAAGGGGAACATTTCCGTCCTGAAATGATTTCTGTGTAGCTTTAACCATTAAGGTTGCACACTCGACGGAAGCTTAAAAAATGGAGTAACTTCTCCCGTTTTCCCAACATTTCCTTTCACTGCTCTGCTCCTATTGATTGTAGCGTGATGAAAAGAATACTATAACCAGCTCAGGAGTATGAAAAATATTTGTACCAAGTTTCGTTAAAATCCGTCGAGTAGTTTTTGTTTCTATAACGGTTATACAGACAGACAAAAATTTTACTGATTGCATTTTTGGCATCGCATCAATATCGATCCCTAATCACCCCCTGAGAGTTATTTTGGAAATATATTTCATGTACAGAATTGACCTCTCTACAGATTTATTATAAGTATAGATAAATTACACCCAGACAAAGAACAAATGATAGAAGAAATAGAATAGAATTTGTTGATTAAGTAGCACGCTCCGTGGGGTAATCCTATTTATTGACTATGTTAAAATGTTGACGGTAACGTTTTAATCATTGATACCAAATACGACCACAATAAAATTTGAAGGCCTTAATACTTTAAAAAATGCATCTCACTATCAATTTACGAGTATAATTTGGACCATAAACGAATAACTGTAGTACCTCTGATATGATAACATGTTGGTATAAAAAGGGAGAGAAATTATTGTTATAGCATCTTCTTGATCAAACTATCAACAAAGGTAAGCAAAAGTTTATATTTACTTTTAAATATATATACTTACATTACATCTTGTAAATTGTTTATGACCGCATAAATAAAAAGAAATTGTATATAATTGATCTTGCAGTGAGTAGTCAATGCAACTTTTGGTATAGATGACTACAGTTTTATTAGTTAACTTTCAGTCATATTTATTAAGTTACTAGTACTCACGCGGGGCTTCGCTTCCGTGGATTCTATCACGGTAAAAACATAACTCTCCTTTATTGCAGTTACGTAAAGCCTATAACCTTCCTCAAGCTTCAAGCTACTTCCATACCAAATTGCATCCAAATCCACCTAGTACTTTCGAAGATTAGCGCGTTCAAGCAAACAAACAAACTTTTCCGCTTTATAATATTAGTATAGATTTACTGGCTTGTTGGTCTAGTGGTTGAAAGCGCGACTGCTGAGCAAAAGGTCTCGGGTTTGATTCCTGGGTCGGGCAATAAGTGTTATTGGGTTTTTCCATTAGAAATTTGTCAGTAGTTGCCCGGAGTTTGGATGTTGGCGGTGTGATTCCAAAGTGTCTGTCGAGTCTGGCTGTCATTGGCAGTCGTTACGGGTAGTCAGAAGTCAGAAAATCTGATACAGGTTAAGCAGGTAGGCAAGAGGTATTGTGTAACCCAGCTACTGTGTTGTGGAGGTCAAATAGGCAGTCGCTTCGTGTTATTCAGTTGCAACAGGTTAGACTGTTAGAGTGAAAGCAATAATGCTTAGCAGATGACGTTGACTTAAGTCTTGTTTACTTTTTCATATATTTATGTTAATGTAAGTCTGTCTTTGGCCCCATGACCGGTAACTGTTAACTGACGTTCTGTGGGTACTCCCACATAACATTTAACGTCAGCTGGCCACCTCGAAAGTCTCTCTGGAGCTTTGAACTGATATGAAGTTATTTTCATTATTGACAAGCAGTGCCGGTGACTTCGTTCGATGGGATCGATTCTTGCCGCGTACAGCACAATCAATCCAATCAATCAAGTCCAGCCCAATCAATCAGGAGTATAGGTAGCCTGCCTGAAGCACAGTTATTTTGAAATCATAGACAGACAATTCATTTTTTTTTGGGGTCAACCCTTCTTGTATATTTGCGCCACAAAATCGGGTATTTTGTGACAGTTATTAATTTGTCGATTTTGTTTTTCAGACCCAAAAACCACCAACCAGGCAAAATGAAATTCTTCGTCGCCTTCGCTGCTGTCATGGCCCTCACCGTCGCCGTACCTGTTCGCCGTCCCGAACCTCTTGGCGTTGGATATCTCAAACCACCCATGCCCGTCGGACCCGTCGTCTTTGGCGATATTCCTGAAGGAGCAACTCCTCTGGTCCAGATCATCGTGAATGTTAACAAGGGTACCTCTGAGGCTGAGCCTATCACCCCCGTTCTCAGGCCCGAGCCCATCGGTGAGATTCCCTCTGAGCCCGTCCATATCGTCGATGACGCTCCTGAGCCCGTGCAGGTCGGCGACGTCGCTCCTATTGCCGTTGAGCCCGTGCAGATTGTCGACGTCGCTCCTATTGCCGTTGAGCCTGTCCAGATTGTCGATGTCGCTCCTATTGCCGTTGAGCCTGTCCAGATTGTCGATGTAGCTCCCATTGCCGTTGAGCCCGTGCAGATTGTCGATGTCGCTCCCATTGCCGTTGAGCCTGTCCAGATTGTCGATGTCGCTCCCATTGCCATTGAGCCCGTACAGGTCGTCGATTCCGCTCCCATTCCCATCGAGCCCGTCCAGATCGGAGTCCCTATCATCCCCGAAGCTGCCGTCATCCTCCCCGAGGAGCTCAACTAAGTACAGCACATGCTAAGTACTCAATAAAAGTTCACGATTAATTTTTGTTTTCTTCTTTAATCCTACTAATATTGTAAATGTGAAGTTTACAAGTTGTTTTTCAATAATGCAAAAATGACAAAATTTGGATGAAACTTGGCACACATATAGTTGATAGCCTGGAAATAACACAGGCTACTTTTAATTTCGTCTGTCCATTAAATATTTTTAAGAACAAACTTAAAAAGTGATTTTATTATTTTAGTATTCTTCTCAGCAAAACCTTTTATTTGATGCAAAAAATAACTCGTCCGCTATCTAGGGCCGTCCGCCATATGGGATTTAAAATGACATAACTTAGTATTCTTATCTCAGATTTGCCATATGATCGGAATTAAAATAATTTAATACGAGAGAAAATTCTCCCAAGCAAATTAAGTCGCGGGCAGAAGCTAGAATCTGGTTATATACAAGGTGTTTTTTTTTTACATCTAATGACTCTAGGGTATAAGTAGGACTATATAGAAGAATCCATTGGCATAACAATTATTTATCAACAATATTTTTTTATGTTTTCATTTTTCATACAAAATGATTCGAGAAAGTCACAATTATTCATGTAAACACCCTTACGTGAAATATGACAACGTCGCATTTTCGTAACTTTAAATATGAATGATTGGTTTGAAAGAAAATGAATTACTCGTATTTATTTACGAAACTTAGATACCTACACTACACGCATCAAGAGTCTCGTGTTTGTATTTTGATGATTGATTATATCTTTGAAACTATGCATTTTTAGACCACATATTCTAAGACTAGTACTCACGCGGGGCTTCGCTCCCGTGGATTCTATCACGGTAAAAACATAACTCTCCTTTTTTGCAGTCACGTAAAAAGTAGCCTATAACCTTCCTCAAGCTTCAGGCTACTTCCATACCAAATTGCATCCAAATCCACCCAGTACTTTCGAAGATTAGCGCGTTCAAGCAAACAAACAAACAAACAAACTTTTCCGCTTTATAATATTAGTAAAGATTATTGTTTTATTTTTACTTATTGAATATAACCCTAAAGTTATGGGATAAAAAAAAGCCGGCGAAGTTTAACCGCAAATCGGACTCGCGCACGAAGGGTTTCCTTACCATCCTTACTAATATTATAAATGCGAAAGTAACTCTGTCTGTCTGTGTGTTACGCAATTTCGCCTAAACTACTGAACCGGTTTTAATGAAATTTGGTACGGACGTAGTCTAGAGCCTGAGAAAGGACATAGGCTGCTTTTTATTGCGAAAAAGGAATGTAAGGGGGTTGAAATAGGGAATGAAAGTTTGTATGGAAATTACGTAATTTTTAAAGCTGGAAGCTTGAAACTTATTTTTTAGGCTTTTGATTAGATATTAATAAATACGATATTCAAATTATGTATGAGTTTTGTTTTAAAAATAATTAGCCTAAGAAATTAATAATGCTGCCGAAAGTCACTATTCCGCGTGGACGAAGTCGCGGCCACAGCTAGTCTATATATATATAACTCAAAGGTGACTGTGACTGACTGACTGACATAGTGATCTATCAACGCACAGCCCAAACCACTGGACGGATCGGGCTGAAATTTGGCATGCAGGTAGATGTAATGACGTAAGCATCCGCTAAGAAAGGATTTTGCGAAATTCCCACGGGATCGGGATTTACACGGGAAAAACTTCCCACGCGGGCGAATCCGCTGGCACAAGATAGTTATCTATAAAATCACAGCAAAAAAATCACGTTTCTTGTATGGGAGCCCCCCTTAAATATTTATTTTATTATTTATATTTGTTTTTAGTATTTGTTATTATAGCAGCAACAGAATTCATCATCTGTGAAAATTGTCTAGATATCACGGTTCATGAGATACTGCCTGGTGACAGACAGAGAGACAGCGGAGCCTTAATAATAGGGTCCCGTTTTTACCCTTTGAGTACGGAATCCTAAAAAGACACATTGCATAATGACTAGCAAAGGAGTCACGCCAACACCTGAGATAGTGTCGGATCCTCAAGTTTATATGTAGCCATCTAGTCGAATATCAATTGGGACTGTAAAACGCTCTAACAGGACCAAATCATCACTCGAGATGGTGGTCAAACGCGAGCCTATCAAACAAATTGGCCAAGTGCGAGTCAGACTCGCTCATGAAGGGTTCCGTAGTAACTACGCAAAATAACTTTGTTTTTCATAGTGTTTGTATGAAAAACAAAGTTATATTTGCGGTTTTCGAAAATGTGCTATATCTGAGATATAATATATCAAAAACTGCTGACCAGATCTCGTTCAAACCAACTTTCGTTGATAGTTTTTATTAATAACTACAGCATATATTTTTTTTTAGATTTTTCACTCCATTATTATAGAAGCTAGAGGGAGGGGGACACATTTTACTACTTTGGAAGCATATAACTTTTAAACGATTGACTTTAAGAAAAAGTGGTTTTAGAAACCTCAATGTCATAGACCTGTCTATAGATACCACACATGTATAGGTTTGATGAGAAAAAATATTTTTAGTTTCATTTCCATGTATGGGGGGGCTCCCCATACATGGAAATGAAACTAAAAATATTTTTTCTAGTTTCATTTCCATGTATGGGGAGCCCCCCTTAATATTTTTTTTTTTACTTTTGTCTTAAAATCGGAAAGGGGTTCACAGAATACATCTACCTACTAAGTTTCACATGTGTAGTGCTAATAGTTTGGGAATAAAATGTCTGTGACATACGGACGGACGGACGGACGGACGGACGGACAGACAGACAGACATGACGAAACTATAAGGGTCCGTTTTTGCCATTCGGCTACGGAACCCTAAAAACAATGTACTTATTGTAACAATTAATGTTCCTATCTTTTGTGGTTTGTCTTTGAATCAATTTTGCCTATAACGCACACACTAGGACATAGGTCTCATCATTATGAGAGGAAAAGGACCGTAAACCACAACGCGGGCCCAGGACGGGTTGTTGAATGTCACACGTCATTGAAATTTTAATAAATAATAAATAAATAATAAATAAAACGTTTATTCGAGACCAAACATGAGACTTAATTTAAAAACCCACCAAACTGCTTAGCAGTGCGTCGGCGGGATTGGCGCTTGTTTCTACAATATTTTGGCTCTGAGGCAGTGGCGGTACCTTCATATAAGCCCAAAAGCCCGGCATGCCTTACTAAAAAATGCTCGATAGAGAATCAATGTCAAACCCGAACTATTTAAAAGTTCGCGCGCTTAATTCTTATCAAAATAACACAATGTATCTACTGAGTACACTACTACGCATCGCGATTGTTCGCGCGCAGAGTTTCGCATTTGTAGCATCTAATGATCTACATATTGCTATCTCGCTTACACGCACCGGCTTTTACCGGGCTTTCAAATACTATATCTGTCACTTTCGCACTTATAGCGATGTGCCGTATAACGAGTTAGGCCTTGTGCATAGAAAAAAATCGATCACTATGGCAGATTTAAGCAGGGCATTCGTATGAAGTTGCATGCGTATGCGTGACCTTGTCAGCTTGCCAACTCTGCAGTGTTGCCGTTTTAGCCACACGTTGAAAGATCTTGGAGATTTTTAACGTGTTTGGAAACTTTTTTAACATTTATCAACAATAAAAACTAGCGACTTTTAAAATAACGAAATTAAATACAGTCAAAACCGTTTACAACAACATCATTTAGAACAACATACCGGTTATATAGACCAAAATCATAGGTACAAAATACTTTGTACCTTGAAAACATCACCGGTTATTACGACTATCGGTTTTTACAACCAAATATGAGTGGTCCCTTGGATGTTGTTATAACAGATTTTGACTGTATTCAAGCAATATCTTAAAAATAAAAAAAAAATTAGCTAGATTTTTCATATACCTGGCGACTTTTTTTGCCTAAATGACAACACTTGAGTAGTTCCCGACATTCTAGAGTGCAACTAACTTCAGTTTCATTTGCTTGAGTGAGTGAGAAAAGGTTTTGTTTGTTTTCTAAGATTTTCTCAGTGATACAATTGTTTTGGTGATTTACCTACAACAATGGAGGTAATTGTACCTTGTGAGGATTTAAAATGCGTTCAAGTTTTGATTGGCGAAGATAAGGTAAAATCTTTAAACTTTGCTCAGAAAAAACAGTTAATTTCTTCATTAAAACCGACGCCTAATCTGTGTATTTCTCAGACTAGTAAATCGCATAAACGAAAATTTAATAGATCAGTCAATCATTTCATTCATGAGAATAACCTCGAAGATGCCTTTCCCGAGCTGTTAAAGTTAGCGTATCTTGTTGTAACTATTCCGGCTACAAGTTCTTCCGCGGAACGTGCTTTTTCGTCTCTTAAACGTATCTGAGAAATACACAAGGTCAAGAGCGTCTTTCCGAATTATCAATGATAGCTATTGAAAAACAGTTGTTGGTAGAATTAAAACGATCACCAACATTTTACTCTGATGTAATTAAATCATTTCTTAAGAAAGATAGACGATTCCAATTAGAATATAAATAATTTATTTAAATTCCTTATTACATTCTATCTAGCTATTTTTTAACTTTCGTTTTGTAACTTTTTGCTTTGTTTTTTTTTTGTCTGTAACCTGGGTTCTGTTACGAAGGAAGCAACTACTTACCATAACTTTGTTCCCTCAAGCAATGAAGCAAACCAAACGGCTTTTTTCAAAGCCACCGGAGGTATGCAATTGCTGATATGTTTATTATATTCAATCTAGCACTAGCATGCCTTCAGTGTGCTTTGGTTACCTCATTCACCGCACGACAAGCAAGAGTGAAATTGAAGAAAGAAGAGGAAAGAAGAAGATGGATGAATTCACTTTTAATTTATTGTACCTAACCAGTAGTTTATGAGAAAATTGCGATGATACATACGTAGGTACCTACATACTCAGTCGAAAACTGAACTTTCTTTTTTTGAAATCGGTTAAAATTTTATTGGGCTTGCGTTATTTTGAAACCCTAGGCACGCCACTGCTCTGAGGTACTAATATACGATAAAACTAAGTAGGTACAGACAGTTGTTGTGACAGCGCAGGCCGTCGCGTCGTCGCCGGCACACGTGCAGGTGCGACGGACCACTATTTACCTATTCTGAAGCGCGGCGGCCCGCGCTGTGCATGCTTTCGTTGAAAACAATCTAGGCATATAATTTTTTTTTTTTTTTTTTTAACACAACCACACGGAAACTCTTTGTTGTCGCGCGAACGCGGAGCTCAACAACATGTGTATTACAACTTATTTAGATTACTTAACTTATTTAGAGACATTAGAATCATAACTTGCGACTACTTCATTCAGCAGTACAGTTTTAAGTTTATTCTTTAATGTTTGTTTACTAATACTGTTACCTTTTCTTAACCAGTCGTAATTCCTAGACATGTTCTCCTTCACTCTTTTGACAGCAGTATTGATGATACAAATTACCTTAACTTCTAAAGTAATGTGTCTGCCTGAGATTTTCATTGGGCTACCACTGTACTTCATAAATGCATAAATTTATTTATTTTATTTTAGCTCTCTGGCAACAGACTCATTAACATGTCGTAGTACAGTGCGTTTCAACTGAGAATAGGATCGGCTTAGCGGGCCTTAGCGCCATTTTGTGACGCGTGACAACGTTGGGTACAGTGAGCAAAACAAGAACATTGAGAGAAAAAAAAAAAAACTCCTTTCTTTATTTTGGCGGTCAAAAGAGAGCCTGTTATGAACAAAAAGTGAAAATAAATATTTAATACCTTTTTCAAGGCTTCTGGGCCTTTGCGCCATGCGTCCACTTTACTTTTAATCAAATTGGTGCCAACAATGACAATAAGAGAGAGAGAGAAAAAGTATGGTTTAAAAAAACCAATTATGACTTTAAATAATTAAAAATTGTATTTAAATTTGATGCGACACTCCGTTAAGCAAAGTAAAATAAACCGTTATTAATTTTTGCAAATAAGTTTTCATTGCAAATCGTACTTTTCAAGAGACATTTGACAGACAGAAGTCATTGTCGTTCGTTTTATTATTTGAATCGCATTATACCACCCGACAGGACCTCAGTTTCAACAACGAGACAAACAGAGAGTTGTCTGATGTCCTTGTAATCATCAATATATATAAAACGCTTCCGTTACTGACAGATAACGTACAGCCGAAACTACTGGGCACAAGAAGCTGAAATATGGCATGTATGTTCCTTGGGGAGTGTAGGGGAGCAAGCACTAAGAGAGGATTTTTGGTAATTCTCCCCCTAAGTGAGTTAAAAAGAGGGTCGAAGTTTATATGAAACTTGTATAACTTCGATGGATTCACTTGAAACTTTGTATATAGACTCCTCAAGGGACATTTGGACATTTGACAAGAACTTTTGGAATTCCCCCCCCAAAGGGATTAAAAAAGGAGGCCCAAGTTTGTAAGAAACTTTTCCTTTGTTCAACAGATTCCTTTCAAATTTTGTACATAGGTTCCTCAAGTGATGTAAACGAGCACAAAGAAAAGATTTTTGGAAATCCCCCCTCCCTAAAAGAGTAAAAGTAAAAAGGGGGTACGAGTTTATATGAAACTTTTAATTTTTTCAATATATTTTCAAGTGATGTGAATGTGCACCAGGAACGAATTTTTGAAAATTCTTCCCCGCCCCTAAGGGAGTAAAAAAGGGGTTACGAGATTATGTGAATCTTTTTATTACTTCGATAAGTTCGATGGATTCACTTGAAGCTTTGTACTTAGGTTCCTCAAGTGATATCTCTCTAACCTGTTTATACTGGCAACTAATAATAAAACAAACAAGTATCTCAATTATAAAACCGCCTTCCAAATACCTACAACACTCTGGAAATAAACAGCAAAAAATAAGTAATCTCCACTCCACTCAGAGCGGGAGTAGTCATTTGATTTTCCCACCAGAAAAAAAGTAAATGAGTTGAATCAATTCCTCAAATTTTTACCTATTTAACTGATTTTGATAAAAAGAAAACATGGGGACATATGAAAAGTATACCCATTCCGACCAAAAAAAGATTATTTCGTCACAAAGTCAAGTTGCAATGTTGCAAATGTTTATACCTAAATAATTGTAAAGTTCGTGAGGGTGGATGAATGGATGTTTGTTACTCTTTCACGCAAAAATAGCAGCAGGAATCTGAATGAAATTTTGTATGTAGATAGCTGAAACCTTGGAATAATACATAAGCTTTTATCCTGAAATTCCCACGGGATCGGAGTTTACACGGGAAAAACCTCCCACGCGAACGAAGTCGCGGGCAACAGCTAGTCTATACATATAAATAACTCACAGACACTTCGTCTGTCTATTTATAGATTTCAAATTAAAATAACTGTATTTACACGATACTGACAAACTGGTTGTATTTTTGTCTTGTGTATTTCTGTTCGTTCAAGCTAATTTCTGGCTAAACCGCTTTTAATGGGAATGCATTGGGAGTTACAGGGCAACATATAGGTTATAAACAAATTATACCGGAATTTTCTCAAGATCTCGAATAAAATATTGGGTACAACTATTTATTTATTTGGGAATAACAAACAGCTACACATTTTAATGAATTAATATGCATACATACAAATTACAAATTTATAAACCACGAAGTTATTCACAGCATATTATACAAAAAATAAAAACAATTGTAACCTAAGGCGCAAGACAAAAATTCAAAATCAGTGTAACTTTTTAATATTCAGAAAACCGATCCAAATCTTTTTGTAGTAGGTAACAATCCGTGGGTTTTCATCTGCATAAAGCAAGAATTTTGAGTGCTTAAAGTAATCTCCAATACCACTTAAACAAAATTAATAGCAGGGGACCGAAAATAGAGCCCTGTGAAGTACAGTCACGGACTATAATTGATAAGCCACTTTCAAGATTTCCAATTTTGCAGTTTTATACATTCACGAGATTACACGATTAAACATGAACTCAAACCGAATGCTCGGAAACAAAATGACAAATTACTAATAATCGGAAATAGTCTTATCCATAGAGGTTGAAAAATGACATAAGTTGTCAATGATAAATCCATACAACGGTGCTTACGTGTATCCCATCTATTTGATACTGACCTCCTTTGAAATAGTCCTCATTAAATACTCTTTATTTCTGAAATCCTATCCGAAGACAGAGTGACAGTTGAAATGTCGATGTCAGAAAAGATTTGGAGACGAAAATTTCGAATTTTGGTGAATCGTAGCCGTAGTTATTAACGCGAAAATGCCAGCTGCAATTTCAACAATGCATCAGCAGGGTCTGAGCATTCGTGCAATTTCGAGAGATCTGCACTTGACGGTGAGCTTATTCACTCATTCTATATGTTTTTGAATTTTTTTAAAAAGGCAATTATCTATATCCATTAACTTGAAAGTTGTTATTTTTTTAGCGAAACACCGTTTCTTTGTGGGTAAGACGATACGCCGAAGAAGGACATATAAATGATCGTCGCCGAAACAACCATCGCCCTTCTGCGTTAAGCGAAGCTCAGAGAACTGAAATGCTCCGCGAATATGAAGTTGATGGATTTATACCAACGCAGCGTTACGCGGAACGTTTTGATGTGAATCACAGAACCATCCGAAGGCAGATCTTCACTCAATGAATTTGCATCATAGGATTCCTGCCTACAAAGTCGATATGACAGACGCTCATAAAACCGCATGTGTAAATTTTGCACACCGATTTTTAAATTTCGATTGGTCATCAACTATTTTTTGTGATGAGAAGTCATTCCAATCAAGCGATCATGGCTGCTTACACCTATGGCGATATAACAGTTCACGGTATGATGCAGATAACGTCATAACAAATAGGGAATCAGGAAGGATAACTGTTAATATGTGGGGTTGGATGAGCTCCGAAGGTGTAGGCGAGCTTGTTCAACTACCACCTCGTGCAAATGCCGTGAACTATATAAGGATTTTGGAAGATTTTATGCTTCCGTCTGTAAGGATTGTGTACCCACAGCACGAAATGGAAAATATTAATTTTGTTCACGATAATTCTGCCATACATCGAGCAAGGACTGTCAGGACCTGGTTTGAAGCACATCCAGACATAACGGTGATTCCATGGCCAGCTAAATCCCCGGACCTGAATCCCATAGAAAATCTGTGGGGTTTAATGGTGCAGCGATGGGATCACCGTAATGAACGAAGAAAGGAAGATCTGGCTCAACATTGTCAAGAAGTATGGGAGAACATGCGAGGGACTGATATTTGCACTCGTCTGGTTAGCTCCATGCAATCACGACTGCAAGCTGTAATAGACAGCCAGGGAGCATTTACAAGATATTAAGACAGTCCAACAGTTTTGATTCTTATTATACAAAATAAAATAATTATTCAAATAATATAGTGTTTTTTTTGCTTAGCACATTTTATGACATTTATAATAGCTAAAACGTAAACTCTTTAGCAGAAATAGCAAATAAAACTTCTTGCAAGATGGCGGCAGTTAGGTGTTATCTATGTTTAATACATAATCATAATTATCGTGAACGTCATCTTGGACGTTACGCGTTCGGATAAAATAGTGGTTTCGAGTTTTTCCGATATCTAAATTATACCAACTATAATTTCTCCGTACACCAACGTTACTATGGCTACGCTAAAACAATTGTCGCTAGGTTACGGTTTCTACACCTGCAATTCGTCGACTTTAGGTAGTCACTCTGTTCTGTGTACGAATATAACCGATTAAACCCGATTTGCATTACACGGCTAAAATACGAATGGTGGCAAGTGGCTCATCATTTATAGTCCGTGACTGTACACAAAAGTGTGAAAAGTGAAGTACACCAAACGTAACAGCGACCGGTGCAGAATGAAACCCTTAGATGACAACTTTTCAGTTCTATTCGTAATATAATATGCAAACCAACGCAGCAAATTCCCCCGTATTCCGTTATATGCTATTTTGGTCAGAAGTAGATTATGGTCAACCTTTTTTTATTGAATCACAAATATGCTAAGCAAACGTGTGGTTCGCCTTGAAGAAGACCAGCAGGTGGCCTTAATAGCCAAAGGCTGTCCACAGGGCGGAGTGCTATCACCTCTCCTCTGGAATTTAGTGATCAAATATCTCATCATGAAACTCAACACCCAGTGATATTACACAATAAGCAATGCAGACGACTCGACTCGACAGAGGCAATCCTACGAAGATTATCTGGGAAGGTAACCGGAACTATCTGTAACCTCACCCAACTATTTGTAACAGCACTACGCATCGTGGAGCGATGGTGCTGGGAGCATGAATCGACAATCATATTCCCTGCACCATCGCTCCACGATGTAAGCCCCACTAAAAGCGCATTAATCTGGTACACCCATAAAGGAACACTGGACTCTCAAAGCCTACCTAAGCTGTTCAATACAGAACTCAAGTTATCTAGTGAGGTTAAATACCACGGGGGTCGTACTGGACAATAATTTAAACTGGAGTAACCATGTGACTATAAATTAAACAGGGCCTGCATCACCTTCTGGCAATGCAAAATGATAGGTAAGAAGTGGGGCCTATCGCCTAGAAACACAATGTGGTTGTACCAATTTGCAAAATAAAGATCATTTATCATTTAACGCTGTAATTCGGCCAATGATTACTTACGGGGCCGTGGTGTAGTGGCCCCGCACCAAGCTTGTCACAGCCGTAAATAAACTATAACGCATGCAAAGGCTTGGCCTGCATGGCGATAACGGGCAGAATGAGAACTACCCCAACGGCAGCTGTTGAGCAACGATGGCAGCATTGCGTCTTAAAACGCTGGATCTTTGTGGTAAGAGAGAGAGACAGCACACCGCTCTGCTTGAGGAGCTCAATAACGAGCTCCCCATAACGAAGGCAGTTAATGAACGGATGCCAAGACAAATCATTTTTGATTAAAAATACAGAATCCAACTGAACGAGTATCACCGCTGAGAGCGGCTGTGCCCCTCCGAGGTGCGTGTCTTTACTGATGGTTCCAAAACAGGTACTGGTACGGCTGCAGGAGTATTTTCGGAAGATCTTAACATTCGTATAGCCGGACTATTGGGAGTCTACAACACAGTGTTTCAAGCCGAATGCCTGGGTATCTCCTTGGCAGCTTCGGCTGTCATAAACAGGGAAGTTGTGGATCACTCAATATACATACTTTCGGACAGCATGGCAGACCTGCAAGCACTGAACAGCCACACAGTTAACTCCGGGCTGATCTTGCAGTGTCACAATCTCCTCAACCGGATTGGTAAACACAACATTATAAACAGTCAATGGATCAAAGGATACATCGACTCCCGAGGCAACGATGCAGCGGACGAACTCGCTAGACAGGGCTTCGAGTATGGCGATTATGGGACCTGAATCCATTGCGCCACTCCCCTTCGGATATCTGCGTCACCTGGTACGGAATTATAAGCAGGAGCCTCTTTGGCCTGCAATGAGGCTCTCTCGACCCTTGATGGCCCCTTGTCGAAACAGGTCCTAAAACTATCTAAACCGCAATTGCGGCTGTCCCGGTCACGGATCCGTTAACAAACACAGCCCTCTCTGCAGAGCCTGCATGGAGGAAGACGAAACAGCCTACCCCTTACGCAAAATACGCGCTTGATCGTTGAGTTGCGGATTCTTGCCCGACATACATACATACATGGTCAATCTTGTTGAAAGCTTTTTGAATGTCTGGGTACACCGCATTCATTTGAATTTGTGGCTCCATGTTATTAAACAAAAAATCACAAAATATTAATAAGTTGGTAGTGGTAGATTTTCTTTTAACAAATCCGTGTTGCTGTTCAATAATTGTTTTATTCTATTTTTAACCGACTTCAAAAAAAGGAGGTTTACAATTCGTCTTGAACTTTTTTTTTTTTTTATGTATGTTACCTCTTAACTCGGAGACGGCTGGACCGATTTGAAAAATTCTTTTTGCGTTTGAATGGGTATACTTTCTAGTTGGTCCCATTGTTACGAAATCGGGATCTGATGATGGGATCCTGGAGAAATCGAGGGAACTCTTCAAATATTATAGGCACACCTATAGCGTTTTGGGTATTTCTTATAGTACCTTGAGCAGTTGCTTCCGAAAAGTACCATTTGGGGAAGTTGAACTGATGATGAAGACCACAGATGGCCACTGAAACTACTCAATAATAAGTATTTCATGGATTGCGATTCGATTACTTGAGTACGGATGTTAAACACTTTATGCTGGTCACAACACATATGGTGATGTAGAGCTGATGGTCAAATATCAGGAGAACTCCTCAAAAATTAACGGCTATGCACAGGGAGAAGCAATATTTTGTAAATGGTGATAAGTTGTTGACATTATGGCTTTTGTAACTAGATAAATTACAAACCAACCCACTAAAAAGAGTGAAAAAAATTTTTTAGCAAAAAATAGAACCGACTTCCATATCAAAACACTACAAAGCCAAAAATAACTTTAATTTCGGAAGGCGGTGTCTTTAGTTTTGAGTATATTTTCGTTTTTGACACCGCCTTCCGAAATTAAAGTTATTTTTGGGTTTGTAGTGTTTTGATATGGAAGTCGGTTCTATTTTTTGCTAAAAATTTTTTTTTAGATAGTTTCTGAATAGTGTAAAAGAAGATTAGGTAACACGCTCCATAGGATAATCCTTTTTATTGATTATGTTAAAATTTTGATGAAAACGTTTAAATCATTGATACCAAATAAGACCACAATAAATTTGAATGCAAAATTGCATCTCACTATCACTTTACGAGTATAATTTGGATCATAAACGAATAATTATAGTACCTCTGATATGATAACATGTTGGTATAAAAGGGAGAGAAATTATTGTTATAGCATCTTCTTGACCAAACTATCAACAAAGGTAAGCAAAAGTTTATATTTACTTTTAAATATACATATATTTTACTTGAGAAATAAATAAAAAAATTAAAATATAATTGGACGTAGTTATGCAAAAAGGATCCAATCCACACTTTTACCGCCCATTGTAACACCCTTTGTAGTTTTTTAAGTCCTTATTTAATTATGTTATGGTGTACAATAAAGAGTATATCTATATATCTATCTTTTCCTTTTTTTTTTTTTTTTTAGGTAGGGCCACTCGTAGTTTAGCTCTATACGGCTAATGTACTACTTAACCGGTCTGTATCTTTTCCGAAATTGAGTTATTTATACCAAATGCATCTTCAGGGTAATATATTAAAGATATCAATATAACTCAATTTCGGAAAAAGTGTGGAATGGATCCTTTTTGCATAACTACGGCCAATTGATCTTGTAGTGAGTAGTCAATGCAACTTTTGGTATAGATGACTGCAGTTTTATTACCAAGGCAGGCAATTATTGGGTTTTCCATTAGACATTTCTTAGTAGTTGCCCTGAGTTTGGATGTTGGCGGTGTTTCCGTCGTGCCTCGGAAAGTAAGTAAAGCCATTCTGGCTGTTATTGACAGATTTGTCTTAGTCAGAAGCCAGAAAATCTGATACAGGTCTGGTCAAGGGGTATTGTGTTACCCAGCTACTGGGTTGTGGAGGTCAGATGGGCAGTCGCTTCATGTTATTCACTACTACTCAGTTGCAACCGGTTAGCCTGAAAATCAACCTTAACATTGTTGGGTTTTTAAGTATTTATGTTAATGTAAGTCTGTCTTTGAGCCCCATTGTGACCGGGATCTACTAACTGATGTTATGTGGATATTCCCACTTAACATATAACGTCAGCTGGTCACCTGGAATATTTCCCTGAAGCGTTGAACTGATATGAAGTCATTTTCATTATTAACCAGCAGTGCCAGTGACTTCGTTCAGTGAGATCGATTCTTGCCGCGTGCAGCCCAATCAATCCAGGATTATAGATAGCCTGCCTGAAGCACAGTTATTTAGAAATGACAAACAGACACTTCAATTTTATTTCTTTTTGAGGTCCACCCTTCTTGTATATTTGCGCCACAAAACCAGGAATTCTGTGACAGTTATTAATTTGTCCCTTTTATTTTACAGACCCAAAAACCACCAACCAGCTATAATGAAATTCTTCGTCGCTTTCGCCGCCGTCATGGCCCTCACCGTCGCCGTCCCTGTTCGCCGTGCCGAACCTCTTGGCGTTGGACATCTCAAACCACCCATGCCCGTCGGACCCGTCGTCTTTGGCGAAATTCCTGAAGGAGCAACTCCTCTGGTCCAGATCATCGTGAATGTTAACAAGGGTACCTCTGAGGCTGAGCCTATCACCCCCGTTCTCAGGCCCGAGCCTATCGGTGAGATTCCCTCTGAGCCCGTCCATGTCGTCGATGACGCTCCTGAGCCCGTCCATGTCGTCGATGACGCTCCTGAGCCCGTGCAGGTCGGCGATGTCGCTCCTATTGCCGTTGAGCCTGTCCAGATTGTCGATGTCACTCCCATTGTCGTTGAGCCCGTGCAGGTCGTCGATTCCGCTCCCATTCCCATCGAGCCCGTCCAGATCGGAGTCCCTATCATCCCCGAAGCTGCCGTAATCATCCCCGAGGAGCTCAACTAAGTTCCTGATTATTCAGCGGTGAACGCAACACCTTGCTGATGATCTAGCACATGCTTAGTACTAAATAAAAGTTCAGGCTTAATTTTTGTTTTCTTCTTTAATCCTACTAATATTGTAAATGTGAAAGTTTAATTAAATAATCTTTATTCAATAATCATAATAATTTGTATTTCAATAACGCAAAATTGGTTTTAATAATTTGGAGGAAACTTGGCACACATCTAGTTTATAACCACATACATAGGGCAGACATATACCTACGAATAACACAGGCTACTTTTAATTCCGTCTGTCCGTTAAATATTTTTAAGAACTCGCTTAAAAAGTGATTTTATTATTTTCGTATTCTTTTGATGCAAAAAATAACTCGTCCACCATCTTAAGCCGTCCTGGCGGACGGCTATTGGATTTAAAATGACATAACTTAGTTTTTTTATACCAGATTTGCCATATGATCGGAATTCAAATAATTTATTACGAGAGAAAATTCTACCAAGCAAATGAAGTCGCGGGCTGAAGCTAGAAACGGGTTATATACAAGTTGTCTTTTTTTTACATCCAATAACTCTAGGTATTTATCCCGGATTTCCAGTGGAATCGAATTTCGGAATTTACCAGAGAAAATCCTCCCACGCGAACGCAGTGGTTGGCAGAAGTTAGATTTTGACTATACAACGTGTAGCGTTAAATGCGCAAAACCTGAAAATAGTTTGATCAAAATGACGAGTAGAATCAATTGAACCACTTTTTAATATAAGTCACATTTTTTTAAAAGTCTATATTAAAAACGTTGCCGTGTCTATTCATTAATAGGTCAATCCAGCGTGTCATCGCGGCACAGCGGCCCGGTCACGACCCCTCCCTCGATAGAAAGTCATCTCAGTCACAAGAAAGCATCAGAATGATATGCCAGTAAAAATAAAACAGCACATAAAACCTTTACAATTTTTTTAATGATTCTTTTTTCTCTCCGAAATAGGTCAATTGAATTAAAATTCAGTTGCGGTGTCCGAAGTTTTGCGCATTTAACGTTACATATTGTATATACATAAAAAATGACAAGCTACTCACCCCCTGTAGTTTATTTTTTTGCGTTGTCTGAGACGGGTTTTGTGTCTGCCGCGCCGGCGCTAGCTGGGCTCGCAGACGAGTCAATTCCTCGCTCTCAGCCAAGTTGGATACACGCTCTCTGGAAATACGTAATTTTCTTATTTTAAACCATTGTTACACTAAGATTTCTCCTGGCTTGATTTGTAGCATTACTCATTGCAGTTTGTCAGTTAACTAATACTTCAGAAAAATATCTTTGCCAAAACAGTTTTTTGCGGAAATAAAAATAGATATTTTTCTGAAGTAATATTGTGGTATGAATTTCGGCAAAGTAACGCCTGATTCCATTCTGTATATATTTCTTAGTAGCGTGTAATATACAAAGTTACAATCATGATATGTAATCGTTCAGCTATGTGGAGCTACACGATAACAACATTAACAACATAACCTTATTTCTTGTCTAATTCTTACGTTATTTGTATCATTCAAATTTGGAACAATATGCTACTCCTTGACATCAAGAAGGCTACGTCAACATTTTTTTAAGCGTAAAATTTTAAACCACTTCTTAAGTTTGGATTACCCGTAATGACTGTCAAAGATATCCAAATGACAGCCGAGACCAACGACTAAACGTTCTTTCGAGGTACAGGGGTACCACACCGCCAATTTCCAAACTCTTGGCTACTACTGAGAAACTTCTTATAGAAAAACCCAATACCACCTTTTGCCCGACCCGGGCATCGATTGAGCCGTACCAGGCGTCCGTCACTCGCTCAAGGCCACGCGTTATATGCCCTACCGCTTCGCGTATCGCCGTCGGTACATCCGACAGTGGGCTGCCGCACGCCTGCCTGAGGCTTTTTAAATAATTTTGACAACGTCATAATGGATCCACCTAAAAACAATTGATTTTCCTCCGCTTTGCTCCTGTTTCCCTTTTGATTATTTATTTGCGCGGAATTTTATTAAAATTAAAATTATTTACGCGGTTCCGGATATTTTCGACACTAAAATTTAATAATCGGGAATTCAGAGAAGGAAAAAATGCATCTATAATTTTATTAAACTGAAAAATATTTGATCAACAAATAAAAAATAACTGTTTTTCTATATTCGTTTTACTACCGATAACATCATATACAACCCTAGGACATTCGCTCGATGACGTGGGTCGCGCGCCGGGCAAAACAATCTCAACTTTCTGTGTGCGTATTTATGGTACATTTCTTCTCGCTGCAAACAGCTGGTATTATTATTAAGATTTTGTAGGCTATTATAGCGTAGGTATTTTCGCTTTTGTATGAGAGTGATGTGATTATTCTCGATGTCCACCACTTGTCTGGCCACCACTGGGGGACAGCGAGACAACTTTAAAACATTATTCTCGTTGTCCACCACTGGGGGACAGCGTCACAACTTTGTAAATTGTGACTCTATGAAAATTAAAAAAAAAATATCCATTTAGTAACTAAAATATTGCTATTATTTATAAGTAATGAAAACTCCGGAATTAAAAGCCGATTTAATCAAAAAACTCAATCATTTATTGCCTTATTTACGTTTCCGGTCGCTGGTTAATCCTGTCAAAGTAGGGATGGTAACTATTACTGAAAAAAAATCGATGCACTAAAACCGGTTTCCAAAAATCGATTTATGAAAAATCTTTTTTTATTATGTAGTCGTTTCGCTTTTATTATTTTATTTAGAGACAAAAAAGGTTTGTGCATTATCGAGCTTCTAAATACGAACCATTTAACCGATTCCGTGTTTCCAGTTTCTCTAAAATATAGATTTTTCGATAAATTGATTTCTTAGCGTCATCCCTACGTCAAGAAAATCGTAATTGACAACTGACTGACATTTAACATTTTGTTTAGTTCTGTTTCTTTGTGAACCGTGATTTATTTTCTACTGCGTTTTTCTATTTGATATTCTGACGAATTTGATTACGATTATGGACCCTGTAATCGTTCTCGATGATGACCTTGGCTTTTGGGTTCTGTAACCGGCTTCCACGACGACACCGGCCTGTCAATGCAGACCGTACCTGTTTGTCACGAAGGACTTGACACGATTATGGAACCTGATTTACACAAACTTACTAGCATATTACATTACCACGGAGTCATCTCTGTGTCAATTGTGGCGTGGATACACGAAGGCTTAAGAGATTTACCTTGAGCAATGTGGAAGTTCAGTCTATATTTCAGCAATGGATTGCACCACAACAAGTAAGTTAATTATAAAAACATACAAGTTACATACTCAACAACATATATTGCGTAGCTACTAAAATCAATAAGTATGTTTTTTTGTTAAAATTGAATTTTTATACTATGATTTATAAAAGTCCAACCGAGTTCTATGTAAAAAATAGTGTTTGTTTCTTTATCTATGATGTCAACCCTTATGCCTCCAATTTGTTTCTTTCGTGGGTGTCACTTGGCCAAAACTTCTTTATCAAATGGACATTTCCCTTTTAGACATAAAGCCGAGTAATCTTGATTAAATTTTGAATAATCTTTAAAAAAGACATGATATTCGATTAAAAAATGAACTGAGCGAAAATGTTCCAATTACGAAACTGGTCTAGACATGGAAAGAAAAAGATCCAATAAATCATATACTAAAGTTCCATTTTGATTGTATGCGTGATTGTTTCAGAATATTAATACAAAATTACATACAATTTAGGGAGCCTCCTCTTAATGTTCGATTGGTAAAATTTAACAGATTGGTGTAGATTGACGTGCTGGCGTCTGTACAGCTGGGCCCGACAACCAACTCTTATTAATGAAGTCAATATTTGTGTCATAAGTATTTATTTAAGTACTAGCTGACCCGCCACGACTTCGTTCGCGTGGTATCCTACCCCTACCCAACCGATACCCTACCCCTATCCTACCCTACCCCTACCCTAACCCTACACCTACCCCACCCTACCCCTACCCTACCCTACCCCTACCCTACCACTACCCTACCCCTACCCAACCCCCACCCTACCCCTACCCTACTCTCCATTTCTTCTTCGTTCGCGTGGGATGTTTTTCCCGCTTAAATCCCGATCCCGTGGGAATTCCGGGATAAAAGATATCCTATATCCGTCTCCTGGTTTTAAGCTACCTCCCTACCAATTTTCAGCCAAATCGGTTCAGCCGTTCTTGAGTTACAAGTGGTGTAACTAACACGACTTTCTTTTATATATGTATATATAGATTATGAAATTAAAATACATTAATGGCTCATAGGCGGACCTAAGTCAGTTTGGTATTTTTCTAGTAAAATTATGTATTAAAAATAATTTATTGTATATAAGGCGACCGCTAGATAACATTGTACAACATATTTTATTATACAATAAGATTGAAAAGCGATTCGAATCCAAACGATCAATTATATGGCACAATAAACAAACTGCACAATGTTTTCGCGCGTGTTACGCGCATCACTATTAAGTAAAGCGCTGACACAGAGTCACGAGGCACGCCGCATGCGCATCATCGATCCAGTTGCTACGAGTGGAAACTGCTGACACAGAACAAGAGGCCCGAAGACACCGCTTACGTGACCGAGCCCGCGCACTTCGTATCCACCATCGATCGAGTCAATTTCATTTCTTATTAATTGTAATTTTTATTGAAATAAATTAGTTTGTAATAAATTCGGTTTTTTTTGAGTCCTCCGGCAGTAGCCTACGTAATTGGCGCAGTCGGTAGGATTCCCGGGTCGTTCTTGCGATTACCGGTATATCGCACCGCGTTCGCTACGATAGACTTTCAACGTCGCACCGGGAGATCCTGAACAACGAGACTACGCCGGAGATCCAGATATCGATACAGCTCAACGGAGACCAGAATGTTCATGTAAGTCCGCTGAATTTTCTTAGTGGTTGCTTGCTTCCTTTTATGTGTAAATTTTATATACCTTATCCAACATTTTTTATCCACGTAGATCAAATACACCTAGGTTAGTTAGTAGTAGGAATATAAGTGTAGATTCTAGACGTAATCTTAATCCTGAAATTTAACCCGAAATGGCAGACTTAGACGGTATATTTAAAGCTCTCCGATTAGTTCCCGATTTTGATGGGAACCCGAACGTACTTACCCGGTTTATCAAATTGTGTGACCAGTTAGCACTTGAGTTCATCCAAGAGGGACAACCGTTAAATAAATTAGCGCTTTTAAATGGCATATTGAACAAAATTACGGGACCCGCCGCCCGTCTGATTAATGCTAACGGTATACCTAATGATTGGGCAGGCATACGTAGTGGTGCGTATCTCTCACTTTCAAACAGGACAACGAATATGTATATTTAATTTCTATTTATAGACCACCTAGGATAAACAAACAAGATAAAATTGTACTATTTATTAATGAACTTCGTAATTTGCTCATTAACATACCCATTAATAGTAAAGTGATTTTTTGTGGCGACATAAATATTAACTTACTCAAACAACAGGATAAACAGGTCATCTTATATGAAGATTTATTAGCTGAATATGGGTTCATTAAATGCATAGACCGAGTAACACGGAGTGAAATTGTCATGGGTAGCTTAGTTGAATCATGTTTAGACCATATATTTATTCGGGCACCTTTTGCGCGAGTTCAATCAGCCGTTATACAAACTAAAATATCCGATCATTATCCAGTGTCGGTAGCGATACAGTGGGAATGCTTTAAAGATAACGCCATAATATTACCAACGAGCTCAACTGCGCAAGTATCACACTCGCGCGGACACACTGAGCATACGCGACGGCGTCGCGTCCTAGATAATCGCGCGGTCCGGGAGAAATTATCGACTATAGATTTTGATGATCTCTTACTGATTGAATGCCCGGTTAAATTATACGAATCGTTTAGAAAAATATTCGAAGATGTTTATGAGTGTTGCTATAAGAATAAAAATTCAAGTAAAAGTATCCGAAATAATAAAAGCTGGATTGCTGGCTGAACGGAAGATCATAAGAAGTTATTACTAGAGAGGGATAGACTATTTGCAATATGGCGTAATGAACCAAAGAATATGAATAAACGGTTAGAATACACTAAATATAGAAATAAATGTAACAATATAATAGCAAAATGTAGAATTAAATATGATAAGCAAAGTATTATAGATTGTAACAAAAATATAAAGAAATTGTGGGATAGAATTAACGCTATGATGGGTAAAAATAAACAATCTTTAGATAGTGTTATATTAAATAATGTTAAAGTTCAAGGGAGCATAAAAGATATATGTGAAAAGTTCTCATTAACATTTACAAAGGAAATACAAAGTATAAAGCATGATTGTGATGTAAAATGGTTAGAACGAAGCACATATGTAAAAGAAAAGAGCGTGTGTATGCGATGGCAACCGGTGAAAAGTCAGGATGTTCGGAAGGTTATTATAGGCATGGATACAAACAAATCGCCAGGAAGTGATCTCATACGCATGTCTGATCTTAAATACTTAGTAAATAAAGTAAGTCCAGTTCTGGCACACTTAATTAATTTATGCATAAGTACCAACAAATTTCCGAGAAAATTAAAAGAAGCTATAGTGCGTCCTATTTTTAAAAAAGGTGATCACAAAGTATTGTCGAATTACAGACCAATAGCCATTTTGTCGAGTGTAGATAAAATATTAGAAAAGTGTGTTGTTAACCAACTAGGGAATTATCTACAAAAAAATAGTATAATTAGTGAATGCCAACATGGTTTTCAAAAAAATAAAAGTACGAACACTCTTTTATCTAAGTTTTGTGACGAAATTAACAATAGTTTAAATAAGAAGCAGTTTGTAGTAGCAGTATTTTTCGACTATAAACGTGCATTCGACACGTTGGATGTAAATACTTTGTTAGATGCTATGGAGGAGTGTGGGGTGGGGGAACCGCTGAAAAATTGGTTTCGTGATTATCTCACCGAAAGACATTACCGTGTAAAGGTGGACGAGTCGTACAGCGACGCGAGGGAAATGAGGTGCGGAGTGCCGCAGGGCTCGGCATGCGGACCTGTATGCTACCTGATGCACGTGAACAGCTTGTGCGGCGTACTCCGCCACTGCTCAGCGTACATGTTTGCGGACGACCTGTGTGCGCTTCGTGCCGGCACCGACCTCGCCGAAACTTGTCGACTTGTGCAGCTTGACGTAAACAGAGTAGTTGAATGGTCCCATGACAACGGAATAGTTTTAAACGCAGAAAAAACCAAAATCGTAATAATACGCTCTCCTTACTCGCTTTCACCCAACGATCCTCCTCCAATTTATACACATAACTTTGAATGTATCCATAATAACCAGATTAACTGTGAATGCAAACCTATCGAACAAGCCAAATGTGTAACATACCTCGGTATGAAGGTGGATGAGAACTTTTCGTGGGCAAATCATGTAGAGTATTTGTGTAAAAAACTTAGGATATTACTAGGTAAGTTCTACCATCTTAGTTTTAAGGTGCCAACCTGCACTCTCAAGTCCCTTTATCTACAATTAGTCGATCCCATACTAAGTTACGCTCTTGACTGCTATGGACTCACATTTAAAAGTTATTTAGATTTATTAGAAGCTCAGCAAATTAGATTTTTGAAGCTATTAGTTAGCAATAAAACAAAAAACTCATGCAAAGACAATTATTATAAGCTCTTCAAAATTTGTAAAATTCTTCCTGTTAGAGTAAAGCATAAATATCTCCTCCTGGTAAACAGTTATGGCAGTTGGGAGCGTCACTCGCTAGTTACTCATAACCACGCAACGAGGACAGTATCTGCAGGTAAATTTAATGTACCTAGAGTAAATAATTACTTTGGTGATAGAACAAAAGATAAGCGAGTACCTTACCTACTCAATACATTGCCTGCAGATATCTTAAATCAGAATAAAAAGAGTAGATTTGCAAAAGCACTCAAGAAGTGGTATATTAGTAATTTATAATTTTTAATTTTGTTTTCATTCAATATTTTCAAGTATTTTTTATTTTTATTTTCTACGGTTATTTTTACTCGCCAGTCTTTACAGTTTGGCGAGAATACATAATTAATGTTCTCTCTTTTACGTTTATGTTATAGTTATTTTAGAAATGTATATCTAGTTTTTTAAATATCTGTACTCACAGACAAACCGTGTAAACGGTTTTGTGGGACATTGGCTTATTTTTAAGATGCTAATGTAACATGTTTTTAATAATAACAAATAAATAAATAAAAATAATAATTTTGCAGACCAGCGAGATGAGACCGCTCTCTACAACGATTTGGCTTTACTTACACAGGGTGCCAGCACACCGCAGGAATTTTACGAGCGTTGTCAGAGTCTTTTCAGCACCGTCATGACATATGTTTCATTGCACGATACCTTAGATTCAACCATTGCGGCTAAACGCGATTTATATCGCAAACTAACTTTGCAGGCCTACCTCCGCGGTTTGAAAGATCCTTTAGGCGCACGTATTAGGTGTATGAGACCGGAAACTATTGAGAAGGCTCTAGAGTACGTACATGAGGAGACGAACACTATATATCTGCAAACCCGAAATGATAACTTGTCGGATAAAAAACCTTCAGCTCGCATGCCATCTAACCAACAGAACGAATCTAATCATAAAATGCCCGTCCATCCAAATAACATGCTTGTTCCTTTTAAGCCTAATCTTTTTAACATGCCCGGTCCGTTCAGACCGCAAGGACCGCAATTCATGTCACGGCCTTGGCCATCTCAGCACCAATTTGGAATGCCGTTTAATCCATATAGGGTAAACCATACTATTGTTGGCACCCCCCCAGTGATTGGCACTTTGATATAAAAATCCAGATAATAAGAGAAAATTTGTGTTTATTTACGGTTGCAATACCTTATTGGGTAGAATATCTAATCTTCTATAGTGGCAACACTGTTGTCAGCCATTTTTATTTCAAAGCTGTTTGTGAGTTTTAACGGAAATCAAGATGTCGTGATCGTGTTGATTTTATTGCAAAAAGTGTAGTACTGGAGGATAGAAGTGCACGTGAAAAAGTGATTTTTGTGTAAGTTTCTACGTCAATTTATATTTGATATTGTTAAATTAGGGTATATCTTGCTATTTTTATTGTTTTCAGTGTTAAAAAATAAGCGTACCGGTCATTTCATTGGTGCCAATCACTATATTTTTTTTTGTATAGTGGTACAGTGATTGGCTCGGATGCCAATGATTGTACTTTCTTATTTTGGTGGCATGTGTTATATTTCTTAGTTAAATTACATTTTCATCAAAATAGACCATATTGGGTTGCTAAATAAGGTTGATTTCGCTTCTATTCGAATTCTTGGCACTGCCAAACATTATATATTTTTTGTTGTGCCAATGACTATACCCACCTAAGGTTTCCTCTTCTTTTCATCACTTTCAGGTACCTAGACGGTTTTAAGATGCCGAATTGATTCGCCGAATCGGTTATTCAGAAACCTCAGGATACGAAATAGGTGGAGAGCATGTTGAACTTCAGCATCAGGTGGTTGAAAAATTACCTTTAGCATCCTGTATAACGCCAATAAATTTAATACCTATTCCATCCACCAGTCGTCAAAGTGTAGAGCTTATTGGCGGAAAATGGGTACTAGTGGATGATATGCCAATCGAAGTCCCAACAAAGGCACAAAATATAAAAGATTTTTTAAAGTTACCGAAGACTCCAATTAAAACACAAAGAGCTGGTACAGAACATCGCTCTTTTGTTTTGACTAGTAAAGATTGGGAAGCTGTAGAACTAGAAAAACAACAAAAAATGATGAAAGAGATACAAGAAAAGGAGAACAAACGAATAGAAAGACTAGAGAAAGCCAAAGAGAAACAATTACTCAAGGGAAAAAAAAACAAGCTGAAACTATAAATAAAAAGAACAAAGCCAAAAATTTAAAGTTAATTAAGAAAAGTAAACCAAACTCTGATAGTATCAAACCAAAAGTTGTAATCCAATCAAACGTCTTGATTAAAGCTGCAAATAGAATCTCAAGTGATATTGAAGAAAAAAGAGGATATACAAGGGAATTATAAACCTGCAAATATTACTACCCTAAAGTAAATAAAAAATGGTCAAAAAGAATTAAAGAAAGGACCTATTTTAGATGAACCTGCAAGTTTCAGAGATTCAAGGGAAACCAGAAAAGATAAGATAAAAGTTAAAGAAAATAGATTGAGACCAATGAAAAATGAAGAACTACTAAAAGTATTAGAAGATGATTAGGTAGGCGAGTTTATTAATGGACCATGGATGGGATAAATTATTTATGTACGTAGGTTCACCTTTTTTCGCGACAGCAAGGTGTGCCTACATTGGTAGATATTAGTGCCAATCTTTATACTAAATTCACTGTGCCAATAATTATACTTCAGTGCCAATGATTGTGCAATAACATAGAATTAAGTTTAATGTTACTTTTTAAGCAATAAAGATATTTTTTTTAATACCAATGTGTTTCATTATAATTTACGTTTATCTACCTTATATCTGGTAAACATTAGATATATAAAAAATATTATTATAACATAGAAGTCACTACATTATGTTGAAGATCATCTTAGAATGCCAATAATTGTACTGTTTACCCTAACATGCAACCGCGTGGCCCGACCCGTACGCAACAAGTATTCAGTTCACCACCGCCTAATAATAACCAGGGTGGCTCCGGATTTAGAGCGCCCCCAAGAAACCCCTATCCAACAAATAATGGCCCCAAGCCGATGAGCGGCGTGAGCCACTTTGTACCTAGGCCCCTGCCAGCTACCAATAGCTGGAATTGGGCACTGCAAGGAAATCCACCACCTTCCAACTATCTTAAAACCCGTGATATTAATGTGAACGTGTGCTCAGATTATGGGGAGGCGTATTATTACCCCGACCTTTCTGACTACTTCTATTTTGACCCCTATAACCAAGATTACTTTTTTTTCAATGAATGTACATATGACCACGTCACACCGCAACAGACCGACGAGACTAACAATAAAGACAAGCCGGGTACTGCTGACCAACAGCAGCCCTCAACCAGTCAGGATTTTCAGAAGGCTCCGAAGTCAAACAGCTCAAGATAGAATTAAACCTGCAAACTCAAAGGCAACTACCGTTTATTCGTATCAGTGACCCTCCACTTAACTTTCTAATAGATACCGGTGCAAATCAATCGTTCATTAGTCCAGAAGCAGTTCAGAATTATTTCCCGCATACACCTCTTAACTATGATCCATTCGAGGTTACTAACGTTCATGCCACAAGCAGGAGCGACTACTCTATTAATCTACCGTGCTTTCCCGAATTTGGTGACACAGAACCAATTAAACTATTCGTATACAGATTCCACAATCGTTTTGATGGTCTGATAGGAATGGATTTACTTACAAAATGGGAGGCTAAATTAGATTTGAAAGATCTTACATTTATAACTAAG
Organism: Tholera decimalis; assembly: GCA_943138885.2. Classification (NCBI taxonomy): domain Eukaryota; kingdom Metazoa; phylum Arthropoda; class Insecta; order Lepidoptera; family Noctuidae; genus Tholera; species Tholera decimalis. The sequence goes on along the minus strand of OW964570.2, from coordinate 6,165,708 downwards.
TTTGCAATTAATCCCATCCAAATTTATAATTCGCGTAATTTAAATCTCTATGAAGAAATCATACCAGCGGAAAGTTCTAAATTAATACGTTTACCTATTAATGCCCCAGATAGTGATGTTTTTGTAGAAGAACAGATAGTTTGCAATTGCATTATATCCGAATGCTTAACCACCGTTTCTAATAATCGCGGTATGGTTGAAGTCACTAACCCAACTTGTAACGATATAATATTTTCACTGGACCATGCCACTCAGGCAACTATATTAAACTTCGAATGCGCTGAACCATTGTCACCTCGCGCTAAAGATGTTACATCTCGGATACGCACCGATCACCTGAATGAGGAGGAAAGGGCAAACTTATTGGCACTTTGTTCAAAGTACGCCGACGTGTTTTATATTGAAGGCGAGGCATTGACCTTCACCAATAAAGTTAAGCACAGTATTAAAACTACAGACGAAATTCCAATTTATACTAAAAGTTACAGATATCCGTTTATACACCGTCAGGAAGTTAGTGATCAAATAGCGAAGATGTTAGATCAGGGAATCATTAGGCCGTCTGAATCTGCATGGAGCTCACCAATTTGGGTCGTCCCAAAGAAAGGTGACGCTCCAGGAAAACAGTAATGGCGTATAGTCATTGACTTTCGGAAGCTGAATGAAAAAACGATTGATGACAAATACCCTATCCCGAATATTACAGACGTCCTGGACAAACTAGGCAAGTGTCAATACTTCAGTACCCTCGACCTAGCATCAGGCTTCCACCAGGTTGAAATGAATTCCTGTGACATTCCTAAAACCGCTTTTAATGTTGAACATGGGCACTTCGAATTTTTGAGAATGCCCATGGGACTTAAGAATTCCCCTTCCACATTCCAACGAGTGATGGACAATGTCCTCAAGGGACTCCAAAATGTCATATGTCTCGTCTACCTTGACGATATCATTATATTCAGTACCTCACTCCAGGAACACATGAACAACTTAGAGAAGGTGCTCCAAAGGCTAAGGGAGTCTAACTTCAAAATCCAGTTAAATAAATCAGAGTTCTTAAAACTCGAAACCGCGTACTTAGGTCATGTAATCAGTACCGAAGGGATAAAGCCTAACCCAGACAAGATCATAGCTATTCAAAATTACCCCATACCTAAAACACCTAAAGAAATCAAGCAGTTTCTCGGACTCCTCGGTTACTACCGAAAATTCATTCCAGATTTTTCACGGATTACCAAACCACTGACACAATGTTTAAAGAAAGGGAAAAAGGTAACTTTAGATTCGGATTATATTAACTGTTTCGAGAAGTGTAAGACTCTACTGACCAACGACCCTATCCTTAAATACCCCGATTTTGACAGGGAATTTATACTAACCACATATGCTTCCAATTTTGCAATAGGTGCGATTCTCTCGCAAGGGTCCATTGGCTCGGACAAACCCGTAGCTTACGCTTCACGAACACTTAATGAAAGTGAAGTAAATTACAGCACAATAGAAAAGGAATTACTCGCCATTGTATGGGCAACCAAATACTTTCGACCCTACCTATTTGGACGCAAGTTCAAAATAGTAACGGATCACAAACCATTACAGTGGGTCATGAGCCTCAAAGAACCAAATTCACGGCTAACTAGGTGGCGATTAAAATTAAGCGAATATGATTTTACCGTTATCTATAAAAAAGGCAAATACAACACCAATGCCGATGCCCTTTCTCGCGTCGAGATCCATAATGAGGAGATTAGTTCGATTATTGCGAATGCAACTGATAGGCCACCATCCCTACCTAATTCCAACACTCTGACAGCACATACCTCTGAGGAAAACCCTATACTTGAAATACCTATCACCGACGAACCACTTAACAAATTTCACCGACAGTTGTGCTTAACCGTTGTAGGCGATTTTAAAAGACGGGCTACTGCATCCAAGCCATTTGACACTCACACTCGAACATCCGTCCAGCTATCTGAATCCAATCTAGAAGAAGATCTGATTAACGCTATTAAGGAATACGTCAATCCTAAGATCAAAACTGCACTGTTAATTAATCCACCCCTTGCAATGTACAACATAATCCCTCTGTTACAAAAACATTTTAAAAGCTCATCTATGAAATTGGTTTTGGCAAAAAAAGAACTTGAAAACGTAAAAGAATATCTGAGACAGCAGGAAATTATTCGTCACTACCACGAAGGCAAAACTAACCACCGTGGCATTAACGAGTGCTTCCTGGCTTTATCTGTTAAATATTATTGGCCTAAGATGCGAGAAAACATAACCAAATTCATAAATGACTGCACAATATGTGGGCAAGCAAAGTACGATAGGAGCCCTATAAAGCAGAAGTTTAATATTGCACCCCCGGCCACCAGACCGTTCGAAATAGTACACATGGATAGCTTTTCAGCACAGAACGAGAAATACGTTACATTCATAGACGCCTTCTCAAAGTACGGTCAAGCTTACCTCCTACGAGATGGGACTGCAGTTAGTATCATACAAGCTTTACTAACTTTCAGCACACATCATGGCTTACCACTAACCATTATTACAGATCAAGGGACCGAATTCACCAACCAGATGTTCTCCGAATTCTGCAAGGTACATAAAATAATTCACCACCAAACACTTGCATACTCACCTAACGCTAACGGTAATATTGAACGCTTTCACTCCACTATACTGGAACATCTTCGTATTTTGAAACTAAAACACAAAGATGAGCCAGTTGTACATCTGATGCCATATGCAATCTTAGCATACAATAGTTCAATCCATTCCTTCACACGATGTAAACCGTACGATCTCATATTAGGCCACACAGACCCACGAGACCCAATTGATATAGATCTGACCGGACACTTATTGCAACAATATACCGAAACACATAGAGAACGCATGCAAAAAGTATACGAACTAATCAACGAGACGTCTCTCGCGAATCGAACGGCGCTCATAGAAAATCGTAATAAAATCCGTGAGGACGAGGTCGATTATGAACCCGACCAGCAAATATTCATCAGTAATCCCACTGCTAGTAGATCAAAACTCGCACCCAGATACAACCAGGATACCGTCCTAGCTAATTTACCTATCCACATTTACACTTCCAAGAAAAAGGGACCTATAGCTAAATCTAGACTAAAGCGCGTTCCTAAAACTGCGAAATTGTTGCAGGATACCCCTGATGCTGTCACTTAGCCTAACATGGGCGCAGGAGATCAATCTAGAACGACTTGAGAATGGACCTGGATTATTACCCTTCAAATTAGGGCCCATGAAACTCATTACTCATTATCATACATTCCTGCAGAATATAGAACTAACAGACATAGATAACAACATTAACGAAATACGAATTCAACTTATTAAAGCCACAGATAGACTAGATAACTACACCCGCACTTTATACGAGCTCCAGATAGATAGTTTAAACGCGAAATTGAATAAAGCCTCATCCCAATTACAAAGTCTGAAGCCCAATCGATTCAAGAGAGGTTTAGTAGACGGACTTGGATCCGTAATTAAGAGCATTACAGGAAACCTGGACCACACAGATGCCGTTAAATACGATAACGCCCTTAGAGCCCTCAATGATAATCAGCAGCAAATAACTATTGAGCAAAATCAACATATAAGTCTAAGCAAAAGTTTGATGAACGAACATACAAAAATCATTACAAAATTAGTAGAAAATCAGGTACAATTAAATCATAGCTTGCATATTTTACTTGACGCCGATAAGTATAAACAATACAACCTCATAAAATTTGCAAAGTTTTCGCAAATACTACAAATAATTTGCAATAATGTAGATAGTTTATTAAGCGAATTAAGTAGGTTAGAGAACTCGATAGCACTTTCCGGTCAATTGCATACTCATCATTCCATGATAGGTACAGAAATATTAAGCAATATGATACGCAAACTAAGCGCGCTTTATAATAAGGACCAACTATTACAATTAGAAATCAGAGAATATTATGAAATTATTAAGCCATTAGCTTACTATCGTGGAAATCAAATAGTTTTTGCATTTAAATTCCCCATAATCTCTCCACTAAAATTCTTATTGTATAAGTTAGTCATTGTACCAAATAAAAATAAGCAAGCCATTATCCCGTCCTATCCGTTCCTAGCAATCACTGGAAACATTCACGCGTACATAGAGGCAGAATGCCCGAAGGTAGCTTCAGAGTATCTTTGCGAAGAAAAATTCAATCACCAAATGAGAACCCATCCTGACTGCATCTGCGATATTATTGGAAGTCAAAACCCGCGCAAACCATGCAACACTATTACTATTAGCCTGACGAAGCCTGCTTTGGAGAAGCTAGATGACCGCCGCTATGCTCTCGTATTCCCGAAACCAACACAAGTCCAGCTAACCTGTGAACAAGAAGAATCCATAACTCTAACAGGAAGCTTCCTAGCCACTATTCCACATAGCTGCAAGCTACGAACAGAAGAATTCACCATCGTGAACATTAACGACCACATTAGAGGACAACCTTTGAAGATAAGCAACGTGCCAGATGACATCGAAGGATCAACCATGCCACCCTTTCAAATCAGTGCTATTAACTTAAAGAAGCTGCACGACATTCAAGATAGAATAGACTCTCAGAAGCCAATCCATATTGAACCAACCGCAACTATTTATCATACAACAATCCCATTTTATTGTGCACTACTTGCCTTACTTGTACTGGGAGCGATACTACTATACCAAATCCACATCCGTAGAAAGAAGCAGATGACAACTCCACATGAAGCCACGTATGCCGAGCCTGAAACATCTGAAACCCGCCAGAACCAGCCGGCATCCCAAGATCAATCTAAACTCTCGACGATATTTCATCTCAAAATCTGAAATAGTCGTCGATCTGAGGGGGGAGGTGTTACGCGCATCACTATTAAGTAAAGCGCTGACACAGAGTCACGAGGCACGCCGCATGCGCATCATCGATCCAGTTGCTACGAGTGGAAACTGCTGACACAGAACAAGAGGCCCGAAGACACCGCTTACGTGACCCAGCCCGCGCACTTCGTATCCACCATCGATCGAGTCAATTTCATTTCTTATTAATTGTAATTTTTATTGAAATAAATTAGTTTGTAATAAATTCGGTTTTTTTTTAGTCCTCCGGCAGTAGCCTACGTAATTCGCGTATGTACTCCTCGTCAAGACGAAACACAGACTAAAACATATTGCACAATACCGACCCTACAAAATGCAATGGAAACATATAATTTTTTTATTGATAATAGGTTCGCGTTTGACCACTATCTCACCTGATGGTAAGTGATGATGTGGTCGAAGATGGAGCACGCTCACCTAAAAGTAACTTATTCACACACATTAAACTCGCTCAAACTTTTGTTCAATCATTACGCAATCTTCAATATTAATCAAATGGTCAATAATATTGCACAATATAATTGACCGCATAGGGGCCGCCTTAGCTTTTGTTCATTCAGAATTGTTTCAATTTCTTTTAAAATCATCCTAAAATAATACAAGACGACAGTAAATAGAATTTTTACTTATATACCTGAACTCTCTCATTTCCCTCTGTTCTTCAATTGAGATCTGTTGCGCCGCGTTAGCCTTCGAGCGCTCAACCAGGTCCAAGAATCCGACTTCATCATCGTCTAGACCACGGATCATATTTTCTGATGGACAATCAAATAATCATTTAAAATAACATAGTAGAAACATACATAAAATATAATGGCATAATCTATACTAATATTAAAATCCGTATGAGTTTTTTAAATATATAAAGGGTCTTCCGATAGGCACGTCCGAACTTTGACAGTTAGTAGCGGCCATCTTGTTGAAGCTACATCTGTCAAATGGGTTGTCATTTATTCATTCTGTTTTGCCAAATCATCATGGATAGCTATAGCATTCAACAACACGTGCAAATGATAAAATTGTTTTATCAAAATGAGTGTTCTGTTCGGGCAACGCACCGCGCGCTTCGCCCATTTTACGGTCGCCATAATCGTCCTACCGAGAGGACTATTCGTCGTGTGGTGGATAAATTTGAGTCCACTGGTTCGGTAAATGATCGACCAACACCCGTACGTTAACGAAACGCAAGGTCTGCCGAAAACATCGCCACTGTCCGTGAGAGTGCAGGAGAATCCGAGGCAGTCGATTTCGCGTCGCCCACAAGAACTCGGCCTTTCACAGACCACAACTTGGCGAATTTTGCGTCGTGACTTGGGCCTGCACCCGTATAAAATTCAACTCACCCAGGAATTGAAGGTAAACGACCATAGACAACAACGTGTGTTCGCTGAATGGGCATTGGAGCAGTTAGCAACAAACCGTAATTTTCACATAAAAATTATCTTCAGCGATGAGGCCCATTTCTGGATGAATGGGTACGTAAACAAACAAAATTGTAGAATGTGCGACGATACAAATCCACATGAGATCCAAGAGCGTCCAATGCATCCCGAAAAAATTAGTTTGGTGTGGGTTTTGGGCTGGCGGCGTCATCGGGCCATATTTCTTTGAGAACAACGTTGGCCAGGCCATCACTGTCAACGGCGAGCGCTATAGGTCGATGATTACCAACTTTTTTTGGCATGAACTGGATCATCTAAACACCAACGACATGTGGTTTCAACAAGACGGCGCTACGTGCCACACAGCTCATGCCACATTGAATATTCTGCATGAGAGATTTGAGGGCATGGTCATCTCACGTGGAGCTGATGTGAACTGGCCACCGAGATCTTGTGACTTAACCCCGCTAGACTTTTTCTTGTGGGGTTTTCTTAAGTCACAGGTCTATGCGAATAAACCACAAACCACAGCGGCCCTCAAAGCCAACATAACCTATGCCATAGGTCGAATTCAGCCTGATTTATGCGCAAAAGTCATGGAAAATTGCATCACTATATCTTTCAAATAAATAAATAATTTCGATAATATCTCACACACACTTTGTTTTATTTAAATTTAAAGATGAGGACACGCTTAATGAAAGACCCTGTAGTATGCTTAATAAATAAATTAATATTTGTTTTTAGTTTTTGTTATAATGTAAGGACATTCATCTGGACATTTTAATTTCCAACCATGTTTGAATAAAACGACATCTAGTGGTGTCGAAAGTTACTACTATTTACTTTGCATGTGTGTGTAAAGAGTAAATTTATGCGGCTAAATCTTTATTTTGTTCTAATCTTTGTATGATACCAGTTAACAAGCACAGTGATTATCTAAAAAAATCAAGTTAATGCCCTAGGTTTCGCATATAATAAAGTTGTCTATTAAAAATGTCTATGTTAGGTGTAAAAATTGAAAATGATCGAAATTGTGGATGTGTCGCCATCTAGCGACAAAATGGCGATGAGATCATTCATCCATCCACCTTAAACGAGCAAATTTTTCGAAAGTTGGATTTGGAGGTAAGGAAGTAGATTGAAGCTGTTTTACCCGACTCAAAAGAAATAGGGTTATATTTTTATCGTGATAGTCTTCAAGAGCGAAGCTCTGCGTGACTGCTAGTATAACATAATCAGCCTACCCAACATAAGCCTCCTGTTATGAGAAGAAATGGGACGTAAAACCATCATGCGGGCGAGTTCAGATTGGGGCAACGTAAACCACGTATTTAAAGTATTTACACTGCTGATTGATGCCTAATTGCGTGGCACATTCAACATTGTGACACCTTCAATTTGATATTCTTATCAAGACTGCATTCAAGTTTATCATTGCGAGCAAGCTTATCCATAATTTAAAAAAATCTATTAACTATTTGCTCAGTTTATAACTGACAAATGCTTGCATTGTCTGGACAGGCCTACTCAAATCTGAATGCTTTTTTCTGTACGACAGACATGGTTCTCAGGAAACATACAATGAAAGTATTCTCAAAACGTTTTGTGTGTATAGGTGGGATGTTCACCATGTAAGGATGGCGCATCGCCATTTGCCTTGTAGTGCATGATGGAATGGGCTTGGCTTCTACATTTTATAACTGTACTTTGTGTGGAGAAAATTAAACGTATTATATTATTTTATAAACACTCTCCAAATAAACTTACTGAGCTTATGAGCCTCCTCATATTCAGCCTCTTTCTGGATCCTCTGCTCTTCCAGGCGCTGGTACAGCGGCCGCGTGTCGTACGGCTCCTCTGGTGCCTCTGAAAACAAAAGAAAATCTTCTATTCATTATCAGACAACAGCATGGAAGAGCTTGACTAAGTAAAAACAACCTGTACGATCTTTGACGTTAAATGACACGGGCACAGGTGCAGGAGGCTGCGGAAAAGGAGAGGGCGATTTTGGTCGCTCTCCGGATCTGCAGAACTGTGGCGGCTTATGTGTTCCCTGCCACTTATGATCTTTTAGCCTTTAAAGTAAGAGTGAACAGGCATCTTCTGGGCTCGCTCGTTCCATCATAGACGTCATCTATCGCTTATCGGTCAAGAGTGGGCTCAAAAACCAAAGAGGGCGCACCAAGCGTCGTTAGTGGTAAACAATGCCCTCTAGCGGTCGCCCTACATATGAAAGTTGGGCAGTGGGCTTAGAATGACTTTGAAATACTTTTGACATTTTAGAAAACTATCGCTTTATTTCTTTCACATGCACCAAACTTTTTGAATAGATAATAAGTATTGTTGCAAACTCATACTAAGCGCCGTGGTATTCACAACTCTACGATAAAGCCGTATTTTGCGTATGGTTAACCCTATCCATATGCAAAATACGGCTTTGTCCATCCATGCCAGTTCCTCCAGGAAGGCGAGCAATGCCATAGTTTTGCTTATTATTTGACAACCCCCTAAATTGGTCCAGGGACAGCAGACTCCCAACACCCCATGCAAATCTTCGAAAGTACTGGGTGGATAGCTTGAAGCTTGGGGAAGGTTATAGGCTAATTTTTACCGGACTGCAAAAAAGGAGAGTTATGTATTTATTGTGGTATATGTAGTTCATGAAAGTGAAGACCCGAGCAACTACTAGTGCTATAAAAAAACTCTACTATTAAGATTCTTATTGATATTCTCTCTATAGAATTATGTATGAACTAGAATCTCTATACTATATAATACATACTATCCATACTAATGTTATAAATGCAAAAGTAACTGTCTGTCTCTTACCTTTTTAAGCCTAAACCGCTGAACCGATTTAGATGGAATTGGGCATGGTTTAAGACCCTGGGAAGGATATAGGATATATCCCGAAATTCCCACGGGATCGGGATTTACATAAAAACTCCCACGCGAACGAAGACGTGGGCAGAAGCTAGTTACATATATGCAGGCGCGTGCATAGGATTATGACAGGGCATGCGGCGGAGTAAAAACACACAAAAACTTCTTCTTTTATAGATTTTTAGCATAGCCACAGCCACGCATCGTAGCATGGTGGCGATGCGTGGCTGTGGCTATGCTAAAAATCTATAAAAGAAGAAGTTTTTGTGTGTTTTTACTCCGCCGCATGCCCTGTCATAATCCTATGCACGCCCCTGCATATATGTATATGATGCACTAGAATCTCTATAGAATTATAATATACCTAGAACATAGTTTACATTGGAAGGTTATTAAACAAAATTAGTTAGCCTTGGACTAGTGTTTGTAATGCTAACTAATGAATCATGTAAGCAGTTATTTGATCACACAGGAATACACTTTATGAATCTCCAATAAATTTATACAGGCTACTTTTGAGAATTTATAGAGAGAATAAGTTAATTTTAAAATGTTACTAAGACATTCACAAAATAACCAGCCAATAAGAATCCCACTGCTGGGAAGGCGTGGTCTGAAGGGGGGTCACAAGGGGTCATGACCCCCCCCCCCATGCCGCTTCCTATAGAACTATTCCTTCAGCCTTTTAACCTCTCAAACACACCACGTCACAAAATGTACCGCCTTGTGGCCGCTGGCGGTCTTCCGTCAGTTGAGTGGTTAAGAGCAGTGATGATGATATAACTTTCACAATCATCTGTTTTCAGTTCACCCTGCCAATAAACTAAACTACCGCCCCTAAGACGACCCACTGACCCTAACTTGTCATTCTCATTCAACAATGTGTCTATGAATGCATACTGGCAAAACATTCATTAACAATAAAACATTGCTGAGGACTATTATTAATTAATGTTTAGAGATAAAAGTTCAATATGTTGGGTTTAAAGAGTGGACACCAAAGGAAAAACTAATTCAAGGATTTTCAATAATGAGAGTTTAATATTCTTTATCCATCGCAAGCATGGATTAAGGAATACAGTAACTGTTCCACACAAGGAATATCAATCAAGTGGTGGCATGGAGCTCTGACCATTAAAAATTGTTTAAAGAGTACGATAGGTATTGAAGTAAGACAGATTTGTTTTTGCTATACTATTACTCCAAAATATTTAGTTATTACAATCGTTTCTTAAATGCTGATGCCATAATTAAAATGTAATGTTAAACCTAATTAGCCCATAGCCCGTAGCCATAAGTTGAAAATCATGCATGTAGAACACAGAAAACGAATTTATAACAACGAACTGGCATTTATTTCATGCATACGCCTGTAGTAACTGCAAGGCAGTAAAATATTATTATAATTGCTGTAAGACGCTAATGCATACGCCTGTAGTAACTGCAAGGCAGTAAAATATTATTATAATTGCTGTAAGACGCTATTTCGTAATACATAACAGTAGTATAATTACATGCCTTTAATCAAAACCAACTAATGCACGGCAAAAGATATCGTTTGATAGCAAAATAATACGTTTTTATCAATTCCAATCATGGTGTATGATCATAACAAAATCGGTTTCATACCTTCGGGCTGGTCTGCTGTGCGTACTTTATCCCATTCTTCCTGTCGACGTCGTCTTGCTTCTAAGATTTCAGACTCCGATATAAATCCAGAACTCATTTTCGCTTAAAATAATATTTTTTATTGACGAATAGCACTAAACCGTCCTCACCTGTTTAGTAACCTAACTTTTTTATAGAAAATTTTGATAGGTCACTTGAAGGCAAAGGACATCAAACATTATTCCATAATGAGTACAGTATTGTTTTATAATTTTAACATGTCTGGTTTTTTTATAGTTTTTATTTATGTAATCACTATGCAACTTTTACTGTATCACACTTATTAAAAATGAAACTATAAGTTTTATGTGAACAACTTATTAAAAAGCTATCCAATCGAATTTACAATTCTACATGCAATGGAACGTAACTGGTGATGTTGACAACAACAGAGATTTGTTTACGAGATTTGATTTGAGTTACATGAAAACATTTTGTAGATATTTTGGTTTACTGGTTAGTGCAAGAACAAGACTGAAAATTTACCCTTAAATCTACGCTGATATACTATATATTTTAGGAGTAAATTGATAAGTACGTATATAATTCGGTGATGCAATTTATAAAAATAAAGTAGAAATTGTTCGTTTCAATCGCGCTTTATGAACGATACTGAAAAAATTTGGAAACGTCAAGTTCAAGATTTCAGCCAAGCGGGCCGGTTACTTTTCGCATAAAATTATAATTTCAAATGAACTTTCACCACAATTACGAAGTGAAATAGAGAGAAAAATATCGGTGCAATATGTCTGAAGTAGAAAATACTGAAGTAGCGGTGGCAAATGACCAGAAAGACTATGTCGAAGATGGTAAAAATAAGTTGGTTGTAAAGTGCAAATTTTGCGGTTCTAAGATATTAGATAAGAAATCAGCGAAGTATATCACATTAGAGGTATATATCTAACTGTCAACTTTCATATTGGCGCTTTTTATTGCATTTATAACTGCACATTCTGGCTTCTAATTTTCTTGTATCATTTCACTGTTTCCAACTACTTCTTCAAACTAGTTTAAGAGTGATTTGATGACCAAATTTTTTCGAAGAATATTTCATAGTAACTTCTATAAGTTTTGTAATGATTCGAAAACTTAACTAATAACTTGTTGGTAAACTATTTATAACCTCAATTTTATATTTCATTGCAGAAAAATCTACCACTAACGCAGCAAGACAACAACAGAAAAGAGGGAGAAATTCAGGATGAACCTGTAACAGAATTCTACCATGTAGAAAACATGTACACATTTGAAAATATTGGTTTCACACACACAGTAGCTAATTGCAAGTACTTAAGTTGTGCGGACTGTGATGCAGGACCTGTTGGATTTTATGATATGGACACTAAACATAGTTATGTTGCTATATCGAGGATTGAACATGCTTAATTTATATGCTAGAATAGATGTCTTATTGCTAGGTAAAAGTATTCCCATCCTTTTCAATGTAGTAGTCAAGAATACAAGAGAAGTACGGCTGTATCAAACTCAGATGTAGCTTAATGGTTATGGTGTCGGCCTTATGATTGAGAGGCCACGGGTTTGGAACCCACCTATTACGCTATTGCTGTGTACCCACTCCAGACAAGCATATTTAGCTTATTTAGAGGGGTTAACAAGATTGCTAGTAATGTGAATTCTACCCAAATTGCTTGCTCTCTTAAAGATAAAGACACAGGTGCATGTTGGTATTAGAATATCTCACCAACAAAGTTGTGTAAGAGTCTGATGAAAATGGTTGGATGTGGTTGATGCATATTAGTGTTGCCCAAACGAGAGTCTCGCAAGAGTCTTGCAGTTAACGATTATCCTATTGCTATTTATTAAACGGTAGTTGAGATCTCAGAACAATGTTACAGAGTCTGTTACATTGTTCTGAGATCTCAATTACCGAGACTCTCGTTTGGGCAACACTAATGCATATCCACAAGATAAGTCCAATATGCTCAAAGCTGACAGAAATGGAAGGAAGAAAAAATGGCTTATGCTATGTCTAAGTTTCTAAGTTGAATGTATCATAAGTTGGATTGGAATGCTTTCGCCAAACAAACAGATATCTAAAAGAATATTAATAAGTACACTCTACCAACATTATATCATTTACGCTTCAATAGTGAAAATAGAATTGAAATATCAGAGCAGTTTTCAAAATACTATGCAGTGTTCTTTAAATGGAAAACATGTAGTCCAATATTTAAAGCAATAGTCTAGAAAATTACTAAACATAAGTATCGAAAAATCAATTGTTTTTTTTGTATGAAATTAATAAAGGGTGACTCGATTAATTGGAAGTCTTTCAGCGGATGAAATCATGAATATAAAATGCTTTTGGATTAACTCAAAAATAATTGGGTTAAAAAGTGGTGGGAGAGAACATATTCGGTATCAAATATAACATCCACCTCACCAACAGTCTGGAAAGTGCTTGTAAAACTAGCAATATTGCCCTTTTGAATGCCAAGCGTTATTATATGGCTGGATAATATGCCAGCTACTCTTGATATTATGTGAACTGCTTGCTGAGTTAACGTAAAAATTGGATGAGTGCCCAGGTCCTAGTGATTTCTAGCTCAAATGTGTGTATTACCAAGCATGTTGTAATTCCAGGCTATTTCTATTCATCAGTATTTTGACCTCCTGACATATTTATATTTACCCTGTATTTTAGAAAAATTATGGGTATTTTGTTTTTGTGGCCTTTATCTGGTTTACTTATTAAATCTATGGATAAAAAAATGCTGTGTTCCAAAAATGTTTTATTACATCAATTTGCTCATTACGAAAATCATTCCTGTTTTAAAATTAATATAATGAAACTGTATTATTGTTTTATGTATGTAAATGCTTTAGGGAATAATAATGTGAGCTTAAAAATATCAAATGCATTAAGTAAAATATTATTTACATTTTGTAACATTTTTTTTATGTAATAAAAGATTTATTCAATACTAGCTTTTGCCCGCAACTTCGTTCGCGTGGGAGGTTTTTCCCACGTAAATCCCGATCTCATGGGAATTCCAGGATAAAAATATTCTATGTCCGTCTCCTGGTTCTAAGCTCCCTACCAATTTTCAGCTAAATCAGTTCTGCCGTTCTTGAGTTATAAATAGTATAACTAACACGACTTTCTTTTATATAGGTATATAGATTTGTGTGTTTATTTTTTCTTTATGTGTATGGTAGTTCCGTAGCCAAATGGCAAAAAACGGAACCCTTATAGTTTCGATATGTCTGTCCGTCTGTCTGTCTGTCCGTCCGTCCGTATGTCACAGCCATTTTATTCCGAAACTATTAAGACCATACATGTGAAACTTAGTAGGTAGATGTATTCTGTAAACCGCTTTCCGATTTTAAGAAAAAAATTAAAAACTACTTAAAATAAAGGGGGCTCCCCATACATGGAACTAAAACTGAAAATATTATTTTTCATAAAACCTATGCGTGTATAGTATCTATAGACAGGTCTTTAAAAATGATATAAGGGTTTCTAAAACCACTTTTTCATAAAGTCAATCGTTTAACAGATATAAGCTTCCAAAGTGGTAAAATGTGTGTCCCCCCCCTCTAACTTCTATAATAATGGAGTGAAAAAACTAAAAAAAATATATGTCTGTAGATCTTAATATAAACTTTCAACCAAGATTGGTTTGAACGAAATCGGCTCAGCAGTTTTTGAAATACAGCATATTTTCTAAAACCGCAAATATAACTTTGTAATTCATACAAACACTATGAAAAACAAAGTTATTTAGCGTAGTTGTAAAAATGTAAATAAGCTAGATTTAAGAAATATTTAAGGTTCTTTTTTATTCGTCATATAGATATACATATTATATTATTATAGTTACTACGGAACCCTTCATGGGCGAGTCTGACTCGTACTTGGCCAATTTTTATACCTTGGGCCGCGAGACGCTCAAAAATAATCCTTATAGCATGATTCAATATTCAAGCGCGATGGCTTATTATTAGCGTATTTCATGTATAACTTTGGTGTTTCTATACCGATTTATATGATTCATTTTTATGGAATAGTTATTAACGTTAACTTTTTCAATTAGGGGTGACTGAGAGTGTTATAAACGTAAGAGTAGACAAATATTATAATCAGAAAGTTTCGAACTGCTAAGCTATCGGAAGTTACACGTGTTATTGTGAGTCAACCATAAAAGATAGACATATGCTGTCGTGGGATATTTTTTATATAATTTTAAGGAGAATATCCGACATGAAATGATTTCTGTGTAGCTTTAACCATTAAGGTTGCACTCGCGACGGAAGCTTAAAAAATGGAGTAACTTCTCCCGTTTTCCCAACATTTCCCTTCACTGCTCTGCTCCTATTGATTGTAGCGTGATGAAAAGTATACTATAACCAGCTCAGGAGTATGAAAAATAATTGTACCAAGTTTTGTTAAAATCCGTCAAGTAGTTTTTGTTTCTATAACGGTTATACAGACAGACAGACAGACAGACAGACAGACAGACAAAAAATTTACTGATTGCATTTTTGGCATCAGTATCGATCCCTAATCACCCCCTGATAGTTATTTTGGAAATATATTTCATGTACAGAATTGACCTCTCTACAGATTTATTATAAGTATAGATTATTTAGTTTTATTTTATAAAATAGTCCAGAAGAGTTTAAAAACATTGGGAAAAATAGACTTACTTTAGGGGGTAATTTTTTTTATAAGAAAGTATCAATCAATGATTTTTAATTCGTACTGTGTGTCTATTACGATACAATAATTTTGATTAATTGTACATCGTTTCCGTGGTGTAGCGGTTATCACATCTGCCTAACACGCAGAAGGCCCCCGGTTCGATCCCGGGCGGAAACATAGCTTTTTGTTTTTTCTAAACTAATTCTACCTGAGTTTTTTTTTCCCAGACGTATTCCATTTCTTTTCGGGGTTATCTGCTCAGTAAAATTAGTAGTTATTATACAAATATCTTCCTCTTTATAAACTTTAATTTACCAAATTTCATACACGTCTCGCGTAACTCTCATAATTTTCGTAAACAATTTCAGTAGAGTACAAAGTTATTGTTTCATGTATTAATACAGACTAGATGTCTCTCAGTGGTCAGACGACCATAATTAATCAAAATTTTTACCTTAAAACCCTCTGTAGAAACTAGTTGTGTCAAAATACTACATATACCTTCCACAGTCTTCGCAAATCGTCGTACTATACTCAGAACGTGTAATTTAAAGGGCACATACCAAGTGCATGGCTTGTTTGGAAGATAACAAATAATATGGCAAGGGTTTTCTAATGCTATGTTATGTCTCGAACTTAGAAATTTCAATACACTGATACCTGAACCCGAATTTTTCAAATTATGAAGAACAAAGAGAATTATCGTGTTATTGGCAAATGACGTGGAAAGTTATTGATCCTCGTAGTGCTGTGACAGGTTTTTATGATTGGTATTTAAGAAATATAAGTATGAAACCGATAATTTGGTATCAATTCTTTGAGACATTTATTTTGTCTGAAACTGAGTATAAAGACTCCATACCAGATGTTGTCTTCAGCCCTTTTGGGTAGATATGGGGTTTCTGTTACAAGTTGTATAGATTTACAGTAAAAACTATTATATATGCGATGACAACAGTTTAACAAACAACACCAGTTTTTAGCGCCTGCCAAATATGTCATAGCAAGCATTGATCAGAAATAGGAAGATGATATTAAGGAATCAATTAATTAGGAAGAATTAATTAATTAGGAACTAATTAATTATTTCTCTAATTAATGAGTTCTTAAAAAACTCGTTAATTTATTAAAATTATGATTCTACATTTTTGGTACAGTATGGCTCTACTGTATCTTTATAGATTTACTAAGCATTCTATACAACTCAAAGGTGGTGAATCTTGAGAGGCAGGTCTCAAGGCCCTCACAGCCTTTGCGCCCCAGCCGCCGCAGATGTTCCGGGCGTTTGGAATCACAGGGTGACTCCCAGCCACCGTAGGCGTGGGCCTGCGGGCTGCAAGCAATGGGTAGCTCGCCGCCTAACTGAAACCAGGCCCGTGTAGACGGCGCGTCGTGTTCCACGCGCGCCTCAAAGAGTGTCAACAAAACTGTCGGGGCCAAGAGGGCAGTTGCTTGCCGGGGTTGCGGAATTGTTCGAAAGAGTTACCGTGGCCTCGGAACACGAAGGGCATATGATCGAACACGGATGGGTTTTAGTCAGTAAAAGGGTAGTGAATCTTAAAAACTACTAGTCTTAAATTAGTAACTAATAGGTAGATATTATAAAGCGGAAAAGGTTACTTGTTTGTTTACGCGCTAATCTAGGTTCTTCGTGGATTTAGATGAATTTTTTTAGAGGATCGTGTGAGTAATTAGTAACGTAAGTTATTTATTTAGTTAGTTTGTTTAGATAGATCATTGGGAAGTCCTTATGGAGAAAGGAGTCTTCAAAGGGACAATATTGAGATAAAATTAGTTGAATAGAACCTATTTGTAAATAAATAATATAAATATATATAACTCAAAGGTGACTGACTGACTGACATAGTGATCTATCAACGCACAGCCCAAACCACTGGACGGATCGGGCTGAAATTTGGCATGCAGGTAGATGTTATGACGTAGGCATCCGCTAAGAAAGGATTTAGCGAAATTCCCACGGGATCGGGATTTACACGGGAAAAACTTCCCACGCGAACGAAGTCGCGAGCAACTGCTAGTATACGATAAAACAATGACGTGTAAAAAGTGTTATTTATACTTAACCAATTAGATTTGTAAAAAACGATTAGATTTGTATACCTACTATTATAAGATTACGTAACGAAAAGTTAGAGGATCTAAATGCTTTTGCACATAACAAATTAAAGAATACTATTAGTTACACATTCATTTCACTTTCTTAAACAAGCTTTTCTTGATTCAAACACGTGTTGTAGTAGCTTAGAGTTTAGATAATTAATATGAATGAAGATACTCGTTTTAGTTGACGTGGTTCTACAAGATATCAAAGTACAAGGTTATTATTTAAAAACACCATGTCAAACTTTTTGTCCGGGTGGAAAAATCATCATTTTAATTTTTCCATGTAATACTGAGAGAAAAAAGCCAGTAATTTTCAGCCTATTAAAAACCTCTTTAATTCTCGCAATTGTTTCACGTACTTTGAGCAGCAATTAAAAGAAGTAAGTACTTAATTTTATTCTAATTTATTGATATCTGCTATTTTCGTGGATTTAACTTCCAACCCGTCTTCCCCTTCGTCAACCCGTTAGATATTTTTGAAAGTTGCCTTTTTGACCCCGTCTCCGTCCTAAATTTGATCAAAATCGGATTAGCGAATTATCCATGAAAGCGTTACAGACAGATAGACACACTTTCGCATTTACGAGTACAATATTAGTATGGATAGTTGTTTTTGAAGTTTTATTTATTGGATTATTTATTTATTTATTTAGGTGTCCCAACAAAGAATACACTTACATGCTAAAATCTATACTAATATTATAAAGCGGAAAAGTTTGTTTGCTTGAACGCGCTAATCTTCGAAAGTACTGGGTGGATTTGGATGCAATTTGGTATGGAAGTAGCTTGAAGCTTGAGGAAGGTTATAGGCTACTTTTTACGCGACTGCAAAAAAGGAGAGTTATGTTTTTACCGTGATAGAATCCACGGGAGCGAAGCCCCGCGTGAGTACTAGTATCTTATAAAACTATATCACCTTGTGTTTCTCCAATTATAGGGGAAACACATCATGCGTGAGTACCTATACAAATTACAAGAAAAAAATTAAATACATGAAAAATCATTAAATACACGCAAAAAGTCCCTAGTCATTCTTTCTTAAAATAAATTA
The DNA here is from genome assembly GCA_943138885.2 of Tholera decimalis. Classification (NCBI taxonomy): domain Eukaryota; kingdom Metazoa; phylum Arthropoda; class Insecta; order Lepidoptera; family Noctuidae; genus Tholera; species Tholera decimalis. The sequence goes on along the minus strand of OW964570.2, from coordinate 6,147,001 downwards.
TATAATACTATTATTAACAGGATAAACTGTGTGCTACTTTATAGCGAACACCGAAGAAAAAAAAAATAACAATAAAAATTATAATGTATCGGAGCTTGTGGCTAAATAATAACATCCGCAGAGGTCAATCTTCAAGGTTAAGCAACGCGTTCAGTGGATGGGTGGGTAACATATCGAGATTCTTCTGTGCCTCGGAAAGCACGGTAAACCATTGGCCCCAACTGCCATTTAGACATCTTTGACAGTCGTTATGGGTATTCAGAAACCAGAAAATCTGACACTGGTCTAGGGGTATCGTGTTACCCAGCCACTGGATTGTGGAGGTCCGGTAGGTCCCATTTGTTCTATGGAACATGACGTAATAGAACAAATTGAGAAAATATTGTCCCTATTTTTACTATAGAACTACATACTAGCTTTTGCTCCTGTTTTTATTTGTCTGTGAATGCACAGAACTAAATGGGAATCGCTTTTCCCAAATTCTTCCATGATGAGATTATAACACGTGAATGACATTAATCGAAAGTCCTCTGATGTCTGGAAATCACCCTCTAATACTTGTGCAGATGTTGACATATGTGCTCTTAATAGACACTTTTCTCTTCCTCCTGATTCTCTTGAACCTAATGTCAAAATTTCAACTTTGCAAGAGCTCACTGATTTGCCTTTACCAAATTGCCCAACTTTTAATTTGACTTCCGTTTCTGAAGATGATTTAAAAAAATCTCTACTTTCTATTTCCTCTTCAGCTGTTGGTCATGACAATGTGTGTTCGAGGATGATAATACCTATTCTACCTCAATTGCTCCCCATTCTAACTCACATTGCTAACTATTCCTTATTTACTGGCTCATTTCCTAGTGCCTGCATCGACCTTATCTCACTTCAGACCCATCTCCATTTTACCTTTCCTTTCTAAAGTTCTCGAACATATTGTTCATGGCCAAGTTTCTAGATACCTTACAGCACACAACCTAATTTCCCCTTTCCAATCTGGATTTCGTACTGGTCACAGCACAGTAACTGCACTTCTGAAAGTCACCGACGATATCCGCTGGGCTATGGACAATAAATCACTCACCGTATTAGTTCTACTTGACTTCAGTTGCGCGTTCACGTCAGTGGATTTTGACATACTTCTTGGAGTCCTTCGTTCATTTAACGCTTCTCCTTCTGCACTATCCTGGTTTGACTCTTATCTTCGGGGTCGCTCTCAGTGTGTCCGCCTTGATGAAGAATTTTCTGATTGGTGTGATCTCACTGCTGGTGTGCCTCAGGGTGGCGTTCTTTCTCCTCTTCTTTTCTCTATCTTTATTAATACAGTTACTCAGATTATCACCTCGCACTTCCATCTCTATGCAGACGATTTGCAGCTTTACCGACACTTCTTGCTGGCTGACGCGGACTCGGCGATTAGTGCCATGAATTGTGACTTGGAGAATATTAGTCAGTGGGCTAAATCATACGGATTACAGATTAATCCGTCCAAGTCCCAGGCTATGATCTTAGGTGGTCGATACTATCGCTCTGCACTTGACACTTCCTCTTTGAGGCCATTATCCCTTAACAGCTCGGTAATTGCGTACACAGATGTTGCAAAGAATCTCGGCGTATTACTTGACAACAATCTTTCTTGCCGAGCGCAAGCCTTTCGACTAACCTCACTTGGTTAGTCGAAAGGTGCACTTTTCCTTCCACTCTTTAAAATCCCTTCAAGGCTTCTTGCCTTTCAAAACTAAAATCTCTTTAGCTCAAACTTTAATCCAGCCGATTATTGATTATGCCGATGCCTGTTATTTGGATGCCACTGAGGAGCTCTTATGTAAGCTTGAGCGCTTGCAAAACTTGTATATTCGCTTTGTTTTTGGTCTGAGGAAATACGATCATGTCTCTCAGTTTCGCAAGGATCTCAAGTGGCTCCCTATCCGTCTTCGCAGGAACACTCGAACATTATTATTTTTGTACAACGTCCTATTCAACCCTGCATATCCTAACTATCTGCGCGATCGTTTTTCATTTACTCGTTCTAATGACGCACTTTGTTGATCCCACCTTAAACTCCATCTCAATTTCCTATCCTATAAAACCCGTTTCTATTCCCACTCCTTCTCCTTTCATGCAGTACGACTGTGGAACTCACTTCCCGCTAAAATCCGTGAAGCTAAATCCATTCATATATTCAAAAAGCTGGTCAAAGATCATTACCTATCTAACATCCCGTAATTTTATATATTTATTATAGGTATATATTTTTATGGCATTAATATAAATATGTATTTTAATTCTATGTATGTATATATTTGTTTATTATATCATTATAATTTAATTGTACAGCTAAGTATGTTTTATTTAACGTAATTAGTATTTATACATACTGTGTCTATCATCTCCTCTTGAACTCTCCTGTCGCAGGTCTGCTGGAAGAAATTTCTTAGGAAATAAGCAGCACCTTTGTGCTCTTTTGTCTGTATATATATTTTTTTTTAAGTGTCATGTGTGTACATAAATAAATAAATATTATTTAATATTTTTTGTTCTATGGAACAATTTGAGACAAAAAGTACAAACTGTTCTGTAGTACAAATAGGGACAATATTTTCTCAATTTGTTCTATTACGTCATGTTCCATAGAACAAATGGGACCTACTGTGGAGATCAGAGAGACAGTCGCTCCATGTAAAACACTTATACTCAGATGCACCAAGATAGACTGGAAGCCGACCCCAAAATACTTGGGAAAATGCTAAGCAGATGATTTTAAAAGTAGAGCCTTTTAATTAATTCCAAATTCAAAAGTCAAAATCATAAAGTCGCATTTTAATGTCTAAGTCGAGATGTTGTACAGTGTGGCCATGAAGTGCGCGTCAAGATTTGCATTTAGTATTAGAAGCTTTGAGCGATTGCAAAAAGTAAGTAAATATTCTTGTTTAAATAGGACTTGTAACTATTTGCTTGAAAGTTCAATAATAAAATTTTATTTGTTGTTTAGCTGGCTTTTTGGCGCCCGATCTCTTTTGTTATAACTCCGGGGCCTAATAAAGAAGTAGAATCCGATTATTTTATGTCGTCTATAAGTTAATATAGACGACATATACGATATGATCGACGATACGACGATACGGTACGATCGATATACGAGATGGCGAAGGAAAGTATCGTGAGAAAACCGGTATGTTCTGGGACCGAAAATGTCCGTTCAGTGGTTTAATAGTTACGAGGGAACAAAGGAACAGATATACATACACGGTAAAAACATAACCCTCCGCCTCCTTGCTTTGCCGCAGTCGGGTAAAAATCCGAAGACTTGCGATATCCACAAACCCCTACTTGGCCTGCGCGGTGGATTACAGCCCATTTCCTCTCATAGAGAACAGGCACAGGCCTACTACAGGAACACAGGTCCCTGTTGTGGGAACGTATCTGCATGAACAGACATCTTCTGGGTTCGTTTCATTGTAGGCCTCATATATCGCTTACCATTAGGCGTGATTGAGGTCAAGAGCGAATCCGTACTAAATAAAATTTACATGTAAATTATCTTTGATTTTGATTCCGACATGGTTCTTTTGTAAATAGCTAGGTATTACCTGTCAGTTTAATACATTCGTTTGAAGGTGTAGAGGTTAATGCTTAGCACAATCAACACCGACGAAATTCCTTAGGCTCAATTTACACCGCCGCGGAATGGAATAGAAGCGACTTTTTGCAACGAAATGATACATAGCATAATGAACTTTATGTCAATTGTATAACATACGAACGACAGTAGCTAGGGGAATTCTCTAGAATGCGCGAGGATTCCGCGGAAGACGCGCGTCCTTTTTTTGGCTCCTATTTAGTTTGTATGTTATACAATTCACATAAAGTTCATTATGCTATGTACAATTTCGTTCGCTTCCATTCCGTTCCGTGGCGGTGTAAATTGAGCCTTGTTTATAGTGCCCTATGCACTATCTCCTCTTTTATAAACAGAAGGCATGCTTCTAATTGATGCACTCAAGGTTGACACTCGAGAAGTTAATAATAGCAGCCACAAAAGTTCGATCTTCAATGTTAAGTAACAAATGACGAGGTCAGTCTGTGGATGTATGATCACCATCCTTCATCATCCATCGAGATGTGTCCGTTAGGGTGTCCCGAAAAATTTTATTTTCGCTTTTCGCTACTCAAGCCCCCTCAAAAGTTGCATTATTAGTTTTAGATTACCGTAAAAATAATAAAAAAAAACATAAAAGAATATCTTGAGGGTTCTACCGGCCTTTTTTTTAAATTTTTTATCACTTAAATAACCCTCCAGTCAATGTCGTCTATTCTATTTTATGCACATTATTCCCATTTTATTTTTTATTTCATTGATAGTGAAACCCTAAGTTATGATTTGCAGGCAACGACAGGATTTTTTCTGTTAGGAATTGGTTTGGAACAAACTCGCAAAATTCATGTTTTGACTTGTTTTTCTTAAATTCTCTACTTCTACTGTGAGGCAGTTCGTCTCATTTCTATTGCGGTTTTATTGCTGTAAGGTGTCGCTCTGCACTTCCTTGTGATAAAATACGTGTTTTTGTTATATATAATAATGGGTTCAAGACGAAGTGAGACTACTTGTGCTATTTTGGGATCATATAAAGAACTTGACGATCGCCAGTTACCAGTGATAAGTGACGTTATCAAATTCATTTTGTTTACTAAAAATGAACTAAAACTACAGAAGAATGGGAAAGATCCTTCTAACACAGAAGTTTTTTCAATCGTTTCTGGAAAACTTGATACGATTTGGACCAAAGCTTCGATTCCTATCGTTTCCAACGTACGAGTTACCCAATTGCTGAAATCATATTTCGACAAATACCTGTCATTGATAAGATATCCCAAAAATAAAAGAAATGATAGTTACGAAAGCAAAGTGAAGTGCTTTTTGGAATCGTCGAACAAGCTCTTCGATATTGCTGCTTGTAAGTGCACTTCGTTTGACATTTGTTCCTGCATAAAACCTAAGAAAGTTCCTATTTCTGAAAGAGACTTTTTACTGGATCAAAGAAGTGATAGAAAAATGGCAATAAGCGGTATAGACACAAAAGAAACAGCAAGACTTTTAAAGAAACATCAGAGACAAGAAAATTTGAATCGGAAAGAGTCAGAGCACGCATGTTTTCCCAGTGCATCACTAAAAACCAATCCTGATCCGGTGCGCGAGTTACCGCCTCGACCGCAGTCGCCTGTAACAGAGCTTTCTGCGAATAGTGACGTGCCTGTAAATGAGACTCCATCTACTTCGTTGAATCGGAACACTCTGGCGCTGCCAACAGTAGCTAAGGTATGTGATCGGTATGGACTATCAACGCGATCTGCGGCTGCGGTCGCTTCGGCGGTCTTAGCTGACGTAGGATTGGTATCTTCCGAAGATCTAAGTCTTCTTATTGATAAGAATAAAATTCATAGAGCTGTTTCAAAAGCACGGACCAAGGCCAGCAAAGACATTGATACGATTGTAATAAAAAGTATCTACTTTGATGGACGAAAGGACAAAACACTCATAAACGAGAAAATAGGCGATCGGTACCACCGCAGAGAAGTCTTGCAAGAACACATTTCAGTTCTCACAGAGCCGGGATCTATTTATTTGGGACATATGACGCCAAGTCGTGGCACTGCCAAAGGGATCGTCTCTTCTATCATATCTTTGTTAGAAAATCAAGGGTTGAACTTGGAAGAGGTGATCTGTGTGGGGTGCGATGGTACTGCTACGAATACAGGTTGAAAGGGAGGTGTCATTCAATACCTGGAAAACTATTTAAAGAGACCGTTGCAATGGTGTGTTTGTATGCTTCACGCGAATGAATTACCGCTTCGTCATTTGTTCATGTCTCTGGATGCTAGCACATCTGGGCCAAAAGAATATTCAGGACCTATTGGAAAACAGCTAGCTGCTTGTGAAAGTAAACCTCTAGCGTCTTTTTGTGCAGTGTCTGGCAATTTGCTAGTATTACCTGATAATATTGTGAAGGAACTAAGCACGGATCAAAAGTATCTGTACGAAATGTGTCATGCTGTGATGGCTGGTTCCTGTTCCCTTGAGCTAGCGAACCGCCAACCTGGAAAAATGGCACATTCGAGATGGCTCACTACTGCCAATCGCATACTCAGACTTTACGTAAGTACTGTTTCGCCATCAAATAATTTGCAGCTGCTTGTGAACTACGTGGTCAAAGTTTACGCTCCTGTTTGGTTCCTAATCAAGCAAAACTCATCATTTAAAGATGAAGCCAAGCATATTTTTCAAATGGTTATATACTCTCGATTTTTGCCTGATAGTCAGAGATCTATTGTAAATTCGGTGATCGAAAGAAACGCTTTTTTTGCGCACCCAGAAAACTTGCTTATTGCCATGTTATTCGACGATAGAGAGCATATTCGAGAGCTTGCATCTCGCAAAATATTAAAGGCCAGAGAAGCAGAAAAGAGCAACTCTCGCAGGGTATTTAAAGCACCAAAGCTTAACTTCTGTGCGCGAGACTACACCGAAATAATATTTTGGCAAGAGTGTGAAATATCAGCTCCACCAATTTTGCGACACGTCTCCAACGATGAACTTAGAATTAAGGCTAAAGAACACATCCTTGACATTATTGACTTTCCCTGCCACACACAGTCAGTGGAAAGATGTGTAAAACTAGTGACGGAGGCTTCTCAAAGCGTCACGGACGCTACAGCTCGGGATGGTTTTATTAGGAACAGATTAAAATCTCGCTCAGAAATGCCTAATTTTGGTCACAAAAACCAGTTACGTTTTTAAAGTTGCCATTGATTATTTTGTCTTTCAACTATTTTAAACCTTGCTTTAACTCATTGTTGTACCCTTAAATTTAATAAAAACCATTTAAATGTTATTTTTGTATGGTTTATAGTTTATATTAGGAACCCCTAAAAATAGCAAACTTGAAAAACTTCAAGGACTGGTAGAGGCCTCAAGATGCCGGATATCTAATTAAATTTTATAATAATCGTAATATATGTGTCAAAACGCAATTTTTGATACCTCTTGCGTAGCCGTAGCTCATTTTTTTTCCCCCATACATGAACGGGACACCCTAGTGTCCGTGCCTAAAAAAGCACGCAGATGACAAAACTGCCATTCTATAAAGATCATAGCTATTCTTTCGCAAGCGCTTATGAGGTCAACTTTAGTTACATAAAAATCATTACCATATCGGTAAGTATAGAGTGAATAAATAGCCCATTGTAATGTAACAGATTTGTGTAAAACACAAATCAAGGTTAGTTTACCTGCTAATGTAATGTTTTTCTCTAAATTTATTATGGGAACAATGAATGGTAATCAAAGTTCTATAATTGGCCCTCAAGTTTGAAGGTTTCAACTTCCTCCAATATATTGTATTATTAAAATTGTAGGCTCTTTTAATTTCGCGGTTATAATGTCACATTAGATTTGCATCAAAGTAGGTACTACTTATCGAAATCGAGGTTAAATGACAATGCTCGTATAGTACCCACCTTTTTTCTCTCAGATCAGAGAGATGATATATTTTTAATTCAGACTAAATATCCATAATTCTTGTCAGTACACACCACTAGTCACGTTGCTTATTAAACAAGCTAAACAATCTAGATCCTTCTAACATTCAAACTACATGCAATCAAAAATCGAATCAACCCCAAGCTGAAAAACCGTTGCGAATTCAAAATTCAACTTAAGTGACAAAAGCCGTTCATCAATCGCTGTTTCCAAAGCCGCACAGAGCTTTCACTCTTAGCCTATTACGATGTTACTGTGTGTTCGACGATATAATGGAATTTAATCGTTAGCAGTTATGTCTAAAGCCAATTAACCGGATACACCGGTCTAGTCTGAGACTAAAGTCATTATCAAGGTTTCGCGAAAGCGATTGATCTTCAGGGTGGAAACAATTAAGAATGTTTTGATGTCTGTTTCGACCTTTGATTAACTTTTGACGATGTTCTTGTGGGTTACTTCTAGGATACCGTGTTCGGATTACATAGGGATTGTCCTGGGGCAGAGACATCCACCTCGAAAAAAGAGGACCAGACAGTTACTAATAATTAATATCTCTATAATAAACTTAACAAATACCTAAATCTATATCCCAAAACCAAATCAAGCTGTATTATAGCAATAAAAAAGCACCTGAAAACCCTTGACTATCAGAAAACAGAGAATCTTTTAACCATTCTGAAATAAACTAACTCCATTCACAGCTACTCCTCATTTAAATACTTGCCTCACATACAAATACATACTTCATTCACCTCTACTCACACTCACACTCCTCACCTAAACAACACATATCACACACAACCTCACTGACAGTACTCGTCACTCACACACCCGATCTCACAAACCGAGTCAATAATTTTATTTCTGTTTAGTTATAACTTTAGTTGCTACATTTCTATTTAATTTTTTTCTTTTTTAATATTTTTTACTCCTTTGTCCTTACACAGCACCAAATTAAAAGCTTATTCTAGCCGTGAAGGGGCCTGGTGACCTGTAACACAGGTTTTTTTCCAAAAACCAATTTCAGGCACCAACAAAGAATACAGCTTATGAAATTGTACTTAGATTCAATATGTTATAAGGCAACTGTTACAAAGCAGACCCTTAGCGCAGGTAACATGGGGTGGTTTTAGTCAGTTAGCTATTCCATAATTACATAATGTTGCGGTGGGCTTCCAGTCCACCCTCTGCTTGGGGATACCAGACGAGTCCCTTAGAAGAGGGCTGGCACCGAAGAGTATTCAAGTACTCCTTCAGCCCCCGTACAATACTCCGGTGGAGGACGGTGGACTTGGGGCTATGGTTGAAGACGAGGCTTCGGTTTCTTCGCGATATTTTCCTCCAACACTTTTAAAGTAGTGGTGATTACTCAAAGTAATATGCCTGCCTGGGTTTGAAGCCATGTCCTACAACTATTAAAACGAGCCTGTAATCACTGGGAACTGTAACTATAATAGAGTTGAAGGTTTTGTTAAAACAAAGGTTTGTATTTAATGAGCTCCACAATAGATTCTCCTTCTTAAGAAGCCGACCCTAAGAAAAGGTACTTTAAGCAATAAACATATCTGTGTCGACGTCGAAGGTCGACGATGGTATAAAAAATATGGTAAAATATCAATGAAATACACATTTTTACGAAAGCTTTTGTTTCATCAAAACATAAACTTGCGTTTTGAAGGTCATATCTATTGAGACATCGATTAAAACGCATGTCCCATGTCTCATTAACTGGTAGCGAGATAAGAGTCATCAACGCTATCTACTCGGGCATACTATTTGATATCTGTAGATTGTTGCTATTAGTCGTAAGGGTTTGGAAGGTCATATATTACTCTAAAATGCAGGGGAAAAGGGAGTGTTATTACTTCATACGTAAATTCACAAGAATTACACACAAAGTTACTTTGAGGAGTTCCCAAGCTCTCTGGACCTATCTTAATCAAATCGAACAAATTTGAATGATATAGAAAAAAGAACCCCAAAATATGAGTATTATTTTTTTTCCATGGGGGACGGTCCAAAACGGGCTAGAATCTTCTTGGGTAATAAATGGATGGAACCATATCGATTTCGTGGAAGTAATCATTAGATTTGATATTAAGTTTTTTGTTTAGTCAATCAACGTTATTTATTATAAATCGTATGTTCTTCTTTTTTATTATCTTTTACAGTAGGTACCTACTGAAATGGTTACATGAAATTATACGAGATTTTTTTTTTACTTGAACTTAGATACTTCGTGCCGAGAAAGGTAATCAGATATACCTACTCTTTATTGCACACCATAATAGCTTTAAATAAGGAGTTAACAACTAAAAAGGGAAGTACAATTATAATAGGTGGGCTTATCGCTAGGAAGCGATCTTTAACAAACAAAATTTGGAATGGATTTAATACGAAATTACTTTAGAATAAAATGAATATGCAGGTACATGGTGTACTAAGCAATTCATAAGTGATAAAATACATTCTCAATACATATAAAAATTGAGACTATCTAATAATTAAAATTTAAGAAGAGAGATAAAGATCTTTTACCATTCTCTTAAAAGAAGAAACGGGTTACTGGCACAGGTAGTACCTACTCGGGTAGTAGTACGGCAACACGGGTTAAATGACACAGCCGTACCTAGGTATTGCTTGAGCCGCGAACAGCTTACCAGAAAAGTTAATGCAGAGACTCTGTATCTCTAGCTTTAAGTTTTCCGATGACCTCTGTATGTGTGTCAGTAGAGCGAGCGCATATTGTCTTTAGAGCGAGCGCAAAGAGGTGATGGCTTGCAGGCCTTTTAGGTATCCTACTTCTCAAGTTCTCAGCTCTTTGTTGACATTAAATTTCTGAGTGTCAGACAGCTCTTTGTACTGGAAACAGTTTTGAGAAAACACATCTCCTTGAAATACGACGCCAATATTGTAAAGAGACGCAGGTGGCACATGGTCTGCAAACCTCAGACACATAAAAGTCGTCAGCCGCAAGGCACCACCACGTGATAAGCGGGCATCTTTATAATACTGCCAACAAAAACTGTAACATAACTATATCATATCCACTGTCGAGATCTGAGTGCAAAAAAAGGTATCGGAATGGCTATATTAACAAAAACATATCGCACCCTTAGGGCAAGGTAAGGGCACAATTCGAAATTTTGAGTTTTCGAGTTTTTATGATAGATGGGCACAAAATCACCTGTTCTACCACTTGGCTTTCACAGAGAGAGAAAAAAGACAATATTAAAGCGAATACTGTAATTGTGTCTCTTTTACATTACCCTCTCCCGTACCCGCGTCTTCCCACTAGAGAGGCCCAACCAGTAAGGTGCCAGTACTTGTCGAAGCCGGACTACTGACGCGCTGGCAAAATTGGAGTTGTGCCTTTTTATTACAAACTAGCTTTTGCCCGCGACTTCGTCCGCGTGGTTACTTTGGGCTAACGTTAAATTTAACCCCGATTTTAAAGCATTCTTCATTGGCGCTCCGCTCCTATTGGCCTTAGCGTAATGATATATATAGCCTATAGCCTTTCTCTATAAATTGACTATTTAATTAAAAAATAATTTTTCAACTCGAACCAGTAGTTCCTGAGATTATCGCGTTCAAACAAACAAACAAACAAACTCTTCAGCCTTATATTATTAGTATAGATAGCTGTTGCCCGCAACTTCATCCACGTTTCCGTCGTTTTTCGTAAAAAAAAGTAGTCTATGTCCTTCCTCACGGTTCAGTGATTTTGATGTAACATACAGATTAACTTTCCTAATTTAGTAGGGAAATACAATATGTCAATCTATAATACTGTTGAAAAATATCGCAATACCGAACCGCACAATATTATTGTTAATAGCTGTGCCCGCGACTCCGTCAGCGTGTAACTCCTTGTGTGTTATTAAGTTAATGTATTGGTAATATTGTTTAGATCACGTTCACATGAGGCTTAAGTACCTATAGAACGAAAATACTTCAGCGCAAAGCTTCCGGGTAAACTATGTTGAAAGTTGACCCGTCCGGCACGTGAACTTAAAGATTTCTAGAACTGCTAACCCGGAGAAGAGCGACGTACAACTGGGAAAATTAGTATAGATAGCTGTTGCCCGCAACTTCATCCACGTTTCCGTCGTTTTTCGTAAAAAAAAGTAGTCTATGTCCTTCCTCACGGTTCAGTGATTTTGATGTAACATACAGATTAACTTTCCTAATTTAGTAGGGAAATACAATATGTCAATCTATAATACTGTTGAAAAATATCGCAATACCGAACCGCACAATATTATTGTTAATAGCTGTGCCCGCGACTCCGTCAGCGTGTAACTCCTTGTGTGTTATTAAGTTAATGTATTGGTAATATTGTTTAGATCACGTTCACATGAGGCTTAAGTACCTATAGAACGAAAATACTTCAGCGCAAAGCTTCCGGGTAAACTATGTTGAAAGTTGACCCGTCCGGCACGTGAACTTAAAGATTTCTAGAACTGCTAACCCGGAGAAGAGCGACGTACAACTGACCATGCGAGAAACAACTGACACCGAGATCTACTCCAGCAACACGAAAAGTCTGCCCTTGAGCCTTATTAATTATCATTGCATAACACACCGATACTGGGAATTGCGTTCTATTAAATTGGAATGGAAAATTATTTGGTATTATGGGAATTCTGGGAATAAAGACGGTTTCTCCTGCACCGCAACCTATTAAAATTTGAGCCTCGATTATATTTTGTTGCAACTGGGTTACTTTTAGCCGGGTTCCATTGCAAAGTTGTGGTGGTTTTAAATTTCGGAACAGAATAATAATCAGAAAGCTTCGAACTGCTAAGGTATCGGGAGTTACACGTGTTATTGTGAGTCAACCATAAAAGATAGATATATGCTGTCGTGGGATATTTTTTACATAATTTTAAGGAGAACATTTCCGTCATAAATGATTTCTGTCTAGCTTTAACCATTAAGGTTGCACTCGCGACGGAAGCTTAAAAAATGGAGTAACTTCTCCCGTTTTCTCAACATTTCCCTTCACTGCTCTGCTCCTATTGATTGTAGCGTGATGAAAAGTATACTATAACCAGCTCAGGAGTATGAAAAATAACTGTACCAAGTTTCGTTAAAATCCGTCGAGTAGTTTTTGTTTCTATAACGGTTATACAGACAGACAGACAGACAGACAAAAATTTTACTGATTGCATTTTTGGCATCAGTATCGATCCCTAATCACCCCCTGACAGTTATTTTGTAAATATATTTCATGTACAGAATTGACCTCTCTACAGATTTATTATAAGTATAGATTATCGGGTAAGTATTGCAATATTTTTTAGTTTTAAAAAGGTCGACTTAGAGTTAGGCCCTCTTATCACCAAAATGTATTAAAATATGTCATCATTATATCAAATTAGTTCCTTATTTTACGAAAATATTATGTTTTTACGATGTTTATCTCGAAATAATTCCTTGTTTCACAAAACTTTATGAACGATCTGTGTTTGCATTTAAGATTAAGTCTTTACATGATGTAAAATATTTAATCAAATTACAAGTTACGTCAATAGTTTCAAGTATGGTTAGTAAATACATACAATAATTAAGCGCTTTATTGATTGGTTAAGTAGGTATTAAACATGTTGAAGTACGTAATTAAACAAAATAGGTACTATTATTATTTTTATTTACAGAAGCATGACGTAGCGGTCGCAAAAACATTTGAACTTACTCAATCGCCTAGAATCACCAGATCAACAGCAAAGCGAATTGCCAAAGGATCAAAAGTAAGTTGTTTTGCTACGTGTCTTTATTGGTTAAATCTTACTAGGTAAGTACTTACATAAGTACAGCATCTAATCGTTTAATTTTTATTTCAGTATATTACGGACGCATTTTGGAAACAGAGAATATTTCCAACACAATTCCCAAGATTTCGTAATTTCGTTACCTGTGTAATGTTCACTTAAACATTATACAGCTAACGAAATTACGTTTGATATTATGATTCCAAACCCAAAAACTGCTGAAAATATTCAACCATCAGTCGATTCATCCGTGGCCTTGACTGAAACCAATGGTTTTATCGCAACACCATCAAAACGTTCATCCAGATCGTCGTCAAGTAGTTCCAGCTCATCTTCAAATTCCGATAGTAGTAGTTCCACGAGTACAAACTTCTAGCAGCCGCCTATCGTCCCGCAAATGTTCCCCAGAATCTCGAGCACTACCTATTTCTAAAGATGATTTTATACTATCTGATGAACAACCACTAATTTCTCGGCCACAATCTACGTGGGAGACGTAGATTATGGCCAAAAATTTTCTGTCTTCTTTGACTCTTCAAAATGTTGAATAATAACACAGCAAGTTCCTACCGTGGATTATTGCATTTCACCGATTAATTCTGCAGAAAGTGATGCTGAACTTAGTGATAACGATCCAACCTATAACGGAGAACCGGTAGCTAGACAACGTTCTTCGAGCACATGGCCGTGAGACCTTAAGGAATTAGTTTCGAAGAAACTAATTGATCCTTACTACGCGACCTATTTTGATAGTATGTTATCGTCTTGAGTAGTTAATATTTTTGTTTAAATTTGAAATACGTCTACTAGAGTACATTAGAGATAATTTGAGGCTATTTGTTATTTAAATGGTATGCTATTTAAATAACAAATAGAATCACATTATCATCCATCTTATGCTATAACTAAAGGTTGATTATAATTATTATATAAGATATGACTGAAATGAAGAAAATATATAAAAGTTTTATTGTTAAATTATTAAAAAAATGTTTTGTTCTAAGACTTGTAATAAAAAAGTTTTACTGTCGAATTATTATTTTTATATATTGTATTATTTTTTATTATTCCATGTATTTAGTCTATGTATATACAAATGACATTTTTAAATATAAAAAATATAAACATTTAAAAATATATAAAATAGTAGCCCACCGGTATCGGGAACAGGGTCCAAGCTACCGGTGGTCAGGGCTCTTGAGAGAGGAACCTCCTCAAAATACGCGCCGTTTCCAGAAGTACTGCTTTCTGGATCAAGCCCTTGATCCAGTTGCCCAACGAGAGCCTCCTTAGATGTTGGTCGAGGCAAGAGCCAATGGTATAATTGCCTAGAGGCAATTGTACCATTGGCTGTGACGACTATCGGCACAGTGATTGCTGTCTTCACATCCCACATGTCGACAACCTCGCGCGCCAGGTAGAGATATTTTTATCTATCTCAGGTTTCACGAGGTTCTCGTCATGGGGGACTGCTATATCAACAATCATTGTGCGACGATCTAATCGGTCTATCACCACTATGTCAGGATTATTGGCAACAATAGTCCTGTCAGTGACGATAGACCGATCCCAGTACAGTGTAATATTGCAATTTTCGAGAACTGGGTCGGGCACATACCTATAGTATGGTACTTTTGATTCCACAAGATTGTATTTAAGAGCAAGTTGCTGGTGAATATATATAATATTGTTTTTTATTATTATTAAGGGATCTATTTTTAAGTTTGTAATGTCAAGTTTATAAAAATGTTTATTTGAAGTTTATTTAACATTTGAAAAGTTCTTACTTAATTAATTATTTGTCATTTCGTATGTTTTAATTTTAAGAATAATAAAGCTTAATTTTTTATACATTTTGTTTTTTTTCTTATTTCATTCGTATTTTACATTAGGACACTTTTACTAATTTATGATAGGATATATTGTGTGATAAAGCATTATTTTGTGATAGTCCTTATTATTTTGAATATCATTAGTCTTGTAAAGGCTTATTACAAATATTGCCTTCAAAAACGAAAATAAAAATAGTAAAAAAGAGGCCTAACTCGGAAGAGCTTTAAAAATATATATTTATTAGTACTTAAATATTTTGTTTTGTAGTTTTTCTACTCTTAATACCGTAGTACATGTAACGTAGACTAGGTACAAAAAAAAATCAGAGCTATAGCACTTTAAATTATGATGTTATCAATAATAGACTAAAAACATCGGATTTCCTGAATCTTAAAACATGTTTTCCCAAAAGTTGATATTTTTGAAATATGCCTTTACTTTATTAAGGGTGCGATATGATGAAACAGAAGAACTTTTAAAAACCATCCGCGAGCGTGCTTGTTTGGTTTATCAACATTCATCTACTTTTACAGTACAAGTTATTTACATACTACCACTAGGGCTTTCATCCCGGGAATCTCGGTCTCGAAAATTTCGAGAGTCTCGACGATTTTTTAGTATTTTCGAGACTCGAGACTAACATCTTCGGTCACGGGAATAACGAGACTTTTGAGACTTCAGTAACCGGTTTTACATACTCTTTGTCAGTAACATAAAAACTGTATTAAATAATTTATTAAACCAACAGTCAATTTTTATTAGGGTTCCGTAGTCAACAAGGAACCCTTATAGTTTCGCCATGTCCGTCTGTCTGTCCGTCTGTCCGCGGTTTAGCTCAAAAACTATTGGTACTAGAAAGTTGTACTTTGACATGAGTATACACGTTAATGACGCCGAAAAAGTGGTAAAATAAAATTTTGAAAAACACAATTATTTAGGGTACCTCCCATACATGTAAACTGGGATGATAATTTTTTTTTCGTTCTTCCCGTAGTGTGGGATATCGTTGGATAGGTCTTTCAAAAAATTAGGGGTTTGGTAAGACCGTTTTTTGATTAAGTAAACCGTTCGTGACTTATCAAGCTTTAAAGTACCAATTTTCGTTAGAGTCAAGTGTCCCCCCCATGTATCAACTAAACGGTTATAGTTAGAAATTCAAATGTTACGGCAGTAGTACCTATATATAACGAAATTTAAAGGAAAACTATCACACATAAGTGGGCTTTACAAGTTTACGAGTAATAGTCGATCAATTGTATTTGACTCGAAAATTTCGAACAACTCTATAGAAATGTCGATAGATGGCGCTAAGCGCCAGTTGTATCGTGCTAGCTTCTTGTGACGATTGAGTAGTGTAGCTCTGTGTCCGTATTTAAATTCAAAACACCGGCTATGACAAGTTTTATACAAATCTCTAAAAAAAAAATGAAACTTTCCGTGCAAAATTGTCGGATCAGGTGAGGATTTGTATAGGAAGTCAAATTAGTTAGATAGTCATGTTTGGCTTTTAGTTAGAGCATGGTACGAAATGATCAGTCAGCGAATACGACACGCATTTGGCTGTTATAAAAACTACGGAACCCTACACTGCGGGTGGCCCGACACGCACTTGACCGGTTTTTTATTGTTATTATGGATATGGCAATAGCAGCACGGTCGAACATAGAGTAAAGCTTAGTATTATCTGTGGCGGCTGAATAACCTTATTGACAAATAACACAAATTTTGTCTACATATTATAAATGTGAACTGCTGTGCCCGAAAGGGTCCATGTGAGATACTACTTATATTAAGAGCTTGTTAACACATAATTATAATTGCAATAAATATTGAATTATGGAACTATTCTGATTAAATTGAAAGGGGTTCGAACTTTTTTGTTTGAAGACTGGCATGTCGACCCACCGCCATTTTGTTTTTTTTTTTAGAAATTTGGTGCATACTGAAAGTGGCATGTATGTAACAAAAAATATCAGTAACATGCTACCTCAAAATGTCACTTTACCGAGATATTTGAAGCTAAACATCGACATATGACTACAACGACAATCATTAAAAGTAGACTTATTACGTATCTATAAGCATCAGATTGTATCTAAATAATCGTTCCTAGGTTGATTATGATTACTAATGTTTATTGAAAGAGAGTAGGTACATTACACGCTATTAGGAGCACGAGAATACTACTACAAATAATTATTTATCCACTAAATCGCATCGCAATGAAACGCAGTCGACATGTCACTATCACGTGGCGGATCATGTGACATGTTACTCAGCTTGAAAACGTTTTTAAGCAGTAGTTAAAAACAAGGCAAAAGGTATATCATTTACGTTAACATTTATTTATAACTGTAAGTATGATATCTATACTTATAATAAATCTGTAGAGAGGTCAATTCTGTACATGAAATATATTTCCAAAATAACTATCAGGGGGTGATTAAGGATCGATACTCATGCCAAAAATGCAATCAGTTAAATTTTTGTCTGTCTGTCTGTCTGTCTGTCTGTCTGTCTGTCTGTCTGTCTGTCTGTATAACCGTTATAGAAACAAAAACTACTCGACGGATTTTAACGAAACTTGGTACAATTATTTTTCATACTCCTGAGCGGGTTATAGTATACTTTTCATCACGCTACAATCAATAGGAGCAGAGCAGTGAAGGGAAATGTTGGGAAAACGGGAGAAGTTACTCCATTTTTTAAGCTTCCGTCGCGTGTGCAACCTTAATGGTTAAAGCTACACAAATCATTTCATGACGGAAATGTTCTCCTTTAAATTATATAAAAAATATCCCACGACAGCATATGTCTATATTTTATGGTTGACTCACAATAACACGTGTAACTCCCGATAGCTTAGCAGTTCGAAGCTTTCTGATTATAATATTTGTCTACTCTTACGTTTATAACACTCTCAGTCACCCCTAATTGAAAAAGTTAACATTATAACAATTCCATAAAAAAATTGGCCAAGTGCGAGTCAGACTCGCCCATGAAGGGTTCCGTAGTAACTATAATATAATATGCAAATTTATTAAACCTTACATATTTCTTAAAACTAGCTTATTTACATTTTTTTCAACTGCGCCAAATAAATTTGTTTTGAAAAAAAAAAACCTAACAAATTTCTTAAAACTGGCTTTTTTACATTTTTTACAACTGCGCCGAATAAATTTGTTTTTCATAGTGTTTGTATGAATTACAAAGTTATATTTGCGGTTTTAGAAAATATGCTGTATCTCAAAAACTGCTGAACTGATTTCGTTCAAACTAATTTTGTTTGAAAGTTTATATTAAGATCTACAGACATATATTTTCTTTAGATTTTTCACTCCATTATTATAGAAGTTAGAGGTTGTGTCCGCCACACACACATTTTACCACTTTGGAAGCTTATATCTTTTAAACGATTGACTTTATGGAAAAGTGGTTTTAGAAACCCCGATGTCGTTTTTAAAGAACTGTCTATAGATACCACACATGCATCGATTTCATGAAAAAAAATATTTTCAGGTTTAGTTCCATGTATGGGGAAAAAATTAAAAAATATTTAAAATAAAGGGGGGCTCCCCTTTATTTTAAATATTTTTTAATTTTTTTCTCAAAATCGGAAAGCGGTTCACAGAATACATCTACCTATCAAGTTTCACATGTATTTTCCTAATAGTTTCGGAATAAAATTGCTGTGACAGACGGACGGACGGACAGACAGACAGACAGACAGACAGACGGACAGACATGTCGAAACTATAAAGATTCCGTTTTTTGCCATTCGGCTACGAAACCGTAAAAAGAATCATATAAATCGGTATAGAAACACTAAAGTTATACATGACATACGCTTATAATAATAAGCCATCGCGCGTGAATACTGAATCATGCTATAAGGATTATTTTTGAGAATCGGTCGCCGCGCTCGACGCGTCTCGCGGTCGAAGCGTTCTCTAGGTACTTAAGCCTCATGTGAACGTGATCTAAACAATATTACCAATACATTAACTTACGCTGACGGAGTCGCGGGCACAGCTATATTGTATCATTACGCTAAGGCCAATAGGAGCGGAGCGCCAATGAAGAATGCTTCAAAATCGGGGTTAAATTTAACGTTAGCCCAAAGTAACTATTCCACGCGGACGAAGTCGCGGGCAAAAGCTAGTCAAACATAAGTGAATATTTATACTAAGATGTTACATTTTAAAAGATTTATAATATATCTAACACGTATCATAAATACTACTATACTACATAATCCATAAATTCAGCAGGAGGTCGGATAGGGGTCCTTGATGCCGAGCCTAATCCATGTACCAAAGAAAGACATGTACCAAAACACTTATTGTTTATTTTATAATACGGTGGGATGAAAGACAGCCAACACGCGTGTGTGGAATTCTTTGACATGCGTTTTATTGCGATGCGATGCGATTTAGAAGGCAAATAATTAATTATAGTAGCGGTTTTGTCGTACTGCTAGACTAATAAGCTAAATACTAATAAGAGTATGGACGCGTAATGAGTCTATTTTTAATGATTTTTGTTGAAGTTATATGTCGATGTTTACCTTCAATCGTTTACGTGACACTTTGGGGTACCGTGTTACTGGACATTTTTTGTTCCTCTAGCCATGCACACCACACTTTCATCATGCACCACGTTTAAAAAAAAAAACAAAATGTTGACGTCGATACGCCAGAAAGGTTCTATCCCCTTTCATTGTGAAAGCGCGAAATGGTACTATAGATAAGTAGTATCCTTCTAGTGTACAAGCAGAAAGAGCTTTTTCTAATGCGGGTTCCTGTTGTAACAAAATTAGGGTTAAATGCCCTTTGTTTTTTACGTGCCCACTACAAAAATGAAAAAAAAAAACTGTAACAAATGGTTTTTTTTTTTTATTTGTTTATGAAAGTTTTTTTTTTTCCCGGGACTCAGTAATGCGTCGAGACTGAAAGCCCTAACTACCACACAACATTCACATCTACACATCACATCTGTAGTTTATAAGTATTAATTGTTATCAGCGATGAGAATACCATTGTAACCATATTGAGCTGTATTGTGAATCAGTTGTGTTTAAATTATTGGTGTACAATAAAGAGTATTATATCTATTTATAAATTATGAATTTTGATATCTGAAATAAATCTGGGGGCACGGCAGTGCCCCCGCCAAGTCGAGCGCAAAGCAAACACTGCCGTACCATCCTTTTCTGGAACCATTTCGGCGTATTTCCAGGCCCCTATTTGGGGACCTCTAGATAGACTTAGAACGCTGAAATTTTCATTTTCTAGTAAACTACCAGCACACACTTAAACCACAAAATTTCATGTTTGTAGCTTGTTTATTTCGTAAGTTATGCAAAAGCAAAGTTGTACTATTTCGACATTTATATAGACTCACTGACTCACTGATCATCAAAATAGAACTAGTACTTCCCATAAACCTAGAGAGCTGAAATTTGGCATAAAGGTAGGGTTTAGTGCCCATATGAAGGGAAAACTATCAAAACTAGGATCATGGAAGATTTGGAGTATCTTATGACCCTGAGGAGAAACCGTAACAGACCAGCCAAACTATTCAAATTATCGACATGCTATGTTCACAACGTTTATTGAGCGTGGTTAGCTCTTTCTTTTGAAATTAAATAATTGAAGGTCTGAAGTATCTGATGAAGAACCCTAAGAGCTCAGCTGAACTATGGGAGATATGGAAATGCGCCTTGACAAAAGTTATTTAGAGTGACGAGTCCCTTCTACAGATGTGTATAAAAAATTGAAGGTTGAAGTATCTGATGAAGAACCCTTAGAGTTCAGCTGAACTATGGGAGATATGGAAATGCGCCTTGACAAAAAGTTATTCAATGTGACGAGCCTCTTCTTATAAATGAATATGAAACTGGAGTCTGAATAATTAAGAAACTAATCAAGTAAAAAATATCTTTCTGCAAAAAGAAGTGAAATCCCACCAAGAACATCCTGTAAAAAATTAGCCAAGTCTCGCCTAAGCTGCTTGTTTCTCTATAAAAAGTAATGAAATCTCTAAGCAAAGCGAAGCCAAGTCTAAGGATCTTTACTGCGATTTCTTTATTAATATAGTTAGATTTTATGTGACTTGGCCGTTGACTTCGATGTATTAACTAGTAAAAGTGCATAGAGTATGACTCACACGGCATATATAATCATAGACTTAAGTAATAATATATCCTTTTAAAATGAGACAGCTCTGGTACCTAAAACTCAAGTTAAATCTTACTTTGGGTATAGTTGTCGCCAAATAACTTGGCAAGAGTCGTTCAATGCGCAGAAGTCGATTTTTAGGTGTCAGCGGTTGTCAGCGGGACGCGGGGTATGACGTAGCGCCGCTACGAGCGCGCGATTGGTGCGTCAGTAGTTCTCGTTCAATTTGCTCCCGAATACACTTGCGTACAAAGATATATAATTATATTGCTTGCGTACACGAAAGTTGTACCCTTTGTTTTTGTTACGACTTGTTGTTTTAAATTTAGTTTTTGTTACGTTAATTACAATGCCAGGACCAAATACCGTTTTACGCAGACAATTAAAACGTCAGAAAGAACAGTTAGACACTATAGTTATGGGAGGTTGAAATTCCGAATTCGTCACTGTCTTTAGGACACCGGGAAAAAAGAAGAATAAAAGGGGTAGCAGTTTTATTAACTAATTATGACGACGAGAACATATTAATTTAATGTTTTTTTTTAAATACATATTTTTCACTTTTAAAATGTATTTATGTATTATATCTATTTTATTATAATACCGGATTAACGAATGAATTCCTCTTCTTTTTTAACATTCTTCTGAACAGATATAATTAAAAATAAATGATGGCAATAACCATCGAATAATGGCAAGCAATAAAAGTGACCACTTTTTTCTTCCACGAAGTGCACGATGCGCGAACTTACCCCCACTACGCCAAAACCTTGCCAACTTACGTGGCGAAGACAATACCATTGTTTACCAAGTTTAGTTCACATTATAATTATGTACAGTTATGTTTCCTATACTGTGCAATGTAAGTTAGTTTGATTCCATAAATATTCATTCAATTCATTAAATTCAAGTAGGGATATTATGTTTGATAGGCATGATGCACGATCCCATGTGCATGTATTTGTGGTGGGTTGCATACAGTATTCAAGCTCGAAGAATTATTTTTTTGCGGATTTAATGCTTAATATTGTCGATAAAACAATATGAATAAATATTTTTTTTAAGCCAAGGTCTATTTGTACAGAAATACGATGACGTAACAAGAAAAAGGTTAAAGGTAAGACATACAGGAGATTAATTCCAAGTTCGAAAAGAAAAATGTAGGCGTTTATTTAATTTCCATAAAGGGCGCGGTTATAAAACTACCAACTATTTCTATCACGAAAGACTTAAATGTGAAGAAGATTCAGCACCATCTTACTCACTCTCTCAGCTTACCATCTCTCTCACTAATGTCAACTCCACAACCCAGTTACTGGGTAACATGGTACCGAATAAACTAAGACCTTTATTTTAAAATCTTTAAAGGAAGGTGCTTACTCTTTATAGTTCTAAGTTGAGTTTTACGATATCTGACAAATACTTGCATTATCTGGACAGGCCCATTCAAATATGTGTGCATCTCCTCCTGAAAAGATCACCTCAGACATTGTAAGTTTTTAAACTGATATGGACACTATTATACTACTATATCATATTAGTACTAAAAACAAGATATTAACCATTAGTAGGTATTACTCCATATAATACCTACACATGGGAAATATTACGTATTTAGATCTAATGATACTATTGACCTAGTTCTTATAATGACTTGACCAGTACAGATTGTACCTTACAGTCTGTTTTGGTGTTTCTTCTCAGTCGTTTCGGGTAGACAGAAGCTATAAAATCAGATACGTATCTTGCTGATGGGTACCGTGTTACCCTGTTGCCGGGTAGTAGTACCTATACTCGTAGGTACTCAGCGGCATCCTGTTATAATGGAAGCAGACTCAACTATGGTTGGGAATAAGCTCAGCAGATTTTTTTTTATTCTGAATAGGTTCGCGTTTGACCACCATCTTACCTGATGGTAAAGTGATGATGTGGTCGAAGATGGAGCACGCTTACCTAGAAGAAACATATTCACTCTTGACTTATAGGTATCGGGAAACACAGACTCTGGCAGGGAATTCCACTCCTTAGCCGTACGCACAATGAAGGTATTCCCAAAACGTTTTGTGCGTGTGGGTGGGATGACCACCATGTAACGATGGTGCATCGCCGTTCGTCTTGTAGTCCGATGATGGAACGAGCTTGGCGGAATTAGATTGTGTAATTCCATCGCGCCGGACCTCTATCCGCTGAGCCGCGACTTGCCGCGGTAGCGGAGTTTCACCCCGGCTTAGCACCTCCGTTACAGGGTTACCCTTTGGCAAGATACGTATCGGATTTTATAACTTCTGGCTACCCGAAACAACTGTCAAAGATGTTCAAATAATAGACGTAACTAACGGCTTTTATACTTAATGCTGCCTCACCTTGAAAATAGACCCGTACGACTGTTATTATTTAGCTATTAACTTCTCAAAATTAAGATTAATCATGCAGGAAATTTATTGTCTTAATTGAGTTCCAACTTTGCGTGTATTAACCAAGTTTAATGACCTTAATCTTACTTTAATTTAGCTCAACAAAATTGCGTTGGCTCGAAGAAATTCGCATAATAGATGGTTGTAGATTCTGGAGTGGTGACCGCGTACGCATGATTTCTCCGGTTCAGCGTTGATAGGTTTTCAGGGAAAACCTCATACAAGACTCGCGATATATGTTGAGGTTTTTGTCTGTGTATCACTTGAAGATAGAGGAGGTTAAAGGGTACTTTTTATCCTGGAGAAGCCGCTTAGGTAATGTCGAACGAAGCCGCGGGCAGAGCTAGTATAAGGTCAGACTTTGCTCAAAGATATTGCTAGAAGTATTTCCTATGAATGAATTGTGGTAACCAAGACATAGCTCGTGAAGACGCGAAGGTAGTTTATAAGTGGAACTTCTGATAACCTTTCTTTAATATACAACATAGTCTATTTGGCAATATTTATACGAATACGGCTAACACCGAAGTAAACAGTGTGTCGAGGTCAGGTAGGCCTTCAGGCGCGACCGCGTTGACCTTTTTTCTATCAACGATATGTGTAGGAGACTGTACTTACTTGGACACTTGAGAAGAAATGGGCTGTTTTTTTTTGTAACGCTGTCATAAATATTTTCATGACTTCAATCATTTCCAAATATCTTCCATACATACGTGGGAACACCTAGTCTTACTTTTTATAATGATAGATAGATAGATAGAATATACTTTATTATACACCAAAATTTAAACACACCTATTTAACAATATTGCTTATTATATGGTAACAATGGCGGTCTTATCGCTAATTTATAGGAATAATAATCCTGTATTACGGCATTTATCAAAGGTAATTTCTTATAACTTGGACCACATAAACTTAGCGAATTTAACGTGACTTAAGCGCAAGCGTTTTGTTAGTAAGCAAATAAAAATTGCATCTTGTAAAAACATAGTTTTTATAAAATAAATTGATTTTCTGTTGTTTTTACAAAATATCGTTATGGCATATGTTATATGTGTAATGACGACACTATCGAAGATATGATGTAAACAAGAAAAATATTAATATTTTCTGCTTTTATGTGTTTTTGGAAAATTATGTCAAAGAGCGTTTACACCACATGTGTGTCAATCGTAAGTTCTTGGAAATGAATGGACCGATTTTAATGAAACTTGGCGACTCACGCTGGTTGTCTCACGCTATGTCGCTGCTGATCCGGACACCATAGGCGCTAGATATTCTCTCGCGTCTATGGTGTGTTACTAATATACTTATAGCTATTTTTTTACTAATTTTTTTTTGTTCTTTTTACTAACATAGTTTATAAGATTATTGTTACTAACAATTGGGCCTAGTTGCCATAAACATGAATTTAATTTAAAAATACCTAAGTCAGCCGAAGTCTAACATTAACAGGTTATTTATACTTATGAATCAAATGTAAGTGTCTATCTATGATTTCAACATATCTGTGTTTTCTGTAGTCCTGATAGTTATTTGCACAATACTAACATACTAATTGTAAATTTTTGTTTGTGTGTGAGTCTTTTCTGTTTATCTAGGCTGATCTCTGGAACGGCTGAACAGGTTTAATAGGACTTCCACTGGAAGAAAGAGGAACAACAAAAAATAGGGCAACATATAGGCTACTCTTATTTTATTTATTTGGCTCACCAACAATTATTGAATACACTCACACAAATATATGAGATAACATTCAGTAGATTTAAGGACAAGAGTATCAATTTCTTATAGGTAAGGACATCATGCATTACATATGAGTTGTATGATTCCCTACTGACAATTAGATCAGTTCCTACTTAATTACTCTGAGCATAATTAAGTTTTTAACCATAATCATAATTAAAATCGAAATTTGAAATATAAGCCATAATCAAAACATTGCTATTTAAAAATCAAAGAATTCGATTAAGTAATTAAAATGAAAAAATAAATTAAAAATAAGTTGAAATTAAATTAAATTCTTCAGTCCGGAATTGTAATAGGCAATTCAGGTGCCTCCCCGAGCGACGTGTCTACTGTGGAACTACACGTCCGGTGCACCTTGGGCAGTCAGCGAGTCCTAACGCTGACTGGCCCATCCTTTCACTATGATGGCAATCACAAGTCCTCCTCCATTCCGAAATTCTAATGACAGAGTAATATCAAACGTGAACGAAATCACGGGCACAGCTAGTTTTTAACAAAATATTTTTCTATTTTTCTACCATTGTTTGTACTAGTAAAAATTGTTCCTTCATCGTGGGTCCGTTACCAAACATAGAGTTGCATACACAAACAGTCTGTGTTTCCTAATAGCTATAACCTGTCTTTAAGTCAAGAGTGAATAGGTTACTTCTAGGTAACCGTGTTTCATCTTCGACTACATCATCGCTCACCATCAGGTGAGATAGTGGTTGAACGCGAGCCTATTATCGATAAAAAAAAACATCCTTCTGTCACGTCAAAACGGAGCAACTGAAGTTACTTGAAGGGCTGAAGAGTGGCATAGGCTACTTTATTTTCGATGAAAAACTTGTACACGTGAGCAAATCCGCGGGCAGAAACTAGTAATTTAAATAATTATAAGAAGTATCTTATTAAATACTTAGTGTTTTTCCTCCTCTCTCTTACAATGATCTATGCTGTGCCCGATAGGGTCCATCATTTTGACTTGTATCATTATTTGCCAACCTACTATATAACATTATGGTACGCGATAAAGAATTGAGAACTAAAAGAAAGAAAACAGCTAGACCCAGAACAAACATCTGTAGGTATATTTGTTCCGTGCGGGAATCGAATCCGCGATTTGCAGCGCAGCATCCGATCACTCAACCACTGAGCTCGAGGTGTCTTCAATTCTTATAAACTTTACAGTGATTTTTTTATTCAACTGATATCATATATCTACGTGTTATAAGGTACCTACTTAAGTAAAAAATCAATTCGCTTTTATTTGCTATAGTAACATTGTATTATTGGATGAATTGAACGATTCCCTGTCCGGGAAAAAAGTGCTATGCTAAAAAAATACCCCCGTGCCTCGGAAAGCACATTAACACTCTCACCGCCATACACATTTAAGGTTTTTCTAGAACAACAGGCCATGTGGGCGGCGCGCGGGCCATGCAATGTCTTTTACACCACGCCACGCTAGATTTCGTGTAACTTTTGCAGCTATTTGTGGTACGCAGGCAGCCCACATGGCCTGCTTGTCAAAATTAAAGAATCTATAGTGGCTTGCTGCACCGAAATTTATGTGGGCGGCAGGCGGACCACATGGCGGAGAGAGTGTTAAGGGTCACAGCACACATATCAACTCAGGAGCAGATCGTCACCGCCTCGCCTTTCCCCTTGGTGTCAAACAGGCGTCCACGTTACGTAACCACATAACGTAAGCGCATCAGAAGCTGCGGCACGTCGACTCGGCTACAACGCCGCGCTTACGGCTCGCCGACCGCTGGTTGACGGCTAGGCGGCACGACTGGAAGCTGCCTTGTGAATGACATCCAATGAACGCACGTTCGGCAACACAGACCGCGGGAGGGGCGTGGACGAAGCGACGTAAGCTAGGGTACGGAGAACCGTAAGCTAGGGTACGGAGAACCGTAAGCGCGGAAACTGCAAGTTGACCACGCACCGCACCGCGGTTCGTGAGCTTGTCCCGGGGCGAAGCGATTACGTTACGATTCCGATTAGTGTGCGTTGCAGTAGGGAGTTTCATACAAATAATACTGACTGGCTCGAGTTGATACGGTGACGATCCCTTTTAGAGTTGATATGTGTGCTTAAATCATTTGCCCCGACTGCCATTTATACATCTTTGACAGTCGTTATGAGTGTTTGACAGTCGGGACATGGGTGTTTTAGGAAAAGGCTGTTTGAGATGAAGTTGTGCGAGGTTAGTGTGTGTTATTGCGGTATGGAAGAGGAAGACCTACACCACGTGCTGTGGGTCTGCCCCTTCTATGAAGACGACAGACGGAAGATGATGGATGGGATAGTCTGTGGTGAGGTCGGCCCGATTTACTATCCCGACCTCGTGAGCACACCGGCGAACTTTGGCCGGCTACTGGATTTTGTGCACAGGTGGCACGCCGTCCGGAGCGCCATGGAGCTAGCGGAGCGACGGGGAGAGCTGTGAGGCTTCTGAAGGAAGATGACTGGTGGCGACGACGGGAACAACACTGGCGACGACGACAGAATAAAAGGCTGTGTTGTCGCAAGTTACTTGCCCAGATGGGAGAAAGTACAAGGGGACACATGGCTAACTTGTAGGGATCAAGCAGCGCCTGGGGACGAACAAAATAAGATTGCCAAGCGAGCTATGTCCGCAGCCGCCCCACGTTTCGGCCCGTATAAGGTATGTTGGTCGGGCCATGGGAAGGTTATTGGAGGGAGTCGTTATGAGTATTCAGAAACCAGAAAATCTGACACTGGTCTGGCCAAGGCGTATCGTGTTACCCAGTTACTGGGTTATGGAGTATAGGCAGTCACTCCGTGTAAAACACTAGTACTCAGCTGCACCAAGTTAGACTGGAAGTCGACCCAAACATAATTGGAAAGGCTAAGCAAGTGAGTAATGTTACTCATCTGCTGCTGTTTTATTGAATGAATTGGTGTTAAGTTTATTCAGTTTGTAATAAATACCTACTTACATTCCAAGTAAAATTGTCAAAACCTAAAGAGATTGGACTCGGTTAAAATAAGGAATTTAAATAAATAAATCATAAATATATCAAATTAGACAATAAACTTCAGCATCGGATGTCGTTTGAATAATTCTACTGTCCTACAAAGCAATGCTAGTTTTATAAATATGAGCTTCTCTGTCGGTCTGTTACGCTTTCAAGGCCAAACTGCTGAATCGATTGTGACGAAAATTGGTTTCGAGATAGTATCGTAGATAAGACCTGGGGTCAAAAATGGGCTACTATACTTTTTATTTATTTAATACTAGGTTCTGCTCGCGATTTCGCTCGCGTGGGAGGGATTTCCCGCGTAAATACCGATATCGTGGGAATTCCGGGATAAAAAGTAGCTCATGTGTTATTCCAGAATGTCAACTATTTACAAACTAAATTTCATCAAAATCTGTTCAGTAGTTTGAGCGTGAAAGAGCAACAAACATACATACGTCTTCACAAACTTTTGCATATATATTGTACTAGCTTCTGCCCGCGACTTCGTTCGCGTGGGATGGTTTTCCCGCGCAAATCCCGATCCCGTGGGAATTTCGGGATAAAAAGTAGCCTATGTGTTATTCCAGGCTGCCAACTATATACTTACCAAATTTCATTCAGATCCGTTCAGTAGTTTTTGCGTGAAAGAGTAACAAACATCCATCCATCCTCACAAACTTTCGCATTTATAATATTAGTAGGATAGTAGGACTAGCTTCTACCCGCGACTTCGTACGCGTGGGAAGGTTTTCCCGCGCAAATCCCGATCCCGTGGGAATTTCGGGATAAAAAGTAGCCTATGTGTTATTCCAGGCTGCCAACTATATACTTACCAAATTTCATTCAGATCCATTCAGTAGTTTTTGCGTGAAAGAGTTACAAACATCCATCCATCGTCACAAACTTTCGCATTTATAATGGATGTATGTATGGAGGACTAAACGCCAACCTAGGATAATAATCGTAAAGAGAATCCTCATGTTTAGAGACAGGAAAAAGTTAAAGTGAACACTTGTGTACATTTAGTGAACGAATAACAATACTTAATCAAGTACATAATCGAATATAAACCTCTCGATGGTAAGTTTTTTCTTTCAAATTATACAATATTGAATATTATTTATTTATTTACAGTTTAAATCGGGATGAAAGTCTCCAGAAAAAGGAAATCGACGCAGAGGAAGTCAGGGGAAAGCTAGACCTCCTAGAGACTTAGGCTTGCTACTAACATTATAAAAGTTTGTGAGGATGGATGGGTGTTTGTAACTATTTTGCGTAAAAACTACTGAACAGATCTGAATGAAATTTGGTATATAGAAGTTGAAAAAGCGTAAAGGTTACTTTTTATTTCGGAATTCCCGCGGTAGTGGGATTTACGCTGGGAAAACCTCCCATGCGGTCGAAGTACCGGGCAAAAGCTAGTACTTTATAAACGTGAAAATTTGGGATTTTTGTCTTTCAATCATGCAAAGATAATTAGATTACCCATAGAAGTGAGGCGTGCTCAAATGCTACCAGCGGCATTCAAAAGAATGGTGGAGCAAGGAGCATCACTTCTCCCTATAACTTTTCCGCTTCTGTCTCAATAATTATACATGTAATATTTAGTAGTAGGTATATGATTTTTGTATTATATGTATGTTTTTTATATTATTATGTTCAATTAATATTATTTGTGATGTTTGTACACTGACAGCCCTTAATCTGTCTCCTTTAAGTTTGTCCATCCAAAGGTTGTCTGCAAGAGATCACCCTGTGCAATAAGACCGCCCATTGTACACTAGTTTTAATTTTTGTATCCATAGAAATATTGTAAGGTGCAGAATAAAGTATATAAAATAATATAAATAAATAAAGATGGCTTACGAGATATGGACGAAACTTGGCACAGATGTAGTTTACAACTTTGAATAACACAGGCTGTACTCTATGACTATCTCGGGAAAACGTAAGAAATTTTGTTGAAAAAAAAAAAATATTTTTTACATGTAGTATAAGGTTTCATCTATTCACCTATATCTATACTTAAAATAATAAACAGGAAAGATTCAAGTATATTATATTTTTTATGTTTGTAACGATTAAACTCAAAACCGGCCAAGTGTGAGTCAGACTCGTGCACGAAGGGTTCCGTACAGAGAGAGACCACTAGAGAGCGTATAGGCCGATTTCTTTGAAGAATACGACTCACTATTACGGGCCGGGGGACGATGAAGAAATGCAGAGCTGCAATTGGTCAGTTAAAGTCAAGTTGCGTTGATATGCCTGGTTAGGGATTGGTCTACTTGATTAAGGGAGAGTAGTCAATATCGATAAAATTGATTTTAACATTGTAAAAATACTGAGTAAAAATCCCATAACAGAAATATTTAAATTAATGCCCAAGTTAATTAGTATTAGAGTCCGTGATACTATCTGAAGTCTAAAAAGATTGAATATAGGTATCTTATATTCACGACTATTCTCAATAATATATCAATAAAAACAAAACTAGAAACCAATATTCCCTAGTAACCTTATCTATCCACAGTTCTTTTAATTCTGGAATCTTCTGAAATCCAATATGAAAACATGCATGTCACACAGAAGAAAAATTCAGAGAATTTCTTAATGATAAGAAAAAGACATCAACGCGCTATTCACCCGTGTTTTGTTCACCCAAACCACCATTTTAAAAAGACCCCTGAGGTGGCTTATAATCTGATTAAATAAAAAATAATCGTAGTATTTAATTTCTGACGAATAGTTATGTCATCCATTTAGTATCTAGATGTCTGGGAATATTTTCCACACCACTTCAAAGCGCACGTAGGCATTTTTATGCATTTTTATGCGTTATAAATTGCATACAAAATTTTAAAATTTGTAATTGTTTAGCATGCACATAGGTCTAACACTAGGTCACAACTAAAATGGTTCATGTATCGTAGCCAATATATAGGTAGCCAATAAATCATGTCTGTTGTATGGGAGCCCCCCTTAAATATTTGTTTTATTTTAATCACTCTTTTAATTTATTTTTTAAAGTGAATATATAAGTAACTAAATATCCTGTGAATATTTCAAGCGTCTACCTGTTGCCATTATCAATATCGAGCAAAAACGAGCAAAAAAAAATCAGTTTTGTTGTATGGGAGCCCCGTTAACTATTTATTTTATTCTATTTTTTCGTATTTATTGTTATAGCGGCAACAGAAATACATCATCTGTGAAAATTTCAACTGTCTAACTATCACGGTTCATGAGATACAGCCTGGTGACAGACGGACGGACAGCGGAATCTTATTAATCTCCTTAGGTCCCGTGTACCCTTTGGGTACGGAACCCTAAAAATCACTAGACCGATATTGAAAATGATTTCACCATTCGAATACTAATGTTATCACTGAGTAACTTATAGCTTATTTAATAATTAACTGGAACGCTGTCGTCTCCCTCTTGGAGGTGGGCGTTAATAGCTGCGACACAGTTATTAACTAATG
Source organism: Tholera decimalis (assembly GCA_943138885.2). NCBI lineage: Eukaryota > Metazoa > Arthropoda > Insecta > Lepidoptera > Noctuidae > Tholera > Tholera decimalis. Next base: position 6,115,055 of record OW964570.2, on the reverse strand, counting down.
TAGCTATTTTCGTACACAATAATTTTGTAAAAATTTATTTTTGTTCCAATAAAAAAAAAAAAAAGAAAAAGCTTTTGTTTTTGCTGAAAAAACCTTTTTACGCGAGCAAAGGCGCGGGCAAAAGCTTGTAGTATAGTGAATAATATTTCCGTTTCTGCGTTCGTAATATTTGCAGTTTTATATAATTATATGCTGTTTTATTTGCATAATTTTAACATTTGGCTATAATATTACTCATAAGGATAGGCGTATTATGTAATGAAAAGTGCGCAGTGTGCAGTGATTTTATTATTATGGTACGTTTTGTATTGATATATTTTTTCGTTTTTGTTTATTATTCAAAACTTGCAACAACATAATAACAACAATAACGTTTATTCACTGAAATTAAGTGTTACAATTTTAATATGACACTGGATCCCGCACTAGGATATCGCAGGATCCAGTCTCTCTCGATATAAATGGTTTAGATCTAGGGATGCAAATGCAACGGAGGATATTTATTAATTAAGCTAAGGTAACTATATATGAGGTGTGCAAGATGTGACGGTAAGTTGCTGTGAGCAATAGTGTGCGTGTTAGGACTTCATGGTTAAAAGGTTTTCTGTTTCCAAGTAGTTAAGACCCAAGAGCCATTTCTTAACCTGTGTCCTACCGCCAAACCTGGTCATAGAGACAAAGTTCAGTTGGCTATTAACTTCCCCATATAAATATGGTTCTATACGTGAGAATGCATGACTGCCAAACTTAAGTTTGCATAGAGGTCTGTTCTACTTTGGCTTCGCTCGCTGATCAGTTACCATTGTAGTCACTTCAGTTTTATGGAACTTTAGTATCATATTTATTAGTACAAACATAACATAGGACCACACAAACCATCGAGAGTTTATCCGTGATATGCTAGTCGCGGCAACTCGATACTTATGTTACAAATTATAAAAAAAGATGGATGGATGAATATATGTATGCATTTTTATTAGCTAGGTAGGTACTTAATTACGCCAGATGGCCGAATGAATTTGCACATAGACTAATCTGGAAAAGTTTAAGCTGCTTTTTATTCCAACACAATGTGCGTACGTATTGTTATGTAAAAGAAATCTACATGCGCATGAGAGTAGCTAATTGATCTACACGCTTATTCGTAATTCGACATTCAAATTCTGAATATACACTTCTGGACACATCTATTGGCCCACCTTGTATTTTCAGTTTCGTTTGGTCCTAACTAAAATTTTATATTAGGTCGAGCAAAAAGTTTTTATGCAGTTTTGAACCTGGCACATTAACAATTTCATTCAATAGTCTTTTTTTGAATTTCGAACACAGAATTTAAAGAAACAAAAGACAATTTGGAGCCTGTTTGTTGATATCAAACAATCGAATACTAAGAAAACTTGGTTTTATTGGTTTACTTGGATTTAATTCTTGAAAAAGTGATTGATATCTTTGCTTTTGCAACAAACATTACTTATTCTTAACATTAAGGTGAGGTTCTATCAATAATCAATGGATACTTCACCTGAAGTCGCCGCCCAAGCTGTGGCACTTATTCAGGCCGGACACAGCCAAAGAAACGTGAGTGCTCAACTTAATTTAAGTCGATCTGCGGTCCGAAATGTTTATCGCAGGTACCTAGAGACTGGCGGCTTTGTTCGTCGCCAAGGAAGGCCACGATCTCGGGTCACAACTGAAAGGCAGGATCGATTCATCGTGACGACCAGCTTGAGAAATCGTCACCTTACCTCCATTGAGATACAAAACCAACTTCGCGACTTCCACGGAGTATCTGTGAGCGCTCGAACTGTTCGGAGAAGGTTAAAAGAACGCGATATGGTACCACACAAGCCAGCTAATGGGCCCAAACTAAAGCGAGCCCACCGAACAGCGCGCCTTCATTTCGCACGCAGTCATTTAAATTGGACACAGCAAGATTGGAGCCGTGTACTCTTTTCTGATGAGTCTAAAATTGTGTTACATGGCAATGATGGAAGGAAGAAGGTCTACCGGCGTAAGGGAGAGCGTTTCGCACAATGCTGCTTTGAAGAGAGGGTTGCTTATGGCGGTGGCTCATGGACTGTCTGGGGCGGTATATCCGCGAGCGGCAAAACTCAACTTGAGGTTGTTACAGGACCACGGCTGCCAACATTAAATGCTGAAAGATACATTCGTGAGTGCTTAGAACCTCACGTGATACCATACGCGGACTATGTGGGCCCAAATTTCCTTTTTATGCATGATAATGCAAGAGCCCATGCGGCCGGCATCGTCAGGGAATATCTTCGGGATGTGAACATCACAGTTATGGACTGGCCAGCCAGAAGCCCAGACATGAACCCCATTGAGCACATGTGGGACGAGCTAAAAAGGCGTGTTAGGGCTCGTCAGCCAGTTGCCCAGACGATGCAGGAGTTGAAAACTGCCATAGAAGAGGAATGGGAGATGATCCCTCAAAATTTCATAGAGCGGTTGATAAACTCTATGCCTAATCGTATGAGAGCTGTGGTAGATGCCCATGGAGGCAACACGCGTTATTAAATTAAACCTTTATTTGATAAAACATGTTTTTTATTCAAAAATTAATTGCCTTTAACAAGGCGCATATCCGACTTGTTAGGCGTAGGTCCATGTCGTATGGTATTCTGAATTCAAATTTAAAACTATACGATCGAAAAAGATGGTAAAATGTATCAGGTTTAAAACTGCATCAACAGTTTTTGTTCAATCTAGCAATCATATTTCGGTAGGGGCCATCGAAACCTAAACTCTAAGGTGGGCCAATAGATGTGTCCAGAAGTGTAGGATCTGCTATTCAGTATTAAAACTACTTAAGCACATTGGTTAAAAAAGTTGTATAGATAAAATTGAACAAGCTTAGTTCTTATAGAGGTACCTATTTAGCAAAGGTATTTACTGAGATGATAGCGGGTTTCCACAAATTTCTTGAAAACAGAACAAGTAGAATATTACAAACCGAAGTTTATTTTAGGGGTCTTCAATATTGTGACTTTTTTGCGTAGATACAAGGCCAAATCAAATGTTTATCTATAATTGTTTAAACATAATACGATTTGTTTTCTTTTCAAGTTTTTCTATAACTCTTTTTTTTTGATAATAGGTTCGCATTTGACCACCACACATTAGGGTCTGTGCATACCACGTTTATAAACGCGTTTCTAAAACACGCCCGGCGCCCGCTTTTATCCCCACAGAGCAGTTTGTTGTCGTTTGTATCGATTCAAACGCGCGACACCGGCGCGTCTGTATCGCTACAAACGCGCGTTTAAAAAACGTGGTGTGCATAGGCCCTTAAGCGATCATGTCGTTGATGGCACGCATACCTGGAAAAAGCAATCTATTCACTCACACGGATCGATCAAAAACGTTTAAGCGTCAATAGCCTAATGGATAAGGTGTCGGACTTGTGATCGAGAGGTTGCGGGTTCTAACCCCACCCATTACACTATTGCCGTGAACCCACTCCAGACACAAGCATATTTAGCTTAATTGGAGGGGTTAACAAAATTGCTAGTAATGTGAATTCTACCCACATTGCTAACAAACTAATAAAAAAATTGTACGATATTTTTAATTATATTATTTATTCCAATGATAAAATCCGGGTGTTTTACACCCATTGTACTCGTAGGAGTATCCAATGTAGCCTTTAAGGGTTAAAAAATAAATTCAGGTTATTAACTACTCCTTTTTTTTTGTCCAAACAGTCTCCTTATCATTTAAGAATATAATTATGTTTTTAATTTTTCTGAATCATGAAAAAGTGCCGAAAATGATTTTATTTTTGTTTTTTTTATGCGCAAGTAGGTTTGGTCAGGGATGCGACGAGTGCGAGAGATTCGTAACTGTGCTGTGATGTGTGTGCAGTGTAATGGTTGGCGATAGAAGTGACACTGTCCTGCTTAGTTGGTTCATAGAACTCCATGCCATGGGGTTTCAGCAGGCCTACTAAGTGGGAGCATATGTTTCATTTGTGTTGTGTCTGTTTTGTATGTATAATCTCTTGTATGTCTGTTTTTTATTAGTGAATTTAAACATTTAATATTGGAACTTAATTAAGAAATCATTTCCATGATATTTCGAGAGACGTTGTTAGTTATTCTTTAATTTAAAGTCAATAAAAGCTATTATTGTATGTGGGACAAGCAATTAAAGCCTAACATTGTGACACACGAAATATCTTGACATAACCAATTCCCAATAGTATGTTTCAAATAGACATTTTATTTTCTTGCTTAATAGTAATATTTGGTTTTGGCACGCATAATATGGTAGCATTATTTATTTAATTGGGCGGAGACTCGAAGTATACAATCAGCTTATAACGTTTTCATTGCTGGAATATAGGTCTCCTTTGTATGAGTGTGGGTTGTATCTCACCAGTCTTCAGCATTTTGGTCACATAACATGCCAGGGCCTCAAGTCTGCTATTACAATAGTGTCAGAGTGGTCTGTCATTGATTTCAAAATTGTTGATTTTGAAAAGTTTGGTAATCTACTAATACTCGTATAATGGTATTAATATTACGACTCTCCAATGGTCAGCCATTGACACTTCATTGAACGAAATGCCTATATTGATAATCTCGTACATAATGAAATGACAAATGAATGTCTGACTTAAGCGATAATCTGCTAAAATTTTGACAGTTCTTTTCATCAGTGACCTACTTATTGGAACGTCATTGTGCAGTCATAGCTTTTTGCTGTGTTTGTGGAATATTATTGAATAAGTTTCCTCACGATGTTTTTCTCTATGATTTAATTTTTGAGGGCAGTAGTGATGATATAATCCTCCTAATCCATTTATCGCCTTTTTACTACCGGTTTACTAAACGTACTGCAGTTTACCATCCCCACATCAATGTTCGAAATACCGTCATTTAGTACTAATCGCTTCTCTTCTACATTTGCACAGCCAAGACGTGGAACACTCTGCCGGCTTCTATATTCCCTGCCACTTATAACCCGTCAGCCTTTAAAGCATAAGTGAACAAGCATCTTCTGGGCTCGCTCGTTCCATCGTAGATATCATCTTACACTTACCATCAGGTGTTATCATGGTCAAAAGCGGACTCAACTATACTTATAATAAAACAGTAAAAAAGTGTGTCTGTACATTTAAATTTTATACAAAAATAATAATTGAGGTGGGTTAAGAAACGGCAACCCGGTAAAAAACATAAAAACGTCTGTCTGTTTGTCTGTTTGTACACGCTAATCTCCGGACCTTCTGGATGGATTTTAATGAAATTTGGTATGTAGATAATTGACATCGTGGAATAATACATAGGCTAAATTTTCCCGGAATGCCACGGGATCGGGATTTACGCGGGAAATCCTCCCACGTGAACGAAGTTGCGGGCAGCAGCTAGTTAGTAATTAAAAATATATACACAACAAAGCCAACATGTGTTCCAATCCACGATTTTTGTTATTACGACCTTTAATTTTAGGTATTCCGTAAGAGATACATAGTTACCATACTATTCTTATTCTAAATGCTTACCAACTGTTAAGATGCCTTTTGTCTCCCCCAAAAGACATGCCATTAAAAAAATGTAGGCAACGGCAAAGAGTGTCCACTAATTGACCAAGACATTATGCTCAGGCACAACAATTTTTTTTGTTCATTTATTTCACAAAAATATGTGTTACATAAGTGTATATTCCAAAATGACTAGTTCTAAAATGAAAGTGGAACTCAAATTAACGAAGAAACAAATGAATGCGTTCATTTTCGAAGTTTGAATGCTAATCTCTACACTAGTTGACACGGTAATGTATGCATAAAGACAAGCGTGTTTTTGCGAATCCGTGCGGTAATACTTATTTAAATCTTCTTCTTCTTCGAATCGATGTTAAGTCATACATAGTATACGGCCTACCCAAATGTCCTTACTTTGGTATTATTCGACAAATCGTTGGAGCTCCAAGTTGAGCTAGGCGATAACTGACAAATGCTTGCACTGTTTGGACGGGCGTGCTCACTGCTCAAATCTGTGTGATTCTGTCGATTCTAAAGGGCGCCACGGATATTAACCTACATGGCTCTCATATGATTTGATCGCTAAAGATTGTATGGACTTTAAGAGTCGTTGACCTCTGGGTTTGTTTCAGTGTTTCATCTTAGAGTTAGGAAACACTCGCCTCATCTAGTTTACATTTACGAAAAAAAAAAAATTACGGTTGAAAGTGTTATTTATGACCTATTTGCAAAATAAACATCATTATTTCACTATCATTTAAAATTTTAAATATTCTGTTGGGCCCAATAGGTAGCCACGTGGCCTCAGTGGCGTGTATAAGGTCATTAGCGGTGTACGTATATAGGCAATTGGGCACATTGGACACTCCAGCAGATGGGGCATGGTTTGAATGTAAATATTTAGATATTCAGTATGTTAACTAACAGAGGGATTGCGGGTTAACGGGAACGCCTTCTGTTAGTTAACATACTGTATGTAAGACGAGTGTCAGTACCAGCGGACATAGGTCATTATCATATAACCCAAGGGCAAACGGTAAGGTTTTTTTTTTCAGTAGGAGTCTGATACTCCCTTCAAATCGTGAGTGATGGGGAAGGGTCATATTATGATTCCCTCTAGAATGGGGTCCTATTTTTCTATCAGACTTTGGTTTATAAAATAACATTTTCCGTCAGGTCTGCAAGTGACAGTGACTAAAAATAGATATAATTATATTATATAAAGCTAAATTACCACTCACTGACTGACTCACTGACTGACTCACTCATTGACATAATTGTTCTCCCAGATGGTGGATGGGGAGGTGGGTATATTTTGACAGATTCGTAAACAAGTAACTCTCAAACCTACGGGAAAAGTGCCAAACCTCCCCTTTTCACCCACCTTCTCCCCCCTCCCTATCGTATCTCGGAAACTACGAGACCCGTATTTTTTGTTTTTTACGGATTCGTATAGAGGAGGCTCGGTAAAGTAAAAACCATTTTTCAAAGTCCCCCCCCCCGCCCCCCTTCTCCCCCCCTTTAGGCGGATCTCGGAATCTAAGAGACTTGGAACATTTTTTTTTTCAGATTCATTTAGAGGGGCAATGCTTTAGTCGAAATACTTGTGCAACCCCCCCCCCATCCCTCCCCCCTTTTTTTTTTTTTTTTTCACAAGCTCGCGAGGTGCTTGCACCTCGCGCAACACGCAAATACCAATTTCTTTTTTCACAAGCTCGCGAGGTGCTTGCACCTCGCGCAACACCCAAATACTAAACCCCCCCATCACCCCCCCCCATTTTTTTTTTAATAAAAAGCACGCGAGGTGCTTGCACCTCGCGCAACACGCAAATACTAAGCCACCCCCCATCTCCCCTATCAACCCCCCCCTTTTTTATTTTTTTCACAAGCACGCGAGGTGCTTGCACCTCGCGCAACACGCAAATACTAGTTATAGTTTAAATTTAAATTAGCCGCACAACGTTTCGCGCTGCTTTTCCTTTTTGGAGGACCCTTGTTCAGTCATGTAAATTTCACATAGATGTGATAGTTGCATACCTGCGCTGTAAATCTAGTCATATTGTTTTTTTTTAATGTTAACTCTATATCAGAAATGGCGAACACAAAAAAAGCATTGTAAATGTATGGGGTTATCTTTTTCTTAAATTTTGCGTTCACCATTGGAATGAGGCCAAATCGTCACATCCAGCGTTTATTAGGCCTTCGTCATCGGTTATATACGATATTATATGCTCTTGTTATATACATCATCAACAAACCATCACTGTGCTCGTCAGTACTCACGCATCAGTCATGCGGTTGGCGAGCCATTAGATACTTTTGTCACAGTGCGTACAATTGATAACTTCAAGAGAATGTGACCGACCAACTCTTTGTCAACCCTGCGGCTAAATGTCCTTTGCTCGGTGCCTTACGACATTTTTAATGATAGGTAATCAGAGGTTTTTGTCCGAGTCGTAATGTTTTATGGGCAAAACAAGAAGAAAATTTTCCATCTGTCGTGAGTGGCAGTTTCTATAAGACACCACATTTTTTTGCGGTGTGACAATCATCTCCATTCAATTCAATTTATTTTATTTCGGATGATTCCATATTTGTTTGTTCGTAATATGTGAACTTATAACCTAGTGTTAGTTAATAGCCTAACAACAACTTATAACTAAATTAAATAATAAATCTGAGCTGCGTGGGACACACCGACCCTGGGGTATGTTTACTTGACTGCATGCCGTCATATCTATCGTCCCAAGATCAGAGAGTCCCACTCCCACCTATCAGCTAGCGTACTCAGCATGGTGTTGGGGCTGGCGCGTACGCGGCGCTGTAAAGAAGTACATCTCTTGCGCATGATGGCCGCAAAACCGTCCACATTCGTGTCAGAAAACATGACTATGCTTGACCGATTTGGACAAGCATTGCTTAACGTTGAAGATCAATCGTGTAGCTTTTGTTATTCAGACACGAGCTCCTTTAGAATACATCTACATTTGTGTATTGTATTGGGAAAGTGCTCAAATTATACTATTCGTCCGGGAAGAACGAAGGGTTATCGTGAACTCCTACCAACTAATACCCCACAATTCCTTCCACACCATTCTTTTTTCGGTGGGAGAATTATCAAATATCTATGAGTATCAGACTTCTACTGCCAAAAACCACCCAGTTTCTTCAACTGCCCTTGGGTCCCGGGATCGTAATATCTCGTTAGAATTGCCACAACCCCGGACTTACCATGGCTGGCAATCTCGAACATGAAGAAGAAACAGGCAATTCGTTTGATGTTCTGGTACACATAAACTGGAGCAATATTATTCTAAATTGTTTACTCGAAGCCGGGTACGGTTAGATATTTGAATAAGGCCTATTTGGTGCAGCAGCAAATACAACAAAAAAATAGTTATATTTTCGTTTTATTTCTTTGTTTATCCTGTAAACTTATCATGAGTATTTTTAGCTTGTGTTAAAATATCTTTAAGTTCTTTTTGGAAATAATCTCAATTGTGTTGAGTATCGTTCATGACAATAGAAAAAATGTTCATTTGGCTCGTGCAAGCGGGCCTTGTCCATTAAAAATATCTAACCATAATGATTAGCAAATTATTTATTCAAATCCATCGAGAATTTGGATTTAGAATTTGGTAATCATTTCTTAAACCAAGCAAGTGGTAACTTTTTATGTTCTAGGTATTTTAAATATTTGAGTTAATAATATTGTATTTGTTACGTACTCTGGAAATTTTCCAACTGAGTAGACAAGGATAGTTGGTGTGTAGAGTAAATTCATCGCTCATTAGATACGCAAGTATTACGATTAAAATTAAACCAGTAACAACAGGAAAAAAACGGAATGACTTGAAACTGGGGCTATAACTAAACTCATAATGCTGTGGCATGAGCGGACGCACAGTTTTCTGTGGTCACCTCAATTAAAATAAAACATCGTAAGTACGTGACATGTCAGTTTGTCTGTCTCATTCAATTTGGTAATTTTGACACATGACAAAAGTCACCGTTGATAGATATATGTAGAGAATAATAATGCTTTATTGTACACCAATAATTTAAGCACACCTGTTTCACAAAATTACTTTTTCTGTAGTTACAATTGCGGTCTTATCGCTGATAGCAATATCATCCAGATAACCTTTGGATGAACTTTTACTAGCGTAAAATAAAGAGGGGAAATTCGGTGTTGATAGAACGTTACTTTATCATTCTAGGCAGAGGCAACGAATGACAATGTATACAACGTGTAACGGAAACCCCATATCTATCCAGAAGGACTGAAGACAACATCTGGTATGGAGTCTATATGCAAAGTTTCAGCTCAAAATAAGTGACTCACAGAATTTACCCCAAATTATCGGTTTCATGTTTCTTGAATACCAGCAATAACAAACGTGTCACAGCACTATGAGAGTCATCACTTTGCACGTCACTTGCCAATAAAACGATAATTCTCTTCGTTCTTCTTAATTTGAAAAATTCGGCCTCTGGCCGAATGTATTGAAATTTCTAATATGCTCCACACATGTAGACATAGGATTAGAAAACCATTGCCATATCGTTTGTTATCATCCAAAGAAGCCGTGCACTCGGTATGTATAATTGTATATACCCTTTAAATTACACGTTGTATAGGTATGTGTATGATGTAGTGAATGCATGAAATGAATATGTCACATATAATCTGTGCAATATTATCATTACACAGATAATACGTTCCGCATGATTTTGTAATTTTTTATGGTGAAAACAATGGTGGGAAATTTATAATCTAGAAATTAAAGATAATAAAAATTTAGTTTTCAGGAGAGCAATTAAATTAGTGTTAGGTTTTTGAAGGCATAGATTTTTAATTATTTATTGTGTGCCATAAATAATATTACATATTTGTTGTTTTAAGGAAATACTGTTGCTCCTGGCCGCAAGGGCACCTGAAGGAACAGGGTGAGTTTTTTTGTCAGTAGAGGTCTGACATTCTTTTTCTTTCTAAGCTGAGTGGGGCTCTCCCCACAAATGACTCCTCATTTGATGATTTTATGACCGAAACAAAATCTGGTTTGGGTGGGGTCATTGTGCGTAGGCCATGGTTATAGTCATACCCGCCAACCTACACTTTACACACTTTTGAATAAGGAGACATTATGTAGTTAAAGTAATAGGAAACATCCCTTGCAATCTTCATAGTTAGCAACGCTTTTTAAGGCCCGTGGATGGGATTCCATATCATTCTCGAAAAGCACGAGTAGTCGTTGGTCACGGCTGATATTTGTACAGATGCCAGCACATCAAGTTACAACAATTTGTCAAATTTCCTTAATAGATTTTCAACTTTATCGTTAAAGAAATTAGGTTCAAGATTGTTTGGGAAAATTTGACAGTTTCGGGTAGCTTCATGTGCTGGCGTCTGTACATCTTTGATAGTTGTTACATGTCGTGAGAAACTAGAAAATCTGATTCGAATCAGATTAGAAGACAGAAAATTTGGCACCAGTTTTATTTAGAGGTATCGTGGTATTTAGCTACTGGGATATGCACGACAAATACGCAGTCGCTCCATGAAAAATACTACTACTCAGCTACATACGGTTAGACTGTTGTTACGGGTAGTCAGAAGGTCGTTACATGGTGGACATCCCACACATACGCACAAAACGTTTTGGGAATACTTTCATTGTGCGTACGGCTAAGGAGTGGAATTCCCTGCTGGAGTCTGTGTTTCCTGATCGCTATAACCTGGGAGTCTTTAAGTCAAGAGTGAATAGGTTACTTCTAGTTAAGTGTGCTCCATCTTCGACCACATCACCACTTATCATCGGGTGAGATGGTGGTCAAACGCAAACCAATTAAAAAAGGTAGGAAGTCTGACAACAGTATTGCCAAGGGAACTCGTGTTACCCAGTTATTTCTAGTTCAAAAAACCAGTCGCTCCATGTAAATATTAGTACATCGCTGCATCCAGTTAAAGGTTAAGCAGATGAATATATCGTTATTTTACAAACTTCTCTATTCACTCTTGACTTAAAGACGCCCAGGTTATAGCTATCAGGAAACAGACTCCGGCAGGGAATTCCACTCCTTAGCCGTACGCACAATGAAAGTATTCCCAAAACGTATTGTGCGTACGGGTGGGATGTTCACCATGTAACGATGGCGCATCGCCGTTTGTCTTGTAGTCCGATGATGGAACGGGCTTGGTGGAATTAGATTGTGCAATTCCATCGCACACTCGCTAAAACGTAACCGATAGAAAACTGATATTGATGATTAGCGCTTTTTCTGTTCCTGATACAAATATTCGTCAAAGTCGCTAAAACAATAAATAAAAAAAAAAACTTGCAAGGTATTCAATTCGAAGTTCTACCAGTTTAGCAACAAGTCAAGGGTGAAAGTACCAAACAGTGAGAATCAAGCAACACGTAATAATCGGTAATTGATCGGAAATTTTCGTGTACCATCGTAAATTGTGTTGCCAGAACTGGAAGGTCGGTATTTGAACTTGTTTTTTAACATAAGGCCATTATAAGTTACGTGTAGTATGTTAGAAATTTTGAGATATGGAGAAATTTTATTTACAAAGCGATTCAACTAAGAATAGGATCGACTTTATACACAACAAGGCAGGATAAGTAGAACAAGAATTGATTGAATTAACATACGAAGAAGCGAAAAATAGGTTAGTGGCCCTAATTTGGTGGTTGAATGCGAGCTAAACATAAAAAAAAATATCTTTAATAATTTTGCCATGGCTTTTGGGCCTTTTAGTCATGCGTTGCTTTCAGGTGAATTAGTGCCAACTATGAAAATAGGAGAGAAAAGTATGGTAAAAAAGGAATTATGACTTTAATTAATTAAATATTATATTTAAATTTGACGGGACTCGGTTAAACAAAGTAAAATAAACTGTAATTAATATGCAAATAAGTTTTCAAGTAGATAACATTTGACGCATAGAGGTTATTGACGTTTCTATTCCTATTCGAATTTTATAGTAATTACTAGTGGTTGCCCAGAGTTCGAGTTTAGAACACTAAGGTATTTGTAATGCATTATATTTTTTTCTATTTTTTTTATTACTGCTATCCTCCGCCACATGAACTTAAACTTTAATTGTGTCCAATTTAATACGGTAGGTATTAAATTGGACACAATTAAAGTTTCGTCTGCTTAAAATCGTAAAAACACACACATTTTTGCTTCAAGTATTAATTCTTCTTATCGTATGGGTAGTAAAGTCTGACGACTCCATACACCCTAGTGTCAAAGTTTCTAGACCGCTTCAAAGGCCTCTGACGTAGTCTATATTGACGACAAGTATTAATAAAACTTGTGGATGCGAAGTGGTCCAAATTCGACCATAATTAACATTTCATAGAATGCATTTTCAAAAAATGCTTTCTGCACTCCTCGATATAAACTCATACTCGTCGGTCTGCAGAATTTTTGCAATAAGGGGTACATAGTTTTTGCTTCATACAGGGTGGCAGGGACATCGACGCACAAACGCTTACCAGGGATACATGATTCTGGACCCCATTTTTTTTTTTTTTTTAACGTGGTAAAATTATCAAATAAGTCCTCCCACTCCGGGCAGGGTGGGAGGGACTGTCAGACTTTTACTGACTAAAATCCACGGTGTTCCTTCAATAACCCTTTACATACCGGGGCCACGGTAACGGGATGAGTCCCACGACCCCGGCAGGCTTCGGCCCTCTGCAGAGGGGGCCTCGTCATGTTGCTGACGCTCTTTGAGGCGCGCGTGGAACACGACGCGCCGTCGACCCGGGCATGGTCCATGGTCGGACAGCGAGTTGCCCTTTAATCGCTGTCCGCATGCCCGCGCCTACGGTGGCCGGAGATCGTCGGCTGACGTCCGACGCCGTGGGCGTCTACCACTGCGGCTGGGCTGGAGGGAGGACGCCATCCTCTCCCTCTCGCGGCCCGCCTCCTCCTTCGGAAGCATGACTGCTTCGCAGAAGGAGGCGACCGCTTCCCACTCCCTCTTGCCCCGCAGCATGGCCTCGACCAATGCCGGGCGCGAGAGGTCTCCGCCTATCGCCGCCGTGAGGACACGTCGGTGCTCTGCCCAGGCGGGGCAGTCTTGCACCGTGTGCTCTACGGTGTCCTCAGGGCGACCCTCGCAGTGGTGACACCCAGACGTTTCCTCCTTTCCCATCAGACACAGGTACCTCTCGAAACTTCCGTGTCCGGTGAGGACCTGCGTCATGCGGTAGGTCAGGACGCCGTGACGCCGATCTAGCCACTCCTCAAAGAGGGGTCTTACCGCCGCAATTGCGGCGTGCCCGGCCGTCGGTTGCGACAGTCGTTCCCTCCATACTGCCCTGAGATCGCGCTGGAGCTCTTCCCGCCGCGCCTCGACTTCTCGAGGCAGCGGGGATACGCCCCGGCGCTGCGCCTCCACGCGCCATTCATAGACGCGCTGGAGGGCAGTCGCCTCCAGATCCCAGGGCAGCAATCCGGCAAGGAGGTTGGCCGATTCGCCGGCGATCGTGCGGTATCCCCGGATCATTCGGATAGCCATGACCCTCTGGCATGCGACCAACTTTAGTGGTCGCGTCCGGATGCACAGGGCCCACACTGGGGACCCGTAGAGGGCCATGGACCGCACGACGCCGGCGTACAGCCTTCGGCAGGAGGCGTTTGGCCCGCTGAGATTAGGCAGGAGTCGCCTGAAGGCGGCTGCTGCCCGGTTCAGCTTTGGGGCCAAACTCAGGAAGTGCTCCCTGAAGTTCCACTGGCTGTCGAGGACGAGTCCCAGGTACTTCATCGTCCTCCCGACGCCGATGCGAACCCCCTCCACCGTTATGTGGGACTCGGACCGTGGCGCGTTCCGACCGCCATGAAAGCACATGGCCTCGGTCTTGTGCAGCGCCACGTCGAGTCCCAACTGCCGGATCCTATGAACGACTGTCGCAACCGCTTGCGTCACCAGGTCGGCCGCCGCCTGGTGCGACTCTCCCTGCGCCAGGACGAGCGTGTCGTCAGCGTAACATACTACGCTGACGCCGTCAGGGAGGTCGCCGCGCAGCACCCAGTCGTATCCGATGCTCCACAGGGGCGGCCCCAAGACCAATCCCTGTGGGACACCGCACGACATCTCTCGCCGGTTTCACTCTCCCCGGTGACCGGGGTAGATGACGGCTCTGTCCGTCAAGTAGTCCTCGACTATGCGACGGAGGTAGGTCGGCACCCGGTGATACCGGAGTGCCTCCCTGATGCAACTCCAGGGCAGGGTGTTGAAGGCGTTGGTGATGTCCAAAGACACCGCCAAGACGACCCTGCCCCGGGATACCGCGTCCCCCGTCGTGAGGGCTCTCACGCGCATGACGGCATCCACCGTCGAGCGCCCCTTGCGGAAGCCAAACTGGCACTCCGCAAGATCCGGGCCCACCCGATTCAGGTGCCCGAGGAGGCGGTCTGCAACTACTCTTTCCAAGAGCTTGCCCGCCTCGTCGAGCAGCACGATGGGCCGGAATGCGGACGGAGAGTCCGCAGGGCGCCCGGCTTTCTGGATCAGGACCAGCTTTCCCGTCTTCCAGCGAAGCGGAAACTGGCCCCTCTCCAGGCATGCGCTAAAGAGCCCCCCTAGTCGAGGCCCGAGAGTCTCCGAGGCCAGGACCCACGCTTTCCCTGGCAAGCCGTCGGGTCCTGGGGCGGTATTTTTGGCCTTGAGCCGTTGTACCGCCACTCTTAAGTCTACCTCTGTACTGAATCTATGGTAAGCGGTTGCGCGTCGATGTCCCTGCCACCCTGTATAATAATATATTGATAAGCCTATTAGGTTTCCACTGTTGGGTTTATTATTATTTAATATTATACTTGAAGCAAAAATTCATACGAAAAATGCAATAATTATATTATATTGCGTTTTTCGTATGAATTACATAAAAAAAATAAGGTATAGAAATATTAAAATAGAAGCTTACCGGTATCGCGAACGCGGACCAACTTATTAGCGGTCAGGGCTCCAAAGAGAGGAACCTCCAAGCAATACGTTACGAGTGATCGAAGTAGATTAGACAAATGAAAGTTATCATCAACATCTGCTTAGCCAACTATGTATGTTGGGGTCGGTGTCAGTCAGTCCTAGGGTTGCCATCAACAAATTTGCCGGCCCCAGACAAACATTTGGGTAAAATCACAGTTTTTCCCCGGACACCGTAGAAAAATACATTTTTGAACTTGAAACTAAAAACAACTATGTTTAATTATGGTTTTTATTTTCTGATAAAGTGATCAAATTGTAGAGCTTTAGAACTTTTTAATAAGAGTCTCTTCTTTTTCATTTAATCGACGTAACATAAACTAGAGATAAAAATACCATAGAAAAATAATATTTATTTATTTCGATACAGATCGTGCTTTTTGGTACTCGTAAGGCCAATATTTGTCCGGGTTTTACCCGGATGCTTATTGGGAAAATCCCCCCGGACGCCTCCGGACGCTTTCCAAACTAGGACAAATCCGGAAAACCGGGACGGATGGCAGCCCTAGTGTTTTACATGGAGCGACTGCCTCTCTGACCTACACAACCCAGTAGCTGGGTAACACGATACTCTTTGGCTAGACCAGTGACAGATTTTCTGGCTTCTGACTACCCGTAACGACTGTCAAAGATGTCCACATGACAGCCGGGACCAACGACTTAACGTGCTTTCCGACGCAAGGTGGTATCACGCCGCCAACTTTCAAACACCGGCCTCTGAATAATTTCTCATAGGAAAAACTTTTTAACAAAAAATTAAACCGACTCCCAAAAAACACTGCAAAGTGAAAAATAACTTTAATTTCGGTAGTCGGTGTCTTTAGTTTTGTATTTTCGTTTTTGGCACCGACTTCCGAAATTAAATTTATTTTTCACTTTGCAGTGTTTTTTGGGAGTCGGTTTAATTATTGGTTAAAAAGTTTTTATTTCACTCTTCTTAGTTGGTTGATTTTTAATTTACCTAGTTACAAGAGCCTAAATCTCAACTACTTTTAACCTTTTACAAAATATTGCTTTTCCCAATGCTGGGCCGTTAATTAATAAAAAAAAAATAATGGATGTTAAGCACTTTATGCTCGTCACAATGCATAAAGTGCTTAACATCCATATTCAAGTAATCGAATTGCAATCCACTCAATACTTATTATTGAGTAGTTTCAGCGGCCATCTGTGGTCTTCATCATCAGTTCCACTTGCCCAAATGGTACTTTTCGAGAGCAACTGCACAAGTTACTATAACAAATACCCAAAACGCCATAGGTGTGCCTATAATATTTGAAGAGTTCCCTCGATTTCTCCGGGATCCCATCATCAGATCCTGACTTGGTGACAATCGGACCAATATCGAAGTATACCCGTTCAAACAAAAAAAGAATTTTCCAAATCGGTTTAGCCGTCTTCGAGTAATCGATGATCATACATAAAAAAACACTATTCCAACGAGGCATTTTGTAAACTATAAAAGTTATTGTACAGTAGTTTTAAGGTTCTATTGTGATTGTGGTTTGCTGTAAGGCAATCTGATTCCGGGTTAAGCTCGCTATTGTACATACATAAGCTATTGTAATTGTATGTCTCCATGTGTGCAATCTATACATCTTCATCTATACCTAAGTACATATAAATAAAAAAGAAGTGTCTGTATGTAATTTCAATCAGTGTTGCTCAAGTGTTTATAGTTACGGTACTAAAATACAAACAAACTTTCTTTTAATTACTTTCTGCCTGTCGATCTTTCTGCCTATCTGTTTATCCAAGCGAATCTCGGGAACGCCCGAACCGATTTTAATAGGACTTTCACTGGAAGATAGAGGAGACTACATGGCAATAAAGGCTCGGTTTTAAATCCCGAAATGCGTATGGAATCAGGAATTACGCGGAAAAGCCGCGCATATAAAATCGACTCTAACGCGAACCAAGCCACGGGCATAGCTAGTAAATAATGAAACGGTGAATTTAACCGATACAAGCCGAAATAATAAACTGATATCTTGGACAATGATCGACCTTTTACATAATTAATTTTTGTCACAGAATCAAGGAACATCCTGTATTATTTCAATAAAAACTACCTTTACATTGCTACACCAATGATGTTGAAAAAAAAAACATATAGCCACAACAATGACACATAGAAAAAGATGCTATTAATACATTTAATTTTAAATGCGGATAATAAGACTTCGATCACGCCTGAAGGTAAGCAATAGATGAGTGTGATTTTTTCTACGATGGGACGAGCGAGCCCAGAAGATGCTTATTTACTCTTGCTTTAAAGGCTGAAAGGTCATGACCTTCATAATCACACATAGTTATTATCTGAAAGTAGACACGCACTGACATATTGATGACTAATCTACAATTTTTTTTATTATTCCCTCAGCTTTTTAATAAAATAAAACATTGAAATTTAAAAAACACTGCTAAACCTAACTATGTACATAAAAAACAAAAAAAATAAAAAAAACAAGCTTAGGCGTCAAAGTACTCCTCCACATCGCTCCGCGTCCGGAAATGTGCCTAGAAGATTGGCAGCATTGCCACGTTGTATGGCAATGCTTAGTTTTTGGGCAAAGAATGAGCCAGCTCTCTGGTCATGCAAGGAACGATCAGCCGGTGACACTATTCCTTATAAAACTGCTGCACCAGCACAGCTCGCCGCACTTGGATTACGTTGTATTATTCACTGTTATTATATACTAGTATTTGCGTGTTGCGCGAGGTGCAAGCACCTCGCGTGCTTGTGAAAAAAAAAAAAAAACGGGGGGGGGTTAGGGGGGGGTTGCAGAAGTATTTCGACTAAAGCATTGCCCCTCTAAATGAATCTGAAAAAAGAAATGTTCCAAGTCTCTTAGATTCCGAGATCCGCCTAAAGGGGGGCAGAAGGGGGGCAAGGGGGGCGACTTTGAAAAATGGTTTTTACTTTACCGAGCCTCCTCTATACTAATCCGTAAAAAGAAAAAAATACGGGTCTCGTAGTTTTCGAGATACGATAAGGAGGGGGGAGAAGGGGGGTGAAAAGGGGAGGTTTGGCACTTTTCCCGTCGGTTTCAGAGTTACTTGTTTACGAATCTGTCAAAATATACCCACCTCCCCATCCACCATCTGGGAGAACAATTATGTCAATGAGTCAGTCAGTCAGTCAGTGGTAATTTAGCTTTATATAGTATAACTAGTATTTGCGTGTTGCGCGAGGTGCAAGCACCTCGCGTGCTTGTGAAAAAAACTAAAGCATTGCCCCTCTAAATCAAGTATTTGCGTGTTGCGCGAGGTGCAAGCACCTCGCGTGCTTGTGAAAAAAAAAAGTATTTGGGTGTTGCGCGAGGTGCAAGCACCTCACGTGCTTGTGAAAAAAAAAAAAAAAAAAAAAAAGGGGGGGGGGGGTGATGGGGGGGTTTAGTATTTGCGTGTTGCGCGAGGTGCAAGCACCTCGCGTGCTTGTGAAAAAAAAAAAAAAAAGGGGGGGGGAAATGGGGGGGGGGTTGCACAATTATTTCGACTAAAGCATTGCTCCTCTAAATGAATCTGAAAAAAAAAATGTTCCAAGTCTCTTAGATTCCGAGATCCGCCTAAAGGGGGGGAGAAGGGGGGCGGGGGGGGGGACTTTGAAAAATGGTTTTTACTTTACCGAGCCTCCTCTATACGAATCCGTAAAAAGAAAAAATACGGGTCTCGTAGTTTCCGAGATACGATAGGGGGGGGGAGAAGGGGGGGGAAAAGGGGGGGTTTGGCACTTTTCCCGTAGGTTTGAGAGTTACTTGTTTACGAATCTGTCAAAATATACCCACCTCCCCATCCACCATCTGGGAGAACAATTATGTCAATGAGTGAGTCAGTGAGTGGTAATTTAGCTTTATATAATATAACTAGTATTTGCGTGTTGCGCGAGGTGCAAGCACCTCGCGTGCTTGTGAAAAAAAAAAAAAAAAGGGGGGGGGGTGATGGGGGGGTTTAGTATTTGCGTGTTGCGCGAGGTGCAAGCACCTCGCGAGATTGTGAAAAAAAAAAAAAAAAAAAAAAAGAGGGGGGGGGGGGGTGATGGGGGGGGGGTTGCACAAGTATTTCGACTAAAGCATTGCCCCTCTAAATGAATCTGAAAAAAAAAATGTTCCAAGTCTCTTAGATTCCGAGATCCGCCTAAAGGGAGGGGAGAAGGGGGGCGGGGGGGGGACTTTGAAAAATGGCTTTTACTTTACCGAGCCTCCTCTATACGAATCCGTAAAAAAAAAAAATACGGGTCTCGTAGTTTCCGAGATACGATAGGGAGGGGGGAGAAGGGGGGGGAAAAGGGGAGGTTTGGCACTTTTCCCGTAGGTTTCAGAGTTACTTGTTTACGAATCTGTCAAAATATACCCACCTCCCCATCCACCATCTGGGAGAACAATTATGTCAGTGAGTCAGTGAGTGGTAATTTAGCTTTATATAGTATAATATTATTATTATATATTATTATTTAATTTACAGATTGTTAAGTGCTTTTACAACGACTATCCTCATTTAATATTGTTGATAAGCTCGCGGATGACCACCACCTCAATTGATAGTAAACTATGATGAAGCACGCTTACCTTGAAGAAAGTTATTCACTCTTGACTTAAATAGGTTATAGCTATCAGGAAACACAATGACAAACCAACTCCAACTGGGATATCCATCTTTTAACAAGGACGGTACGGAAGGTACACTATGTAACAACATTCGTCTTGTAGTCCGATGATAGAAAAGGACTTGGTGGAATCAGAAAGTTACTCATAACTTAGGTCTTTAGCTTAATATTGTAGGTTATGATATTTTAACCCTACAGCAAATAGCAGTTCATTGTGTGCAACAAGTGACGTCTCTTGAAGTCGTTAACACGCAAACTAGTCACATAAATCTTTATCAAATACATTAACAATGTTACCACACATTTGAATAATACTAGAGAAGAACATCAAACACAACAGGCTTGGTACAGAAAGCTGCATCTCCATTACGTAACATAGCAACTGATCTCTTTCTTTCAAAAGCCATTGGAAACGTCAATTGACAACAATGAATAGATTCGTCACAAACACGAGTGCAGTTAATGTTTGTTTTATTACCTGATTATGTCACGCTAAAATGCAGTACCTAAGGATTTGTGTACATTGGGCAACCATTTTTTTTCTGGGTGGGAATATCATCAAATGTCTCGTCCCGCTGTTGGTGGAGCGGAAGGGAGTGTCAGACTTCTACTGACTAATAACTCACCCTCCCCCTTGCGTTCCGGGGCCGCGATATCTCGTTATAACATTCCCGCAACCAAGGCAGGCAATGGTCCTGTCGATAAACTTTTCTTCATCTAAGATTGTGTATTTAAGCGAACGGTAACTCTAAACTGATTGTTGATAAGCTCGTGTTTAATCACCGTCTCACCTGATGTTAAGTGGAAGTACATTACAGCAGGTTCGTTCTCGACCACGTCATCGCATCCTTAAGTTGACTTAATGATCCCTAGGCTATAACTATCAGGAAACACAGCCCCCGGCATGGAATTCCACTCCTTAGCTACGCACAATGATATGGCGATATGGTGTCTACAGTAACAATGTTTGTAAATATATTTATTGTGGGTGATGGTCATAATTATAAAAGGATTAAGTGGGTTTATATCATTTAGGTCATACAAAAGAGCTAAGTGCGTTAAAATTATCTCTAAAAAAATTTAAAAGTTTAGGAAAATAGATGAAAAAAAGATTTATGTGAATATTTGCGACTTGTTAACGCAAAAAATTCTAACGCACTTGAAATTATTAAATTCTTATATTATAAAGCTTGTTTAAACGCACTAATCTTCGAAAATAATGAGCATATTTGGATAAAATTTGGTATATCAATTTTTATTGCTGCTCTTAAAACGGTGAAGATACGGTGAAGGTGACAAGACGGTATATCAACTAAGTGTGGATGGTAGACCGGTAGTGAAAGGGAGATGGAGGAATCAGGTCATGAAGCTCCTGCGCACACTCGCCCACAAACAACGGTTCGTCGATGAGCCAGGCTATGAAGCTTGTCCACTAGCGCCTCGTCGCCTATAAGTCTTTTAGCTCTGCGCTCGATCGAGTCCAATGCAGCAAGTTGGTACTTTGCAGAACCATCCACGCAGGCACGGACCTGTGCTTTACATAGATTCAGAAGCTGCCCAGGCGTGAAGTACAGACGCCAGCACATGAAGCTACCCGAAACTGTCAAATTTTCCCAATCAATCTTAAATTTATATTCTTTAACAATAAAGTTGAAAATCTATTAAAGAAATTTGACAAATTGTTATAGCTTGATGTCGGTACCACCAGACGCCAGCACATGAAGCTACCCGAAACTGTCAAATTTTCCCGATCAATCTTAAATTTATATTCTTTAACAATAAAGTTGAAAATCTATTAAAGAAATTTGACAAATTGTTATAGCTTGATGTCGGTACCACCAGACGCCAGCACATGAAGCTACCCGAAACTGTCAAATTTTCCCAATCAATCTTAAATTTATATTCTTTAACAATAAAGTTGAAAATCTATTAAAGAAATTTGACAAATTGTTGTAGCTTGATGTCGGTACCACCTCACCTTGTATAGGATTCATTTTTTGCTGCAGTTTGAGCTCTGAACTCGATGGTTGAACAGAAGTTAAGGTTTGATGTCAACTCCGGCATTATCCGAGGGCAGAAAATCTGAAGACATGTACTATCCCACCCACCAACCCGCACTGGACTCAGTGTGGTGCATTACGGCCCATTCCCTCTCATAAAGAGGAGACATGAACGATTCAGGCTGGTGTTTGTTAGGTATGGGTTGCTTATTATAAACTTTTTATATTAGTAAGTTTTTAAGCTAACATAGTCACTAACAGTATTATCAGAACTTAAAACGGGAACTTAAAACAATAAATAGACATGGTAAATATCCCGTTTTAATTTTTACCCGACTGCAAAGGAAGCGTTATGTTTTTCGCGCGTATCTTGTATGTATGTTTGGATGTATGTATATTTGTAATACTCTTTATTACATCGTATCTCAAGAACCGCTGAACCGATTTACATAATTGAGGTGTGGTTAGATTCGTCTTAGCAGCCCAAGTGTTCTTAGATAGGTGACATTAAAAAAATGTAGTAAAAAAAATAATAATACTACAATATGGGTATCTAATTAAAGGGTTCAACACCAGGATTTAAAAAAGGCATATTATAATTATAATCATTAGCGTAATAATAGTAAAAATAATACAATGCGAATGTTTAAAAATATGGAGTTTGCTCTTTCACTTTCTGAATCCGGTGGGCTGCCAATGTGACACGACCGGGAAAATAAAAAAAAGTTATTTAAAAAGTCTAAAAAACCCGACTAATCAACTGAAATGCAAGAAACGGGCACATTTTTATTTTAAAAAGTGACAAGAAGGCGGGACTGATTCCATTTAAAAAATAAATAGGTATTATGTTCAATTAAGGGTTCCGTCATTGAAGTAGCGGGCAGAATCTATTATAAAAGGTAATAGTTTCGCTCTCAAAGAGCTGGGTAAAGTAAGTGTAAATCATTGATACTTAGTATTTTCAAATCCCCACCAACTGTGTCCCCACGTTGTCGTCGTGGTGGGGCTTGCGTGTTTCGATGATCTCAGGGGCCATGCCGGTAGAGGCACTCATGCCGGACGGGCCCAGAGGGAGAAACCAGACCAAGAGGGACACACCGGGGGAAAGGCGCGCCGCCTGGAGGATCGAGCAGCTAGCTCGAGCTTCTAGACGGCGCGGGGCCCGGTCTCAGAGATCGGGTCAAGGGGGAGGAAAGGTTCACTTCCGGTATGCGTCTAATCTTTAGACGTAACCGTGAAGTGAACCAGGGGAGGGGAAATGGGAGTAGGGACAGAGGAACTCACCTCTCTAAAAAAGTAAAACAAAATGGAAGAAAAAGTTTTTGGAAAAGATACCCAGGCGGGTCCCAGCTGCTCCGCAGCTGGGGAGTCCCGCACCGGACACGTCCGGTCAGTCCCACCGTACTCTGGGGGGGACAACAAACACTTTTACCCCAGTTTTACCCCGGCAGTCGCCGCATTGAGCCAGGGAGGCTCACGTGCCCGTGAGGTGGAGTCGCTGGACTTGTCCAGCACGTACACCTCACCGGCACCGAACGTTGAGCGAGCGCAGAGCGCCGCTCCGCGGAGGAGAGGTGCGCCGGTGCTCGGGTCGGAAATCGACTCGGCATCGGACGCCGAAAGCTTCCAGAGCTTGATCTCTGGGAGCGCAGTGAGGAGCGACGAGGGGGGCGCCAACAGGAGGAAGGAGTTCCTCAAGCGCCCCCGCGACGACGAGTCGTCGTCGGAGGAGGGGCTTGTCTCGGCCCGCAAGATCCCCACTAGCGTGCGGGGTAAAGGCCGAGGCAAGACCTCGGGGAGGGGGCCTCGCTCTGGAGAGCCCAACACTGGTCTGCCCTCGAGCGAGGCCAAACTAGAAGAGGCCGTGGCGGCTGCCATCCCCACCATCTCGCGGAAGCGGAACCACAAGAGCAAGGAGGACGCGATCGGCGAAGCCATGGCCTCCATCATGGTGGCCGCGCGGACTTACGGCGGGGCTCCGGTTGCAAGGGACGATATGTCCGATCTGCGGCCGGAGGTCACCCGCCTGACTGCCGCCATAGAGGCTCTCCAGAGGGAGAACGCCGCCCTCAAGGCGGACCTGGCCGCAATCCGGGGAGACGGCCAGCGGAATGCACCGCCGCGGGGCCAAAAGGAGAAAGGCCAGCCCACACCAGGAGAGAACTCGGTTCTCGACCTGGTGCGACAGGAGCTGGCCGCCTTCCAGCAGCGTTTCTCCGTATGGAGAGCCGCGTGCTGCGACCCCCGCTGGCGGCGCCTTCGTACGCGGCTGCGGCCGCATCCAAGCCTCCCCAGATGGCGACGAGGCCGCCTCAGGTGAAGACGGCCACTGGTCAGACGGCCCCAGCGACGGCGGCTCCTGCGAGGGCGAAGACGGCCCCGGCCAAGCCCAAACCGGGCCCACCAAAGCCGCCTCCGACCCCGACACCTGCGGGGCCGAAACAGGCGGCCAAAGGGAAGAAGGCCCAGGCCGGGAACCAGCCGTCCCAGCAGCCTCCTCCAAAGACTCCTCCGGCCGGCGCCGACTGGCAAGTGGCCGGGGAGAAGAGGAAGGCTGCTGGCGCAGCCAGGTCCTCGAGGAGAAGGGAGAGACGGCGGCGACGAGACGCCGCGGCGCGATTGCGCGCCCTCAAGACCGCGGCTGTAGTGATCACACTGCAGCCGGACGCGGTGAAGAGGGGCGTGTCGTACCGCGACGTGCTCGCGAAGGCGCGGCAGGTGATAGACATCACGGAGCTCGGCATCACCGGTGGCCTCCGTCACCGGGTCACTGCGACGGGGGCTCGGATGTTGGAGATCCCCGGCGCGGCCAGTGGCCCTACCGCTGACGCTCTGGCCGAACGGCTCAGAGCGTCCTTAAATGCGGAGGAGGCCCGAGTCTCCAGACCCACCAAGCGCGCAGACGTGCGCATATTGGATCTGGATGACTCCGTGACGGTCGAGGAAGTGGTGGCCGCCGTTGCCAGGACTGGGGAGTGCCCTCCCGATCAGGTGAGGGCGGGCGCCCTGCGTCCTGGCTTCACGGGGTTGCAAACCATTACGGTTAGCTGCCCCGTCCCGGCGGCGAAAAAGCTGCAGGAGGGCCGAAGGCTCCTGGTTGGTTGGGTGTCTGCGCAGGTGAAAGTCCTGGACCCCAGACCCCTGAGGTGCTTCCGCTGCCAAGTGGGCAACCATGCGGCATGCGTGTGCACCTCGGAGGTAGACCGCAGCGATAGGTGCTTCCGCTGCGGTCAGCCCGGTCACAAGGCCGGCTCGTGCTCCGCCCCGCCTCACTGCTTCGCATGTGAGGCGGTTGGCAAGCCGGCCGATCACCGGGCTGGGGGCAAGTCCTGCGCCCCACCCACCAAGGCCAGGCGCAGAGGTAGGCCCTCTGCCGCCGCCGTCACCGCCACCGCCGCCGCCGCGTCATTAAGTTCGACGTGTTAGCAACTTCTTAAGTCAGTCGGCTTATGACAGGTTGGAGTCCCATCGGTCGGCTTGTGTTTGCAAATACATGTAGTGTTATTATTATAAAAAAATTGACCTAGTGTGAGTCAGACTCGCCCATGAAGGGTTCCGTAGTAACTATAATAATATAATATAATATGTATATTTATTTAACGAATAAAAAAAAACCTTAAAAATTTCTTAAAGTTAGTATGCTGTTGGAGCTTTCCTTTCCTTTCCTTTCCTTTCCTTTGCTGTTAGAGTTTCTTAAAGTAAGTTTCTTTTAAAACTAGCTTATTTACATTTTTACAACTACGCTAAATAACTTTGTTTTTCATAGTGTTTGTATGAATTACAAAGTTATATTTGCGGTTTTAGAAAATATGCTGTATCTCAAAAACTGCTGACCCGATTTCGTATAAACTAATTTTGGTTGAAAGTTTACATTAAGATCTACAGACATATATTTTTTTTTGATTTTTCACTCCATCATTATAGAAGTTAGAGGCGGGGACACACATTTTACCACTTTGGAAGCTTATATCTTTTAAACGATTGGCTTTACGAAAAAGTGGTTTAAGAAACTCTTATATCATTTTTAAAGACCTGTCTATAGAGCCTACACAAGCATAGGTTTCATGAAAAAAATATATTTTCAGTTCTAGTTCCATGTATGGGGACCCCCCTTTATTTTAATATTTTTTTAATTTTTTTCTTAAAATCGGAAAGCGGTTCACAGGATACATCTACCTACTAAGTTTCACATGTATAGTCTTAACAGTTTCGGAATAAAATGGCTGTGACATACGGATGGACGGACAGACAGACACACAGACAGACGGACAGACATATCGAAACTATAAGGGTTCCGTTTTTTGCCATTCGGCTACGGAACCCTAAAAAATGCATATAACAACTCCCTCACGAATTGCAGCGGGAGTGGACTAATTTTATACTTTACTAGCTTCTGCCCGCGACTTCGTACGCGTGGAAAGGTTTTCTCGCGCAAATCCCGATCCCGTGGGAATTTTGGGATAAAAAGTAGCCCATGTGTTATTCCAGGCTGCCAACTGTCTACTTACCAAATTTCATTCAGATCCGTTCAGTAGTTTTTGCGTGAAAGAGTAACAAACATCCATCCATCCTCACAAACTTTCGCATTTATAATATTAGTAGGATAGTAGGAAGTAGGATAGTAGGAAGGAAGTAGGATATTAGTAGGATATTAGTAGGATTATGCGCATAAGGTGTGGTTATCTGGTGCACAGGGCGAGGGCTAGCTCCAACAGCATACTGACGATGATAGCGGAGAGGTACTGCAAGTACATTAATTTCACCTGCACCGTTCCGTGAGATTACTCACGGGATGATGCAGCGGTAATTGGCGTATTTTTACCCGACTACGGCAAAGCCAAAGGAGGGTTATGATTTTGACAGGCTATGTATGTATGTATGTATGTGTGTATGTTCATCTGTTCCCTCATAGCTCCAAAGCTGCTTATCGGAACTCGACAAATGAGGTATCGTTAGAACCGTCTTGACCGTCCGCTGAACATAGGCTACGTGACGTGTCACAAAACCCAATGTGGCGCCCTCTAGGGCACAAAAAGTGTTGTGTTAAAAAATAAAAATAAGATAAACACATCGTGTTTGATATCATTTGAAAGGGCGTGACATGCACATTTCCAAAACATTGCTTAAATTTAAAGCGGCGCCCCCTAGTGGACAAAAAATCATGTGTAAAAAAATAAAAATAAGATAGATACACCGTGTTTGGTATCACTTGATAGTGATTCACTTGTATCTACTTATCAAAAATATTGATTTGACAGACCCGTTGGTATAGTGGTCACTGGCCCTGACTGCTATGCGCAAGGTCGTGGGTTCGATTCCCACCTAGGACAAATGTTTGTGTGATGAGCACGGTCATTTGTTCTTTGTCTGGGTGTAATTTATCTATAATATGTATGTATTTAGAAATATATATGTATGTTTATCAGTTGTCTAGTACCCATACCACAAGCTCTGCTTAGTTTGGGACTAGATGGCGTTGTGTGAAAAAAAGTTGTGGAATATTATATATATTATATATATATTTAACGTGGCGTACTCTAGCGGACAAACAGTCATGTGTAAAAATAAAAATAAGATAGATACACCGTGTTTAGTATCAATTGAAAGGGCTTCACTTGTACTTATCAAAAATTTTGCTTAAATTAAACATGGCGCCCTCTAGCGGTCAAAAAGTCATCTGTATAAAATAAAAATAAGTTAGATATACCGTGTTTGGTATCATTTAAAAGGGCTTCACTTGAACTTATAAAAAATTAAGTAAATAGTATAGAAGCACAGTGATTTAACACCAAAATAGTTTAAATAATTAAGAGTAAAAAAAACTAAAACCCGACTACGACAAAAAAATCGATGCTAAAAAGGATGAATCAAGATTTTCTGGATGCTGAAATAAACAAGGTTACTGGAAACCAAGAACAGAACAAAAATAAAAGCCGTAGTCACACGTTATATAGGATATCACCCGTAACAAAACAATTAATAACGTGACGTGTGACTACGGCTTTTATTTTTTTAAAGTAATTTTCGATCTCTATACATACTAACATTGTCTATAAGTATCTTTGTTACTAACTATTATACAAGGTGTAACAGATTAAGCGCAATACCTCAGACACCCCAATTAGAATATTAAATTATAAGTCTAAAACAACATCCGTAACTAAATAAATTGAAACCAAACCTAGACATTTTTTTATAAAATATGTAGTTTTTCTTACTAAACGCAAAACGTATGTGCGTCATACAATATCCTTACACAGAATGTTAGCGGCCGACACGCACACGACCGCATTTCCTTGAATTAAGAATTGTATTAATTTGTCATGATACTGTGTTTCCATTTTAAATTACGTCAAAATTTTACGCGTATTTTTTATGACGGAAATCAATTCAGAAGCCGATTCTGAACCAACTACTTTCAGGAATTGCGTTTATTCTGTTACACGTTAACTTCGCATAACTTTGTATAATTTTCATCATCATCAATGCTCTCAAAAAGGTTAAGGGAAGTATCGTGAGGTTCTAGAATAGAGAAGACTTGTGGCATTCGCAAACCCGCACTGGGCCAACGTCCACCACGTTGGCCATTCGGCCGTATTAGTGGCCCAGTCCCTCTTATAGAGAAGTCTTTTTTTTCGGGTGGGAAAATCATCGAATGACTTCTCCCGCTCTGGGTGGAGGGGAAGAGAGTGTCAGACTCCTACTGACTAAAAACCGATTCCCGCAACCCCGGCAGGCAATGGCTCAATGGCGCCCCATCACTAGTGTTGACGTCTCTTGGAGGCGCGCGTGGAACACGATGCGCCGCCGACCCAGGCGGTCCTTACTGGACGGTGACCTACCCCTGCTCGCCGTCCGCAAGTCTGTGCCTACGGTGGATGGAGATCGACACGGTCCCCGACGCCCGGGGCGTCTCCTGCGGCTGGGGGGACGTTAGGAAGAGAGTTGCCTCTCCCTTGCACGTTTAGCCTTCTCCTTTGCTACCATAACTGCTTCGCAGAAGAGAGGAGGTCTGGGTTCAAGCTGTAGCAACGTTATACAACGTGTAACGGAAACCCCATATCTATCCAAAAGGACTGAAGACAACATCTGGTATGGAGTCTCTATGCAAAGTTTCAGCTCAAAATAAGTGACTCACAGAATTGACCCCAAATTATTGGTTCCATGTTTCATGAATACCAGTAATAACAAACGTGTCACAGCACTATGAGGGTCATCACTTTCCACGTCACTTGCCAATAAAACGATAATTCTCTTCGTTCTTCTTAATCTGAAAAATTCGGTCTCTGGTATCAATGTATTGAAATTTCTAATATGTTCCACACATGTACACATAGGATTAGAAAACCCTTGCCATATCGTTTATTATCATACAAAAAAGCCGTGCACTTGGTATGTATATACCCTTTAAATTACACGTTGTATAGGCTGATTATGTTATGTTATGGCAGCATTACCGTCACCTACTTCAGAATAACACTAGTTTATGTACGTAAAGTGAAGAATCATCATCTTCCTAGTCTGTTTCTAAAT
Organism: Tholera decimalis; assembly: GCA_943138885.2. Lineage (NCBI taxonomy): Eukaryota > Metazoa > Arthropoda > Insecta > Lepidoptera > Noctuidae > Tholera > Tholera decimalis. Next base: position 6,085,401 of record OW964570.2, on the reverse strand, counting down.
GTGGTGGGGTCGGCTTCCAGTCCAACTAGATACAGCTGAGTACTAGTGTTTTCCATCGAGTGACTGCCTATCTGACTTCCACAGTCCAATAGCTAGATAAAACCTACTATACCCATTGTACCGTGTAAATCCAAAACACTGTATCTTAAGATACAGTGTTTTGGATTAACAACGCTCATTCGATTTCTTTTACCCTATTCTATCGTCCTGCATTCACACATTTTTTACTTTGTATGAAAAGTTCTGAGATATGCCTATGCTAATAACACTGTATTTACTTAAAAATACAGTTTTACTATAACAAAACACGGCAACTTAAGATACCGTGTACTACCAAAATAATTTTCGTGCGTTGCAAGATACAGTGTTTTGTCAAAACAAAGTAGCATGCTTGTGCGTTGCGGGCGCGCCAATCAGGAGCGAGAACCGGCGGCGATCTCAATGGTTATTGGATGATTTGACAGAGAACGAACGTACGACTGCCGGGAGCGGGGATCAGCTGTAATATTTTTTTGTGTAGAGACAGAGACCGTTTTCTTTATTTTCCAAGACTTTAAAGTTATTGTGTAGAAGAATATATGAAACCGTGTAGTTGGTCTCATTTCCATAAGATGGTTAAAGAAATGAAAATTTCTTCTGCAGAGCTAGTGCATGACATGTACAAAATTTAAAAATTATTACGAATTAACTCATAAGTCAATGCCACTTCCTTATACTTCTTTCGATTTTGTACAATATATAAAGACGTAGCTACAAAACACGGAAGTGGCTGTAACTTACTCAAAAAGATATGATCGTCTTTTCAAAACCTTGTCTTTTGCTTTGAATATATAATCTACTTACACAGTTAATTTTTTTATGCACCTGCCATGTTATCTCTTTATCACCCGTGGCTGACTGGTAGAGAATGCCTAAGGCATTAAGTCCGCCTTTGTATATTTAATGTTGTATAAAGTTTTAATAAATAAATAAATCTAGAAGGTTTCCATATTTGCTAATGATTATGGAAGAAGAATATAAACAAATACATTTCTTGAAAAGAAAGGATGCACAAAATCTTTTAGTGAAATTGCAAATGGCAAACCAATCTACTCATTCATTACCTACTAATTTTGGTGTTCTTGTCGCTAAATTAATTTTGATGATTAATTATTATGTAAGTTCATACAATTTTATTGTCTTATTAGTTTTCTTATCTTCCAGTTTTTATATGAAACTGTAAGACTGATTCTGTTGCCATAATAGTTAAAAAAATATTTTACAAACTTTTTGTAAAATATCTATATACCTAATTGTGCACCTACGAGTCTTTTAAACTCGATATTTTATTTTTAAATACATATGATAGACTCCATCTAATAAAAAATCCGACTGCAAATTCCTATGATATATTTCTAGGCCCTGTTTTATCAGGTCAATATACTGTAACTCTAACACATACAGTGTATTGTCATAACAATTTCTTCATTTGCTTCTGACGACTATTATGGCAATACAAGTTATTCACGATTATTTGTTGTGTATATTCTACTTGTATATGAAACCTAGCGGGCTAGATTACTTATAAAATTACCTTTAATTTGATATCAAACACTGAATACTTTCCAAAGTAACTTTTGGAGTAATCTTCAAAAAACAGAAAAAAAACTATTTTGCTCAATTTCTCAAATTTTGTTTTTTGTTGTTACAGTGTTTTGGATTGACACGGTACCATTGGCAAGACCCGTGTCAAAGTCTTCTGGCTTCTAACTTCCCGCAACGACTGTACGAATGACAGCCGGGACCGACGCGACGGCTTAACATGCTTTCCGAAGTACGGAGGAATTGCGATATGTTAAAATTGCGATATGTTAAAATTGCGATATGTTAAAATTGAGATATGTTAAAATTGGTCACCCATCCACAGACTGACTTCGGCCACGTTGCTTACGAAGATCGACCGATGCGGCTCCTCATAGGAAAAAAACGAAAGGCTCTTCATAATAAACCTATTACTGAGTGCTCCCACATAACCATAAACAAACAATTATATAAATATAAACTACTAGCTTTTGCTTGCGACTTCGTTCGCTTAGGAGGGTTTTCCCGCGTAAAATCCCGATCCCGTGGGAATTCTGGGATAAAAAGTAGCCTATGTGTTCTTCCAAGATATAAACTATCTACTTTCTAAATTTCATTCGGATCCGTTCAGTAGTTTTTGCGTGAAAGAGTAACAAACATCCATCCATCATCACAAACTTTCACATTTATAATACTAGCTTCTACCCGCGGCTTCGTACACGTGGGAAGGTTTTCCCGCGCAAATCCCGATCCCGTGAGAATTTCGGGATAAAAAGTAGCCTATGTGTTATTCAAGAAAGTCAACTATCTACTTACCAAAGAAGATCGGCAGTGTCAGTGTCGCTCTATTTGAGAAACGAACCTAAACTAAATTATATGCATTTTATAGATCAAGTAAAGTAGTTTATTTTCCTGATTAAAGTTTTTCTTTATTTTGTGGGAAAAGGGAAAAACAATAAAAATAAATATTTTGTTAAATCAGAAGTAAAAGTAGCAATAACTAAACGCAAAACAGCGGTATTGAAGTAATCATTGCCATTTTTAGTAGAATAATACTTATTAGTAGAATATGAATGTTGGTTGGATGGTTAAAACTAACCATCGTTTTATAATAACATTACGAACACGTTTTTATTTTTATATTAATAGACATTAATACGTTTGCAATATTCCAATCTTAACTATAAACTGTATTCTTAAGTAATTATGGAAAAACATAACATAGTCGTTGGTTTTTACAGTTTATACCTGGCAACATTAAACAGTTGGCATTTCTAACTGAACTGTCATCCTGTGATCTGTCACAGTCGTCCAAAGAGTATCGTATCCTTGCGATCTGTTTGGCGTCTGTTATTTGTTTACTTAACAACTCATTAGCTCCCTTTTTTTTTTTTTTTTTTTTTTTTTTTTTTTTAACGTGGTAAAATTATCAAATAAGTCCTCCCACTCCGGGCAGGGTGGGAGGGACTGTCAGACTTTTACTGACTAAAATCCACGGTGTTCCTTCAATAGCCCTTTACGTACCGGGGCCACGGTAACGGGATGAGTCCCACGACCCCGGCAGGCTTCGGCCCTCTGCAGAGGGGGCCTCGTCATGTTGCTGACGCTCTTTGAGGCGCGCGTGGAACACGACGCGCCGTCGACCCGGGCATGGTCCATGGTCGGACAGCGAGTTGCCCTTTACTCGCTGTCCGCATGCCCGCGCCTACGGTGGCCGGAGATCGTCGGCCGACGTCCGACGCCGTGGGCGTCTACCACTGCGGCTGGGCTGGAGGGAGGACGCCATCCTCTCCCTCGCGCGGCCCGCCTCCTCCTTCGGAAGCATGACTGCTTCGCAGAAGGAGGCGACCGCTTCCCACTCCCTCTCGCCCCGCAGCATGGCCTCGACCAAGGCCGGGCGCGAGAGGTCTCCGCCTATTGTCGCCGTGAGGACACGTCGGTGCTCTGCCCAAGCTGGGCAGTCCTGCACCGTGTGCTCGACTGTGTCCTCAGGGCGACCCTCGCAGTGGTGACACCCAGGCGTTTCCTCCTTTCCCATCAGACACAGGTACCTCCCGAAACTTCCGTGTCCGGTGAGGACCTGCGTCATGCGGTAGGTCAGGACGCCATGACGCCGATCTAGCCACTCCTCAAAGAGGGGTCTTACCGCCGCAATTGCGGCGTGCCCGAACTCATTAGCTCCCTAGAGTATATATTGTTCAGTGCTCATTAGTGTTTACTTGCATTGTTATGATTGTTTATTCCGCGTTCAGTTGAGTTTTCGAATTCCTGCGTGTTGAGTACTTGTGATAGTGAACATTTTTATTTGAGACAGGACTCTATTTGTTATTATAAACATGTCTCGTTCTAACGTTCGGTGTGTTAACTGCGAACTTCGGTTGACGAGACCACGTCATCGTCTTTCAAACGAAAATGAAGACCTTGTTAATATTATAAGGTTATGGACTTATCCAAGGGAGGTGAGTAAAAATATTCAGGTCATTTGTAAAATAATGTCTACAGTTACTGAAGATTTGTAATAGTTGATAAGGCAGTATTGGTTTTGCACCACTTTCAACTCAAAGCTCAACTAAAGAAACGCAAGTGGAAAAAAATGATACACAACACAAGTCATACTACTTTGTAAGAGTGTGATTAAACCTTTATCACCCATGAGGCCCCAAGATTTCCTCAAGATGTTTTCCTACCCTGTTAGCAAATGATAATTATAGTAAAATTTTTGATTAATCTGCTTATGTTGACAGGACATGTATTATGATCATTTTTTCCAACACTAGATTTTCTCTGCAATACTAATTATATACCTAACATACCTAAATGTTTTAATTGTTTGTTCTATAAGAAGATGCTTTGCATGACTTCCACTGAGTATGACATATCGCCTCTTTACAAGAGCAACGTGACATCTCATAAAAAAGTTTTTTTTTATTATTTGATATTCAAAACCGCGATGTCGAATTTTATTTTCTACAAAAATACGGCATTTTAAAAGTGAATTTTCGAGGAGCTATGAGTGAAAGAGACAACACAACCGTGGCAAATGGCGTTATCACGTTGTTTCTTTCGGTGTGGCGCACGACTTCGACAACGCGACGCGTTAGTTTGCCCCGCACGCGCAACGAGTGAAGTGCTCCTGCTTTTCACAAAAAACGTGGCATCACGAGTATACCACATTTTTAGTGCAAAGGTATGTTTCTTGTTGTTATTTACTTTAACTTGAATAATGTGATATAAGTATTTAACTCGTTTTTGTTGTAAAACTCATGAGTATTGAGAATGAGATAATGAATATTGTCACATTATTCACGAAAAAGTTACAAGTTTTCTTTGTGATATCCTTGATTGTAACCATGTTGTTGATGAATCGTTTTCAAATACTATGGGTTATTTTATTTTAGATCATTATTTTTGAAAACCTTTAAGTTTGGGTTTATATTATGCTAAAATGTTACATTATACATGCTAAAATAAAGTAACTTTTACGATTTTTTTTTTCAGATGGCATCACGATCTAGGATGTTAGTTCAATTAGCTACAGGTGTTAAAAGTAATTTAAGTGTACAACTAAGTGATTCAAACTCTCAGATAGATATTTTAACACAAGACGAGAATGAAAATGTCAAAAGCTCGACCAATACATTGCAGACATCAACAGAAGGTATTTTTTTTACTTGTACTGATAGTTTTTTCTAGTTATGTTCTTATAATTTCATTATTTCAATCCTCTTTGTAGACAAAGACATCGCAGTGGATTCCATCCGACCTCGTAGTAATTCGACTAGTAGCAGCGGTTCCTCTAGTTCTAGCAGTTCTTCGAGTTCTAGCTGTTCTTCAAACAGTGGCCCATCTATGTATCAAGGTAAGTTAATTTAAATGCAGAGGGATATAAATTATATCCCACTTTCCTCACAAAATTCGAAGGTAATTGATCAAATCAATACCACACCACTACACTTCAAGAAATTGATTGCATTTATAACGTTTCAGACAGCGACGACTCAGTAAAGGATCCTGATTATGAAGCCCAACCAACAAAACGTGCTGAGTATTCTTCTGATACTGACGTGGAACAAAATATCACTACCAACTATAGTGTCATTCCGGATGATCAAAATTTGGTAACATCTGTGGTTTCAAAACACATTGAAAACTACGAGGAACCACTTTCGTCTACAAACGAACATGCTATGGTATTCAACGATCTTGGTGTCATAGAGAACAGTGAATCTTCTGCGATTGAAAACGTAAGTAATGGAAATGCTGTAAGTCCAATAGTGTATAATTCTAGTCCAACTAAAACTGGTAAAAAAAGAAGACTAAATGAAGCAAACTGGAAAGTCAATGTAGCTAAACGACTGAGAAATTGTGGGAAGCCTTATCAATCTACCAAATCAAAAAAAAACATGCCAAGTCGTGAATTGAAACCTTCTTGTAAAGATAAATGTAAATTTAAATGTGGGTTTAAATTTACAGAGGAGCAAAGACAGACCATTTTAAATGACTATTGGAGCTTAGGTGCAATAGAAAAACAATGGACGTTTATTGCTAACAGCGTAGACATAGTCATCCCAAAACAACGTTACGTTAAAGTTGATTCGGATGGAAATGTTGCAACTATAAGAAACAACAATAACGCTTTCTTTTTGACTATTTCGGGTGAAAAAACAAGAGTTTGTAAATTGTTCTTCAAAAACACTTTGGGGATTAATAATCGACCCATAGAGACTGCTTTGAAAAAGAAAAATAGCAATACTAATATTTCTTCCATGAAAGATAATCGAGGTACTCATTCCAACCATTATTCAGTGGACGAAAGCATTAAAAATGGCATCAAATTATTTATTGAGTCTATACCGAAGATTGAGTCACACTACATCCGGGCTAACTCAAAACGAAATTATATTGATGGTAGCAAAGCTGTCACAGATCTTCATAGAGATTATGTGGAAAAATGCAAATCCCAAAACGTCCCCTATGGAACTTACATTACATTTTATCGTATTTTCACACAAGATTTTAACATTTCGTTTTTCACTCCTAAAAAGGATTTATGCGATATATGCGAAGCCTATAAAAACATCACAGATGAAGAGAAAGAATCTATGAAACAAGATTATGAATTACATCTTAAGGAAAAGAATTTGTCTCGTATTGAAAAAGAAAAAGATAAGAACAACAAAAATATTTTAGTGGCGGTCTATGATCTTCAAGCAGTGTTCCAATGCCCCAAAGGAGATGTCTCAGTTTTTTACTACAAGTCCAAACTAAATGTACTTAATTTAACAATTTATAACATACAAAATAATTCAGTTGAGAGTTATGTATGGGATGAGTCTAACGCCAATAGAGGTGTCAACGAAATAGCTACCTGTGTTTATAAATACCTGGAGAAAATTTCCGCAACGGCTGAAGACCTCGATGTTGTCTTTTATTCAGACAATTGTGCCGGACAGCAAAAAAATAAGTTTATGATCTCAATGTACACTTACGCAGTCAAAACTCTGCCAAATCTCAAATCAATTACACACAAATACCTCGTTAAAGGACATACGCAGAACGAGGGCGATTCAGCTCACTCTCAAATAGAGAGAGAAGTTAAAAGGCAATTGCGATCAGGACCAATGTATACACCTGACGCATTTATCGGGGCTATAAAGGCGGCACGGAAAAAAAGCGAGCCATTTCATGTTAATGAAATGTGCTTTGATGATTTTTTTGATTGGAAAAGTATATGCACCCAAATGAACTTTGCAATAATGAAAGATGAAGACAATAAAACTGTGAAACTGGCTGGACTGAAGATGATAAAAGTTCAAAGCTCTGATCCCGATGCCATATTTTTTAAAGAATCATATGCTGACGAATTATTCAAGAAAGCTATAGTGGTGAAAAAAAAGAGAAACCATAATAGCCAAAGCATTAATTTAGATTTGCAAAAGGCCTATTTTCAAAAACCTGGACTAGCAGAGAGAAAAAAAGCTGATCTCATGGATTTAGTCAATAAAAACCTTATTCCCAGATACCACAAGCCATTTTACGAATCGTTGTAATAAGACTGATTAAGTACAAAGATTTTTGGAATTGTATTTTTTAGAAATGTATTTTTTAGAAACATTTAATTGCTACATTTAAAATGATAGTGTTTTTATTAGTATTATTAAGAGAATTTGTGATTCTATGTTTATGTAGGATAATCGCAATGTTCCTATTTTGAATTTCTAAGTACTATAAAACTGGGTGCCATAATTGTGTTAGAAGACGTTAATTACTATTAGATAACTTTAAGTACAGTTAACTTTTTGATTTTTTTATTAGTATTTTTAGTTACATTATAATTTTAATTAAAGCGAGTACTTAGTACTATGTGATTGATTGATCTCTTGTTGATTATTGTGACTTAAACTAATTTCGTGGTGTAATTAAGCCATTATTTTCGTAATTTTGTATTTTTTAAATACAAGATCTTTATTTTGATAGTGTGTTTTATTTAACTTATCACACAGCCTTACACCTAAATTTAACAGCTTCAATGTGATATATCAATATGTTACAAGCATTTTGTGACATATTTTCATTAAAAACGTGACATGTGTATCTGTGTTTTTTTAAATCAGTTTTTTTTACTTATTTCATATTGAACTGAGTTTTTTTTGCTTATTTTCAGAAAGCACATTAATTACCGCAATACTTTAATTGTTTTCCGTCAAAGTATTATCAATATTTTAGAATTTATCAACGCTTAAATGTTTAAAATTGCTCTCCTGTAAAGTTGTAGTTTAAAAAATATCACGTTGTTCTTGTAAAGAGGCGATATATGTTTTCTTTTTGATATTTCGCTGTCATTATAACTGGACACTACTATAATTTAAATTACCCAAATGAGTAACACAAAGACAATGATGTGTTCACACTCTAAGTATTTGGTTGACCAGGCTATTCTGAGTGTTACAGAGGCTAACAATTTTTCATTATTATGTTACTCGCAGACAACTGATGCTGACTTCGTATGCCAGGCTTGTTGGGAATTAGCAAGTCATGTGACTAACCAAGTTGCACCCGAAAGACAAGTTGGACATCAAAATGTTTGCGTTGGATGTGGCCGTTCCATTCTAAGAAGCCGGAGTCGTTTAGTACTGAGAGAAAACAGTACTGATGAAGAACAACAACTTGCTGCAATCATTTCACAGTGGATACAGCACAGTCAAGTAAATATATTTATTTGTCATTACAAAAATATTTTCTTATTATTTCTGTTGTTACAAATATTGATTGTATTAATTATTGTTTTAGCTTACTCCTACTGATGAAGCATGTGGGCCATGTTGGCTACGAGCTCAAAGAATATTGCATCGCAGCACCCAAAACGCCCAATTTAACAGTGGTGCTTCAGAGGATATGGCTATATCCCCGCACCAAAGCCCTCAACATGAGGAAATTGGAGAATGCTGTGTGAATTGCGGCATACAGCTACTGTCTGCAGAAAATAGGCATTGTCTGTCTTCAGAAAGTGAACATTTTATAAGAGTTATAAAGCTGTGGACATATCCTAGAAACATAAGTTACAGGCTATTATAATCATATTTTTTTTTACTATTTTAATAATCCAAAGTCTAGAATTAAATGAGTAATAAATTGTAAATACTTTCTTTTTAGATTGTGGACACCAATTATGTGTGCCACACCTGTTGGGAGCTTGCAAACCACCAGGTTTTATCTGAAATTCCAGAAGAAAATCCAGTGCAGCAATCTGAAAATCATGAAATGCCACAGCAGCAATACATTACACTGCCAAACATTAGACGAGTTGCTGATACTAGGAGGCACTGCTTGTTTCCTAACTGCAGGAATCCTGAGCGATACCATATTCCGGAAGCAATACGTAGACGGGTGCTGAGTGACTGCAACTTTTATATACCTAGAGGAGCAAGGATATGTGGTTACCACATGGGTAGAAACATATTTGGTGAACTATACACATCTGAAAACACACTAGACCATTTTAATTGTTTCCAAATTGAAGATATGGTTTTCATACTATCAGAACCTGTAAGTGTTTTTAATTTTGAAGACATTCAGAGTCTGCCAGAATATTTGGCACATTATTTTCTGGGAATTTCCTTATCCCAACATCAACAAATAATGAATGAAACAAGAGGACTTCGTGAAATGCACAGAGGAAGTTTTGCATTAACTGCATTATTATGCAAATTAAGGACGGGAGACTCGGGAGACAGGCTATCGAGCTTATTTCAAACGCCAAGGCGCACTGTGGAAACCTTGATGAACAAAGCTAGGGACATATTAGCTCAGGAGTATGTGCCTCAACATTTGGGTCTGCATCATATAAGCCGGAGTAATGTCATTAGTAAAAACTCATATATAGCAAATAGTTTATACGGCAGACCTGATCTCTCACTGGAAAGACAAAATGCAATTGTTATCTGTGATGGCACCTATGTTTATGCCCAAAAAAGCTCAAATTATTTATTTCAAAAAGAGACTTATTCGCTCCATAAGTATCGAAATCTTATAAAGCCATTCATGATTGTATGTTGCAATGGATACATCCTGGATGTTACAGGGCCATATCCTGCCACTACTAACGATGCGTCGATAATGATGGATTTGTTAAACAACGACAGTTTTTTGAATTTTTTTAGAGAAGACGATGTTTTTATTCTGGATAGAGGCTTTAGGGATAGTGTAGACGCTATACATCAGCGTGGCTTCCTCACCCATCTACCAGAAACCCTGTCACCAGGTCAATTTCAGTTAACTACTCTAGAAGGGAACAGGTCTCGCTGTGTGACAATAAATAGATGGGTTGTGGAAGCCGTTAATGGCAGGATCAAAAGAGACTTTAAAATATTCAGGCATGAATATTTTAATCGTGCATGCCCTCACATGATGAAGGACTTTTCCATTGCAGCAGCTCTGCATAATGCATTTGCCACAATGTTTGTGGATCCAAGTAATGCGGAACAAATAGTCAATATTATAAATGAAAGGCTTTTTGCAGACAACACTTTAGCAGAAATAGTACAAGAAGAGAATCTCAATAGAAGAAACTCTATATTTACACCTATAACCAGTACTAATATTGTATTCCCTAACCTGTCTATAGAAGAATTGGTCCTCTTTGCTTGTGGCACTTACCAAATTCGACAAGCTAGGTCATACATAGGTGAACAATTACGTTTTCATGGCCTTTACACAATAGAAGTTTGCAGAGAGGACCATGTCAATTTAAGCAGATTAGGGGGAGTAAGTTCTTATTTGATTCGAGCAAAAGTAAAGTCCCGGCATGTGTCACGAAAATCCTATTATGTTTTCATATCAATAGATCGGCAACAAGTGGGTAGGAATGCCATCACGGGATATTGTTGCAATTGCATTGTTGGTTTGCGCACTGTGGGATGTTGCTCTCACGTAATGAGCATAGTATGGTACCTGGGCTACGCGCGTCACCAGGATAATATAACTCCACCTGCACAGTTCCTTGACCAAGTTTTACTCAGGCTAGACACATAATAATTCTTAAATAATAAATAGGTACCTACCTATTAAATGTTTGTGAAAAAAGTATTTGTTTCATTTTTATAAAATAACATTTTACCTTACCTACCTACCTTATTGCTGAACCTAGGTTTACATTGCTAGGGATATAGGTATATTATGTATGAATGCCGTACTTTAGTAGAAGCCTAGGTATATTATATAATATATAGAGATGGCAAACAAGTATAGGTACGGTTCGCCTGATGATCCAGCAACATCCAAAGGCATAACCTTTTGGTGTAGGTAACAACCTCCTTACACGTAGGTACATCCTATACGTTTCGTCTCAAAGGAAAAGCGTTACTATAGTATTATTATACTTAAAACATGTAGATATATGCATTGTTTTCTGAAATGAATTAATCTGCTCAATAATCAATCATATCAAGACACATTTCACAACACATAACCTAACCTAAAAGGTAAATCTTTAAAACGATTTTCTGTCCAAATCCCATTCCAAAAAAATATGCTATGATTACATTTTATGTTATTAGGCCTTAGATCTATCTGTTTCGGGTATTTTCACTAATGCACGCGAAGTGTAAAGGCGACACTCAAAGTACATGGGGTCTTGCCAATCTTCTTTCATGCAGATCCGTTCAGTAGTTTTTGTGTGAAAGAGTAACGAACATCCATCCATCCTCACAATCTTTCGCATTTATAATATTAGTAGGATAGGATATTAGGATATTAGTAGGATGAACAAACAAACAAACAGTAATTTTGTCGAAATTGATATCTTTAATTGCACAATAAGTAAGTTTAAAAGACTCATTCGTTGTACTCTATTGAACACAATTAGTGATAATAACTGATGTTATATTGTAGATACTATTTTATAATTTTATCTTGTATACCTAAGTACTTTATAATTTGTCTTATTTTTTTATGTTCATTATAGTTAGTTACATTTATATAAATATTTGACTACTTGTTACAAATTCATATAAACGTTGCACTTAACGCTACCTAGCGATTACATATTCTCTATTACTAAACTAATGTTTATCTGTGGACAGCGTAGTGGGTTCCATTATAGTCAAAACTTCATTTTTTGTTAAACTAGTTGTAAGTTTTTATAATGTAACTGTTGTTCCGTGTAATAAAAATAATATATAAACTATATAGACTACATTTGTAATTAAATCATAAAAAATAAAGTTTTTTAGGGGGCGGAAATTTAAAATGAAAGCTACTAGTTCAAGTGAGCTATCATATGAAAGGGCTTGATGTGCATATTTGAAAACATAATTATTTAGCATAAATTCTTATGGTTATGATAATATATATGTCGCATCAGGGGTGGCCGAGATGCGAAACATCGGGTCTTCATCACGATCCGACATAGTTCTAGGTAAATGTGGGTACTGACTTGGGTACTCGAACGAAAGATAATTTAAATCAAAATAACTTTATTTTACTAACGGTTTTTCACAAAATAGAAACAAACACGTGCGTTGGTACTGAGTTTCTTCCAAGACTGTGCGAGGTAGACTATATCACTCCGTCCTCCCGCCAGTCCTCGCTACATCCCTTCTACCGACGATCGTGTCCAAGCGGAAGGGCTCCGCTTGCGTTTCCGGTAACGATTTATTAGTTCACCAAACTAATTGTTAGATGGCACTGCCATCCCTGACTAGCACCCGTCCTCGGGTGTAGTACCTGTGGACAAAATATGCTCAGAGCGTAAACTAGCTCGGCTATCCTGCCAATAGAAACAAAGGTAGCAGTTTCTCATTGGTACCTTATTTCTCCTAAATCTAGGTACAATCATTAACTTTCATGACACAAAATGCCTTGTAATTAAGCTTACATGCACAGTGCTCTCTGCACAATATCATTCATGGGAAAAGATCCAACCAACAAGTTAAAAAGATTAAACAAGGTAAATTCTAACTGTTCTGTCACTATTTACCATAATTCATAAGCAATGTATACTCAACTCATGAAACTTTCACTATCATCTGTGCACCAACACAGACCCGAATCGCACCAACGATTCGTTACAAATCTGCCGCCACATATGCTACAACACATGAGGGGCTCCGTGCACCAACACAGACAGAAATCGCACCAACGATTCCTTGTAGACCCATCGCCACATGTTACTCATGAGGTGCGCTCTAGAGTTTCGAGTATGAGTATACAAGCCATTCTTAATCAGATGTGGTTTCGCTACCACTGTCATCAACTATGATATCTAATTTTCGGGGAACATGGTGGTCGGGGATCTTCCTCACACGATCATGGGGGTATTTGTATGTTCGCTTAGAGTCAAGCGCCTTTAGTAGGTATCTATCCCCGTCTAATACATCAATAATTTTAAATGGACCTTTGAATTTAGGATCTAATTTGGTTTGATTCCTTTCCTCATTTTCTATCAAAACATAATCATTAATAGCCAACTTAGAAACTTGAGCCTTACTTTGATCAAATCGATTTCTATCATAATTTGCATTTTTCTCAATATTCAGTGTCGCTTGCTCTCTAATCTCATCTAAATTAACGTCATTCAAATCATCATCAGCGGTCACTAAACCAAGTGGCCGTGCTACCCTTCCTATCATCAACTCGAGAGGGCTAGATTTAGTCACCCTATTAATAGTAGGGTTAATAGCTAACTGAACCTCTCCTAAAGTGCCTCTGCTAAGCCAAGAGCGGTCACGACTAGTCTCTACAGCTGTCAACATACTCTTCAGGGTACTCATTACCCTTTCGACCTGACCGTTCGCACGACTACCTCCAGTAGCTATCAAGTGCAACTCTATATTGTTAGAAGTACAGAAATTGGAAAATTCTTTGCTAGTGAAACAACGACCCTGATCAGCTATTATGCGCTTCGGCGCACCCAACAACGCTATACAGAACTTAATAGCACAAATACTACTGTTAGTATCGATATCAAGCGAATGACGGAGCAAAACAAATTTGGTAAAAGCATCTATGATGACAAACACGTACTCTTTGATGTCGTTTTTGCCAGACAGTTTACCAGTAACGTCAGTATGAATTGTGTGCCATGGAATATTGAACTTGGGAATGGGGTGAAGTTCTGCTTGAACTCTACCAGAGTGGGGCTTCGCTATTTTGCAAGTGATACAATTGTCTACGAATTTTCTCACATATTTTGACATACCTTCAAACCAATAGTGCTCGTAAATCTTTTCGAGAGTTTTCTCCCATCCCAAATGCATGACAGACTCATGGATGTTATTAATTACAGACCACCTAAGAGATCTTGGTACAATAGGCAAACAACGAGTGCGACCGTTACGCTGAATCTTACGGCACAGAATATTTTTACGAATTTCGTAAGTTTTGCGAGTTTCCTCAGGAAAAACTTCATGACGAAGATCAGACACAATCTTACTGATTTCTTCGTCCTTTTCCTGTTCAGCTTGCAACCAGTTACTAGAAAGCTCAGCTAAATCGACACGCTTTTGTTTTACCCGTGTGAAAGTCCCTTTAGGTGTCGGGAGAGGATTTCTAGAAAGAAAGTCCACATGGCTCATCCTACTGCTCGCTGAATAAAAACTTTTTAACAAAAAATTAAACCGACTCCCAAAAAACACTGCAAAGTGAAAAATAACTTTAATTTCGGTAGTCGGTGTCTTTAGTTTTGTTTTTTCGTTTTTGGCACCGACTTCCGAAATTAAAGTTATTTTTCACTTTGCAGTGTTTTTTGGGAGTAGGTTTAATTTTTTGTTAAAAAGTTTTTATTTCACTCTTTTTAGTTGGATGATTTTTAATTTACCTAGTTACAAGAGCCTAAATGTCAACTACTTATAACCTTTTACAAAATATTGCTTTTCCCAATGCTGGGCCGTTAATTGTTGAGGAGTTCTCCTGGTACTTCACCATCAGCTCTACATCACCATATGCATTGTGACGAACATAAAGTGCTTGACATCCATATTCAAGTAATCGAATCGCAATCCACTCAATACTTATTATTGAGTAGTTTCGGCGGCCATCTGTGGTCTTCATCATCAGTTCCACTTCCCCAAATGGTACTTTTTGAGAGCAACTACACAAGTTACTATAAGAAATACCCAAAACGCCATAGGTGTGCCTATAATATTTGAAGAGTTCCCTCGATTTCTCCAGGATCCCATCATCAGATCCTGACTTTGGTGATAATGGTACCAATTTCGAAGTATACCCATTCGAACAAAAAAAGAATTTTCCAAATCGGTTCAGCCGTCTTCGAGTACTCGATGACCATACATTAAAAAAAAAAAAATATACGCGTCGAATTGATAACCTCCTCTTTTTGTCGTCGGTTGAAAACTGAGCTCGCATTTTTTAAACCAAAGGGCATGTTAAAATATTCCCACTGTCCATCGGGTGTAACGAATGCAGTGCGCTCTCGCTCTCTCTCTGACTCAGGGTGCACTGGGATTTGATGGTAGCCTGATAACATATCAAGATACGTGAACCATTTAGCACCACCTAACCTAGATACAAGATCCTCTATCAACGGCAGTGGAAACCTATCCGACACAGTGTTGTCATTCAGTTCCCTGTAGTCGACACACATGCGATCTGAACAATCCTTTTTCTTAACAAGTAACACTGGACTAGAAAAAGGTGAACAACTTGGTCTAATAATACCTGCTTCCTCTAATTCACGAATCTTAGTAGTAACAACTTCGCGTTCACTAGCACTAAGCCTATAAGGACGACGATTAACTGTACGACTAGGATCTACAAGCCTAATTTGCAACTGACCTGTTGTTACCCGGGATCTAGAAACACCACTAGAAAACGAAGAAGAATATTCTGACAAACAATCAATGAATTGAGAATGAAATTCTAGCGGAATGTCTGCATCAACTTTGTCGAAAACTATTTGACAATTGGAATAGTTTTCGAGCTTATTTGAAACATCACATAATCTAACAACCTTATCGCGACCCAACAATACTGTCAGACATCATACTAACGTTAAATCCTTGATCTAAAATCTCACGGCCAATTAAAATATCATTTTAAGGCAACTATTAGGAATAACCTCAGATAAAATTTGTAGGGTACTTTGCACACTACCATGACCGATACCTGTCAAGTAGGCAATGTTATTTACACGCTTGCCACTAAGCTTTGACGCAACACAATATTTGATGAGAGAGCATTCGGCACCAAAATCATAATAAAATGGATATGACTCACCAGTGTTCATCAGCGTACCGCTGAGATTGCTAACATAGCAAAATTCAACACTCCTCTCGTTACGCTGCAGGCGCTGCTCCGGAATTGCTTGGGCTTCCTGCCGCGCCGGCGCCTCCACGGTTCCTACGTGGACATTTCGTAGCAAAATGTCCGGCGTTGCCGCATCTGAAACAGATGATGTCCGAACGCTGCTTCGGTCCCACAGAGCTTGACGCTGAAGTGGCAGCATTGGTTGCCTTGCCTTTGACCTCACTTCTCGAACGGCAATCGGACGCTCGGTGGCCTATTTTACCGCCGTTGTGATATTTCACCGTCGCCGACTGAAACTTTGATCGCTTGAAATCTGAAGCGGCCGCGGTCGAGTTACCCATCGAAGCTTTCCTTTTCAAAAACGAAGACGCTTGAAGTTCACACTGCAGCTTGTTCCTGTTGCTTACTTCGGTAGTAAACGCCAACCTCTGTATACGCCCATCAAATTGCGACATATGAGCAAGTACCGTAGATATGGCTATCTGCTCAACGCTCATGTTTTGACAGCGTGATGTGAGGGTAGACAACAACCGGGCAGCGTATGCAGCATAGCATTCACCTTCCTTGGGCTTGCTACTCATCATTTTGATAAGAGTAGCGGCTGGTGTGTCCACGCAGTCGTAACGGGACAAAAACAAGCTTTTGAAGTCACCCCATGTCATACCCGCAAACGATACTTGCGCCAACCAACGTGAAGCACTTCCTTTCAGAGCCTTGCTTAAGGTGATGATCAGGGCACTTCCTTGAAGCGGTACTTCCGATAGGCACAGGTCTGCAGTAGTACACCAGGCACGTGCGTCTACATCCGGCATATCCGGGTCAAATTCAGGCAAAGAAATAGGCTTGGTACCTGCCGGGCCCTTAATGGCTTCTATCAGGGACATCATGTTCTGATTTTGAGCAGTCAGCAGCGTACGAAGTAAGTTCTCGTCATGGCTCCATTCTGCAATACTTCTTGATTTTCTTCAGCTCGAGTGTATCCGACTTCTGATGTCGCATCAGGGGTGGCCGAGATGCGAAACATCGGGTCTTCATCACGATCCGACATAGTTCTAGGTAAATGTGGGCACTGACTTGGGTACTCGAACGAAAGATAATTTAAATCAAAATAACTTTATTTTACTAACGGTTTTTCACAATATAGAAACAAAGACGTGCGTTGGTACTGAGCTTCTTCCAAGACTGTGCGAGGTAGACTATATCACTCCGTCCTCCCGCCAGTCCTCGCTACATCCCTTCAACCGACGATCGTGTCCAAGCGGAAAGGCTCCGCTTGCGTTTCCGGTAACGATTTATTAGTTCACCAAACTAATTGTTAGATGGCGCTGCCCGTCGCACCATAGCGCCATCAATCCACGACATATATATATAAAAAAATATCGTCCGCCCATCGCATCCGGGGAGACTGGAAGTCAATATTTGTAGGGGAAAGGCTAAGTAGACGTTGGTTCCTTATATTCCAATACTTTATGACCATACTCACTTAAACAACTTCATAGATTCACTATCTAATACATTGATAGGCCACACTGAGCAATAAATTAAATAGTTATCTTATCTATACTAATATTATAAAGCGGAAAAGTTTGTTTGTTTGTTTGTTTACTTGAACGCGCTAATCTTCGAAAGTACTGGGTGGATTTGGATGCAATTTGGTATGGAAGTAGCTAAAGTAAAGTAAAAAAGTAGCCTATAACCTTCCTCAAGCCTCAGCTTGAGGAAGGTTATAGGTTACTTTTTACGCGACTGCAAAAAAGGAGAGTTATGTTTTTACCGTGATGCACGTGAATGCACGGGAGCAAAGCCCCGTGTGAGTACTAGTACCTAATAAGTTGCAAGACATGACCAAAACTATGAGGATTCCTAAAAATCACACATTTTGAGTCGACATGGTTTAGATCTAGAAGATATGTGTGTATGACGTCAAAAATTCAAATATGAAACTAAATATTAGCATTTTTCAAAAATGCAAATGGCGTGGATCAGTGTAATCTGAAATACTAAAAAAACCTTATTCAAAAAATCTAAAAAAACCCGACTGCTCAACTGAAGTGTAAGAAACAAGCACATTTTTATTAGATTTTTTAACTAAGTTTTTTTTTCTCAACTTTTTAGTTAAAATATTAATTAACAATTTTTTAGTTTTCCCGGTCGTGTCACATTGGCACTCCACCGGATTCAGAAATTTAGTCCATATTTTTAAACTTTCTCATTGTGTTATTTTGCTAGTATTAGACTAATGGTAAACATAATATATCTTTTTGAAATCCTTATCTTAAGCCCTTTAATTTGATACCCATATTGTAGTATATGACAAAAAAAATTTTTTTTTTCACCATGTATAATGGCTCCGCACGGCCGCCATGTTTATTTTTTTTAAATGTCACCTATCTAAGAACACTCGGGCTGTTAAGACAAATCTAACGATACCTCAATTGTGTGAATCCGTTCAGCGGTTCTGGAGATATGAGGTAATAAAGAATATTACATACATACATACAAGATACGAAAAACCCTTCCTTTGCAGTCGGGTAAAAATATGGGCTATAGACTTTGATAGGTTTGCGTCTTGCTAACGGTTTATGGCCGATAGATAGATCACACTTGTGGATAAAACTCTGTACCTACTGTAATGCTCTTAGAATAATAAAGTGTTTTATTATTTTACTAGCACTTTGCCCACGTGGATTGTGAAGTAATTTATAGCCTACTAGCTTCAGCCCGCGACTTCGATCGCGTGGGAGGTTTTTCCCGCGTAAATCCCGATCCCGTGGAAATTCCTGTAGCCTTGGTGTTGCTTCAAGATGTCTACAATCTACTTATCAAATTTCATTCAGATCCCTTGATTAGTTGTTGCGTGAAAGAGTTACAAACATCCACCCTCACCAACTTTCGCATTAATAATATTAAGTAAGAAGTAAGATTATTTGTATAGGAATAGCCTATGTATGCGCTCTTGACTTAGTATAGTACAATGTGCCAGATTATCAGGAAATATAAACTTCGAATAGAAATTTTGATACCTTAGCAGTGTTTCTCAATTGTTTAGTGGTTGTAAATTATTATTATTTCCTTTATTTTAGGGAACGAAACCCAAGAGGACTACTAATGTGAGTAGAACTCGTATAACTGGCAATCTTGTTAACCCCTCAATCTACGCTAAATATGCTATAATTAACTTATGCATGCTGAACTACGGGCTGCCTCTCTGTGAAATGTGAGTCATAATACACCTGGCTTAGTGAGTTTGTACGGATATTAAATGTCTAGCATTAATATTCTTCTCAGCGTGTCGATGGCAAATAACTAGATGGACTCTGCTCAGAACTGGGCAACGAGTTTGGCACTGTTGAAAGCTTCCATCAAGTCCTGCAGTGAGCAGTTGACAGGGCACGTAGGACACGAAATTAAGTTTGCCATGGTTTGTGGAGCAGAACCACAATATACAATCCAAGGCAGAGTCTTCGATAAATCTTCACCATAAATATTATAAAGTCATTCTAAAAACAAAAAAATAACTGCGTTTTAAAATTCAAAAAAATATGCACCAAATTAACATAGTTTGTGCAAAAACGAAAGTGTGTAAAAGACAGCATGTGGCTAACATTGTATAAATAATTATACCTATTAATTCTAGCATAATATTATACATCTGCAGCTGGTGGAATATTATGCAAAATGTCCTGATATTGTTATGTAAGTTGATACTTATAATTTTGGTTTTATTTTTTGGTACTTACATATGTTATTGACTCAAAATTTTCGACAAGCTGTGGGGGTTGCAAAACTCAGAATTGGTGTCTTGAGACAGCAACAAGAGACCGTGGCAGTCCGCGAAAGAGATGATAGGTCGAACTGCATGGCTTACTTAAGAATCGGAAAGAAGAGGCGAGGCATCTTCTCTTCGAACACAGCGTAGCCTTTGCCGAGCAGTGGGACAGTTTACAATAATATAATAATAATAATTGCACGAGGTGGTCAATTATTTATTTATTTATTACTAGATTTTGCCCGCGGCTTCGCCCGCGTTAATTTACACTTTGTCAATAATTCTTGTTGCCAAAAAGGTGTACCGTATCTTTTTGGGTGGTTAAAAAACGCATATAATATTTAAAAAACCATCACCAGGGTCCATCCATCCCCAAAAACAGACAGACAGTAAGAATTTAAAATTTATCTTTTTAAAACCAAAACCGTAGTTTACAATACATTTTTGTAAACTACGTTTCTGGTTTTCCCGTCCTTGGCTTGTTGATTTTGTACGCTTGATACTCTTGAGCACGCCACATACAATTGCCCATGGGAAAAGCAGTCCTGCGACTTTCAGTGTCTGTCCTTGAGCTTTATTTATGGTCATTGCGAATGCCGCTTTTAGGGACAATTTGAGTTTTTCGAACTGAATGTGAGGAATAAATACGTTTTCACCGTTTGCTGTTCCTGTCATAATTATTGCTTGAAAACATTGCATCCAAGGTGTGTAATTTGTAGTCGCATGCCATTACAGAGCCTTGCTGCGCCCTGATTACGCATCAACAGGACTGGGACACCAAGTTTAAGCTTCAAATAATGCGATGGGGTACCCTGACAATTCCAGAGAGTTTATAAACTCTACAGAGTACAACGTCACTTGCTTTGTATCCATGATATTGTCGACGGACAGATACTCAACAACATCACAATCCACATGAGACATAATCTTCTCGTTCATCTGCCCTACAATTTCGTTAGTTAGTGCCAAAATTACTCTTTCACGCAGCCATTCTTTATCCCTCATATTTGTTTTCAAATCAGAATAAACGTGGTTTATTAAATTATCTGTATCTTGGACTACGTTCACTATGTATGTTACTTCAGTTTCAGCTTCAGCTTCAGTTTTGGTTTCAGCAATAGTTTCAGTTTCAGCTTCAGTTTGGTTTCACCGTTAGTTTCAGCTACATTTCCAGCTTCAGTTTCAGATTCAGTTTCAGATTCAGTTTTGGTTTAGCTTCAGTTTCAGCGTCAGTTTCAGTTTCAGATTCAGCTTCAGTTTCAGCTTCAGTTTCAGCTTCAATTTCAGTTTCAGATTCAGATTCAGCTTCAGTTTCAGTTTGGTATCAGCTTCAGTTTCAGCTACAGTTTCAGCTTCAGTTTCAGTTTCAGCTTCAGTTTCAGATTCAGTTCAGCTCAAATAAATCATCCCTTTGATAACTGTTTCCACACGACCTTCTCCTATTTTCAACCGACGACAAAAAAAGGAGGAGGTTATCTATTCGACTCGTATATATTTTTTTTTTAATGTATGATCACCGATTACTCGAAGACGGCTGAACCGATTTGGAAAATTCTTTTTTTGTTTGATAGGGTATACTTCGAAATTGGTACCATTTGTCACCAAGTCAGGATGTGATGATGGAATCCTGGAGAAATCGAGGGAATTCTTCAAATATTATAGGCACACCTATGGCGTTTTCGGTATTTCTTATAGTAACTTGTGCAGTTGCTCTCAAAAAGTACCATTTGAGGAAGTGGAACTGATGATGAAGACCACAGATGGCCGCCGAAATTACTCAATAATAAGTATTTCGTAGATTGCGATTCGATTACTTGAATATGGATGTTAAGCACTTTATGCTCGTTACAATGCATATGGTGATGTATCGCTGATGGTGAAGTACTAGGAGAACTCCTCAAAAATTAACGGCCCAGCATTTGGGAAAAGCAATATTTTGTAAAATGTTGTAATTGACATTTAGGCTCTTGTAACTAGGTAAATTAAAAATCAACCAACTAAAAAGAGTGAAATAAAAACTTTTTACCAAAAAATTAAACCGACTCCCAAAAAACACTGCAAAGTGAAAAATAACTTTAATTTCGGAAGTCGGTACCAAAAACGAAAATACAAAACTAAAGACACTGACTTCCGAAATTAAAGTTATTTTTCACTTTGCAGTGTTTTTTGGGAGTCGGTTTAATTTTTTGGTAAAAATTTTTATCAAAAGGGCAAACGTATATTGCCCCGATTTTGAAATAGAAATGATTCGTATATTAACTTGATTGGTTAAAATTTAAGCGACACGGTTGGCGTAACTGTTAACTGTTGCATGACGTGGGTTCGACCCCAGCCCTAAACAAAGATTTGTATAGCCTACATGCAGTTGTGTAGTTAAAAAAAAAATGTTATGAGTGGTTCTTGAATACGCGATTTGAATGAATTGAGAGGGGGGAATACAAAGTCCCAACACCCCTTTACATCCTTAAGGGATGATTTCCAGGATAAAAACTATCCTTTGTCTTTTCCAGGGTCTAAAACTATCTCCATACCAAATTTCATCCAAATCGGTTTAGCGGTCAAGTGTGGGTGGGGAGGGCGGGGACATCATTGATTCCCTATACGAAATTCCAACACCCCTTTTACATCCTTTAGGAATGATTTCTGGGACGAAACCTATGTAATGTCTTTTCCAGGGTCCTAAACTATTCCCATGCCAAATTTCATCTAAATCGGTTCAGCGGTTTAGGCGTGAAAAGGTAACAGACAGACAGACAGTTACTTTTGTAGTATTATAATATTAGTATGGAAGTATGGATGGATATGGAAGTATGGATAGTATGGACATGGATATGGAAGTATGGAGTTATATTATTAGTATTAAAGTATGGATAGCTTTTGTCCGCGACTTCGTTCGAGTGGAAGGTTTTCCTCGCGTAAATCCCGAATCCGTGGAAATTCCGGGATAAAAAGTAGCTTATGTGTTTTTACAGGATGTCAACTGTCTTCTTACCAAATTTCATTGAGATCCGTTCAGTAGTTTTTGCGTGAAAGAGCAACAAAGATACGATTCGAAAACTATCCTGCGGGAACATTACATCGGGATAAAAACTATCCTATGTCCTTCCCAGGGTCCTCAACTATTCCCATGCCAAATTTCATGTAAATCGGTTCAGCGGTTAAGGCGTGAAAAGGTAACAGACAGACATACAGACAGACAGACAGAGTTACTTTCGCATTTATAATATTAGTATGGAGTATGGATAGGTTCGCGTTTGACCACCATCTCACCTGATGGTAAGTGATGATGTGGTTGAAGATGAGATTGACTCATTTGGCTATTATTATTCAGCCACGAGCTCTTATGGGAATATAAGGAATAAAAATTAAAAGGATTGCTAAAACATCAAAATCTTGAATGCGATCGCGTAATTTTATTAAAAACTAGCTGTGCCCGCAACTTCGTCCGCGCGGAATAGTGACTTTTGGCAGCATTTTTAATTTTTTAGACTATATATTTTGAAAATAAAACTCATACATAAATAAGCTATTTAAAATATTTTACTGCTAATAACTTATTTAAGTAAATTTTTCTAATCAAGTCTAAAAAATAAGTTTCAAGCTTTAAAAATGACGTAATTTCCTTACAAACTTTCATCCCCTATTTCAACACCTTACAGCCCTTTTTCGCATTAAAAAGCAGCCTATGTCCTTTCTCAGGCTCTAGACTATGTCCGTACCAAATTTCATTTATAACGGTTCAGTAGTTTATGCGTGATTGCGTAACACACAGACAGACAGAGTTACTTTCGCATTTTATAAATGTATTAGTAAGGATTGGACAACTGCGATTCAGACTAGCCCATGAAGGGGTAAATAACAAAGTAAACTATAACGTGTAATGTTGTGGTTATTTTATTGTTTTATATATGAAACTGAAATAAATAAACTTTATGGCTAAGCATTGAGTGTTGGGGACAATTTGTATTTGTTTAGCAACGCCTAGTTTGTTTACTAAGTGGCTGAAATGTTGTGTAAAAAAAATCAAGTTATACTACAAGCTTTAATGTAGTATGCAAACCGAAAGACGATCATACAAGTCAATATATTGAGGCTGCTCCGAGCAGTGTCGAAGTACGTGTTTAGCAGGTATATGTAGGTTTGGGTTACATCTTGCAATATCACACTTTTTCCAAGTGAATATTTGCTTAACATACTAGATACATTCAAGTTAGACCATTTTATTTATGACGGAAATAAAAATACATTATAATAATCATCAAATGTATTTATTTGTTAGATTTCCGCAAAATAACACCTGTTCCTTTTCTGTATATTACGATATTATTAATTGAGAGCATGCGAGGTCAGTGCGGGTCGCCATTGTTATTATTATGAACTTACAAAAAACTTTATCAAATACAAATTACAAAAATCTAACTCTCTAAAGTTAACAAGCTCAAAAGGCTTATCTTTCGTGAACATAATCTCATTTACACAGTATCATCTCGACGCGTTATATAACAAGATTGGTAACGTTTATACTTACTTAAATATAATATAATATCTGCGAACTCATTGAAACTGTGACATTGCAAGCAGTTTGTCGTGGCAGATATTTCAAAGGAAATTTTTGTATGTAATTACTAGATCCTTTGATGGGGCGAATTTTTTTTCTGGTGGGTTAATCAAGACGTGGCTCCCCCTCTCCGGGTGAAGTAAGGGAGTGTAAGACTTCTGTCGTATTAATAAACTTAGATTAGAGCAAGAATAACTTTACTCCAAGGCTTAAGTCTAAAATAACTAAATTAAATATGGAGTAAGGAGGTATAGTAACCTAATCCAAAGATACTCTGGGAATAAAAGTTAATCATTGACGCCACATAGTGTAACGTCGGAGTAAGCATAGACTAGTTAGTTACTTTTTTGTCCTGAGTGGGAAAATCATTAAATGACTCCTCCTGCTGTGTGTGGAACGGAAGGGAGCGTCAGACTTTTACTGACAAAAAACTCACCCTGCTACTTCAGATGCCTTACGTTCCAGGACCACGGTATCTCCTCAGAATATTCCCGCAACCCCGTAAGGCATTGGCCATATTGGGCCCCGTCAATGCTGCTGACTGCTCTTTGAGGCGCGCCGCCTAAGTCCATGTTTGTGTTATTGTTTGTTGTGCAAAAATGGATGGAGATTATTTCATGGATGATTTGAGGGTTTTAGATGAAAAAAATGAGGTTGAATAACAACCTCGTTTAACAAAGCGTGTGAAATTTTATAAAATACGTATTTTGGAATTTTTTATTTATTCGTATGACATTTTTCACAGTCGTTCTATGTATTATATAAATGAAATGAAATTATAATGTAATTTTAAGATTATTAAATAAATTCTGAATCCTGAGGATAGCGTCGTCTTCAAGAGAGAACAGGTCTGCGGGACTCCCATGGTATCTCGTGAGGGGGCAATGTTCAACGATGTGCTCAACGATCTGCACAGTAGCTCCGCTTAGTGAAGAAATCGTTGCGCGTCCGCATCCTGCTCGTACCCTGTTGAGCTGGCACCATTCTTTCCTAGAGAGCGAGAATACCAGGGTTCTTTACGGGATTTACACTTACTTCTACAGTTTTCGGAGTGTTAACATTCTACTCATGCTTCCACCTGCTATCTGTATTCAGTTCGGTGTTCAACAGTTCGCCTGTGGATTTATATGGTGGATATCGCGATTGGTAAACTCAGTGTATACTGGCAAACTGGCATTTCTTTGAATTTTTGTGGTGTACTTTTCATTGTTCCGGATATGCATCTCATCATCTGATTTAGCTGGGTATCGACATGTGGCACATGTGCACTGTTTATCAAAACCGGCATGCAGTACTCTGCTGTTGAGTTCATCAAGCTCAGACCTGTAGTAGCCAGTTTGTACAGGATAGACAGATAGAATATACTTTATTGTACACCCAAATTTAAACACACCTATTTAAGATAATTTCTTACTTCTATGGTTACAATGGCGGTAGAGGCATTACAGGATATTGTTTCTCGTTTGAAGCTTTTTGCACAGTTTAATTATGTGCTGCGTATAAGTGAGGCTGCGGTCACGGGTTACACCACAGAACAGCTCTTTTAACTGTTCTGTGGGGTGAAAACACAATATATTCCAGAAGTAATACACACATATATAAATTAGATTGTTTTTGCGATTGTCAAGTCAATCTATTTATTTAAAACTTTAAAGATTTTTAATATTGATATAGTCACTATAAGATGTTGTTAGGTTAGATAATTACGTAACAATTTAAGACAGAAGGTCCTTTAAGTAGGGACTGAATAATCGAATAACCGACTTGGTATTACATAGATCTCACAACTTTTTACGGTAGAAGAACTGAGTTGCGAGACTTGGCTTTTTGACAAGTATAGTTTTTATGGGATCTCATTTATTTTTGTAGATAGTCCTACTTTTTTCCTTTCCGGTACCTTCTACTTCTTGTATACCAACAACGAATTTTCTTAAAGCCCTCTCTCTGGCTTTTTTATTCCTTTGACCATATTACAAGTTACCTTTGAACATAATTATATCTAGATACCTATCTACACCTATTATTCCATTATATTATACATAAATATAAACAGGTACACTGATTAATTAACTGTAAATGTAACTTTGTAATCCCCTATAAATATATGGGATTACAAAGTTATTTATGCAGTTGATGTATCTAGAAAACTAGACTGATATTGAAAACTATTTTAGTTTTTCTTTGATTCATATACTAAACACTAATTGTATTCTAAATTCGAAGCTTCTATCTCTGCTAGAAGTGCCTTAGACTTTTGATGATCCGTCAGTCAGTGAGTGACAAAATTAAGAAACTTTGACTCGTTATAATTCTTGAACTGCAGGTTCAAATTGAAATATATCGTGTTTATATAATGCCTGCTTGGTTACTGAAAATTCAGGCTTCTAGTTTTATCCACAATGAAGTTATACGGGGTCGAAAATGGCCTGAACTGGTTCGAGAAAAGTATGGTACGACCGTGCCACTTTTTGCTCGACTTGGAGGGGCACTGCCGTGCCCCCAGATAGTGAATTGTTAGTCCAAGGTTACTCCATGCTTATTAATAAAGATTCAATTAACTCGGGATTAACAAGTCCAAGTGTAAGGTCAGATTATGTTTGGAATAAGCGATTTTTATTAATAAGACTTCAACTAATGATTAAAAACCCAGTCTGTTTCATCAGTTGCCCTTGAGTTCCAGGGCCGCGGTATCTCGTTTGAACATTTCCACAACCCCAGCAAATGGGGTGATACTTGGAGTAGTCTTATGACCAGCAGACTATGTTTTGACCTTGCCCCCTGGCTTGTCACAGCTGCTATACCAAACGCCACATAAACTTGGAATAAAAGTCATTGACCCTCCTACATTTTTGTTGACTAATTTATTTCAAAAACGGAAATAAAGACAAATCTGTCTTGAATCCACATCTATCGCGACCCTTTACATTTTATAGTAATGAAAAACAGTTAATTGCTTGTTTTTCGGATATCTACGCAGAGATATTAGAAAAAGGTCAATGTACTTTATTTCACGTTTATCTGGCACCATGTATAAGATCCAGTTAAAAAAAGCGTCAGGCACATGCACGTGTCTGGCATTTTGCTGAACTGGGTTTATTTGGCACAGCCATTAAAACAAAACGATTTATTTTTTTGTATTTATTGTATGCCTTAAACTGGGTCAATTAAATTTATCTTCTTTTTTTAAAAGCTCACATTTGTGAGACTCCGTAGCTTTTCTTTATTTTTCTTTGGAGACAACCATCAAATGACTCCTCTCGCTCTAGATGGAGCGGAAAGGGAGAGGTATATTTCTACTGACTAAAAACGTTCACTCTTCCTCCAGTTGCCCTTGCGTTCCGAGGCCACAGTTCTCATTCAAACCCAAATTCCAGCAAGGCTGCAATGCCAGCAAGCAAAGGCCTTATCAAGCCCCGTCAATGCAGATGCCTGCTAAGGACCAGGCCCGAGTTGAAACACGCGTAGAACACGACACGATGCACTCACGGTGAGCTACCCCTGCTCGCCATCTGCACACCCGCGCATACAGTGACCGGAGACTCTTCCGCTGCTTCTAAGACTCCCTAGTACGTTACACTTGGACTACAGACTTCATCAAACTTAAGGTCCCTCCCATCATTTGGCACACAACGCCACACATAGTCGACCCCCTCCTTAACATGTGACGTAATTTTTGGATGGCCCTTAAATGTATAGAGTTTAATAGCTTTTGACAGTTTTCTTTTAACTTTTTATTAACCTACAGGGTTGATAAAATCACCGTATAAATGATAATAATTATTTGATTTAGTCTTTCAGAATCCGGTTCTCATCACTCTACTAAGATACTATGAGCACATATCAAAGAGTTACAACATAATTAATTTCCTCAGAGATTTACATAAAATATTCATTTTAAAATAATGGCTGTTGTTTAGGTCTATTCGACAGCCCTCGAAAGGCAACAAAGCGGATTTTTTTTTTTTTTTTTTTTATTTTTTTTTTTTTTTAGGTAGGGCCACTTGTAGATCAGCACACTAAGGCTGTGAGTCTACTTAACCGGACTTTCCTGTGGTGACCTCTAATAAATTAAAGGCCCCCAGCCAGGGCTTACAAACTAAAATATACTTAAAAACTAATGACCGCACGCTAAGGGCACTCCCTGTGGAGTACGGGCCTCGGCATAGCGGGGTCATTTCGGGAGGGCAGCAAAGGGACAGGCTGGGTCATATTATTTACGGGAGTATTTATTGCTACTGGCTCAGCATCGCGGGCTGGCTCGTTTGGCAAAGGTCGGGGAGGATTTTCATTACCAGTACGCGGACGTCGCGATGGGCCTCGTCGGCGAGGCCGGAATAAGGAACGCGTTCTGTATCTGTGTCTTCTAAGAGTGCTGGTTTCCCTACTGCTCTCTTGTCGGATGGTGGTGGGGTCGTCAGGCTCGTCTAGGATGTTACGCGGGCGACGAACCCGAGAAATCTTGGAGGGTCTGTATCGGGCGGCCGATACGATCAGGGGGTTAGTGTGGGTCTCAGCAGAGGTGAAGTAACGCACTGACATGCGTTTCAACACTTGCTTTATGGTCGGGAGTTTGAGGTCTACGTGGAGATCCTCGTTCCTACAGAACCAGGGCGCGCCCGTGGCCTTTCGGAGAAAACGGTTCTGAACGACTTGCATCCTATGGATCTGATTGGGACTGGCATGAGCAAACACCGGACAGGCATACGTCATGATAGGACGTATGCATGTCGTGTATATTCGGATTTTACATTTAAGGGAGAGCTTGCTGTGTTTATTCAGCAGGGCGTGGAGCCTACCGAGAGCGAAAGCGGCTCGCGAGCGAACCGACTTTATGTGCTCACTGAAATTCAGGAACTGGTCGAGGATCACACCTAAGTATTTGGCTCGCTTCTCCCAAGGGATTGGCTTGCCGAACATAGTGATCGGGCGTGGGGGGGTGAACTTTTTATGCTGGCGAGCCCTGCGAAACAGGACTGCTTGACTTTTGTCGGGATTTACCTCAATCCTCCATTTCCTAAACCAATCGCCTAGTGCGTTGGCTGAGGTCTGGAGGGTATGAGCGATGCTAACGGGATTATGTCCCGAGTAGTAGATGGCCGTGTCGTCGGCAAACAGGGATAACTCTACTGGGGGCTTTTTGGGGATATCGCTAGTGAATAGCGTGAAGAGTGGGGGGGAGAGCACGGCGCCCTGAGGGACGCCGGCTCTGATAGGGCGGGGAGTGGAAAGCGCTCCTTCGATACGATATCTGAAGGAGCGGTTTGACAGGAAGTCTCGAATGATGAGCACGAGACGGTCCGGCACACCTAGTTGGTAAAGCTTATAAATTAAGCCATTGTGCCAGACTTTGTCGAAAGCCTTTGCTATATCAAAGAATAGGGCCCCCGTCACCAGACCGCGTTGAAAACGGCCGCTAATGTGCTCTACGATGCGGTGGGCTTGGTGGACACTGGAATGATGGGCTCTAAAGCCAAACTGTTCGTTAGGGATTAGGCTCTTGGCCTCGACAAAGTCCTTGAGCCGATTAAGAATAATCCGCTCGTAGACCTTGCCGAGGGCGCTGAGCAGACTAATGGGTCTATAGCTAGTCGGGAGGTTCTTGGGCTTTTTGGGTTTTGGGATACCTATCACTATAGCCTCTTTCCAAGCTTGTGGAAACAAGTTGTTGGACAAGGCGCCATTGAAGATGGCAGTCAGTAGGACTAAGATCGTACGTGGGAGGAGTTTAAGTGCCCTAGTGGTCAGTCTGTCAGTCCCGGGAGCTTTCCTAGGTTTGAGTTTCTTGATGATCTCCTCCACCTCGTCCTCCGTGACGGGGGGGAGGGGAGCATCAGGGTCCTCGACAGGGGGTAGGGCAGATCTACGTTCGACCTCAGCATCCACGTGGGCAAGGTGGGCTGGGTCGACTGGTTGGGAGCTGGGAGAGCACTGTGCCTCCAGGCTGTCGGCTAGGCATTCGGCTTTGTCTTCGTCGTCGAAGGCAATGCTTTTGTCCGGGCGGATAAGGGGAGGCATTGAGGCAACCTCAGTGGCGCGCATATTCCGCTGAAGTTGCCAGAAGGCATGGTGGGTGGGTTCCAGTTCGCTCAGGGTCTTGTCCCAGCCGGCTTCACGCCACTCTCTGATGCTGTTACTTACTTTGCGCTGTAAGTACCGCATGAAAGTTTTGTTATTCTGGCAGGGGAAAGATCTGTAGGCACGGACTGCTGCGTTCTTCTCAGTCAGCAGGGCCCGTACATCGTCCGGGAGTTTCCGGCGCCAGTGCTCTGACACCGGAATCTCCTTTGAACAGTCGTTCAAGACAGATTGTACGTGCTCCGTGAGTGAGTCGATCGCAGCCGTCGTGTCGGCGGCGGACTGGATGTGGTCGGGGATCTTGTCCAGGTGAGGAGACGTGTTGGATTTCAGCAATTCGCCTACTTTCCTCCAGTCAGTGATCACCTGTGTGGGAGGGGGGCGGTTAGGGTCATAGGGACCCGATCTCGGAGTTAACTCCAAGATCACCGGTCTATGGTCAGAGTCAAGTTCGTCTACCGTCTCTAAAGAGTGCAAACGTAAGTTCACATTCTTCAGGAGGGCAATGTCGAGTACGTCGGGCAAGTGGGATGGCTCGAACGGATAGTGAGTAGGCCGCATAGGACCTATGATATCTATGTGGAGAGGTGTGCAAAGGTCGTATAGTACCTTCCCACGGGGGTTGGTAATACGACTACACCATGCGGGATGTTTGGCATTGAGATCCCCCGCTATAAGGACGGAGTCACTCATGTCAAGAAGGGCTGTAAGGTCGCTTCGTAGTGAGGCGTTTATCGAAGAATTTGAATCTACGTCGCTGTGCGGTGGGAGATACGCGGATACTATTGTGATAGAGGGGTGGCCCGTCATGCCTAGCCGGCAAACGGATACCTCTAAGTGGGCAAGGGGCGGCGGATCCATAGGGATGCAGTGCAGGGAGTTCCTATAATATATTAGAGTGCCACCTCTGTGGCATCTAGTCCTATCGTTCCTAACTAGCCGGTAGTTGGCTACCTTGGGATCCCTAAGGTGGGGTTTGAGGAAGGTCTCTTGGACCAGAAGGATGTCGAGACTATGATCGCGAAGGAAAGTCGCGATCTCGTCCCGTTGATTAGTGATGCCATTGGCATTGAAGTAACCTAGCTTTAGGGATCGGGGCTTTAATCTTTTACTAGCCGTGTTATACATTATGGCTGTTTAAAAAGGTTGTTAAAATGGCTTTTTACATCAGGATACTTATAGTATACCTGAATCAGGGATTCAACACTTCTGCAGGCCACGACCTCCTTTGCCATTTGGATGGCGCGGGGGGACTGAAAGAAACTGAAAGTATTCCCAAGGATGAGGAACGCATCGAGTTCCGGCTCATCCGAGCGAGGGAGTGACTGGGGAGGGGGAGGGGGCTGAGAAGCCACAACAACCGGGGCGGAGGGCATGATGGGTTGATCCATCAGCCCAGGGACTTTCGGCCTTAGTGCCGGGAAGTTTTGGGCGTGATTCGCCGCCGTCCAAGGAGTTGGACGCTGGGGACTGAGGGTCTGGGGGAGCTCAGACGAGAGTGTAGGACACTCTCGTCCCTGGCGTGCGCTAGCGCGCGTTGCCAGTTTAGGGGCGGAGGTTTTCGGGGCTTTCGGACAGCCT
The DNA here is from genome assembly GCA_943138885.2 of Tholera decimalis. NCBI lineage: Eukaryota > Metazoa > Arthropoda > Insecta > Lepidoptera > Noctuidae > Tholera > Tholera decimalis. Next base: position 6,053,095 of record OW964570.2, on the reverse strand, counting down.
CGGTAATTAGCGGGGTGGCCCGATTGCCCGCACAGCACGCAGCTGGGCGGGTCTGGGCATTGGGACCTATCTTTTGGGCGACTGCACTCCGCAGTGCCGTGATCGCCCAGGCACTTTACGCACCGGGGTTTGCCGAAGCAATTCCGTTGCGCGTGCCCATACAACTGGCAACGGTGGCATTGGCCTACTGTGCCACTTTTGTGTGGCTTCTCAATGAGTATTCCTGAGAGACTGCATACAGTCTTCAGCGCAAAGATGGGGTGGGGACCTTCGGAGACGGGGTGGCAGATGACGAGGACGTTGTTAGACGCCCTGCCACCTCTGCCGTGCATACGGTGCACCTCAATCACCGGGATGTTCTGTGACTCTAAGTCGCAGACGATCTCGGTGGTGGGGATCTCACTGGGGATCCGGCAGAGGACCACCCGAACGGGCTTGCTCTCATGGAGCGTATAAGTGTGGTGGGGGATATTTCGAGCCTTGAGAAGCTTCGAAAGCGCGCGGTGGTCGTTAGCTGTCGCTAACCCTACTTTTATGCCGTTCTGAACGGCGCGGGCATTCGTGTAGGCGATACGTTGCTCGCCACACGCTTTGGACACGTTTGTCCAAGCCCCCTTATCGTGGATGAATATGGGTGGGGGAGGGATGGTCTTGCGCACTGAGGCGCTGACGACTGGGGTTTGGGTAGGGCTGGGCCTAGTGGCCGAGGAAGTGGAGGGCTGGCTCTGCACTAAGCGTGCTGGCTCGGGAGGGGAGGGTTTCTTGGCCTTAGGGGCCTGAGTGGAGGACGAGGCCTGCGACCTCTTCTTCCTCTTTCCCTCGACGAGGATAAAATCGTCGGAGGAAGAGGTTTGATCGGAGGAGGAGTGCTCGGACTCCGCTCGCTCCGAGCGCCCAGAGTGCATGCTCTCTGCGCGCTCCGAGCGCTCGCCTTCCGAGCTCTCTTTTTCTTTTTCCTCCTCCTCAGAGTCCATTTCGACGTCTGGGGGGGAGGGGGACCTATCTGCGATGGGCGCGGGGGTGGGATCTATCTCCGGCTGCGGGATGGGTGGCAACGCGGGGTGGTGTTTGAGCATGGGATTGATTTTGATGGAGTCAATCTCCTCCTCAAACTCCTTTTTTAAGTCGGGGTTTTTAAATATAATAAGCCCTAAAACCTCGGTGGTTTTAAGTAGCCTATCGGATAGGTACTTTACCTGAGCGGATAGAGTCTCTAAGGTCTCCATGTTGGAGGCGTAAAAGTGGGGATCCTATTCTCCTAAACCTAACATAAGCGCCTCGAGGAGACACGTCAAACGTGAGCTCCCCGAGCAGACGGTCCCCAAAGAGCCCTGCCCCGGAGTTTCTCCTAACACTTCGCTACCGAGAAGAGAAACCCAGACAAACTCGGTAGCTGTGTTGCCGTCTGATGTGGCCTGAGGGGCCCTATTTGCCTAACCCTCCGGGCGGGAATGACCCGGAGGTGAGTTCGCTCCCTGCGGGGATAGCAGGGAGGTGTGTGCCTAATGGTGTGCCCTAAGCTTGTAATCCGGTCGCCAATCTTAATGTGCGTACCGGGCCCTATTGGGTCTAGTGCGAAGGGGTAGATACACCCAACCGACACTAGGTGTGTATGCTGTGAAGAGAACTCAGTAACTAGGTTTGACTAGGAGATCCCCCAAGGCCAAAACCTAGCACTCGACTCCAATTGACTGCTTCACCCTGAAGGGGATCAGCGGGTGCGTCGGGTCAGCACCCCCTTGGTATTGTTGACACCGTGAGGTTTCCAACCAAGGACCACGAAACTGTGGTTTTACCCTGAAGGGGCCAAACCAAATTGTTTTTGACAATCTCTGTTAGAGAAGCACGATATCCTTCACCGCCTCGAAAAAGGCGGATCCGGACCAGGCGTCGTAGTCGGCGACTACGAGTGACGTCACGGCGGGCGTGACGAACGGAGCGATGACTCAGGCACGGAACGATCGAGAGCGCGGAGCGGCACGACTGTCGCGGGCGAGCGTCGGAAGCAGAATGATGCAACAAAGCGGAAAGGTTAGAAATTATTTATAGCCAGTAACGAAACTGATGAGAGATATATTTTCCTTAAGAGTTAAACTCAGATCTATGCATAAAGACTTTGAACTTATACTTATTTTAAATTCATCCATATTTATCCATATCTATACTTCTATATCTATACTAATATTATAAATGCGAAAGTAACTCTGTCTGTTTGTCTGTTAACTTTTCACGCCTAAACCGTTGAACCGATTTAGATGAAATTTGGCATGGTAATAGTAGGACTCTGAGAAGGACATAGGATAGTTTTTATCCTGGAATTCCCACGAGATCCTGATTTACACGGGAAAAATCTACCACGCGAACGAAGTCGCGGGCAAAACTAGTATTGAATACGTCATAGTTGTAGGGATGACACGCATGTAACTAAAAGTGTGATGGGTTTGAGTGTTGATGGATGGAGAGGTAGAGGATATGAAAGAAAACGGAGCAAGTGATGCTGTGACGACTGGCAGGAAGAGCGCAAGAAAACGTGTTGCGCCGACCCCAAGTGACTACCCCACCGTTACACTATTGCCACGGTAATATTATCTATACAGTATTCCAACTTCATACAAACGAACGAAGCGCGAGCTATGCCTACGCGCCTCGATCCCGGTATGCGCTCGGTATGTAGACAGTCGCGACTGTGCCGCAGTGACGAACCGACGGTGTGTTGTTTTTTTAACAATAACCGCGCGATTTTTTCACAACTAATTAGTTCAAGTACATATTTAATATGACGAGTAGGATATATTGTGCTGTTTTTGGTTGCATGAATTCGTCAATAACGCATCCAGAGATAACTTTTTTTAGATTATCTGGAAACTAAAAGGTAAGACTATAAAATAATTATACTTGCTAGTAGGTAGGTACATAATGTGTGTCTTTTTAATGGTATTTCCTTTTATCTCTCGAAAAAAAAACAACACGCATTTTTATTGAACACTTCCTATTCAATTCACAAAGTATTTTATTTGTTTATATAAAAAAGTATATTTACAATCACAAAACTAAATGGATACACAAAGTAGGCAAATGTAATTAAAATGCTGGAGGCGGGCAGCCCTATCGCATGTTTACGTACCGCGCGGCTGTCGGCATATATTTCAAGGATTCGGCCGAGTTACAATACTGTATAGATAATATTACCGTGCTATTGCATAACAGAATTGCTAGTAATGTGAATTCTACCCAAATTGCATCTTTAAAAAACAAAACCATTGCGATAAGGACAAGAAGATTTTTATAGTACATTTGAACAAAACATCCGCTAATTAGTATAAAAAAAATGGCCAAGTGCGAGTCGGACTCGCCCATGAAGGGTTCCGTGGTAACTATAATAAATATAATATACTTAATATCGTCGTTGCGCTTGCAAAAAGCGCTATGTAGTGAATAGTCAATTTTCGTTCTTTTATGAAGTTTCAATTGTTATTTTAGTACACACATGCTGTAAAAACAGCTATCTGATAAACGCAATATTGAAAGGTAACTCTATAAATCTTTCATTTATTAGATAGCTGTTTTACAGCATGTGTGTGTTAAAATAACGATTGAAACTGCATAAAAAAACGAAAACGAATATTTACCACATAGCGCCTTTTGCAAGCGCAACGACGATATATTTATTGAAAAAAAAAAAACCTAAAAACCTTAAAAATTTCTTTTAAACTAGCTTATTTACAATTTTTACAACTACGCCAAATAACTTTGTATTTCATAGTATTTGTATGAATTACAAAGTTATATTTGCGGTTTTAGAAAATAGTATCTCAAAAACTGCCGACTCGATCCCGTTCAAACTAATTTTGGTTGAAAGTTTACATTAAGATCTACAACATATGGTGTTTTTAGATTTTTAACTTCATTATTATAGAAGTTAGAGGGGGGACACACATTTTACCACTTTGGAAGCGTATATCTTTTAAACGATTAAGTTTATGAAAAAGTCATTTTAGAAACCTTAATGTCATTTTTAAAGACCTGTCTATAGATACCACACACGTATAGGTTTCATGAAAAAAAAAAAATTTCAGTTTCAGTTCCATGTATGGGGAGCCCCCTTTATTTTAAATGTTTTTTAAATTTTCTCTTAAAATCGGAAAGCGATTCACAGAATACATCTATTTACCAAGTTTTACATGTATAGTCCTAATAGTTTCGGAATAAAATGGCTGTGACATACGGACGGACGGACAGACAGACAGACAAAGAGACGGACAGACATGTCGAAACTATAAGGGTTCCGTTTTTTGCCATTCGGCTACGGAACCCTAAAATGGTTTAATTTGTTTTCAAGAACAAACCTGTATTATCAGTGGTACAGACGCCAGCACATGAAGCTACCCGAAACTCAAATGACATGGACAAAAAAGTACATTCCATGTACACATACATAGTAAATAATATTGTATATTAAAAATAGAAAAATGATTTAATACGTAGTTCTTAACCTCTCTGATCTCGTCAGTGTTTATTTCAAAATAATTAGTAATCAAGATGAATTCAAAGTACCATTTGTCAACGTCCGCCATAATGGACCATAGAGTAAGATAAATATAATAATGGGTGTTCCACATCAAGCATACTACTTGCATATATCACATAGACGTGTGATATGGACGACAAAACGCTATTATTAAAAACATTTTATTTATACGAAACTGTCTTCGTTGGTATTTTTGGCATTTAATAAAATTATATTTTCATAATGTTGATGAGTAAGACAGTTTTTAAATATTTCACACAAAAAAAAATCGGAAAACGGATCGCGTTACTTGTTTGACAATGTCTCATTGTCTATGTCAAATGTCAATATTATGTTATTGCAGAATCAGATCATAGATGATACATATTAATTGCAGATTCTACATTGCGTCCTATGTTTGTTTTTGCGATTATTTCTAATATTTTTGACCCCTGCTTATTTCAACGTACTGATACCTTCTACCACCCGATTACCTTGCTATTAATACTGGACTCTGATTTACATTGCGTTGTGGATTTGTTTTGTGGATCAATATGAGGTGCATCAACTGCGGAATAGCCATGCAAAGGTTGCAGAGGCATCTCATATCCTCGCTTTCTGCACACAATCAAACAAGACTCGCGTTGGATAACCAATGCCCAACCCAGGTAAGAAGTTGGACTAGAAAAAACTTAACCTGATTTATTTTTATATAGTTCTGGTATGCGAAATCTTACAGTGCATCTTATTTTCAGTTGCCTCTTGATACATTTATTTGTCATCCATGCTTATTATTATTAAACACCGAAACTGGTGAACAAGAGAGACTACTGGGGCATAACATGGTTTTCCGTTGCTGGCTGTTCTATTATCACAAAATACTAATTATGTGGTAATCATTTTGTTTTTCATTATTATAAATACCTAGTTGTATTAATCTATAAAAAATGAGCTTTCATACTATGTATGTATGATTGTTATATCTGTGTTTTATGTATTTTTCATCTTTAACATAATATACTTGCCTAAAGTAGGCATGTGTAACATAGTACTGCTCATTTTACTATAACATAGTACTTGAAAACATAAAGAGATATTTAAAAAGATACCCTTGTTACTAAAAATTATATAAACATAAGAATTATCTAATGATTGAATTAATTTATTATTGTGTTTATTCTAACTGTGGTTTATTTTCAGCCTTCAAGAAACAGCTATGTTTGCAATGTGTGTTGGATGCGAGCAAATAGACAGGCAGTGCATGACTCATCACGAGACATGCAAGAATTGGCTTTGGATAATGATGCAGCAGCCCCTAATGTTAGCCAAGTTGTTAGCCCACCAGAGCCACCACCGTTGCCGCCTGTTCAAAGAGGGCCATGGGAAAGTAATACCATATCATTACCTAATTACAAGCGAGCTTCGATTACATCTGTTCACAGTATATTTCAACAATGCAGAAACAGAATGGTACATTTGGCCCCGCAATCCCTCAAAAGAATGCTTTTGCAGGAACATAGTTTCTATGTTCCTCGCAGCTGTAGAGTGTGTGAAACACATTTGTACAGCGATCAATGGCATTTATTACCTCAAATGAATGAGACACATTCTACATTTAGTGCTATCCATATAGAAGACAATTAATATTATGAAGTCAAAAGCTAATATTTTGAACTTTGAAAATGTCTCAGAAATTCTCTCACGGAACAGTAATCACAATTGTAAAATAATAATAAATAAATCTATGATTGTATTTTTTTTTAAAGTCTGGTTATGTTTAAAGCAGTTATTTATGTAATTACTGAAGCCCTATATTTACACTTAATCCAGGTTAGTGTATTGGTGAAATAAAAATGCTCTGTTCTATCTAAGCTGGTTGATTGACCTCCCTAGGTCTCTTTATTAACAATATCGCTGCATTGCTCTAATGTATATTATCTTCGTAAGCATTTAAGATATAATAATTATAATATGTCAAAATATTTTTGTTTATTTTCTCTAATAAGTAAATAAATAATAATTTTTACTCCTTTGTTTTATTCTGTTTCCCTCGTTGGTCTAATGGTCGCAAGCGCTACTGCTGAGCATGAGGTCCTGAGTTCGATTCCCAGGTCGAGCAAAGTGATATTGGGTTTATTCATCAGGAATTTCTCAGTAGCAGCCCGGAGTCTAGATTTGTGCCTGGTTAATAGAAACAGACTCGCCCCCTATTAAATGGTACTCAAAATAACTGGTGAAATCTGGGTGTACTAGGTATAGGTACACCTCTGCCCAACCCTTCGGGGAATACAGGCGCGATGTGTGTATAATACAGGCGTGTTATGTTAAAGTTTGTTATTATTGTCACATTTTTTGAGACTATTACCCAGCTTAATAAAATGTTAGTCAATATTCAGTTTAAAATCCTTACTTTGTTTATTAGTTAAATACTAAAACTATATCAGTTATACGCAATAATTCACAACTGTTCACTATTTTAAAGCGCCTTTAAGTGTTTAATAGCGAAATTATAATCTAAACACATTATTGCTAGCGATCTGATTAAAAGGTTTACTGTAACTGTTTTTTGTCTAGTCTGGTGTAATGCCAAGATTTCTGAGTTTTTTATTTATAGCAATTTAATGAGTCAATATTCACGAATATAAAACACCAAAAATCATTGGTGTACACTAAATTCGATAACTATGCCGACGTCCATAGTAAAATTGGCCATGTCCTTTTCCCAATCAACCTTGAACCTAATTTCTTTAACAATAAAGTTGAAAATCTATTAAAGAAATTTGACAGATTGTTGTAGCTTGATGTGCTGGCGTCTGTACATTAAAATAATGGTGAAAGATGTATTTCTTTGATTAATAGCTGACTTCGTTCGAGTAAGAATTTCGTAGTTTTTCCTGGGATAAAAGGTAAAGTTTGTGCTATTCATCATTAGAATCAACCAGGAGGCTCTAGGGCAGTTGAAGGAGCAGGGTGGGTTTTTAGTCAGTAGAAGTCTGACACTCCCTTCCTTTCCACTTGAGCGGGAGCGAGTCATTAGATGATTTTCCCACCGAATAAAAGGAGGCTCTCTATGAGAGAAAATGGCCCGTAATCTAACACGCGAGCGTAGTGCGAATGGTTTACGTGATCATGTCTTCGAACTTTTGGTGCTAGGACATAATGGTTTCAACAAGATATGTTTGACCGTTTTGAGAGCAGTAGAACTCATCAATATCCAAAATGATGTGCCTAACTGGGTTCGAACTTACGATCTAAACTTGTAAGTCGAATCCGTAACCACTGCTCTCTCTTTCAGCCTATTATCTTTCACTGTACCAAACTTCATTCAGATCCATTCAGTTATTTGGGCGTGACTGAGTAACATACAAACATTTATCGATTTAAACTTTTAATAATATTAAGTTAAGATTTACTCTCAGGAATAATTTGCGTACATCGCAGAAAATCTAAAATTAGTGTGATGACCTCTTAATTTCTTAGGTTGTTCTTTTGGTATCCGTCCATTCGATTCTTTCAGCTTACGTTTTATTATTGTTGATAGACGATTCGCATTTGATCACCATCTCACCTGATGATAAGCGATGATGTGGTCGAAGGTGTAACACGCTACACGTCTCGGCAATTTTATGGTAGTTACCACCGCAGATTCTAGATTTTTTGAGAAGTGTGGTTGTGTGAGGTACTGTGTACGCTTTTCCAAATAAAAACCCCAAAATAAAACATTTCAAAGTTACAAAAAATATTTTATTTCGTTTTCTATGGAATTATTACGAACTTTGTTGGTACTTATTTAATTATATTTTATATGTTGATTGACTTACTACTCATTACCTTATTAAGCTGGTGAAAGGTTTCCCTTTTACTTAGAGATGCCTACATCGTATACTTTTCACAATACGTTTTAAAGCTCATAGTTTTACAAACGGATCTCTGAATCGAGTTATGTTTTAGGCCAACTTGTAATATTTCTTATTATTTTAGTGCGAGCAAAGTTATCTGAACAGTCTATATTGGAACGAATTTCTATAGAAATAATATTTCTCGAATAATAAGAGATGCCAATTTAAAAAAGTAATATTTCTCGAGTATTTCTCCATTGATGATGAGAAATACTTGGAACCAATTATACTATTACGCAGATCTTACATAATATAAGTAATAGGCCTCTCAATTCATACTCACTGTTGACCTTTGCCAATAAAAACATATAGCTTTAAAAAAAATCGCGTTTCCCTCTTAGTAATTCTTACACTGATATACAAAGGAGGTTGTAACACCTTTAGAAAACCGTATCTGATCCACACGTCTATACGATTTAGGACCCCACTAAATAAATGACAGTCACTGCGAAATCTTTTGGACGCTAATTTTAAAGACGTTTGAATAGAAACAGCCATCGACCTTCTTATTGTCTTATTTTACGCAAGCAGTATCCAGTGCCGACATAATGTGTTTATTCTAATTGTTGAATGTTCATTAATTTGGGTGGTAATTCCTCAATGTAGAAGAAGAAATAGCCAATTTTATACAGACCTAGCGTTTGTTAGTTACGTTCATAGGGAAGGGGTCTTCAATGAATGGTACTCTTATCCATTTTACTGAGGTCTGATGTCGTTGGGTGAAAGTTCGTATGGCGGGGTCGGCTTTAAATGGTGCCTCTGTATGGGAGAGCGTTATAAGCGTGGTCTATGGTTCGCACGCGTGCATTTGACTTCATTGAGTGGAAGACTCTAATCGCATTCTATTTTTGAATTTTTGCCGCGTTTTTTATTCAAATACACTTTTGGAACGTGAGTTTTATTTTGCGTCGATATATCGGAAAGTGATCGTAGTGCTGTGACTTGATTTTAATTTTAATAGTTTTTCGTTATTTTTTTATAGTTCTTCTCTTCGGTGTTTATTTAAATTTGAAGAAGAAATTCTAAGGTAAGTTTTAATTTTATTTGATTGTATATTTTAATTGACTAGAGAGGTTAATAAAACAGTGAAACATTAAGAATTTTTGATACTAGGAAATCCATTTTCAGTGCGTTTTATCCGAACATTATTCCTGTCGTACCTACTTATGATCTTAAGTCTGTTGAATTAGCCAAAACTTTAACACGACTACGACGAACACATATGAATGTATGGTGTGGTTTTTTGAGTAAAGTCATTCAATTGTTCCGTGGTTACCAACCGCGTAATAAAACATTGTTTACACGTTATTACGACACATGTAGAAAACGAAAGTATTGAAAACCAAACAAAGCTTTTGTTTTCAATGTGTTAAATTGTAAATAACGGACATAGAATTTATATTCAGTGCTGTTTAATCATCTACCTTTGGCGTGTAAGAACATAGACTTTTTAAATTTTGGTTCTGTCATTTGAAAACGTTCTAACCTTAAATATACAATAAAGGTATAGGCATACTAAGCAAATACTCTATTAATTTTTACTGGTGGTTGAATTTCGAACATATATTTATTCCGAATGCGTTTTAAATAAAAATAGGTACAGTCGGCCAAGAAAGTGGTGTACCACCCTAAGGTTGAATATCGCTTGCAGATTCATAGGTGATAAAGATTAGTTTCGCTTGCAGATCGATCTGACAACTTCTATTGCTGTCTTTATCTGATTATTGATAACGACTATTACTGTTTGTAACGTGACAGCTGTTCTTAGTTTGAACTTGATGGAACCAATGACGTCGTAAAATCAACGGCGGGGGGCTGTAGATTTTGATGACAAAATTGTATCTACAAATTCAGAATTGTAATCAACAAGTTACATAAAATTGTAAAGGCACAAGGCGAGTCCACAAACCTACAATTTCTGTAAACTTGTAATTACAATATCAATAAAAAACAAGCTAAAAATAGATTTATCCTTTTATTAAATTTCTACAATCAATTTTAAAATACTTATAACAAACAAAAACATAGCATATATAGTAATATTTAGAAGATATTGAAAATTTTTAAAAATTAGAAACGGGTGTAACCGCCGTTGGCCTCTATAACCTCTAAAAGACGAGACCTCATTGAACCAACAAGCCGTGAGCAAATATCGGTTCCCCGCATTTCCTCCCAGATATAATTACAGTGACTAATAAGAGCTTGTTTGGTTCTTTCATTTTGATGCGACCATCGTTGGACCATAAGGCCCCAAAGATTTTCTATCGGGTTGAGGTCCGGCGATCTTGAGGGCCACTGAATTACCCTTACGTCAGTGTGTGAACGAAACCAGGCTCTTACGATCCTCGCATTATGAATTGAACAATTATCTTGAACAAAATCAAATTGTGGCACTTCGTTCTCCGGGTAAACATTACGGACTGTCGGTAGCATTGCATTCTGAAGCACGTCGATATAATTTACAGCCGTCGCTCGAGGAGGTAGAGAACACAATTCTCCTACACCATCCGTACTCATCCAGCCCCAAATATTTACGGAAATTCGACCTGATTCTCTATTTGGGATTACATGATCATCTTTATACCGTGTTGAATTATATCGCCAAAGGTGAAGACGTCCATGCTGACTGGATTTAAACGTTTTTTCATCACAAAACACTGTATTAGACCAATCAAACTCTAAGTGCTCTCTGGCGAAGTTCAGACGAGCAAGTCTGTGAGCATCCGTCAAATATATTTTCTTGGCGTAATGCCTGTGGTGCAACCCCATGTAATGTAGATGATTCCTTATTGTTTGGGCACTCACATCGAACATCTCCGCAAAATGTTTTGTGGGCTTAAAACCATTGATTTCATTTTCCCGTCTCATGAATTCTCTATCGTTATTGGAGAGTGCAGGCCGGCGACCACTTCTTCTGTGATCCAACAAACTTCCCTCCTCTCCTTCACGACGAATCCAAAAGCGGACAGAACGCCTCGATATATTCAAATTCCGGGATATCGCACTGATACTGCTTCCCTCATTAAATTGGGCAATTATTTGTGCTCTTTCGGCAATGGTCAAGTTGGCAGGCATTGAGATGATTTTATATGCAGTTGATTGAAAAATAACACGGAAAATATATCGATTTTTTGCATATATTTGACAAAATGTCAATTGTCAGTTTTCTTTTTCAAATGGAATTCGGTTGTCTAAATAGTTTTTATTACTTTTGTTTGGAAACATTTCAATTGCTTTGTAGAAACTAATGTCCTTTTCATTTATACTAAAGGTTAAAATGTCATGTACTTATATGTGACATATGACGTATGAATACTAAATACATAGGTTTACGTCATGATAATGTTGTCTCTTTCAGTAATATCTTTTTATAACGAACCTTGTTGTAATTTTCGATGACCGGGAAACTAAATCAAAACTGGTACACCACTTTCTTGGCCGACCGTATAAGCTTTTATGACTCCATCTAAACTGTGACTTGGTTAAATTTCATAGACCTCCGCGTTCCGTTCCGTATCCGCGTATTTTATGTAAAAAGGATTAAAGTTTTTGTTTCACTTATTGTAATATACTTACAGATTTTCTAAAGTTAATTGTTCCATTGTCCCGTGAGGAAACAAATATGCTCTGAAACATTTTTCACCAATAGTAGATTTTGTTCTTATTTTAAAAAATGCGAAAACGCAATTTACCCCTCCGTGTATACATTTTAAATTATGTGTCCTTTGGGAAGTATTACTTTTTGTAGGTTATTTATATTATAATTTATTTATATTTATTTATAATTTATTTTATTTTGTTCTTTTTTAATTTATTTTATCTCTTTCACCCAAAGGCTCTCTGGTAAATATCGTTGTCGGTTGATGAGAACGTCATTGCTGCTAAATAGTAATATGACTTATACAACGACCAATGGTTCTCTTAAAAAAAAATACCAAAACTATGTGATATTCTATTCACTATTCAGACTATAACCGATCAGGTTTTTAGTCTGAATGACTAATTACAAGAATAAAGAAATCATATTCTGCTTAGTTTTCCCAACTTTGTTGGGCTCAGCTACGAGTCTAACCGGATGCAGCTGAGTACCCAGTAACTGGGTATCTTAATATACTCGTTCCTTGGCACAATTCTTTGCGGAACAACAGCCGGGATCAACGGCTTCACGTGCATTCCGTGGCACGAAAAGCCTCGATATTTTGTAGATAATCACCCATTTACAGACTTCAAAGATTGACCTGCGCGGTAACTAGCTTTTTAACCACGAGATTATATTAGGAAAAATCTTTAAAAAAGTACGAGCGTGCTTCGATTGCAAACCTTCTTTTCATAACAAATGCAGCTTAATCTATAGAAAACAGTTAATACCGCATTTGCGATTACATTATGCCATACTGCCATGAGAGCCACAGATTATTTCCACTGGCGCATAGATAATATAATTCAATAGAGAGTGTTTCGTATTAACCGTACTGAATATTTTGCGACTTTTTCGATATCTGGCTGGAAATTTGAGAACGCTGTTGCGTAAAGCGAATGAAAAAAATAGTAAAAGTGTTCATTAGCGTAAAGCATGTTATAAATACTAGAAGAAACTAAATTAGTGACATGGCCTATTGACGAAAATTGCGCTATATTATGGCGCATCTTTGCTGTCCATTAGACAGGTGAGAATCACCTGCCAGTATTTGCTTCTTCTTGTTATCGTGTGGGTTGTTTTTATGGTTAAGGTCTAATGATCCCATAGACCATGTCAGAGTTTCTAGACCACCTCAAAGGCCTCTGACGTGGTCTATTTTGACGACTGGACCACCGGCTTATACGTGCCTTCCGAAGCACGGAACCATCTTTTTATCAGACAATTAGGTGATTCAGGCCTACAATGTCTTAGCCATACTGGAAACAACTTTACAAAGTATGCTTCCCGCGGGAATCGAACCCACGACCACCGGGTCACAAGGCAAACGCTTAAACTACTCGACCACGGAGGCAGTCAGTTTGCTCATAGTAGGTACGTGTACAGTCAAAAGTATATTTCTATTATTTTTCTATTTATTCATTCTCAAAGCGTTAAGTTATGGCTTGCTAGGTTTAATTTGGGGATAAATACCTTTACTTCCTAACTAATATTTTTACGCTGCTGTTTGTTTGTGACAAAGCACTGTAGGTTTGTTAATGACTGAGCGGGTCTGGGTATAACTTGGACCACGGGAGGACCGTTTCCTGGAATAAGACAGATAGGATACTTTCTTATACCGAGCAAAGGGCGAAGTAATTGGCAGAAACTAGTGTACATACGTAAATTAAATAAATAATAATCGGTAGCTAGTGAGAAAAAAGATAAATCTTCAATGTTAGCAGACCTTAAAAAGCTTTTAACGGGCTTGTGAAAATATCAGTTGATTTACAAGGCCAGCTATTTCTACAGAGACCGCTAAAAATAATAACCCTGCAAAAATTAATGTTTAACCAATAATAATAAAAGTCTCTCAATTTTCTTACTCCATCTACAAATCAGTGTAATATTACACATAACATAATATAAGTGAACTCGCTCATCGAACAGAAAAATACATATATCAATTCGTGAGGCTACCCTTATGAGTATTCGCAAGGCACGCCTCATAATAGGATTTACTGTGCACGTTTTAAAACCACTGTATACATAATCATTATATTTTATTTTATTGGGACATAAAACAGTTGCATGTTATAATTTTAGTAAATATCAAACTAGTGTAATAGAGGTAAACATGTAACCCACACCAATGTCCGCGGAACAGTCTATTAAGCAGACCTAAAACAAAAACACGCATCTGGAGGCGATTTGTATTAGTTAGAATAAGTAATAATTATTGTGCAAGCAATTGAATAGCCATCCTTTTAAATTTTGATTGAGAAAATAAAAAAAATTCAAGGTCGAAAAAGTGTGTGTTATATATTTCTAAGAGACGACGGAGGGGCGCCCTTGCGCCAGCATTGGTCTGCACTTTACAGTGTGAAACAGCCGGGGTACGCGCGCCGTGCTGTATAATATTAGTACCTACATAGAATTAATAGGCTAGTACCTATAGATTTCATACACAATTCTACAGCTCCCATTGCGAATCATTAGAAAAATAAATTATAGATGCTCCTAAACTAATATCTTCAAATTTATCTTGGCATAGTTCCACCGTCATGTACACAGGTCGGGGTTGTATTGGTTAACACTTCAATTTGTTTCTATTTGACATTAAAGTTGTCGCATGTGAAACGCATTTTCAACGAATAAGTGACCTCTACTGTATATTTTTTTTAAACCTTCAAAAGGCGGTCTTTTGAGATAAGAGCGAAGAGTGTGGGGTTTTTACTTTACCCAGTTACCCTGGTGGCTACCATCAGCACATGGTTGGATGACCCAGGTTTTCTTAGAAGACTGTTCCAGAGTTCCCAGTTCGACACCTGTCAGGGCATCTCCTTGGGAATACTGTAAAAAGGTTTCCCTTGAGCCTATCTAAGATTTCTTGAAAATCTCCGCGTTTCACATATTACTGTATAGCAAACAGTGAAATAATTGGAGGCGAAAAATTTCATAGCTAAATAATAACAGCCCCATGGATCGATCTTTGAGGTTAAGCAACGCTTGCCAAGGTCGGTATGTGGATGGTGACCATCTTAACATATCGATGGTCTAGAAGACAAATATGCTAATTACAAAATTTTGATAATGTAAGATTTTAATGCCAAAAGTATTCATTGATCATTTCAATACTTTTGGCATTAAAATGTTACATTATTAAAATTTTGTAATTAGCACATTTGTCTTCTAGGCCATCGATATCGAGATTCCTTAAGCCATTTCTCGCGGCTGTCATTTGTACATATTTGACTGAAAATCTAACACTGGTTTTGGCAAGGGGTATCATATTACCCAGCTAATGGGTTGTGGAGGTCAGATAGACAGTTGTCCATGAAAAAAAAAAATAATCAGCTGCATCCAGTTAAGACCAGGCACTCTAAAATAATTTTCACGCAAGCTCCGCCCCCATGCACCCCCGGTTAGGCCGTTGTGTGCTAAACGCTAACGCAGCAGTAATAAAGTTGAATATCGCGTGCGCTCTTTCACCGTGTTCGGGTTCAAAACTAAATGTCGTAAGTCTCAATTTTTATTTCGTTTAACTAAAGTAATAATTGATCTAGAGAAAAAATATCTTATATTTGAATAATAAACTATATTTTCTTACTGTCAATACTAATTTTAGACATAAAAGCCGAGTAATTTTGATTAAATTTTGAATAATCTTTAAAAAAGACATGATTTTCGATTAAAAAATGAATCGAGCGAAAATGTTCCAATTACGAAACTGGTCTTAGACATGTAAAGAAAAAGATCAAATAAATCATATATTAAAGTTCCATTTTGATTATATGAGCGATTGTTTCAGAATATTAATGCAAAGTTACATAAAATTTAGGGAGAAGGCAACTCTAACATAGTACAGAAAAGCCTTAGCATGTGTCGAAACAATCAATAAATTGCCTAGTTGATTGCCATGGATTTTATCAATCTTTATTACCAAATACCCATCATTAAGCCAAGATGGGCTTAATGATGGGTATCCTGAGTCATAATAATAATGTCTTCGAAATACACGCAAACCATTGATCTTCGGTTGACGTATGTAATAGTGCTCTTGCGCAAGATACGTCATTGCAAATAATGACGTATTACTTGTTTAGTTTAAGTTTTATAGTTTAATCGACCTGAGTCATGCTCTATTTCTTTATATTTATTGTTTTTCCAATTCGCTACAAATTACTCTTGAACAAGTTGTATTTTTTTGACAAATTAAACCAGATGTGGCCAGCCTTTTCTATCCAACTACTCTGAGAAGAAGTGTCGTAAGAAAGTAAGAGTAATGATGATGATGACAGCTTTTATCTATAAGGATTAGGTCAATATAGAACTTAAAGACCATGTTTATTTATTTTTGGAACAGCCAGTTGCTGATATATCTTTGAGCAGTCACGACATACAAATACTGTTACTCAGTTGCTCGTTTTAGATCAGAACCTCAACGGAAGGGAGACAGTGATGTGACTGATGAAGAAGCACGCCTTCTTAATATTCACTCTTGATTTAAGGACGTCAAGTTGTAGTTATCTTGTCTTAATAATAAAAACAAGGTTTGACCTTGTTTGGAAGGTCATTCATGAAGATGTTGTTTAGGTCAGATAACATATTGACCAACGTATGAGGTCAAGTAGCATTCGTCATGGTAAATTTTATTGGATGAATACTCAATGTCCTTATAAAAGTAAAATCAATGCCATCAAATACATAACTTTTAAAAAAAACCAAGTCTCGCAACTCAGTTCTTCTACCGTAAAAAGTTGTGAGATCCATGTAATACTAAGTCAGTTAATTTATTCAAGGGGTGCTTCTGTCTTAAGTTATTACGTAATTAGCTAACCTAACAACATCTTATAGTGACCATATCAATATTAAAAATCATTTAGGTTATAAATAAATAGATTGACTTGGCCATCACATGAAAACACAATGTATCTCACAAGTAATACATATTATATTAAATTTAATTGTTTAGTGCGATTGCCAAGTCAATCTTTTTATTTATGACTTATAATTAACCTCGTTCGTATAAAGAAATTGTCCCTACAAAACATCTTAAAGTCATTTGGTGAGAATCGTTTTTTTATTATTGAAAAAGTTTGCGTTTGACCATTATTCACCTGATAATAAGCGATAATCGGGTCAAAGATGAAGCAAGATTATCTAGATGTATCCAATTCACTCCTGACTTAATCATCCGAAGGTAGCTAACAGGAAACACAGACTGCGACAGGGACTTCCAATCCTTAGCTGTACGCACAATTAAAGTATTCCCAAAACGTTTTGTGCGTATGGGTGGGATGTCCACCATGTAACGATGGCGCATCGCCGTTTGTCTTGCAGTCCGATGATGAAACGGGCTTGGCGGAATTAGATTGTGTAATTCCATCGCAAACTCCCCGAAATGTAACCGATAGAAAACCGATAGGCTTACAACACGTCGAAGATATTCAAGCCTTGCTTTGTCAATCCCGTGTCAAATTGACAAAGGCCGAAAAATATTCTATGATCTTTAACAAAATTAATGACCAATCAATGTTAAAAAACATCGTTTGAATAAAACTCGACCTTTGTTATGACGAAACATAGTACATCTTCACACAATCACACGGTTTGATAGCCAGTTTAATGTCTCATTGTGTCACTATGAGAATGAGTTTTATATGCAATAATACTCGTATTTTCACCTACTTCCACAGTTACACATATTCTACATTCGCGGATGGAAATGGAACAATTAATTATTCTCATCGGACTAAATACCAACCTGTCATTGTAATCGAAACAAATAGTTAGTTAAGATCCTAGAACGGCTGCTAAACGTTACTTATTTTCAAAGAAACAAAAGTACGAAACTAATCGTTGGATTGGATTTGACAAAAACAAAGTTGGATATATTCGCGTATTAGTTTTGACGTTATGAGCACTAAAAATTAACCCATTCGGGACCCATGTGGAAACAACAGCTTTGGTCCATTCCCTCTTACAGGGAGTTTGTGACCTATTTAGCATTGCCTTAAAATATTTATTTGTCATGGATTCCCGTATAGTAAGGCCAAAGTTAAAAGCAATACTGGTCCCTTATAGAAGGGTATTCTATTTTAGGAAAAGAAAACGGTATTTCTGAAATAACACTCCGGTATTCCGAGGAAATACTGGTAGAAATATACAAGATACCTATTTCTTTAAACTAAAAACATAAATAGAAATGTGTTACATTCATACACCAACTCTCTCTTTATGGGCAAATTACATCCCACACCCTTTCGCGGAGAAGCTTGTCAATAGCTAGAAGTTAAGAACATTACAGAAAAGGTCGTTCATGTTTTTAAATTATTCAAAAAAAAACTTTTAAACCAATGCCACCTACCTATTATGACGAAAACGCAATCAATATGAATGACGAAACTTGCAACTACTGCTAAAAGTAGATAGATACACAAGTAAAAATACATAATACAAAACAAACAAAAATACGTTACGTAAATCAAGAAAATTCACGTAAGCCCTATTTTTACTGTGTCTCTGTATTTATGTAGATATTATTGCATTTTTAAAGGTAATTTGAAATGAAGGTAACGTACCTACATTTGGGATCGTTAGACTTACGACATTGTGACCTCTGGTGGCAGTTTATGTAACTATGTTATGGAAGTTATGGCTTAATTACTGAGAGCTTGTGCCTTTTTGTGCTTTGTAGCACAATAAAAGATTACTGATAGCTATTTTAAAGCGTCAAATACCATACTAAGATGTACATTATATGGGTAGTTATTTTTTATTTCGTTATATGTAGGTAGGTATGTACATGTAATTATGTGCTCATCATTTTTTTAAAGAAAACAAATCTAACCCTTTACACCCGCGCTGAAACGAGCGTGAGTTTTGAGTACCCTCACGATCGTGAGTAGTGTAGTTGTCAACTCACGATGGTTAAAAATGGTTATGGTTGGTTCCTGAAATAACTGTAAATTAAGATTTTTTTTGTATCTTTTTCTAGCTCTTTAGACTATAGAAAGCCATAAAAACCATGACTTAAATGATTTCGAGAAAATAAACCGTCGGGTGTAAAGGGCTGGAAACGATGCAATTGTGTGGAACTTGAAAAATTGTTTACAAATTATTTCGAAATAAATCTAACATCTCATTTGCTTAAAATTAGAAGTTAAATAATATATTATGTCTTTATTAATGGTAAAAACTGTTTGCGTTTGAAAGGACAGTGCCTTTCATCTAATAATAATAATAGTCCTAGCCGATTTCGGCCACAGCAGCCAATTTCATAATCGATTAAAGCCGGCTCTACACGTTGGCCAACACAGTGGCGAATGTAGTGGCCAACGTGTAGACGGCGTGTTTGTGCATGTTGGGTGCACAAACACCCCCTCTACACGTTGGCGAATAGTGTTGGCGAACGTGGCGAATGTAGTGGCCAGCATATTGGCCAAGAGTTCGTGATAGCGTCCACACGTTGGAAGGTCGTTCAGTTTGCTACGGTTCAGGCCAATGTGCGGACGTATTTATTAAAATGGATATTGAGGCGCTAACTGCTGCTTCTTGGGTTCCACAAACAATTTACGGCTTGGTAGAGCTCTATAAACCGAAAAGTTTCTTCGTTATTAGTCATTACTGACATTTTGTTTACACTAGTTGTTACCGACTCGTGACTAAACTTTTTAACAAAAAATAAAACCAACTTCCATATCAAAACACTACAAAGCCAAAAATAACTTTAATTTCGGTAGTCGGTGTTATTCGTTTTGTATTTTCCTTTTTTGACACCGCCTTCCGAAATTATAGTTATTTTTGCCTTTGTAGTATTTTAATATGGAAGTCGGTTTAATTTTTTATTAAAAAGTTTTTTTCGCTCTTTTTAGTGTGTCGGTTTGTAATTTATCCAGTTACAAAAGCCAAAATGTCAACTACTTATCACCTTTTACAAAATATTGCTTTTCCCGATGCTGAGCTGTTAATTTTTGAGGAGTTCTCCTGGTACTTCACCATCAGCTCTACATCACCATATGCATTATGACGAACATAAAGTGCTTAACATCCATATTCAAGTAATCGAATCGCAATCCATGAAATACTTATTATTGAGTAGTTTCGGTGGTCATCTGTGGTCTTCATCATCAGTTCCACTTCCCCAAATGGTGCTTTTCGAGAGCAACTGCACAAGATACTATAAGATATAACCAAAACGCTATAGATGTGCCTATAATATTTGAAGAGTTCCCTCGATTACTCCAGGATCCCATCATCAGATCCTGATTTCATAACAATGGGACCAACTAGAAAGTATACCATTTCAAATGAAAATAGAATTTTCTAAATCGGTCGAGCTGACTTTGAGTTATGAGGTAACATACATAAAAAAAAAAGTTCAAGACGAACTGAGAACCTCCTTCTTTTTTTTGAAGTCGGTTAAAATGTTTAATCAGGTGCGTGCGATCGTTCTGGGAGCTGTAGCATACTAAACGCGAGGCCAACGTGTGGACGCGGTAGCCAATACTCGGCCAACAACCCTTTGATCTTTTGAAAAAAACCGACACCACACGGATCTCGCGCCAAATCGTCGGCCATCATTCCAATACAACCCAAGATGCACAAACACCCCCTCTACACGTTGGCGAATAGGCACTGGCCACTACATTCGCCACTATGTTGGCCAACGTGTAGAGCCGGCTTTAGACAGATGCGCAGGAGATATTATATTGCACAAGTATGTGTGCAGGTACAGATGCATTCTGTTCCTTTACTGTCATAGTCCGATGCGACGGCAAGCCGACACGGCCGGAGAGAGATCAGGCACAGGGCGAGGCGCGGGGGTTATCCCACACCACCAACTTCCAAACTCCGGGCTACTACTGACAAATTTCTATCAGAAAAACCCAATAGCAATTTTCGCCCTACCCGGGAATTCATCGAGGCAGTTTTTTTTTCTTTCATCTAACCACTTAAAATATAAAAAATAAATCTAAAACTAAACTACACCGACTACCGAAATTAAAGTTATTGTTCATTTTGCAGTGTTTTTGGGAGTTGGTTTAATTTTTTGGTAAAAAGTTTTTATTTCACTCTTTTTAGTTGGTCGATTTTTAATTTACATAGTTAAAAGTGCCTAAATGTCAACTACTTATAACCTTTTACAAAATATTGCTTTTCCCAATGCTGGGCCGTTAATTGTTGAGGAGTTCTCCTGGTACTTCGCCATCAGCTCTACATCACCATATGCATTGTGACGAACATAAAGTGCTTAACATCCTTATTCAAGTAATCGAATCGCAATCCATAAATACTTATTATTGAGTAGGTTCGGCGGCCATCTGTGGTCTTCATCATCAGTTCCACTTCCCTAAATGGTATTTTTTGAGAGCAACTGCATAAGTTACTATAAGAAATACCCAAAACGCCATAGGTGTGCCTATAATATTTGAAGAGTTCCCTCGATTTCTCCAGGATCCCATCATCAGATCCTGACCTGGTGACAATGGGACCAATTTCGAAGTATACCCTTTCAAACAAAAAAAGAATTTTCCAAATCGGTTCAGCCGTCTTCGAGTAATCGGTGATCATACATAAAAAAAAATATACGCGTCGAATTGATAACCTCCTCTTTTGGTCGTCGGTTGAAAAGTGCCTTCACAACAAAACAAACATAACAATGACACGCTAACCAATAACATAAATTCCATCTATCTAAAAATAAAACCAATTTCACTTCCTACACTAACCAAGTAAACGCAAGCATGAAACTCGGGAACAAAAATCTCGCCGTCGAACGATTTCACTTCATTCAATTTTATCGTTTCGAACTTGTACTGCGGTATGCTCATCTAGACTTGCTAGACTAGACCTTGGACCTAGGAACGGGTCCTCCTATGGGAACTTTCCCTGACCCCCGACCTGGTAGATCATACCTTTCGTTTTCACTCGCTGCGTTTGCGCATGCTAAAAGGTACTGACTGGTTTTATACGGTGAATTCTGCATTATTATATATGGTGATTGTTTTATGGTTGTGAGTGTGGGAATCGATAATTGTACTGGTTCTTGATAGCTGATCATAGAATCCGATTGGCTTTCTTCATATTATGTACATACGAGTAGTACTCGACTGATGTATAAAAAATAATAACCGATTTTAATCATCTCTAACTTGTTGCCTTTGTCTCAGCCCTAGATAGCGGACTAGCTTCGCATTCGGTTAAAAAGTAAATTGACAATAATCATAAAAAGACGGAAATAAAATTGAATCGCAATAAGCCTTCTGTTAAAAAGACAGTTAGGTATATTAGTTTGATGTAATAGGCAATCGCCATTAAAATTAAGTTAGCATCTAGAAACTGTCTCATCGTCATGATCCCCTAATCAATTCAAGTCCACTGCATCCATAATTAAATTTTCCGTCCATCTTCCTGTCACGACCTTACGTTTTAACCATAATTTCTAGTCATTTCACCATCGAATCGTGAGGATGCCACCTGTGGTCGCTTTAGGCATTTAGAAGAATACCGTTTCCTGATTGGCTAATTGGCGAGCTGCAGCACGTTTTGAAAGATTTCTACCAATCACGTGCCATGGTTTGCGTGTATGTTAATTTTAATGATGGTTTGATAGTTCTCATGGTTGTCAATGGACATTAGTGGTGTTGGAGCTAGTCTGAGATATCAATATTGTTTATGAGTTCAGGTCATGGTACTGTTACTAAGTATAAATTAAACTCTATCTCTAGCCTCTGTGGTCGAGTGGTTTAGGCGTTTGCCTTGTGACCCGATGGTCGTGGGTTCGATTCCCGCGGGAAGCATACTCTGTAAAGTTGTTTCCAGTTTGGCTAGGACATTGCAGGCCTGAATCACCTGATTGTCTGATAAAAAGATGGTTCCGTGCTTCGGAAGGCACGTATAAGCCGGTGGTCCCGGTCGCCAAATGGCGGTCGTCAAAATAGACCACGTCAGAGGCGCTTGAGGCGGTCTAGAAACTCTGACAATGGGGTGTATGGGGTCATTAGACCTTACTACCCGTACGATAAGAAGAAGATTAAACTGGTGAGACCTATTCGCGATCATAATCAGCTTAGCCTTCTCTCTATACAACGTGTAATGGAAACCCCATATCTATCCAAAAGGGCTGAAGTCAACATCTGGTATGGAGTCTCTATGCACAGTTTCAGCACAAAATAACTGACTCAAAGAATTGATACCAAATTATTGGTTTCATATATTTCTTGAATACCAATCATAACAAACGTGTCACAGCACTACGAGGGTCAATAACTTTCCACGTCACTTGCCAATAACACGATAATTATTTTCGTTCTTTTTAATTTGAAAAATTCGGTCTCTGGTATCAGTGTACTGGAATTTGTAATAAGTTCTACACACGTAGGCTTAGGATTACAAAACCCTTGCCATATCGTTTGTTATCATCCAAAGAAGCACTTGGTATGTATATACCCTTTAAATTACACGTTGTATACAAAAAAGATACGTGTTTTTTTTTATAACTCGTCCGCAAAAAACATCTTTAAAGATTCGATTTAGATTTTATGCTATCGACGGAAACACTTGAAGATGGCACAGACTAGTTCCTTAGCTGTCACTGTCATTTTCAAACGTTTGACAGAAAAAAGAACGGTTATTTCTATAAGTACTAGTGGGCCTTATTCATTACTAGCTTTTGCCCGCGACTTTGTTTCGTGTGGAGGTTTTTCCCGCGTAAATCCCGATCCCATGGGAATTTCGGGATAAAAATAAATCTATTGCCATGCCAAATTTCATCGAAATCGGTTCAGCGGTTTAGGCGTGAAAAGGTAACACACAGACAGACAGAGTTACTTTCGCATTTGTAATATTAGTATGGATTAAACTTACCCTGCCTTGGTGGTCTAGTTTTCACAGGCGCGTGTACGGAGCAAGAAGTCTTGGGTCCTATTCCCGGGTTGGGCAAAAAGTGCTATTGAGTTTTTCTAATATAAATTTCTCGGTAGTAGCTTGGAGTTTGGAAGGAGGTATTCCCCGAAGCGCTACCATTTTGAAGCGCACCTAATGAAGCGCTCCTTTTCTATTCCTCGGAGCGCTCCTTTTCCGATAACATGGTATCGGGAGCGCTACTAAAAGGAGCGCTCCGAGGAATAAAAAAGCCGGTCAAGTGCGTGTCGGGCCACGCGCAGTGTAGGGTTCCGTAGTTTTTATAACAGCCAAGTGCGTGTCGTATTCGCTGACTGATCGTTTCGTACCATGCTCTAACTAAAAGCCAAACATGACTACCTAACTAATTTGACTTCCTATACAAATCCTCACCTGATCCGACAATTTTGCACGGAAAGTTTCAATTTTTTGTTAGAGGTTTGTCAGGGATCTGGAGGCGACTGCCCTCCAGCGCGTCTATGAATGGCGCGTGGAGGCGCAGCGCCGGGGCGTATCCCCGCTGCCTCGAGAAGTCGAGGCGCGGCGGGAAGAGCTCCGGCGCGATCTCAGGGCAGTATGGAGGGAACGACTGTCGCAACCGACGGCCGGGCACGCCGCAATTGCGGCGGTAAGACCCCTCTTTGAGGAGTGGCTAGATCGGCGTCACGGCGTCCTGACCTACCGCATGACGCAGTTCCTCACCGGACACGGAAGTTTCGGGAGGTACCTGTGTCTGATGGGTAAGGAAGAGACGCCTGGGTGTCACCACTGCGAGGGTCGCCCTGAGGACACAGTCGAGCACACGGTGCAGGACTGCCCAGCTTGGGCAGAGCACCGACGTGTCCTCACGGCGACAATAGGCGGAGACCTATCGCGCCCGGCCTTGGTCGAGGCCATGCTGCGGGGCGAGAGGGAGTGGGAAGCGGTCGCCTCCTTCTGCGAAGCAGTCATGCTTCCGAAGGAGGAGGTGGGCCGCGTGAGGGAGAGGATGGCGTCCTCCCTCCAGCCCAGCCGCAGTGGTAGACGCCCACGGCGTCGGACGTCGGCCGACGATCTCCGGCCACCGTAGGCGCGGGCATGCGGACAGCGAGTAAAGGGCAACTCGCTGTCCGACCATGGACCATGCCCGGGTCGACGGCGCGTCGTGTTCCACGCGCGCCTCAAAGAGCGTCAGCAACATGACGAGGCCCCCTCTGCAGAGGGCCGAAGCCCGCCGGGGTCGTGGGACTCATCCCGTTACCGTGGCCCCGGTATGTAAAGGGTTATTGAAGGAACACCGTGGATTTTAGTCAGTAAAAGTCTGACAGTCCCTCCTACCCTGCCCGGAGTGGGAGGACTTATTTGATAATTTTACCACGTTAAAAAAAAAAAAAAAAGAGGTTTGTATAAAACTTGTCATAGCCGGTGTTTTGAATTTAAATACGAACACAGAGCTACACTACTCAATCGTCACAAGAAGCTAGCACGATACAACTGGCGCTTAGCGCCATCTATCGACATTTCTATAGAGTTGTTCGAAATTTTCGAGTCAAATACAATTGGTCGACTATTACTCGTAAGCTTGTAAAGCCCACTTATGTGTGATAGTTTTCCTTTAAATTTCGTTATATACAGGTACTAACTGCCGTAACATTTGAATTTGTAACTATAACCGTTTAGTTGTTAGTGGGGGGGACACTTGACTCTAACGAAAATTGGTACTTTAAAGATTGATAAGTCACGAACGGTTTACTTAATCAATAAAAACTTTTTACCAAAAAATTAAACCGACTCCCAAAAACACTGCAAAGTGAAAAATAACTTTAATTTCGGTAGTCGGTGTCTTTAGTTTTGTATTTTCGTTTTTGGCACCGACTTCCGAAATTAAAGTTATTTTTCACTTTGCAGTGTTTTTGAGAGTCGGTTTAATTTTTTGGTAAAAAGTTTTTATTTCACTCTTTTTAGTTGGTTAATTTTTAATTTACCTAGTTAAAAGAGCCTAAATGTCAACTACTTATAACCTTTTACAAAATATTGCTTTTCCCAATGCTGGGCCGTTAATTTTTGAGGAGTTCTCCTGGTACTTCACCATCAGCTCTACATCACCATATGCATTGTCACGAACATAAAGTGCTTAACATCCATATTCAAGTATTCGAATCGCAATCCACTAAATACTTATTATTGAGTAGGTTCGGCGGCCATCTGTGATCTTCATCATCAGTTCCACTTCCCTAAATGGTATTTTTTGAGAACAACTGCACAAGTTACTATAAGAAATACCCAAAACGCCATAGGTGTGCCTATAATATTTGAAGAGTTCCCTCGATTTCTCCAGGATCCCATCATCAGATCCTGACCTGGTGACAATGGGACCAATTTCGAAGTATACCCTTTCAAACAAAAAAAGAATTTTCCAAATCGGTTCAGCCGTCTTCGAGTAATCGGTGATCATATATAAAAAAAAAAAAATGAAAAAAATAAATATACGCGTCGAATTGATAACCTCCTCTTTTGGTCGTCGGTTGAAAAACGGTCTTACCAAACTCCTAATATTTTTGAAAGACCTATCCAACGATATCCCACACTATGGGAAGAACGAAAAATAAAATTATCATCCCACTTTACATGTATGGGAGGTACACTAAATAATTGTTTTTTTCAAAATTTTATTTTACCACTTTTTTGGCGTCATTAACGTGTATACTCATGCCAAAGTACAACTTTCTAGTACCAGTAGTTTTTGAGCTAAACCGCGGACAGACGGACAGACGGACGGACATGGCGAAACTATAAGGGTTCCTTGTTGACTACGGAACCCTAAAAAGGAGCGCTTCATTAGGTGCGCTTCAAAATGGTAGCGCTTCGAGGAATACCTCTTTGGAAGATGGCGGTGTGATACAATTGTGTCTCAGAAAGAACATTAAGACTGGTCCTGCTCCTGATTTGTCTCCGGTCGTTTCGGATTGCCGTCCCATCGGACAATGAGAGTGTGAATGAGAGTGAACAGAGAGTGCATCTGTACCTACGCACATACTTGTGCACTATAATATCTCCTGTGCAGATGGCTAACCTCTGATGAGACTGGCCGCCGTGGCCAAAATCGGTCAGATATAATTATAATTAACTAGCTGTGCCCGCGACTTTGTCCACGGAGGTATTCCTCGAAGCGCTACCATTTTGAAGCGCACCTAATGAAGCGCTCCTTTTTTATTCCTCGGAGCGTTCCTTTTAGTAGCGCTCCTTTTTTATTCCTCGGAGCGTTCCTTTTAGTAGCGCTCCCGATAACATGGTATACTAAAAGGAGCGCTCCGAGGAATAAAAAAGGAGCGCTTCATTAGGTGCGCTTCAAAATGGTAGCGCTTCGAGGAATACCTCCGTCCACGCGGAATAGTGACTTTCAGCAGCATTTTTAATTTCTTAGGCTAATTATTTTGAAAACAAAACTCATACATAATTTGAATGTCATATTTACTAATATCTAATCAAAAGCCTAAAAAATAAGTTTCAAGCTTCTAGCTTTAAAAATGACGTAATTTCCATACAAACTTTCATTCCCTATTTCAACCCCTAACAGCCCTTTTTTCGCAATAAAAAGCAGCCTATGTCCTTTCTCGGGCTCTAGACTACGTCCGTATCAAATTTCATTCTAATCGGTTCAGTAGTTTAGGCGTGATTGCGTAACACTTTTTAGTTACTTTCGCATTTATAATATTAAGTAAGGATTAATAAACATAAAGTACGGCCCACTGCACTACTTCAAAACAATTGGCCTTAAAATCCAACGAACAATGTTTTAGTTACCTTATGGTCAGTATTCCCATAGAGATAACACTAATACGGCTTATCCAACATGATCTCAGGAGGTATTATGTATTGTTATATATCATAAATTACCTACAGTTGAGGTTCGGTCGGAAACATATGTTTATGGGGTATCAATTATAATGAGATAAGATACATTATGGTTGTTTTCTTTTTTGGAGTGCGAGGTTAATTTGGCTATTAGATTTATTTTGTGCCATGGACAGTTAGGTATTAGCTCAACCTATTAATATTTGATTTAATTTCCAAGGATTCCTGGTGAAGAATTGATTGGAGTTCTATGTTTATTTTCTAGATAACTATTAGTCGAATGTAATTGAATGAAAAGAAAGAAGAAAGACCGACTCATATTATTAGTTAAAATAAATTTCAAAATAGGCGTTTTACATCAAACTCAAAATATTTTATTTCTTATGGCATACATGAGCACTTATAAAACGTTGGAAGCTAGTGTACGGTTCGAAATTGGTTGTTTCTTATGGAGAAGAACCAGCAAGAAACTCCACAGTTACCTACTCTTTTCAGAACACCGTTTATTTCCACAATGTATCCATTATCCAAGCATTATCCATAATAGGTCTGAGAGGTCACTATAGACCAATTAACACAGCACAGATAAAAGAAGGAAAAACGAATGACTCTACATTCTTCTCCCATTCGAATAAAAAGCTTTATAAATCTTGCGTTATCTTTATAAATCTCCATCTATCCTGGAACACTGCACCATTTCAAAAGCTCCCACGAGTATATCTAACTCATACACAGATTACAACAAAAACACTTATCCTCAAACCCTGAAGCTACAACGCACACCTTTCTGACATAATATGTATAATCTGCGCCACGACTGTAATCATTAGGCTGCGTTTCCACCAGAGATGTGCGAGGATGCGTAGCGAGGGATGTGTTTGTAAAGAACCAATAGAATCGCTTCATTTACCTCGCCTCGGTCAGCACAGCTCTGATGGAAACGGCTCAGCGGAGCTAGATTTTTGCGCATACAAAACAAGCGAGGGATGTTTGCGAGGGATGTGTGCGAGAGATGTGTTGCGAGGGATGTGTTGCGAGGAATGTGTATTGAGAAGGATATGTTGCGAGGTTTGCGCATCCTCGCACCACACATTAATGCGCATTTTCACAGCTCCGCTACACATCCTCGTAGGCACATTTTCATCGCACAGCTTTGGTGGAAACCCCTCCACATTTTCACAGCACAGCTAGACATCCTCGCACGACACATTTCCGGTGCACATCTCTGGTGGAAACGCACCCTTACAGCCCATATGTGGACTACCGGTACACGAATACGCACGAAGACTCACGAAGATGTACGAATGGTGGCTATGATGCACGAAGAATGGCGAAGATTCTCGTCATTATTGTTACGTTAGATAGTAGCTGTTTACCGAATTTATATTGCGTAATTTTGTTATGAATACATAGTTGTCGTGTGAACTTGAGTGTTTGTTTTGAAGTTATATAATTATATTTATTTAGACTCCATGCCCGTAATTATTAGGTATGTTCAAAGATGGACTTAGAAACCTTTTTATAGAATACAAACGAGTTTCTGAAATGTGAGATGTACTCGTACATGTCTTAAATTACTTTAGAAAATGGTAGATTTTGGTAGGCTAAATAGATTGCTGATTATTCCTGATTTGACACAGGCTTTTCGTGCATTTAATCCGCGCAGAAGAAACCCAACCCACTGCCTATGTACCAATACCGATAGATGCCCATTCAACTTCCAACTGAAATCAATTTGGAGCAATAAATATAACAGTGAATTAGAAATTAATTTTATCTATACTTATAATAAATCTGTAGAGAGGTCAATTCTGTACATGAAATATATTTCCAAAATAACTATCAGGGGGTGATTAAGGATCGATACTCATGCCTAAAATGCAATCAGTTAAATTTTTGTCTGTCTGTCTGTCTGTCTGTCTGTCTGTCTGTATAACCGTTATAGAAACAAAAACTACTCGACGGATTTTAACGAAACTTGGTACAATTATTTTTCATACTCCTGAGCGGGTTATAGTATACTTTTCATCACGCTACAATCAATAGGAGCAGAGCGGTGAAGGGAAATGTTGGGAAAACGGGAGAAGTTACTCCATTTTTTAAGCTTCCGTCGCGTGTGCTACCTTAATGGTTAAAGCTACACAAATCATTTCATGACGGAAATGTTCTCCTTAAAATTATATAAAAAATATCCCACGACAGCATATGTCTAACTTTTATGGTTGACTCACAATAACACGTGTAACTCCCGATAGCTTAGCAGTTCGAAGCTTTCTGATTATAATATTTGTCTACTCTTACGTTTATAACACTCTCAGTCACCCCTAATTGAAAAAGTTAACATTATTAACTATTCCATAAAAAAATTGGCCAAGTGCGAGTCAGACTCGCCCATGAAGGGTTCCGTAGTAACTATAATATAATATGCAAATTTATTTGACGAAAAAAAAACCTTACAAATTTCTTAAAACTAGCTTATTTACATTTTTTACAACTGCGCCAAATAAATTTGTTTTGAAAAAAAAACCTTACAAATTTCTTAAAACTGGCTTTTTTACATTTTTTACAACTGCGCCGAATAAATTTGTTTTTCATAGTGTTTGTATGAATTACAAAGTTATATTTGCGGTTTTAGAAAATATGCTGTATCTCAAAAACTGCTGAACTGATTTCGTTCAAACTAATTTTGGTTGAAAGTTTATATTAAGATCTACAGACGT
Source organism: Tholera decimalis (assembly GCA_943138885.2). Classification (NCBI taxonomy): domain Eukaryota; kingdom Metazoa; phylum Arthropoda; class Insecta; order Lepidoptera; family Noctuidae; genus Tholera; species Tholera decimalis. The sequence goes on along the minus strand of OW964570.2, from coordinate 6,022,612 downwards.
ATGTTTTTTTTAGATTTTTCACTCCATTATTATAGAAGTTAGAGGTTGTGTCCGCCACACACACATTTTACCACTTTGGAAGCTTATATCTTTTAAACGATTAACTTTATGGAAAAGTGGTTTTAGAAACCCCGATGTCGTTTTTAAAGAACTGTCTATAGATACCACACATGCATCGATTTCATGAAAAAAAAATATTTTCTGGTTTAGTTCCATGTATGGGGAGCCCCCCTTTATTTTAAATATTTTTTATTACTTTTCTCAAAATCGGAAAGCGGTTCACAGAATACATCTACCTATCAAGTTTCACATGTATAGTCCTAATAGTTTCGGAATAAAATTGCTGTGACAGACGGACGGACGGACAGACAGACAGACAGACAGACGGACAGACATGTCGAAACTATAAAGATTCCGTTTTTTGCCATTCGGCTACGAAACCGTAAAAAGAATCATATAAATCGGTTTAAAAACACCAAAGTTATACATGAAATACGCTTATAATAATCAGCCATCGCGCGTGAATACTGAATCATGCTATAAGGATTATTTTTGAGAATCGGTCGCCGCGCTCGACGCGTCTCGCGGTCGAAGCGTTCTCTAGGTACTTAAGCCTCATGTGAACGTGATCTAAACAATATTACCGATACATTAACTTACGCTGACGGAGTCGCGGGCACAGCTATATTGTATCATTACGCTAAGGCCAATAGGAGCGGAGCGCCATTGAAGAATGCTTCAAAATCGGGGTTAAATTTAACGTTAGCCCAAAGTAACTATTCCACGCGGACGAAGTCGCGGGCAAAAGCTAGTTATCTAAATAAAATCTAATTATGCATATTTTTAACGGTCAATACTCGTCGTAAAACAGGTAATAGTCGTCAAAAAAACGATTCAAAAGTATTTTTTCCAATTAAAACATTTAAAGGCACTTTGAAATTGATAAGGTCTGTCAGTTAAAATCATGAAGCTATTTGCATGTTCCAGTGCATAGATCACTATGGAGAAGACCGTGTACGAAACTCTTTGGTCACTGTTATGCTCATACCATAAATAGCAAACTAACCTTTCATTACGTTATTGAATCAATCAATCAATCCACTATTTTGGGGGTAAGACAGTCACGCAATACATACTCGTACGTTGTTGCAATGACTGTGCATAAATACATTTAAAAATGGCTTGTACTTAAATTTCATAATAGTCTTTAATAGGAGTGCATTGCATAGTTCTGCTGGTCACCATAAGAAGTGAGTTTAAGATAATTATTTATATTTTATAGCATATTTGATTATGTACAGAATTCTCTTCTTATGTACAGAGTTCAGAAAGCTCCCTATTGTCGTGATTACAGGGATATATTATTCATGCTTGTTAGTGAAATAATATTCAAATGAAGGCGGTTTATAATATTTATATGTGTGTATAATATATATGTAGTTAAGACGACGAAGTATGTGTGAGTTGGATTTGCGAGCAAAGGGTCCCCACTGCCTATAAATTCATAATTGTTCATGTTTCTATAAAACCTATAGACCGCTTATACTTATATCACGTTCCCTAAAATTAAGAAACTATTTTTAAATTATAGTCTTAGTTAATTCGGAGTATTGGGAGAAAATGCTTAATTTTAATTTTCATTAATAACTTCATAATTATTTAATGAGAAAAACATTATGTACATGCCTACTAGTAAGTAAAATTATTTAAGAAATTTTTCTGTTTTTGGTTGCATGAATTCGTCGATAACGCATCCAGAGGTAACTTTTTTTAGATTACCTGGAAACTCTGAAAGGTACTCATGAGAAAATGAAAGATTAAATAAAAAAAAATGTGACAGAAAAAAATACGATGGTAGAATGCTTGCTTATATAAGTTTGAAACATTTAAAATGTTATTTAAGAATATATTTTATATTATAACACAACGTAATAATATTGAATCCTCAATCCAATCGAATATCCGGCCTGCCTATAAGCTGTATATACTTGAGGTCACCAACTCCTATACAAGTGCACATATGACATAATGCGTACCAAGTGCGTACCTAAGTCAGACAAGGTCAATAGCCTTTTGACATTTAGGTTAGTTATACCGTCAATGAGGAATTACCTTTCAAGTGGTTAAGTTGCACTTAAACCTACGCATAACACGTTAGTGGTTAGCTTAAAAGCTATAATTATGTAAGTTTTATATATAATAGTGTAATAAGTTGCATGAAGACATGATCAGAACCTTGTAAAGACGTTTTTCCCACGTGGTAACGTTTTACGACCCACAAGATAATAGGCTTTTGTTGGTATCTTACATAAAATAAGGTAGGTAAACTGAAATATTGGAAAGATCAACTTACTGTGCAAATATCGTTAAGTACCTTTCATCTATTCGGCTCTTGTTATTTTTATTAAAATCTAGAAACGACGTCAGATTAAATGATAAGTAGTCGGGTAATGACCAATGATCGAACTATTAGAAAGCTTTATTCTTTTAGACGACTGTATTTTACTGCAGACTACAGTTGGACAAATGCGAATTTTGAACAATATATTACTCAAATATAATTTAATAGCAGTTGCGCAGGCCTTCGCCCCCGTGGACTTTATCACGATAATAACATAAACTCCTTCTTTTACAGTGGCGTAAAAAGTAGCCTATAACCTTCCTCAAGTGGGTTATTCCCTGAGTACCCCGATCGGGGTCCTCCGGGACGGGGGCCTCGGGGCCCCTATCCCGGAGGACCCCGATTTATTTTTATCTTGTTAAACTCAATTAGCTTAAAAGTAACGTCAGCAAATGATATGTAAAATAAAAAATATTATTTACGTATTATTTAAATTATTTAAATATTATTTAAATTATTATACTTGATTTAAAGGATTAGGAAAAAATATAGTCTTGCTTGGTTAAGGTAAATATTATAACTAGAGAATACAATATAGTCTCCTAGAGCAACCGCAAGTTTTAACTATGATCACAATAGTTCCTTTTTAACTGACTTCAAAAAAGGAGGATGTTCTTATTTTATCAGAATCTTTGTTTTAGCCGTATTCGATTAATCGAACACGCCTGGATCAATTTGGAAAATTCTTTTTTGTTTGGAAGGGTATAATTTTTTGTTAGTCCCATTTTCATCATGTCAGGAACTGAAGATTAGCACTTTTTATGTGGATCTTACAAGTTAAAAAAGGAGAAAAAAATGTCTAATCATATTTATCATATTCCGGGTTCTCCGGGACGTGGGCCTGGTGGATTGGGGTATTCAGGGAATAACCCCCTCAAGCTTCAAGTAACTTTCAAAACTTAGCCTAGGTACTTACGTAAATTACCCTAGGTACTTTCGAAAATTAGCGTGTTTAAACAAACAATGTTTTCTACTTTATAGATACGTATAATGATAGAAATAGTGTGAAAAAGCTAACGTGTGAATAAGTTCCCCACTAAAAGTACATAGCTCAAAAAAAACTTATTTAAAAAAATCTAAAAAACCCGACTGCTCAACTGAAGTGTAAGAAACAAGCACATTTTTATTTTTAAAAGTGACAAGCAGGCGGGACCCAATTGAACATTTTTTTTTTAAATGGGATAGGTCCGCCTGCTTGTCACTTATAAAAATAAAAATGTGCTTGTTTCTTACACTTCAGTTGAGCAGTCGGGTTTTTTAGATTTTTTTAAATAAGTTTTTTTTACAACTTTTTAGTTAAAATATTAATTAACAATTTTTTAGTTTTCCCGGTCGTGTCACATTGGCACTCCACCGGATTCAGAAAGTGAGTCCATATTTTTAAACTTTCTCATTGTGTTATTTTGCTAGTATTACACTAATGATAAACATGATATACCTTTTTGAAATCCTTATGTTAAGCCCTTTAATTTGATATCCATATTGTAGTATTTAAAAAAAAAATTTTTTTTTTTCACCATGTATAATGGCTTCGCACAGCCGCCATGTTTAATTTTTTTAAATGTCACCTATCTAAGAACACTTGGGCTGTTAAGACAAATCTAACGATACCTCAATTGTGTGAATCCGTTCAGCGGTTCTGGAGATATGAGGTAATAAAGAATATTACAAACATACATACATACATACATACATACATACATACATACATACATACATATATACATACAAGATACGCGCGAAAAACATAACCCTTCCTTTGCAGTCGGGTAAAAATACCGAGATCCCTGAGTGCCTCGGAAAGCACATTAGGCCATTATTTATATATTGGTTATGTTGGTTATTTAATATGTTGGTTAATTAAGGATAGTTAACAGAATGAAAACCAGTATTTTAAATGGGTTTTTTTGGTCAGTTACTGGGTTGTGAGGGTCAGGTAAGCAGTTGCTTCGCGTAAAATATACTCAGCCGCTCTTGGTTAAACTAAAAGCCGACCTCAGCATTTGATAGAAGGCTATTAAAAAAAGTATGTGAAACGTTATTGATGGTGACAAAATTGTAAACACCCCAAATTGCCCCATTATGTGGATCATTTGGCGGGGTAAATAGGAAAACAATATTTGAATACAGCCACTCAGAAACTCAGCCTATGCGTGTAAATGCAACCCAAATAATTTAGCCACATAATGAGGTGCCTTACGACAGGCCGCGATGATATCTTTACAAGAACCGTGGTCTCCCACGCTTGTACCATGATACAATAAATGTCATAGATCTATATATGATTTATTGAATGATTTTCTTGATAAAAAGAGCTGCGAATGACTTAGTACATAGATTTAGTAAATTAACGTAGTTTTTGTGGTTATAAATTCATCTCTTTGTAGACTCTACTTTAAGATTGGGTGTTTTGATACACTTTGTCCTCTTTGAGTTTTTTTTTATTATAATTCTATCGCAAGTTTGTTTTTGTTTTTTCAGTGTCCTATTGCTCCTTTTGCTATTAAAACCACATATTGCACAAATACAAACTTTTATACCTATTTATTTACATACATAGATGAAACTGCTACAATAAATATAAGCTGGTTTTGATAAAGAACTAGCTATTTTCTCACTCATAAAATCTCACGCGCTTTTTTAGAATACCCTGCCATAGTTTTATTACTATCTGATTGATGAACGCATTCAGGACAAACATACCATGATGATTCATATTTATATAATAATAGACTTTATAGAAGACAACCTATAGTCTTTTTGAAAAGAATAAGTATAATATATTATTATGGTGTTTCCTTATTTTAAACACTGAAATCTCTGCAAGAGGTATTTGTGTAATAATCCTCCAGTATTTGTGTACTTAGTGAGATCCCCGGCTTTACACAACAATAGAACAAACTGACAAAAGCCAAGTCTTCCTAGAAATATGACCTATTTCCCCCTTCCCCGTAAAACGACCACTTAGTACTTAGCTTCTTTTACTCCAAGATTATTGACACAAAAGTTTACTCACGGCAGCAAAGATTTACCTAAATTGTTGACCCGGAAAATATTTGTTTATACACTCAGAAAATCTCACTGTGGAACATTGCTTGCTTACACAACTATTATGTAATGTTTTCTTTGAGAAAATAATGTGTAAAGTAATGAGATATTAGTATGCACATTTTAGGCCCCGGGTTAGGTCATACTTTCATGTCAATTGTAGGGAAAGTGAAAACTTGTAACAAATTATTCATTGATGAGATGATGTGATGTGTTGGTACTTGGTACACGCGTATGTATATATTATATTATTATTGAGCATACGTGTATGTATGGCATGTGAGAAGTGGCACGTACAGTCAAAGAAACTATTTGGTTTGCAAGCATGAATCTTGGAACTGGTTAACAATAATTTCTGATATGAAATTGATCAAAATCTTAGCATACTTTATATAAAATGAATATGTACATGCTCCTTGGTGTATTAGCGCTAATAATTGCACTAAATCTGACAGATTTAGTGCGATTATTATATATTATTGGCTACTGCTTTAGTGTAAATATACACTAAAGCAGTAGCTATCCAGTGACTGGGAACTATACAAGTGAAACAGTAATATTTATGCCTGAATACCAAATAACTTATTCCAATGTACTTGGGCTTATGATGTCATGTCTTGCGTATGGATGGAACGGTAATTGACCTACTTGTGAATAACTCGGATGTTTCTGTAGTAGCATCTACAACTATTTGCCATTTCCATAATTACCGAACGTCATTACGGGCAATTTGTTTTGAAAAGCTGTTGAAATGTGAACAACTGACAACCGGGTCGTTGCCTCAATACAGCTGCGTTGAAGAGTACATCTACTAGAAATTTATTTTATTTTATAAGCCACACATTAGCTGGCACACAACATTATACCAACAATTAAATTATATAAAACAACAATATTTTTTTGGGGTGGGAAAATCATCGAATGATTTCTCCCGCTGTGGGTGGAGCTGAAGGGAGTGTCAGACTTCTACTGACTAAAAACCCACCTTGTTCCTTCAGCTGCCCTGAAGTTCCAGGGTAGCGGTATCTCGTTAGGACATAACAATCATAATTTTATAATTCAGCATACCTTACGACGAGGTCCGTACCCCAAAGGATTGTCTAGTTTGTAAGTTAAATATGTATAAGCCGTGGTTGAAGGACTTAATAATCATAATAAAGGCCGCCACAGGGAAAGTTTTGCTAAGCAACCGACAACCTCATAGGTTGACCTGCAAGAGGCTATTCACAAACAAAATTATAAACTTCAGCCTACAACGTTCTCATTACAGGGACACTGGCTGTAATCCATCACGCAAGCTTAGTGAGTGTTGGTGAATGTCACAGCTCTCTGTATTTTCTAGGACATTTAATTTTTTACTGATTATAAGCTCGCGTTTGACCACCATCTCACCTCATGGTAAGCGATGATGTGGTCTAAGATGAAGCACGCTTACCTAGAAGTAACCTATTCATTCTTGACTTAAAGACCCTCAGGTTATAGCTATCACGAAACACAGATTCCGTCAGGGAAATCCACTCCTTAGCCGTACGCAGAATGAGACTATTCCCAAAACGTTCGTATAGGCCAGGGTAGGTGAACCTTTATGTATGAATGTGTCATTTTTTCCAAATAAATATTTGATGAGATCATAGACGTGCCTTCAAATAATTTTGAATTTGTGATTATTGTAAAATAATAATAATGGTATCAACTCAAAGCCCGTTATTTACTAAACAAAGCCAATATTTCTCTTCGAATACTCTGTAGCGTAGGGTCACTGGCGTTCGCTCGTCATAAAATACCTACTTTTGGCTTTTTTCTTAGTGCATAATGAATATCGTGATCGGTGACGTGCCCAAAATATTATGTCGCGTCACGCGTGAGAAAGATTTCTTTAAGCACTATCAAATTGTAAATATTTGCGATACGTTTACGCGTTTTTAGCGATAACTACTACAAAATTGATAATGATCGTTAATATGAAAGTCATTACGCCTTTTGAACTAGTTACCCACATTTAAAACACCAAAGTATAATAATGTGTATAGTAGGGCTTTCAATACCGGTATTCCAGGATCCCGTAATACCGTGATCACGGATTTTATTTTGGCCTTTTACAATACCGGTATTGACGCCCCAATACCGTGATTACGGTATTACAAACATTAGATCTGAAAATGTATGTGATCTTATTCTCATACTAGTTTTCACCAGCGCAAGCGTCTCGCTGTAGTCTTAAACCGAAATCGAGCTGTTATTATGTCGTTTTTGTTATTGTCAGTCAGTTTCGCAAAGGCGAAGGGATAACGTACTATAGTACGGTACTTCTGATTCCACAAGATTGTATTTAAGAGCAAGTAGATGGTAAACAATCCTAGCTACAAGGTTGTGTCTATGCAAATATTCTCCGTCCATAATTGCACAGACAAAACCTTCGGTTTCCCCAAAGAGGTCACCAAAACGTAGCCAGGCTACGGACGCTAATGTATCTACGTCAGACCCATGAAGGGCCCGGTAACAACGTCCGTGAAGCTCTTTGCTCTGCCATACTTCTTTGCGGTCATTAGTATCTAATACTACAGATTTGCGCCAATTCTCGCTACCTAAGGAGAGCGGAGTGAGGCCTTTGTCCACCGCTACCACATCTTGATGCATACCCACGTCGGCTTCTAGAAAATATTCCCTAAGGCTGCATACCTCGCGGTTGTGCAGGGTCTTTGCATTTAAAAAGCCACGACCCTCGCACTTCCGCGGGATATACAGCCTCATCACCGATGAACGTGGGTGATGCATCCGATTTGCAGTCAGCGTTGTGCAGACCCGCCTGTCCAAGGCGTCTAGTTCAGTCTGAGTCCATTTGAGTAGGCCAAAAGAGTACATCAATACTGGCATGACCCAACCATTGAAGGCTCGCACCTTGTTTCCGCTTGATAGAAGACTATTCAGTACTTTATTCAGGCGGCCAAAGAAGTATTCCTTCAATGATTGTTTAACATAAGCAACATTGATGCCTAGTGCCTCTGATATACCCAAATACTTGTAGGTTTCAGTTGAGCTGAGGGTTCTTAGGTGTATGGAATCCGAGAGTTGAGTTCCCACGGATTCCATAATCTCCCCTCGCTTTACATGCATGACCGCACGTTTGTCCACCCCAAATTCCATCCTGATGGCGCTACTGAAGGTTTCCGTTACCTTCAGTAGCTCCATCAATTGCAAGTTTCTGGGGGCAAAAAGTTTCAAATCATCCATGTAAAGCAAGTGTGATATGACCTGACTACCTCTTCTCACCTGGTAGCCTTGCCCCGAACCCTCCAGCAGTGTACTGAGACACACAGTGGGCTCAGACTGTCGCCTTGAAAAATACCACGCTCAATCCTAATCGGTTCGCAGTTTTCCTGACTCTGTCGACATCCTGGCTAGCAGAGTACCGTCTTCCATTGCCCCATACATGACTCAAGGAAAGTGCGTAGTATTGGATTTATTTTATACAACTCCAACACCTTCATGAGCCATGTATGTGGAACCGAGTCATAGGCCTTCTTATAATCTATCCAGCATGTCGACAGATTCCTTCGCGAATGACGAACCTGTTAGTTAATGGCAATATCGATGGAAGAAGCTCCTTAGTACCGCGGGACCCGTTCCTACATCCATTCTGAGAAGCAGACATGATTGAATTTATATCAATGTGGTTATTAATTTTGGCTGTCATAATGGATGTAAGAACTATAATTTTTAGGTTCCGCAGTACTGCCTGATTTATGGAGCAGGTGGGTTATTCCTGTAGTTAGGAATTGAGGTAGCGATCCTAACTCTAAGGAAGACTAGAACTGATCGGCCAAGTGAGTGTGCGAGCTTTGAAACTATTTTATCCAGAAATTGTGCAGCCCGTCCGGCCCTGGAAATTTCCAGTTGGATAATGGATGGACTGCATGGGATACATCTTGGGGGCTGATCGTAATTGCCCCTATTTCTGGTATAAGACCGCACGTGCGCTTGATTTCACTTATCCAGTCACCCTCGGTGTGGCTCACAGGTACCGACCAGATGCTGCACCAGAATCGCTCCCAGGCCCTATAAACCCACCTTTGATTGCTTTGGAATGTGCGATTCTGAGTGTATCGCTCCACCCGCCGCTTATATCGATGAATTCGATTTGTCCATGCATAGACTTTCTGCTTCAGGAAGTCGATACGCTCTGTGATGTGGGTTAGATAATCCCGAGGGCTGATAACAGTCCCCACAAACGCTCGCCTCACAAAGCGCATCACTCTAGGACGAGTGTTGCCCTGCCTGAAGCAGATAAGTTTACCAATGAGTGCTCTAGCCCCAGCGATACGACGTTCGATCCTGCACTGCCAAGCTGGTACCGCCGGTCGAATAGCTCTGTTAGTCTTTGGGAACTTGACATGAGCTACCCGAAATGCTTCTACAGCTCCACAGTACAGGACCGAAAGGGTATCGGTGAGGTCTTCACTATTGTCAAAATAATTTGACAGCAGTGAATCTAGAGCACACACTAGCGCCCTACTTTTCATATGCATGGGTAAACGAGGCAGACGAGGTCCAAGCTCAGGCGGTGTGGAGCGATACTCCCGTAATGCATCCTCCAAAGCACTCCTCAATCTGTCACTGCACTGGGTACTCACGGTTATAGCCTCGTCATCATCATGTTCACTGACGTGGTCGGGTCGCGGTGAGTAAGACTCAGTATGGGTTTTAGTTCCACCGCGGCCAGTGGTGAAGCAGATGAGACACGGCTGCACCGTGATTCGAGGCGTAGTCTAACAAGTACGGCGTCATCCAACATACGGTTACGCTGGATGACCCGCACCTGATCTGATAGTCGTTGGGCCGAAACGTTGACAGCTGGTAATAATAATAATTATTTTCAATAAATAAGAACAATAAAGATTGATTTGAAAAAAAAAACACGTATTTTATTGCTTTCATTAATGTCCTAATTGAACTTGCGCTTAATACCGGATTACCGGTATTGATACCGGGATCACGGTATTGACTTTTCCAATACCGGTATTGAAAAAATCCGGTATTTGAAAGCCCAGCAAGGACGTGGGAATGCATGCTGCCATCTTTTATAAACGACTTGCCAGTAAACATTTGTAATACTTAGTACTAATGTAAAGAACTGCTCAAAAGCTCTACTTTCTAGATCGTACTACGGTCTAGAAAGTGTCTCTTGAAATGTCATGGCATAGAGTTGACGCGGCTAGGATACCATGGATACACCTTTGATGATTTGTGTGGTATATTTTTTATTCTCCAAATATATTTGCATGTTTTTAATAAGTTAATAGTTTAAAAAAACTTTTAAAAAAATATAAAAAACCCGACTGCTCAACTGGAATGCAAGAAACAAGCACATTTATAAGTTAAAAAGTTAAATAAAATGAAAGAAACCTCAATATTTTTATAGGTCTATTGTCCATTTTAGATTTTTATTTTTGACAATATGGCACCTGGTTGTCGTTGTGGTGATTAAAATTATTATTTTAATGTATTCAGTAACACTCGCGCCATCAAGACAAATCCAACGACGTATCATTTATCAAAATCCGTTCACTGGTTTAATAGTTACGAGGGAACAAAGGAACGGACATACATACATACATACGCGCTAAAAACATAACCCTCCTCCTCGCTTCACCGCAGTCGGGTAAAAAACAAATAACACGCTTTTATTTACTGCACTAAAAAGCCAAAAATTATTATCCCCTCTAGTGTGAAATAAACAGAACACATTAATGAGACTCGATATATTTACTAGTAGGCAGTTCAAGGTTTCATCAGCCACCTTCCAATTCCATCATTGGACGAGCTCGACGGTCGGTCGGTCGGTCCATAATATTGTATTACCATCAAATCTACATATAATTGCCAAGTTTCATGATCATACAACAATTAGAAGTGCATATAATTCCGATTCTTAGATTTTATTACATAGTTTGTTACGGCTCGACTTAATAAAAGCGTGTTAATAAGAAAAAAGCATTAGGAATATCACAGTATAAAAACCATCATTAGACTGTGGCAATATAAAATCGAAACCAACAAACTACGCTATGTTGAGTATCAACTTTAGCAAATGTGTTCACGTGCCTTTATCTTAAATTTATACCGGCTGGTCGACATCCCGATGTTCACAGGGAACGCATTCCGAAGGAAATCTAACTTTGTTAAAACAATGCGTGTTATTGTCACAACTTTGCATAACATCATTCTAAGCGTGCGTGGGAGTCGATCACATTGAATGATGATTGATAACGCTTTTTCAAATGAATAATCTTGAAAACTGTATGATTGGAATCTCGTGACCTGGTTTTGATTTTACTGCTTAGATCGTTGGTTGCAAGTTCTTTGATTGTCTTACATGAATTTGGATATGTGAAGGCAAAATAAAGATATATCTGCTTGATCATCTGCGTAGCCTTTCCCCACTGTGTTAGGGTCATTAGGGTAGGTAACACGTTGCGGAATTGTTTGAAAGTGTTACCGCGGCCTCGGAACACGAAGGGCACATGATGGAACACGGATGGGTTATAGTCAGTAAAAGTCTGACACACCCTCCCGCTTCGCCCAGCCCTCAGCTTGCGAAAGGCCACCGGTGGCCTTTGCATTTTTAGATCGTTTTTTTGTTTTTCCTTTTTTTTAGGTTGGGTATAAACTAACCCTAACCTATCTGGGGACCCAACCCAACGCTAACCTATAAAAAAAAAACAAAAAAAAAAGATCTAAAAATGCAAAGGCCACCGGTGGACTTTCGCAAGCAGAGGGGCGTCTCGCTCGAGTTCTCGACTTGATTTTGGCTATCGGGGATTTCGGTGTTATTTTGCGTTTTCTCATTTTTATATTACTTCCTACGATTTCGGCTTTGTATCAGATCGGGAGGCAGTCATTGGATGATTTCATATCCTTAAAAAAAAATAAAAAAAAAAATATACTGGTCGAATTGATAACCCTTGGCAAGAATGGTGGAAGATTTACAGGTCTCTGACTAACCGTAACGACTATCAAAGATGTACAAATAACAGCTGGTACTTAGCTTAGCGTATGTTCCGAGACAAGGAAGATTCTTATATGTTAAGACGGTCACCCATTCATGTAACGACCTCGACAAGCGTTGCTTAACCGTGAAGATCGAAAACGTTTAGGGAATACCTTCATTGTGCGTACGGCTAAGGAGTGGAATTCCCTGCCGGAGTCTGTGTTTCCCGATAGCAATAACCTAGGAGTCTTTAAGTCAAGAGTGAATAGGTTACTTTTAGGCAAGCGTCCTCCATCTTCGACCACATCATCACTTACCATCAGGTGAGATGGTGGTCTAACGCGAACATATTAAAAAAAAAACTCTTGCTGCTGATATTATTTAGCCACAAGGTCCTCAATTAGCCTCCAGCCTAGATAAATAAAGACGTGTAAGGTCATTTACCAGTAGGTCTCAAACAGCAGTAAATGGCAACTGCAACGTCACAACAGTAATGAAGAAGTGTTCTTACTTACTACAGTGAAGGAGTATACATATTATATTTGCCATCGATACATGGTGGACATCACACCCATACGCACAAACGTTTTGGGTATACTTTCATTTTGCGTACGGCTAAGGAGAGTAATTCCCCGCCGGAGTCTGTTTCCTGATAGCCATAACCTGGGGTATTTAAGTCAAGAGTGAATAGGTTACTTCTAGGTAAGCTGTTCATTTTCGACCACATCCTCGCTTACTATCAGGTGAGATGGTGGTCAAACGCGAGCCTATTACAATGCATACTAATATTGTAAATACGAAGGTGTTGTTGTTTGTTTGTTTTTATAATTTTTTTCGTCGAAACGGAGCAACGTATCGATGTAATTTTTGGGTGAGATAGTTGAAGAGCTGGAGAGTTAAGTACCTATACTACTTATTTTCGCTGACAACAACTTCACGCGAAGCTGCGGGATGAACCTAGTTTTAATTTTTTATAGTCGTAGTATGTGTGCGTTAGTACAGATGTTCCCCTATCATCATCTCAATAACTTTCATATCACTTCGCGAACTGACGTAACATAATGACTGGCAGACACGCGGAAGCCTGTCGTGACCTTACTAAGTTTTTGTTAAAGACGATTCATCTTTATGCGAATACTAGCTGTGCCCCACTGTTTCACCCGCGTTAATTTGAGGAAAAACCAAAAAAATAATCGGTTATTAAGTGGTATAGATTTCTCATACAAACTTTCATTCCCTATTTCAACCACGTAGGGGCTGATTTTTTTTTTAAAAGATTCTTATATTTAACCCTGGGTTTCAACTATTTTCATTCCAAATTTCATCCAAATCAGTGCTATAGTTTAGCCGTGAAAGTGTAACAAACAGAAAGATTTTCCCATTTATAATATTAGTAGAGATAACGTTACATTTAAGAAGTTATGGTTGACAACTTATTTTAAAATCTGAATCTATATAACTAATATTATAAACTTACGATTGTGACTTTGAGCGCACTAAGGCGTTTAACTTTGGGTAATTTATATTATATTACACTCAAAACAGTAACGGAAAGCATCGTGAGAAAACCAGCATGTCCTTTTTTTTCTCTTTGTGTGGGAAGATCAACGCATGACTTCTCCCGCTCTGGGTGGAGCGGCAGGGAGTGTCAGACTTTTACTGACTAAAAACCCACCCTGTTTCTTCAGCTGCCCTTAAGTTCCGGGGCACGGTATCTCGTTAGAACATTTCTGCAACGCCGGCAGGCAATGGCCCTATAGGACCCCGTCACTCTTGCTGACAGCTCTTTGAGGCGCGCGTGGAACACAACGCGCCGCCGACCTGGGCCTGGTCCTTACCGGACGGTGTGCTACCCCTGCTCACCATCCGCAAGCCCGCGCCTGCGGTAGTCGGAGATTGGCAGGCGATCCCTGACGCCCGGGGCGTCTCCCGCGGTGGTTGGGGCGTTAGGAAGAGAGATGCCTCTCCCTCGCGCGTTCGGCCTCCTCCTTTGCTAGCATGACTGCTTCGCAGAAGGAACCAGCATGTCCTAGCACCAAAAATTTGAAGACATGACATCCACCAACTCGTACTGAGCCCGCGTGGTGGATCACGCACGGCCCATTTCTTCTCATAGAGACGAGGCCTATAGCACTGTTGACTCTACTACTTTAACTAACTTTTTTATATCGAATGTAGGTAACCAATTTGCAACTAACCCGTAATGACAGAATGATGAAATGTTAGGAATTCGATCACAATAAATGAAAGTGAATAGGTAATCATTTACCTCTATGCATACAGTTAATCTGGTATGGTTCAAATCATTAATCACGTTTAAAAATTTGAAAAATAATTATTCACGTTGAGTTTTTTGTTCAATCGACCAGCAGATTTAGTACTCTGAATGATTAGGTACTCATTTTGTCATAAATTCACAGTCAGATGTTTAAAAAGTTTTAGAATATAATCCTTCTTTGCTCTCAAAATTGACTCGTATTAGTTCAGACAATAATCAATAAAACTTTGTACTCATTGCATTATGTCTATATTTGTATAGACATAATGCAATGAGTACCGAGTCCTCGATATTGTGAAACTCGCAAAATATTGGTCAATTGCTGCAGTCTGCATTAGACATGACCACTGTCCTTGTCTAGGTGACATATTTACATATTTCATAAGCAATTGCAGGGTTCTGAAGATTCTATATGCACTTGTAATTTACTGATGTACTTATTTTATGAAATAGTAGTTTAAAGTCAGTAGTTGTCTTTTATGTGAAATCTAAAACAGAGCATCAAAAAGTTCGTACTCATCGCTAACGGTCGGTAATGAACCCTTTAGACTAGTGGCATTACCACGTTGTAGGCCAATGCTATGAATTGGTAGCAAAATTGAGAAAACATTTTATATACGCATGAGATTTGGTATGGAG
The DNA here is from genome assembly GCA_943138885.2 of Tholera decimalis. Classification (NCBI taxonomy): domain Eukaryota; kingdom Metazoa; phylum Arthropoda; class Insecta; order Lepidoptera; family Noctuidae; genus Tholera; species Tholera decimalis. The sequence continues at coordinate 6,007,258 of OW964570.2, read as the reverse complement.
GCGAGAAAAGACCAATAAGCTAAATATTTAGCAGGTACCTTTGAATCGAAATCTGAAAGTAGTAATAATTAAAAAAACTTTTTTGCAAAAAATAAAACCAACTTCCATATCAAAACACTACAAAACCAAAAATAAATTTAATTTCGGTAGTCGGTGTTATTGGTTTTGTATTTTCTTTTTTTTCACACTGACTTCCGAAATTAAATTTATTTAAGTATCATATTATATACAACCTAATACTTACTGTCTTTAAAAATTGTGAACAAACTATCGAACAAGAAAATAAAACGATTCGTGACGCAACCATACTTCTTTTTTTTAAAGATTATATATATATACCCATATTTTTAAATATGGCAAATATGCAAAGCCGATGCTAGAAGCTTAGAAAACTAGACGAACGTCAGTGCGTTCGTTTACCAAAATCATTACGTAATAAAAAAAATCATATTAATTAAAAACATAAGCCACATGCAAATAAAATAATTATGATACAATTAAAAATAATCATAAATATATAATCTAAATATTCCACTGTCATGGTGCAAAACGGAAATGCTTTAGACGGAGAAAATTTACATATTTACCAAACTGACATATTAGCATACTAATCAGAGCAGCATACATAATGTATGAGATGATCCTATGCTCTTTAATAGATGTAACGGGATCTATTAAGTGAGAGTTCATTATTATTATTAGGTTAGTTTCACGATGGATAGGCTGTAGGTACTATATCACACATAAATATTAGAATGGCGGTCCATTTTGTTACAAAAGTGCTATTGCCCCATCATCATAACAGACGAAAAACCTTCACACCACAATCAGGCTAAAACGCAATGTTACCACTGTTGGGACGCAGGCCCAGTCTATGACACGGAACTGACCGTTATCCACCACGTGGACACAGTGCAGTTTGATGAATGGCACATGTGTTCAGATTATACGCTGCCACATGTTTTTTGTTATCGGAGATAAACATTCAAAAGGTGCTTGAACTTTTGGGAAAGAAGCACAGGGAGTGTGGGATTTCTACCTCACTAAAACCACTCCGGTGATCAACCCTTTCTGTGCAACACACTTTAAAGCTCATCCCTGGGAAGACTGTAAGGTGGTTTCTCCTGAACCTTGCTGTGCACTGTGTGTGGACCATTTTGCCACCTTCTTCTCTGGGTTCTCTCGATGGGTGGACGGACTCCGAGCACCAGTGGCCTCGGAGGCCCACCTGATCCAGGTCAACTAGCCCTGGGGCGGGCAAAACGATCTCTATCAGATTCTAGCTATCTATAACCACCCCGTGTTCCTTCGCTCACTCGAGCTGAGACCTGCCAAAGCAGTTAAATACGCTTCGACGCAGTCACAGCTGATGACCTCTATCGCGATTTCCACCCTGAGAAAACAGCTTGAAATTATACCTAACCCAGGTCAAGATCTGAGCTGCCTGGCTCAAATTATGTTCTAACGAGATACCGTGGCCCTGAAGCGTAAAGGGAAATTAAAGAAACAGGATCGGTTTTTAGTCAGTAGAAGTCTGTCACTCCCTTTGATGAATTACCCACCGGGAAAAAGGATAAAGGTCAAAATCTGTGTCAATAAAAATTTCATTAAAATCCATACCGGAAAAATTATTCTTTTTGCAATTTATTTCTTTATGTGACAGCACATCGACTTCAATTAGGACCACGAGGACTAGGAGGAAAAACAATGTTTATACATAGTACGATTGTATTACGTAGAACATTTGCAATAAACCGATAATCATCTAATCTATAAATGTCGCAATATCAAAACCAATCACTGTTTTAAAAAGCACAATACCTAATTTATATAACGATTCAAAAAGCGTTTTATGAATTGCATCACGAGCCAACGCTTTTATCAAACCACAATTGTCGGAAGAGAGTTGCTTTGAGTAACATGCTGAAGAATATCTTCGATATATCACCGATAAGTTATGACAATCGATAGTGTCGTATTGTAATGTTCGTATTGCGTCATTGTGTATGCTCTTTGATCTAAGTTTTGTAACAACTTAAATAAGATTAAGCAAATATGTCTTTGAGTTTATGTTGTTTAATTTTTTTTCACCTGTTATGGTAAGTGATGATGTGGTCAAAGATGGATTTATATTCAAACATGGATGGCTTGCCTAGAAGTAACCCATTCATGTTATAATTAAAACTATTTAATCTAAACTACAAAATAAAACTGAGCATAAAAAAATCGTCTTCAATGCTGTCGGCTTGTCATCAAGGGCGGATCCAGCTTTGGTGCCAGGGGGGGGGGGGGGGGTCACATAATCGTGGTCAAGTCACAAGAAGTTATAATTTGTATTTCCTGACTCCGCTGCCACTTGGCCACCCACTGCCGATATTCGTTTACAACGATAGAAACTGGAGTATTATCTAGTAACAATGTTTAAAAAATTTAATTAGTAGTCCACCTAGGTCCTGGACCCAGCCCAGGGGGGGGGGGGTCATAACCCCATGACCCCCCCCCTGGATCCGCCCTTGCTTGTCATGTCTAGGGACACAAGAGTCCGGTGACATTGCCACTTTGTATCACATTGCTTGGCCTTTGGCTAGTGCCAGCCTTTTTTTTGACATGCAGTTGGGGCGTCGCTCCTCTGGACTTTATCACGATAAAAATCATAACCTCCTTCTTTTGCAATTGAGCAAAATTTGCCTATAACCTTCCTCAAGCTTCAAGTTACTCCCATACCAAATTCATACAAATCCATCCAAAATTTTCGAAGATTAGGGCGTTTAACAAACTAATAAACTCTTAATGCCAAATTGAAAAAACGCTTTAAGACGTTTTCATTGTTTTTTATACAAGGTGTAACAGATTAAGCATAATACCTCAGACACCCCAATAAGAATATTAAATTATAAGTCTAAAACAACATCCGTAAATAAATAAATTGAAACTAAACCTAGACATTTTTTATAAAATAGTTATCCTTACTAAACGCAATACGTATGTGCGTCATACAATATCCTTAAGCAGACGCATACACTCATGCAATGTTAGCGGCCGACACGCACACGAGCGCATTTCCGTGAATTAAGGATTGTATTAATTTGTCATGATACTGTGTTTGCATTTTAAGTTAAATGATAGATTTTTCCGTCAAACTGTAACACCTATTTTTTGTGACGGAAATTGATTCAAAAGCCGATTCTGAATCAACAACTTTCAGGAATGGCGTTTATTCTGTTACACGTTGTATACATGCGTTTTACCAGCATCTGAAGCTGCCACAGATCACTTAGTAAATAACCACGTGTTTAGCTTAATGACTAGAGCAAACACTATACCACCGTCAGACACTAATCAACAAGATATTAGACAGCACATCCCATTCATAAGTCAAGAACCAAATACTACCATTTAAGGTATAAACGAAAGCAAAATGGCAGTCGTTAGACGCGACAAAACGTTCTACACTTCTTGTTAGCACTTTAAGATGGTATCAGCAAGCTCTCACGAGACCTAGGAAGACCATAGAGCACTGATGTCCAAAGAGATGGCACTGTCAAAAGTGTCCGTACAAGCAAAGCATAATCTTCAAGAAACGTTGACCTCCGAGTTTGTTTTTGTGTTCCAGATGTCTCTTCTGTCGAGAAATAATAGCCTCATTTAGTTGAAATTTTAGATAAAAAAAGGATAACATAATATAATCATTTATTGGTTCAATAACATTTACAATAATATTATCGGTGTTACTTAAACTAGGTAAAACCTGTGCTATAAGTAACAGTTAGGCCGCGTGGTTGGTCAATGAAACCAGTTAACTTGTACAAACTATCCTTAACGTAAAAAATTAAAAAAGAACATAACTAAACTAAACTTTAAACAATTTAAAACAAAATTAATTACGCTAAAGTGTGTTGGTGAGTGAAAATGGTATGTTGGGTGGGTGTTCTGTGTATTATATGTGTAATTGCATGATAATTATGAGTGTGTGTTGCGTATGTTAGAATATACCACTGGTGTAGAAAAAGTTATGCAGGAACACTAAGATGTTCTGTTTCTTGGTAATTTAAAAGTGTTGTGTACGAATTAGCAAAATGAGTATCAATATCATAATCATTTACCATGAGAGTGTGTCGCCGTTTTATCGCTCGCCTGATGGTAAGCGACAGATGTAGTCTACGATGTGACAAGCGAGCCCAGAAGATGCCTATTTACTTTTGCTTTAAAGGCTGAAAGGTCATAAGTGTCAGGGAACACAGAAGCCGGCAGAGAATTTCACAATTTGGCTGTGCGCACAATAAATGTGGAGGAGAAGCGCTTGGTACGACAAGACGGTATATCAACCAAGTGTGGATGGTACCCAGCCATAGACATCATTATACAGCGGAAAAGTTTGTTTGATTGAACATGCTAATCTTCGAAAGCATTGGGTAGATTTGAATGAAGATTGCTATGGAAGTAGATTGAAGCTTGAGGAAGTTTATAGACTTTTTACCTGACTGCAACTTTTATGATTATGTTTTGATCGCTTATCAATAGGCGAGATTGTAGTCAAAAGAGGACTGAAAGAACTATAAGAAATTTGATTAATATTTATTAAAATAAAAAAGGTAGTGTTCATTGACATGATTGTGTGAGTATTAAAACTATTTGCGAAAATTTCATAAAAATGCTGGCAAAACAGAGAATTTACACACTTTTGAAAATTTTGTTTGTTATTTCGGGCATTCTTTGTTAATATTTACTACCTGCATTTGTACATTTTTGATTGCGCCAAAGATGAAGTGATTCTATTCTTGTCACGCAACCAGTGGATGGCGCGAATTCAATATGAAGTAATTAACAAATAACGTTTACTGCCTTTTGCAATTATTGTTCTAGTGAAATATCCTATTATGTCTAATACTTGGACTTAATAGTAACGCGGTGTTGACTTGTTACTGCCTTTGGCTTCTCTCTAAGTTCCGTGTTCTATGGTGGACCTAGGAACCTAGGTACGGAGGGAAAGTGCTGCCTGCCTGCTTGCCTCCTGCCTGTGATATATGGTAGCTCCTTATGGTATAATAGGGTTGGGAAATGTGTTCGAATTTTTAATGTTTCCTTATTTTTGGTTTAGTTTGCATAACTTTGATATGTTCGTTTTATGTCGTGATGTGGTATCACCTATGATACTATGTAGACACAAAGCAATAATATTATTAATAGCTCTCATGCAGCATGTACGGAAATATGGTGGTTTTATGTTATGAAAACGTGTGGTCTGACATAGTAATAGGAAGTTAGAGCTTTACTGATCAATGTGGTTCACGTTTACCCAATACGTATAAAGCAATATAAAGCTTCGACATAATTTAGTAGCAAATCACAATAAAGCAACTAAATCCAAATTGGTTCATCTGTTTTTGGGTTACGATATCGATGCAAATACACACAGCTTGAAGCTTTTAACATAAACATATATTTATTTATTTGAGCATTCCACCTGCGGCTTCTCACACATTGGTTTCGGTTTTGTCGCCCAATTTTCTCGCATAATTTTCTTTTTTTTCCATACAAACCTTGCTAAATAACAAAATATAGCCATATTGGTGTAACTGTTCTCGAGTTTTGCGCTTAGCAACACATTTAGCGCCTCATGTTTACATAATTATATAGATAGGGTTGAGTATAGAGATACTTGAGATCGAGCCCAGGTTCGGTCATGTATGGAGTACTGCTCTCATCTTTGGGATGGATCTGCGAAATACCAACTGAACGCGCTTGAGTCTATCGAGAAACGGGCCAAGAGACTCATTGGCAACGATTCACTAGTCGAATCAAAGCTCCAGAGCCTTGAACACCGACGACGAGTTGCAAGTCTATCGGTTTTCTATCGGTTACATTTCGGGGAGTGTGTGATGGAATTACACAATCTAATTCCGCCAAGCCCGTTCCATCATCGGAATACAAGACAAACGGCGATGCGCCATCGGTACATGGTGGACATCCCACCCATACGCATGAAACGTTTTGGGAATACCTTCATTGTGCGTACTGCTAAGGAGTGGAATTCGCTGCCGGAGTCTGTTTCCTGATCGCTATAACCTGGGAGTCTTTAAGTCAAGAGTGAATAGGTTACTTCTAGGCAATCGTGCTCCATCTTCGACCACATCATCACTTACCATCAGGTGAGATGGTGGTTAAACGCAAGCCTATTATCAATTAAATAAAAGTAAAATGATGTTAAGCTGATTTTGAGATAGACATACAATTCATTCTTCAAATAAAGATCTATAAGGAAGTTAATGGTTTTAGACATATACTCTGAGGTCAGATCAGATACCCTTAGGTGAAGGAAATAAATGCGTTTTTCTTCACTGAACAATAAAATTATTTAATTTCTAACTAGTAGTCGTTTAGGGCTTCGCTTCTGCGGACTTTATCTCGATAAAAACGTAACCCTCCTTCTGTTGAAGTTGGGTAAAAAGTATCCTATAATCTTTCTCAAGCTTCAAGCTATTTCATCCAAACCGACTCAGTAGCTTCGAAGACTAGCGCGTTTAAAACTTTAAACAAACAAACAAACAAAGTTTTCTGCTTTATAATTTTTTATAGATAACATAGACTAACTACGCAACGCTAGACTAGTAGCAAAGATGAATGACCTCAGAGTGGTCGTGAGCGCGTAAAAAGATCAAGGTTAGCAAACTGGACTGGGCTTTCTTTAACCTTTTGAATAGTTTAATCATAGTAAACTGATCTAGAAGAGTCTAACTCAAACTTGTAAGGAAACATTACTTGTCGCTGGTGTCTAATTCTTGTTAGAGCAGTCCTTACCTACTAACATAATTATAAGTACCAATTACCAAGCGCTTCTCTTCCACATTTATTGTGCGCACAGCCAAGCTGTGGAATTCTCTGCCGGCTTCTGTGTTCCCTGCCACTTATGACCTTTCAGCCTTTAAAGCACGAGTAAATAGGCATCTTCTGGGCTCGCTCGTCCCATCTTAGACCTCATCTATCGCTTACCATCAGGCGAGATCGAGGTCAAGAGAGGGCCTATAGGTAATAAAAAAAAAAAAAAACTATAGTAAAGAACTAAATAAGTTTTTAATATTGTTAGCATGTCGTTTGTTTGTTGGCAATAAATACTTTTTCTTTCTTTTTAACCGACTTCAAAAAAAGGAGGTTTACAATTCGTCTTGAACTTTTTTGAATTTTTTTTTTTTTTTTTCTATGTATGTTACCTCATAACTCGGAGATGGCTGGACCGACTTGGAAAATTCTATTTTTGTTTGAAAGGGTATACTTTCTAGTTGGTCCCATTGTCATCACGTTTGGATCTGATGATGGGATCATGGAGAAATCGAGGGAACTCTTCAAATATTATAGGCACACCTATAGCGTTTTGGGTATTTCTTATAGTACCTTGTGTAGTTGCTCTCGAAAAGCACCATTTGAGGAAGTGAAACTGATGATGAAGACCCCAGATGGCCACCGAAACTACTCAATAATAAGTATTTCGTTGATTGCGATTAGATTACTTGAATATGGATGTTAAGCACTTTATCCTCGTCACAATGCATATGGTGAAGTAGAGCTGATGGTGATGTACCAGGAGAACTCCTCAAAAATTAACGGCTCTGCACTGGGAAAAGCAATATTTTGTAAAAAGGTGATAAGTAGTTGACATTTTGGCTTTTGTAACTAGATAAATTACAAACCGACCCACTAAAAAGCGTGAAAAAAACTTTTTAGCAAAAAATTGAACCGACTTCCATATAAAAACACTACAAAGGCAAAAATAACTTTAATGTCGGGAGGCGGTGTCTTTAGTTTTGTATATATTTTCGTTTTTGACACCGCCTTCCGAAATTAAAGTTATTTTTGCCTTTGTAGTGTTTTTATATGGAAGTCGGTTCAATTTTTTGCTAAAAAGTTTTTTTATTAATGTGCTTATTATGGTCTTCATAGGTGTATTTATACCTATCTAACACCAACATCTTATTTAATAACGATGATGTGGTCGAAGATGAAGCACGCTTGCCTAGACGTAACCTATTCACTTTTGACTTAAAGACCCCCATGTTAAAGTTTTATTATGTTTTTTTTTTATTTTTTTTATTTAAGATTAGTCGTGGGCCAGTAGGTCCAGCTACGACTAACAAGCTGTAGGTTGTGGGATTGAAACCAGACAGTCAGATTATTTGCACTTTAAGCTTCTTTAAGCATCTTTAACAGTCGTTACAGATAGTCAGATGCTGAGAAATGTGACACCATTCCTGCTAATGTTACCCAGTTACTGTGTTGTGAAGGTCTGGTAGGCAGTCGCTCTACTTAAAGAGCTGGTACTCAGCTGCATTTGGTTCGACTTCGGAAGTCGCCACAAATATAGGTAGAAAAAGCTGATGATTTTAAGTAGTTGTTGTGCTAATTTTCCCTATTAAAGATTAAAACTACATATTTTAATCATCAGGACATCCATTCATTTGATTCCATGTTATAAAACTATACGCACGTAAAGTATAAAAAACTCAAACTAAAAGTACAACAAAATTTAGTACCTATAACCGGACTTTAAATTCAATGCAGTAGATTAACAAGTTCTGAGTTGTCAGATAATGCCGACTAGGAAACTGTGATAAACCTAACTAAATTAATCGATTCAAGAATAAAATCGAATAATGATGTAAACATTTTTTTATAATATTGTGTGAAAATAACGGGACGTGATAATAAAGGGGCGTGAAAAATAAAACGAATGGATCATGATTATATTTTTTCTCATATCATTATTTTAGTAAGTGATATTAGCTTATGTCAGCTTACTGCATCGAATTAAAAGTCCGGGTATAGCTCTTTTCGTCGTGGAATTAGGTAATCTTATCACATCAAATTCTTTGTGATAACATATTATTATCTAACTCATTTCCAGTACGTTATCTTTAACGATCTCTAATAAAGTAATATGGAAGTGAGCAAGAAACAAAAATATCCGATAGAAAATCGCTTCCTTTCTAAATTGTACAGTCGTGAGGTCAAGTGTCATAATATGACAACGCACAATATTATGTAATGTGACGTGCAACAGTGATACTGAGAGTATTCTCCGCATACGTCTTTACGTTTATATAACCGATTGTACATCTTTAGGTTGCAGACGGGAGGTTTTGTAATGACGAAAATTAATTTAAAAAAATGTTTGATTGGCATAAAGTTACTAAAATAAAGTAAAATTCCTTTTTAACTCATAGGCTCTATTCTATAATGAACTAGGGAATCACATATAAGGTATTGAACAAAGAAGTAGATATGTCGTTGTATATGAGGGTGACGTTATGCAGGTAGCTGTTATACCATTAAAAAAAGTTAAAAAAGAATAAAAATAATGAATTTTGTCAAATTTTAATGTTAAATCTGTTTTTTTAGTATCTATTTAAAAGACTTACAAGTAATAAAATAAATTTCATCACAATACTTTAAACAAACCATTATCCTTTTTGTCATGCTTTGATAACAAAACTACAATTTTTTGTTATGAGTTATTTAATTCTATCTAGACCCATAAAAATACCTCTAATCTTATTCCTTATTAGACCCATAAAAAAGCCATAAAAAGAAACATAAATCTCTTTAATACGATCTAAGAATACCATAATAAAACAGTTTTAAGTTAAAATTGTTGCAATAAGATTGATGGTGTACTGAATGTATTAATAAAGTTACTAGAACAATTGGTGTAGTGGGAACATTACTTGTGGGAAATGAATTAATGTCTATCCTTTCATTTAATATGCATATTCGCGTAATAAAGTGTTGTTTCGGCTTATCGTTAATGAATTAATTAAGATTATATGGTGCGTTATTTACTGTCGTAATCACTGTATTAATGGTGAAGAGCTTGTGGTTAAATAATAACAACCATATTGGTTGACCAACAAGGTTAACCTCTAGAGCCCCAGCGGCACAAAAACGTGCCAGTAAACAAGTATTAGTTGAGCCCCACTGGCACAGAATTTGTGTGCCAGTGGGGCTCAACTAATAGTTGACGTAAATAATGGCGGTCCTTGAGAGGTTAAGCAACGCTAGCCGAGGTCGGTTATGGGTGACCATCTTATCATATTGAAATTCCTCCGTGCCTCGGAAAGCACGTTAAGCCAGATAATCTGACACTAACTTTGCCTAAAGAGTAAATCGTATGACTCTTTTCAAGGCTTTTTTTGATTTTCCTGGGTGGGAAAATCATCGAATGACTTCTCGCGCTCTGGGTTAAGCAGAAGGGAGTGTCAGACTGACTAAAAACCCGCCCTGTTCCTTCAGCTGCCCTTAACCTCTCAAGGACCGCCATTATTTACGTCAACCATCTGTCAAGCACCGCGAGTGGGCTCTTATCGTAAGCGTAATCTGACCCCGGTCACAAACGATTTTAAGACTTATCTTTACTACAAATACAGTTTTAAATCGGTCGGGGTTAGGTGGCACAAATTTGTGCCAGCGGGGCTAAACTAATACTTGTTTACTGGCACGTTTTTGTGCCGCTGGGGCTCTAGAGGTTAAGTTCCGGTGCTGCGGTATCTCATTAGAAAATTACCGCTACCCCAGCAGGCAATGGTCTTATGGGGCCCCGTCACTGGTGCTGACAGCTCTTTGAGGCGCGCGTGGAACACAACGTGCCGCCGCACGGTGGGCTAAAAAACGGCTTTCATAGACTTAGGCATTTTATTTTGCAAGTGCCAGTTTTTGTGCCGGATATCACTTCTATTTGTTATAACAATATACAAAAATGACACCAGAATTGATTCTGCACAAAAACGAAGGAATTATAATTTTTTTACGAAAATTTTGTATGGAGCTAGTATGAAAAATCGAAATATCTCTGAAACGGCAGCGATAACCGTAATATCCTTATAGGAGGTTTTAGTACTAATTATTTATGATTTTTTGACATACGTTACATAATGGTTGTAGATGCCTTTTTTTTTTTAAATCGTCAAAATATTTTTATTTATTTTTACATATTAAACGTTCCTTTTAGTGTTTAAGTTGAAGAATTCAGAGCTTTAACAACTCTTAACATAAAATAGCATCACCCCTATAGACCTGAAGGACTAGACAGAGGTGTGTAGTATCTTGTTGATCTTGTAAGATTTCCAACAATACCAAATAGTTGAATATCAGTGTCAAAGTGCCCATGCTGTCGCTTCTTTTAGAAAGATAGGGGAATGAAATTGTTAATTGATCATATCCTAAAAGTATGATTACAACATAACCGGACACATAATAATATCGACACAAAAGGAATTTTAAAACCTTGCATACGTTCAAAATACAAAATAACATATTGTGTAGTCATCTAATGAGTCTGATGACAAGTAATTAAGTAATTAGAATGATGGTTGTAGTCTTCTGATTCTAATGAGCCTATTAAGTGATTAAATGATTTGAAATATCTCGCAACAATACCAACTAAGAACTGCATTCACCTTTTTATAATTAGTGAGCTAATGTGATTTGCTAATGTTGATTAGTTCTACTATGAGTTCTACGAAATGTTTTTGACGATTATAAATTTTTATTATCATATCTTTTATAACTTTAATGAAGGTAGTTAACTAATTATTGACTTTATACAATAAAAGGGCTATAATTTTGTTCCATAATTTAGATTGTTCACAACCGTGTAACTGCTAACACTAAAACTATTTGCTTTGCGACTACAAAATCTTAGAATGGAAAGTTTAATCACCAACTTAGATTTGTTTGTTCTTCTAAAAAGTGAGTGTCCTTCATTTAATCATGAAGTATTGTTTAGTGCAATTGTGTCCCGCATAGGCGATTGCCTTTCTGCCGAAGATCAAGTAACTCTCAAAGAATTTTGCCGGAGATTCACGCGAGCTGCTTTAAACAGGTGGCAGAAATCTAAACGATTCTTTGATAAGTTTAGAAATACGTACGGAGAGTGGTTGCAAGCAAATATTGATTGGCCGAGTTGCGTGCAAACTTTAATAAATCAAGAACCAACTGTTGATGAGATACCAAGAGCACGCTCAGTCTCTCCAGAACCTTCGACATCATCGACTGATGGAACAATGACAAAAAGGTCCCGAAAACCATTCAAAGATCTGGGAAGCAAACAGAAAAAGAGAAGATCTAGTGAGCACATAGGCGAGGATTCCTGTGAATTGGCATATGCAGCTGCAGCACGTTTAAAAGAAGAAGGTTATGAAGATATCGCATCTGTAATCAATTATATGATCAAAAATCCAGAAGCTGCCGTTAAAATCAAGGAAAGCATTAAGAAAACAGTAATATTTACACCAGAGAAAGCACTTGGATTGCTTCTTTCACTTAAGCTTTCAAAGTGGCAATATATTACGTTGCGAGAGACTGCCATTCGGGAAGGTGCTAAGGATATTTACCCATCCTACTATAAACTGCAACAAACTAAGCTTGCATGCTACCCTCCTAATCAATCAGTATCAGTTACGGATTCATCAGCTAGAATTACACTTCAAGCTTTACTTGACATCACGGTGAAGCGGATTCTTCAAAGTCTTTCTGATAATGTGGAAAATAAGCAGTTAAAGCTGATATCGAAGTGGGGATTTGATGGTGCTTCCAATCAAAGCCGATACAAGCAGAAAATGGACGGCGAGCATGATGATTCAAGCATTTTCATGACCTCCTTGGTGCCACTGAAACTGACAGATGGAGATAATACTATATGGACAAACCCGAAACCATGCTCAACTTTTTATTGTCGTCCGGTTCAGTTCACTTTTGTAAAAGAAAGCCATGCAGTTGTCATTGATAACAAAAGAAAAATGGATGAGGAAATTGAGGCCCTTAACCCCACAGAGTGCATTAATAGTAACAGGGTGACTCATAAACTAATGATGACAATGATCGACGCAAAAGTCTGCACGTACCTTTCTGAAGCTAGATCAAATGCATCATGCTACCTGTGCTTAGCAAAACCAACAGAAATGAACCACTTAGATGCTGTAACATCAAAAACTGTGTGTTCTGACATATATGAATTTGGCCTATCATCCCTACATGCCCGTATAAATTGCATGGAATGTCTGTTACACATTGCGTACAGACTTGACTTCAAACAGTGGGCAGCAAGAAGTAATGAGCATAAAGATATGTTACAAAACAGAAAAAAAAACATTCAAAATAAATTTAAAGAGGACCTCAATCTGTTAATTGATATAGTAAAACAAGGCTCGGGAACTACCAATGACGGGAATACCGCAAGGAAGTTTTTCGAGTTTCCCAATAAAACTGCAGCTATTACTGGGTTGGATCAAAACCTGATAAAAAGATTTGCTGTTATTTTGCAAGCAATAACATCTGGTGAGAAGATCGATGTCATCAAATTTAAAGATTTTGCTCGCAAAACAGCAGAAAAGTACGTGGAATTATACGACTGGTACTACATGTCATCAACCGTACATAAACTATTAATACACGGAGCTGACATAATCGAAAAAAATGATATTGTCCCGATTGGGACTCTCTCGGAAGAAGCCTCAGAGTCTCGAAACAAAGATTTTAGGAGGTTCCGGGAACATCATTCGCGGAAAAGAAGCAGGCAAGATTCTAATCAAGATATCCTAAATATGCTTGTTGTTTCTTCGGATCCTTTTCTAAGTGCACAAAGGCCGAAGTTAGATGCCAAAAGGAAGACAACCTTTTTTGCTGAAACTCTCGACCTAATACAGTTTCCGGAAACTGAGTTCGAGTTTGTAGGTATATCCGATCTGGATTCTGACTCGGAATTGGAGTCCGACAACGAAAGTTGTAAAGAAAATTTGTAAATTTGTATGTTTCTTTTGTTATTTATGTTAGTTTATTGTACCAATATGTTTAGTTAATAATTTCATAAATTATAGTTTCAAATATGTATTTTGTATAATTGAATTTATTAGATATTATTTTTGTTACTTCTGTTTTATTTAAATTACCTATCAATAAAAAGTTTATATACAGTCTTTTTTTTTTCACATATTCTTAATATTTGGGGAAAAAGCATGCTTCCTAACGATGTTCTTAACTTTGACAGAGTTCATGGATCGTTTTGAACAGTTTCATATGTTAAAATAAATAATGTTAGTACTATAATCCCCTATAAGGATATTATTATTATTATGTGTCCGGTTATGTTGTAATCATACTTTTAGGGTATGATCAATTAACAATTTCATTCCCCTATCTTTCAAAAAGAAGCGACAGCATGGGCACTTTGACACTGATATTCAACTATTTGGTATTGTTGGAAATCTTACAAGATCAACAAGACACTACACACCTCTGTCTAGTCCTTCAGGTCTATAGGGGTTATGCTATTTTATGATAAGAGTTGTTAAAGCTCTGAATTCTTCAACTTAAACACTAAAAGGAACGTTTAAATATGTAAAAATAAATAAAAATATTTTGACGATTTTTAAAAAAAAAAGGCATCTACAACCATTATGTAACGTATGTCAAAAAATCATAAATAATTAGTACTATAACCCCCTATAAGGATATTACGGTTATCGCTGCCGTTTTAGAGATATTTCGATTTTTCATACTAGCTCCATACAAAATTTTCGTAAAAAAATTATAATTCCTTCGTTTCTGTGCAGAATCAATTCTGGTGTCATTTTTGTATATTGTTATAACTAATAGAAGTGATATCCGGCAAAAAAACTCGCACTTGCAAAATAAAATGCCTAAGTCTATGAAAGCCGATTTTCAGCCCACCGTGCGCCGACCAGGGCATGGTCTTTACCGGACGGTGAGCTACCCCTGCTCACCGTCCGCAGCAAGGCTTGTATCAGACTTACATTTCATTAGTTATTTTCAAACTTGAACTAGCTTTATTGTCAAACACAATAGTATTGTGAAGGCAGTTGCTCCATTGAAATCACACATACACACAACATACTCAGCTCCATCCGGATAGACTAGAAAACCGACCCTAACATATCATTAGAACTTAAAACGGGTACCATGTGTATTTTTTGGTTCATATATGTAAAAACCGAAAAAGTTCCGTAGAAAGTTCGCGAGTCGACACGGTGAGTTTAGTGATACATGTGACAGTGGTAGCGGTGACGCTAACAGAACACGAACGAGAAAGAGGGTAGACTGATTTTTCTGCTCATAAACGTCCACCCGCAATTACTTCAGTTCATCCGTGATCATGGCGCTTGTAACAGTGCTGGAATATCGGAAACTCAAAACAAAAATGTTAGCTTAAAAACTTATATCGACCATAACATAGTTTGGAAAAGGCTTGACAGATGATGAAACACTGTTCTAATGGTATGTTATTTGTATCAGCTTTCTTGGAGAAGGTGCATAAAATATTTATCAATCGATTCTCCCCTGACAAAAGCAATTTTATCATTCAATCTTTTTTCTTAAAATTTGGTACTCAATTCTGTTCTTCCTCAAAACCCTTATTTTATTTGAGTTGAACATTACAATAAACACTATTTTCGAACCGCAACGTTCCAACCGCTAGTCTGCACAGTTTCGACTCTTACACTTCTTGCATCAGAGGTCAAGAAGGCCCAAAACAAATACAATACACAGTTTTCATTTTCCCATTTGCAAATTAAAACACTATGTCTAATTAAATAGGGTTAAAAATTACATGACGCAGTGTTTGACAAAAAATGTTGAGACAATTATGATGGTTATGCACACAATGGGCTACGTTTGCTGGTAGGTCAACGCCCATTGTCTATTCTGATTGTCAATGAGCGTCGAAATTAGAGTGATCGGGCAGTTATATAATCTTCTGGTGTTGTGAGTACAGATATTATTATCTATTCTACTAATATATATTATTATGTTAGTCTGTAGTGTCCCACTGCTGGGCAAAGGCCTGCCTCCATTTCTTGTAGCAGTCACCGTTCTGCGCCTCATCCTTCCAATCTCTAAGAAAGCCATCCACGTTGTCCCGCCATCTCCTTCGTGGTATGCCGCGGCCACGTGTTGTAATCTCAGGGCACCAATCCTGTGTCTTACGAGACCACGGCAGACATGTCCTGCTCAGTCCCATTTAAGTTGAGCAGCCTTTTGAGTCTTTTAGATAGATTTGCGTTCTTGAGCGCAGTATGCTGTTACGATCGCGGTCCGTTAATCTAACACCTAGTCCAATATCTATAGTAGGTAGGTCCTTGATATTATAAAGCGAAAACTTGATATTTTTTTGTTTGAACGCGCTAATTATCGAAAACACTGGGTGGATTTGGATCTAATTTAGTATGTACGTTTTACCCGACTACTCTTACTAAAAAGGAAGTTTATATACGGAATAATAATACAATTCAATAGTGAATGCAAATTTCATCCTAAATTGTTTTTCAATACCATCACTGTATTCATACGGGAAAACCGCATGAAAATCTATTCAGTAGCTTTATAGTTTAACTAGCAGTTGCTCGCGACTTCGTTCACGTGGGAAGTTTTTCCCGTGTAAATCCCGATCCCGTGGGAATTTCGCAAAATCCCGTCTTAGCAAGCATCTACGTACTAAAAGGAACCCCTATGCAAAATTTGAGCCCGATCCATCCAATGGTTTGGGCTGTGCGTTGATTAGATTAGATTAGATTCATTTATTTGCCAGAAATATGGTATTTTACAGATATTATAACAGATACACAATAGTTCTACATATTTCGCCTACTAAATTCGGCATGTAAATTTTGTAACGATATCAGTTTAATATAATTAAACAAAACAATAAAATTACAATGTCAAAAAGTCTAAATATAAATTATCTTAGTAAATTTCAAAATATAAATGTCAAATAAATAAGTAAAATTTTTATAAATGTCTTCTATTTAAATTACAACCAAAGAAATTAAATTACAAAATGTCAATAGCTTAAAATCTAATATCAAATTTAATTATCATGTCATACAATTTTTCCCTTTGTCCTAAAAGTCATAAATTCCTTAATGGTATAAAAACAATTTTCAATAAGCCATGCTCTAAGATGCTTTTGAAATAAGCTGGTGCGCAGTTTTCTTATAACCTTTGGTATACAGTTAAATATCTTTATTGCCATTCGACCAGTATTTTTATGGCAATACGCTGTTTTACATATTGGCATTGCCAATTTTGTTGGATCTCTTGATATTTTACCTACCTTATAAATATTTTTGCTATCGGCTGTATTGAAATAGGCGAGGATGTTTTTTACAAATAATATCCAGTATATATAAACATGATAATGTTAATAATTTGTGTTTTTTAAAAATAGGTCTGCATGAATTTAATGGTTCTGCAGCAAACACAGCTCGCAAACACTTCTTTTGTACTATAAATGCCTTATTGACTTCAGTTATTGACTTCAATTACCCCATATGATTAAGCCGTATCTTAGCACAGATGAGACATATCCATGATAAGCCAATTGCAACAAAGAGCGGCATTACGTCCAACAGTTTTCCTGAGATTTTGATGATTGATGAGTTGATAGATCACTATGCCAGTCAGTCAGTCACCTTTCAGTTATATAATATATTTAGATGCAAACATACACACAGACAGGCGCGGCTAGAGACTGTTTTATTATAAGTAAGGAAGTTCATTGTTCTTTAGACATAAAAATACCTATTATATAACCTGTAATATTTCCTCTCCTTGTTCTTTTTCACTAGACGTATTGTTGGATCGTTGAGACATTATTTATTTTTAATCTTTATTGCTCAGACAAAGATATCAGTACGGCTTATGTACAAAGACTAATTTAACATAGGATTGCCTTCTTAAATCTTAGTGCGATAAAGATTTTGAAATGAATACGGATATTAAGTGCACAACAAAAGGCACCTAAGTAGTCTATCTTTTGACCAGCTTTATTATGTAACAGTTAGCTATTAAAAAACTTGTTAAATAAGTTCAAATAAGTATCTGTATTCTAAAAATAAACATTAAAACATTGGAGTAACTAATAACGTTCTGAAAAAGCGAACAATGATATGAGAATGATTGAGAAAAATGTACCAGATTTTGTATGACCTTTTTTGGGGAATGTCATCAATTGATATCAGGCTTTTACTAAATAAAAACTCACCCTGTTGTGTTCCAGGGCCGCTGTATCTCTTTATCACATTTGTTAAATAGTTTTACTGAGTCTAGATATTTGTAATAATGTACGTTAGATACAGGATATATTCCCAGTCTGGGGAAATAGATTCTCAAAAACAAAAAGCCCACATCCTCAGTAGGACGTTCTGTATGAACTATGTAAATCCAATTTCACAATTATATCATACCTAATATAGCTTTTTTTTTTTTTTTAGCGTGGTAAAATTATCAAATAAGTCCTCCCACCCCGGGCAGGGTGGGAGGGACTGTCAGACTTTTACTGACTAAAATCCACGGTGTTCCTTCAATAACCCTTTACGTACCGGGGTCACGGTAACGGGATGAGTCCCACGACCCCGGCAGGCTTCGGCCCTCTACGGGGGGCCTCGTCATATTGCTGACGCTCTTTGAGGAGCGCGTGGAACACGACGCGCCGTCGACCCGGGCATGGTCCATGGTCGGACAGCGAGTTGCCCTTTACTCGCTGTCCGCATGCCCGCGCCTACGGTGGCCGGAGATCGTCGGCCGACGTCCGACGCCGTGGGCGTCTACCACTGCGGCTGGGCTGGAGGGAGGACGCCATCCTCTCTCTCACGCGGCCCGCCTCCTCCTTCGGAAGCATGACTGCTTCGCAGAAGGAGGCGACCGCATACCTAATATAGCTAGATCGTACAACAAAACAATATCAAACATAACAATAGATTCCATTTAGAGATAATCAAAATATATCGACTGTGACTTAGTTCTATTGCTTTACAATAGACACTGTATATATACATTACACAACGCTCTGTGTAAACATACATAACATTTTACACAGATTACAGTAACGTTCGTGACGAGAGGATTACTATGAAAAATTACGTGTTTTATTTGATGTGACTGGCTTTTAGCAATGAATTAGCAAGTTTAAGGGGAATTAGAGAGTAGTGTCAGTTTTGAAAGTAAAAGTTAAATACGTGTGTATCGATTTGGAGCAATGTATGACATGACAGTTTAGTGACCTCCTGTAGAGTGATTTTTGGGTATGTATATTAATGAAATAATTATCCTTTTTGATACTTTTGTATCTATACTTCTATACTTATTATAAAGGAGTAATGCTTGTGAATGAGTTTGTAGGCAGGTAATCTTCGGAAAGTTGAAGTTTGTTTTTTTTTTTTTTTTGTACAAAACGAACTTTTTCAAAGAACTTAATCGCCGCGAAACCAGTGATTTAACGCCACCTACTAAACATTCGGTGGTTTGAGTTTGTTCTTTAAACGGGGCTCAAACGAGAGTACCATACTCAACTGCTTCAGTATCACCTGATTAATATACCAACCAAGACAAGCTTTTTTTCTTTTAGCATTCCTATCAACAATGTCACTTTTCTTTGAAATTCCCATTTAAATGTAAACAATTTAGTTTAAGATATTTATTAAAAGTCTGAAACTATAAAGTCGGTCAAAGTTTTAAAGATTATGCAAAATTATTCCACAATGATATAATTTTAGATAACATGTTTGTGTTGTTACCACAAGAAAATTCTCACATCACATTTATGAAAAACAGTAACAACATTTGTGGCGTAAAAACCTGAAACAAAATCTTAAATGAAATACGCACCCTAATTAACTTTTACGATTTTGATTGCCATCGTTCCACATACACAATACTTTTTGAACACATTATGATTCGTTTTCCTATCCAATGATCTACATTCTAAGTCTTAATCTAACGCTAACTTTTACGTTTACGTTGCGTCAGCCGTCTCACGTTACAAGTTAAGTAATTGTGCATTGTGGTCCCTGGTTTGATTCCCAGACTTATCAAACAATAGATTTATCTATTAGGCCGTTATGTAAATTAGACCTTGAGTTGTTTTACTTTGATTTTTGGCTGGAATTGAGGGTGTTTGTAACTTTAACGATTTAGAGAGATAGATAGATATACATACCCACTCTTTATTGTACACTATAAAAAACTTTTTTCCAAAAAATTAAACCGACTCCCAAAAAACAATGCAAAGTGAAAAATAACTTTAATTTCTGTAGTCGGTGTCTTTAGTTTTGTATTTTCGTTTTTGGCACCGACTTCCGAAATTAATGTTATTTTTCACTTTGCAGTGTTTTTTGGGAGTTATTTCTCTCTTTTTAGTTGGTCTATTTTTAATTTACCTAGTTACAAGAGCCTAAATGTCAACTACTTATAACCTTTTACAAAATATTGCTTTTCCCAATGTGGCCGTTAATTGTTGAGGAGTTCTCCTGGTACTTCACCATCAGCTCTACATCACCATATGCCTTGTGACGAGCATAAAGTGCTTAACATCCATATTCAAGTAATCGAATCGCAATCCACTCAATACATTATTGAGTAGTTTCGGCGGCCATCTGTGGTCTTCATCATCAATTCCACTTCCTCAAATGGTACTTTTTGAGAGCAACTGCACGGTATTTATTATAGTAACTTACTATAATAAATACCCAAAATATCATAGGTGTGCCAATAATACTTGAAGAGTTCCCTCGATTTCTCCAGGATCCCATCATCAGATCCTGACGTTTATGAAAATGGGACCAATTTCGAAGTCCCTTTCAATCAAAAAAAGAATTTTCCAAATCGGTTCAGCCGTCTTCGAGGAATCGATGATCATACATAAAAAAAAATATATATATACGCGTCGAATTGATAACCTCCTCTTTTTGTCGTCGGTTGAAAAGACTGAATAAGGACTTACCAACCTATAAGGGTGTTACAATGAGCGGTATTAACGCATAAACCGATCTTATACAGACAATCTCTTGATGGATTTGACATAGAAGGATAAAATAAATACGCGGATAGTCTATTGAGTACTATTTACTTATGAATAGTTTTAATGTTTACTAATATTATAAAGAGTTTAAGTAAGTATGTTTGTAAGTTTGTATGCAGGGGGTAATTTCAGGTACTTATGATCATATTCTTTTCTTTTTTCATTGATAGTAACGTGCATTATTGATTTCGAAATAATTTATGGTCTATAGAAAATAAATTATTTCAAAATCCAGGCGGATAAAGTCGCGAGTGAAGTGTTAAATAATTTGAAGAAAACAATAAGTACTGCAATGAATGATGCAATGAAAATTAAATTATTGAATTTTAAGTAAAAGGGGGTATTACCCCTACACACCCCCAGCAACATACATGCCAAATTTCAGCTTCTTGTGCCTGTAGTTGCGGCTATGCGTTGTCTGTCAGTCAGTCAGTAACGGAATCGTTTTATATAATATATTGATTGCGTATCTCCACAGCCCAGTAGTTGGGCAACATGATACCCCTTAGCAAGACTGCTGTCAGAATTTCTGGCTTCTGACTACCTGTTACGACTGTCAAAGGTGTAAAAATGGCAGACGGGACCAATGGCGTGATTTCCGAGTCATAGAGGAATTTGCATATGTTAAGGCTGCGTTTCCACCAGAGATGTGCGAGGATGCGTA
Organism: Tholera decimalis; assembly: GCA_943138885.2. NCBI lineage: Eukaryota > Metazoa > Arthropoda > Insecta > Lepidoptera > Noctuidae > Tholera > Tholera decimalis. Next base: position 5,985,734 of record OW964570.2, on the reverse strand, counting down.
TCGAGGGATGTGTTTGTAAAGAACCAATAGAATCGCTTCATTTACCTCGCCTCGGTCAGCACAGCTCTGGTGGAAACGGCTCAGCGGAGCTAGATTTTTGCGCATACAAAACAAGCGAGGGATGTGTGCGAGGGATGTGTGCGAGAGATGTGTTGCGAGGGATGTGTTGCGAGGAATGTGTGTTGAGAAGGATGTGTTGCGAGGTTTGCGCATCCTCGCACCACACATTAATGCGCATTTTCACAGCTCCGCTACACATCCTCGTAGGCACATTTTCATCGCACAGCTTTGGTGGAAACGCCCACACATTTTCACAGCACAGCTAGACATCCTCGCACTCGTTGCTTAGCTTTGAAGGTTTTTTACACAGCTATGAGGTCATAATCGGTCTATGACGTTTCCACTCCAGGAACATAGGCTTCCTCTATATGTATAGGAGTCACCTGTTTATTTCAATATTGTTTTTAATTATCACTTCTCATTTTAATTGTTGCACTTATCACGCTATGTCTTCACCACCCTTGGTTGACTGGTAGAAAATGCCTACAACATTATGCCCGCCTTTGTACCTTTTTTTTTCTGGGTGGGAAAATCATCGAAATGACTTCTCCCGCTCTGGGTTAAGCGGAAAGGAGTGTCAGACTTCTACTGACCAAAAACTCACCCTGTTCCTTCAGCTGCCCTTAAGTTCCGGGGCTGCGGTATCTCATTAGAATATTTCCGCAACCACGTAAGGCAGTAGCTCTATCGGGCCCCGTCAATGCTACTGACTGCTTTTTAAGGCGCGCACGGAGCACGGCGCGCCGCTGACTCGGGTCCTTATCGAACGGTGAGCTACGTCTATGGTGACCGGAGACCGGCGCGCGATCCCTGACGCCCGGGGCATCTCCCACGGCGGTTGGGGCGTGAGAAACAAATTTGTCTCTTCCTCACGCGTTCAACCTCTTCCTTTGCTAGCATGACTCCGCCTTTGTACCTATGTGCATGAAGTGAAAAGAAACGAGAATTAGTAAAAAGGTATGCATATTTATCAGCTTCTTTTGTTTATTTTCAGATGGTGCGCGTGTGCGCTGTGTTGGCACTGTGCGCGGTCGTCGCGTGCGCTAGTGCCGCAGAGAGCTCATCTCGTTTCCGTAAGTGTCCAATTAATTCTTAAAACAAATTAATTCTAACCTTGTTCGTTAAGTGTTGAAACAAAAATAAAGAAACTTGAAGTAGAAAAGAACAGAAATTAGACAGAGCACAAAGCATGTAATTGCAATAGTTTATTCACACTAAGTTCAAAGGAAAACAAAATGCTGTTGATATTATATTATTCAATGATTTCTTCGCACTTATTCCCTAAAGAAGAAAATTTTGTTGAAATTTTATTATTAATACTTACAAATAGGTTTAGGTTTAAAGATTTTTAGTCTCAAAAAAGTCAAGTGCATGAGAACATTGTTCATCACTATATAGTTATATTAAGTTCTACACTATTTTTTTATTTTTACAAGATAATATAGAAGTCCAAACATATTTCGCCTGCAAGCTTTGAGCTCATTTATTATGCTGGTCAATTAATCTGTACACCAATTAATTATAATCTGGTATTTTAAAACAAGTGAACAGCATAGGCCTAGTCTAAACTAGGCCTATCCTAACTAGGGCTAACCCCAACAGCTAACATTTTCGTGTACTTACTCATAATTAAAAAAAAATGTATTTGGCAAAATAGTGTACAATTCCTTTGTAGAAATAAATTATTAAATTATTATTAAAATTATAACTCAATATAAAATAGATGTTTGAATATGCCTTCTATCTTTTAGCGGTTAGAACTTAGATCAGATTCGCATGGTTATATTGAGATCGGCACATTAAAAAACCGGTCAAGTGCGTGTCGGGCCACGCGCAGTGTAGGGTTCCGTAGTTTTTATAACAGCCAAGTACGTGTCGTATTCGCTGACCACACTATGGGAAGAACGAAAAAAAAAATTATCATCCCACTTTACATGTATGGGAGGTACCCTAAATAATTGTTTTTTTTTTTCAAAATGTTATTTTACCACTTTTTTGGCGTCATTAACGTGTATACTCATGCCAAAGTACAACTTTCTAGTACCAATAGTTTTTGAGCTAAACCGCGGACAGACGGACAGACAGACGGACATGGCGAAACTATAAGGGTTCCTTGTTGACTACGGAACCCTAAAAAAGATGTTTATATCCAGCATTGGAATTGTCTGTCTGTCTGTCACATATAAATCGAAGCCCTACTAGCCGTAGCCCAATAGCTAAAGTTTCGGAATTGTAATCGATAGGTCACGAGTTCGAAGCCCACCCATTACACAATTGCAGTGAACCCACTCCAAACACAAGAAAATATACTTTACTTGGAGGGATTAACAAGGTTGCTAGTAATATGAATTCTACCTACATTCCAGTTCCTTTACAAAAAAACGTTACAATATGCACTTCACAGTAACTTATGTCACACTTCACACCCGACAACTTTGATGTCAAACAGAAATGCATGTTTACAAACACACGTCCACTTATTGTTAACAACATTGTTATATTGATGCACTCCATACGTTCCTGGTTACCTGGTGAAACGGTTAACCCAGTCAGCTGTTAAGTTGGCACTTTCACGTTCGCATGCGTAACGCAAATAGATGAATAATATCGATTTATTGACACAATTGGATAAATATAAATGTAACCGCGATTTTGTAAACACCGTTAAATTATAATAAATCTTGACAAATTGTAAACTGTTTCTACTTGAGACTCGCATAAAACAAATAGTAAACAAATAGTATTTATCATATTCTATCAAGCTTTTTCCCATTTACATATTGTTACGAGCTGGGGTTCGGGATAGAAATAATTACGCCAATACAACCAAAATTAACACTTTAATTTAATAAACACAAAATAAAAATTAACACAATTATTCGCACCACAATGCTTGTCACTTAACATTTAAATCGCACAGAAATTCACTTGTAGAGTTTCGATTATATCGCCTCGTATCTTTTAATTCCTCTCGTTTGCGTTCCTCTGCGATCTATTTATACTCCGGTCTATGAGTTCTAGAACATTCTTGTTAAATTGACTCACTGTCTATACTGCTAAGAATGTTCCAGAAGCTACTTGAGATACTCAGTACTGCTACTCGCCGTCAGATGGCGTTAGTGTCTCGAACATTCTAGATGTCGGTTGAAGTTTCTCGACGTACTTAGCTAAGCGACTGGCGTAACAATATGTTGGGAGTGGGACCAGCTTCCAGTCTACCCAAATGCAGCAGAATACCTACTAGTGTTTTACATGGAGCAACTGGCTATTTAACCACCATAATCACTGGATTATGAGTTACTGAGCTAGGTAACATGATACTGTTTAAAAAAATTCGAGTTAGATTTTCTGGCTTCTGACTGCCCATAATGACTGACAAAGTTGTACAAATGACAAAACACTAACTTTTAGCTTAACGTATCCTCCGAGGCACGAAAGAATCTCGATAATAGGGTAGTTTCCTGTGTTACAAAATTATTATTTTATTTGGTTCATTAGGTAGATTTTCAAAAAATATTGGTCACGAATTTTTTGCTTTTTCAAGTCAAGAAAAATTAACAAAGATGGATAGCTTCAAAGTATAGAACTGGGGGCTACTGAAGTCACACATTGCTAAGAATTACACCGAGGTGTGACGTCACGCGAAATTTCAACTCACTGTATCGTCTTCATTTTTCAATTACGTGAAAAATAAAAAATACGTGTCTAATGTTTTTTGTTAAACTACGTGACGGACTAAATAAAATATTTTAGGAAATTACCCTATTGTACCCTATGTAAGATAGTCAGTCATCTACAGAATAACCTCGGCAATTGTATTGAATTTTAAACTATACAATCATTACCTTGAAAAGATCAATTTATAATTTATCGAACGTTTATTATACGATCAAGATTTGTTACAATCTTACGGTGTTTGCAATAAGTAGGCATGTTGACGTATAATTTGCGACAGTCAACAGTACAGTTTGATATCTTGTTAAATGACAGTGAACCTATGAGGAGCTCAACATCGCCCGATTCCCGAAATCAACCATTGTTTCCGGCCCACCTACTAATCCCATTGTTCATAGAACAATGGACGCCGTGCAGGTGTGCGCTACACCTGAATTCCGTGAAATGGACACCACTGAACCTGTGTCCAATAACAACTCCGACAATGATTTGTCATCATGCCCCTCGTCCTCGGAAGACGACTTTCAAGTCGTCACCGGCGGCAAGAGGAAGAAAGGGAAAGCCTCCCAGGCCAGCAAGGCCAAAAAGACCACCGCGTTGCCCCCGTCCCCAACTCAAACGCCCGTACGACCCGCTAGCCCCGTCCCAACTACCTCTACTCGCGCGCAAGATAGTCGTCCCCCCAGCCCGATAGCCCAAACTTCCTCAGCCCAAAGGAAGCAACGCCCTCCTCCCCCCTTTTACATCCAAGACAAGGGGAAATGGACTGATGTGTCCAAGATGTGTGTTGATCGAAAGATCAACTACACAAACGCCCGTGCCTGCCAAAATGGCATTAAAGTCACCGTCCCTACGTCAAACGACTATAGGGAACTATATCGCGCCCTCCGTGAAAGGAATATTTCCTTTCATACTTTCTCCTTCCCCGAGGACGTGTAGTTATTAAACGTATCCCTAAAGAAATCCTAGTACAGGATATTAAAGACGACCTTGCCGATCAAGGTATACCAGTGATCGCCGTCCATCGCTTACATAAAGCGAGAAGTGGTGAATTGTACGACATGGTTCTTGTCATTTGTGAACCAACCGAAGGTCATCACCTGATTTTCAAGATTAAGTATCTCAATTGAAAAGCCCTATAAAACCGCAACAGTGGGACAATGCCACCGTTGCCAACTGTATGGCCATGCGCAGAGCAACTGCTATGCAACTCCCAGATGCGTCAAGTGTCTGAGCGAGCACAGCACTGCGGACTGCCCTCGGCCCAAAGACCGAACCCTCTGTTTGGAACCACCCAGCTGCGTTCTCTGCAGCCAGACCGGTTACCCGGCAAACTACCGCGGCTGTCCCAAAGCCCCCAAACTCGCTCCTTAATTAGCGAAGCGCGCCAACGCCCGCCAACAAAGAGAGGCACCTTCCTCTCAAATTCCCCAACGTCTCGCTCCTCAGAGACCATCCCTGTGGAACAGGCTAAACCACGAAAAAGCCTTTCCCTCCTTGGCCCCTGCCAAACCTTTGCAGGCACTGATGGATATATCCATCGCAGCGCAGATCCTGCCTATAGCCGTGGCTCCAGAGGCCACAACCAGTCCCAAACTCGAGCCTATAACCACTGCTGCTCCTGCAGCCAAACAACCGCCCAAACCCTCACCCGTCGGGAACGGCGAGTCTTGCGCCCAGACTCTACTGCGCCACTATAAAATATTTATGACCCACCAAGCCAGGTCTCTCCGCGATGCCCTTCTGGCTGCCGAGCAGCAGAATAACGGCAAAATTACGACGGAAATGTACAGCCAAATATTCAGCACATACAGTGATGTCGTGCTAGGCCTCGACTAGATGGATGCGATGGACTGATCCAATGGATTCCCAACGCACAAACCACACTTGGCCTCGATCCCTCAAATTAGGTTTTTTCAACGCCAATGGCATTTTCAACCAACGCGCCGAAATAACTAAATTCCTCCGCGACCACCAATTAGACGTCCTCCTTATACAGGAGACCCTTTTGAAACCCCACCGCGCTGACCCCAAAATTGCGAATTACCGTCTAGTTCGCAATGACAGAACACGCTGCCACGGCGGCGGTACCCTTATTTATTATAGGAAGGAGTTATACTGCATCCCTCTGATCCTACCTGCGCCTTTCTCTCACCTAGAGTACTCTGCCTGTCGACTAGGCATGACTGGTCATCCTCCGATAACCATCATCTCTGCCTACCATCCCCCACCATCGGTCGCGTCTCTTGCTTCAGACGATCCTATCGCGCTCACCAGCGATCTCACGACTCTCTTCGGCCTGAGTGACTCCGTCTTACTAGCGGGTGATCTCAACGCCAAACACCCCGCTTGGAACAGCAACACGACAAATGCCAGAGGCAGAATCTTGTATAACCTAGGCGCCTTCCTAAACTATGACGTCATCGCTCCGATGACTCCCACCCACTACCCACACGACCCCAACCATAGGCCCGATGTCCTCGATGTAGCGCTCCTAAAGAATGTAAACCTCCATTTACATTCCATAGAAGCGCTTCACGAGCTCAACTCGGATCACCGTCCCGTTATCCTACACCTAGGTTCCCGCTCGGGTAACCATGATCCTACCCAACCTCCTTCGACCCAATTGATCACCGACTGGAGGAAAGTAAGTGAAAAACTGAAATCCACCACGTCACCTCACTTGGACACCATTCCTGACCACATAGTCTCAGTCACTGACACGACGGCGGCGATCGACTCGCTTACAGATCACGTACAATCCGTCCTGAACGATTGTTCAAGGGAAGTTCCAGTAGCGGAAGACCACCGCTGGAAACTCCCAGACAATGTACGGAATCTGATAACCGAGAAGAACGCAGCCATCCGTGCGTACAGCGCTTTTCCCTGCGCCGCAAACAAAGCTCACATGCGCAACTTACAGCGTGCTGTAAGGAAACGCATTGCCGAGCAGCGTAATGCGAGCTAGGACAAGGTGATGAGTGAACTTGAGCCTACCCATCTTGCCTTCTGGCAGCTTCAGAGGAAGTTACTATCCACTGAAGAGGCCACAATTCCTCCTCTCATTCGTCCCGATAAGAGTATCGCCTTCGATAACTCTGAAAAAGCAGAATGCCTAGCCAACAGCCTAGAGTCCCGGTGTTCTCCCAGCTCTCAACCAGTGGACCAAGCCCACCTCGATATGGTGAACGCCGAAGTCGAACGTAGAACTTCCCTTCCACCCGTCGAAGATCCCGATAATCCACTGGCCCCCATCACTCCTGATGAGGTCCAGGATATCATTAAAAGTCTCCAACTGCGAAAAGCCCCTGGCTCCGACGGCATCACCAATAGGGTTTGCAAACTTTTCCCCGCCCAACTTATAGTGCTAATGACTGCCATCTTCAATGGCGCATTGAGCAATAATATGTTCCCCTGTGAGTCTAATACCCAATGAGCAGTTCGGTTTTAGAACCGAACACTCATGTATCCAACAAGTCCACCGCATCGTAGAACACGTCAGCGCCGGCTTCCAATGGGGCGCAATAACGGGAGCCTTATTCTTCAACATAGCGAAAGCGTTCGACAAAGTCTGGCACAATGGCTTAATCTATAAGCTATACCAACTCGGCGTGCCTGACCGTCTCGTGCTTATCCTACGGGACTTTTTATCAAATCGCACCTTTCGTTATCGAATTGAGGGGGAGCTTTCATCCCCCCATCCCATTAGCGCAGGAGTTCCTCAAGGCTCCGTACTATCCCCCCTCGTTTTCACGCTATTCACTAGTGATATTCCCAAGCATAAAAATACCCAGCTAGCCCTATTCGCCGACGATACGGCTATCTATTATACCGGTCTTAAACCCGATGCCATCGCTTGCACTCTCCAAACTTCCGCAAACACTGGCCAAGTGGTTCCGGAAATGGAGAATCGAAGTCAATCCAGACAAAAGCCAGGCAGTCCTCTTCTAAACCGCAGATAAACGGCAAGCCGATCCCTTGAGAAAAGCAAGCCAAATACTTAGGCGTGGTCCTCGATAGACACCTATCCTTCGCTGAGCACATAAAGCAAGCACGTTCGCGCGTCACTTTCGCTCGAGGTAGGCTCCACTTCATTCTTATTTCTCGCAGCAAGTTATCACTCAGGTGCAAGCTGCGTATTTTCACCGCGGTCATCCGTCCCATCATGACCTACGCCTGCGTTGTTTTCGCACACGCAAAGCCCTACCTCCTCCACAAGATGCAGACCCTCCAAAACCGATTCCTCCGTAGAGTCACGGGAGCCCCCTTTTATGTTCGAAATGAGCTTCTTCACGTAGACCTCAAGATGCCCACCATCCAGCAGTTCATGAAACGCGTCTCCAAGCGTTTCTTTGTAACTTCAATCCAACATAGGAATCCCCTTATTGTATCGGCCGCCCAATACGAACCCTCGCGTATCTCTAAGATTCAATTTCCAAGGCATACCCTAGTCACTCCCGATGACGCAATCACCCTGCTCCAAGAGAGCCGTAGGGAAACAAGTACAGTGGCACACAAACACCAAAACCGACCGTCCTTCAGTCCTCGCCGCCGAGGCCCGCCGCGACGTCCCCGTAATAGTCCACCCCGACCCTTGCCAGAGCCAGCCCGCGACGCTGAGCCAGTAGCTTTAAATTCCCTTATTAATAATAATAATGATATGATCCAGCCTGTCCCTAGCTGCCCTCCCCTGCGACGCCCTAAGCCGAGGTCCGTACCCCACAGGGGGTGCCCTTAGCGTGTAGTCGCCTAGTTTGTAAGTTTTTTAATAAGCCCTGGCTGGAGGCTTTAATTAATTTATTAATTAAAGCAACCACAGGCAAGCCCGGTTAAGCAGCCGACAACCTCAGAGGTTGACCTGCGAGATGCCACACACAAAAAGAAAAAAAATGAGGAGCTCAAAATCTATTACGTAGTGTGAGTTTATTATACCTGGAAAATTTATTGGGAATATAGTATTTAATATAGATAAACAAAAACTTGTCAGGTAGGAAATGATAATGGAAAATTTCCTTTACTTTCTGTAATGTCTGGTTAAGCGGTCAACACCACAAAATTTCTTATTTATATGCATTCACACCATTGTGGTCGCAAGAGTCAACTTTAGCGGTGACACTATAGATTATTTTAAATTAGCAATCATTGTTTTGAAGTAGGTTACTAACCTAGAGCAATCGTGGTCCAGCTGTTACAGACAAGACTTACGAGTCAGTCGTGAGTTCGAGCCCAGGCAGCCACATTATTTTGTGTTATTTTATTTATCATCACTGCTCTCAAAACGTTATGAGGAGAAGTTTAATAACAGCATTCGAAGACATATTGTGATATCCAACAACCTAAACTCGGCTCGGATGGGTGATTTCGACCATTCCCTCTCATAGAGAAAAGGCCTGTGTCCCAACATTGGACACGTTATACGTTAGTTATGTATAGGAAGACCTCTCAGGGCAAATTCGTCATATTTTAGTTCACCGGATGCGAAGCAAAAGAAAGTGATAGTAAAAATCGCTTTCTTTTGCTTCGCATAGACTTCGTAACATTTAGGGCGTTCAATTTAAATATTTTTATTTTTGTATGAAAATCTGGTGCACTAAAATATGACGAATTTTTAAAAGTTATAGAACAAAAGTTGTTGATTATGATGTTAGTAACATAGTCCTGAGAGGTTTTCGGTGTTTTTCAATTAGGCTGCGTTTCCACCAGAGATGTGCGAGGATGCGTAGCGAGGGATGTGTTTGTAAAGAACCAATGGAATCGCTTCATTTACCTCGCCTCGGTCAGCACAGCTCTGGTGGAAACGGCTCAGCGGAGCTAGATTTTTGCGCATACAAAACAAGCGAGGGATGTGTGCGAGGGATGTGTGCGAGAGATGTGTTGCGAGGAATGTGTGTTGAGAAGGATATGTTGCGCGAGGTTTGCGCATCCTCGCACCACACATTAATGCGCATTTTCACAGCTCCGCTACACATCCTCGTAGGCACATTTTCATCGCACAGCTTTGGTGGAAACCCCCACACATTTTCACAGCACAGCTAGACATCCTCGTACGACACATTTCCATCGCACATCTCTGGTGGAAACGCAGCCTATACCCTGTATAATGGAGCTTTAGGCAAAGTTGTACAGACAGTAGTAACGATTACCTTGGAACATAATTGCGTAGGAAGAGCGAGATTGTCTATAGTAAAAACACACAAAAGAATATGAAATATAGCTAAAAGGAGATATCTGAAATCATTCCATGACAAAAGTGATCTGATTGTCATGAAAAATTTATTCAAACATTTTTGATTTAGATAGAATAAACGAATAAAAATATCAATATAACCATCACCATTTATGAATTGTTAAATGACTCCTAACGCAGACGGGAATATTTTTTTTTATTCGGGGAGTAATGGAATAAATTGTTTGGTTAAGTTTTTTTACGAAGTAAAGTAAAAACCCTGCTTATTCGTTCAGTTAGTCTTGCGTCTAGGGTTGCGGTATCTCGTTAGAAACTTCTTCTAAGTTAGAATGCATAATTAGTGTCATACAAACACGTTTTATTGAATGGGTAAACAATATCGTCAGGCTTTCGGGCTTATTACATAATTTGCAATGGCGTGAATAGTACAACAATTCTGCGATCATTGTGCGACCACAAAAACGTACCAATATTGTCGAAGTTATCTCATTATTCAATCCTTCTTTTGTCTGTGGTGATAATTTGATTGGTAATTAGAAAACATATACCGAAAAGAATCAGGCATTACGTTTCTATTCATAATATCACTACAGAAAAATATCTAGGTAGTCTTAATTTTTAAAATCAACCAGTTTTTTGATCTTGCATGTAGTATGCAGCACCACCCTCACGCAAATATAATATTCATATGCAGAAAATTATGTAATAAATATACAATATGCAAGCATACCACGTGTTTTGTCCTACCGCGGAGTGGAAAAGAATATTGATATAATCGATTGTGGAGTTCTCGATTTGCATATTATATATTATATATGTCATCAATCAATTTTGCCGTGCGTTCGCTTCCAGGTACCACGCTTTTGAAAATGATTATTCACTTTTTATGTTAATTAGACTAATACACTGATTCGGATTAAAGTAAGTTAGTGCATTTAAGTGTATTAATTTTCCACGACGGAACCCACGGAGGCTTAGGGTTTAGGGTGAGTTTGTTTGTTTGTGTGTGCAATCCAATGTTCCTATTTATCTCCATAAAGATTTGTCCGGTTCATCAGATGCGGTTTTCTGTATAATGTTTTCAATTCTTTACCAATCGTTTAGATAGTAGGTAATACGGTTATTACCTAAAGGTACTAATACCGATTCCCTAACTAAGCTAGACCTTCTATTTTGGGAGATAGTGATCAGTCGTATATCATGCTAACATCTCAATAAAGTGATATAATACTGATATATTAGAGAGAAAAGTTAATGAGGATTGTAAATAACGAATTAATCTTATAAAAGACTTCTTAATCCGTATCGAATTATTCATGAAGTTTTTAGTTTCGTTCAAATCCTTATTCAATCAGAAACATATATTTCTAATAATACTATCTGCTACCCGTGGCTTCACTCGAGTGAATAGATTTTTTTAGCCAAAATGTCACTCAGTGATAACGTAAATTGTACTGGTGAAAGAGTTTAAAATCGGATGACTGATTTCGATGATTAAAAAAGATGAAAAAAAAAGGCTCCTAAAAGTTATCCCTTAGGTAATGATTACGTGAGAGTTTGTATGTAGAATTGTAGAATACAGTATTAGGATAACTTATGTCGTGTTTAGTTTGAGGTTTAATACGTCATTCAACACGAAAGTCTATGTTATGTATACAGTTACAGCTTAAAATAGATTCTTTATAGTCTTATCATTATTATACAGTATGTTAACTAACAGAGGGCGTTCCCGTTAACCCGCAATAGAAAAAAAAATGATTGTTTTTTTTTAATATTTAAAAATTCACAATTTTTTTTTATTTATACGTAAAAGAAGCACTGTACACGCGTATTTGAAGGACGGCAACGTCGCAATTTATTTATGAATGCGTACGCGTGTACAGAGTGTTTCTTTTACGTATCAATTTAACATTTTTAGTGAATAATTGATTATAAAAATAAAAACATTTTGTATTCGAAAGGTATGAGATGATGCTATACTATTGCGGGTTAACGGGAACGCCCTCTGTTAGTTAACATACTGTATAATTATTAACATTTTTTATAGTCTTTTAAATTATTTGATAAATAGAGTAATAATACAAAACCAAACAATTAGCCTAACGTTCCCACTGCTGAGAAACCTTGATATGAGAGGGAATAAGCCGTAAGTCATCACGCGTACCCAGTGCAGGTTGGTAGAGGTCACGTAGCATGTCCTCAGATTTTCGTTCCCAGGACATGCCAGTGTTTTTATCGTTTTGAGAGCACTGGTGACGATAAAAGCTACCTGTACCTGCCTGGATTCGAAACCACCACCTACTTCTCAGGTTGTGCCTATAACCCGCCATTACTGTTATAGAAATAATATAGTTTTCAAATATTTTTGTGCGAAATATAAATACAGTGTAAATAATTTTCTACCTTTATGTACATATTCATAATTATATTTTAATGCACGATTTCTTTTGTAAAATACTTGTATAAACACCGATAATGCATGTTAGTTTTTAAGCTGTTTTATATTAAGTTGACTCTAGTTAGTATAAATTTCGTAAAAATATGTATATAAATATTGATGTGTATTTCTTCTTGTTTCGTTTCTGTTATGTATTATTGTGTATTTAGATTAATTGTAATATGTTTTACAGAACCAAGAAAACGCAAGACTGGTACGTACACATACATTATACAACCTTTTATGTGCAACCTTATTTTTTGGGTATAGCATTGATTTATTGACGGTTACAAATCATTGGAATCAATCCATTTTTACATAATTATCTTGATATAAACAAAGAAAAAATGTTGAACCTAGGAAATTTCCATAATTTGGCGTAAATAGCCTCTACACTAATATGAATTTAATTTTTTACTGATCATAATATTTTTATGAAAAAGGCTTCAATATTCCGGCCATAAACAAGTTATATACAGTGACAATTCACAGTGTATAACTTGTTTATGGCCGCAATATTGAAGCCTTATGAAATGTGTATGAAATGTCAGAAACATTGGTTTCTGAGATTTCATACACATTTCATATTCAAAACCAGTTTTATAAGTGTTCATGTTGGTCTATGTAAAATAAAGTATTTTTGACTTGACTTTAAACGGTATTTATTAAAACAATCAATAAAATCAATGCAAAATGTACCTAAATATGTCATTTAACACTCTGCCACTCTTACACAGCCCCATGCTTGTAGACCAATCAAAATCCCGTTAGTATCGAGTTTTTTATTACCCATCCCAGCTTCTTACGAATGTACATACCTACATATATTTTTGGAGTGAAAACCGTATCAAAATCTGTTGCATTATTTAAAAGAAGTAAGCTGAGAAAATAGACAAAGAATAATATAAATTAATAAACCTGGGAGTCTTTATGACAAGACAAAATAGGTTACTTCGTGGTAAGCGTTGCTTAACGGTTGAGACGATGGTCAAACGTGAGCCTATCTATCATCAATAAAAAAACTAAGAAAAACTTTCAACCTTAGATTACAATTTAGTTTTGTTCTATCCTAGCACCTTGCCTTAAAAAGTCTTATAATTCTCGATAACATTATGCGATTCTTGTGCTCCCACCACCAAAGGGTTAAATTATTTGGGCCAGAGGATAAGCATAGCCATACAATGTAATGCTATAGTTTAGTTTGGTGTTTAGTTTAGTTTTCACATTTTATAATTATCAATAAAATAAAAAAAAACTATTTTAAAAATAAATCATATATTCATTTTATCGATACTTGAGTCCCATTTCTAAAAGATATGTAGTGACATATAATTATCTCGCAGTCGCAACATACGAAGCTATGTTGCTCGCTATCTCTGTTGTATATCCCCAAAGATGTACAATATACCTACATGATGTATATCGCTGTTTTTCGACAGCATTGTTCCTACGAGTATACTAATATATTAGGTTCTTTATTATTATCTGTTTACAAGCAGAAGGCACTTCAAGCCACACTCACTCTACGCTTTTGAAACTTTTATCTTCTTATCTCTTCTTGATATTATTACTATCTTCTTGATACTTCTAGACACTCACACAGCTTTGCCCGCAGCTGCACTTGCGTGGCACCTCTTTATGTTTTTTTTTTTAAATATTACAGCTTAGTTATTTATTACGTTTCGCCACAAACATAGGTACTTATATTTTTTTAATATTTCTCTATAAAACTAATTGCGATAAAATTCAAATTGTCTATGCGTTTCATCACATTTTCACGGTGTTTAAGTAAGTTAGTATCTTAAAAATTTCGGCGCTCATTAATTCTTCATACTTTCAATCTGTCTTCACTTTCTAGCTGTTTTGTTTAGTATTTTTTAATGGTTTTAATGGCAGATCTTTAATAAATAATTCATGTTTTTTATTGCCGTTATAATTACCTGAACGTCACTTTACTCGCTTCATAATTTTATTACAGTTAGTAATTTTTTCTCAATCATCATTCTTATTTAATTATAAATAACCTATTCGACATGATTCATGTATAATCTTAAGCTTATCTTTAAGTTTTCCATCATTGTTATGACTATTTTTTATTCATCAAAAATGTATCTGATGCGTGTTCAAATAAATCAATTTGTTATGATCCTAGTCATTTGCGAGTAAAAATGCTGACAATTTAACAGAACAAAGTAATATGAAGGATTTCATATAACTTTGTTCTGTTAAATTGTCACATCATATCAATGGTTTTTATTTGACATGCTCCCGTCCTTATTTGTATCATACTGTTTGCTGTTTTAATTATATTCTTCTTCCTTTTCTGTAGTTATTCTACATAAAAATAAAAAAAAATTTGGTGGTACCTAGTATTTTTCCATGCATTCATTCTTCTGTTTTCTATTATAAGTTGTGGTTAGTTGTTCTTTCCTTTTCTGAGTCTGTCAACTATATTCTTATGCCTGTATTTTTTAGTTTATCTTTAGCAACTAATTTTATAACATTGTGTTTGGCAATTTAAACTATACCATATGTAACCACATTAAGTTAATTATAAGTTTCTCTGTATATGTAGTTGCTTATTTTGTTTCTTTCGTATTAAATTATTTTTTTCTGGTCTGTTTCCTTAGCATGAACTTATCAAAAACTTATAATATTTCTAAAACTTACTTAAACTATTAAGTTTTCTTTAATACTTAATTTGAGCACAGACACGCTCAGCTTATTTTATTGACTCATTCTTTTACTTTGTGTTTGTTTCTGTTGCGTTGTGTCTGTGTCGAATTAAAGTTTCCTGTTACTATACATGTACTTTACTTTGCTCCTAAATTCTGTCTTCGGCTTTAAGATTTTAAGGTAGCTACTTGTATCTATCTTCATGAAACTCTTACTGGTAGTGAGTAGATTAGTTGGTGGGGGGAAACCAACTCCTGGTTGCTGATGAAGACCATGGTTTCCAGCTGACCTGCAACCAGAGAAGCAAGCAGAGGTGGATGATATGGTGAACAATTTGCTGCAGTGGATTCAGGGCTTCTACCAGCAGAATAATAGGAAAGGTGCACATTAGTTTTAAGCTCTAGGTTATAATATAGTTTTAAGGATTTTATAGGATTTTCATAGTATCTTAGGAACGATTTCAATAAAAACAAACCAATCATTTTTAATAAATTTACTACCGTGAATATTTAACAAAACAAGTGTGGAAACTATTTGAAATTATTTGACCATTATTTATTACACATTTTGCACGTATCACACCTTCCAGCAATCACTGTGCACAAGCACTATGGTTCGACGTAAAAATATTATATTAAAGTATCCTTACTAATTTATTTTTATATATTTCCAGCTCGTCAGTACTTCGGAGGGAAACCAGAAAAACCGAGACCTTTTGAACCAGCGAACCAATATCTGCCACCTGTGACCGGATACCCAGCAGCTGGCACCCGACCTTCACCATCCTATAGCGAAGGTCCATCGCCAAGCCCGACATACCAGCCAAGCCAGCCGTCACCCAGCTATAAGCCTAGTCTGCCAACTCAACCTGCCTATCAACCATCACAACCGTCTTACCAACCATCTCAGCCTTCATATTCCCCTAGTCCATCTACTCCTAGTTACCAACCAAGCCAACCTTCAAACTCACCTTCCTCACCAGCTTACCAACCGTCCCAACCATCTCAATCTCCAAGTTATCCTTCTTCTCCTAGTTATCAGCCTTCATCTCCAATCTATCAACCTTCTCAACCTTCCCAGCCTGGCTACGACTATTCAAAACCAGGCTACCAACCTAGTCAGACCGATCAAACGACTCAAGCGATTTATGTGTCACAAGAAACAGGGGGTAGTGTGAACATTGATTCCAATTCTATTTCAAGTAGCGTGAGTGGATCAGTTGCGGAAACGTCTCAGACACAAGTACAAACCGATGACGATGATCGACATCCTCCTCATATTCACGAAATCACAGTTGACTGTGGCAAAGATATGATGACTATCTACATTGAATTCAACAAGGTATATAATGGACTCATCTATTCTCAAGATCACTATAAAGACGCTGATTGCGTTTACGTTCGAGAGAACTCCAACCAAGCTAAATATTCTTTCACAGTAAGCCTTAACACATGCGGTACTAGATTCTACAGTGACTTCGAAAACGAAGGCCAAGCTTACTTAGAGAACGTCCTCGTTCTACAAAATGAAGTAGGTATTCAAGAGGTTTGGGATCACATTAGAAGAGTCAGGTGTCTGTGGGAAGGAAACCTAAAGAAACAGCTGGTACATTCTCTCAGTGTCGGTATGTTGAACCAGATTACCAGCAACTTTAGTGGAGATACCGCCATGGCTCGCTTGGATATCAAAACTGGAAGAGGGCCTTTCGGACCCGAAGCCAATGGCTTAGTTAAGATTGGAGAAATGATGACTTTAGTTGTATCAGTAACAGGAGATGCTGGTTTTGATATCCTTGTAAGAGAGTGCGTAGCTAGGGACTCTGAAAGTCGCAATATTGTACCGCTGACTGATAGCAACGGTTGTGTGCTGAAAGCTAAGGTCTTTGGTGCCTTCCAAAAAACAAGAGACACTGGCAATACTGGAGCTTCCATCATAGCGTTCGCTTACTTTAACGCTTTCAAATTCCCCGATGAAATGGATCTGATAATCCAATGTGAAGTAGAACTTTGTAAAACTGACTGTGACGTCTGTCCCAATCCTGGAAGCATAGAACCTAGGAGGAAGAGGCGTGATATCATCCATATTGGTAACAGTACTGTACAGGAACCGTCAACAATTATTGGCAAAGGATTGAGGGTAGTTTTGGCAGAGGATCTTCCACAACCCACAGGTTTTTGTATGTCTCCTCCAGCAGCTTTATGGGGTGGTAGTCTAGTACTTTTTGCATCTTTAATGAGTAGCATCCTTGTATCGTACTGTTGGCAAAAATCTCGGGGTTCTGTTAAGTTTTCGTAATGACTCTGTATATCATTCTGTTATTTATAGCGAAAGTAAAATACAACTTCTTCTGAAATCTCGCTAACGATTCTTTGAAATACCAGTAGGTTGATAATTATTTATAAATATGGAATGTTGTAAAGATTTCTGTAGAAAATTGAAAAGTAAGTTATGGTATAAAGTATTTAAGTTTAATAAAAAGTTGTAAAATTTTAAGTAAGTAATATACTTAACATGAATGAAAAACTACGGCAGATAAGGATCAGACACATGTAATGTCTTAAGATCTAAAGGAACAATATAACATGATAAACAGCCAACAATTTTATCAGAATGAAGTGACATTAGGAACGGAATACACTGCCTCCCACATGGTTAGTCTGCCATGGGAAAATTTGCAGTATTCCATACATTTGATTGCCGCGTGAGATATCGCGTCTTGCGTTAGAGTTTTTTATAAGCAAGCCTTTTTTGCTGTCATTGTTTTCCGTCAATAAAGTTGCATGTACTGGCGTGGTACGTTTTGTATCGTCTATTTGTTTATACGTTTCGTCAACGTTGTGATTATTGTTTACATTTTAATTATATATATTTATCCTGGTTATAATTTTTGGTAATAATAAAATCAACTTTATAATATAATTGTATGACTACATATGTTGTGAAATTTTCGAGATTGAAATCTTTCATTTCATTGGATGCATAATATAACTGCCACGAAATGTGATTATTTAAATATTATATGTATATTATGCGAATATTTTAATTACACACCTATTACCGAGTTTGGCTACCTAAGTGAAGATTTCGGGTACGTACTCACACTCAGGAATGTTCAATATGAATTCTATTAACGGAAGAAAATATCGATATCCCAAGATGGATTATTTTTGAAGCAAAATTAATTAGCTTATTAAACATAATAATTAAAATTTATAAATACTCACGCCTTTTAAATACCATTGGGGTTAACAGAAAGACACGAAGGCCATGATACGATCCTTACATACTCTTTTTTGCTAATAGCGAACTTCTAATTTGTTAATAATGGCGACTTAAGAAATATTTTTTTGAAATAGAAGTTATGTTGTATTTTTTTTTTACAAAACTTTTGTGAGAAACCATAGCCGGTTGTAATAACCTAATTATTATTGAAATATAAAACAAAAAATATATCTGAAACATTTGTTCTTTACCAAAACAACTTACACTAAAAGTATTTTTAGGTTAACTGTAGCTGTAAAAATGTATTGTAACTACGAATTAAAATAAGTTATTTCTATATGTAAATATTAGATTTAAGTTTTGATAAGTATTAAACAGTATTTGTAAAACAACCACCTCTTTTATTATTTTCAAATCCTCTAAAACGTCTAACTTTATCTTTTCCTGGTGTCTCGTAATAGCTATAAAAAGATTACATAATAAAATGAATCTGAATAGTACATAATTGTATATGTAAATAATAGTATCTGTTCTTTTATGCAAATCAAAATTATTCCGTGGAATAATAAATTACTGCATAATATTCATAAAGTAACATTATGAAGATGCTTTCAAATGATCTTTTTCTTAGCGTGTGCAAAAATATTTTAAATGAGTTTGGCCTAAAACTTAACTACGCGAACTCCACTCACTGATGCAGACATAAGATCATCAAGAATGCAGGTGACAGGGCATGCGGAGCAAGATAGAAGGTGGCCCATTGTCTGAAGGGTCACGCCGCATATACATTTGAGATTTGAGCCATCTGTAAATACCCATGTATACAGGTTATCTTTGCTTCGGCCGACTTGTGTTCGCAGTCTGTTAAGGTATTCCCAAGTTAGCTGAAGCAAAGATAACCTGTATACACACATGCCCAGGTGGAAGGCTCTCAGACGGTTCTATGAAGCAATCAGGTTTTTGCGTCTTTTAAATGACACCTTTGGCTAAGTAGTTAGGCATGTTTTGCGGGTATGACGGTCAGTATTCACATCTTCAACGTGAGCAGGTAAGGAATACAGGTATTACATACTGAAAAAAATTGCATACGTCAGATATCTTACAAGAGAGTATGTTATGAGTATTTTAAAATAATTAACAGGTATTTTTATATTAAGGTGTTTTGGGGGTTGGACGGTCAGCATTCACATCTTCAACGTGAGTAGGTAAGGAATACAGGTATTACATACTGAAAAAAATTACATACGTCATATATCTTACAAGAGAGTATGTTATGAGCATTTTAAAATAATAAACATTGTCAAAGAAAAACACTAAACTAAACTAGGAAATTACATATTAGGATTTTTCTGTATCCTGAGTGAATTTTTACCTTGTTAAAGAAATCGAATCCGCTCACGCCACTGAGGAAACCTATGAACTCCGAAGGTATGCAACATCAAATAACCCGCACTGCTTGCCTTACCTGAGGAGGCCTGAGTCACAGCGGTGGAAACGCTATATATGTTGACCAGTATTAATAATTGCCAGTTTATCTGAAATGTAATTGGCATTAAAGCTAGGCTAGTGCTGAAGATAAACAGGTATCATCAACATATAGGTACTTAGCTTTGTTCCAACTATGTCAGGGTTGCTTTTCAGTTGACCTGGATGCAGCAGAGTATTAGTGTTTTACACGGAGCGACGGGCTATCAGTCGTCCACAATTTAGTAGTTACTAACACGAGACCACTTGGAAAGACTAGTGTCAGATTATCTGGATTCTCACTACCCGTAAAATCTGTCCAATATGTGCAAATGAAAGCCGGGAGTAATGGTTTAACGTGCGTTCAGAGAGACGCAGAAATTTAGATATGTTGGGAAGGTCACCATCCATGGAACGACCTCGACTAACGCAGCTTAATCTAGAAGATCAACCCGTGCCGCTGTTTTATTTAGCTCCGAGGTCATAAATATATTAACAACGATAATCCCAGTATTTTATTTTTATTTTTATTGATGGTAAGTGATGATGTGGTCGAAGATGGAGCACGCTTACCTAAAAGTAACCTATTCACTCTTGACTTAAAGACCCCTAGGTTATAGCTATCGGGAAACACAGACTCCGGCAGGGAATTCCACTCCTTAGCCGTACGCACAATGAAGGTTTAGTGCGTGTAGGTGGGATGTCCACCATGTAACGATGGCGCATCGCCGTTTGCTTTGTAGTCCGATGATGGAACGGGCTTGACGGAATTAGATTGTGTAATTCCATCGCACACTCCCCGAAATGTAACCGATAGAAAACCGATAGACTAGCAACTCGTTGCCGATGTTCGAGGAATTGCAGTAATAAAAAGGAGCTTTTATGGTATAAATGTGAATCAAAAGCTACTAAGTATCAAGCCGTAATCATTGATGACGGCAAGTGTGAACTAAACTATTGTTTTATTCTTAGTTAGTTGTTTATCTCTTTAATTAAATAGTTTTGCAATAAAATAGAGCAACCTTTTCAATCTATAGGTAGTTACTACATATAAATAGAATGGAAGTGTCAGTCTGTGACATGTAAAAAATTTATTGAGTTTTCTAAAAACAGAGTTTCTATCTCGTCAGTGTTGCCAAGCTACCATCACACGTATTACTGGTTCCATGTGAAGCTGTTTTCTTCGGCTATGGGTTTCAGAACCTAAACATAAGTAAGTATATGACACGGATCTGTGGCCTGAAATGTGACCGACCAGCTCTGGAAGTGGAATGGGCGGGAGACACTGACCAACTA
Organism: Tholera decimalis; assembly: GCA_943138885.2. Classification (NCBI taxonomy): domain Eukaryota; kingdom Metazoa; phylum Arthropoda; class Insecta; order Lepidoptera; family Noctuidae; genus Tholera; species Tholera decimalis. Next base: position 5,964,717 of record OW964570.2, on the reverse strand, counting down.
TAGGTTTGTCTAAGTCCGTGGTCTCTCGTCGCTGGTCGTCCTCCGCTGGGCTTCCTCCAAGCAATTGGAGGTCTCACCTAACGGGGACAGACCTCCGAGCTGTTGTGAAGAAACGAAGCCGACTCATGGCGTCGCGGCGCGCTTATAGTTATACCACAAGCATTCACTCATATGGGTGCGCGCATTGCCGCTTATTTTTGGGCAGGCACCCAACCAGCTACGCAAGCATTGGTCACCCAAGGATAGACACATATTTAGGGGTCACGGCATCGCCCCCGCGGACCCGTTGCTTGCGATCGTGTAGTCAAATAAATATGAAATATATTATTTTGTGGCGAGTGGCCATAGAGCCATGGCGGGGGCTATGCCGTGACCCGTAAATATGGGTCCATCTTTGGGTGGCTAATGTAGGCGTAGATGATCGAGTTCAGCGATTAGCTGCTGCGGTGTGTGTCAGGGGTTCGACTCCCTCACTAAAACAAACGTTTAGCCAATAAATAGGTGTTTTGGGTCTGGGTGTTTGTAAAAATGCACTCACAATACAGGAGAAATGCCAAATGTGGGGAAATCTTTTAAAATAAAATGCAAAACTAAGTATATTATTGTGGTAAAGGTTTTCTATGTGCATTTTTATTTTCATTTTACTATACAAAATGCAATTTTATTTAACAATTTTATAATATAGGTAACAAAATTAGTTGTAAAATTTTCAGGTTTTCGGTCAATTTTATTACATCTACTTAACCAACTCCAAACAAATATCATATAGATATGAAAGTAACTCAGTTTTATCATCCGTTTGTATGATCCTCTTGACTTCTTAACTGCTGAGCGGATTTTAGTCAAACTTAGCACAAAGGTTCTTAATCCAGAAGTAAGTTCTCTCCTACCTTCAAGCGGGCGAAACCGCTTGTTGAAGCAAGTATAATTACATCTTTCAGAGTATTTTTTTTATTTACCTAACTACCAATGTGGGTAGAATTCACATTACTAGCAGTTTTTTTTTTTTTTTTATATCTTTATTTGGAAAAAGGCTTTAATCGCAGAGCGATTATGTCAGCCCCGTAGGTTTACAAAATGAGTAAAAATACTTTACAACTACGATCTTAACTTAATTAATTTTACAATCAGATAATACAACTTAATAGCTAACTTAGATGTGGGTTTAGATAAGACCAGATTGCACATACCTACATCCCTTAAATTTATTTTATTTTCAATTTCGAACGCTCTCCGTTCCGTTGCAACTCGAGCACACTCCACCAAAGCATGGTAGGTGTCTTCTCTTACGTTGCAAGTCAGACAGTTTGGGGTGTCCACCACTCTCATGAGATGTCCAAATGCATTCAATGGAATATGCCCGGATCGCAGACGCATACTTGTAACTAACAATTTTCTGTTCATCTGTGCTTCAGCAAACCAAGGAATCCTTGGTGGCTCAGACTGAATTGTCCTGTACCATATACCCTTCTCTACAGATCGTTGATCAAAGTACTCTTTCCACAATTTATTGCAAATAACTTTTACATCTCTTAGTATATCGGTGAAGATTGGAAATTGTCTGACAAAAATTCCTTCACAGATTCCGGTTTTTGCTAACTTATCAACTATATCATTTCCTCTCAAATCTACGTGTGATGGAACCCACTGAAATTTCACAATTTTGCCATCTTCCCTCAGTTTTAAATATGACTTTAATACAGTATAAGCTACAGGCAAGCCTCGTACGCCCGAGGTGCACCGAGCTATATGCTGCAAAGCGCTTTTAGAGTCACTAAGGATAACGCATTTTGTACATTTACACGACATCAGGTATGACAGACACTCTGAAATGGCATATAACTCTGCCGCCATTATAGATAATTTGAAATTTAACGTAAAATTGGCTCCAATGTTACACTGGGGATCAAAAAATGCTGCTCCTGTTCCACTATTGTCCTTGGATCCATCACTATAAATTTGATAGTATCCATCATAATTATTTGCAATAGTTTCTACGGATTTCTTTAAAAGTGCTACAGAAGTATTCGATCTTTTAGGTCCAGTCATATTGCTAATATTTAAATGTATATGTGACCCAATATCAATATTCGCCATCCATGTCGACAGTGAGAACATCTCTAGAACTTTAGAACTATGTATGGATTCATTAGAAAGCTCACTGAATACGGTAGTTAGTAACGGTTTTTTCCTATTACGCCAATATAATTCCTGCTCGCATATCAATGCTAATTTTGATATCATTGTTATCGTGGCACCATCTTCAATAGACTTCGCTTTTAGGCAAAATTTTGCGGCTAAATATTTCCGTCGAACAAATAATGGTGGCAGACATAACTCCGATTCCATCGCGTGGATTGGGCAACTTTTCAAAAAACCGCCAACTACTCTCATGGCTTGGTTTTGAATTTTGTCTAACCTTGTAATGTTGGTTTTAGCGCTATTATCGAATAAAAAACTTGCAAAATCTAATCGACTACGAATGAGTGCAATGTATAGTCGTCTTAGATGTAATGGATGAACTCCCCAAGATGATCCTGCTAATACCTTAAAAACATTTAAAAATTTCATACTTTTTTCATAAACTTCATTTATCTGTTTGCGCCACCTCAAAGATGAATCCAGCCAGAGCCCCAAATACTTAACAGCAGGAACGCTTTCCAAACAGATATTGTTAATGTTAATATTTATCTGCTGTAATAACCTTCCCCTAGAAAATAAACAAATTTTGCTCTTTGTGGGAGATAATTGAAGATCCAATACTCCCAACAAGTCCGACAAACTATCTAAGGCTTCCTGAAGATATGCTGTCATAAATCTAAAATCTTGTCCAGAAACATAGAGGACAAAATCATCGGCATATTGAGATACGTAAACATTCATGATATCTCTACAAATATCAGAAGTTACTATATTAAACAAAATTGGAGACATAGGATCTCCCTGAGCTAATCCCTTGCATGTCCATCTGGTAATCAAAACATTACTCTCTGTCTGTGACACTGTTAAATGTCTCTCTCTTAAAAATTCCCATATATATTTGCATATTGATGCCCCTACCCCTATCTCATCTAGTTTAGATACAACTTTAAGGATACTGACGTTATTGTAAGCGTTATCTATATCAACGAAACATCCTATAGTCTTTTTATTATCAGTGAACCCTATTTGAATATGTGATACTAGTCGCACAAGATTATCAAGGCACGATTGAGATTTTCGAAATCCTGTGGTGTTCGGTGAAAAAAGACTTTTATTTTCACAAAACCATTCAAGACGTTTCGTTATAATATTGTGTAAGGTTTTACAGAGGCAAGATATGAGTGAGATAGGTCGCAAAGATGTAATGTAAGTAGGATCGCGGCCAGGTTTCGGTACAGGTACTACTGTAACATTCCTCCACTGATTTGGTACCGCACCTTCAGCTAAACATTTGTTGAATAGATTAATAATCAACTGTTTATTAGGAAAATGATAAACCATGGAATAAGAGATATTATCCTCCCCTGGAGCTGTATCTTTCATTTTCAATACATTTATAAGTTCCTGTTCCGAAATCTGGGCTTCAAGTTGTGTATTAGTTGAATTAAAAACCGGGCATGGTGAGCCAACGTAATCTGGTGTCAATTGCCTTAAGAATTCACTAGCCCTCTCTGCATCCAAACATATCCTACTACTACGATATCCTTTGAGCCATCGCATTTTGTTCCATAACTCACTACTAGACACCATCTCGTCTAAACTGTCACAGAACTGACGAAAGGATTCTGCACTTGCTTTACGAATTAGTCTCTGTGCTGTGGCAACCTTCTGTTTAAGGACTATGAAATTTCTGGGGGTTGGATTTTTCCTGACCTGCACTAACGCTAATCTGCGTTCCGCTACCGCCCTAGACAACTCTGGCGACCAATATGATCTTGGGATAAACTTACTGGTGGGGTCTTCACATATCTTAATATCCGGGATTGACGCTTGAGACGCAAAATTAATTAAATCTATGGTTTCATCATACAGAGTTTGGGTGTCACTTGTTAAATTAAGACTATCAATCTTATTTGAAATTATTTCAGCATACTTCTGCCAATCTGCCTTTTTAAAATTACGTTTTATTTTTTTTAAGTTATTACATGTTATTTCTGTGGAAATAAGAACCATCAGATGATCACTACCTAGATTTTCATTTAAAACGCCCCACTTGAACCGTAATGCAATGTCTGCTGACGCAAAAGATACATCAGGTGAACTTTTTTGTACCTGATTTAATACTAACTTAAGTCTAGTATGGTCTCCAGTGTTCAAGGACACATAATGCGAATCATCTGCTGCATCATGGATTTGTATACCCCTGCGATCGCTTTTGTATGACCAGTTTGTATGGTGCCCATTGAAGTCTCCCCCTATAAAGGTTTTACTTGTCCAACTAGAAAATAACATTTTCCAATCCTCATCTACAGTAGTAATATTAGGGGGACAATACAAAGCTATAATATTTTCTAAAAAACTACAGTTAAATATTTTAATGTGGAGTATTTGAATACTTTGATTACGTAATCTGAAATTGCTTATCTGTGACTTAATGGAGTTGTGTACTACAATCGCGATACCACCATATGAGTCATCCCGGTCTTGTCTAAATATATTGTAACTACCAATTTTCAAATGACTGTCTGGTTCAAGCCAAGTCTCAGATATAATACATACATGGATTTTATTTGATAATAGAAAAGTCTCAAAAGCTTTAATTTTTGGTCTTAGACTTTGTGCGTTCCACTGCAACAACTTTAGCTGTACAATTTTATTTTTAGGAGCCATTAAGACCGAGAAATAGTTCTAAACACTCGTTCAAAATTGGCCACTCAGACATACGATCTACTATGAATAGTAATAACCATTTACTACAACATTTAATAACATCATAAAACTTTTCTTGAATACTTCGATTTCGCATGTAAATAATATCTCTTAACCGTCTAATTAACTCGTTAAAATGTACTTCCCGCGTATTGTTTACTTGGACGCCGGCCTCGTTATCAGTAGCAGCTGTTTGCTTAGGAATGCAGTCCGGTGACTCCCGCTGTCCCCACCATGCCGTACTTTTGTTTTGTGAATGCGATGGCTTGTTTTTATTACTCGCTTGCGGTGATTTCGAACGATTATGCGTAAACAACGGCGGGAATGGATTTGGTGTGTATTTTTTATTGTGTACAGTGTCCGATTCTTCAGATAATAAAACTTTAAAATCATTGTTGGTGTCGATCTTCGGCTTTTCGGTTTCTCTCATTATTTGAGGATGACTTGGCAACTTGGGTCGTACGTACATATTGCAAGCTACGTGATAAGTACAGTTATATTCTGCCATAAGTTCCCTCACTCGCTTCTCTCGAGCATAAACAGGGCAAATCCTGTTCAACGCCATGTGGTCGCCACGACAGTTTACGCATTTAAATATTTTGACCTCACAGTTACTGTGTTCTTCTGTACATTTAGGGCATACTATTTTTTTGGACGAGCATCTTGTTTTAACGTGACCAAACTTCCAACAGTTTGAACATTGCGTTACCGGAAAAACAAAAGGTTCTACTTTGGCGCGTAAATAGTTGATGTAGATGTAACTAGGCAGGTGCGAGCCCCGGAAGCCTATTCTGGCTACTTCACTAGGCACCCATCCGTCTGCGTCTCGTCGCTGTAGCCGTTTCAAGGATATGATTTCAATATCGTTAGGGCATTTGATTGCCTGCAGAATCTCCTCATCCGACAACTCTAGGTCCACATCTCGTATAATACCGTACGAAATGTGTACGTCCATTGCGCTGTATACTTTCCACTCCTTGGCTTGAAAGTCCTGACAGTCCAATAACTTGCCCGCACAATCCTCAGTCGAAACCTCAATTTTGAGCTTGTATGGGTTAATGTACTTAATATGGTTAATGTCATTAAAACCCAAGCTGTTAAACAACTTTGCTATGGCAAACTGCTTTGGCAACTTCTCTTTGTTCCAAATGAAAATCTCCCTTTTAAATTTTTTCTGTTTCTTTACTTTATCTCTTTCCACTTTTGTCCAGCTTCCTTCTTCGTCAGTCTCTCTCCCTCGTTTCGTTGGTTTACCCTCAATATCTTCTTCTATAATTTGAACTTCACTGCAAGTTGGTTCCATTATATTTTCTATCTCCACATCTCTGTTTTCTCGTTCCTCTTCCATTAGCATTTGTGCCATCCATCCATCTATCCGACCCGACTTACTTTCTTCACCTTCACTACTACTACAATCATCTGTGGCCATTATAAGGGGACGCACATCACCGAGGAGTGCGTAGAATTAATAAAAAAAAGGTCAATTCTTGAAACAACAAAATCGTTAGATACGCGCGCGCGGTTCACACGAGTGCCGTGACAGAACTGATTACTAGCAGTTGCTAACTGTAATGAGAATTCTACTAATGAGAATTAGAATTCACATTACTAGTAGTTACTAGTAATGCGAATTCTAATTCTGTAATTGGAGGGGTTAACAAAACTTTGTTAACCCCAGCAACTAAGCTAAATATTGTGTCTGGAGTGGGTTCACGACAATAGTGTAATGGATGGGATTCGAACTCGTGACCTCTCGATCGCAAGTCCAACTCCTTATCCATTAGGCTATTGACACTTTGAAGTTAACCAAACTTATGCAAACCTAAAATATTGTGCAATCGACATGTATAGTCTAAACCACGTCTAAACTAAAGTGACGAAATAAATGGCTTGGAAAGTATTAGTTATCAAAAATTTAATACCCTCATTTGTATAATTATAGATAAATATTTGGTTGCAGTATTTATCTGACGTGTCTAGATGATACTAGTTTGATAAAATTATATAATTATATATATAATTATATTAATTTATATAGTTTTATAGGAGTACTGGTGGTCCACTGGTTACAGACATGACTAATGAGTTGTAGGTCCGTGGATACCTAGGCAGGCACGTTACTTAATTCTCATCATGCTCTGCTCTCAAAACTGTGAAGAAAACATGGTGAGGAAATGTCTTTCGACCGACAAATGCGAATACATATGCGACGTCCACCAACCCGCGGTATGCTTGTGTAGGGTTGCCAGATCGTCTACTCTACTAGCCGGACTGACCAGTTTGGCCGGACTTTTGGGTGAAAAGGCCAGCCACCATAAATTATTAATGATTTCGTGTCTTAGTGTGGACAAAAATGTATGTAAACCCAGGCATTTTTGATTATCCTTACTAATATTATAAATGCGAAAGTAACTCTGTCTGTCTGTGTGTTACGCAATCACGCCTAAACTAGTGAACTGATTTCAATTAAATTTAAATTTGGTACGGACATAGTCTAGAGCCTGAGAAAGGACATAGGCTGCTTTTTAATGCGAAAAAAGGGCTGTAAGGGATTGAAATAGGGGATGAAGGTATGTATGGAAATTAAAAGCTAGAAGCTTGAAACTTATTTTTCAGACTTTTGATTAGAAAACATTGTAAACAGATTGTTTATTATTTTATTACTATTATTTATTGGTTAAAATAATTGGTCTAAAAATTAAAAATGCTGCCGAAAGTCACTATTCCACGCGGACGTAGTCGCGGGCCCAGCTAGTTTACAATAAATCTTCTTGAATTTGAATGAAATAAAAATAAATCGAATGCCAATTAGTCTATCTCGCGAGTCGCGCTCCCAGGGTGCGACTTACGAGGCTATTGGTGAAATGTTAAAAGCCCAACAAAAGCCGGACACCGTTTATTTTGGCCGGACGCGCATTAAAAAGCCTAACTATGTCCGGCTTAATCCGGACGCCTGGCAACGCTAGGCCTATGTGATTACGGCCCATTCTTTCTCACAGAGAAGAGGCCTGTGTCCCAGCAGGTCCCAGCAGTGAGAACGTTACAGACTGATTTATATTATATTATTTATTATGTTATAATTATTATTGAAATTGAAAACCATTTATTCGGTGATAAACACACACAACAACAGAAAATTACAAACATAAAAAAAAAATAACACTAAGAATTTCGCTGAGCATGTCTACATCGAAAGGGTAAACAACTCAGCATTTACTGGGCGAAAGACACCCAGCGCTGGTTTTCAGTTGGCATTAGACAGTAACATGATTTTTCTGCGAATATTTCATAAGATTTCGCACAGAAATGATGATACATAATAATATTCAGAAATGTGCTTTATTTGAGTGCCCAACAAAAGGTTTTCAATACCTTAACTAAAAAAAAAATATTATAAACCCGTACCTACTGTCGCAATGTCGTCCAATATCTCCTTCACGGTCCCACGCGACCTTTTGTTGTAGAATTAGTTGGTTTCTTAATCAACATAATAAATAATACAAAAACATAATATTTGTAAGCAATTCGCAAGTTGTAAGACAGATTTATGTTAAAAAACCGGTCAAGTGCGTGTCGGGCCACGCGCAGTGTAGGGTTCCGTAGTTTTTATAACAGCCAAGTGCGTGTCGTATTCGCTGACTGATCGTTTCGTACCATGCTCTAACTAAAAGCCAAACATGACTACCTAACTAATTTGACTTCCTATACAAATCCTCACCTGATCCGACAATTTTGCACGGAGAGTTTTATTTTTTTTTTTTAGAGATTTGTATAAAACTTGTCATAGCCGGTGTTTTGAATTTAAATACGGACACAGAGCTACACTACTCAATCGTCACAAGAAACTAGCACGATACAACTGGCGCTTAGCGCCATCTATCGACATTTCTATAGAGTTGTTCGAAATTTTCGAGTCAAATACAATTGGTCGACTATTACTCGTAAACTTGTAAAGCCTACTTATGTGTGATAGTTTTCCTTTAAATTTCGTTATATATAGGTACTACTGCCGTGACATTTGAATTTCTAACTACAACCGTTTAGTTGATAGAGGGGGGGGGACACTTGACTCTAACGAAAATTGGTACTTTAAAGCTTGATAAGTCACGAACGGTTTACTTAATCAAAAAACGGTCTCACCAAACCCCTAATATTTTTGAAATACCTATCCAACGATATCCCACACTATGGGAAGAACGAAAAAAAAAAAATTATCATCCCACTTTACATGTATGGGAGGTACCCTAAATAATTGTTTTTTTCAAAATTTTATTTTACCACTTTTTCGGCGTCATTAACGTGTATACTCATGCCAAAGTACAACTTTCTAGTACCAATAGTTTTTGAGCTAAACCGTGGACAGACGGACAGACAGACGGACATGGCGAAACTATAAGGGTTCCTTGTTGACTACGGAACCCTAAAAACTACATGTATTTTTTGTGTTTATGAGGACAAAAAAAAAAACAGTCAATAATTTTTAGCTTCGGTCCCCGAAAAATTTGAATTGGGTTCCGCAGGTAAATAACTCTTTTGATCATTTTCAATTGCTTAGCCTTTTCTCAAATATGTCAGGGCTGGCTATCATTGGAGCCAGATGCAAGTGTATAACTTCTAGTGCTTTGCGTGGAGTGACTCTCAACTCAGAAACTCGGTACCCCTTGTTAGATATCCAGACTTCTGACTACCCGTATTGACTGCCAAAGATGTCATAATGACAGCCGGGACCAACACACTAACGTGCTTTCTGTGGTCCAGAGGAATCTACGAGCTGACCTCGGCTAGCGTTGCCAAGATCGCGTTTTTCTTCTGATACGGAACCCTATTAGAAAAGTTTAGTCAAATATAATATTGCCAAGCGCCGTTAGTCTACGTGGCGATGTATTCTGGGAATAATCCTAGACAATAAAACCATAATTACAGACGATGTTTACTTGTTAAAACTATTGACATTTACTCGTTTTATCTATATAATGGTGTAGATAAATTAGTTTGTTTATACATAATATAATATTTTTATTACTGGATGTTTTTTTTAGTTTGGATTTATACCTAGTCGTGCGGGGCTAAGCTCACATAGTCACGATGAAAACATAACCCTCGTTCTTTTACAATCCGGTAAATGTAGCCTATAACCTTCCTCAAGCTTAAATTTTTTCCGAATCCATCCAGTAGTTTCGAAGACTAGCGCGTTTAAACAAACAAACAGTTTTTTCCGCTTTATGATGTAGGTAAGGTAAACGGCCCAATAACCGACAGGTTTTGTCATTTGCGAACTTGACAATGCTGCTATGTGAAAAGTAGAGTATTTGTGTATAAAGCAGTTTGAGTACTTGTGTGGCCTACCCAAAGGTCCTTACTTTGGTATTGTTCGTCAAATTACTGAGCTCCTTAAGTTCTAAGTTGAGCTACACGATAACTGACAAATGTTTGCACCATAGATATAATAAACAAAGAGATATGGCCGGCGAACGAAATTATATCGGAACCATATGTCTCCAGTTTAGGCGCTGGGCGGGGCAACTACTACACATGCAGTTCAATAAAATCAATAGATACGCAATCGTGCACACACCCGCATTTCTGAAATCAGGACGTAGTACATAAACCATATTCCATCAAACACAGCGTGTATTTACCATACACCGTACAACTTACCCACACAAAAACATCGGTCGCTATCGTTGTGCCGTGCAAAAGCAATTTATTTTACATATACGCTAGTGATTGCCTAAATCGGAAAGTTATCGATTCTTCTATTTATTATTGTACATTTTTTTTTGGTTAATAAAGAAATTGTTAAATATATGAAAACAAACACACACCCATGCATAACAAATAAATAGCATGAATGTATTGCCTTATTTTAAGCAAAATTAACTAATATATCATCTGAACCATGCCGATTATTAAAACCAGTTCGAAGCTTTAACGGAAGTAAAATACAAAAATTGGCCAAGTGCAAGTCAGACTCGCCTATGAAGGGTTCTGTATTAACTATAATAATATAATATACTATGTATATTTATTTGAAAAAAAAAAAAAAAAAAAAACCTTACAAATCTCTTAAAACTAGCTTAATTACATTTTTTTACAACTACGCCAAATAACTTTGTTTTTCATAATGTTTGCATGAATTACAAAGTTATATTTGCGGTTTTAGAAAACATGCTGTATCTCAAAAACTGTTGACCCGATCTCGTTCAAACAGATTTTGGTTAAAAGTTTACAATAATATCTACAGATATATATTTTTTTAGATTTTTCACTTCGTTATTATAGAAGTTAGAAAGGGGGGGGGGACACATTTTGATCTTATAAACAATTAACTTTATGAAAACGTGGTTTTAGAAACTTCAATGTCATTTTTAAAGAACTGTCTATATATACCACACACGCGCAGGTTACAAGAAAAAAAAAATCAGTTTTAGTTCCATGTATGGGGAGCCCCCTTTATTTTAAATATTTGTTATTCTTAAAATCGGAAAGCGGTTTACAGAATACATCTACCTACTAAGTTTCACATGTATAGTCCTAGTACTTTCGGAATAAAATAGCTGTGACATACGGACGGACGGACAGACAGACAGACAGACGGATAGATAGACGTCTAGACATGACAAAAATATAAGGGTGCCGTTTTTTTGCCATTCGGCTACGGATCCCTAAAAACAATAAAAAATAAATAAAGAAACAGCACGAGGATGAGGCATCACATACGATAATTCAAAGCCAGAAACACCACCGATTATTACCCTAAAATTTATGTAACTTACTTTTGGAACATTGGTTACGCATTTCTCTACTATGCTGTAAAATAATCAAAATAAGTAATAAACATTATTTTACATCGATCTTCCAACCAGGTTAAAATGGTTGACAGATTGAAAAATAAACTATTGTAGCGACCACAGAACAGATAAAAGAGGTTAGAAAGGAAATAGTTCCTGATTTGTACGAGAACGCGTGTCGCCGCTTGTCTCCCCACTCTTTAGCTCCACTGCAAGCAAGAGGCCCGTTACGTATGCGAATTACGCACACAAATAAATTACACACACTTAAATCGAGAGCTTACTACTAATTGTTACTCACTGTCGATAAATATGCGCCGTGCATCACGGCAAATCAGGGCAAAGGACAAAACGTCAATGGTTGAAGTGTGGCGCATGCAGTACATTGTAAGCGGACTTGGTCATTGCGTTGATTAAGCGAGTACACATCGGGCAATGTATACTTTTTATAACTTGTTGCAATAATATTGTTAATGTTCGGAATTTCATAGTGATTAGAATATTTTTAAGGTTTTTACAAATAAAATTGTATTTAAATGTTATTTTTGACTTACCGATGGAAAGATATACCTCCTCGCTCTATACTATTGCGGTTTGACTTTTTTTTTTACAGGTTATAATTGCACAACATGGCATTTTAAAGCAGAGCTCTGTGTTCTGAAGTAATCCGAAGCACACTAAACGCGGTGAATGAATTAATCGGTCGCGCTATGATTTTCGTATCATAAATGTGGTGCGCTCGCCACGCCTATATTAACATTCCAACTTTATTCATCTATTCCGTGGTAGCGACGGTGACGTCGGAACTCCTTACATACGCATGCTGCGAGCGTAAAATATATTATTTATTCTTTTAGTACACTTGACTTTTCAACGTATTTTTCTTTCTGTCATCTCAAGAAAAATAAAAATTAAAAATATTTTCTTAGAGGTTTCCGTATGTTATAAACACCCTAAACTACATATAATAGCAATATTTCATTCGTCAATCGACATTGTTGTCGATAGCCTACGTCAGTGGATCTACACAAACACATCACTAACTCCTCGCATGAGTCAGTGGCCGTACTACGTGATTAATCCGCATAGTATAATATCGTTTTATTATTCTTACATTTCTTGTCTAGTTACTTAGTGACGAACTTAGGTAGTGGTTAAGAAGTAATGTATTTATTGCAGAAATAGTACAGTCGCTGTGATATTTGAAAACAAAAATAACATAGTAAAAGCAAGAGGAATTCTTACCAAAACAGTCATGGAAAAAATATATGAATTTAAGATTACATTCTTTGACAAAAAAATGCCACCCCAGTAATATCAAAGCGTCAAGTGCTACACAAATACCTCCACTTCACAGGTCAGTGAGTAAACTTATAGTTAAAGAGTACTTAATTATGATTAGGTTTTCGTTTTTCATTTTCAGGAGCCCAAAAAAAATTGTACAATAATAAATGGAAGAATCGATAACTTTCCGATTTAGTCAATCATTAGCGTATATGTAAAATAAATTGCTTTTGCACAGCACAACGATAGCGACCGATGTTTTTGTGTGGGTAAGTTCTACGATGCATGGGACGTGCCCCGCCCAGCGCCTAACTGGAGACACACGGTTCCCATATAATTTCGTCTGTCGACCATATCTACTTGTTTATTTTATCTATGCGTAGATCCCACTAAAGATGCAAAAATCACATCAGAACACTACGTAGTAACGTACCAATTTAGTAGCTAAACTAGTCGAAATTTCGGATTTTGTAGGACGTACTTTTCAACCTACGTTTAACTTTTCAACCGAAGTCATTACGTTATGTCTGGTAGGTAGGTCTGCCTTTTAAGAAGTCTGGCAACAGTGCATTTTCCGATATGCAATCTTATATTAAATCTTTGACTTTACTAATAGTTTTTTTTTATCGTTCATGGCTTCCCATTTGACCACTATCTCATCTAATGGTAAACCATGATGTGGTCGAAGATGAAACACGCTTACCCAGAAGTAACCAATTCACTCTTGACTTAAAGATCCCTCAGTTGTAGCTATCAGGAAACATGGATTCTGGAAAGGAATTCCACTCCTTAGCCGTACGTACAGAGCCGGATTAACCCTGTCAGAGGCCCTAAGGCAATGACATTCTCGGGGCCCCTTTTCTTACTCTGACTGACCAAATCGTGTGTGAACTGAGGAAACGCACATTATGGGCTGTGGTTTTTAATATATTTGTTTACTTATTCCTAGATTTGTTCTAAAATTGTTTTAGTTCTACTACTAAATCTAACGATTTGTATTTTGTGAGATAACAGTGAGGTCCCTAAGTTCACACGCACATCAAATTCTCGTTCGAAGAACATGTTTTCTTGGTGCGTGCACTAGGCCTGGACCCCTAGTTGATGCGGGGCCCCTAGGCAGTTGCCTACTCCACCTAATGGTTAATTCGGCCCTGCGTACGTATAATGAAAGTATTCCCAAAACGTTTTGTGCGTATGGTGGGATGTCCACCATGTAATGATGGCGCATCGCCCGTTCGTCTTGTAGTCCGATCGTCCGATGATGGAACAGGCTTGGTGGAATTAGATTGTGTTTTTTTATCACACACTCCCCAAAATATAACCATTAGAAAACCGACAGACTTGCAACATGTCGCCGATGTAACATAATTTACGTAGGTATGTATTTTTAATACTATTCTTAAGGAATTTTGATAAGTTTTTAATTTTGTGTACACGTTTTTTTTTTGCAGCAATAAATACTTTTTCTTTCTTCTTTCTTCTATATCAGTACAAGGTCTCAAGAAGAGTATTTAAGTGCCCCCATAACTCCCGCCACAAATGTGCCCGGGAACTCGGGTTGGTTGTAGTCAGTACAGATCTGATAAAACCACGCACCGCACCAACGCGCCCGCTCGATTTTCACTACAAAAAAAAAATTTATGATATTGGGAACAAAAATGGTGGAAGTTAGCAGAACAAAATAATAAAGAAAATAACAGACACATACAGCTCTCGGTATTTGTTTGCGTATCAGCAATAAAGTAGAATAAGGGGGAGTGCCCCAGTTATCGGTCATGCAAATTAATAAATAAGTGTCGGTTTTAAAAGAGCTGTGTTATCAATAATTTGACCTGTCTTATATTTATTGATTTTATTTTTAATTTTGACCCAATAATAAAGCGTCAATGGCTAAGGTGTCGAACTTGTGATCGAGAGGTCGCCAGTTTGAACCCTACCCATTACACTATTTTTGTGAAGTAGTTAGCGTAGTTGGAAGGGTTAACAAAGATTGCTAGTAATGTGTACGCTACTCATAGTGCTGGTTCTTTTTTTTAAACAAAAATAAAATCAGCTATACTTCAACAAACCGTTATTCATCAAATCAATAATAAACTGACCTGCGTATTTAAGCACATTATCTTGTATAATTTATATGATCACCACTGCTCTCGAACGGTGCATGGATGCATCGTGAGGAAACTGGCATAGCATAACCAACCCGCAATAGACCGGCTGCTGGACTACGACCATTCCATCTCGTAGAGAGGGAAGGCGGAGAGAGGAGACTGGAGAGGCCTGTGTCCCAGCACAGGGAACGTTATAGGTTGAATAATCAAAGACCCAGGTCATTGTGGTTGGCAGTTCCAGGTTGGCACCTAAGGTAAAATGGACGCAGCTTCCTCAGGTTATTTTCAACGGCACTGCTATTCCATTAAGCGAGAAAGTTAAGAACCTTGGCGTATGGGTTGACAAACATCTTTCTTGGGGTCCCCAATTACAAGAAGTCAGTCGCAAATCATTTGCTTCTGCCCATTCCCTAAGACGGTTGCGTAACTTTCTGCCAACTGTTACTAAAATTGCGCTAGCACAGTCTCTTTTACTCCCCATCCTAGACTACGCTGATGTCAGTTATCTTGATCTTACTGAGGCACAATTTGATAAACTTGAGCGACTCCAAAATTTTTGCATTAGATTCATATTTGGCTTGCGCAAATATGATCACGTATCCGAATTTCGTACGAAACTCAAGTGGCTTCCAATACGTCTTCGCCGGAACTTACACATTTTGTCTCTGCTTTACAGTGTGCTGTTTAAACCTAAAACCCCCACTTATCTTAAAGAACGATTTACGTTCCTTCATGACACACATGCAAAATCTCTGAGGTCATCAGAAAACTTAAGGCTTGCGGTACCGAGTCACGCCACCAATTTCTATGGTAAGTCGTTCGCAGCTCAAGCAGTACGGCTGTGGAATGCTCTACCCGTGTCAGTAAGACAAGCACAAACCCTATCTTCTTTCAAAAACTTAGTAAAAGATCTTTATCTCTCTCCTTAAATTGTTGTTATTATGTCTTTGTTTCTTTCTTTTTTTATATATTTGTATGTATATATACGTTTTGAGAACGTTATTTATTGTTTTGTATTTTATATAGATAATTAGTACACCGTGGACTACCCGCGTATTTATTTTCCCCTTCTGTGTCAAATCCATCCAAAGGTTGTCTGTAAAAGATCGCTTTTAGCGATAAGACCACCCATTGTATCACCCTTTTTAATTGTTAAGTCCATAATTTTTGTTTTTACTGTTATGGTGTACAATAAAGAATATATTTATTTATTTATTTAAACTTTATGTACAATTGTGTTACATGGGCGGACTTAATGCAGCAAGGCATTCTCTACCAGTCAACCTTTGGGTTAAAAAAACACACTGTGGTAGGTGTACGAGAAAATGGAATGAAATAATATTTTAATACTAATAAATATAATACTAATATATAATAATACTAATAAAATACACATATATGCTAAAATGACAAACTAATAGATAAACTAATATATCTATCTATCTATCTACACTTCCTCGAAAACTGGCTCTTATCGCACTACGATTAGGTTCAACATGCAATGTATTTCACACTCGTGGATATTTTTAATTTTTCACACACGAGGGTATACCATTCCAGTTTTGGCCGCAGATAACATTAAACAACTATTCAATTCCCTATATTCAGCGGTGATTGTTTTTTTTCACAGATAAGAGGCGCATGTTTTTAGGGCCTTATACATATTTAGTGAAAATTAAAAATGTGTTTATGAACAGAATATCAGAAATAAACATTATTATTTATAAAATAATTTTGCTTTTATCAACAAATTAACATTTATTTGTGTTTTTAATTTTAAAAAATATTTTATTTCAATATCAGGCTGTTTTGCGGCTTCATACCTTTGCTTCTCCTTTAACCCGCGAAGGTAAAGCACGGGAAAAATTAAATATTTTAATTATAAAAATACTTTTCTTTCTATTTTTTTTTATTTTTTTTTATTAAAAGATTACTAGCAATATGGGTAGAATTCACATTACTAACAATCTTGTTAACCCCTCCAACTAAGCTAAATATGCTTGTGTCTGGAGTGGGTTCACGGCAATAGTGTAATGGGTGGGATTCGAACTTGGGACCTGTCGATCGCTCGCGTCGACGCTCTAATCTATTATTTTATTTCTCCTTGATACACGTGGACATTTTTTACTGCAGTACTCGGCTCCATAAGCCCCTCGCCTTGCGGGTCGGGCGAAACTCCGCCTCGGCCGCAATAACAAACTTTCTCCACTTGTATCAAAATGTACTATTTCAGTTAAATTGCGCTAGCTTATCAGGTTAGTGGAATAATGGACTTCTAAACCTTAACACAGTATGTCTCTTCACTTTTGCGATCGTCCCCTTTTTGATTACCACAAAACAGCACCATAACACTTAAAATAAGTTCATTATATTTAACGCTCACCCACATAAACAACGTTTTGGTATATGACGAATCCTTAGACATTTTTACGAGCACTGAGCTGAGGTTCCTGACCACTGCTGCACAAGACCTGGAGTCAATATCTACTCTTACTATATTTTTTTAGGGGTAGAGGCGACAAAGCTTATTATTTTAATAAAAAAACATCAGTAAATTTAATTGATTTGATGAAACGATTAGATATTGTGTTGACCATTTTATCAAATAGAGTAAGAACTGTTCATCAATGTTTCCTGACAGTTTCTGCAACAACATCCATCTTTCTCCTGACAATTCTTGACTTACTAAAGAGATAAGACCTATTAAACACGCTCAAACGTTACCTATCTATATTGAATAATATGATAACAAGGAAGCTAATTGTAGCATTCGCCCCGCAGTTTATTTACTTGCCAACGTGGCAGCAAATATAAGATACTGCGCTATGATCTTATTATGTAGCTTATTATTAAAAGGATTTCGTCATTTCATGATCAGTTTGTGATAGACGGGAGAGTGGTGAGTGAAGTTCTCTTTTTGTAAAAAATGGAGAAGGAAAAAGTGAGAACTTCGGAGTTCTTAATTCAAAGTTTGGCTACTGCTGTCAGTGAGTACCTAAGTATTTTCGTTTTTTTTTTGTTGAGGGAAAAACATCTAATGGCTCCTTCCGGTTTGGTTGGGGCGGAAGGGAGTTTCAGACTTCTACTGACTAAAGCCCACCCTGTTCATTCAGTTCCCTTTGCGTTCAGGGGTTGCGATCACTCGTTAGACTAAAAGAGTTCCTACTCGTAGAGTACGTTTTGTTTTTATTTACGTTCGTGAATGAAACCGTTTGGGTAATAAGGAGTGGTGTTGTGTGGGTTGGTTTAATATAAATATTTGTGTGTAGATTTCACTACTGGTTTTAAAAGCGTGCATCTTAAAAGAGTTACGCTAAAGTAAAATTACAATTTTACTATGGATTTGATGCTCTTTGAAAATGGCTAAAAATATAAGGTGTTTACAGTTATTGATATACGCATAGCATATAATCTAAAACAAAGCCAGTAATTTAAAAGGTTTTTTAACCCTCTGCGACTGACGTGGCTCAATTTTTACTATTGTACTGACGTGGTAGTACACCAGACACCATTTCAACAGCAAATATTTTTATTGAATTTAAATTATGCAGCTATTTTATTGGTTTATATTCAATTAATAGCCTATTTTTAATGTGAATTTTACTTAAAATAAATAAAACAATGTGTACTTTTTAAATTAAATTGTGTTTATTGACTTCACATAAATCAGTCTTTGAATCACTACTTAAACATTAATGACATAGAAAAATTACAAACTCAACGTTTTTTAAATTTAACACTATACATTTTTAAAATTAACAATTAGAGTAATCAGTCTAGGAAACATGAGATACATTCGTTGGTTGACTACAAAATTAGGCAGTCTCCAAATCACAGCTTTGTTTGACAATTATCACATAGTGGCTTGGAGCACTGAAGGCAAATTGGCTTCGAACATTCTCAACAACAGTACCTATTTCATCTGCATTTTTATTTTTGTTGGACAAATAGAACTAAGTTTTCTGACACATGTTGGAACAGAACTAACTAATAGTGGTGGTGGAGTGGGGAGATTCTTGCCTAAAACCCTAGTGACAGTCATTCGCAGCTCCCTTGGCAATATTTCGTTGTATACTCGGGTTTTTATATGATTCAGCACAAAACCTCTTGCCATATTCAATAAAAAAAGTTCCTATCCTCATTTTGCCATCACTGTCAGAACAATTTTAATACAGTACAAAGCTATTTATGCCTACCCTGTCCAGAATCCTTTGAAAGATTGCCATAGGCCACCGACGAGTTTTACGGCTGCAACAATAAATAGAGCATTTCTTATCCACCTCGTCCACTCCACCTTTTGTATGATTATAGTCTGTAATCATAACTGGTTTTCCTGTATCATTATCTATTTCGTGAATGTGATGAGATGAAGAAATCAACAACAAGACTTTATTTGGTTTTGGCACTGTTGTGACTCGTCTGAAGATCGTCGTCGTTTGACCAATGCGGCAGGTTCCTGTTGTGCTTCTACATTTGGCTGTGGATCTTCTTCATATGAAATGATATCATTTTCGAAGAGTTGAGTTTCTGGCTTAAAAGTAGGATTTTCAACTTCATCATCAATATCACTAAACTCATGTTCACTTTCCTCTTCCAGCCACTGTAATATTTGGTCTTCATGACTCACAAAAGTTCCAGCTAACATTCTCTTACGAGTAGAAGTACCTGGCCTAGCGTTGTTACTTGAGTCAGCCATCTAAAAATAAGAAAAATAAGATATATATATGTTTTAAATGATATAGTTTGCGCCGCGAGTTCACCCGCGTGGTCTTTAGATACTACTTCGCCATATATTATACTATACTTCGCCTTTGTTACTCAGTCATAACATAAAAGTCTATAAGTGATTTTTTTTATTCGGCTAAGTATAAATGAATAGTATTAGAACTTGGAAATTTAAGACTTATTTACTGATGTGGTTGTTTAGGAGACACTATGATAACATAACCATTTTACTGAGGTGGTAGTATAGAAGACACTTACCTTAACGCTGACGTAGTAGTCTCTTGGACACCTTCCCTCCGCTTCGCACACGCGTGCTCACTGCGACCGCCCGCCACGCGCTAATCGACGCGCGAGCTCACTGCAGTAAGGTACTAAAAGCACCGGCGCTCAAGTTTGAAAATTAACGGAAATAAACAGAATTTCATATTTCGCGGTGTCTGTTGGACTACCACATCAGTCGCAGAGGGTTAAGACAATGAATATTCTTTTCAATAAAAATGAAAATCAGATGCTGAGAAAATACACTTGAATAAATAAAATGGCATGGAATTAGTAAATGAAATGGAAAGTTTTGTTTATATTTTATATAAATTTTTTTAGAATATTTTTTAAATTATTATTAAAAATAGGTTCGCGTTTGACCACCATCTCACCTGATGGTAAGTGACGATGTGATCGAAGATGGATTTAATAGTAAAGTTGTATCAAATCTTTTTTAAATAATACATTAATTATTTCATCCTTTACTTAATAACTATGTGAGATTTCTTTACGGAAATAATCATTCAGAAATCATTAATAAGTAAATACATTAAAACGCATAAAACGTTTTGAGAATTCTTTAATTATAGTATAGTTAAGGAGTGGAATTCTCTGTCGGATTCTGTGTTTCCTGATAGCTTTAACCAGGGAGTATTTAAGTCAAGAGTGAAAAAGTTACTTCTAGGTAAGCGTGCATCATCTTAGACCACAACAGCGCTTACCATCAGATGAGACGTAGTCAAACGCGAACTTATCAATTATAAAAAACTATTTGCGTAAAGTTTCAAGTATTCTGCACAGTGCACGTGTATTCCACGTCAATAGATGCTGTTAGCCGACCATAGAGACACGTGGCATTCTTATCATTTGCTTATTCTTAACATTAAAACAATATCTCTGACGTAATTCTTTAAAAGGCAGCCATCTGACAATTTACCGAGTTTGAGTTAAACATTGAGCGACATCAGAAAAAAGGGGCACTGGTATCAAAACCACTTCACAGCTTTTTATGAAAAAAATATCTCAAAAGCTAAATAAGTTTCAGAAAAAGGGGTTAGATAGGTCGACGCACCTTTTTTTCCTGGTGTCGCTCAATGTTTAACTCAAAATCGGTAAATTGTCAGATGGCTGCCTTTTAAAGAATCACGGCAGACTATTGTTTTATTTTAATGAGATGACGGACTGTATTTGCGAATAATAGATTCTAGCAATAGTTGGCACTATTGTTTCCTTAACCAATTGTATTATTAGGAATTATCCGGGAGATCGTTGCTAAGTAATAAATGTCACATGAGTCGATCTTAAAGGCTATGCAATACTTGCCGTGTACAGTCCACGGATTGCTGACTATACTAACATGTGAGATTCCTCAGTACGTCTGAAAATACGCTAAGCCTTTGGTCCAAGCTAACATTTGTATATCTTCAACGATCGTTAGGTTAGTCTATAGCCAGAAATCTGATATCAGTATTGCAGAATAGAAAGAAAGAAGAAAGAAAGAAAAACTTTATTCGGCACATGCCACAAAGCACACAACACAAAGTATACAAAAGGAAAGAAACCAAATATTAAAAAAATTAAAAACAATTTAAGTACATATTTGCATTTACACGAAAATAGATAAATTACGTGTGCCTCGCGACTGCGCCAAAAAGGCTCGGTTCAGCAAAATGCCAGACAACTACTGCCTGACGCTGGTTTTCAACCGGATCTAGTGTTGAAGTGACTACCGGATGTGAACCAGCTTTGTATAGAAAATAAATAATTAATAATATTTATTTATACATATGTGTGTGTGTGTGTATTTGTGTAGGAAATATAATATATATATATATATTATATGTTTTGTCCATACGTATAAATAAATAATTGAAGCGTCTGTTTGCGATCTAAAAAGAATAGAACAGGTATTGAGTTACCCAGTTACTGGTTTGTAGAGGTCAGGTAGGCGTTGAGCAATACTTATTCCTGGGGTAAAAGCCCTCTGGTCAAGTAGGCTATGTCCTTTTCCGAGTATCTTTATCTGATCGGTAAAGTGCTTACGTCAGGAAAGTGTAGCAAACAGATAGACAGAGTTACTTTCGTAATTATAATATTAGTAGGGATACAAAATTTGATAGCCCATTTATTGCCAGTTTATGAAGTGTTAACCAACATTGTTGTATTTTATTTTTCAGTATCTTTTCAAGCGTGTCAAACAGGCTTCGTATTCGCCTGGCCGTCAAACACTGTGGCCAACTTCATGTCCAATGAAACAGTGCTATCAAGGCCAATGTCTGCGATGGACATATCATTGCTGGGCAGTTTGTCCAATATTGGCGGGTTGGTCATCAGTCCATTCTGCGGTTACGCGTTCAATACGTGGGGAAGGAAATATGCTACTATGTTGTTTACTTTGCCTTATGTGGTATGTATTGAAACCCTATATAAATTGTATGAATGTCTGGCAGTTTGAGCATTTTATGCGGCCTACCTAAACTTCCATGCTTTTATATTGTTCGTCAAATCATTGAACTTAGAAAAGTTAATAAAAATAAAATATTAAAAAACTTTATTTCTCCTCACAAAAGAATTACTTACATATTTATACAAACATATTTTAAAGTAATACTTACAGTCAAAAAATTATGTAGAGCTGGTGACTGTTATAGGTGTAAACCTGCAGTACAGATCACCAGGTCCCCACCCCACCAAACAGGTATAGACAATGTTTAAAACATAGCGTGTGTATCAGTGGCGAAGGGTGAATTTTCATAAAAGGGAAGCCGGACCAAAAAATGTTTACCTTGCTCAAGTGAATTTCAGTAACTGTGGCCCTGTGGCTGACTTCGAAATCTTGTAACTTCGTAAATAATTATTTGTTTAATTGAAAATAATAGATTACTATTTATATCTATACTAATATTATAAAGCGGAAAAGTTTGTTAGTTTGTTTGTTTGTTTGTTTGTTTGTTTGCTTGAACGCGCTAATCTTCGAAAGTACTGGGTGGATTTGGATGAAATTTGGTATGGAAGTTGCTTGAAGCTTGAGGAAGGTTATAGGCTACTTTTTACCCGACTGCAAAAAAGGAGAGTTATGTTTTTACCGTGATAGAATCCACGGGAGCGAAGCCCCGCGAGAGTACTAGTATTATAATAAACTTAATAATCGTATCAAAAATTTATGTATAAACTATAAAAAATGTAAATTTCTTGAAAGCCAATCTAATAAGATATCCGAATTGTGTATAAAAATTAATTACCTAATTGACTGTAACGATTATAATGAAAATTATTTAAACCCTAGAAATCTTGTAAAACGGACACGGAGTAACAAATCAAGTCTTAAATTAAACGTCAAACTTAATAAACCTAAAAAAGGAACAATTCCGTTCTATTTTGATCGCATTAGCCTCAGTCAACAAAAATCAGAAATAAATCCGACTGAGAAACCCCAAAAAGGAACTATCCCGTACTATTTTCCGGTAATAAAAAATAATTTAAAGTTTTTTCGTGCCCATAACTCCGCCATCTGTAATACATCATAATTTTAAAATATTGCATCAAAATATTGCCAGTATCCTATCCAAAAGGGAACTCCTTGAACTAACCTTGCAGGAACTCCAGGAGATGAATAATAGTCCAACGCGCTATATGTCTTTCCGAGACATTTATAAAAAAAGGTAATGAATCCCATGTTAAAATCCATGGTTACAATATGACGGCTAACTTCTGCAGAGATAAACAAAGGGGGGGTACGTGTATTCTGCTTAAAAAAAACCTCGTTTTTAAAGAGTTACCTTTTATAAATACGTATGCAACACAAAATATTTTCGAAGCATGCGGCATAGAACTGACACATCTTAAGCTGATTATTATTTGTGTATATAGGACACCCCAGTCTGACCCCATTCAATTTTTGAGTAAGTTAAACAGTCTTTTATATCACGTATTCAAAAAATATAATTCCAAAATAAATGTGGTCTTGGCAGGTGACTTAAACATTAATACTCTCCAGAACAGTAATATTACTATTCAACTACAAGAACTCGCATATAATTATAACCTAAAACTACATATTAATTGTTCAACTCTTCCTGTATTGATCACATTCTCAGTAACATTCCTAATGCTAATGCTACTGTAATGCCTCTTCACCTGTCAGATCATGACACAGCACAAATGTTGAGTTTTCCCTTGAAACATAAGATACAAAACCAGACAACATATTTTTTTCTACAAAAGGGATTATAGCTTGATTAATATCCAGAATGGAATGCTTACGAAACGTGTCATGGTCGGAGGTCTATGGTGAGAAAGACTTAAATATAGCATTCAATACTTTTCACGAATTGTTAGGCTTGTTCTATAATTTATGTTTCCCAAAAATACGGGTGAAAGTAAATGCTAATAGTAAAAAAACTTTTTAACAAAAAATTAAACCGACTCCCAAAAAACACTGCAAAGTGAAAAATAACTTTAATTTCGGTAGTCGGTGTCTTTAGTTTTGTTTTTTCGTTTTTGGCACCGACTTCCGAAATTAAAGTTATTTTTCACTTTGCAGTGTTTTTTGGGAGTCGGTTTAATTTTTTGTTAAAAAGTTTTTTTTTCGCTCTTTTTAGTTGGATGATTTTTAATTTACCTAGTTACAAGAGCCTAAATGTCAACTACTTATAACCTTTTACAAAATATTGCTTTTCCCAATGCTGGGCCGTTAATTGTTGAGGAGTTCTCCTGGTACTTCACCATCAGCACTACATCACCATATGCATTGTGACGAGCATAAAGTGCTTAACATCCATATTCAAGTAATCGAATCGCAATCCACTTAATACTTATTATTGAGTAGTTTCGGCGGCCATCTGTGGTCTTCATCATCAGTTCCACTTCCCCAAATGGTACTTTTTGAGAGCAACTGCACAAGTTACTATAAGAAATACCCAAAACGCCATAGGTGTGCCTATAATATTTGAAGAGTTCCCTCGATTTCTCCAGGATCCCATCATCAGATCCTGACTTTGGTGATAATGGTACCAATTTCGAAGTATACCCATTCGAACAAAAAAAGAATTTTCCAAATCGGCTCAGCCGTCTTCGAGTACTCGATGATCATACATAAAAAAAAAAAAAAAAAAAAAAAAATATACGCGTCGAATTGATAACCTCCTCTTTTGGTCGTCGGTTGAAAAGAAACAGAACTGGATAACCAAAGGTCTAAAACAAAGTTGCAAAACAAAAAGATCTCTGCGCTATCAATATTATAAGAGCAAAAATTTACGAAATAAAACGAAATATTTACAATATTCAAAGATCTTACAGAAATGCGTTTACATTTCAAAAAAGAAAGCAAACATCAAATATATAAACAATAGTGAAAACAAATGTAAAGCTGTCTGGAGAGTAATAAAGGATGAAATCGGGAACAATAACGATAGGGACAACATAGAAAATATTCTACTTGATAACACGGTACTTTCAGATCCTGTAGAAATAGCAACAGCTTTCAATAACCACTATACTAATATGGCACAATCTTCGAGTAAAGGAGTAAAAATAAACAGTAACGAATGTTCAATAGTCCATTCGATGTTCCTTAAACCTGTGTCCAAAAACGAAGTTAGAGCGGAGATTATGTCACTGAATAACACAAACTCCGAAGGTTATGACGAAATTAACACTAAAATCATTAAAGCATGTACTAATGAACTAATTGAAATTTTGACATATTTAATTAATTTATCATTCTCACTTGGCATTTTTCCTGAAGCACTAAAGCTGTCAATTGTTAAACCGCTTTATAAAACCGGTGAAAAATCAGACGTTACCAACTATCGCCCAATAACTTTGATACCTATTCTATCTAAAATCTTCGAAAAGTGTATGTATAAAAGACTGATTGAATTTTGTAATAAATTTAACATTATTAGGAAAGAACAGTTTGGCTTCCAAAAAAATAAATCCACAACGTTAGCTATCTACAGTCTCATAAAAATAGTATTAACGAATATTAACCAGAACTATCTTACCACAGGGTTGTTCTTCGACCTATCTAAGGCCTTTGATCTAGTCTCTCATGACATGTTATTACAGAAATTGGAGGCAACTGGGATTAGAGGCATTACCCTTCAATGGTTAACATCATATCTAAGTAATAGACAACAACGCGTTACTATTACTAAAAAGGATACAAGAAACAATATGACATCTCACTATTCTGCATTCAAATTCAATAAACAAGGTGTCCCACAAGGAAGTATATTAGGACCCATTTTATTCCTATTGTACATAAATTCTATCACTACTATAACTAATCATAAATGTATACTATTCGCTGATGATATTTCTATTATTGTGACATCTGATAAAAAAAGTAATACAATTAAAGACCACGAGACAGAAATTAATAATATTATTGAAAGACTGATAAAATGGTTTAAGGAAAATAACTTATCCATAAATCTAAAAAAGTCCGTTTATATATAATTTAATAAATCAAATAATGCAAAACATAATATTAAAATGAATATACATAAAATTCACGAAGTAACGCAAACGAAGTTTTTAGGAGTAACCTTAGATCAAGACATCAACTGGAAAGCACATGTTGATACAGTATCCAAACGAATTAATAAGTTTGTATATGCACTGAAACAGATTAGGAAAATAACAAACATTAAAACGTCTATAACAACATATCATGCATATGTTGAATCAGTGCTACGCTATGGCTTAATTATGTGGGGAAACAGCACTGATCAAAATAGAGCATTTGTCTCACAAAAGAGATGCATAAGGGCATTATGTGGCCTTAAGCCCGACGAATCTTGCAGGCCGATGTTTAAAAAACTTGATTTGTTACCACTACCGTCCCTTTATATTTTTGAAATTTGTTTATTTGTGTGGAGGCATAGGGAATTGTTTGCGAAAGCAAGCGAGGTGTATTCTCGCAGCAGGCGCGACCCCTACAGGCTCGTGTTAGATGTCCTTCCAAGGCTTGCGAAATATAATAAAAGCTGTATGTTTATGTGTGTCCAGGTTTACAATAGAATACCAAATGAATTAAAAACATTAAATACAAGAATGTTCAAAAATAAATTATACAAATGGCTCTCTGCTAATAGTTTTTACAGTGTTAAGGAGTTCCTGGAACATAAAATCGCATGATGAGTGATAGTTTCATTATGCATGTATTTGCACGCTTATATCTATTAAGCAAAACATGTTTGTACACATTATTAACATTACCATCTTTTATACCATGTTTTTAGCAAATAAATGATTATGATTATGATTATGATTATGATTATGATTATGATTATTCATATATAAAATAATAGACTAATATTTGCCATATTTCAAAAGGGAAGCCGGTAGGAATCGTGTTGTATGGAGCCTTCGCCACTGGTGTATATACAAAACAATATAAACATTTATTTATAAAGAAAAAAATTAGTATAAATCATAGTGCCTCTTTACAGTGTGTTTGTGTGTGTGGATGTGATGTGCGTTTTTAACCCTATACTTGGCAGAGATTTTTTTCAGAATTTTTGAAAAAAAAACAAATGCCTGATTTATGTTTATAGGTGTTCACTGTAAAGGTAAAAAATAATAAGAAAAATTATAATTGTTTAGTTTACGTTTTATTATATGTATCACATTAGGCACATTGCCAGATTTATAATAATCAATAGAAAAAAAAACAGAACAACGTATCAAACTGTATACAGCGCCAAGAATAGGGTTTGGATGCGTGAGTGAATAGTCTGTGTACGTGGGAATTTTGTTTTTGTATGTTTTGATGTATATTTTGTGATTGATACTATTAGTGTAGAAGATTTTCCGTAGTTGTGTAGTCTAGATTTTGCGGCCAGTTTCTCACTATCAATTTACATTTAATTTTTGGGGAGGGGATATATAGTCAAGTCAAGTTAAGTTCTAAGTTATAGAATGATAAAGATACACGATACCGGAGTCTGACAAATGCTCGGTCTGTGTTTATCTCAAAACATCACTTAGACATTAACTAACATTCTCTTCATAATTATGATTTGACCATTACGGATGGTATGGACTGCAAAAAGACTTCAACATCCAAGTTTTTTCAGGGGGGCTTCTGAAGGTACTCAGTTAGAAAAAAAAACTTGTTATTTTATAACCAATTTGTAATTTATCATTTACATATAAGCAATAAAAAAACCTTGTTCTATTGGGTTCGATCCCCAGGAGCAAGTGCCAAATTCCTTAGTTTTATTTTCCGTGGGTGTCAAAAGTTTTTCCTCAGCGGACGGAGTAGTTTGACATATGGCATGGTTAAAGTTTAAAGTCGTATTTTTAATAAGACGAAGTCAACTGACGTTTACTGTGTTGTCAGTTTTTGATGAAATAAAAATAGTGTTGTGACAAACTGAACGATTGAAAAACTCCTGAATGAATGAAATTGCCTCGATTGTCTAGTGAATAGTTAGTGTGCCGAACTGCCGATATCGGGTACGGGGTTCGAATTTTAGTCGTGGTTTGTACATACCAACGAGTTTTCGACGACTATGTTCCTATAGTATCTACCTATACTGAATACCGAGTGTTTTAAACATTACGGAAAACATTGCGAGGAAACTTGTAAGACTGTCCTATTTTCAATACATCATGTAGTTGAAACTATAGATGTATAAAATATAACAATTATAGGTAGGTAATGAAAATAAAAAAAACATCGCTTATTACATAATTTGTTTTTATTCATCATCAGATAAAAAATCATCACTATCGCTTTCGGTGACATTAATTATAAATCTGTCTGAAACATTGTCGATCATGTGGTCGAAACCATATATTTTGTCTTCTTCTTTAATTATATGAGACACGCAGCTACTCCATTTTTCAGGTGTGATATGTTGAAGTCCTTCTTCAAAAAGTTTGATCCGCGCTTTGTAATAAGCCGTCAAAAAACTGATTGTAGTTACATACTACTAGTAATTTATATCAGAGCACTTTTTTTAAAATTTTATTGTAAAATAAAAATAATATTCTTTTATAGTCTGAAATGATTAACTATTCACACTCATTGTTCATTCATCCGATTGAACGAGAACTGAGCACATCACTAGTACTTTAAATATGGCAACATTATTTTACGTGTAAGTGACGTTAGCTACTGTCAATTGGCTTCGTCTAATAAAAAATACGACTTTATACCTATGCAGAAGGAACACAGAAAGTTTATAAAAATATCATAACGTTTGTACGTATTTAACATTTAAATTAGAGAAATTAATTTAGCTCAGGATTTCAAAATAAAGCTGTGTAATAGACAAGAATACTGAGCCTCTTTTTTCTTGGACGCATCAACTATGGCAGGGCTTCCCAAACTTATTTTAACTGTGACGCCCTTGGGAAGTTGCCACATTTTTTGCGACGCCCTGGCCTTCTTGCCATACATTTACCTACTAGTTGTAGTTCTAGCTTAATAACAATTTGTCAGAAAGACTCCAAATAGCATCTAAGTTTTTTTATTAGAAAATAAAGAACCAAAATATTATACTGGGATTATACCGCGGAGCCCTAGGGCGTCGCTACGCACAGTTAGGGAAGCCCTGAACTATGGAGTACTTCTGCCTCCAGATTCACACATTTGCCGACGTAAAAACGTATTTAGACTTAAGCAAAACGGATAGCGGCGTGCCCTTTTTTAAAAATTACAAAATATTAACTTTAACGTGCTTGTACATATTAGAGTAGCTGTGTTTGTTAAGTCGAACCCGTATTACTATAAATGTCTAGCTGCCGTATTTCCACGCAACAGACGTGATAATAGTTAACTTTGTCAGCAACCCGCTAGGACGGCCCTAATGCGTATTAGCATTTACTGCATGGCACCGGTCATATATAACAAATTGCCGAGAAGTTGGAAAGAACTACCTAAATCAACTTTTAAAACATCGCTGCCACTGTGGCGAAGTTGTCAACAGCCTCGGTCACCACGGCCTTTCATGTGGCCGTAGCGCGGGTCGCATAGCACGGCACGCGAATATTAACGACATTATCCGACGAGCTCTTGTCACCGACTGCATTCCGGCTGTATTAGAACCCAATGGCCCGGCATGCGACGATGGCAAAAGACCGGATGGTATGTCTTTATTTCCTTGGAAGATGGGTAGGGCTTTAGTGTGGGACGCAACTT
The DNA here is from genome assembly GCA_943138885.2 of Tholera decimalis. Taxonomy (NCBI): domain Eukaryota; kingdom Metazoa; phylum Arthropoda; class Insecta; order Lepidoptera; family Noctuidae; genus Tholera; species Tholera decimalis. The sequence continues at coordinate 5,934,541 of OW964570.2, read as the reverse complement.
GTGTCGATACTCTTGCACCATCCCATCTTCCTAGCTCGTCATGCTGTGCTGGCGCTGCCGCTGCGGCTGCTGAAAACCTCAAGCGTCGGAAATATAATAACCTTGTTGGTAGTTATATTTTCGAGCCGTTTGGGGTTGAAACCTTGGGGTCGTGGGGTCCGAGTGCTCACAGATTATTTAAAGATCTATCCAAACGCCTAGTTGACACTTCGCGTGACCCAAAGGCTGGCTTTTACCTTGGACAGCGGTTAAGCATTGCCATACAGCGTGGCAATGCCGCCAGTCTTTTGGCCACATTACCAGTGGACAGCGATGCGTACGAATTTCTGTACGCCATATTTTAGTTTATTTTTAGATGTATATTATTATGTAGTTTAGGGTTTTTATTTAAGTGTATATTCCATTATTGATTAAAATAAAAGTTTGTTACTTTTAAAACTAAAATTTGTGCATTTTTGACAGCAAACTTTTTGCATTTTTAAGGTGACTGAGTTCCTTAATGAAAAAGAATTTGACTTGCATAATTAGACTATTTGGAGATTTAATTATTTTGTTTGACTTTGACTAAGTATATTGTAACTTGACATAATTATATTAATCGCTGTGACATTTTTTGATATTGTGACATTTTTATTTTTTTATTATTGTAATTTTGTACCATTTTGCACGTCACGTTGTGACAAACATGTCTGCACTTTATCTATATTGTTATCCTGTGTGCACTTTTTATGTATGTACACACACATGTTTAAGCAAATAAATGAATTTGAAAAAATATTCATGTCAATTTATTTTTCTCTTCCAGTTCGCATGGCTGACGATATCACTGACGGGCAATGTGCCCCTAGTACTCATAGCTACATGTGTGGCCGGTGTGGGCATTGCTGGCCAGAACGTGGCTATCATCTACATATCCGAGATCTCCCACGACTCCATACGAGGTGGTCTCACGGCTTGCTCAGCTTCTGGATATTTCGTGGGTAAATCACTTTATCACGGTGAAAACATAACCTTCCCTAAGCTTCAAGCTACTTCCATACCAAACATCAAAATCCATCCAGTACTTTCGAACATTAGTACGTTTAAACAAACAAACAAACTTTTGCACTTCATAATATTAGTATAGATAGACCAGCCTGTCTGTTTGTCCTTCTTTCACATTGCCATGGAACAATTGACCGATATGATTTTTGGAGGTAGTCGAAAGACAGATTTTACTCTTTGCGTTAAAAAAATATCAAGTGAAGCTAAGGGCACAATATAGTATTACATAAATCGAAAATGATTCGGTTTCTTAATTATTTGTGTCAAATTTCTGAATTGGGAATCCACTGCTAGATCCAAAAGTGTGCAGGTTTCATATTTTTATTATGTATTTAAATCATTTCATTGATGTATTAGTACAGTGAATCTGTCACTGTGTCTCATGTCAATTGTAATCAGCTCAAATACGATACTAGAAAATCATTTAGAAGCCAATCCTCTTTATTTTGAAATCGGTTTTAACAGTTAACATAATATAAGTTAGTAAAGCAAAAAATGGCATAGGAATTCAAGGCAAAGGCTTACATGAATTGTGAAAACGGTTAATCGTTTACTAATGGGTAGGAAGACTTAACCTACCGATTGTCGTATCAAGCGCTTCTTTTCCACATTTATTGTGCGCACAGCCAAGCTCTCAGTCATCAAGCAAGGCATCTTTGTTCCCTGCCACTTATGACATTTCAGCCTTAAAAGGCATCTTCTGGGCTCGCTCGTCCCATCATAGACCTCATCTATCGCTTAAACCATCAGGCGAGATCGAGGTCAAGAGTGGGCTCATGCGTAATATAATCATTTAATTCAGGAAAACATCCCATATAAAAATAAATAAATTACATAAAATTCAATCATTATAGAATCATCACAAAATTAAAATATTATTAAAATTAAAATTACATAAAACAAAGAGAAAAATAAATAATCATAAGAAATATATATCCAAATTCGTTAATTAACTCATTATTAAAAATTGTATCTAGAATATTAATTGCCATATGCGAAGAAGTAATTTACCTCGTATATGGCTCTTAATATTACATTATCAGAATCATGTATTCGGCTCATAAAGGAGGCTTGTGCTTTTCTTATAACTGCATAGAAGTCATCAACCCTATTTTCCGCAAACATGCCGGACGCACTACACCGCCAAGGCAGCCCCAGCATGCATCTGAACGCGTTATTATATTGAACACGCAGCGAGTTGTATGCTCGCTGCGTATACTTGTACTATAAGGCACATGTGTACAAGTTCCGACAGTATGCATTAAATAGGGTTATTTTAACTTAAAAAAAATGAAGGTAAAGTAAATATATTTTTAACTAACAGTTCGTTCATATTGAAGGGTTTCCGATCCCATGATAATGGAATTCCGCGATAAAAAGAAGCCTATTTAGCACAATAAACTCCCACATCATCCAGTGAATGCTCATCCCATTATATTGGATCCGCCGTTCCATAGAAAAGCCCGGACAAATAGGCAGATAGACAGCCCGACAGACTAGCAGTTGTTTGTGTTTTAGTATCGTGTAAATAACTATAAACAATTTAATTTAATAATTTATTTATTGATATATAAAAATATCGTAATCTAAAACACAAAGTACAGATAATTGGGTCCATAATTGTACCTTAGCTTTAAGCCTATAAAAACATTACGGTATGCAAATAAATAAATATAAATATGAATATAGTTTCTAAAGATATGATCTTGCAGGAGTATGCAGACACCGACTCCTGTCGCACGCTGCGGCAGTATGATGCCGCTATTCTATATCCACTAAATTGTATCAGGCTTAATTTTTCTCTCGACAGCCAAGATATCAGATATACATATTGCATTCTACTATATATTGGGCTATTTACAATGAAGGTTTCGAGTATGTGTTGCTTATTATAGAAATATTGAATATTTTGAAATAGAATTTTAAATGGTTGGTCTGACCTTTTCGAATGGAATTTTTGTCAGTGTCTATTGAATACCGCTGACAAGTGACGCGGGAAGTTTTTAAATTATCATTTTTCATATTTGCTGTGAAGCCTGGTAGATGTTTTCGAATTTCGTCCGTAAAATTGGTGACTTTCCCTTCTACATATAACTGATTGTTCCTTATTACTGCGTATAAGCCTTTTTCCTTGCCTTTATCATTTCCTCTCGCATTTGTTGTCTTTCTTTACGGGAATTTTCGTCCAAAAATTCAGATACAGATAATCCTGTTCCCTGGAAATAGTGGCTATTGTTTATGATGTATTTAGCCATTCTTTTACTTATTCACTCAATTACCAGTGGTCGAGTATTAGTGTTATTTCTGCCTAATCTATACATATTTCCTACATAACCCGTCAGGTCCGTGCTAGTTTGACCAATGGGTGTCAATTTACGTAATTGACATTACACAGTTTTTTGACAGATATTTTAATATATTTATATGGATGTACCTATATATTCATTTTCATTTCCAGGTCTTCTTATCACCTACATACTGGGTGGATACCTCACGTACATGCAAGTAATATACACGCATTTATCGCTGTCCATACTATGCATACTATTGATCGCGTTACTTCCTGAATCTCCTGTGTTCCTGGTACTTGTAGGGAGAGAAGAGGTATGATTTTTTTCTATTTCTATACTTTTTAGTATTTTGCCAATGTAATAATAGCCAGCTATTGGGGCGTGGTAATTGTCAACTAGCCCTTTCGAAATTTCTCCATGGTTCGAGAGTTCCGCTGAAGTTAGATAGATTATTATTACTAGATTTTTTATTGGTTATTGGCTTGCGTTTGACCACCATCTCGCCTGACGGTTAGCGATGATATGGTCGAAGATGAAACACGCTTACCTAGATATAACCTATTCACTCTTGACTTATTATACAGGGTGGCGATTAGGTTATCACATTAAATTGTACAGCAGGTATTACAAGTTGTTATCAGTCCGTTAAAATAATAAAATAAATAATTTTACTAAAATTAAGAAAATGCATTTTTCAAACAAAATAAATGGCGTTATTGGTAAAAAATAAGTAATCCTTTATAATATTAGTTTACTGACCTGTGAAAGCGGCAACGCCGCAGCGCTGGCGCCGGCGGAGCATGCGCCGAGTGATTGGCCAGCTGATTACATGATGTTGTGAAATATTATAATAGAAAAAAAGGTCCCACGGCTATAATATTGTTTATAATTAAATTATTTTAATTGTATGTGATAAAATACCTAATATAGAGTATGTGGTTTTAATTAATGTGATAACCTAATCGCCACGCTGTATATGAGGTTATAGCTATCAGGAATCACAGACTCCGGCAGGGAATGCCACTCTTTAACTGTACGCACAGAAAGTACTTACTTACTCCCAAAACAATGCTAAAATGCTACTAATAGTTTTTTAATAATTTAATAGATGTTTATTTGGTAACGAAAACGGGATAGCTATGGAACCAGTATTTTGGTTCAGATATCTACCTCGTTAGTCTAGTGGTCGGGTTCGATTGCTAGGGCGGGCAAAAAATGCTATTGGATTTTTTTTAAAGAAATTTCTCAGCAGTAACCTGGAGTTCGGAAGTTGACGGTGTGATACCTCCATGACTCGGAAAGCACGTTGAGCTGTTGCCCTGGATATAATTTGGACATCTTTGACAGTCATTACGGGTATTCAGGAGCCAGAAAATCTTACAATAGTCTGTGTGTACCGTGTTATCCAGCTACTGTGTTGTGGAGGTCAGAGAGGCTCTCGCTCCATGTAATACTAATGCTCAGCTACATTTGGATAGACTGAAGCCGATCCCAACATATTTGAGATAAAGCTTGTATGTATATGGTTCTCTAAGTGTTTCTTAGTTTTTGCATTTGGAAACTAGCTTCTGACTGAGGTTTCAATCGCGTGGAATGCATGCATTCTTATACAAGGTGTAACAGATTAAGCGCAATACCTCAGACACCCAATTAGAATATTTAATTATAAGTCTAAAACAACATCCGTTAGACCTAGACATTTTTTAACCGACTTCTAAAAAAGGAGGAGGTTCTCAATTCGGATGTTTGTATTTTCTTTTTTTATGTTTGTCCGCGCAGAACTCCGTCGCTTGCCAACCGATTTAAAAAAATCTTATCTTGTTAGAAAGGGTATACTTTCCAAATGGTCCCATGAAAATTTTATCGAAATCGGACAAGCCGTTTCTGAAAAATCAACAAAAGTCTAAAAAAATATTTACGTTGATGATCTTTTCGTTTACTCTGCATTGCGTTTTTTGTTCGCACATAACTCCGTCATTTACGAACCGATTTGGAAAATTCACTGTCCCACTAAAAAGCACGAAAATAAAAAAATAAAACCGACTTCCATATCAAAACACTACAAAGCCAAAAATAATTTTAATTTCGGAAGGCGGAGTGAAAAAAAAAAAAAAGAAAATACAAAACCAATAACACCGACTACCGAAATTAAAATTATTTTTGGCTTTGTAGTGTTTTGATATGGAAGTCGGTTTTATTATAAAATAGTTATCCTTACTAAACTCAAAACGTATGTGTGTCATACAATATCCTTATGCAGACGCATACACTCATGCAATGTTAGCGGCCGACACACATATGAGCGCATTTCCTTGAATTAAGGATTGTATTAATTTGTCATGATACTGTGTTTCCATTTGAAGTTAAATGAAAGATTTTTCTGTCAAAATTTAACACCTATTTTTTGTGACGGAAAACGATTCAGAAGCCGATTCTGAACCAACTACTTTCAGGAATTGCGTTTATTCTGTTACACGTTGTTATAAGTAATCTATCTCTGTACTAAATCTCATCAAAATTGGTTCAGTGCTTTAGTCGTGAAAGTGTAACAGACAGTTAGAGTTAGTTTTTCGTTTATAACATTATTAGTAGGGTCACACTACCTATAGTCTGAGTGTAAACAGCACTCACACGTGAGAGAAACACTTTTTTCGCAAAGCACTGCAAATAGGGTTCATAACTGCTTTAAAACTCAAAGTTTTCCAGCTATTTCGGGTTTCACTTCCATTCTAACTGGACCCAACTGAGTACTAGTGTTTTACAAGGTATGTTTATTCCGAAAATATTTTTCGTTCGACGTCAAAAGTTTAATAAATTATTCTATTGCAGGAAGCAGCAAAATCAATTTCATTCTATAGACAACTAGACGTAAAGTCCAAAGAGGTTGAGGCAGAGATCGCCAAGATCAGATTGCAAATGGACCCTAGACTAGAACAGTTACTAGAAGAAGACAATGGTTTGTAACACTAAATAATTTGGTAGTTTTCTTACTTTTGAACAACTGTTGTCGCTACGAGATATAGAGAAGTCAGAAACAGCCTATAATGTACTACTACATACTGAACACTAGTATAATGTATACTATAATGTATGTACTATCTACTATAATGTACACTACAAGGACACAAGTTTCCTCTCTATCTAATCATTTCATTTCACAACTACTGAGCTTTTAAAAAAAAACTTTTTAGCAAAAATAAAACCAACTTCCATATCAAAACACTACAAAGCTAAAAATAACTTTGATTTCGGTAGTCGGTGTTATTGGTTTTGTATTTTCTTTTTTTGACACCGTCTTCCGAAATTAAAGTTATTTTTGGCTTTTTAGTGTTTTGATATGGAAGTCGGTTTTATTTTTTGAAAAAATGTTTTTTCACGCTTTTTGGTTTTTTTTATTTTTTTATTACCTATGGGCCCACTCTTGACCTCGATCTCGCCTGATGGTAAGCGATAGATGAGGTCTAAGATGGGACGAGCGAGCCCGGAAAATGCCTATTTACTCGTGCTTTAAAGGCTGAAAGGTCATAAGTGGCAAGGAACACAGAAGCCGGCAGAGAATTCCACAGCTTGGCTGTGCGCACAATAAATGTGGAAGAGAAGCGCTTGGTACGACAAGACGGTATATTAACCAAGTATGGGTGGTACCCAGCCGTGCGTCTGGTAGATCGGTAGTGAAAGGGAGATGGAGGAATAAGGTGATGGAGCTCCTGCGCACACTCCCCGAAGTACAATCTGTAGAAAACCGACAGGCAAGCAACGGCTCGCCGATGAGCCAGGCTATGAAGCTTGTCCACCAGCACCTCGTCGCCTATAAGCCTTTTAGCTCTGGTGGGTCGGTTTGTAATTTATCTATTTACAAAAGCCAAAATGTCAACTACTTTTCACCTTTTATAAAATATTGCTTTTCCCGATGCAGAGCCGTTAATTTTTGAAGAGTTCTCCTGGTACTTTACCATCAGCTCTATTTCACGATATGCATTGTGACGAGCATAAAGTGCTTAACATCCATATTCAAGTAATCGAATCGCAATCCACAAAATACTTATTATTGAGGAGTTTTGGTGGCCATCTGTGGTCTTCATCATCAGTTTCACTTCCCCAAATGGTGCTTTTCGAGAGCAACTGCACAAATTACTATTAGAAATACTCAAAACGCTATAGGTGTGCCTATAATATTTGAAGAGTTCCATCGATTTCTCCATGATTCCATCATCAGGTACTAACGTGATGACAATGGGACCAATTGCAAAGTATACCCTTTCAAACAAAAAAGAATTTTCCAAATCGGTTCAGCTGTCTTCGAGTTATGAGGTAACATATAATATAACATCAGGTAACCTACATAAAAAAAAAAATCAAGACGAACTGAGAACCCCCTCCTTTTTTTATAAGTCGTTTAAAAACAAAAGCAATTTACAAAAAAATCTATCACATCGGACGTCATGATTTGTGCCTTCCGATGGAATGGAACTCCAATATTGACAGTTCATTACGCTTTTTTTTTTTATTGTGGTAAAATTATCAAATAAGTCCTCCCACTACGGGCAGGGTGGTAGGGACTGTCAGACTTTTACTGACTAAAATCCACGGTGTTCCTTCAATAACCCTTTACATACCGGGGCCACGGTAACGGGATGAGTCCCACGACCCCGGCAGGCTTCAGCCCTCTGCAGAGGGGGCCTCGTCATATTGCTGACGCTCTTTGAGGCGCGCGTGGAACACGACGCGCCGTCGACCCGGGCATGGTCCATGGTCGGACAGCGAGTTGCTCTTTACTCGCTGTCCGCATGCCCGCGCCTACGGTGGCCGGAGATCGTCGGCCGACGTCCGACGCCGTGGGCGTCTACCACTGCGGCTGGGCTGGAGGGAGGACGCCATCCTCTCCCTCACGCGGCCCGCCTCCTCCTTCGGTAGCATGACTGCTTCGCAGAAGGAAGCGACCGCTTCCCACTCCCTCTCGCCCCGCAGCATGGCCTCGACCAATGCCGGGCGCGAGAGGTCTCCGCCTATCGCCGCCGTGAGGACACGTCGGTGCTCTGCCCAAGCGGGGCAGTCTTGCACCGTGTGCTCTACGGTGTCCTCAGGGCAACCCTCGCAGTGGTGACACCCAGGCGTTTCCTCCTTTCCCATCAGACACAGGTACCTCCCGAAACTTCCGTGTCCGGTGAGGACCTGCGTCATACGGTAGGTCAGGACGCCGTGACGCCGATCTAGCCACTCCTCAAAGAGGGGTCTTACCGCCGCAATTGCGGCGTGCCCAGTTCATTACGCTAGCCAACTATGTTGGGGTAATTTAACCGGATGCAGCTAAGTTAAGAAAATAGTGACGTCATCGTTGTCCGCGCCTCTCGACCAATCAGGTCGCAACAAATTAGAAAGCTAAGTTCACAGTGACCAGTTGACTTTTATGCGTAACCTACCTACATTAAATCATTAAATTAAATTCAATCCTATTGAATTGGTGTGGGCACACATAAAAAAAATATGTTAGTGCCAATAACTTAAAATTCAAGATGAGTGATGTATAAAAATATTTTGTGACGTAATAACTTTAATAGATGCTAATCGATGGAAGAAATGCTGCGACCACGTGATACAAGAAGAATTTTTCTTTTTTTAATGATAATTTGGATGACGTCATAGAGAACGTAGAACAAAATTCTTTCATAATAAATTCAAATGAAGATTCTAGTGACACTTTTAAAAAAATGTAACTAATTTAAGACAATTCATTTAATTTTTTTCATTAAACTTAATCTTTTGAAATATACATTTAATTTTGAAGTTTTACTCCATTGTGAAAACACTTTTACCCTGCAGTTGCATTGATGACGTCACTATTTTCTTAACGTGAACCAACTATAGTTTTATGTGGAGCAACTAGCCAGTCGCTCCATATACAGTATGTTAACTAACAGAGGGCGTTCCCGTTAACCCGCAATAGTGCATGCTAAAATATTTCCATTCGAAAACAAAATGTTTTTATATTTTTTAATTTATACGTAAAAGAAACACTCTGTACACGCGTACTTGAAGGACGGCAACGTCGCAATTTATTTATGAATGCGTACGCGTGTACAGTGTTTCTTTTACGTATCAATTCAACATTTTTAGGGAATATTTTAATATTAAAAAATATAAAAACATTTTATTTTCGAATGGTAACATTTTTTAGCATGTATGGATGCGATACTATTGCGGGTTAACGGGAACGCCCTCTGTTAGTTAAGATACTGTATATCAGATAGGTATCGGGCCCCCAGAACCCAGAAGCTGGGTAAGACTAATGCAGATTTTGACGACCCGCAACTACAGTCAAGCCTGTAAAAAATTACAGCCGGGACCAACGGCTCAACGTTATCTGACGTGTAAAAGTGTTATTTAATGACGTGTAAAAGTGTTATTTAATAACCAATTGCAAAATAAAGATCATTCATCATTTATCTCCAATGCACGGTGGTATCTTCATATGTTAAGATGGTAACCCATCCACAAACTGGCCTCTACAAGCATTGTTTAACCTTGAAGTTCGACCTTCACTATTTAGCCACGAGTTTCTCCTGAAACTAATTTTTTTTAAAGCGCCTACTAGAAAGCCCTGAGTTGCTTTTAACAAATAGTCAGGCGTTTCATGAAGCGTTGAGTGATGAAAAGATTTCAAGCGTTATTTTTTAACTCACTATATAACTATTGAATTCTGTTTCTAAATATGTGTGAACTACTTTTTGCGTAGTATTTTAAATATCGGTATCTCAATTATGACGATTAAATAATTTCTTAATTATTTTTGCTACCATTATATTTCATCTATACTTATAATAAATCTGTAGAGAGGTCAATTCTGTACATGCAATATATTTACAAAATAACTATCAGGGGGTGATTAGGGATCGATACTGATGCCAAAAATGCAATCAGTAAAATTTTTGTCTGTCTGTCTGTATAACCGTTATAGAAACAAAAACTACTCGACGGATTTTAACGAAACTTGGTACAATTATTTTTCATACTCTTGAGCTGGTTATAGTATACTTTTCATTACGCTACAATCAATAGGAGCAGAGCAGTGAAGGGAAATGTTGGGAAAACGGGAGAAGTTACTCCATTTTTTAAGCTTCCGTTGCGTGTGCAACCTTAATGGTTAAAGCTACACAGAAATCATTTATGACGGAAATGTTCTCCTTAATGAAATAATGATGTTTATTTTGCAAATGGGTTATAAGTAACACTTTTACACGTCATTTTTTTTTCGTAAATGTAAGCTAGATGAGGCCAGTATTTCCTAACTGACTACTCTGAGAAGAAACACTGAAACAAACTCAGAGGTCAACGTCTCTTTTAAAGTCCATACAATGTGTAGTAATCAAATCATATGAGAGCCATGTAGGTTTATGCCTGTGGCGCCCTTTAAAGGACAGAATCATACAGATTTGAGCAGGTCCGTCCAAACAGTGCAAGCATTTGTCAAATATCGTGTAGCTCAACTTATATCTTAAGGAGCTTCAACGATTTGACGATCAATACTAAAGTTAGGACATTTGGGTGGGCCGTATAAAGCACTCAAACTGCCAGACAGTGCGGTAATTAAAATAAAATAAAAAATATATAAAAAATATTAAAATTATATAAAAAATATCCCATGACAGCATATACATATACACGTGTAACTCCCGATAGCTTAGCAGTTCGAAGCTTTCTGATTATTATTCTGCTCCAAAATTTAAAACCACCACAACTTTGCAATGGAACTCGGAAGGAAAAGTAACCCAGTTGCAACAAAATATAATCGAGGCTCAAATTTTAACAGGTTGCGGTGCAGGAGAAACCGTCTTTATTCCCAGAATTCCCATAATACCAAATAATTTTCCATTCCAATTTAAAAGAACGCGATTCCCAGTATCGGTGTGTTATGCAATGACAATTAATAAGGATCAAGGGCAGACTTTTCGTGTTGCTGGAGTAGATCTCGGTGTCAGTTGTTTCTCGCATGGTCAGTTGTACGTCGCTCTTTCCCGGGTTAGCAGTTCTAGAAATCTTTATGTTCACGTGCCGGACGGGTCAACTTTCAACATAGTTTACCCGGAAGCTTTGCGCTGAAGTATTGTCGTTCTATAGGTACTTAAGCCTCATGTGAACGTGATCTAAACAATATTACTAATACAATAACTTAATAACACACAAGGAGTTACACGCTGACGGAGTCGCAGGCACAGCTATTAACAATAATATTGTGCGGTTCGGTATTGCTATATTTTTCAACAGTATTATAGATTGACATATTATATTTCCCTACTAAATTACGAAAGTTAATCTGTCTGTTACATCAAAATCACTGAACCGTGAGGAAGGACATAGGCTACTTTTTTTTTACGAAAAACGACGGAAACTTTGACGAAGTCGCGGGCAACAGCTATCTATGCTAATAATATAAGGCTGAAGAGTTTGTTTGTTTGTTTGAACGCGATAATCTCAGGAACTACTGGTTCGAATTGAAAAGTAATTTTTTAACTAAATAGTCAATTTATAGAGAAAGGCTATATGCTATATATAATTACGCTAAGGCCAATAGGAGCGGAGCGCCAATGAAGAATGCTTCAAAATCGGGGTTAAATTTAACGTTAGCCCAAAGTAACTATTCCACGCGGACGAAGTCGCGGGTAAAAGCTAGTACTACATAAAACTGTTGCTACTAAAATAAAACAAAGTATCAAAAATTCGTCACCACACTATCAGCTGATTATCTAAGAGATTGGTGACATTGCCATGTTGAATGCAATCCTTAGCCAATTTAGCACTAAGGTAATTGTCAATCAGACTTCAAAATTTCTTTGAAAAGGCAAGCTGATTTTGCCCGTTCTTAAATAATATCTTCTCAGTACATTATGAATAACTTTTACATAATTTTTTGTCTCCAATACAGTCGAAAACAAGCTATGGTCTTGACCTTTTTTCTCCTCCCGTAGATTTCTACTGAATAAAAACTCATCCTGTTCGTTCAACTGCCCAGCTGCTATTTAATATTTTATTCTTTATAAATAATATATATATATATAGAATATTATTTTCTTTAGTAATTAGCAATGTGGTTAGAAGTTAGGTAGGCACGTTACTAGTAATCTTGTTAACATGAGACATTCCCGCAAACCCGAAGCAATCGTCTCGACCTGGGTTTTAATAGCAAAAATTTGCAATTTCACATCTAAATATATATAACTCAAATATGACTGACTGACTGACTGACATAGAAGAAAGAAAGAAAGAAAAAACATAGTGATCTATCAATGCACAGCCCAAACCACTGGACGGATCGGACTGAAATTTGGCATGCAGATAGATGTTATGACGTAGGCATCCGCTAAGAAAGGATTTTGCGAAATTCCCACGGGATCGGGATTTACACGGGAAAAACTACCCACGCGGGCGAAGCCGCTGGTACAAGCTACTTCAATCATACATGTCAATGCTTTTTACGCAACTTTTTTGCATTATCATAGATTACGTAGTTCATATACCGTCGCATCGTCATCTCAGTCAGCAACAAAAATATGAGCATGACGTGTTTTTTTTGAAGATTAGCAGTATAAATGAGTGAAAAATGAACTACGCACAAGAGATTTGATATAACTTTATTACCATGTTTACGGAGAGATGTGGTATATTTGCTAACATTATCTCGGCGCCTGCGCCTGTAGGTTTAGATTGACGTGGGGAAAACCGGCGCTTATAAAAATTACGGTATGCCGGCTTAAAAATATACATTTAATACAAATAGAGCTTATTTCGGTATAATAAATTTAAGTTTTTGTATCCATAGAAATATTATGAGGTGTACAATAAAGTATATAATAATAATATAAAATGCAAATAACAATTGGGCGGGTATTTTTTTGAAGCATGTAGGTGTATTGTATTTAAATTCAGAATAGGCTCGCGTTTGACCACCATCTCACCTATGGTAAGCGATGATGTGGTCGAAGATGGAGCACGCTTGCCTAGAAGTAACCTATTCACTCTTGACATAAAGATTCCCAGGTTATAGCGATCAGGAAACACAGACTCCAGCAGGGAATTCCGCACTCGCACAATGAAAGTATTCCCAAAACGTTTTGAGCGTATGGGTGGGATGTCCACCATGTATGGGTAATTGACACTTCGCGTAACCCAAAGACTGGCTTTTACCTTAGACAGCGTTTAAGCATTGCCATACAGCGTGGCAATGCCGCCAGTCTTTTGGGCACATTACCAGTGGACAGCGATGCGCACGAATTTCTGGACGCGATATTTTAGTTGATTTTTAGATGTATATTATTATGTAGTTTAGGGTTTTTATTTAAGTGTATATTCCATTATTGATAATTGATATTTATTTTGTAAATACGTAATAGAAATAGGTAATACGAATTTCACGTAAATATTTTAAGTCACTGTAAACTAGATGAGGTCAATGTTTCCTAGCTGTCCTGAGAAGAAATATAACAAACTCGAACGCCAGTCTCTTTTAAAGTCCATACAATTTATTCTTGCCTAATCATATGACAACCACATCTGAAGTGGGCTTTTGATTAAAACAAAACATAGATTTGAGTGGACCTGTGTCTGGACAGGTCTAAGTTCTATATCAATATGGGGCAATATGGGTAGGTGGTGGGGCATTTGTTGATTTGTCAGATATTATGTAGCTCGCCTTAGAACTTAAGGAGCTAAACGATTTCACGAACAATATCAAAAGTAAGGACATTTGGGTAGGCCAAAAAAGTGCTCAAACATGAATGATAAGGCTAGATACAACTAAGTTCTTAAAATTTTACTCACTACCCTGGTAGCACTTGAAATAACCAGTATTAATCTTCAGATTTCGATACGAGAAATAGCCTTCGATACACATATCTAAATTCGACAGTTCTATGAAAAACCTTACTAATGAAGAAAGTAGTAACGCTGTGTACTCCAAAAATAGTACAAAATCATTCGTGGCCTTTGCTTCCAGATCCCGAAACCCTTGGTGAGCTAGTAGGAAAGAAATTGGAAAAAGTGCCGGAAGAAAGGAAACATGAGTCAGCATGGAAACACTTCAGTAAGCCTGTGACTTTTTTAAACTTGTGAAATATGTTACTTGTAGCTAGAAAATCTTTTTTTTGTATTGATAATAGTCTCGCGTTTGACCACCATCTCACCTGATGGTAAGTGATGATGTGGTCGAAGATGGAGTACGCTTGCCTAGAAGTAACCTATTCACTCTTGACTTAAAGACTCCCAGGTTATAGCGATCAGAAAACACAAACTTCGGCAGGGAAATCCACTCCTTAGCCGTACGCACAATGAAAGTATTCCCAAAACCTTTTGTGTGTATGGGTGGGATGTCCACCATGTAACGATGGCGCATCGCCGTTTGTCTTGTAGTCCGATGATGGAACGGGCTTGGCGGAATTAGATTGTGTAATTCCATCGCACACTCCCCGAAATGTAACCGATAGAAAACCGATAGACTTGCAACTCGTCGTCGATGTTCAAGGCTCTGGAGCTGATTTTTGATGTTCTGTTTGCCTGTCTCAAATTGTAATAAATATATTCGTTTAAGTTTGACTAACCGGATATAGCGGAGTATTAGTGTTTTACATGCAGAGACTGCCTATCTGACCTTCACAATCCAGTAGAGACCAGTATTAGATTTTCTGGCTTCTGACTGCCCTTTATGACTGCCAAAGATGTCCAGTTGACAGCCGGGACCAACGGCTTAATGTGCTTTCCAAGGCACGAGAGTATTAACACCGCCAACTTCCAAGCTCCGGTACTGCTTAGATTTATTTTAAAAAATCCAATAACTTTTTTGCACGGTCTAGATTTTGCGAATTCTAGACCTTCGAGGCAGTCCGATCAAAGGGATCAGAAGATATAACTATAATAATACCTATTAAAATCTAAAAGACTAATAATTCACACATCGATTTCTTTGTCCACAGAAAAATCGAAGTCCTCCAAACGGGCATTGGCCACTGTCCTTATCATTATGGCCCTGTCTATCATGATGGGCTGCGTCGTTCTCCAGGTATACGCGGAGCCCCTGTTCAAAGAAGCAGCACCGACCATGCCTGCTAACCAGTGCGCCATATTCTTGGCTCTGGACTTCTTGATAGCCAGTATTTTGTGTGTCCTGGTAATCGATAGGTGTGGGAGGAAGGTAAGGATATTTTTTTAAGAAAATGTAATTTTCAATACAATATCACCTTAGTTGTTTAGATACTGGTATTTGAATAGATCCATTCAAATCTCAATCCTCAAAAGATCACCTTAGACATTAACCTACATAGTTCTCATATGATTTGCACACCACCAAGGTGCTGCTTATTTCGTAAAAATTTCTTCCAGCAGACCTGCGACAGGAGAGTTAAATATGAGATGATAGACACAGTTTTCAATTTAGTAATAATACGAGTAGAATACTAGCAGCAATGGTGTTCCAGTGGTTATAGGCTTGACTTAAAAGTCGTGGGCTCGAACTCAGACAAGTATAATTTTGTGCAAATTACATAATTACTACTGCTCTTAATACGATGATGGAAAAATCGTGAGGAAACTGACAGGTCCTTTTTTTTTTTTTTTGTTAACGTGGTAAAATTATCAAATAAGTCCTCCCACTCCGGGCAGGGTGGGAGGGACTGTCAGACTTTTACTGACTAAAATCCACGGTGTTCCTTCAATAACCCTTTACATACCGGGGCCACGGTAACGGGATGAGTCCCACGACCCCGGCGGGCTTCGGCCCTCTGCAGAGGGGGCCTCGTCATGTTGCTGACGCTCTTTGAGGCGCGCGTGGAACACGACGCGCCGTCGACCCGGGCATGGTCCATGGTCGGACAGCGAGTTGCCCTTTACTCGCTGTCCGCATGCCCGCGCCTACGGTGGCCGGAGATCGTCGGCCGACGTCCGACGCCGTGGGCGTCTACCACTGCGGCTGGGCTGGAGGGAGGACGCCATCCTCTCCCTCACGCGGCCCGCCTCCTCCTTCGGAAGCATGACTGCTTCGCAGAAGGAGGCGACCGCTTCCAACTCCCTCTCGCCCCGCAGCATGGCCTCGACCAATGCCGGGCGCGAGAGGTCTCCGCCTATCGCCGCCGTGAGGACACGTCGGTGCTCTGCCCAGGCGGGGCAGTCTTGCACCGTGTGCTCTACTGTGTCCTCAGGGCGACCCTCGCAGTGGTGACACCCAGGCGTTTCCTCCTTTCCCATCAGACACAGGTACCTCCCGAAACTTCCGTGTCCGGTGAGGACCTGCGTCATGCGGTAGGTCAGGACGCCATAACGCCGATCTAGCCACTCCTCAAAGAGGGGTCTTACCGCCGCAATTGCGGCGTGACCGAACTGACAGGTCCTAGGACTGAAAATTCGAAAAAATGCATCCACCAACTCTCACTGGGTCCACGAGGTGGATCGCGGCCGTTTCCTCTTATAGAGAGGAAGCTTATATGCCAGCAGTAAGAACGTTATGGACAGACTATGTTATACAGTGTGTTAACTAACAGAGGGCGTTCCCGTTAACCCGCAATAGCATGGCATCCATAATTATGCTAAAAAAATATTACCAGTCGAAAACAAAAGTTTTCATTCTTTTTTAATATTAATATATTCACTAAAAATGTTAAATTGATACGTAAAAGAAACACTCTATACTCGCGTACTTGAAGGACGGCAACGTCGCAATTTATTTATGAATGACGGGCCGCGTGTGCGGCGATCTAATTGATGTGCTTATACTATTGCGGGTTAACGGGAACGTCCTCTGTTAGTTAACATACTGTATACTCCATAGAATACTATGAAATGATCAAAAACCTATACTCATTACTTTTTATCTCCCTCCAGTTCCTCCTAATTCTGACATCAGCCAGTTCTGGTGTCTTCACAGTCTTGCTGGGAGCCCAGCTTCAGTTCCACTGGGCACCCGCATGGTTCACCGTCTTCCTCATTTATGGGTTCAGCTTCGTGTTCACGCTTGGCTGTGCTATCACACCTTTTGTGTTGACGGCCGAAGTGTTCTTGCCTGAGGTGCGTATGGTTTAATTTTTAGTTTTTATGTGACGTTGTGTCACGTCATGGATGTCATCTACTCAGCAGGATGTAGCGGAGTACTAGCGTTTTAAATGGAACGACTGTCTATCTGAAATATTGGTGTAAAAATACTCACCAATAAGTGAATAATATTCGTAAATTATTATTTATCAGTTGTTATATTTCCTTTTCTTTTAGTTAAAAAGTAACATTTTTAGAACTACTGTATTTTCTAGTTTTATATGCAGGCTGTGAAACTCTATAATAGGCTTCAGAACTCCATGATACATTGTTACCATATAATGAGCGTTGTAAAAAAATCTGTTGAGTTTCCTATGAATAAATAAATAAATGATTTTCCCAGCCAGGCAAAAAAAATAAAAAAGGTGTGTTTAAATTATTTGTGAACGATAAAGAATATTCTATCTTGGAATGGTTGTTTTCCCCAGGTCCGAAGCTTCTGCAACAGCATCGTGATGGCGTTCATGTGGATATTTAACTTCCTCATACTAGTCATTTTCAATCCTCTAGTCGAAGCTGTCGGATTGGGGCCAGTCTTCTACTTCTTCTCAGTTATATGCTTCATAGGAACTTTATACAGTCATTTCTGCATCCCAGAAACCAAGGGACTGTCGGCTGATACCATTCAAGCCTTATTTTTAAAAGGAAGAAGACAGAGTATGAAACCGAAAGCTTAAGAAGACGTGATAGAAGAATTATTGATGAGGTCATTGCAAGGGAAAAACAAAACTGGTTCGCTGATTCCGTCTTGCGTTATGACCATGTTTGGTTTACAAATGTGTTTAAAGTGTGGTTTTGTACATGTGAGATGTTTTTTATGAGAAATAAATGGTTACTGTTGTTAATTTTCTTAATTATACTTTGCAGTTATGATTGATTCTAGACTTTTTTTGTTACGAAGCTGACATCCCACCTATAAGCATGAAACGTTTTGGGAATACTTTAATTGTGCATAGAGCTAAGGACTGGAATTCCCTACGGTTCATAAATGAAATATACAGGGTTATTTGTAGAACACCGAAAACCTCTCAGGACTATGTTACTAACATCATAATCAACAACTTTTGTTCTATGACTTTTAAAAATTCGTCATATTTTAGTTCACCAGATTTTCATACAAAAATAAAAATAATTAAATTGAACGCCCTAAATGTTACGAAGTCTATTCGAAGCAAAAGAAAGTGATAGTATAAATCGTTTTCTTTTGCTTCGCATAGACCTCGTAACATTTAGTGCGTTTTATTTAAATATTTTTATTTTTGTATAAAAATCTGGTGAACTAAAATATGATGAATTTTTAAAAGTCATAGAACAAAAGCTGTTGATTATGATGTTAGTAACATAGTCCTGAGAGGTTTTCAGTGTTTTACAATTAACCCTGTATATGCTTAGCCTTGCCTACCCACCAGATACAGCTGAGTGTTAGTGTTTTAGAAGAAACTATGGGCTATTGCTGTGAAATTTCATATAACAATATTACATCCTCCTGATCCATTTCGGCGACCAATCTCATCATCGCAGGAGAGAATTAAAGTGCCCAGGTACAAGCACAAACCCTATTTTCTTTCAAAAACTTAGTAAAAGATCGTTATCTCTCTCCTTAAATTGTTGTTATTATGTATGTCTTTGTTTCTTTCTTTTTTTAATATTTATATGTATATATATGTATGTTCTGAGAACGTTATTTATTGTTTGAGACCTAACAACTTTATTTCCAAACAAATATACATAATTATGTACTAAAATACAAACTAGAATAAAGAACAATTATAACAATTATCCTTTATTGTTTTGTATTTTATATAGATAAATAGTACACCGTGGTCTACCCGCGTATTTATTTTCTCCCTCTGTGTCAAATCCATCCAAAGGTTGTCTGTAAAAGATCGCTCTTAGCGATAAGACCGCCCATTGTATCACTCCTTTTAATTGTTAAGTCCATAATTATGTTTTACTGTTACGGCGTACAATAAAGAATATATCTATATATCTACAAGTGCACTCTCTGTTCCTCGACTTTCATACTACAATGGGACTGCAAACCGACACGAATGGAGAGGGATCAGGTGGAGGAACAACGGCATAACGTGCTTACCGAGGCACAGGGGCACACCAACACCTTCCAAACACCGGGCTGCTACAGAGAAATTCCTTACAGAAAAACCCAATCTGAATATACGAGTATATAACTCAAAGGTGACTGACTGACTGACATAGTGATCTATCAACGCACAGCCCAAACCACTGGACGGATCGGGCTGAAATTTGGCACGCAGGTAGATGTTATGACGCAGGCATTCGCTAAGAAAGGATTTTGCGAAATTCCCACGGGATCGGGATTTACACGGGAAAAACTTCCCACGCGGGCGAAGCCGCTGGCACAAGCTAGTTTCTATATGAAATTGTAACCGCATCTGTGGTCTTTCTATTACTCAAGGTTTTTCTATTATTTTTCTCAAAAATGAAAATGACTTCAAAAACTCAAGCATGATTTTATAAGAGAATAAGCATGGAGTTCTGTAGGTACTCCTGCTGTGTTGCTAAGTTTATTTTGGTTGGGAAAATAGTCAAGTGACTGCTCCGCTCTGGGTGGATTGGATGAGTGTCAAACTTCTACTGACTAAAACCCACCCTGCGGCGGTATCTTGTTCGAACATTTCCGCAACCCCGGCAACTAATTACTAGCTAGATAACTTCATTCGCGTAGTTGTCGATATTACCTTGCACTATAACCTCCTCTATCTCCCAGTATAAGTCCCATTAAAATTCATTCTGCCGGTCCAGAGATTAGCCTGGACAAACAAAAAGACAGACAGACAAAAAAGTTTAGTATCGTGTATGATTTACCTACATACGAGTAACTATAAGCACTGGAGAAAGCACAATTATTTTGATATCATTGATACACGCTTACATTTTATTTATGTGCGCGCCTTCTTTTAAAGACGACGTAAGTACCTTTTTTTCTGTAGGAAAATCATTCAATGACTGAATGACAGAGAATATCAGATTTCTAGTTAGTAAAATCCCACCCCATTTTTTCAATTGAAAACTTTCTCGCAATTCTGGCAAGCAATGATCCCGTTAGGCCCTGGCAATGCTGCTGACTGCTCTTTGAAGCGGGCGTGGAACACGACGCGCCGTAGGCCAGTGCTGGGTCTTTACCGGACGGGGAGCTACCCCTGTTCCTGCTCTTACTGCTAGTAAACATGTGGAACCCAACAAGTTACATTGAAACCCTGATATGTGTGGAGTATACAGAGCATATTTAAGTTTGAGTATCTGGTGTTCCTAAAATAAGGTAACAGAACTAAGAACTTGGTAGGAGTCCAACGTCACCGTTTTTTTTAACAAAACAATTATTTATTTTATTCCAAATATATTATTTTTGGTAAAATATACATCACATACGCGTGTTCAAAATAAAACCTGGCATCCAAAAAAAAAAAAAATATAAAAACAAATAAAATTAATACGAAAATATCTCCCGAAGCCAGTTGAGGCATATAGATTGGGCGAATTACACAAACATGCCAACTACTTGATCAAACTTCGATCAATATGCAAATATCTGAACAAACGTTGGCGAAATTGGATTTATCAGGACTTACCACAAAAAAGACATTGGGATCAACATGCCATCTCTTGATAGTACTTTTTCAAATTTAGCAGATTTTTTCAAGTCTTCCAACTGTTATAAATATCTTGGTAGACATTATTGATATCTCATACGATTACTCCGGTAGACATTAAATAACTGATATCATACATTTGTAAAAGATAAAACAGACTAGACTTTATCTTTTTCTGCTTCACTAGTGGTGGCGTAGTGGTTACCACTTTACAAGCATGACTTACGAGTATAAGTTGTGGATTTAAACCTGGGCAGGCATATTACTGAATGTAATTTTTATCATGACCACTGCTCTCAAAACATTAATGGACATACTGCAGGCAGTCCAAGGAGGCGATGCCAAATTTGGATAAAAAACTAACCAGGCGCCTCATACACCTGGACAGAAGGAGCCTGCGAATGGTGGTGGGGACCATCATCGGGCACTGCTCACTGAACAAACACTACCCCACAATAGGTATAATGGACAGTCCTCTATGCAGGGCATGCATGGAGACGAAAGAAACGGTGGGACACGTGCTCCTAGAGTGTACGGGAATCACCCACATACGGAAGCAAACCTTCGGGTCATTGAATTCCCTTACAGACATCCTGAATACCCGAAAGACTTGATCTGCTTCTGGAAGGAGGTTGGCTGGATAGTCACTGCACGGGCACGGCTAGTCACTACAAAGTATAAAACAAAGTCGCTACCCGCTGTCTGTCTGTCTCTATGTATACTTAGATCTTTAAGACTACGCAACGGATTTCGATGCAGGTTTTTAATAGATAGAGTGATTTCTGAGGAAGGTTTTAGTGTATAATAAGTTAAGGTTTTGTGTAAATTGGATGAAATACGACAACAAGTCGGAAAAAATTAACCTGATCAGGAGCTTTAATCGAAAACGCTGCCAAAACCTTTTGAGTTATATCAAAATGATGTATGGTGAGATTGTACCTCTTTTATGGATCTACAAAAAAGTCCGCAATTGCATATGTCTATTACCCAAGGATATCCATAATAACCATTTATTTATATCTATTGATGAGAATTTTAAATCAATTGACCTTTGAATCTATTTGACTGCATAATAATAATGAATATATTGGACATAATTTAATTTATTTTTTGAATATAATATACTTATACTATAATGTCTTGACATCAAATTTATTATTTCTTTCTTGTGTATTTTGGGATTTAATTTTAAATGACTATAATTATGTAAATGCAATTAAATGTAATTTTTATACCTACAAAATTTGTACGCCATTATTGGCAAAACATGGACGCTCACAACACACTATTAATTTAATACCTTGCATGTCTGATTAGTCAGTTTATGTATACGCATGTTTGCCAAATAAATTATCTTTCTTTCTTTCTTTCAATAAAATGAATATCTTATGAGTTATCACAAAATAAATATTACCGGACGAGAAGTTAAAATATCGATGAAGCGAAGCGAAGACATACTACATATTACCTGAGCGAAGCCGGGCCGGGTTGTTAGTACCTAATGATGTTATGTAGGAGCCATAGCTGAGATTTTTTTCATGAAATTAAAAGCATTACTTATTGTCCTTCTTTCACAATAAAACGGAGCAGCGGTTCGATATGTTTTCTGATCAGCGAAGCCGCGGGCCGAAAAATCTTATCTTTGGGTTGGATTTGCTAAATACCAACTGGACGCGCTTGAGTCTATCGAAAAGCGGGCCAAGAGACTCATTGGCTACGATGCACTGGTCGAGTCAATGCTCCAGAGCCTTGAACATCGACGACGAGTTGCAATTCTATCGGTTTTCTATCGGTTACATTTCGGGGAGTGTGCGATGGAATTACACAGTCTAATTCCGCCAAGCCCGTTCCATCATCGGACTACGAGACAAACGGCAAAGCGCCATCGTTACATGGTGGACATCCCGCCCATACGCACAAAACGTTTTGGGAATACCTTCATTGTGCGTACGGCTAAGGAGTGGCATTCCCTGCCGGAATCTGTGTTTCCCGATAGCTATAGATAACCTAGGAGTCTTTAAGTATAATGAAATAATGATAATGAAATAATGATGTTTATTTTGCAAATAAGTTAAAAATAACACTTTTACACGTCATATTTTTTCCGTAAATGTAAACTAGATGAGGCCAGTGTTTCCTAACTGACTACTCTGAGAAGAAACACTGAAACAAACTCAGAGGTCAACATCCAGTTTTTTTCCGGCGTCCGGGCGACCGTAGTCGCCCGGACGCTTCAGTGGCTGGTTAAAAATTAAATACAAATAGCTTTCTTTTTAAGAAACGCTTTGGAAATAAGAACTTATAACGCTTTGGAAAAATTCAGAAATCATTACTATCTGTTTAGCCTTTTGCCAACTATGTTAAGGTAAGATTCCAGACTAACCAGATGTAGCTGAATACTGGTGTTTTACATTTAGAGACTGCCTATCTGACCTCCACAACCCAGTAGCTGGGTAACACGATACTCCTTGGCTATCCATAACGACAGTCAACGAAAACATTTCATATCACCGGTAAGTTAAAAATATGTCATTAAATCAACTTCTAACATTATTTAAAACAATTTTCTTTCTTGCATGTCTCAACCTTTAGCATAGACAACGCGAAGCCGCGTAAAAGTGCGACATAACTTTGCAGCGGCGCGCGATGCAGCCGATGAAATAAAAAGATTTAATAGATTAAATTATGTACAAAATTAATTTTTATTTTTTATTAAAAGCAAATTAAAATGTATTTTTTTGTACAACAAATATAAAATTCAAAAACTAAAAGGTTTTTTTTTTATTTCTTTGTACCTCGAAAATGACCCTTGTACATTGATAGATACGGTCGTCAGAACATTTGACGGACGCGGTCGCCCTACATAACACACTAGCGCCATCTATTATAACTAAGATGTCAATCGGCGTGGTCTGCTCCTAGACGTAGCCTTGTAAGAGCAGGGTGTGGTATTTTTCGAGGTACAAAGAAATAAAAAAAAAACCTTTTAGTTTTTGAATTTTATATTTGTTGTACAAAAAAATACATTTTAATTTGCTTTTAATAAACAATAAAAATTAATTTTGTACATAATTTAATCTATTAAATCTTTTTATTTCATCGGCTGCATCGCGCGCCGCTGCAAAGTTATGTCGCACTTTTACGCGGCTTCGCGTTGTCTATGCTAAAGGTTGAGACATGCAAGAAAGAAAATTGTTTTAAATAATGTTAGAAGTTGATTTAATGACATATTTTTAACTTACCGGTGATATGAAATGTTTTATTTTTTTTATTGTGCTTTATGTCGTAGTTCACGCAACCCTTCACGAGACAATTTGGCATTTTTGCTTGTAAAACTGACGACCCCTCCCGAAGATAGCCGATCGCGTTCTAGTTCACTTCGATAAAGGTTAGACCTAGTGTTGCCCAAACGAGAGTCTCGCAAGAGTCTTGCAATTTTTAATCGCTAACTGCAAGACTCTTGCGAGACTCTCGTTTGGGCAACACTAGTTAGACCACTTTGGGACCAAGTTCGAGGCGTCATTATAACATGCGGTCCGCCCAGTCCTTACGAAGTAATATATATATATGTCAATGCCCTTGTAGCTGTTATTATTTAGATTCAGATTCATTTATTTGCACAAACATGTGACATAATAAGAATAAGGTACAATCATGTTTGCCAAATATGGCGTTCAAATATATTATTATGAATTTAAGTTACGCATTAATTATCAACCGACGACAAAAAAAGGAGGAGGTTATCAATTCGAATCGTATTTTTTTAAATGTATGATCACCGATTACTCGAAGACGGCTGAACCGATTTGGAAAATTCTTGTTTGAAAGGGTATACTCCGAAATTGGTCCCATTGACACCAAGTCAGGATCTGATGATAGGATCCTGGAGAAATCGAGGGAACTCTTCAAATATTATAGGCACACCTATGGCGTTTTGGGTATTTCTTATAGTAACTTGTGCAGTTGCTCTCAAAAAGTACCATTTGGGGAAGTGGAACTGATGACGAAGACCACAGATGGCCGCCGAAACTACTCAATAATAAGTATTGAGTGGATTGCGATTCGATTACTTGAATATGGATGTTAAGCACTTTATGCTCGTCATAATGCATATGGTGATGTAGAGCTGATGATGAAGTTCCAGGAGAACTCCTCAACAATTAACGGCCCAGCATTGGGAAAAGCAATATTTTGTAAAAGGTTATAAGTAGTTGACATTTAGGCTCTTGTAACTAGGTAAATTAAAAATTGACGAACTAAAAAGAGTGAAATAAAAACTTTTTAACAAAAAATTAAACCGACTCCCAAAAAACACTGCAAAGTGAAAAATGATTTTAATTTCGGAAGTCGGTGCCAAAAACGAAAATTTAAAACTAAAAACACCGACTACGTCAAGTAACTAAGTCAATTCAAATAGATTATTTTACTTGTCATAATTATAATGTCTAAAATATAAATTTTAGAAATCATGTAAAGAATACTCGACTTTTGTGAATAAAATAAGTATTTCTATATATTTTGTGATGAAACAGAATGCCCAGGGTATGCACCGATCGTATTTACATCTTACAAGCTACATAGACAATCGAAGAAGTTGCAAGCAAGTGCATTCGCATTGAAGATAAAGGGAACTTAAAATAGCAAGTCCTGCGCTGCAGGCTAACAATTATCTGAGTTAGTCTGCAAATAGACTGCATTATCATAGATTTACGACTATACAGAGTTATTTTGATGTCGTCTATAAGTAATCTGGTCGGGTGAAGTGTGTTGTTATCGTCCGTGTAACATTAAATTTACTTTAATTGTTCCCAATGCGCTTATGAAATAGAATTTTGTTATATACTTATACTTTTTATGAAATCTATTTAAAACCCTACACCTACTCCGTCCCTGTATCTGTTCTATTACAGTTTCTTGGGGAACCACGATTCGAACTAAGGATTGGAATGATTCATTTATTTATTTATTATATTCTTTATTGTACACCTTACAATATTTATTTAGCTTTAATCACTCCTTTTTTATTGATAATAGGCTCGCGTTTGACCACCATCTCGTTAGTTATAATATGCCAAACAATCGCTTGATGAAAAGTGTCGAAAGAAGTTCAAAATTATTTTTACAGACCTATTCAACTATACTAACTATTTTTTACAATGTGGCGCCATTGTGGTGAATTGTTAAAACTGTCATATTTTTAGGAATCGATTAATCGACGTCAGAATGATCAAAATTGGCCCACGCGTTTGGCGTCTACAACGCCACATAGGTACATACATACATACATAGATTCTTTTTTTGAATAACATTTGAAAGAATTGTGTTAAACATATTGAGAGAGTCACATTAAAATAATACTTGGCTTTTGTAAATAAATTAAATAGTTCTATAGAAGTATCTACCTATAAATAGGTAAGCCCTTTATAGTGCAAGTTCAAAATCAAATCCTTTAAATTCCGCATAGCATGAATTATGCATTAAGTTCCATTAATACCTGATAACAGCCTTTGCAGATAACACACTAATAGTTGCCATTTAAGTATAATTCATAACAATTTTTATCGGCGGGCGTTAATAACTCCGCCTACCCTTCACTATCGTTCTACCAGTATACGACAATAAAGAGTAATGAACTATTTGTACAAGAGATACTCACTACTTTATATTGAGTAACATGTAGTGTGTAGTCATTTGATCAGGAATCTGTGATTGTTAAGCATGGATAGTGATAAAGTGACAGTGAGGGGATTTCTAGTGCAGGGTGTTGCGACGTTAGCGAGTTAGTACTGGATTATATTACCTATTGTGTGGATTGAAATGGATGAGTATAAACCGTGTGTTTACTTTGGAAGTGATAGCAAAGTGATGATCGTTTGCTTTAGCCTTTCCTAAACTATACGTATGATGGGATCAGCCTCCAGTCTTTCTGGGTGCAGCTCAATTTTTTTTTATTAAAATAAAAAAAAAACCAAAATGGCGGATTTTTGGCGTCATATTATGCCTTCAAAAAAGTTTTTTTTTCTCAAAACCTATCGAGTGGGATATCAAAATAAAGGGTTTTAAAAGGTGATTACAAAAATATATTCAACTTATATGGTTAAAAGTAATTCAAAGTGACAAATCGTAAAAAAACACGTATAAAGAACTAAATCGTCTGCGAAATCTTTCACATCTGTAAACTAAAAAGCTGGAAATAAAAAAAGTAATTAAAAAAATTAAAAACCCGACTGCAACCTTATACTAATACTAACTGAAAAGCTAATAAAAACAAGCCCATTTTAAATTAAATAAAAGTTGGAAGCAGGCGGGACCCATTTGAGTTTGAAACTATAATAATGGTATGGGGCCCCGCCTGCTTCCAACTTTTATTTAATTTAAAATGGGCTTGTTTTTATTAGCTTTTCAGTTAGTATTAGTATAAGGTTGCAGTCGGGTTTTTAATTTTTTAAATTACTTTTTTTATATAACTCAGCTTTGTTCTTTTTATGTATATATATGTATATGTGTATTGAGTATGTAGGTTATTACTTATTTATTGTATATAAGTGCATACTACACCATGGACTTCCCGCGTATTTATTTTCTCCTGCTGTGTCAAATCCATCCAAAGGTTGTCTGTAAAAGATCGCTTTTAGCGATAAGACCGCCCATTGTAACACCCTTTGTAGTTTTTTAAGTCCATATCTGATCCTGTTATGGTGTACAATAAAGAGTATATCTATATATCTAGTGTTTTACATGGAACGACTGCCTCTGACCTCCTCCTCCTCCTCTAGCTGGGTAGCTCCCTTTAGTAAGACCAGTGTTAGATTTTGTAGCTTCTATTTCCCGTTACGACTGTCAAAGGTTTTCAAATGGCAGATCGGAAAAACGACTCAACGTGTTTTCCGAGGTACGTAACAATCTCGCTATGTTAAGATGGTTGCCCAGCCATGAACAAGCCTCGGCGTGCGTTGCTTAACTTTGAAGATCGATCCATGTTCCTGTTATTATGTAGCCACGAGCTCTTCAAGTGGTAACAAAGTGATAAAACCTAAAGTATCCTTATTCTGCATGCAAATATTGCGATCAGCAAAATTGTGATAGAAAAAAGTGTTGAAAGTAAGAAGTTAAAATTTAAATTGACTGAGTATTAGTAAAATAATGATCTCGTAGTTAAATAATATACAACGTGTAACGGAAACCCCATATCAATCCAAAAGGGCTGAAGAGAACATCTGGTATGGAGTCTATATGCACGAAATTATCGATTGCATGTGTTTCTTGAATATCAATCATAACAAACGTGTCACAGCACAACGAGGGTCAATAACTTTCCACGTCACTTGCCTATAACACGATAATTCTCGTCGTTCTTCTTAATTTGAAAAATTTGTTCTCTGGTATCACCGTATTGAAACTAATTAGTTCCACACATGAAGATATAGGATTACCAAACCCTTGTCATATCGTTTGTTATCATCCAAAGAAGCCATGCACTTGGTATGTATATACCCTTTAAATTACACGTTGTATAGGTCTCCTAGCCGAAGTCGGCCACGGCGGCCAAATCTCATAATCGATTTAGACAGATACGCAGGAGATATTATATTGCACAAGTATGTGTACAGTTACAGATGCACTCTCTGTTCATTTACTCTCATTATCCGATGGGACGGCCATCCGACACGACCGGAGACAGATCAGGCACAAGACCAACGGTTTAATGTGCTTTCCAAGACACGGGGGTTATTACACCACCAACTTCCAAACTCCGGGCTACTACTGAGAAAGGATATCAACCACTTTGTATGGCGTTTGGGCTTGAACATGAACATAAAAATATTGCACTATTTTTGATTTTATTGAGTGGCTTACAGTACAAAGAAAACATATAAATAAGAAGTTTTGTTGTTTTTTGTGTCAAATTGATTAATATAATACAAAAAAAAAAACGGAACCTGGAAGCACCGATGCTCGCTAGGGCCACGGGGAATTTCTAAAAGGATGTGTATATAGTCAGTAAAAGTCTAACACAGCCTCCCGGTTCACCCTAGAGCGAGAAAAGTAAATGGATGATTTATCAATTTAAACACTCCAACGGCCAGAGTAACGCCCGGTCTTCCAGAAAAACAGTTAAATGTTTTGAAGCTCTAGAATCGAAATATCAAATATCGATATTATTTTTTCTGGGTTTTTATTTTGGAAACTCTAACTCAACGCACCCCGCACGCTGCACCGCAACTGTCACCATACACAAACAAAATAATCAATTAATTTTTAATATTATTTATTTTGACACTCCCGAATAGAGACCAATGTTCACTAAATATTATTACTAAAATATTTATGAATTCCTTCTTTTCCAATACGGCTGTTTGCAGTATGGCCCATTTTGGTTGATGTCCTTTCTAACAGAAAAACCTAATAGCAATTATTGCCCGACCCGGGAATTGAACCCGAGACCTCTTGCTCAGCAGTCGCGCTTGCGACCACTAAGCCACCGAGGCATTTAAATAATAAAGATCGGTCAATCTTCGAGGATAAGCAACGCTTGCCCACCCCGATCCTTGGATGAGCCATTTTAACATATCGATTGTAATTCCTCCGTGCCTTGGATTCCGTTGCTCCTGGCTGTTATTCGTGATTTATCAGAATAATAGGTTTAAAGGTCAATAGTCCATTTATCAGAAGAAGTATACTTAATGTGTTTTTCGGTCTATGCTTGTATATTAATAAAACTGCGGTCTATAGGTGATTCATCACCCACGTTTTGTTTTGTTCAACTTTGACAGTCGTTACGGGGACTTTTTTTATTACGAATGAGCTATCAATAGATGGCATTTTGATCCCAATGTCTTTTTGTGGTAAGTCCTGCAGGCTTAAAAAGGCCACATAGAGCAATTCCGCTAAAAGTGAATCACTTTATGAATTCCCGGCAGATCCTAAGCAATTCCTCTATTATTCGTAAAATGGTTACCAAAATTAGCAGAATCGTACGCAAAGCAGAATCATATTTGGTGTTAATGTTGTCGCATGAAAAAAGTAAAGATCGTATTTTTACCGGTTATTTTTCCTTTGCAGTTTTTATTAGCCGAGTAAGTTATTTGTGCAGAATTTCTGTAATTAGTACATAATTAAGGTATTGGATGCAAATAATCAACGAAATATGGCAAATAAGCTCTTAGATCTTAGAATTTAACTTGGTAGACTGGCAACATTCTTAATATCGGCAGCTTGTCAATGTCATGCCGTAACGTAACTCCGTATTAATAAATAAATAATAACTAGGTTCCCTTGTTCCTTATTCGTCAACATCAACTTAAATTTAAAGAGTTGTGCAATGTTAATTCAAATTTCAAAACATTTGGCTGAGTCGGAAACTATAAATCATGGTTTCAAGTGGTTTTCTACATATTCAACAACTCAAGAGTTCGTGCTGTTTAAAAATACTGATTGTGCCTGCACCTCTTGTAAATTTCGTGAATGCATTTCTACAAAGCATTCGATTATTTTCCTAGCGGATTTCGTTAGAGTCGGACTGTTTATAAGAAAGTAAGTGTTAACTAAGTTTACTTTTGATGAATGTTTAATCATCATTATGCAAATCAATTAATTTGTATTTACCCCTTTTGTAGAAATGGCAAGACGTGTAGCAAGAGTTTCCGAGGCTCAATTTAATATCTTGCTCGATTTTATGGAGCGTAACCCTAACCTGGCTAGGGCTCAGGGTTATAACAACAGCGCCCAAGGAAGAGCAGAATCTTTGCACTTGTGGACGGAGGTGGCTGAAGTGCTCAATGCTGAGGGGAGTGGGACAACTAGGACTTCAAAAGAATGGTTCATTTTATGTATTTATATAATTATTTACATTGTTCTTTTAATGTCATTCCAATATCACATTTTTATGTTTTAAAATTTGTTTACAGTATGTTAGTAACATATTGGATATAATTAGGTTTGTGGGTGTATGTTATTTTGCACTATGTTAATGCAGAAAATAAATTATATTCTTAACATTTACCTAGCCAAATAAAACATAAAAATTGATAATAAAGTGAAATAAATGTAATCTAAACCATCATGATGTTGACCAAAGTCGCTGTACAAGATCATCTCTCATTGCTTCACCAGCAGCTAGGTGGTGGTTTCTTCGTGATGCAGTTCCAATCTGTGTATTAGTTATCTGAAACATAAATTACAATGTTAAATTTTCATAGGCTTATTAGTGTTATTATTATCAGAATCTGTCAATACTTTTGTATGTTCACAATGGTTGAATTTTATTTCTTTGTAAATTACTGACCTGCATATTTGCCTCATGTTGTTCATCTTGAGGTGATAATGTTGTTACCGGAAGCCTAGCAATGTTGGCAATGTTGTGTAACAATACACAAGCATTAGTTATAAAACCAGCCATAGTGGGATGGTAATGTTACATAATACTGACCTAAAAACCACACTGTTTCATTTTCAGCCTGGTGAAGATCCTCTAAGTGGGACTTGAGTATATGGTGGTTCCATATAAAGGAGTCATGGTCTGCCCCTCCATGGCTAGCATCCACACTTAATAATTATATTCAAATCAGAGTCACAAGCCTAGAAGTAAATATGTTAGTTTTAAATTATAGTTATATTAAAATGATTGTTAGATTTATGTTATTAAAAATTGATTAATTAATAAATAGTTTTGCCTAAAAATGCCTATTGTTTAATTGAAGTACTTAGCATTCCCTGGTTATATGGTAAGTATAATATTTTAAAGGGACCTAGTAACACCAAAGTGAACTTAAACTATGTTTATGAGAGCAGACACAGTTGTGTTTGGGGCCTATGTATATATACTTACTATTTGAGCATTTAAAAAGTGATATCGTTTTCGGTTAAAAAACATCTCTTCATATTCTGAAAATTGAAAACTATTAATGGTCAGGAACAGCGTGGTTATATCCATCCATACTAATATTATAAATGCGAAAGTAACTCTGTCTGTATGTTACCTTTTCACGCCTAAACCGCTAAATCGATTTAGATGAAATTTGGCATGGGAATAGTTTAGGACCCTGGGAAAGACATGGGATAGTTTTTACCCCGGAATTCCCACGGGATCGGGAATTACGCGGGAAAAACCTCCCTGGCGAATGAAGTCGCGGGCAAAAGCTAGTTTGTAATAAATATGTGATGTATGTCTGTAACCATTTGCCTCGATGTCCACAGAGAGTGCGATTTTTATTCACTGGGCTGTCCCGCTTACTTTAAATGTAATAAAGGATTTATTTAACTTACTCATTTTTAATGACTCTCCGTTCTTCCCGAATTTGTGGAAAGTGTATATTTGTTTTTATGAGACAGCTCTCACACAATTAGATACACTCACTTGATGCATCTTATGGTGTGCACTAGCCCCTATGAACCAGAAGCTTAGTGCGCACAACACCTAAAATACAAATAATGGGGGTAAATAATTGGCTATATTATGTTGTTCACCTCTATATTATGTAATGGTACTTAGTAAATAATAACTACCTTCTTAATGATTCCTCTACCTTAGCGACAGCACTTATTCCACCTCCTCGGCTAAGGTACGGTTCCAACTCATGTATGAGGTCACGACACACACTGTTATTTAGCCGATATAGTCCTATAAATTCTGAGACTGGCATTTCAAAAGCCAGTTCCAGTTTCCGAAGAGCTACGTTTCGGCGGCGATATAAAATTTTTTCCGTAACGCGCGTGCTCAAGGGTCCTAAATCTGCCATTATATTATTTTTCTTAAAAATATCTGCGAAATGAATCGAAAGATGTTGGTCTTGCGTAACTCCGTATGATTCTGCTAACTGACACTAAATCAATTCATCATTAGTGGACCATTTTACGAATCTCCATACAAAACTGTCAAACAGATGATTTGCGGGATATTAATTGAACGCAGATCATATTATGAATTGCCAATTTGTGACCATTTTACGATCTGCAATATGATTCATATTGTTTTCCTAATACGATTCGGACAAAGTGGCTATTTTAAGCCCGCTGATAAATCCAATTTTGCCAACGTTTATTCAGATATTTGCACATTGATCGAAGTTTGACCAAGTAGTTGGCATGTTTGTGTAATTCGCCCAATCTATTTGCCTCAACTGGCTTCGGGAGATATATTTGTATTAATTTTATTTGTTTTATGTTTTTTATTATTTTATTTTGTTTGCTTGCTTTGATTTTGAACACGTGTAAGTGATGTTTATTTTACCGAAAATAATATATTTGGAATAAAATAAATAATTGTTTTGTGTTTTTTTTTTATTATTAATGAGCCCGCACTTGACCTCGATGATACCTGATAGTAAGTGTAAAATGAGGTCTATGATTGAACGAGCGAGCCCAAAAAATGCCTATTCACTCTTGCTTTAAAGGCTGATGGGTCGTATGTGGCAGGGAACAAAGAAGCTGGCAGAGAGTTCCACACCTTGGCTGTGCGCACAATAAATGTTGAAGAAAAAATTCAGAAGTCAGACAATCTGTAACGGAGTCTTGGCAAAGGATATCGTGTTAATCAGTGACTGGGTTGTGGACAGTCACTCCATTTAAGACCTGGTACTTTATTGCATTAGGTTAGACTTTCGGTTAGACTAGAAGCCAACCCCAACATACTGGGGATAAGGCTGCACAAGCACTTTGGGCACAAGGTGTGCAAAAACACTTACACATAGAGCAAATTAGGGCTTTAAAACACCTAAATATTGCAAGCTAAATGTCGATATACACCGTGAAATTTTAATGGTTGTTTTCCCAGAGTGAAATAGCTTTGTCTTGGTAATACAACCGTTTTATAAACAAATAAAATATTAGAAACAAAAAATGGCGCAGTGTAGTTAATGCATTATCACCATGCGTGAGAGCTTATTTTGCTCTGAACATTTATTAATCACTTTTTCCTTTGTTGGCAGCACGCGGCGGTGCATGTTTCATCTAGGTACCTACGTTAGTCTACTGAACTACTAATGATTCTCGCGCTTTCGAGTTTATGAATATTTTTTTTAATAATTTGAAGAAAAAAAAAACATTCTTTTTTTTTTAAGTTTAACTGCATGTTTCGATACTACTACTGATGGGTAATCATCCTGCTGTGGGAAAACAACCATTGAAATTTCACGCTGTATATGTACAGACGCCAGCACATCAAGCTACAACAATCTGTCAAATTTCTTTAACAGATTTTTAACTTTATTGTTAAAAAAATTAGGTTCAAGGTTGATTGGGAAAAATTGACAGTTTCGGGTAGCTTCAAGTGCTGGCGTCTGTACATACTTCAGATGACTTTAATCTCGTCCCGGTAGTTTGTTTTGCGATTAACAAGCATTAGACATAAAAGTAAAACTAATCCTACTTAAATACGAAGTATCTAATCTTTAATTGCGTAAATAAAAGAAAAACAAATAAAGCATTTTTTATTAAACTAGGGTGAAAATCTGCACCTAGGGAACATTTAAAATCACATAAACATATACCCCAAACCACGGCCCCTCAATTCCTGGTATTTTAGCTATGAAGACAAAGTAGCGCATTAAACTCCTTCCAGACAGTCCACACATCATTCCGCAATGTTTGAAGAATTCATGAATAAAGCCACTATCAAAGTGGCCACTTCATAGTTTTTTTTTGGCTGGGAAGAAGTGGCGTAAAAAACTGTCCACCAAAACTCAGTTGTGTGTAGTGGATACCTCTATAGTTGATTACTACCAAAGCAAATAGAACTAACAAGTGGATATACGATTAGGATTTCCTTGAATAAGCTGCTTCGGTTAATATTAACAACAAGATGTGTTCAGAAGGAGACAGAACATTGTAGTGCGTAGATAAACTGATATGTTTCAAACAAAGAATAGACATTAGACGTGTAAAGTAATATAATTTTAGATTAACTTAGGTAGCCATAAGAGACTACCAAAGCAGTGTCAATAATTCTAGGATAAGTATTGCCATAAAATGTGCCCACCAGTCTCATGGTTATATTGCCAGCCGACACCGATAAAATTTAATTTTTAATATTGTATGTTACAATTAGTTGTATAAACACGAAAAAAATACTATTTAGTATTAGTTTCTCTGCTTATCCTTACATATTATATTCTTTTACTAAAATCATTTCTCAAAAATTACATTTTTAAATATTTTTATATAAAAAAAACTTACATATATATAAAAATGGCAGTCCACTGGTGTCGCGAGCAGGGACCAAGCTACCGGTGGTTAAGTCTCCAGAGAAAGAGACCTCCTCACAATACGAGCTGTATCGAGGAGTACTGCCTTCTGTATCAGGTCCTATATTATTTTTATTTTCAATATATACATTTATTTATTTATTATTTATTTATTTATTTTTATTATTATTATTTGCATGATTGCATCTCTCTGTTCGCGATCTACTCAAAAACGACTAAACGAGTTTCATGCCGTTTTCAATAATGGCTAGTGTTCACGCCATCTCTCATCACGACGACGCAGCAACGCACGATCAGACGTGGTACAGGGCGCCATCTAGCGACCAAGAGAAGAAGACTACCGACCGTCAAACCAAACCCGGTCGTTCCTTCAATCGCCTCGCATTCAGTCGTTCCTTCGGTCTCACATTCTCCTTCACTCAAGCCTATAAAACCACTTGTAATGTATTCATTCCGCCATTATTTTTCAACTGCCAACCAATGTAAATACGAATTTTATTACACGAATTGAAAAGTTAACGCGAGTCACTTCATTTACGACGGAACAAACCTGATCCTGCACATAATTTGGTCATTCGAGACGGATTTGCTGGATTCAATACTACGGAGAAACGAGTAACGACGCCAATCATACGCAGCGGCGACGCCATAGTTGGACCAGTAGCCATTTTTGTTACGAGAGAAGAAAACGAAGATATCAGAAACGCAACGGTCAGGTCTTTGTTCCCGTCCTTTCTCTATACGTTTAGATTTGTGTTAACGTTGTTTTATACGATTACAGTTTGTACGCGACGCGAAAGTTGAAACCACACGGCTCCGTTGATGCTTGCACGTGAGTACCTACCTACTTCGCTTATTCGTAACCGCCAAAATGTCCGTTAAGCATGTAGAGGAAATTCTTTCTGAGTTTAAAAAGCGTAGGGGTAGTGTAAAGGGCCGATTAACCCAATTTAAAAATTTTGTAGACTCGTTTGTGGGGGCTACCCTGACTGCCATACAAGTAGCTGAATTAAAATTGCGAGTTCAGGCCGCCATCGAAATATTTTCTAAATTTAATAGTATTGAAAGTGAAATAGAATTACTTTTGTCGGAATCGGAACTACCCGCGAATTCAGAATATGTTGAAGCGTTGGATTCTTTATATTTTACGGCTATGGCCAGTGCGAATTGTCTTATTCACAACGCGGAGGCTTGTAACGAGCTCTCTGTTTCATCAGCTCGGCTCGGAGACCGACAACCTGTTAATATTAAATTACCGGATATAAAACTACCTGCCTTTGAAGGTGAATATGATCACTGGTTGGAATTCAAACATTCATACCTCACTATGATCCATAACCGTTCCGATTTAGATGAAATACAAAAGTTCCATTATTTACGGTCGGCTCTGAATGGAAGTGCATTACAGGTGATAAGTGCTTTAGAGTTCACTCCTGCCAATTACATTCACGCATGGGAGTTATTAGAAAATCGCTATCATAATGATAGGCTGCTAGTAAACAATCACGTCAAAGCGTTATATAGTATTCCGTCGTTAAAACAGGAATCACCGTCACAAATTCGAAAGCTAATTGATACCGTTCTACGTAATTTGCACGCTCTGACGTCACTCGATGAACCCACAGACAATTGGGACACATTAGTTATTTATTTAGTCGTCAATAAGCTTGATCCCTCCACGGAACGGGAATGGGAGAACAACATAGGAACTATGTCTTTAGGGTCACGCGATAAGGTCAAATTAAACGACTTAATATCATTTCTCAGAAACCGCGCAGATACGTTGGAAATGATCAGCTCAAACCACGTTAAGTCTAAGGAATTGCCTCAAAGTGATAAGCATCAACATACTAGTGACAAACGAAGTTCAAACCGCGTGCATAGTTATTCATCTATCAAAACTACTCGTAGCAACTATCGTAATAATAAGAAGGGTTTACCTAATTGTGTTTTGTGCGATCAAGGTCATGCGTTATATACGTGCATAACATTCCTTAACATGTCTATTGCGGATAGAATGAAAGTTGTTATTGATAAAAAGTTGTGTGGGAATTGTCTGCGAGCAGGTCATACGATAAACGATTGTATTTTCGGACCATGCAAACAATGTCAGCGCAAACATAACAGTTTGTTACATCTAGAAAATTCT
The DNA here is from genome assembly GCA_943138885.2 of Tholera decimalis. NCBI lineage: Eukaryota > Metazoa > Arthropoda > Insecta > Lepidoptera > Noctuidae > Tholera > Tholera decimalis. Next base: position 5,897,157 of record OW964570.2, on the reverse strand, counting down.
AATAATCAAAGCGTTATTAACAGTGCATGTGTGGGTAGTGCGTCGCGCGGAGAGGCGAACGTTACCCACACTACGACGACTGCGATGCATTCTTTACCTAATCATACGAATAACACTGTTGTATGCGATAAAACAACTAGTGATTTTAAATTAATAAATACGGTTTTACTTTCTACGGCCTTAGTAGAAGTAGCGGATAATAACAATGTTTTCCATACAGCTCGTGCGCTTTTAGATAACGGAAGCCAGAACTGTTTTGTTACGGAGAAATTGTCTAAACGAATAAATGCGTCTTATATACAGTCCACAGTTCAAATCTCGGGTGTGGGGCAATCTGTCACACAGTCATGCCATTCATGCGATATTTCAATTCGATCAAAAGTAAACGATTATTATACCAAGCTTCGATGTATTGTCTTGCCATGCATAACAACCAGTTTGCCTACGATAAACATAGAAGCTGATCTTATACGTATTCCTGATTCTCTACCATTAGCAGATCCTACGTTTAACGTTAGTTCGGATATTGATTTGCTGATAGGTGCAGATAGATTTTGGGATCTTTTAGAAACCGATAAAATACGTTTACCTAGCGGACCATTCTTACAAAATTCTAAATTAGGATGGTTATTGTCCGGTCCTGTGTTTATTAGGAACCCAAAACCTACTCGCGTTCATTGTAACTTCAGTCAGGGCATAGATAAGCAACTCCGGTTATTCTGGGAGATTGAAAATATTCCTTCATCACCATGTGTAATTCTCACAGATGATGAACGTATGTGTGAGGAATTATTTCATAATACGACTAAACGCGAAGAAAATGGTAGATTTTCGGTTCGTATACTGCTAAGAGAGGCACCAGACGCACTGGGTGATTCTTATAAGCTAGCGAAGAAACGATTTTTAACCTTGGAACGTAAACTTGAACGTTTACCAGAATTTAAACGTATGTACACTAACTTTATGCGAGAATACAATGACTTAGGTCACATGTCGAAGTTAGATATTTGTAGTCAACCTAACTATTATCTTCCACACCACGGAGTCATTAGGGAGTCTAGTACGACTACAAAATTACGCGTAGTGTTCGACGCTAGTGCTGTCACTAGCTCGAATAAATCATTAAATGATATTCAGTTTCCGAAACCCGCGTTAGAACATGATATCTTTTCTATTTTGTTGCGATTCAGACGGTATAAATATGTAGCTTGTGCAGACGTGGAGAAAATGTTTCGTCAGGTTCTTCTCCAGTTTGATCAAAGGTCTGTACGGTTGAGACTGTGGCGCGATAATCCTTCGGATCCATTAGATACCAAGACATTCGCATTCCTCGTCACGTTAAGGGTGATCACAGTCAATATACAGAACTTCATATATTCACCGACGCGTCTCAAGACGCATACGGCGCGTGTGCCTATTTACGTACTTATAATGATGGCTCTGACGTAACCGTGCGTTTGTTATGTGCCAAAAGTAAAGTCGCACCTTTAAAGGCTATAAGTATTCCTCGTTTAGAACTTTGTGGTGCCTTAATAGGAGCTAAATTATATAAGAAAATCGTTGAATCTCTTAGGTTACAGTTTAGTAAAATATATTTCTGGACGGATTCCACAATAGTCATGGGTTGGGTTAAAACGTCACTACATTTACTCAAAACATTTGTACAAAATCGAGTGACCGAGATCAATGACCTCACGGGCGACTCGGTGTGGTTACACGTAAGTAGCAAGGATAACCCAGCTGATCTATTGTCGAGAGGTTATAGTTTAGACTTATTAAAGGATTGTGATTTATGGTGGCACGGTCCGTCTTATTTACATAACAGTTTACATAATTTCGATCAAATTAAATGCGATAATTCAGATGTTTATAACTTACCAGATTTAAAATGTAAACAAACGTGTTTACCTTCGGTACAATGCGAAGATTTAATTAACTTTGAGAAATATTCTTCATTTAATAAGCTTAAACGAATAGGAGCGTACATACTTAGATTCATAGATAACTCACGCATCAAGTCGACTGTTAAAGACAGCCGGCAAACCGGTTCTTTATCAGTAAGCGAACTGAATGCCGCTCAAAGAATGCTAATTAGGTTGGTACAAATAAAATCATTTCCAGATGTTTACAATAATTTAGTAAGCAATATTCCTATTAAACGAACTTGTAAGCAATATAATAAAGTTTCTAGTCTTAGTGTTTTTATGGATGAACATAAATTAATTCGGGTTGGTGGAAGATTGTTTAACTCGTCTAGTTTTGCTTACGATAAAAAACACCCAGTTTTATTGTGCAGTAAACATCCTTTCACTATTTGTTTATTTAGGTATGAACATATACGATTATTACATGCCGGTCCTCAACTTCTTTTAGCTACGGTGCGTGAATGTTGGTGGCCATTGAACGGTAGAAACTTAGCTAGAAAAATAGTGCATGAGTGCGTGAAGTGTACACGTATTCGAGGTAAGACACTAGCACCTATCATGGGTAACTTACCGCCTGAGCGCTTGGAGCCTGGCTTCCCGTTTATGCGAACAGGTGTTGATTATGCGGGGCCAGTGTTTATATTAACTAGAAAAGGCAGAGGTTCAAGATTGACTAAAGCTTACATATGTTTATTCATATGCTTCACGACGCGAGCTATGCACTTGGAGCTTGTTACAAGTCTCTCTTCAAATGATTATATTCTAGCATTAAAACGTTTTATTAGTAGGCGAGGTAAACCTTGCGTCATTTTTTCGGATAATGGCAAGAATTTCGTAGGTGCAGAGAAAGAATTTCCTTTATTTTTAACCAAAGAATCAGAGACTATTATTAATTATGCTTCAGATAATAACATTGAATTTCGATTCATTCCTCCTTATTCTCCACATTTTGGCGGTCTATGGGAGAGTGGGGTACGCTCGTGCAAGTATCACCTGAGGCGCATAGTGGGTAACGCGCGATTAACTTACGAAGAATTTTACACAGCTTTGACACAAATCGAAGCCGTCCTAAATTCCCGTCCAATTTCATCTCTTTCCTCAGATCCTTCCGACCTTACTCCTCTAACCCCCTCCCATTTCCTAATTGGCCGACTGTTGACAGCACCACCTTCTGAAGACATCACAGATAAACCGGCTTCGAGGTTGACACGCTACGAACGAGTCGAACAACTGCGGCAGCACTTCTGGCGACGCTGGTCCACAGAATACGTGTCGGAGTTGCAACTGCGAACCAAGTGGAAGACTAGGCAGGATGACATCACACTGGGCAGCCTTGTCTTCATAAAGGATGATAACCTACCGCCGTTAAAGTGGCGGTTAGGTCGCATTCTACGTATATTTCCCGGAAAAGACGGCGTGGCTCGAGTAGCGGACATACACACCAGTACTGGAACAATAAGACGAGCCTTTTCCAAGATTTGCCCGCTGCCACCGCAATCGGTGAGCGACGACGCTTGACTCCATACTCAGAATCATTTCGAAAGCAGGGCTTTCAAGGCCGGGGGCATGTTCACGCCATCTCTCATCACGACGACGCAGCAACGCACGATCAGACGTGGTACAGGGCGCCATCTAGCGACCAAGAGAAGAAGACTACCGACCGTCAAACCAAACCCGGTCGTTCCTTCAATCGCCTCGCATTCAGTCGTTCCTTCGGTCTCACATTCTCCTTCACTCAAGCCTATAAAACCACTTGTAATGTATTCATTCCGCCATTATTTTTCAACTGCCAACCAATGTAAATACGAATTTTATTACACGAATTGAAAAGTTAACGCGAGTCACTTCATTTACGACGGAACAAACCTGATCCTGCACAGCTAGAGTGATGATGAAGGTTTGAGGGAATAATTTATTAAGGTTTTGTCGGAAGTCAGGCCATGTCGCTAGTGTAACCAAAATATAGCAAAAAAATTGGAAAAGACTGGTAAAATTATAAGCAGGCATTAGCTTCGATATAAATTGTTTTTGCTTTGTAACAGCATATGGCCAAATGCCTATATTTATTGTTATAGCAATGTCTCTGATAGACTGCGGTTGAATAACATCAGGCGTTTGAGAAAAATATACATCATCGATAACATCTTTTGAGCTTTTCCCAACCATACCGGTCGGCCTTCTTTGGATAAAATCCAAATAATTGCAAATCAGGCGTTTGTGACTGTAGGCATCTTTCATTGATATTCTCTAACATGTGAAATATTTAACCCCAAATTATCTTATGATGATTATTATGATTAACTTTAAATTTTATTCTTTCCAGTCGCCTACCTCACTACCCTTACCGGATTGGTCTTCTCCTGGCCTTCCTACAATGTGGCTAACTTTATATCCAACGACACAGTCCTCTCGAAGCCAATGTCTTCGGTTCACGTTTCACTATTGGGCAGTTTGGCCAACGTTGGCGCTATGTTGGCTACTCCCTTCTCCGGATATATTGTAAACTGGCTTGGACGGAAATATGGGGCAATGCTGTTTGGGTTACCGTTTGTGGTGAGTATAGTATATTAAAATAGTTTTAGAAACTTGAATAATGATAATCTACTCTGAAACTCCTAAGATTTGTTGATTTATTGCATCATAAGTATTTACTGTAGTTTTATTCATTGTTATTTTTCCTGTATAACATTATGTAAAAATAACGAATGTTATGATACATTAGTTCTGCAAATTGTTTGAGCTCTGTAGTTCTATGTTGAACTACGCAATAACTGAAAAGCGCTTGCACTGTCATGGACACTTCCACTTGAATTCTGAGTGCTGCTGTAAATTATGCCCTATAAATTTAAGTCATTTATTGTTACGACAAATCTTAAATATTGAGAACAAACGTATATATATGAATTATCAGCTACAGTTGCAAGCGCAGCATGATATGAAATGCCACAAAAGTACTCAAACACATACATTATGTGACTACAACTTAGCTGATATACCGTTACCTAATGAACCTGAGTTATCAGATGATTTTTTTCGAGAGTAAATCAATTCATATCTTGCACCAAAATATAAATGGTCTGCTAAGTAAAATGGACCTTCTAAGTGTCAATTTAGATGTGTTGAAAGATAGAAAGCATAATGTAGATATTATTTGTATTACTGAACATAATATGACCCATCTAGACACATCATTTATTAACATACCATCCTTCACCCTTGCTTCTTCCAGTTTTAGGAAAAACAGACATGGAGGTTCTTGTATATTGGCTCGACATGGTCACAAATTTAAAGTTTTAGACGAAATTGCAAAATACTCGCTTATAAATATCATTGAATGTAGTGCCATTGAGCTCTTAGATCAAAAATTAATAGTTATATGTATTTATAGGCCTTCAAAAAACAATCAGGAAGATATCGAAAAGTTTTTTGGTAAATTAAACGATATTTTGAGTCAATTTTGCTACAAATCAAAAAACCTAGTAATATGTGGTGACTTAAATATAGACACACTTAAAAATAATAAAATAACTACTGCATATAAAGGAATTCTAGCAAAATATAACTTAAAGATGGGCGTCAATTTACCAACCCGCTTGATAAGCAATACTTGTATAGATCACGTAATCCACAACTTGAAGCGACGTAAGTGTGAAATATTAGATTTTAGTCTCTCAGATCACACAGCCCAATTGGTTACTTATCCAGCTAAATTCAATCCCAGAATTGAGCATTGGTTTGTAAAAAACGAGACTATTCTTTGGAAAATATGCAAACGTTTAAAATTACCTAAGTTCTCTTACATATGTAGATATTTACCAAAGCCAAGATCCCGAAAGTGCATTTTATAATTTTCATGAACTTTTCTGTCTCTTCTATAATTTATGTTTTCCTAAAATAAAAATAAAACAGTCATTTCAAAGGCAGCCAAAATGGATTAGTAAAGTGTTAAAAAGTTGCTCTAAGCGAAAACGAATTCTATTGTGGAAATATCGGCAAACAAAGTCTGCCGAAGACAAGAATAAGTTTAAAATGTACTCATCTAGGCTTAACCGAATAATTAAACTAACACAAAAGTCTCAAAATAATTACTACATAAAAACTGCCTATAATAAATCTAAAGCTAGCTGGATTGTCATAAACAAGATCAAAACGAACATTCCAAAGAATTACATCTCGCAAATAAATGTTGAGGGGAAATCAGTTAAAAATCCTATTGAGATAGCTCAAAATTTCAATAAGTATTTTATTGACCAAGTCAAACCTATGAAATCAAATAATAGTGACAGTAGTAATAGCGATACACATAAACCAACATGCCTTCAGAGTAATTCAATATTTATAAATCCCGTCACAACATTTGACATCCACAAAACTATACAATCCCTCAAAAATACAAACAGTTTGCTTTGAACGGCTTTGATGGCATAGCTACAAAAATAGTCAAATGCGTAAGCACTGTAATAAGTCCAGTACTTAGTCATATATTTAATCTCTGCATAGAGCATGGTCACTTCCCTAGTGTATAAAAAAAACTATCATAAAGCCATTCTTTAAAAAAGAAGTTCTTGAAAAAATTATTTATAACAGCTCATACCAGTTCCTAGAAAAAAATAATATTTTAGTTGACGAACAAATGGGTTTCAGGAAAAATAAAAATATCGACAAAGCAATTTACAACTTTCTTGGAAAAGTGACCAAGAGTGTTGATAAAGGGGTACCTGTTTGTGCATTATACATGGATTTGACCAAACTGTTCTACTATGTTGATAGAACACTAAAAAACAAGCTTTATGCTTATGGTATACGAAGCAATGCCTCAAACCTAATTATGTCATATTTAGGTAATAGGAAACAAGCGACGTCAATATTGAAATTCTGCTCTATTAAAAAACAAGAAATTGATCATACTTCTGACTACGTAGAAGTGATATATGGTGTGCCACAGGGCAGTGTCCTAGGACCTCTATTATTTTTAATTTATATTAATGATTTTCCGAAAACCGTTGACTTTCCAATGATTCTTTTTGCAGATGATAGTACCGCCATATTTTGTAACAAAGATTATGCTTCACTGGAAAATGTTATTAATACCACATTAGTTCGTAATGTGGATTGGTTAAGAGCAAACAATCTTCGAATTAATTTACAAGAAACGAATTTCATGATATTCAGAAATAGGACTAAACCACCAACAAACTTAAATATAAATTATGCGGGCGAAAAAATTAATGAAGTTGAATTAACAAAATTCTTAGGGCTGAATGTAGATTGTAATTTAAATTGGAAATCACATGCAGAATCTGTCTGCTTAAAATTAAATAGATGTTCTTATATATTATATATGCTCACAAAAATTGTAAATTTCTCCACTGTAATGACAGCCTACCATGCGTATGTGGTATCCACGTTGAGATATGGTGTTATTTTCTGGGGGAACTCGACGGAATGGGAATCTGTTTTTAAAGCCCAAAAAAAATATTTACGGGCAATGTGTAGACTTAAGACTACTGACAACTGTGAACCATTTTTCAAAAAAACTTAAAATTCTAACTTTACCTGGACTCTTCATTTATGAGATATCAGTGTTTGTCAAAAGTAATATGTATATGTGTGAAAAATTCCGAAGTGCTAGATATATAAATAAAATTCAGACTGTACCCTACCGAACCTATTTAATGAGCTCCAGTACATATTGGATGACATCCAAAATTTATAATAAATTGCCTTGTTGTATTACAGACATAGACAACTTACACATATTTAAGCAGAGGCTAAAGCAATTTCTAACTGATAAGGTGTATTACAGTGTGAAGGAATATTTAAAAGGGAATCCTTATGGACAATAATGGTAATTAATAATAGAACTAACAATAATTTCATTTATTCTATTGACATTTCATTTCTTACTCTGACATATTTCACTTAATTATTGACTACCAAATACTCCTTGACATTGAAAAATTATAATGACATTAAATAATTGTGTACTATTTATTGATATCGAGCATATTACTCTATTTTTATTGTAATTTAATTCTAGACTGTAATTCATTGATGTGTTAAAATTTTGCATGCCCATATGCAGAGCATGGAGAACACAAACAAAACATGTACAGCAACTATCTCCTACCCATGTTGGCAAAGAAATAAAGAATTTGTATTTGCTTTCTTCAAAAGAGCTGCACTAGACATAAACCCACATGGTTCTTATATGATTTTACCACTACGGATTGTATGGACTTCATAAGAGACAGCAGTGTGAGAGACAGAAGTGATCAGCTAAGAAACAGTGGCCTAATCTTGTTCAAATTTGCGAAAAATAATGACGTGTTCTTATAACCAATTATATAAATTTTTAACTATGTATGAAAGTAAAATAAGAATAGATAGATAGAATATACTTTATCGTACACCAAAATTTAAACACACGTATTTAACAATATTGCTTATTCTATGGTAACAATGGCGGTCTTATCGCTGAAAGCGATATCTTCCAGACAACCTTTAGAGGACTAATAAGAATAATTTATTGATAAATTAAAATGTTGGTACAACTCGTCTATCTTAATGTAAAACACAAAGTACATAGACATTTATGTACATTAAAGTTTCTAAAGATAGAGTGAAACGTCGATGTCTGCGGTAGTTGGAACTGTGTGATAGACATCGACGCCTTCCTCCTACACTATTGGTAACAGATTATTCCGTATGACAATTTTTGTGACTAAAGATTATACGAATGCAATACAAAGCCTACACCTACATTTTACTATATAAAACGAAAGGATTTTAATAATTAATTAATATTTCTATTGAACATAAATTAAATTAAAAAGTAATAGCAAAATTAATTATTGATATATAAAATTAAATTTATGAGCCTGCAAGGAAATACGAAAGTGTGGGTGTATGAAAGTGTGTATGGGAGAGTACTAGTGTGAGTATAGTGTGTGTATGTGTTAGATGCGCTTATTATTCACGACTATCGGGCGAACAGTCTTTCAGTATCGTCTTAAGAAAGACTCATTAAGTATTCACTTACAACCATTTTGCATTTGTATGTTAGTGGCTAAGATACCATGGATATTATTTATTTATTGATTGGTTTATCAGCGTACGCACACTTTGGTGATGATGTTGAAACACAATCTTAGGTGGTTGAAAGTTGGACTCCCTAAACCTAATTATTTTTTAGATTTTTTTTTACATTTGATAAAGTTCATTTCCAGTTTCTTTTTTCTATCTTTGGGTCAATTTTAACGCTTAATTACTTTTTAATTTTTTCCACAGCTGGGCTGGATGATCATCTCCGTAACGAACTCAGTGCCTCTAGTTCTGGTAGCAATGGCCTTAACAGGTTTAGGAACAGCAGGACAAACAATATCATCAATATACATATCAGAAATATCTCAGGACTCAATAAGGGGATCTTTGATGTCAACAGTAGTTTCCTCCTATTTCTTGGGACTGTTAATCTCATATGTTTTCGGAGGACACCTGAACTATAGCGTGGTGGTGTACCTTCATCTATCAATGTCAATTCTTTACATTTTGATGTTGGCACTGTTGAAAGAGTCACCGGTGTTCCTGATGCAGAGAGGGAAAGAGAAGGTTAGTATATCTTACTATAACAATACACACATAATTTGATTACATCTAAACACTGATTGATGAGCTCGTGGTTTAATAATAAAAGCCGCTTTATCTTCAAGGATAAGCAACTTTTGTTGAGATTGGTCCGTGGATGGGTGATCATCTTTTCATTCAGATTCTTCCGTGTCTCGGAAAGCACGTTAATCCGTTGGTCCCGGCTGTAACTGGTGACATCATTGACAGTCTTTAAGGTTTATTAAATGCCACAAAATCTGACACCAGTTTTACTAAGAAGTGCCGTGTTACACAGCTACTGGATTGTGGAGGCTAGATAGGCAGTCGAACCATGTAAAATACTAATACTCGTCCAATTAGACTACAATCCGATCACGATCCGCCCAGAAAAGGCTTAGCAGATAATTAATTAATAATACATCACATCATAACGTCATTACATCTCAAGAGTGACTTGATTGATTCAATCCCCCAGTGGGGCAAAATGTCACTTGTAACTTCCATCAGGTGAAGGTTCTTTGTAACCGATCGGAGAATGCATTTATGTCTATGAGGGTTTTTTATTACGAATGAGCCCGCTTTTGACCTCGATCACACCTGATGGTAAGTGTAAGATGAGGTCTACGATCGAACGAGCGAGCCCAGAAAATGCCTATTCACTTTTGCTTTAAAGGCTGACGGGTCATTTGTGGCAGGGAACATAGAATCTGGCAGAGAGTTCCACACCATGGCTGTGCGCGCAAATAAATGTAGAGGAGAAGCGCTTAGTACGACAAGACGGTATATTGACCAAGTATCCTGCATGGTTAACATTACACTTACATCTTCATCTTTCAATCTTTATCATTTAGACAGGCCCGTTGGTATAGTGGTCAGTGGTTCTGACTGCTATGCGCAAGGTCGTGGGTTCGATTCCCACCTAGGACAAATGTTTGTGTGATGAGCACGGTCATTTGTTCTTTGTCTGGGTGTAATTTATCTATAATATGTATGTATTTAGAAATATATATGTATGTTTATCAGTTGTCTAGTACCCATACCACAAGCTCTGCTTAGTTTGGGACTAGATGGCGTTGTGTGAAAAGTTGTGGAATATTATTATTATTATTATTCCATTTATTTAATATATATACATATAGATTACATTTTTAAATATTAATATAAAAAATAAAAACATTTAAAAATATAAAAAATAGTAGCCCACCGGTATCGGGAACAGGGTCCAAGCTACCGGTGGTCAGGGCTCCATAGAGAGGAACCTCCTCACAATACGCGCCGTTTCCAGGAGCACTGCTTTCTGGATCAGGCCCTTGATCCAGCTGCCCAACGAGAGCCTCCTTAGATGTTGGTCGAGGCTCTTGGCTATTAAACCATTGGCTGTGACGACTATCGGCACAATGATTGCTGTCTCCACATCCCACATGTCGACAACCTCGCGCGCCAGGTCAAGATACTTATTTTTTTTATCTATCTCAGCTTTCACGAGGTTCTCGTCATGGGGGACTGCTATATCAACAATCATTGTGCGACGCTCTAATCGGTCTATCACCACTATGTCAGGCTTATTGGCAACAATAGTCCTGTCAGTGATGATAGACCGATCCCAATACAGTGCAATATTGCCATTTTCGAGAACTGGGTCGGGCACATACCTATAGTATGGTACTTCTGATTCCATAAGATTGTATTTAAGAGCAAGTTGCTGGTGAATAATCCTGGCTACGAGGTTGTGTCTATGCAAATAGTCTCCGTTAGCCAGACGAGAACAGCCGGAGATAATGTGACGAATGGATTCTCCCGGTTTGTGACATGTCCGACATATGTCTACCGTACCATCCTTCACAATATACTTCCGATAGTTATTCGTCATCATAACTTCGTCCATAATCGCACAGACAAAACCTTCCGTTTCCCCGAAGAGGTCACCAAAACGTAGCCAGGCTACGGACGCTAACGTATCTACGTCAGACCCATGAAGGGCCCGGTAATAGCGTCCGTGAAGCTCCTTGCTCTGCCATACTTCTCTGCGGTCATTAGTATCTAATACTACAGGTTTGCGCCAATTCTCGGTACCTAAGGAGAGCGGAGTGAGGCCTTTGTCCATCGCTACCACATCTCGATGTATACCCTCGTCGGCTTCTAGGAAATATTCCCTAAGGCTGCATACCTCGCGGTTGTGCAGGGTCTTTGCATTTAAAAAGCCACGACCCCCGCACTTCCGCGGGATATACAGCCTCATCACCGATGAACGTGGGTGATGCATTCGATTTGCAGTCAGCGTTGTGCGGACCCGCCTGTCCAAGGCGTCAAGTTCAGTCTGAGTCCATTTGAGTATGCCAAAAGAGTACATCAATATTGGCATGACCCAACCATTGACGGCACGCACCTTGTTTCCGCCTGATAGAAGACTATTCAGTACTTTATTCAGGTGGCCAAAGAAGCGTTCCTTCAATGACTGTTTAACATAAGCAACATTGATGCCTAGTGCTTCTGACATACCCAAATACTTGTAGGTTTCAGTTGAGCCGAGGGATCTTAGGTGTATGGAATCCGAGAGTTGAGTTCCCACGGATTCCATAATCTCCCCTCGCTTTACATGCATGATCGCACATTTGTCCACCCCAAATTCCATCTTGATGGCACTACTGAAGGTTTCCGTTACCTTCAGTAGCTCCATGAGTTGCAATTTGCTGGGGGCAAAAAGTTTCAAATCATCCATGTAAAGCAAGTGTGATATGACCTGACCACCTCTTCTCAACTGGTAGCCTTGCCCCGAACCCTCCAGCAGTGTACTGAGAGGGTTGAGAGCCAGACAAAACCACAGTGGGCTCAGACTGTCGCCCTGAAAAATACCACGCTCAATCCTAATCGGTTCGCTGTTTTCCTGGATCTGTCGACATCCTGGATAGCAGAGGACCGTCTTCCATTGCCCCATACATGACTCAAGAAAAGTGCGGAGTATTGGATTTATTTTGTACAACTCCAACACCTTCATGAGCCATTTATGTGGAACCGAGTCATAGGCCTTCTTATAATCTATCCAACATGTCGACAGATTCCTTCGGGAACGACGAACCTGTTGGTTTATGGTTATTATTATTATTATTATTATCTTGTAGCCGAAACCTAAAAACCTGCATATTCAGAAATTACCTTTAAACCTAACATTGACTACTAATCTATACAGTAAGATCGTATGTACTACTTTGGCCCGGAGGTGCGTGCTTCATCTTCGACCACATCATCGCTTAACATCGACACACACTGTGCTTATGTTCTTGTATTGGTTAAAGTGTTTGGGTCCCGACACATAAAACTCACCGTGTCAGCTCGCGAACTTTTTTGAACACTTACGGGGTTTACACAATTGAACCACTTCCTGGCTTCCAGGCCCTTGACAGTTCAATTCAATTGTGTAATTGAACAGAATCGAGTTTTGAGTGACACATGTGACAGTGGGAGCGGTGGCGATCACAAAAAAACGAACGAGATAGAGGGTACACCGATTCGGCTGTTCATAAACGTTCACCCGCAATTACTTCAGTTCATCCGTGATCATGGCGCTTGCAACAATGCCGAAATGTCAGGACCTCGAAATATCCCGTTTTAAGTTCTAACAATACTGTTAGTGACCATGTTAGATTAAAAATTTATAGTTTGGTTTTATGTAAGTTCATAGGCCACGTTGTATCTCGCGAAAATGTGCAGTTACCACACAAACGTAGTCGAAGGCAACAGGTTGTATAACCTACGTAACGTGATCATTGACATATATATTACCTACTGCGTAAGGACTGGGCGGACCGAATGTTACAACCTCGAACTTGGTCCCAAAATGGTCTTCCCTTTATCAAAGTGAAATAACACGGGAGCGGTCGTAAATTTTACAAGCAAAAATGGCAAGTTGTGCCATGAAGGGTTGCGTGAACTACGACAAAAAGCACAATAAAAAAGAATGATAACATTTCATACCACCGGTAAGTTAAAATATGTCATTAAATCAACTTCTAACATTATTTAAAACCATATTCTTTCTTATTTGTCTCAACCTTTGACAAAGACGACGATGTGATGCCGCGTAAAAGTGCGACATAACTTTGCTCAGCGCGCGTTGTAGCCGATGAAAAAAAAAGATTTAATAATAATACTATAAGTTTAAATTATGTACAAAATTATATTTTATTGTTTATTAAAATTTTATACGAATCTAAATTTTGAAAAATAAAACGTTCTTTTTTATTAATTCGTTGTACTTCGAAAAATACCACACCCCACTCTTACAAGGTTATATCTTTTTTTTATCGTGGTAAAATCATCAGATGAGTCCTCCCACCCCGGGCAGGGCCGGAGGGACTGTCAGACTTGTACTGACTAAAATCCACGGTATTCCTTCAATAGCCCTTTACGTACCGGGGTCACGGTAATGGGATAAGTCCCACGACCCCGGCAGGCTTCAGCCCTCTACAGGGGGGCCTCGTCATCTTGCTGACGCTCTTTGAGGCGCGCGTGGAACACAACGCGCCGTCGACCCGGGCATGGTCCATGGTCGGACAGCGAGTTGCCCTTTACTCGCTGTCCGCATGCCCGCGCCTACAGTGGCCGGAGATCGTCGGCCGACGTCCGACGCCGTGGGCGTCTACCACTGCGACAAGGTTATATCTAGGAGCAGACCACGACGACTGACATCGTAGTTCATACTAGTTCTAATAGATGGCGTTAGTGTTTTTTGTAGGGCGACGGCGTCTGTCAAATGTTCGGACGACCGTATCTTTAGTATTCAAATCAATGAACGTGATACACTACATATTACAAATTAGGTAGGTTCGTCAAAGCTGATATTGTAGTATGTTTTACTAGTTTTAGCGCTATCATTATCTGCTAAGTCTTTTCCCAACTATGTTAGGGTCGGCTTCCAGTCTAACCTGATGCAGATGAGTTTAGTGTTATATCGAAGCACTACTTTAGTGCTATGGTTGAGCACTATTTTTAAAGATTATATTTAAGGTAGCAGAGATTTACTTAGCACAGCACTTTGGAGAATAAGTTAGGGAGAGCAATGACAAGGCGTAAAGTCGCAGTAATGAATGTGGAATGAATGATTTTATTATAATAGAATTGTGTATATATAATAGTAGTGTTTACATTAGTTAAACAGTGGTCACTGTGTGAGCGCGCTCTCAGGGCACGAGTCTCGTATGTCTGTTTACATTATATTTAATTTATAGTATTTATAATAATATTCCTTTGTGCATTGTATTGACGGTTCTAGGTGCGCGTGTCTCAGACGTTTATTTATGATTGGCAACTTCTCAAAAGCGAAGGGTATGCTACGTATGTTACATGAGAATTAGTGTTTTACCTGAATCGACTGCCTATCTGACCTCCAGAACCCAGTAGCTGGGTAACATAATACCTCTTGGTCAGACCAGTGCCACCACTTCTGACCACCAATTTAGAAAGTGTGACAGATGGCGCTACGAGTCACATATAAAGAGTTTTATGAAACGTTATTGTTTCTATTAGTTGCAACGATTTGATTAAGTTAAATACTGCTTTTAAAACAGACATGATGAGCACGGTTGAAAGTTTTTTACGACTGGATGAAAGTTAACTTCTAGGCAGTAGGTATTGCTCCGGTAAACCATCACGACGAAATAGGAATTATGGTCTTAATTATTTTAGTTTCATTTTATAAGTTAATCGACTAATACTCTGTACATATTTGTTGAGGTTTAATCAGCGACGACTGTTGTTATCTTAACTTCGTAATATACCGACATAATTACACTAAAATCGCACATAGATACGTAATTATTAAGCCTCAGTTGGTAGAGTCTTATGACTTTTATTTTATGTATCGTTTATTTTAAACTCATCAAATCTGTACCTGCGCGGAAATTAACTTACATTTGCTTTTACAAATATGCGAAATCAGTAGTATGCCGAATTACAGCTTCGAAAAATTCTGAGTAAAATTGTGGACGGACAAGATAACTAAGTACAGCAAAACAACAAAAAATTTGCGCTGTTTAATAATGATAATATCACGAGTAAATATTTTATGTTTTTATCTCGCGATATAGTAGTTAACTAGTTAATCTGTACATACTCACTTATAAACTAGATATGATGTAACATGTGCAAAGTATATGCTTCCTCACGCGTCAGGCTTTATTTGCGTTAGTATTATTAGAGAGTAGTGGTTCTGCCGCGACTTGTTGCGGCACGGCGGCGAACGGAGCTCCGGCGCGAGATCATGGCGGCATGGGACGAGCGACTAAAGCAACCCAACGCTGGGCACGCCACAATAGCGGCGGTAAGTCCCCTCTTTGAGGAGTGGCTAATGAGGCATCATGCCGTCCTCACCTTCCGCAGCCGCAGGTACTCACCGGACACAGTTGTTTCGGGAGCTACTTGTGTCTCTTGTACTTGTGACTCGGTAGGAGGAAACGCCCGGGTAACACCACTGCGAGGATCGCCCTGAGGACACGGTGGAACATACAGTACAGGTTTGCCCCGCTTGGGTAGAGCTCCGCCGTGTCCTCGTAGGGGCGATAAGCGGTGACCTCTCGCTCCCGGACCTGGTTCAATCCATGGTCCGGAGCGAGGAGGCATGGGAAACAGTCACCTCTTTCTGCGAAGCAGTTATGCAAGCGAAGGAGGTAGCGGGACGCGTGAGGGAGAGGCGAGTCCCAAGGCCCTCCCAGCCCTTGCGCCCCAGCCGCCGCAGGAGACGCTCCGGGCGTCGGGAGTCGCAGGAAGACTTGCCATCGTAGGCGCGGGCCTGCGGCTGCGACTGAAACCAGGCCCGTGTAGACGGCGCTTAGTGTTCCACGCGCGCCTCAAAGAGTGTCAGCAAAATTGTCGGGGCCCACAAGGAGCCGTTGCCTGCCGGGGTTGCGGAGTTGTTCGAATGAGTTACCACGGTCTCGGAACACGAAGGGCATATGATGGAACACGGATGGGTTTTAGTCAGTAAAGATCAGATACACCCTCCCACTTCACCCAGATCAGGGAGGCAGTCATTGGATGATTTCCCATCCTTAAAAAAGGTAGTAGTGGTTGCCTAGCCTACAACTCGTGAGTCATGCCAGTAACCATACTGGCATGACTCACGAGTTGTAGGTTCGAATCCAAGCAGGCATAGTTTGTGTAATTCTCATCATTATCACTGCTCTCAATACATTCATGTCCTACGATCGACATATCCATAGAGATGCGACATCCTCTAACCCAAACTGGGCCTGCGTGGTTGGTTACGACAAACTCCTTCTCATAGAGAAGAAACCTGTGTCTCAGCAGTGGGAACGCTTTAGGCTAATTATGATTTCTTCTTCCTCTTTGCTGTTATTCATGATTTCTATGTACCAACTAATCTTAAGTTACTGGAAAATAAGGGCTTATTTTATTTGATATACCACACGACTTACTGACTAAAAACTCACTCTATTTTTTTCAATAAAAATAAATAAAGCATATTTTGCCTTACGAAAGCTTTCGACACGGTGCCCATTCCGACTCTTTTACTCATGCTAGAACGTATAGGTGTAAGGGGCCTACCACTAAATTTATTCAAAAGCTACCTGACAAGCCGTTCGCAATTCGTAACGATGGACAATTACAATAGCGATACAGTCACTATTGAATATGGTGTGCCGCAGGACAGCATTTTGGGGCTCACATTGTTCCTAGTATTCATAAACGTCTGCAACCTCTGCAACTTACATATCTGTACCTCAGAGGTATACAACATTATGTGATAAAACGAAAATTTTACAGGAGAGGCAAAAATGCGCGAAGTGAAACTTTGAATACAATTTTGACATAGTTACTTTAATGATATTGAAACAAACTCCACAGTATTTTTTATTATTACACATAATTACAATAAAGTTTATTCTTATCATCTTTCGCGCAAACCTTAGAAGTAAATAATCTTATCGTCATTTGAGGTCCCCTATACCCATTGGACATTAGTGGATTTAATGTCATATACGATTGGATATTGCTTTTCATAGAAGTCGTAGGACTTAATGACATATACCATTATGCAGAACTGGTTCTTGCGATTTGAATGGTGCAAGAAAAATATTTTCAAAAAAAGTGGAGTTACTATTGTATACCTCTGAGGTACAGATATACAAAATGCCCAAATAATTTCGTATGCTGATGACACTGCAATAACTTTTACTGCTGACTCATGGTTAGATCTACAGTCAATAGCACAAAAAGGATTTAACTCAACATTAAGATGGCTTTACTCACACACCTTGACCCTGAATACCTCTAAAGTAACTTTATTACTTTTTCAATTAACTCAAATTCCCAACTTAATCCCTCTCTCTCTAAAAGCTCACTTGTGTTCTTTAATGTCTCAGCAGGCCTGCCAGTGCCCATCACTTACTCCAGTTGAACAAATAAAATATCTTAGAATTTTCATTGACCAACACTTGAATTTCAAATCACAACTTTACACCTTATCCGGCCGCGTACGCAAACTTATATATATTCAAAACACTGCGACACGGCTCACGCCTCAGTAATCTGTAACGTATATTTCGCTCTTTGCCAATCACTAGTAACTTATTGTAGTTCCTGCTGGGGAGGAGCTGCTAAGACGGTGATGAAGCCCTTAGAGATCGCTCACAGAGCCATACTCAAAGTTGCAACCTTCCGCCATATCTTGTCTCCAACCACCGAACTTTATAAATCCTGGAATGTTTTAAATGTACGACAACAGTACATTTTACATATTGTATTACTCCAACATTCCAGGACACCATACAGACATATTTCTAAGCGTCGGAAAGACAGAATCTGTATTATTCCACCTCCACGTACCTCATTCGTAAAAAGATTCTCTTTTTATCTTGCTCCATCTCTGTATAACAAAATTAATGCAATATGCCCAATATATAAACTCTCACTCCACAATTGTAAAAAATCTGTACGGACATTCCTTTTGGACCTCAATTATGATGACACTGAATTATTTCTCACAAAGTAATCACGCACGCACGCACGCCCACACAACACTCACACACACACACACACACACACACACACACACACACACAAACACACCCAGACGCACTTACACACATATTGATATGCTATGAATAAAAATATTAAACTAGGATGAATAAAAATACTAACTAAATATTAACTAGGAGAACAGTATCTCACCTGTTTTTTATTGCATTGTATAATATAATAGAACCTAAAATTACAGAATTCCAACAGTTGTGAACATTGCAATCCCATTATGAACTAAATACTATTACTATTACTATATTTAGCTTAGTTGGACCCCTCCAACTAAGCTAAATATGCTTTATACACATTGTTAGATGTTTTTTTTATAGAAAAAATTAAAATAAAATTGTTCTTGCTTTCCGGGGTTGCGTAATCTCGTCAGAACATTCCCATCACATTTGGACACACTTTTTAGTCCGCCAAATATTACACCAATGCCATCAAACAGCGGCCAGGGTTTTAAGTCGCCAGACTTTAGAGTAACTGGAACCCTCTTCTCTAAAAATAACCCTTCTAACTGAAGCTTATATTGCAGGAAGCTGCTGAATCGATAGCGTTCTACCGGCAAGTGAGAGTAACGTCAAAAGAAGTGGAAGTAGAACTAGCCAAGATTAGACTTCAACTAGATCCAAGACTGGAGAAAATGTTGGAAGAGAATGATGGTAAAGTATTGATAAAATAAAACCTTTATTTATCACCATAAACAAAAAGTTAAGACCTCTTAGATAAACATCAAATTCAGATTCGTCAAATTCAGGCAATACATTTATATCGAGGTCAACGACTTATTTCACGTTGATCAGTTATTATTGCTAGCCTTTACTGTCCCTTTGCGGCAAAGGCCTCCCTCTATTTCTTCTAGCGTTCATGGCTCTGCGCCTCATCCTTCCAATTTATAACAAAACTATCCAGGTCATCTAGTTTGCGGTATGCTGCGGCTCCGTTACTAGGTTTTGAAATGAAACAACTGGACTAAGCAGATGATAACAGTAGTTTCTTTTATTGGTTATGACCAATAAAAACACACACACATCATTGTTTACAATCAGGTGAGATGCATACATCTCACCTGATTGTAAACAATGATGTGTGTGTGTTTATGACCAATAAAAACACACACACATCATTGTTTACAATCAGGTGAGATGCATACATCTCACCTGATTGTAAACAATGATGTGGTCGAAGATGAAGCAAAGTTGCCTAGAACCTTTTCACTCTTGACTTAAAGACCCTCAGGTTGTAGCTATCAGGAAACACAGACTCCGGCAGGGAATTCCACTCTCTAGCTGTACACACAATGAAAGTAATTCCAAAACGTTTTGTGCGCATGGGTGGAATGTCCACCAAGTAACGGTGGTGCATCAGCGTTCGTTTTGTAGTCCGATGATGGAATAGGCTTGGTTGAAATTAGATTGTGCAATTCCAGCGCACACTCCCCGAAATCAGAACGATCGTTACCTCAAATATAATAATGCCTTTTTATGTATAGACATTAACGATTGTCAGTCCTACCTCTCCGGATCAATATGTAAGGATTTTCTGAAAACATACATACTTCATTATGATGTAAGATTGATATTTGTTCAAATCACACAAAAGGTGTTATTTGCTCATTTTAACTCTGTTTGCGCTATATTTTCACAACGTTAAATACAAGTTATTTGCGTTATAATGATAGTAAAAATACGTCTTATTAACTGTTGCCAGATGAGATCAATGTTCTAGTAGGTTTTAGTGTCAAAAATTGTTATTGTCCTAGGCACTGCATGAGATGACATGGCAGAGTAAAGATGTTAAATAAGATGTTTAAAAAAAACTTTTTTGCAAAAAAATAAAACCGACTTCCATATCAAAACACTACAAAGCCAAAAATAAATTTAATTTCGGTAGTCGGGTGTTATTGGTTTTGTATTTTCTTTTTTTTCACACCGCCTTCCGAAATTAAAATTATTTTTAGCTTTGTAGTGTTTTGATATGGAAGTCGGTTTTATTTTTTTTGCAAAAAAGTTTTTATTTTCGCACTTTTTAGTGGGTCAATTTGTAATTAATCTAGTTATAAAAGCCAAAATGTCAACTACAAAAAACTAAAAAAGCGCGAACAAAAAACACAATGCAGAGTAAACGAAAAGATCATCAATGTAAATATTTTTTTTTACTTTTGTTGATTTTTCAGAAACGGCTAGTCCGATTTCGATTAAATTTTCATGGGACCATTTGGAAAGTATACCTTTTCCAACAAAAAAAGAATTTTTCAAATCGGTTGGCAAGCGACGGAGCTATGCCCGAACAAACATAAAAAAAAACCAAACAAACATCCGAATTGAGAACCTCCTCCTTTTTCAGAAGTCGGTTAATAACTGAAAGAAGCTAACGTCCATTCGTAATTTTACATTCTTATGGAGAAGAATGGAAACGGAACTTCATTGGAATATAATATAATAGAATAGAATATACTTTATTGTACACAAAAATTTAAACACACCTATTTTGCAATAATTGCTTATTCTGTGGTTACAATGGCTTAATTACTTTGAATCTTTGTAAGCTATATTTGAGTGTGTTTTCTTTTGTTATTGAATCTGCTTGTTCATTTTCTCCATTACTGAAGATCGTGTCCTCGGACAAAGTATTTCTCGCGATCACATTTTCAAATGAATTCTAAAAAAAATATTTTTGACTCTTCTCCGTCATAGCAGATCAGTTTGTTCTTACTTCGAGAAAAGCTAAAGAAATAACGAAAACACAATATAGATTTTCCCATTACGTGACGTTATTTTACAAATTCAACAGATAATACGTGAACATTATTTTTTGTTGCCATCAGCCATTTCAATGGAATAGTGAACAAAACGTGAATCAGTAGCTCGACAAACTAAACAATAACATTGCTTTAACAAAAGTTTTTTTTGCTCGACGACATCCAAACAGTTGTAACACGCCAGGATGTGGATTACTTTTAGGTGAAAGTAGAGATATCTCGATTTTCGATGTAAAACAGCACTGCACAAAATATTTTTCTGTAAAATTAATATACATAGGTAGGTAATATAATTATGATTTACAAATATAACTAAAAATCGCACATTCTGACTTGACTCAGTCAGTATTAGCAGTGCGATATGTTGTTGACTGCTATATATTTAACATTGTCTATACAAAGATTGTAGAAGAACCTTATGCTTATAAAGTAGAAAATCTCTTTACACCACAGTCGCCCTGCGTCATTTAAAACAATTGAATTAATACAAATATATAATTAGAATTTGGTATTTAGTGTTAAGTTTATGGAGTATTAGATAACGGGCTCGCGGCTTTATGGCAATGACATGAGGATTACATTTGAACAACACATAATTATGTTAATTGCAATAAATAGATTACTTGTGTGATTATAGGAGACGTCATAGAAATGTGGGCGATTTGAGCATGCGTGTGTAAGCTTCGTAGCCAATCTACATAATTATGTAAATTAGTGTTACGAGCTGGGGTTCGGGATAGAAGTAATTAACACCAATGAAACCAAAATTAACACTTTAATTAATTAAGCACAAAATAAAAATTTAACACAATTATTCGCACCACAACACTTGTCACTTAACGCTTAGATCACACTTAAATCGCACTGATATTCACTGATAAAGCTTCGATTATATCTCGTATTCGCCTCGTAATAAGACTGACTCTCTACGCCCCTTTGCGCTCTATTTATACCCCAGTCTATGAGTTCGAGAACATTCTTATAAAATTGACTCACTGTTTATACTGCCTAGAAAATACTCGAAATACATAGTACCGCTATTCGACGCTAGATGGCGTTAGTGTCTCGACTAGATATGCTCATTCCTGCTACTCGCCGCTAGATGGCGTTAGCGTCTCGAACATTCCAGATTTATGTCGAAGTTTCCCGACGCACTTCACTAAGCGACTGGCGTAACATTAGTATGTGTACTTATTTGGTTAGGCAATGCTTGCTGAGGGCAATTGGAGGATGGGTGAGCACGTTATGCTGTTAATCCCGGCTGTAATTTGTATCTTTGATAGTCGTTATGAGTAATCAGAAGCAAAAAAATCTGATATCACTATTTTGAACGATCCTTGTGCTCCTGATTACTTAAAACAAAGTTTTAAAGTGTTAGCCTTAACCTTCGCGCATCCAAAAACTTACTTCTTCACATTCCTTCTCACCGAACCGGGTTTATGGCTAATTCCTACGCTATTTCTACCATTAAACTCTGGAACATGCTACCCCTTGACATCAAGAAGGCCGAGTCTATATTCACTTTTAAGCGTAAAATGAGAAACCACTACTTAAAAGCCTGTCATTCTTAGTTTGGTTTTCGCAATAATAATTATTATTGTGAGTTCTCTTATTCAGAAAGATTATTATAAAGCACCATATTTATTAG
Organism: Tholera decimalis; assembly: GCA_943138885.2. Lineage (NCBI taxonomy): Eukaryota > Metazoa > Arthropoda > Insecta > Lepidoptera > Noctuidae > Tholera > Tholera decimalis. Next base: position 5,874,179 of record OW964570.2, on the reverse strand, counting down.
TCTACTAGCTTGTGCCAGCGGCTTCGCCCGCGTGGTAAGTTTTTCCCGTGTAAATCCCGATCCCGTGGGAATTTCGCAAAATCCTTTCTTAGCGGATGCTTACGTTATAATATCTACCTGCATGCCAAATTTCAACCCGATCCGTCCAGTGGTTTGGGCTGTGCGTTGATAGATCACTATGTCAGTCAGTCAGTCACCTTTGAGTTATATATATTTAGATTATTTTAGAATATATACGTATTTTATTATTATTATAACATATATATTTTATTATTATTTCCTTTATTTTACATATCTCTCAAAAATTACATTTTTAAATATTTTTCATTATAAAAGTGACAAAAAAACATTTAAAAATATAAAAAATGGCAGTTCACTGGTATCGGGAACAAGGTCCAAGCTACCGGTGGTTAGGTCTCCAGAGAAAGGAACCTCCTCACAATACGAGCTGTATCGAGGAGTACTGCCTTCTGTATCAGGCCCTTTATCCAGCTGTGTAACGCCAGCTTCGACAGATGGTCATCGAAGCTTTTAGCTATCAGCCCATTGACTGATATTATTTTTATTATAATATTTATACATATATTCTTTTAATAATGACCACATTGTGGTCTTTTTAACCCAAAGATTGACTGGTAGAGAATGCCTTGTTGCATTAAGCCCATGTACCACTATTGTACATAAAGTTTAAATAAAGAAATACTGATTTTTCCTAGGGGTATGTATCGTCTTACCCAGTTACTGGGTTATGGAGGTCAGACAGGCAGTCGCTACATGTAAAATCACTAGTGTAAAGCTGCATCCAGTTAGACTGGCCAAGCCCAACATAATTAAAAAGGCTAAGCGAACGATAATATGTATTTATGTCGGGCATCTGAGGGCCCAGTGCGAGATTTTTTTGTATAGTATGAAATGAAATATTTATTTTGTAAATCTATACTAATATTATAAAGCGGAAAAGTTTGTTTGTTTGTTTGTTTGTTTACTTGAACGCACTAATCTTCGAAAGTACTGGGTGGATTTGCATGAAATTTGGTATGGAAGTAGCGTGAAGCTTGAGGAAGGTTATAGGCTACTTTTTACGCGACTGCAAAAAAGGAGAGTTATGTTTTTACCGTGATAGAATCCACGGGAGCGAAGCCCCGCGTGAGTACTAACTACTAACACTGTTACACATCATGTTTATTTGCGTGTTAAGTTTAGCTAGATGAGGCCGGTATTTCCTAACTGACTACTCTGAGAAGAAACACCGAAACAAACTCAGAGGTCAAAGTCTCTTTTAAAGTCCAAAAAATTTGCATTTGTATATGAGAAGCATGATAGGTTCATGTCTGTGGTATTCTTTTGAGGAAATAACCACGCAAAGAACAATGGCAGCCACCCATACATTAATTTAGCTGAGATGAAATTTTTGCGTCTTTAAATGAAAAATATCTTGTTTAACTCGGCGTCAACTTCTGAATTAGTTTGTGCAAGAAATTTTGTTCGAGATGTCCGAGAATAATAGAAATTCAGTCATGAACTTTTATAGGTTATGTCCAGGTCAAGTGAAAATTAAAGAAAACGGAAAACAATCGAGAGAAACACAAGTCACATGTGCAAGCTTCTGTGACATGAAAATTTTTTTTAAGTGGATTAGTTGATAGTTCCTGACGAAACAGGCTAAGGTTAAGGACCATGCTGCCTAGTAATCCGTTAACCATAGATTATACATACAAATATTTTTCTTGAGGGTAATATGACATAAACAATTAACAGTTGTCAAACCAAGTTATATTTTCTTTTGACTTGGGATAATAGTCTTTTTGCCAGTCATTAATTGAAAGTAATTCATTTATTTTTACACTACAATATTTTTACCTCCCTACAAAGAACACTTCCACTTATAAATAAACATTATTGTTAATTCATTTATTCCTTTTTGTTACAATAACAAACTAAAACTGATTTTATTACAATAATTTTACCCTTACAGTAAGTGTAAAACTTGGCAGAATAAATACAAAATGGCATCACTAATTGTCAATGAAAAAATCAAATAACTTTTCATTTAAAATATGTTTTTTATCCGGACTTAACAAGGTAATGTGATACTTTGAAAAAACGTAGGAAAATAATAGAACTGCCTTCGTATATAAGTCACTTTTAGACGCTCAAATTAAAGTCAGCTAAGCTTTCGCCATTGTTCTTTGAGAACAGCTAGATCTAGTGGCCACTCGATGGCGCTGGTTTAATTTCTTAAAATCTGCTTCTTTACAAATAACGCGATCGAGGGTGAGAAAAAGTCGATATAGGCCCTCTATCCCCGACTCCACAGCCAGGCGCGTATTTTTTGTTCCGGTAGCATAAATGCATCATTCGATCCATCCCAGCTCTATCATACCTATCATCTATCATCTAGAAGTATTTTGCAGTACTATCAGTAACCTCAGGAAATTCCACAGTAGCAGATGTGCTGCTGTCTTATCCTCCTCCATACAGACTCTACAGATTGGGCTTTCTATAGCTCCTATGACATAGGGGCGTTTATTAATTGACCCGTGAGCTTGACCAACCCTGTTTGTCTCTAGCTGCCTTCCCTCAGCAATGCCCTAAGCCGGGTCCGTACCCCACAGGGTTACCATTTGTGTGTGCTTAGATTGTAAGATTATTGTAAGTCCAGACAGGAAGCTATAATTATCGCTACGCGATATTTGACAAATGCTTGCACTGTTTGGACGAGCTTGCTCAAATCTGTATGATTCTGTCCTTTAAAAGGCGCCACAGGCATAAACCTACATGGCTCTCATAAGATTTGATTACTACACATTGTACGGACTTTAAAAGAGACGTTGACCTCTGAGTTTGTTTCAGTGTTTCTTCTTAGAGTAGTCAGTTAGGAAACACTGGCCTCATCTAGTTTACATTTACGAAAAAAAAATGACGTGTAAAAGTGTTACTTATAACCTATTTGCAAAATAAACATCATTATTTCATTATTTCATAAGGCCGCAATAGGCGAGCCTGGTTAAGTAATAAGGACAGTGTCCCGGCAAAGGAAAAGCCACATTTTTTACAGAAAATTAACAATGTAGATAGAATTCACATTACTAGTATCTAATCTTGTTAAACTCTCCAACTAAGCTAAATATGCTTGTGTCTGGAGTGGGTTCATAGCAATAGTGTAATGGGTGGGGTTCGAACCTGCTACCTCTTGATCACAAGTCTTACACCTTAGCCATTGGGCTATTGAAGCTTGAATCTTTAATATCCCTTTGTGTGATATACCGTTTGTTTTTTTTTTCAGATCCCGTTATTACTAAGGAGCTGATAAATACCCCAGCGCCAGCCCAGAAACTAACAGAATGGCAGTTCTTGAGTATGTAAATTTGAATAAAAACTAGCTTAAGCTCGCGGCTTTGCTCGCGTGAAAAGGTTTTTTCAGTGGAAAAAATAGCTTAACCAAGGTCTAATAATCTTCTCTGTACCATATACTCGTATCATGAAAATTGGTTAAGTAGTTTAGATGCGGAACAGACGAACAGATAAACTTTTTCATTAATACTATTGAGTAAGGATTTTTATCCCAACTTAATGTTGGGTTTCATGCGTGAGATAAAGCCATACCGCTGGTTTTCATTGACAACCAGAGTTGAATTTAATTTTTTCCAATTAAAATCCATCAGCAAAAATTTAATCAGATCGCGAATCTTACTCAAAAACATTCTACCACTTCTTCGCAAATATTATGAATTCTTAAGTTTAGAATTAGGCAAGTCCCTCTTTTCACCGAACGAAACGATCACAAAACTAGTGACGGGGTGCTATAGGACCATTGCCTGTCGGGGTTGCGGGAATATTCTAACGAGATACCGCGGCCCCGGAACTTAATGGCAGCTGTAGGAATAGGGTGGGTTTACTGCCCACAAAAGCTAGATCACCAAAGACGATAAGTAACTAATATTTTTACAGAGAAACATATTTACTTATAATTAATGCAATATCTACTAGCTTATTATAGTTTTGCTTCTACGAAAACTGCTCTAGTCCCGAAAATCTGAGTTTCCAGCATTTTTGCTTATCGTGAATCTTAGTATAAGTATTCTACCAGAATAGTGTTCTTTCGAAGTTGTACGGGCTTTATATCATAATGTGTTCAACAGGTTGAAGACTGCTCTGCGTACAGGACCAGATGTATGTTACGCTAAAATGGCTTCACAGATCTGGATGAAATTTGGCAAAGAGATATTTTATAATTAGGAAGTTATTATTATGTTAAATCTTATCCTAGCAGCTTTAGATCTGATCTCTATCTCAGCTCTAGATTTCATTCAATGTGTTTTAGTTTATAAACAACTAGCTTCTGTCCGTGACTTCGTTTGCATGGGAGTGTTTTCCCGCGTAAATCCCGATCCCGTGGGAATACCGGGATAAAAAGTCAACTTACCAAATTTCATTTAGATCAGTTTAGTAGTTTTGACGTAAAAGAGCAAAAAACATCTTCACAAACTGTCGCATTTATAATATTAGTAGCATAGGATTGCCGTTAAAAAAATTGATAAATACATCCCGATTTTACTAAAATTTCCAGGCGAACGAAGCCGCGTGTAAGAGATAGTCATAATGACAGACGTTCTCGCTTTCGGATGTCGAATAACGAAACGTTTCTACACTAAATAATACTATAGAATGGCTCGTGATAACATCATGGGCTGGACAGAACACGAAGTGTTGCCAATAATTTACAAGATAGAATACCAAAGAAAACTTTATTGAATAAGTATCGCACGGATCATAAAGAAAGTGCAAGCTTATCTAGAAGTCTATAGTTTATGGTTAATTCTTTGGTGTATCTCTAGCTACAAAAGCTAAAGTTATAAAGGAGATGTTTCATTTTCGCCCATCAGATGTACATTTATCGAAAAAGAGGAAAAAATACTACAATTTGGGGAAAAATATTCTCTGGTGAATTTGAGCCTGATTTGTTGTGTACAAAAAATATTAGTTTTTCAATTATTGCCATGTTTTATTCAACATGGAGTCTCGTTTGCTTGCATACTTCATTCGTTTTGAAATCATGTCTCATCAAATCAATGTTACGTAGAAGATAATTAAAAAATGTGTGTATTCTTGTAGTGTTAAAAATAAATTGCTATTATTCTCTTGTACATATTTTTGAGTAAACATAATTAAGTGTGATGATGTCATAGTTACAAAAATCTTTAGTGTCTATTTTTGAAATGTGTTTTCTGAACAAATTCAAAATAACCACTATTGTTGTCTTGAAACTCTATTAGTCACTAGTCAGTCAGGTCCCCGCTAGGGTGATAGTGTTCTGTGGTTAGTTCTGATGAACAAAAACAAAACAAGGTAAACGTCATTTCTACAACCTATCATGGCTGTCATAACTCTTAGGACAAACGTCGAACATTATTAATTTTTATTTTGTACATAAAAGCCATTTGATGTTATGAAAAAAATGTTACTTTATTCTATTCAGGGGTAAGTTTCCCAGCTTTGCTGAAATGTACATGTTATGGCCGGAGCCCCATATAAAAATGAAACATCTCCTTTAAAGTTAAATAATAGTTAGAGCTACAAATTTTTTTAAATTTTATTTACATAAATAAAATTTAACTGCATGTCTGTAAATTCAAACTAACGGTGCGTTCTCTAGTACTTATAGTTATCTACACGGTACGAAAACAGAAGTTCAGTTTGTCCAGACTAATCTCTGAAACAGCTGAATCTATTAAAATGAGACTTCCATTGAAGATAGAGGCGGTTATCAGGCAATATACAGGCTAGGCTTTTTATCCCGGATTTCCCACAGGATCGGGATATACAAACATGTTGTTAAAGGAAAAGGAGTATAGTGACAGACACACATACAGAATAATGATATACAACGTGTAACAGAAACCAAATATCTATCCAAAAGGTCTGAAGACATCTGGTATGGAGTCTCTATGCACAGTTTCAGCTCAAAATAAATGACTCAAAGAATTGATACCAAATTATCGGTTTCATATGTTTCTTGAATACCAATCATTACAAACGTGTCACAGCACTACGAGGGTCAATAATTTTCCACGTCACTTGCTAATAACACTATAATTCTCTTCGTTCTTCTTAATTTGAAAATTCGGTCTCTGGTATCAACGTATGAAAATTTCTAATGAGTTCCACACATGTAGACATAGATTAGAAAAACTTTGCCATATCGTTTGTTATCATTCAAAGAAGCCATGCACTTGGTATGTATATTATACCCATTAAATTACACGTTGTTTAATACACATATATTCTTCTTGTGGTCAAAATAGCTTGTTATCTATTGGTAGTCTCTAATAACTAAACTTTTTTTACAGAACAATCTCAAACCTCAATCCGTGCTTTAAAGACGAGTCTCGCATGCATGGCCACAATGATCCTAATGGGTAACATAGCCCTTCAAGTGTATGCTGAGACTCTGTTCAAGGAAGCTGTACCGCTGATGGACTCCAATCGATGTTCTATCTTCTTGGCCATAGATTTGTTGGTGGCTAGCGTGCTGTGTACTTTTGTCATCGATAAATTTGGAAGGAAGGTTGGTATTATTTTACACTAAGTATTAATACGTGTTATTAACAAAAATATTTCCGTTGAAATTAATAAAGTATTACATTACTCTTGGGAAACGATAACGAAGATTGTACGAGAAACAAAACTTTGCAATAGAATTATATACCTACCTTTACAAAATCTGTATGAATTATATACTTATGTAAATTTTAGTGATAGGAACGTACATCCACATACTTATTATTAGGTACTAGAAATCGCCCAGTGGTCTAACTGCGACTATTTATTTAATTATTTTTTTCTTAGCATATTAATTAATAGATTAGATATCAATTTAATTTTATACAGCCAGGTGAACCCGAGAAAAAGAGTTTTGTTCTGACTGACGCACAGAAGGATAACAGTATGATCCTACAAAAATTTCAGGTTTTTAGATAGATGGAAAGGTATATATATACTCTTTGAAAAAGTGGCTTTAGAAACCACACATGTACCTATAGGTTTCATGAAAAAAAAAAGTTTCAGTTCCATGTAACCCCCTTAATTTTATTCATTGTTTTTAATTTTTGTCTTAAAATCGGAAATCGGTTCACAGAATACATCTACCTACTAAGTTACACATGTGTAGTGCTAATAGTTTGGGAATAAAATGGCTGTGACATACGGACGGACGGTCAAACAGAGAGACAGACAGACATGACGAAACTATAAGGGTTCTGTTTTTGCCATTCGGCTACGGAACCCTAAAGAAAAGGTGATACAATGGGCGGTCTTTCCGCATACTAAGCTCTTGACTCAAATACATAAACCGAAACCGTTTGTTCCAGCCTCTGATGATCATCACATCTGTCCTGGCCAGCGTCTGCACCATACTGCTAGGCTCACAGATCCAATGGCACTGGGCTCCTTACTGGTTCACGGCTCTCTTAATCTACGTGTACAGTTTTATATTCAACGTGGGCGTCGCTGTTGTACCTTATGTCTTGAGTGCTGAGCTGTTCTTGCCTGAAGTAAGTGCTATTAATTGAAGTTGTATTACTGCTTTGCCCTGGTTCTTAAGTTGATTGAATAGAGTAGTTTCCTGTGTTACAAAATAATTATTTTATTTGTTCCATTAGGTAGATTTTCAAAAAATATTTGTTACGTATTTTTTGCCTTTTCAAGTCAAGAAAAATTTACAAAGATAGAAAGCTTCAAAGTACAGGAGTGGGGGCTGCTGACGTCACACACGGTGCTAAGAATATCCATATATATACATTTCAACTCACTGTATCGTCTTAATTTTGCAATTACGTGAAAAAATAAAAATACGTGTCCAATGTTTTCTGTTAAACTACGTGACGGACTAAATAAAATATTTTAGGAAACTACCCTATTAAGCACAACTAGGGTTGCCACCCGTACTTTATAATAAAGTATTGTATTTTATTTCACGTTACGTTACGTTATTTCAGTTAATTGTACTCTATACTTTATGAGAACAATAAAGTACACGAAAATACTTTATTTCGCATGATTTGATTTCTTTGGGATTTTGAAAAGATTAGTCGTAATAAACAAAGTGTATCTTAATTTGATAAAAAAAATATTATTTATTTACTTTAATTTAAATATAGACTGTAAAGATGTGCAATTGCTTAAATTAATAAAATAATTGCTATGTATTAAAAAAACCGCAACAAAATCCATTGCATAGTTTTAAAGATCTAAGCATACATAGGGACAGACAGCGGAAAACGACATTGAAAATAAATTGTACTTTATTTTGATGCTATGTACTTTATATTGATGCTATGTACTTTTTTGTCTTACCTATTTTAACCAATGTACTCAAACTGCAAAAAAATGTGGCAACCCTAAGTACAACGTATTTGATATTCATCATCATCTGCTTAGTTTTTTCACAACCATGTTCCAGACTGATCAGATGCAGAGCTGAGTACTAATGTTTTACATGGAGCGACCGCCTATCCTCCCCAACCCAATAGCAGGATAACACAATTACCCTTTGACAAGATTAGTGTCAGATTTTCTTGCTTCTGCCTACCCGTAACAACTGTGATAGATGTTCAAATGACAACCAGGAACAGCTTACGGAGCTTTCCGACGCACAGAGGATTTTTTTTTTCTGGGTGGGAAAATCATCGAATGACTTCTCCCGCTCTGGGTTAAGCGGAAGGGGGTGTCAGACTTCTACTGACTAAAAACCCACCCTGTTCTTTCAGCTTAAGTTCAGGGGCCGCGGAATCTTGTTAGAACTTTTCCGCAACCCCGGACGCACAGAGGAATCTGGATATGTTAAGATGTTCACTCTTTTTTTTCTATTAATTAAAACATTATCTACCAAATAAAGGTACAATGGTGGACTTAATGCCTTAGGCATTCTCTACCAGTTAAACATAGGTGGTGAACATGGCAAGTGCATAACACAATTTTTGAACTAAATAGATAAAGGTACACCCTTCCACCGGCCAACATTACACCGGTACATGTGAAAAGGCACTAAACTTGAAGACTGATTTATGCGGCTGTAATTATATAGAGATGGGGTCCTCAGCTAGATATATGAGATAAATTATCGCCAAAGATTAAAGTATAATTCTTAGGAAGCCATGACCCAGAATTAATAATAAATCAAGAATTAAATACTTATCTCGCACCAAGATGGTTGCCGCTTTAAGTGTTTCTGAAGATAAAATAAATAAAATTATTTAAAGAAAGAGTGATTTATTGCCAACAGTAAAAAAAAATAATAACAATGAAGTCCTTATTACAAACTTAGAAAAACAGAACTTATTTTTGTGTGGCAAAAAAAGGAGCGGATTCAGCAATTAATGTTGAGCCGTGTGCAGCGTGTTCACAACACAGGTCAACGCTGATTTACCCTTTCTCATTAGCTAGTCACATAGTTATTATAATACATATATACAAAGTGTAACAGATTAAGCGCAATACCTCAGACACCCCAATTAGAATATTAAATTATAAGTCTAAAACAACATCCGTAACTAAATAAATTGAAACCAAACCTAGACATCTTTTATAAAATAGCTATCCTCACTAAAGGCAAAACGTATATGCGCCATATAATATCCTTACGCAGACGCATACACTAATGCAATACTAGCGGCCAACACGCACACGAGCGCATTTCCTTGAATTAAGGATTGTATTAATTTGTCATGATACTGTATTTCCATTTTGAGCGTCAATAGCCTAATGGATAAGGTGTCGGACTTGTGATCGAGAGGTCGCACTTGTGATCGAGAGGTCGCAAGTTCGAATCGCATCCATTACACTATTGCCGTGAACCCACTCCAGATACAAGCATTTTTAGCTTAGTTGGAGGGGTTAACAAGAATGCTAGTAATGTGAATTCTACCCACATTGCTAGTAATCTTTTAAAAAAAATAAAAAAAAATAAGTTAAATGAAAGATTTTTGCGTCAAAATTTAACACCTATTTTTTATGATAGAAATCAGTTCAGAAGCCGATTTTGAACCAACTACTTTCAGGAATTGGGTTACTTCTGTTATACGTTGTATAGTTCGATATCTAACATGTTCCTTTCAAACATACTAACATAAATAAATAATACATACAAGAAACAAAAACAACCCAACAAATTAACTCCTGATTATATTTCATCCGGTTTATTTATATTTCAAAATTTTCTTTTCCAGGTTCGTGGTCTATGTGGCAGCATAGTGATGACATCTGGATGGGCTATGAACTTCGTTACTATGGTCATATTCACTCCAGCAGTTGAACAGTTCGGCTTTGCTCCATTATTCTACGCGTTCTCCGTCGTAGGATTCGTCGGTGCAGGCTACTGCGTGTTTTACCTTCCAGAAACAAAAGGATTATCTATAAATGAGATTCAAGCTTTATTTGTTAAGAACACGAAGAGGAAAATTAGGGCTTAGGAAAGCTTAAAGAGTATAATTGAGATCTTTGTTAGTATTTTTCTTGAGAAAACTGTTTGTTTTTGGTGAGTATTCTCTAGTGTGTTTGGGTGATTTTACCTTTACCAAAACACGAGTTGTCTTTGCATGCGTTCCGTAACATTAACGCTCAATAGATTGTTAGCTTGTGGTTTGTTGAAAATAGGAAAGAAAATAACTTAATTAAAATTACGGAATTGTTAAAAGCTGTGGTGGAACTGTGGTTATATGTACATCTTATAGGCAGGTACTTGTGCAAGTTTCATAATCACTACTGCTCTGTATGTCCTTTTTTTTCTCGTTGGGAAAATCATCGAATGACTTCTTCCACTCTGGGTTAAGCGGAAGGGTGTGTCAGACTTCTACTGACTAAAAACCCAACCTGTTCCTTCAGCTGCCCTAAAGTTCCGGGGCCGCGGTATCTCGATAAAATTTTCCCGCAAACAGGACCAAAAAATTCAAAGTCATGTGACGTCCACCAACCCGGCTCATTCCCTCTCACAGAAAGGAGGCCTATGTCCCAGCAGTTAGAACTTTATCGGCAGGTTGTGTATGTAATTTAGATAGGTAGGATATTATTTTTATATTTTTAATTTTATAGAATTAATTTTATATACATATATTGTGATTTTATATACATATGTTACAATGAATACATTTTTTATTAAACGTTTTCACAAAAGAATTCCATGTTTGCAATTCTGTATCCTAAAATGTATTCGCAAAAATCTTACAAAATTCCTCTCTTATAAAATGATTACGGAAGCACAATGTAAAGCAAAATGCTGCATGCATATTAAGTAGGGATTAAAATTCATAACCCTTCGCCTGCTCGGCGGGAATTCGATAAAAATGTAATTATAGCTAGTCGTACTCGTAGTCAACCAGCCTTAAGCTCCATTTAAATGGAGACAAAAAGGTTATATGTAATGGATAAAGGAGAAGTATGTTAATTTATTGTAATATTAAATCAAATGTTATAAAGCGGAAAAGTTTGTTTGTTTAAATGCGCAATAGAAAGTACTGGCTGGATTTAGATGAAGTTTGGTATAGAATTAGGGTTGCCAATTTTTATTAGAAGAAATAGAGCATATCTGATTTCAAAGGAGGTAAATAAAGAGTACGGATTTATAACAAAGAGAACTATTTACAAAAAAAAGGCATTTTGGTAGTTTATGCAGCACGTAACAAATTTTCATTTATTTTAAAAGAATTGTATGGCTCCAAACATTCTAAATCTAAGTTTACGTAGATCTGGACCTCATTTTTAATAAATTTCGTTTTAATAATAGTATAATATGCGTGACTGCGCTAGTATAGTAAACATTGTGTATAAGGGTATTTTAGCGTCCTCTATTAGTGTTATAGATTATAGAGTACACCTACATGATTTAGAGTACAATAATCTATTCAAGAGTACGGTTGGCAACCCTATATGGAATTAGTTTAAAGCTGCAAAAATAGGGGGGTTATGTTCTTATCGTGATAAAGTACACGCGAGCGAAGCCTTGCGCAAATGCTAGGATAAACATATTTTTAAAGAGTTTCATATTAATATTCTTCACTTAAAATCTATGCAGAAGAAAGTCGTTTCAAAAAGTTTATCGATATTCTAATTTATTTGAAGTTTTGTTTTGAAAATGTAAACTTAAACATAGGAACCATATCCTTTCTATCAGAATTGATTGTGGTACAATCGATGAAAGTTCGTTTTTATTCGGATTTCCTTCAGGATCTAGTAATTAAATGTCCAGAAAAGTAATAAAATAGAGTTTTATATGAAATTGATGATGTTTTTGTTTGAAATGTGGGCGGCACATTCTATTATGATAATTGTAAAAAAAAATAACCATGTAATTATATAGTAATAAGTTGAGTAAATGAGATTAGATGTATTATTACTAAGTGAGAAAATATTTCTAAAGATGAAAGTTACTGTAAGAGTATTTTGATAATTAGTTCTCAAAAAATTTAATTCGTGTTTTGATGTAGATTTTGCCACATTGTATGGTTGCATGTAAATTAGATTTTTAATGCTAAGATATAGTTTTAAGGTGGTCTGAGAGTAAATTATATTAATTTCATGATGTATCATGCCTATTTTTTTAAAAATTTGTATAAATACAACGTGTAACAGAATAAACGCAATTCCTGAAAATAGTTGGTTCAGAATCTGCTTCTGAATCGATTTCCGTCATAAAAATAGGTGTTAAAAGGCGGACAAATCTTCCATTTAACTTAAAATGGAAACATAGTATCATGGCAAATTAATACAATCCTTAATTATTAAAGAAAAAGTGCTCGTGTGCGTGTCGGCCGCTAGTATTGCATTAGTGTATGCGTCTGCGTAAGGATATTGTATGACGCAAATATGTACGTTGTGCGTTTAGTAAGGATAACTATTTTATAAAAAATGTCTAGGTTTGGTTTTAATTTATTTAGTTACGGATGTTGTTTTAGAATTATAATTTAATATTCTAATTGGGATGTCTGAGGTATTGCGCTTAATCTGTTACACCTTGTTTTTTTTATTATAAATGAGCCCATTCTTGACCTCGACCTCACCCAATGGTAAGCAATAGATGAGGTCTATGATGTAACGAGCGAGCTAAGAAGATGCCTGTTTACTCTTGCTTTAAAGGTTGAAAAGCCATCAGTGGCAGGGAAGACAGAAGCCCGCAGAGAGTTGCTCAGCTTGGCTGTGCGCAAGAGATAAATTGATCCTCCGTTCTGAGGCGGGCGAAGAGGTTTGGCAGACTCTTACTGACTGAAACCACCCCTGTGGTTTCAGTCAGTAACCCGCAGCTCCCGGCGCAACTGTGCGAGGGATCGCACAGTTGCGCCGGGAGCTGCGGGAACACTTTAAATAATATTCACCGCATCCCGGACTAGTGCTGGTGTATGTGGACCCCGTCTGGTCAGGCCTTGTATTAAAAGTGTATTAAGGTAAGGCCTTCCCATGTTAAAAAATGCTTTTATTATATCTAAAACATTTAATTCATAGCCTGATTGAGGCAGCGCCAGTACAGAAGTACTTGTGTTGGGGCTGACGGCTGACTAGCAAAGGTCTTTAACTCGGTTAACAAAATAAGGAATAAAAATTGGCCAAGTGCGAGTCAGACTCGCCCATGAAGGGTTCCGTAGTAACTGTAATAATATAATTTTGAGAATAATTTTCAAGATTTGAGTGACTGTGCACGGTTGCATAGTGATATAGATAGTGTGGCAGAGTGGAGCAGGAAGAATAAACTGCAATTTAATGTTAAAAAATGCTCGGTTATAACCTTTAGCAAAATGAGAGTGCCACATCATCACGGGTATGCGTTAGATGACACGCCTATTGAGCGGGTAGAAAGGGTACGCGATCTGGGGGTGCGCCTGAACACCGAGTTAACATTTCGTGAACATATTATAAATGTTTGTAAAAAATCATATAGAAACCTGGGTTTCATACTCCGTCGGGCATCGGGTTTTTCAAACATTACAGCGGTAACAGCATTGTATAATGCTCTGATAAGAACTCAACTTGAGTGTAATGCTGTCATATGGGCTCCACATGAGATTAAATATAGTCTTATATTGGAACGCATACAGAACAAATTTATCAGGTATTTGTATATGAAACTTTACGGGGTCTACCCCTTCTATCCGTTGATGTACCCAACCTTGTTCGTAATCGGTATGGTTGGGTACAACAAACTGGAGACTAGAAGAGACCTGGCTTGTACCACGTATATTTTTAAGCTGTTGCGCGGTAAAATGTTTAATGCTGGTGTTTTGAAGGAGATATGTCTGAATGTGCCTTATAAGTACGCATTGCGACGCCGACGGCCACGGTTGTTAGCAGTGCCGCGCACGCGAACCAACCTGCTCAGTAAAGCGCCCCTGACGCGAGCCTTGCATACACTGAATGACACTGCTGATAGGATAGATTTATTTAATTGCTCTCTGAATGAATTCACAAAGGTAACATTGTTTGTATTATGTTATCTATACTAATATTATAAAGCGGAAAAGTTTGTTTGTTTGCTTGAACGCGCTAATCTTCGAAAGTACAGGGTGGATTGGGATGAAATTTGGTATGGAAGTAGCTTGAAGCTTGAGGAAGGTTATAGGCTACTTTTTACCCGACTGCAAAAAAGGAGAGTTATGTTTTTATCGTGATAGAATCTACGGGAGCGAAGCCCCGCGTGAGTACTAGTGCTAATATATAACTAGTAGCTTTTAGAATGTAAGTAAAGACCACGCTACCGCATTAGGACTATTGCCTGAAATAATAGTTGTGTTTGTGATAAATAAATAATATAATATGTGTATTTATTTGACAAAAAAAAACCTTACAAATTTCTTAAAACTAACTTATTTACATTTTTTACAACTACGCTAATTAACTTTGTTTTTCATAGTGGCTGTATGAATTACAAAGTTATATTTGCGGTTTTAGAAAATATACTGTATCTCAAAAACTGCTAACCCGATCTCGTTCAAACTAATTTTAGTTGAAAGTTTACATTAAGATCCACATATATGTATATATTTTTTTTAGATTTGACTCCATTATTATAGAAGTTAGAGGAGGGGGGGGGGGGGAGGACGAGACACATATTTTACCACTTTGGAAGCGTATATCTTTTAAACAATTAACTTTATAAAAAAGTGATTTTAGAAACCTCAATGTCATTTTTAAAGACCTGTGTATAAACACTACACATGCATAGGTTTCATGAAAAAATATATTTTCAGTTTTAGTTCCATGTATGGGGAGCCCGCCTTTATTTTAAATATATTTTAATTTTTTTTTGAATCGGAAAGCAGTTTACGGAGTGCATCTACCTAGTAAGTTTCACGTCATGTATAGTCATAATAGTTTCTGAATAAAATGGCTGTGACATACGGACGGATAGACGGACAACAGACAGACAGACAGACATGACGAAACTATAAGGGGTGTGTTATTACTGATTGTGTCAGAGCTAGATAACGTAGGGTTTTGAAGATTCAAATGAACTTCCTGATCCTCTCAATGTGCGATTGCCACGACAATCTTTGGTCAATCATTATACCTAGATATTTTGTAGACCTTACTTTTTGGATGTATTGACAGTCACAGCTTATAGAGCAACAGTTTTCACTGATATATATTCTGACTTCAGCTTCTCCAGGAGACCTTTGATTTGCCTTACGGGGTTGCGGGAATGTTTTAACGAGGTACCGCAGCCCCGGAATGCAAGGGCAACTGAAAGAGCGGGTTGGGTTTTTAGTCAGTAGAAGTCTGACACTCCCTTCCACTCCACACACAGCGGGAGTACTCATTCGATGATTTTCCCACCTAGAGAAAAAAGGAGACCTTTGATTTGTGGAAAAGCAAATGCTTTTTGAAGTTTTAGAGTTAAGAGGTTACCTCTAAGCCAGCTAGTTACGCCTGATTCCTTTTAACCTCACTCCAAGACACTCCTGAATAAACAACCGCAGTGTACACTGTCTTGGCAGTGGATAAGTAAAGTAAAGGAAAGCTTTGCAAACTCTTTTGAAAATAATCTTCGGTCTACTGTAGTATATGAAGGGAAAGTGCCCGATTAATTTTAACGGACTGCAGTTGTACATGTATATAATTATATCAAACCTTGCTGATAGTTTTGTTGTATTGTTGGGACGCACTCTGCGTTAGCTGGTAGAAAGTTGCGCTCGAATCGAGAACTAATTTGGAGGAGTACTTTGCTTAGCAGTAAGACATGAACGAACAAGAATAAGGCTAGTATTTTAGTGCGTATGTAACTGTATAGTACCGTTACCATGGACTCAGCAGACAACAAATACAGTTTTTTTTAAAACTTAGCTAACAAACCGTGTGTAGTCTAGCCATGGGGTACTATTTACCTATATAATATATATATATATACAACGTGTAACGGACACCCCATATCTATCCAAAGCGGCTGAAGACAACATCTGGTATGGAGTCTCTATGCCTAGTTTCAGCTGAAAATAAGCGACGCAAAGAATTGATGCCAAATTATCGGTTTCATATATTATGTTTCTTGAATACCAATCATAACAAACTTTCCACGTCACTTGCCAATAACACTGTGATTCCCTTCGTTCTTCTTAATTTGAAAATTCTGCCTCTGGTATCAATGTATTGAAAGAGCAATGCCGAGCGTCCATAGTAACTTTGGCTTAATATAAAATTCTCACGGCCCGCGATGAAAATAATTTTATTGTGTGTAGTTCAATACTAAGAACTGTTTTTTAGCATTCAATATTGTAGAGAACTTCTAACAAAAAAATATTAGGATAAATACAAATATGGAATTTTGAGGTCAAATTGTAATAACATTTTGACGATCTCTGTGCTCGACTGGCCTGCACACCGGTCTTCATGGTGTAATAATGGAACAATGGATGTACTTCAACACTTCGAAAAGCAATTGAGTCTCAAAAAACAGAGAAGGAAACGTAAACACATACCCTTCGCAAAATCACCGACAACAACAACTGTTTGTGTTTGTAATGTCAATCAATTCCCTTTGTGTCACTTTTGACACTTGTTTTTTCTGCTTTTCGAGTTTGTATTTGGCAGAATAGTCGACATCACCTTTGCTTACCATTTATAAAAATAAAATAAAGTTATTATTCTCAATAATTAAAATATTATTTCAGTTTTTTTATGTGATCAAATGCGATTATTGTTCACCACATATTGTTACTATTTTTAGTATATAAAATAATGCAGAAAACAATAAAGGATGTTAAATAAAAAATAAAAAAAACTGATTAATAAGTTTAATTGGAGCATACTGGCAATTCAACTTATTTTTGACAATTTCTGGTCAGCTATTTGGACGGTGACAAATGACGTAAAATATATCATACTAGTCCATGAATAAAAGTTGCCAAACAAAAGTCGATTCTAATACACTTAAATTTAAGTTTAAAGTGCTCTGGGTGAGCGCGGCCACCGGTGGCCTTACGTGATTCAACGGAAACTCTGTTAAACTATGGCGTGGCCACCAGTGGCCTCCCGTGATTTGAGTGGTTAATAAATCAATTAATAAGTGGTTAATAAATAAATAATTAAATAAGGAAAGTTCTCGAAGGAAATTAAATATAACTTTATAGTTTAGATTTTTTTATATAGATTCTTATTATTATTATTATTATTATATACTTTATTGTACACCTTACAATACACTTAAGGATACAAATAATTAATTAGTGTACAATGGGCGGTCTTATCGCACAGGGCAATCTCTTACAGACAACCTTTAGATGGACAGAAATGAAAGGAGACAGATTTAGGGCTGTCAGTGTACAACATCATAGTAATCAAACATAATAATATAAAATACATACCATAAATATCTATAATATATACTAATACATATCAAAATCATAATAGAGAAAGGAGGGGAAAAATTAAATTATAGTGAGAGGTAATGCTCTTTCTCCATTTTCTTGAAAGTAGGTAATGTTTGAGCACGCCTCACATCTATGGGCAAAGCATTCCATAAACGGGCTGCTTGGATAGTGAAAGATTTATCGAACTTAACTCTAAATTTTCCGATGATCTCAAGGACCTTGAATCTGTGTCACAGAGAAACCGAAAGCGGTCTTTAAGATAAAAAGGAGTGAATAGATTAAATAGCACATTATAAAGCAGAGAAAGTAAATGAACATTCCGGCGAAACCTAATAGGAAGCCCTTTGAGCTTAGTACAAAATTCAGAAACATGGTCATATTTGCGCAAGCCAAATATAAACCTAATACAGAGATTTTGAAGTCGCTCTAGCTTGTCGAATTGGTCTTGGGTCAAATCAAGATAGCTGGCATCAGCATAGTCCAATATAGGAAGAAGAAGAGATTGTGCAATTGCAATTTTAGTGGTGATGGGAAGAAAATTACGAAGGCGTCTCAGGGAGCCTGCAGAAGCAAACAGTTTACGACTGACTTCCTGCAGTTGCTTCGTCCAAGACAGAGTTTTGTTGATGTATATCCCCAAGTTCTTCACAGCGTGACTGAACGGAATGACAGTGTTATTAAAGGAAACTTGGGGAAGTGTCGACCAATCGATCTTCCGGGAACTACCAACAACAATCACTTGGGTTTTGGCAGGATTGATTTTTAGTCCGAACTCAGTGCTCCAATCACTAATTCGAGCAAGGTTTACATTAATGGTCCCAATGACATCAGATAAGTCTACGAGGGGTGCTTGCGTGTAAATTTGCAAATCATCAGCATACAAGTGGTAGAAGGAAGATAGTCATTGAGTGATAGCATTAATAAAAAGTACGAAAAGTAAAGGAGATAAAATGCCACCCTGCGGTACACCGGCCGTGGTGTCACACCAAGAAGAGAAAGAATCCTCAGTGCAAATACGCTGCCGGTGACCAAACAGGTTACTACGAAACCAATCAATTACCGAAGGAGATATGTTAAAAGAGCAAAGAATGCCAAGCAAAATGTCAAAGTCAACGGTATTAAATGCATTGCTGAAGTCAAGTAATGCGAGTACCGTTAACTTCCCCATCTCCATGCCTGACCTTATATCATCCGTAATATGAACGAGTGCTGAGGTAGTGCTGTGACCAGGTCGAAAACCAGATTGGAAAGGATTTAAAAGATTATGTTTAGAAAGGAACGCGCTGAGTTGTTGATGGACAAGCTTTTCAAGGACTTTGGACAGAAAAGGGAGAATGGAAATGGGTCGGTAGTCAGAAAAAGATGCAGGATGCGAATTCTTTGGTAACGGGATAACTTGAGCGTCTTTCCAAGCTCGTGGAAAGATACTACTGGAACTAGAGAAGTTAAGGATATAAAGGATGGCTGGAAGAATGTTGTCAAGGATAGGAATGATCATCTTACGACTGACACAGTCACTACCTACAGCGACGGACACAATAGTCACAATACTCTTTTTAACATCACAAGCAGTAAATTGACTTATGACAAAAGGAGAATAATCTGGTACCGGAAGATTTGAAAGATAACTTAGAGTAGCAGCTTTAGTGGCCCTATCAAATACAAGCGAAGTAGAAAAATGATTATTAAGTAAATTGAAGTCTAAATCCTTTGGAATTGTTTCATGAGACTTTTTTCCGATACCTAATGATTTGAGAAAATTCCAGACCTTAGCTGGATCACCATTCTGAACCAAACTGTGGATATATTGGCGATTTGCATTTCTAAACACGTTGCTGCAGTGATTTCTAATTGACACATATTTTTCCCTGTTGCTGTCATTGGGTTGAATCTTGAACTTAAACTTAGCAGCTGCTTTCTTATTAATTAAAAGTTTAATTTCATCAGTCAACCAAGGTGCTGGAAGGTGCTACATACATTAAAGATAAATGGCCGAGCAAATTTAACAGTTGTGTAGGCCAGGATCTGTCTTTGTTCTTTCTATTATACTTCACACATGTATACATAGGATTATAAAACCCTTGCCATATCGTTTATTATCATCTAAAGAAACCGTGCACTTGGTATGTATATACCCTTTAAATTACACGTTGTATAGGTACTTTTTAACCGACTTTAAAAAAAGCGTTGTAAAAAGGGTTCTCAGTTTGACCTGTATGTGTGTAATATTGTTAGAATTGGATTATATTCAAATATGTTTTAATTAATAATTTCTATAATTATGTTTTATCGTACTTAGACCAAAATCAAGATTAGGAGGCTGGCAGATTATACTGGACTCGTTCTGAACTGAAGTATTCTATAAAATTCTATACACATAAATCTGTCTGGAATTTCAATGTATACGTTTTTATAATAAAATTCCTAGCCATATTCAAGAACTAAGTATTAATAAATTCAAATTATTTATAAAATACAAGCTATGTCAGAAAGCTTTTTATATTGCTTTTTATATATATTTTATATACGTGATCCTTTTTTATTTTTGAAATTTTGATAGTTGATTTATTTTTTGTTGATTAAAATATTTGTTTTGTTAAGTATTGTATTTACCTATTTTTATTTTTTATTTTTTTATATATAATTATTTCATTATTGTTAATGTGAGGACAATGTAGGTTATTCTTTCTTCGTTGTTTTTACCCGACTGCGCCAGAAGAAGGGTTATGTTTTTCGAGAGTATGTATGTATGTATAATTGTTTGGCACGCTCTATGGCCTGAACGGCTCGACGGATTTTAGCTTGAGAGGTATCGTTAGATTCGTATTGACTGTGAAAGTGACACTGGGTATATCAAAATAAAAAAAAACCAAAATGGCGGATTTTTGGCGCCATATTATGCCTTCAAAAACGTTTTTTTTTCTCAAACCCTATCAAGTGGGGTATCAAAATAAAGGGTTTTAAAAGGTGATTACAAACATATATTCAACTTATATGGTTAAAAGTAATTCAAAGTGACAAATCGTAAAAAACACGTATCAAGAACTAAATCGTCTGCGAAATCTCTCACATTTGTAAACTAAAAAGCTGGAAATAAAAAAAGTAATAAAAAAAATTAAAAAACTCGACTGCAACCTTATACTAAAACTAACTGAAAAGCTAATAAAAACAAGCCCATTTTAAATTAAATAAAAGTTGGACGTAGGCGGGACCCATTTGAGTTTGAAACTATAATAACGGTATGGGCCCCGCCTGCTTCCAACTTTTATTTAATTTAAAATGGGCTTGTTTTTATTAGCTTTTCAGTTAGTTTTAGTATAAGGTTGCAGTCGGGTTTTTTAATTTTTTTAATTACTTTTTTTTACTTTCACTATAATTTATTTAATGATTACAAGCAGTTTGAGTACCTACTTGTGTGGCCTACCCAAATGTCCTTTGGTATTTTTTGTCAAATTGTTGAGCTCCTTAAGTTCTAAGTTGAGCTACACGATAACTGACAAATGCTTGCACTGTCTGGATAGGTCCGCTCAAATTTGCGTGGTTATTTCCTCAAAGAATACCACAGACATGAACCTACATGCTTCTCATATAAAAATACAAACTGTCTGGACTTTGACCTCTGAGTTTGTTTCGGTGCTTCTTCTCAGAGTAGTCAATTAGGAAATACCAGCCTCATCTAGCTAAACTTAACACGCAAAAAAACATGACGTGTAAAAGTGTTATTTATAAACAATTTACAAAAATATATATATATATAACTGGTTTTATATTTCTGTATTTCAATATACTGAAATTCAGTCGAAGAAAGAGAAGGTTTTAGACCAACATTACATTAGATTTTTGTTCTTAAATTCGTATTTAGAAATCGTGGCTAATTAGTAATAGCTGCACAAGTTGATCTTTGAGCCCGGTTAAGTAGTCACCAGCCTTAGTGCGCTGAACTACGAGTGGCCCTACCTACAAAAAAAAAAAAGATCTTTGAGGATAAGCAACGCTTGCTGGGTTGCT
Organism: Tholera decimalis; assembly: GCA_943138885.2. Lineage (NCBI taxonomy): Eukaryota > Metazoa > Arthropoda > Insecta > Lepidoptera > Noctuidae > Tholera > Tholera decimalis. Next base: position 5,852,325 of record OW964570.2, on the reverse strand, counting down.
ATGTGGTTGACCACTTTAACATATATACACAACCCAGTAACTGAGACACGATACCTCTTGGCTAGACCAGTGTCAGATTTTCTGGCTTCTGACTATCCGTAACGACTGTTAAAGATGTTGAAATGACAGCCAGGGTTGGATTTTGTACTATAATTATAGTATTTATACTATAATTTCGTCCTTTGTACTATACTTTGTACTTTGTATCCACATCTAAGGATAGTACGCTAAAATACTATAATTTAAAGTATGTACTAAAGTATGTACTGTAAAGTATTTACGTCATATTATGAATATTCTGACCGAATTGCGATCTTTCGATGTTTTCTGTTTGATGGCCGGGGATTCCCGATTATCCTCCGAGGTACACTTCTCTTTTTCCCAGGGTTGGATTTTGTACTATAATAATTTGTATTTAAAAGCCTTTTTATTGTCTTGTGACGCTATCAAAAGCGGTAGCAAACGTGGGAATTTTACTGATTTTATTCCTATTGAAGATATATTGATGAGATTAAATGCCAAGGATGGAGATAGAACTAATAGTAATATTCAAGAACTGATAAACTTAGAAGAGGAGTAAATTTTGCCTTGGTGTTGATTTTAATGACTATTATATGTTAAATTAAAAATAATTAAAGTTAACTATATATTTTTTTATAAATACTATCCTTTTAATTTTTTTGTACTATCTTTTTCAACAGACATAAATCCAACCAACCAACGGCTTAACATGCTTTCCGAGGCACGGGGGTATCACAAAATGATCTTCCAAACTCCGGGCTACTACTGAGAAATTCCTTACAGAAAAACCTCATGCTAAGACTACGCTGATGTCAGTTATCTTGATCTTACTGAGGCACAATTTGATAAACTTGAGCGACTCCAACATTAGATTAGATTTATATTTGGCTTGCGCAAATATGATCACGTATCCGAATTTCGTACAAAACTCAAGTGGTTTCCTATACGTCTTCGCTGGAACTTACACATTTTATACTGCTTTAGTGTGCTGTTTAATCCTAAAACCCCCACTTATCTTAAAGAACGATTTAAGTTCCTTCATGACACACATGCAAAATCTCTGAGGTCATCAGAATATTTAAGACTTGCGGTACCGAGTCACGCCACCAATTTTTATGGTTCGCAGCTCAAGCAGTAAGGCTGTGGAATGCTCTACCCGTGTCAGTAAGACAAGCACAAACCCTATCTTCTTTCAAAAACTTAGTAAAAGAGCTTTATCTCTCTCCTTAAATTGTTGTTATTATGTATGTCTTTGTTTCTTCTTTTTTATTTAAATATTTATATGTATATATATGTTGAACGTTATTTATTGTTTTGTGTTTTATATAGATAAATAGTACACCGTGAACTACCCGCGTATTAATTTTCTCCTTCTGTGTCAAATCCATCCAAAGGTTGTCTGTAAAAGATCGCTTTTAGCGATAAGACCGCCCATTGTATCACCCTTTTTAATTGTTAAGTCCATAATTTTGTTTTACTGTTATGGTGTACAATAAAGAATATATCTATCTATCTAAATAGTTGCGCTTGCGACCACTCAACCAACGAGGCAGTCATAGTTTTATATTATTTTGGATTTGATCTAATAAAATAGATAAAAGCAAGATTAGAAAATATCACTTATCAGTCTTTAGTTAAGATTATCCATAGGTATCCATTTAATAGTAAGTATTTTTAATCTTTCATGATACGACAGCAATTCACACTTCCGGGGTTGTAGGTATTCCAAAGAGATATGTCGGCCCGGAACCGCAAGGGCAACTAAAAGAACAGGATGGGTTTTAAATCAGTATAAGTCTGGAGCCTGGAGGAGCCTTTTGAGTATTTTTCCCCGAAAAAGGTTGTAGCACAAATACTATGTAATATTATACTGATACAGTTGAACCAGGGCTCCGTCACTCCATGTACTTGCGCGCTATAAGTACCTACCGCCCGGCCGAGCGGTGTAGGGCCGTTTGCGGACCAAATTCAGTGCGGTTTTCGCAAGCGAAGCGCAAGCACATTGTTCAATTTTAATTGTTACCTACATTCGTTTGTACACGTACCTACGATGCCGTCTGGTGCCTTATGTGCTGTAGATGGGTGCAAATAAAGTAAAAGAAGGAATAAACACCTAACATTTTTCCATTTACCTGTCAATGTAGAAAGGTAAGTGATAAATAAATAAAATAAATGTAGCAAGAAGCATACCTGTCCTGGCTTTGTTGCTGAATTACAGAACATTCCTGATTTAAATGAATCTACGAATAGATTGTTTATCCATTTTAAAACATTCAACAAAACATCGCCTTTTTACGGAAAGTTAAAAGTGCCAACAGATGCGTTTCATAATTATGTACCTAAGATAACTTAAGACTATGTTTATTAATTAATTTGAAAAAAATATGAAACAAAGGCCGGGTAGTATAACTCTTTATTAAATTTTAAATAACATACATTTTGATTCTCCCTGCCCTTGTTTCCCAAAACAATACCTAATAAAACTTTTTATTAGATTCAGGATATTTTCTACACTAAAGTTTAATAACCGAGAATTTAGAAAAGGTAAGAAATTTATAAAAAAATATATAAAAATAAAACACATGTAACTTTAAAGATATTTTTTTTATTTTACCCACACGCTGACCTCTATAATTAAGTTTTATCTAGATGTATTGCTCAGTCAGCACCAATTTACACGTATCAAGAACTAAATCGTCTACGAAATCTTTCACATTTGTAAAATAAAAAGCTGGAAATAAAAAAAAGTAATAAAAAGATTTAAAAAACCCGATTGCAACCTTATACTAAAACTAACTGAAAAGCTAATAAAAACAAGCCCATTTTAAATTAAATAAAAGTTGGAAGCAGGCGGGACCCATTTGAGTTTGAAACTATAATAATGGTATGGGCCCAGCCTGCTTCCAACTTTTATTTAATTTAAAATAATATTAGTTAGTTAGTTAAATAATGTTAGTTAGTTAGTCGGGTTTTTTAATTTTTTTAATTACTTTTTTGTCAAAGCCTTCTGAATTAAAAAAAACAGCCTATCATTATTATTTAAAACATTACTAGCTACATTCTAAATTCAAAAAGATCATTAAAAAAAGAGTGTACCAATATGTATACACTGAGTATATTAAAAGTAAGCAAGATTTATTTCATACATTACCACATGGTAAATATAAATGCGCAATAAAACCATAATTTACTCTAAATCTCGGGTAAGGCTGTGCTATTAATTACCTTTGTTTGATTAAAAGTGAACTGATACTGTAGTATCAGCTTCTGTCTGTCGCTTGCTTGTAATAATAATTTTATGTTGTGACATGAAACAGACAATAACGCAAAAACTCCACACATTAAAATATTGTATTCCTTTTACTTATTTTCATTGTTCAATTTGTTTATTTCGGTTTACCATTGTAGGGAAAGGATTGGTTAGCTAGACTCTGCATTACCGAATGCTAGCGTTCTCTGGACAACGCCTATAAATCGCAAAAAAAGATTATAGCGCTCAGGGGGGCTCATGCACGCTAAAAACCTGATTAGAGACTAGCATGATACCTACCTACTGGGCCCTACATGTAACAGAATAAACGCAATTCCTGAAAGTAGTTGGTTCAGAATCTGCTTCTGAGTCGATTTCCGTCATAAAAATTATGTGTTAAAACATTTTTCACGTAACTTAAAATGGAAACACAGTATCATGACATATTAATACAATCCTTAATTCAAGGAAATGCGCTCGTGAGCGTGTCGACCACTAACATTGCATGAGTGTATGCGTCTGCGTAAGGATATTGTATGACGCACATACGTTTTGCGTTTAGTGAGGATAACTATTTTATAAAAAAAAATTAACAAAAAATAGAACCGACTTCCATATCAAAACACTACAAAGCCAAAAATAACTTTAATTTCGGTAGTCGGTGTTATTGGTTTTGGATTTTCTTTTTTTTCACACCGCCTTCCGAAATTAAAGTTATTTTTAACTTTGTAGTGTTTTGATATGGAAGTCGGTGCTATATTTTGTTAAATTTTTTTTACGCTTTTTAGTGGTTCGGTTTGTAATTTATCTAGTTACAAAAGCGATAATGTCAACAACTTATCACCTTTTACAAAATATTGCTTTTCCCGATGCATAGCCGTTAATTTTTGAGTAGTTCTCCTGGTACTTGACCATCAGCTCTAGATCACCATACTCGTATTGCGACGAGCATAAAGTGTTTAACATCCGTACTCAAGTAATCGAATCACAATCCACGAAATACTTATTATTGAGTAGTTTCAGTGGCCATCTGTGGTCTTCATCATCAGTTCAACTGCCCCAAATGGTACTTTTCGAAAACAACTGCTCAAGGTACTATAAGAAATACCCAAAACGCTATAGGTGTGCCTATAATATTTGAAGAGTTCCCTCGATTTCTCCAGGATCCCATCATCAGATCCTGATTTCGTGACAATGGGACCAATTAGAAAGTATACCCTTTCAAACGCAAAAAGAATTTTTCAAATCTGTCCAGCCGTCTCCGAGTAATGACGTAACATAAAAAAAAAATTGGTATCTAATATTAAGCAAAAAATATATTTTACTCGCAATTCCGCGGGGCTTCGCTCCCGTGGACTTTTTCACGATAAAAACAAAATTGGCCAAGTGCGAGTCAGACTCGCCCATGAAGGGTTCCGTAGTAACTACGCCAAATAACTTTGTTTTTCATAGTGTTTAGAAAATATGCTGTATCTCAAAAACTGCTGACCCGATCTCGTTCAAACTAATTTTGGTTAAAAGTTTCACTCCAATGCTACCGGAAAATACCGGAATCCTTTTAGCACCAGTCGGGTGTTTGTCCGTTTGTCGCTGCTAATATGCTCCAAACCCAATGGATCGATTCATTTGATATTTGTTAGACAATTTATTATAACTTCTGTACTAGTATAATAATAATAATATTCCACAACTTTTTCACACAACGCCATCTAGTCCCAAACTAAGCAGAGCTTGTGGTATGGGTACTAGACAACTGATAAACATACATATATATTTCTAAATACATACATATTATAGATAAATTACACCCAGACAAAGAACAAATGATCGTGCTCATCACACAAACATTTGTCCTAGGTGGGAATCGAACCCACGACCTTGCGCATAGCAGTCAGGGCCACTGACCACTATACCAACGGGCCTGTCTATGTAGTATGTAGGTAAGCCTTCAATCTGAGGAAAATGTTTTTGAAAATTTCTACAGAAAGGACTTTTTTTAGTCTGGATGAGCCCGCTCTTGATTCGACCCAGGCTGACGGGTCATATGTGGTGGGGAATAAAAGCCGGCATTCATAAAAATATAATGAAATTGACAGAAAATAGAAAATTAAAAACGTAAAAAATAAAAGGAAAAGTGTATGAAAGACACTCTTGTTCCTTTTTTATTCAGAATTCCCTGCCGGGGTCTGTGTTTCCCGATAGCTATAACCTAGGGGTCTTTAAGTCAAGATTGAATAGGTTACTTTCAGGTAAGCGTGCTCCATCTTCGGCCACATCATCACTTACCATCAGGTGAGATGGTGGTCAAACGCGAGCCTATTATCAAGAAAAAAAGTCTCATATTTTTTACATTTCACAATATTACATTTGACATTTGAAAAATAAAGAAAATAATACGAAGGAAAATAAATCTTTATAATAAAGCATAATAATGAACATAAAACATGGTAAGAATTAAACAAGGATAAGAGGAAGGAAGGATTGCAGATCACTGTTTAGTAATTTAGATTTAGAATAAAGCATGCTATTAAAACTATGTCGACTTCACCGATGATTTAAGTAATAATAACATATTTCAAAAATATTATTATAATTTATTTATTTATTCTTCTCAACTTTACATTTGTGTAGAACAGTGGTTACAAATGTTACAATATAAAAAATTAAATAGTCGTCATAAAGCAAACACTAACTACACAATACATTGGTCCCAACATTATTAGTCTGAATATTAATAATTATAATAATCTAACATAACAAAATTCAAAACAATTATGCAATATAAACTCAATTAATAAATAAAAATATAATAATGATATAAATGTCAATAAAATTGTCCTTATACTGCACAACAGTCCGACTCATTATGACGTGTTTTTTTATAATATTCCCACGTTACCGTTTTTTTGTACGCTTAGGTTTTAGCTTATTTGTTATAATAACTACGTGTGACCTTCACTTTTTCGTTTATCATGTGTGGCCCGACACACGATGATTTCAAGTACACAAAATATTCGCAACATAACGTTGATAATTTAAAAATAACAAACTAAATATTAATGTGAAATGTTTGTTTTGGAAATCTTTAATTAATATCAGAACATTCAGACAAATATAATATATATATTTTGCTCGACAAATGATAAGAATGACAGACTCTTATCAAAAGATAAAATATTTACACGCAGGATTTGTTTACACATCTTGTGTATTCTAATTCATTTATGTAATAAACTATTTGCCGAAATGTAACTATTACTTGAGCGTTAAGTGACGATTGCCGTTAGTACTGAGTGAATCAACATGAACAAAGGAAGACTTAGGCAAATTCATGCCGCTCTGGCCGGTAAGAAAAAACTTATTTTTAGCGCGAATTTGAATTTGAATCAGGAACGACGTTTGAAGCGTCTCGGTTGACAGATGGAAAAAGTTATTTGACGGTAAACAGTGATGGTTTGGAGTCGTGTCTAAAACATAGTGTATTACATACTCTTTGGTCGTGTCTTTCAGTTTTGATGTGTTTATTTCGAGATGGTTGTGTGTTCTGTGTGGTTTTATGAAAATCTTAGTATAGGTTGTACTGTTAAAAGAAAGGGTCTTAAAGAGTGACATAATGAAGATGGAAATTATGATGAAAAAGAAAAATGTGAAAACATGGTATTGTGAGAGTATTGAGTTATGAAAGCAATTACAATTTTAATTCTTTTGGTCCATCCAATGGAAAGGAATCCAATGGAAGCGACATCTACGCTCTCAGCGATTAGACCGTCATTAAGTTAGTTCATTTGTTTCTATATTTTGGTGTAAGTTCAGTAAAGTTTCTCATATCATTCTTCTAAATTATTTCAGAAGAAGCAAAAAGAACTAGATACTCCGTCATTGGGAGCGTAATTAAGTTCCTATAATCCGACGGTCGTATCGAGCCATTTCCAATTAAATGTTGACAGCAAAGTTTCAAAATGTTGTGAGAATATTAATAGTTCTTCATACACAAGTGAAAAAGAACCTTATTCGAAATAAGGAGTGTATTGTCAAAAATTGTAAAAATACAGTATTGTTATTTGCAATAGACGATTCCGTGTGACCAGACAAAATATTTTTTAAATAAACGTGAACTGGCTGTATTGAACATTGTTTATAACCGCATGCTTAGAGATGTTCAAGATAGAAGATTGTTGGTTTCTTAACAATTATAACGACGCCGTTCTCCAATGGCCACATTTTTAATGCTTGCTTATCAAAATGGATAAATGTTCAAATTTATTGAAACAGTAACATTAATAACGAAAAGGAATTCGAGCACCATGACTCTGATAGGTTAGGATTGAATGAGATGACGGGGGCTTAGGGAGTGAGCAAAGCGAGATAACGAACTCCTGTCGTCATTTTCGGTTCGATTACTTTTCACCCTTTGTACAAATATCGTCAAAGAGCTTGTAGCTAAATAATTTCAATTGCCCGGGTTGATCTTCAAGGTAAAGCAACGCTTACTGAGGTTTGTCCGTAGATGGGTGACATTCCTAACATCGAGATTACTCTGTGACTCGGAAAGCACGTTAAGCCGTTGGTTCCGACTGCTATATACAACATACATCTTTGCACTGCCAAAGACATCTTTGCACTGCCAAAGACATCTTTGCACTGCCAAAGACATCTTTGCACTGCCAAAGACATCTTTGCACTGCCAAAGATATATAATGATAAATGATTGTTGAACTTTATTTTGCAAATTGGTTATTAAATAACACTTTTACACGTAATTTTTTTTCGTAAATATCAACTAGATGATGCCGGTGTTTCCTAACTGACTACCCTGAGATGAAACACCGAAACAAACTCAGGGGTTCGTCTCTTTTAAAGTCCATACAATCTATACTGGTTTAATTATATGGGAACCTTGTAGGTTTCAGTCTGAGGCGATCTTTTGAAGAAAGATGCTCACAGATTTGAGTGGGCCTGTCCATACAGTGCAAGCATTTGTCAAATGACGTATAGCTCAACTTAGAACAAGCAGCTTAACGATTTGAAGAACAATACCAAGGTAAGGACGTTTGGGTAGGCCGCAAGAGGCACTCAAACTGCCAGACAATCATGTTTAACTCGAATAAAATAACCTACATAGTTCACATATTCAAAATCATTTATAAGGATTATGTAGATTAGTCTGAAAATGGCTTTTTGAGGAAAGAACCACACAGATTTGAGTAGACCCGTCCTGTCAGTGCAAGCCTTTGTCAGTTAGTAATGCCTTCATTACGGGAAGCGAAGCCAGAAAATCTGACACCAGGTTCGCCAAAGACTATTGTGTTACTCAACTACAGGGTTGTGGAGATCAGATAGGCAGTCGCTACATATAAAATAGGTGCTACTATTTATTTTGTTACACGGGAAGCCGACCTTGATTTAGTTGGCATGAAACATGATGCAGTAATAGACAACGTGGTGAAACACAATTTGGTGAGCATTTATCCATTCTGGCAGAAAGGTATTTCCAAAATATTGATGCTAAAATAGGTACCGATATGTGGGCGTTAGCCGCTACGTGCTGAGACACAGGCTATAAGCCTAGTTTGGCATCAGATGCTGCTATTAAATATGCACAATTGTTTATGTGATTAAGCTTAACTACCTTTAATGGAAAATTGTGTTAGCATGTGTAATTCTTTTTGGTCTAAATAAATATTTCATTATTATTATCATCAGGTGAATTTCTGATGCGAGTTTAAATGCAAGCCAATTCTGTTGTAAGTTGATAAGGTTTTAAGTTCAAATAGCTTGCCATACACATGTGTCCTGTAAAATTTAAATTGAACTGATAAAACAATGTTGGAACATATTCATTATTATCTCACACATCCTGTGTTCTGCTTTTGTCTGATTTGATAGTAAAAGTGTCACTGATACTTGTGATATTATAAAATACTAGCTATGTTGGCGACTTCATTTGCTTTTAACTCGATATTATCTCCACGGCTTTTTCCGCGTAAATCCCTACTCTGTAGGAATTCCGGTATAAAAAGTGTATAGGATGTATACAACATAACATATATACCTATTAGATAAACTACCATGAAAATAGGTTCTGCTGTTTCAGAGATTGGCCCGGACAATCAGAAAGACGAGAGATAGATAAAATAAAAAAAGTGTGTATGTGTTTAAGTATCATGTAAATAAACAAACACTTGAGAAAACATTTATTTTGAAATCACAGACGGACAATTCAATTTACTTTATTTGTGTTTGTATAAATATTTATCGAGGTCAGAAACAGATGTGTGGTGCTTACCTCAAAACTCTATTTAAGACGTTAACCCACACGAAGCACATAATTATGATTTGAACAGAACGGAAATAATTAGTATGGACTTGAAAAGAGACTGACCTCTCAGTTGGTTTCGGTGTTTCTTCTCAGGATAGAAATATCCACCGGACTTTTTTAAAAGATTGACTTTTTAAAGATTTATTTTAATCTCTTTCCAAAATCAATAAACCAAGTAGTGGTGGCTCAGTTGTTACAGGCACAACATACAGCCGTGAGTTCATATCAGGCAGGCAGGAATTTCTTTGTAATTTCATTATCACCAGTCTAATCGCTAAGAAAAATATCGTGGGGAAACCGGGATGTATTAGGAACGAAAAATCCGAAGACATAAGACATGCATCAACCTGCACTAGGCCTACGTAGAGGTTTAGAGTCCATTTTCTTATAGAAAGGAGGCCTGTATTTCTGTGGGATTGTGATAGACTAATTATGTTAAACTCAAAATAAATCATTATCATCTTACCCTTATCCCACTGACTTCACGATTTCTTCTTCCATTGTCCCACCGTGACGTCTGATATAAATACCATTTTCTTTCAATGCATTCCTTACACAATCCATCTATCTTTCCTTTGGCTTTCCTCTACTTTTCCATCCATCGGTAACAAACCAAATACAAGAATATTCAACATACATATATTTTTTAAATTAATTATGACTCTTCTTATTTCAGTCGGCTTTGGTTCCCTGATTATGGGAGCTCTCAACGTGTGGCCCTCGTACACCTCCGAACTATATGCTTCAAACACATCGACGCCTTTATCAACACCTATGACTAAACCTGAGGAGGCGTTATTGGGCAGTTTACCTTCATTAGGAGCGATTTTAGGATCTGCCGTGGCTGGTCTAATGATAAATGCATTTGGCAGAAAATATGGTGGTGTTATGCTATCTCTACCGGTTGTGGTAAGTGAAATATCTTTATTAGTATCTCAATTGGATTCCGAATTTCCAAGCCCATTCCATCATCGGACTACAAAACGAGTGCGGTGCGCCATTGTTAAAAGGTGGACTTCAAGGATATAGCTATCAGTAAACAGATACTTCGACAGGGGATTCCACTCCTATGTGAAATGAAAGTATTCCCATAACGTTTTTTGCGTATGGGAGGGATGTCCACTATAGAACGATTGGTCACCGCTTTTCGTCTTGTAATCCGATGATAAAACTAGCTAGTAAGAATTATATTGTCCCATTCTAGCGCACAATCTCCAAAATATAACCGACTAGCCATCCGCCCCGGCTTCGCACGGGTGCAATGTTTATATTAAATATAGGCAGCGTTCGCGAGAATCGTTAACGTACGGCAGTTTTTTCGACGCCTTACTCCACAATTTTCACTACCACGAAAAAATCTATCTATTTTCCGGGATAAAATATAGCCTATACGTATTCGGAAGAATCCCTCTAAGTAATGGTAAAAGAAATTTTGAAATCGGTCCAGTAGTTTTTGAGCCTATTCAATACAAACATACAAAAATACAAAAATACAAAGGTTTCCTCTTTATAATATTAGTATAGATAGACTTGCAACACGTTGCTGATGTTCAAGTCCTTGGAGCTTTGAGTCGACCAGTCCTTCGGTGTCAATCATCGATGTCAATGAACCTTTTTTTAACTTTATCTATTGTTTGTCTTTGTCTTTATAGGCCTCACTTATTGTATTTTAATGTTTTTTTTTTGTTTCAGATATCTTGGGCTATAGTAAGCGTAACATCTTCGATAAATCTGATTCTGGCAGCAAGATTCTTAGCGGGTATATCTGGTGGAAGTTTCTTGGTATTAGCACCTATTTTTATATCAGAAGTGGCTGAAGATGCTATCAGAGGAGCATTGGCTTCAGGTATGAAATTACTGTACATCTTTTTTTTTATTGATAATAGGCTCGCGTTTGACCATGCGCCATCTCACGTGATGGTAAGTTATAGCTTTAGGCGCGAGAACTTGTGATACGGTCTTGGTTATCCGCTAATCGTTCTTCCCTTTGCGTAGCTGTTTCCAGAGCCAAGATTGAGCATAACATTCTCGCCTTGCAGCTAAGTATTATAAAGCGGAAAAGTTTGTTTGTTTCTTTGAACGCGCTAATTTTCGAAAGTACTGGGTGGATTTGGATTAAATTTGGTATAAAAACAGCTTGAAGCTTGAATCGACTGCAAAAAAGGAGGGCTAAGTTTTTATCGTGACAAAAGCCACGGGAGCGAAGTCCCACACTAATGCTAGTGTAAATAAACGAAAGGTAGTAAATATTTAATAGGTAAATAAATATTTCATTTCATACTAGTACCGCGGTACTAGTATGAAATGAAATATTTATTTTAGTTAATTGTAATTAGTGGACATCCCACCCATACGCACAAAACGTTTTGGGAATACCTTAATTGTGCGTATGGGTAAGGAGTGGAATTCCCTGCTGGAGTCTGTGTTTCCCGATAGCTATAACCTAGAGGTCTTTAAGTCAAAAGAGAATAGGTCACTTTTAAGTAAGCGTGCTCCATCTTCGACCACATTATCGCTTGCCATCAGGTGAGATGGTGATCAAACGGCTCGCGTTTATATTATAAATAAAAATTGTACACGTTATTGTTTTACGTTTTAAATTAATCTAGATGAGGCCGGCTGTTAGTGATTAACACTAACAGTAGGAATACCTTGATGGTTGGAAACTCGTTGAATTCAAAAACAACTAACGATTTGTTGATACGAAACTTAGAGTACGTTTTACAATATAAGGTGATAATTTAAGATTAAACAAAATGTCGCAGACCTCCAGGGCATACTGTTAGTGATTAACACTACACAGTGCGGATAGGATACCTTGATGATTAGAAAATCGTTGAATTCAAAAACAACTAGTTGATACGAAACTTCAATTTACAAATTTACGATTAGTCAGTTAGTTGATAATGTAATAATAAACGAAAAATCACTCAATAGTTGCATGGCTCGCTTTTTTAAATGGTTTAAAAAAACTTTTTTGCAAAAAATAAAACCGACTTCCATATCAAAACACTACAAAGCCAAAAATAATTTTAATTTCGGTAGGACCGGTGTTATTGGTTTTGTATTTTCTTTTTTTCACACCGCCTTCCGAAATTAAAATTATTTTTGGCTTTGTAGTGTTTTGATATGGAAGTCGGTTTTATTTTTTGCAAAAAAGTTTTTATTTTCGCTCTTTTTAGTGGGTCAGTGAATTTTCAAATCGGTTCGTAAATGACGGAGTTATGCGCGAACAAAAAACGCAATGCAGAGTAAACGAAAAGATCATCAAAGTAAATATTTTTTTTAGACTTTTGTTGATTTTTCAGAAACGGCTTCTCCGATTTCGATAAAATGTTCATGGGACCATTTGGGAAGTATATTTTTCAACAAAAAAAAATTTTTTCAATTCGGTTGGCAAACGACGGAGCTATGCCCGAACAAACATTAAAAAAAAAAAAAACAAACAAACATCCGAATTGAGAACCTCCTCCTTTTTTAGAAGTCGTTTAAAAATTTTGATACTGCGATGTAGAATACGGCCAGCGCCATCTTTTTGCACGTCTGTACTACAAAATGGCATTCATAAAAAAATTAAAGTCTGGAGCATCTAATGTGGAACCCACATAAAATTGAAGCATCTCGTTGATGTTCAGTTTTATGATGCTTCAATTTTATGTCGGTTCTACATCAGGTGCTCTAGAATTTTTTTTTATGTCGACAGAAAGTACTACCAACTACTCCTCAAGCAGTATATTAATATCTCTTATAGATTAGCTGGGCTGCGAACGTTCTACGTCTAATATTTAGATCTTCAAAATAAATTATAGCCTATATGTTGGCGAAAACTAATAGCTATACAACCAAAAAAGTTTATCAAAATCTATCCAGTAGTTTTTGCATGAATGACGCACAACAGACAGACAGATTGACTAAAATTACAAAAAATTGTATTTGTAATTTCTACTATTTGTATGAAGCAACCTAGGAGTATATTTATTCAATGTAGTCGGTGTCTTTAGTTTTGTATTTTCGTTATTGGCACCGACTTTCGAAATTAAATTTATTATTCACTTTCCAGTGTTTTTTGGTAGTCGGTTTAATTTTTTGGTAAAAAGTTTTTATTTCACTCTTTTTAGTTTATCGATTTTTAATTTACCTAGTTACAAGAGCCTAAATGTCAACTAATTATAACCTTTTACAAAATATTGCTTTTCCCAATGCTGGGCCGTTAATTGTTGAGGAGTTCTCCTGGTACTTCACCATCAGCTCTACATCACCATATGCATTGTGACGAGCATAAAGTGCGTAACATCCATATTCAAGTAATCGAATCGCAATCCACTCAATACTTATTATTGAGTAGTTTCGGCGGCCATCTGTGGTCTTCATCATCAGTTCCACTTCACAAATGGTGCTTTTCGAATGCAACTACACAAGTTACTATAAAAAATACTCAAATCACTATAGGTGTGCCTATAATATTTGAAGAGTTTCCTCGATTTCTCTAGGATCCCTTCATCAGATCCTGACTTGGTGACAATGGGACTAATTTCGAAGTATACCCTTTCAAACAAAAAAAAAGAATTTTTCAATTCGGTCCAGACGTCTTCGAGTAATCGGTGATCATATATAAAAAATATATATACGCGTCGACTTGATAACCTCCTCCTTTTTTTGTCGTCGGTTGAAAAAAAAAAATCATCCACCAAATATATTTTTCAAATTAAATTTCAAAATGAATATCTAGTTATTCACTGATGAGAAGTTATTCCTTTGCACTTCGCCGTAGTAGTTAAATTATTAGTGCAATATCGTAAAATAGACGGAAGGCATATTTAATGCGTTTGAATGTTTTTTCATACACAACATACAAAGACTTATGTGCTCAAGATCTAGCATCTGAGTAAAGTGCGGCCAATTGACTGCACTTGAACGGAACGCAGTAGTGATGTGTGCAGGTGAGTTCTCTAGTACGTGTACTCATATTACATCAATGGTTGATGTGTCTGTTTTATGGAATTGTGACGTAACTAGGTTAGAATGCAGATAAATTTATCTATGTCATAGTAGATAGCGTTTTAAAGGCAAAAAAGATGTGAAATCTTATCTAAAAAATATTTAATTTATAAAATTACTAGCTTTTGCCCGCGGTTTCACTCGTGTGTAAAGGTTTTTCAGTGGTAATTAACCTAGTGGTAAGTAGCCTATGTCACTTTTCAACCCTTAAAGTATCTTCACATAAAATCACATAGATTAGTTGCTCCGTTTTGAAGTGAAAGAAGGACAAAGAAACAAACACAATTTTGTCATTTTTTTTTTCAGGTAGGAATGATTTCTTCTCCTCTGGGTGGAAAGGAAGGGAGTGTCAGACTTCTACATACATTATTTCTACTGACTAAAAACTCATCGTGTTCCTTTAACTAGTGTTGCGTTCCGGCAACCCCAACGGGCTCTGTGGGGCCCCGTCCCTAGTACTTACAACTCTTTGAGGTGCGCGTGGAACACGTTGCGTCGCCGTCTCGGGCTTGGGATGGTTTGGGCTTACCGGACGGTGAGCTACCCTTTGTTGTACCCCGCCTGTCCACACCTACGGTGGACACAATTTTGCCCTAAACTAGAATTTTCTCCTGTGCGGAATGCGTCATTTGACGATTTTCCTCTAAAAGAAAGGGTTAATAATGAGCACTGCAAAAAAGATGGGCGGAGGTGACACAATCTCAAAATATCTGCCTTAATTCCACGATAAAACTGCATCAGCCCTCGTAAAGATATCATTCCTGAGTGATAACGTGTCAATTTAAAAAGATATTTGAAGATTTATCTGAAACGTGACATTTGCGGAAGTAAGAATGTCGAAAAAGACGTTTTATCTTACGTAATAATATTTTTTTAAAGAGTTTTACCAATGTGGTTAGAACCCACGTTACAAACAACAGCAAATTGCTATGCTTATGTTTGGAGTGGTTTTATGACAACAGTGTAATGGGTGAGGTTCGAACCTGCGATCCCAAAGCCGACACCTTAGCTACTAGGTTATTATTACTTTTACTATTACGTGCAAACTTTTTTTTAACGATTTCATCAAAATAAAGCATCATAAAATTGTGCTGTATGGTGTTGGCTGGTAATGGTCATTGCCACGTTGTATAGCTCTGTATTTATGGCAAGCCTCTGGCTAAGGTAAAAGCCAATCCTTGGGCCCGAGGAAGTGTCCCCTAAAAAAGAATACTATATTACGTTAAAAAAAAATATTAGAAGGAAGAATAAACATCGTTGCTAAGAGACTCATTGGCAACGATGCACTGGTCGAGTCGAAGCTCCAAAGCCTTGAACATCGACGACGTGTTGCAAGTCTCGGTTTTCTATCGGTTACATTTCGGGGAGTGTGCGATGGAATTACACAATCTAATTCCGCCAAGTCCGTTCCATCATCGGACTACAAGACAAACGGTGATACGCCATCGTTACATGGTGGACATCCCACCCATACGAACTAAACGTTTTGGGAATACTTTCATTGTGCGTACGGCTAAGGAGTGGAATTCCCTGCCGGAGTCTGTGTTTCCCGATAGCTATAACCTAGGGGTCTTTAAGTCAAGAGTGAATAGGTTACTTTTAGGTAAGCGTGCTCTATCTGCGACCACATCATCACTTACCATCAAGTGAGATGGTGGTCAAACGCGAACCTATTATTAATAAAAAAAAAGTTACTTTCTAAGAACTTAAAACAGGTTTAACAAAAGTTAAGTTTTGGTTATAATGTAGACATAGGAGTTTATAAAAAACAGTATCTTTAATATATTATATATTAGGCCAAATGAAATAAAAAAATTTAGCCCAGTTTTCTGTTGGCAACTTAAAAGTTGGTAATCTTAATAACATAAATTAGCATCTCCTGTTGAACTAGGCATATAGCCTGTGTCTCAGCACAAATTTAATCGCCAGGTGGCGTTACATGCCATCATTAGCACGTAGCATGATATTACACCTTTCAATATAATTTTAATTATGTATTTAATACACTACACATTCATTAACATTAGTTTATTTACCCTCGTCCGTGTGTCACTGCTGAGTGCCAACTGAAAACCTGCGCTGGGTGTCTTTCGCCCAGCAAATGCTGAGTTGGTAACCCTTTCGGCGTAGACATGCTCAGCGAAATCCTTATTGTTATTTTTTATGTTTGTAATTTTCTATTGTTTGTTGTTGTGTGTGTTTATCACTGAATAAATGGTTTTCAAATTCAAAATTTCAAATTCAATCATTACTTACAATAGGTAATTAATATTCGGTGTTACATTATTAATATAAAGATAACTATATTGATTATAAAATAAAAACTATAGTAAGACTAATTAGGAAATATTCATAGTAAAAGTTTTAAAATAATATAAGTATCATTATATAATTATAATACTAATTAACTTAATATTAATGATTAATGTGACTTATTCACCAGTCAATCAAATCAAAGCAAAAATATTTAATTTCACAAAGGCCTTCATGGGCACTTATAGAACATCAGAAGTTAGTGCACGATTGGAATTTGTAATTTCCTACGGAGAAGAACCGACAAGAAACTCCACGGTTTACTTTTAAGCATAATTGATTTTCACAATTTTTGAAACATCAATCAAGGGTTATTTATACGGCCTCAAGTACGGTTAATTTTCTTACAGATTTATCTCAATGTACACACAGATTTTGTATTTATACCAGTAGCGCGTTCTATAAGACTAATAAGTGTTTAGTTATTGTAAATATCTAGTAATGTAAGCAAGTCTTATGATAGACACGATACGTCACACTTATGAAGAGAAATAAATATTTGTCTATTAATAAAGCGTCAATATTAGGCTACTGACGCTTTATTAATAGACAAATATTTATTTCTCTTCATAAGTGTGACGTATTACACTTTTGACTAAAGTGTCGGAATTTGATCGAGAGGTTGTGTTATTGCCAGGAACCCACTCCGGACACAAGCATAATTTAGGTTAGCTGGCTCCTCCAGATTACAAGATTGCTAGTAATGTGATTTTACCTATATTGCTAGTTCTCTTTAAGAAACATATTTCTTCCATTTTCTAGCTTCAATGCTTCTGTACTGCTTGGGGTCTCTGATGTCCTACGTGGCCGGTTGGTTCCTGACGTATAGGACTATCATCTGGCTTCAGCTGGTACTTACTATAGTCGGTACTCTCCTTATAATGCTGGTTGTGGAAAGTCCTGTGTATTTTTTGAGGCAGAAGAGAGAAGAGGTGAGTTTGATTTTGTATTCATCATCTGTTTCGTAATAATGTCGGAATCCAGTACCGATACTAAAAAAAGATAAAAAAAACTTATTTTCAGGCTTCTAAGGCCCATAGTGCTAGTCTAACAAATTAATTAAAAATTATGTTAGTAAGAAATAATTATAAAGGAAAAACAAAACGAATAACTCACAATCACAAGAAGGTTTATCAAGCCCTATGTCCAACACACAGAACAGATAAAAGAGGTTAGAAAGGAAATAGTTCCTAGATTTGTATGAGAACGCGTGTCGCCGCTTGTCTCCCCACTCTTTAGCCCTACTACAAGCAAGAGGCCCGTTACGTATGCGAATTACGCACACAAATAAATTACACACACTTAAATCGAGAGCTTGCTACTGATTGTAACTCATTGTTGATAAACACGCGCCGTGCATCACGGCCAATCAGGACAAAGGACAAAACGTCAATGGTTGAAGTGTGGCGCATGCAGTACACTGTGAGCGGACTTGGTCATTGCGTTGATTAAGCGAGTCCACAACGGGCAAAGTATACTTTTTGTAACTTGTTGCAATAATGTTGTTAATGTTCGGAATTTCATAGTGATCAGAATATTTTTAAGTTTTTTACAAATAAAATTGTAATTAAATGTTATTTTCGACTAACCGATGGAAAGATATACCTCCGCGCTCTATACTTGCGGTCTGTTTTTTTTTTGTTTTACAGGTTATAATTGCACTACACGGCATTTTAAAGCAGAGCTCTGTGTTCCGAAGTAATCCGAAGCGCACTAAACGCGGTGAATGAATTAATCGGTCGGGTGATTGTCGTATCATAAATGTGGCGCGCTCGGCCCGCCCACATTACCATTCCAACCTTATTCATCTATTCCGTGGTCCAACATGTACTACGCGTTTCAATGAAACGTCAATGAATTCTATCTGTCAAATGTCACTTAAAAAGTATGGTTAGAAAAAAAATCTTATTTTGGTTCACCGAGTCATATCTCATTTAAATAAAACGTAATTAATTAACTAAAATTAGCTAAATATAATATTTAATTATTTAAAATCATAATTCATTTTTTTGACACCATAATTTTTCTCTCTTATTTTCAATGTTGGCAATAGCCCAGAAGCAATGCCAAAATTATTAATGAAAAATTTAAGGAAATGAAGACTTCCAATCTGAGTTTTTTTTTAATGAATTCTTGTTTTGCTCACCCTACTTATTTTTTTCGATTTGACAGCTATTCAATTCAATTCAATTTATTTATTTATAATATATCAAGATCCATAATGGTTTGTAACAATGAATACTTATAATCTATATTAGTAGGTAAATACAAAAATCAAAAAAATCTTAACTTACTTCACAGCGACAATCACAATTTGAGCCCAGAGCGAGTGTATGGGACACAGAAATTTGGTAGATATCATCTTCACGATATGCTATGATGTCACAATTTGGCGCTCAGTCTTTCTTGTTACTAGTTGAAATGCAGTGTAGCCTATCCATTGTAGGCCATTCTAGTCTTTCTGCGAAAACCTACAGAGCGCTATTGCTGCTTCCTCTCTGCGTATTAAGTACTGAGTTCTGGAGGTCAGATATAAGCAGTCGCCTATCTGACCTTTAGAATTCAGTAGCTGGGTAACACGATAAGCATGCAAGACTAGTGTTTAAGATCTCAGGGAGATGAATAAAATAAGTGGACTGTATATTTATTTATTTATTTTTTTATTGAAGAAGTATGGAGGACTAACAGCTATTAAATACAGAAAATAAATAGTATAGTAGACAGTGAGCCAATTAAAAGTTAAAAGTTTAGAGGCAGGAAAATCTTAAATTGAACACTTAAAAGGTAGTCTTACTATAACCATTATCATAAATACAATATTTAAAATAACTAAATAGACAGCAGATATAAATAACACATACAACACAGTAATTACAAATATTAATTATTTTTCGAGCGGCGGCGCCACTCTCTCGATCGGACAGCTTCTAAGGCACACGCGTCCCTCTATCGACCCCTCACTGTAAAGCTACTTTTTGCTACTCGAATATATTTTCATATACAGTCCACTTATTTTATTCATCTCCCTGAGATCTTAAACAACTAGTGTAAGATTGCCCGACTTCTGACCCGTATCGAGTGTTAAAGATGTATATATGAGAGCCGGGTTTAACGGTTTGACGTGGTTTCCAAGACATGGAGGATTCTTAATATGTTGAGATGATCACCCATCGAGAACTGACCTCGGCAAGCGTTGCTTAACCTTGAAGATGGACCCGTGTCGCTGTTAATATTTAGTGACGAGCTTACTTTCAGTTTTATTTTTGTACGCGCTGCTGCTCGCAACTTCGTTCGCGTGGGAGGATTTCTCGCGTAAATCCCAATCCCGTGGGAATTCCTGGATAAAAAGCCTATGTGTTATTCCAGGATGTCAACTATCTGCTTACCAAATTTCCTTAAAATCCATATAGTGGATTCGGAGATTTGCGTGTACAAACAGATAGACTTTCTTTAAATATTTCGCCGTGTTACCGTTTCTGAACCCACCTCAATAATCATTTTCGTATAAAATTTAAATGTGCAGACACACTTTATTTACTGTTTTAGTATATGAATTGATTTATTGACGTACAAACAACAAGGAAAAAGAAAAATACCAACTGAAGATTATAATACAAACAGAATCCAATAGACTTCTAGTGGATTCTGTTTGTTGTCTGTTTGTTGTGTCCCAAACTAGGCACAGCATGTATCTCAGTGACCCGGAATCATAGATTTGAGGTGCAATAGCAGAATTTTACTTATGAAATAAATTAGAAATCAGCATTCACGCTTACAAAACCAAAGTCCAATGAGAATTAAAATTTGTTTACGAAAGTTTCTGAATAAATAATTTGCTAATATTGATACTAATCTTAACATAGTATAAAGCAAAGTCGCTTCCCTGTGTCTGTCCCTATGTATGCTTAAATCTTTAAAACTACGCAACGGATTTGGATGCAGTTTCTTTCAGTAGAAAGAGTGATTCAATAGGAAGGTTTTAGGTATATAACATGCATAATATAGCAGAGGAACACTGATAATTTTTGAGGTTTCTAATGTGATGTCGCAAATAAACACATTTTTTCCACTTGCTTGCAAATGCTGGCTGAACCCTACGAGATAGATCAAAATAATGTACTACAGTATTGTAAACCTTAAAAGGTCAACAAAAAAGTCCTCGACGGCATCTGTCTATCTCTAATAGATTACTCACAACAACCATTTTATATCCTTTACTTTTTACGGGAAATACGAGCATATTTTACGAAGCAATTTTAAGCAATACATCATTAATCCTTATCCAATTAAGTACCATAAATACATTGTGCATTTAATATAAATCAATATTGCCCTTTATAGCATATAATTTAAATAAATAGTTTCGAAGATATTACAGACTTAAAATGCAAGGACATAGCGGTTGCGACGCGGTGCCGGCGGAGGCACGGTGCGCATGCCTATGTTGCGTAGATTTGAGCGTTGAATGTTTTTCCCATGGTAAATTATGTGTCGCACTTTCAAGAGTAATTACTAAAGAGAACATGTATGTCGAATGACAAAAAGGCTGTCAACTATGTATATAAAGACATTCTATAGTATATTTAATATAAACATTGCACCCGTGCGAAGCCAGGGCGGGTCTCTAGTAATTTATAAAAACATTTTAATAAAATATTTAACCAACTTCAAAACAAATAAAAACATTAGAAAGCGGAAAATAACCATAAAGATTGTTTCATTGGATGTCTTATTTCATTTAAATAAGGGCTAGGTATCCAGTCACACGGCTGAACTCGGTCCCAAGATAAATTAATAGGTTTTATCACTTTGGGTTGCCCCAGAATGCGGTGACTTAGCCTATCCACATACATACTCGTACAAACTGGTCGAATGCAGAACCTCCTTTTTTTAACACGTTCGCATTTTTCTTTCCCTCAGTTACAAATCTTGCTACAATTGGCCATTTTTTAGACTAATCTACATAATCTTCATAAACGATTGTGAATATGTGAACTATGTAGGTTATTTTATTCCAGTTAAACATGATTGTCTGGCAGTTTGAGTGCTTTTGCGGCCTACCCAAACGTCTTTACTTTGGTATTGTTCGTCAAATCGTTAAGCTCCTTGTTATAAATTGAGCTATACGTCATTTGACAAATGCTTGCACTGTATGGACAGGCCCACTCAAATCTGTGAGCATCTTTCTTCAAAAGATCGCCGCAGACTTAAACCTACAAGGTTCCCATATAATTAAACCAGTATAATCTATACTGGTTTAATTATATGGGAACCTTGTAGGTTTAAGTCTGCGGCGATTGGACGTATGCCGTATGGACTTTAAAAGAGACGGACCCCTGAGTTTGTTTCGGTGTTTCTTCTCAGGGTAGTCAGTTAGGAAACACCGGCCTCATCTAGTTAATATTTACGAAAAAAATGACGTGTAAAAGTGTTATTTAATAACCAATTTGCAAAATAAAGATCATTTATCATTTAAACCTATCCATTGTAGGTCCTTCTAGTCTTTCTGTGAAAACCTACGCGCTATTGCTGCTTCCTCTCTGCGTATTAAGTACTGGGTTCTGGAGGTCAGATAAGCAGTCGCCTATCTGACCTTTAGAATTCAGTAGCTGGGTAACACGATAAGCATGCAAGACTAGTGTTTAAGATCTCAGGGAGATGAATAAAATAAGTGGACTGTATATTTATTTTTTTATTTAAGAAGTATGGAGGACTAACCGCTATTAAATACAGAAAATAAATAGTATAGTAGACAGTGAGCCAATTAAAAGTCCTCACGTTTAGAGGCAGGAAAATCTTAAACTGAACACTTAAAAGGTAGTCTTACTATAACCATTATCATAAATACAATATTTAAAATGACTAAATAGACAGCAGATATAAATAACACATACAACACAGTAATTACAAATATTAATTATTTTTCGAGCGGCGGCGCCACTCTCTCGATCGGACAGCTTCTAAGGCACACGCGTCCCTCTATCGACCCCTCACTGTAAAGCTACTTTTTGCTACTCGAATATATTTTCATATACAGTCTACTTATTTTATTCATCTCCCTGAGATCTTAAACAACTAGTGTAAGATTGCCCGACTTGTGACCCGTAACGAGTGTTAAAGATGTACATATGAGAGCCGGGTTTAACGGTTTGACGTGCTTTCCAAGACATGGAGGATTCTTAATATGTTAAGATGATCACTCACCCAGAACCGACCTCGGCAAGCGTTGCTTATCCTTGAAGATGGACCCGTGTCGCTGTTAATATTTAGTGACGAGCTTACCTTTAGTTTTATTTTTGTACGCGCTGCTGCTCGCAACTTCGTTCGCGTGGGAGGATTTCTCGCGTAAAACCCAATCCCGTGGGAATTCCTGGATAAAAAGCCTATGTGTTATTCCAGGATGTCAACTATCTGCTTACCAAATTTCCTTAAAATCCATATAGTGGATTCGGAGATTTGCGTGTACAAACAGATAGACTTTCTTTAAATATTTCGCCGTGTTACCGTTTCTGAACCCACCTCAATAATCATTTTCGTATAAAATTTAAATGTGCAGACACACTTTATTTACTGTTTTAGTATATGAATTGATTTATTGACGTACAAACAACAAGGAAAAAGAAAAATACCAACTGAAGATTATAATACAAACAGAATCCAATAGACTTCTAGTGGATTCTGTTTGTTGTCTGTTTGTTGTGTCCCAAACTAGGCACAGCATGTATCTCAGTGACCCGGAATCATAGATTTGAGGTGCAATAGCAGAATTTTACTTATGAAATAAATTAGAAATCAGCATTCACGCTTACAAAACCAAAGTCCAATGAGAATTAAAATTTGTTTACGAAAGTTTCTGAATAAATAATTTGCTAATATTGATACTAATCTTAACATAGTATAAAGCAAAGTCGCTTCCCTGTGTCTGTCCCTATGTATGCTTAAATCTTTAAAACTACGCAACGGATTTGGATGCAGTTTCTTTCAATAGAAAGAGTGATTCAATAGGAAGGTTTTAGGTATATAACATGCATAATATAGCAGAGGAGCACTGATAATTTTTGAGGTTTCTAATGTGATGTCGCAAATAAACACATTTTTTGCGCTTGCTTTGCAAATGCTGGCTGAACCCTACGAGATAGATCAAAATAATGTACTACAGTATTGTAAACCTTAAAAGGTCAACAAAAAAGTCCTCGACGGCATCTGTCTATCTCTAATAGATTACTCACAACAACCATTTTATATCCTTTACTTTTTACGGGAAATACGAGCGAGATACGAGATATTTTACGAAGCAATTTTAAGCAATACATCATTAATCCTTATCCAATTAAGTACCATAAATACATTGTGCATTTAATATAAATCAATATTGCCCTTTATAGCATATAATTTAAATAAATAGTTTCGAAGATATTACAGATTTAAAATGCAAGGACATAGCGGTTGCGGCGCGGTGCCGGCGGAGGCACGGTGCGCATGCCTATGTTGCGTAGATTTGAGCGTTGAATGTTTTTCCCATGGTAAATTATGTGTCGCACTTTCAAGAGTAATTACTAAAGAGAACATGTATGTCGAATGACAAAAAGGCTGTCAACTATGTATATAAAGACATTCTATAGTATATTTAATATAAACATTGCACCCGTGCAAGGCCAGGGCGGGTCTCTAGTAATTTATAAAAACATTTTAATAAAATATTTAACCAACTTCAAAACAAATAAAAATATTAGAAAGCGGAAAATAACCATAAAGATTGTTTCATTGGATGTCTTATTTCATTTAAATAAGGGCTAGGTATCCAGTCACACGGCTGAACTCGGTCCCAAGATAAATTAATAGGTTTTATCACTTTGGGTTGCCCCAGAATGCGGTGACTTAGCCTATCCACATACATACTCGTACAAACTGGTCGAATGCAGAACCTCCTTTTTTTAACACGTTCGCATTTTTCTTTCCCTCAGTTACAAATCTTGCTACAATTGGAATAAGGCAAAAAGTACATAAAATAAAAAATAAATATAAATCTGTTGCGTAGTTTAAGAGATCGAAGCGTACAGACAGCGGGAGAGAGTTTGTTTTTATACAATGTAACGATCATTGATTTATATTTTGCAGGATGCAAGAGAGGCGATAGCTAAGTACAGAGGTGTGCCAGCTTCTTCAATGAAAGTTATCGATGAACTGACGAGATTGAAGCATCAGATCATGCCAGCTGTTGAGTTGATATCTGTAACAGGTAAGTCTAAGATATAGCTAAAATAGTTTCTTCTTGGGCAATTTACATTTTTGTGAAGTCCTCACCACGTTTTCATTTTGTCCTTAGTATTGCTGCCCTGTATTAATGTTTATAAATACTAGTTGATAGCGACTTCATTAGCATGGTTTTTTTATACAAAACGATGAACCCCTAATTTGACTCCGTTTTTACTTCCTGGTGGGAAAATGGTCAAATGACTCCTCCCACAGCTCTGGGTGGAGCGGAAGGGCTTTTTTTTTTTTTTTTTAACCTGGTAAAATTATCAAATAAGTCCTCCCACTCCGGGTAGGGTGGGAGGGACTGTCAGACTTTTACTGACTAAAATCCACGGTGTTCCTACAATAGCCCTTTACGTACCGGGGCCACGGTAACGGGATGAGTCCCACGACCCCGGCAGGCTTCGGCCCTCTGCAGAGGGGGCCTCGTCATGTTGCTGACGCTCTTTGAGGCGCGCGTGGAACACGACGCGTCGTCGACCCGGGCATGGTCCATGGTCGGACAGCGAGTTGCCCTTTACTCGCTGTCCGCATGCCCGCGCCTACGGTGGCCGGAGATCGTCGGCCGACGTCCGACGCCGTGGGCGTCTACCACTGCGGCTGAGCTGGAGGGAGGACGCAATCCTCTCCCTCACGCGGCCCGCCTCCTCCTTCGGAAGCATGACCGCTTCGCAGAAGGAGGCGACCGCTTCCCACTCCCTCTCGACCCGCAGCATGGCCTCGACCAAGGCCGGGCGCGAGAGGTCTCTGCCTATTGTCGCCGTGAGGACACGTCGGTGCTCTGCCCAAGCTGGGCAGTCCTGCACCGTGTGCTCGACTGTGTCCTCAGGGCGACCCTCGCAGTGGTGACACCCAGGCGTCTCTTCCTTACCCATCAGACACAGGTACCTCTCGAAACTTCCGTGTCCGGTGAGGACCTGCGTCATGCAGTAGGTCAGGACGCCGTGACGCCGATCTAGCCACTCCTCAAAAAGAGGTCTTACCGCCGCAATTGCGGCGTGCCCGGCCGTCGGTTGCGACAGTCGTTCCCTCCATACTGCCCTGAGATCGCGCCGGAGCTCATCCCGCCGCGCCTCGACTTCTCGAGGCAGCGGGGACACGCCCCGGCGCTGCGCCTCCACGCGTCATTCATAGACGCGCTGGAGGGCAGTCGCCTCCAGATCCCAGGGCAGCAATCCGGCAAGGAGGTTGGCCGATTCGCCGGCGATCGTGCGGTATCCCCGGATCATTCGGATAGCCATGACCCTCTGGCATGCGACCAACTTTAGTGATCGCGTCCGGATGCACAGGGCCCACACTGGGGACCCGTAGAGGGCCATGGACCGCACGACGCCGGCGTACAGCCTTCGGCAGGAGAGCGGAAGGGCTAGATTGAGTTCCGCTGGGTTTTCTCAACAACTATCACAACCCAATGCGTCGCTAGTTTGGCCACGGCCTGGTGCGACCTCCCATTCTAATTTAACCCCTGAGGGGCAGATAAAAAAAAATACCCTTAAAATACATCCTTATCCAAAGTCTTTACTATCTTTATACCAGACAGTCTTTTTTTCATTTATAATATTAAATATACTAGGAATGGACGTGTAACTAAATGTACATAAAGTAGCCAGCCTATGCGGAGCGAGAGGGAATGGGATGCAGGCGCCTCCTTCTGCGAAGCAGTCATGCTAGCGAAGGAGGAGGCTGAACGCGTGAGGGAGAGACAGTTATCTTCCTCACGCCCCAGCCACCGCGGGAGACGCGCCGTGCGTCGGGGATCACGAGCTGATCTCCGGCTACCGTAGACGCGGGTCTGCGGACGGCGAGGGGTAGCTCACCTTTCGGTAAGGACCAGACACGAGTTGGCGGCGCGCCGTGTTCCGCGTGCGCCTCAAGGAGCAGTCAACAACAGTGATGGGGCCTAATAGGGCCATTGCCTTACGGTGTTGCGGGAATTGTTCTAATGAGATACCGTGGCCTTGGAATGCAAGGTCAACAGAAGGAACAGGGTGGGTTTTTAGTCAGTATAAATCTGACACTCCCTTCCGCTTCATCCACGGTGGGAGGAGTCATAAGATGATTTTCCAACCCAGAAAAAAAAAGCCAGGCTATAACGTTCCTACTACTAGGACACAGGTCTACTCTCCATGAGAGGAAATGAGTCGAAATCCACCACGAAGACTCAGTGCAGATTAGTCTGGCTGCAACATGTTTATATTTATACATTTATCGAGCTTGGTATTTGTCGGTTTCCTCATGTTCTTCTTCACCGTTTTGATAGCTGCAGTGATGATGATGAAAATGACGAAGTTATTACCTGTTTGGATTTGAAAGTTCTACAACTTAACCACAGAACAGATATAAACAAAGCAACAAGTGTCGATGACCTCAAACATAAAACTGAACTCGCGTTTGTTAAAGTGAAATCTGAAACTGAGGTGTTTAACAAACTAAAAACTAACTTAAGAAAACGTGCAATAATGTGTATCGAGCAAGGTGGTGGACATTTTGAAAATCTTCTAAAAAGGGGACAAAGAAGAAGTATTTAGTAATACCTCAGGTATGTACCTTCATAATACGATTTTAAGTAGGTACTGTAAATATTATGATTCAAGTCTTTGGTCAGTGGGTCGTCTTAGGGCTCAGGGAGCGTAAGGCCACCGGTGGCCACAATTTTTTTTTTCAATTTTCTTTATCTGAGTGGTTAAACACGCCGACTTTGAATATTTTTTTTATACGTACCTAATAAAAATGTAAACACGACTTAGTAGAGGGTGAAAAGACTCGGGCGCCTTTAGGTATTGCCGTAGGTACTGATAGATCGCAGTGGGGTGAAAAGTTGCTCAATTTAAAAATACTTCCATATCCGTAATTAAACCAAATCATTCGAAGCTGTCAGTCCAAATCCTGTGTAATTGTGATGGAAAGGTGGAATCAAACTAGTTAGGCAACTGGCGATAATAGTTATACGGTAATATCGCAAATTATTATTAGAGGTTAGAAAGGAAATAGTTCCTGATTTGTATAAGACCGCGTGTCGCCGCTTGTCTCCCCACTCTTTAGCTCTTCTACAAGCAAGAGGCCCATTACGTATGCGAATTACGCACACAAATAAATTACACATACTTAAATCGACAGCTTGCTACTGATTGTAACTCACTGTTGATAAACATGCGCCGTGCATTACGACCAATCAGGGCAAAGGACAAAACGTCAATGGTTGAAGTGTGGCGCATGCAGAACATTGTAAGCGGACTTGGTCATTGCGTTGATTAAGTGAGTACACAACGGGCAATGTATACTTTTTGTAACTTGTTGCAATAATGTTGTTAATGTTCGGAATTTCATAGTGATCAGAATATTTTTATGTTTTTTACAAATAAAATTGTAATTAAATGTTATTTTCGACTTACCGATGAAAAGATATACCTCCTCGCTCTATACTTGCGGTCTGACATTTTGTTTTACAGGTTATAATTGCACAACACGGCATTTTAAAGCAGAACTCTGTGTTCCGAAGTTATCCGAAGGCGCATTAAACGCGGTGAATGAATTAATCGGTCGCGTTATGATTGTCGTATCATAAAACCTTATTCGTCTATTCCGTGTTATGAACCGTGCCTATAAGTAATATGTCACCATTGCTGAAATCTGCAATTTAAAATAATTTTTCCTTAGTGACTTTGTATTTCGGTGAAGAACTTAAAACGGGATATTTACGTTATATTTAAGTTCTAATGATACTGTCAGTGACCATGTTAGCTTATAGATATATTCTTTATTGTATACCATAACAGTAAAACAAATAAGAACTTAACAACTAAAAAATTGGCCAGTGTGTGTCAGACTCGCCCACGAAGGGTTCCGTAGTAACTACGCCAAATAACTTTGTTTTTCATAGAGTTTGTATGAATTACAAAGTTCTATTTGCGGTTTTAGAAAATATGCTATATCTCAAAAACTCCTGACCCGATCTCATTTAACCTAATTTTCCTTGAAAGTTCACATTAAGTTCTACAGCATATATTTTTTTTTAGATTTTTTACTCTATTATTATAGAAGTTAGATGGAGGGGGAGGACACATTTTACCACTTTGGAAGCGTATATCTTTTAAACGATTGATTTTATGAAAAAGTGGTTTTAGAAACCTCAATGTCATTTTTAAAGACCTGTCTATAAATACTACATACGGATAGGTTACATGAAAAAAAAATAGTTTCAGTTCCATGTATGGGGAACCCCCCTTAATTTTAAATATATTTTTATTTATTTTTTAAATCGGAAAGCAGTTCACAAAATACATCTACCTACCAAGTTTTACATGTATAATCTTATTAGTTTCGGAATAAAATGGCTGTTACATACGGACGGACCGACGGACAGACAGACAGAAAATGTGATACAATGGGCGGTCTAATAGCTAAAAGCGATCTATTACAGACAACCTTCGATGGATTTGACACAGAAGGAGAAAATAAATACACGGGTAGTCTACGGTGTACTATTAAAAAAAAAGTCCAAACCATCATTCTTAGCCCGCGGTATCTCGTTAGCATTCCCACAACCCCGGTAGGCAATGGGCCTATCAGCTCCCATCATTATTGCTTACTGCTCTTTTAATCATTTAAATGGACTTTCATTCTTAAAGTTTATTAAACGTTTTTTATAGATACCGATCCTAAGGCAGAGGAGGCAGAAAAACAGAAGTTAAACAATGAAGACGTGATTGCAGAGCAACCGAAACCATTGTCTCCGATCAAGCTGTTATGTAAGTACTTATTCTCCAATCTCTCTATCTCCAATTCAAACACGTTAAGAATAGTCTGAACCTCAGACTGTTTTCAACGTGTTTGAATTGGAGATTTTACTCAACCAGTATCATTTTGTTTGGCTGAATATAAATTTTCTGCCAATTGATTGGGAAAATTAATCTTTAAAATGTTTACTTAAGTGACAATGCACTTTCCAACCATTCACAAAATTTACGTACATGACTAAGTTTACATCCTGTACGGTGCACGTACAAGAATTTCAAAATATTACATTTATTTCAAAATATTGGATTGTTTTAAGTTAGCTAGTAGGTTCGCGCATGTGCACTTTGAACGCGACCTACATTTGACAGTACATTGACACTTTTACATTATGCTATGCATCTTTTTAGAAGGTTACTTTTAAATAATTTTACTTTTAATCATTAGTGTTCAATTAGACGTGATTTGGGTCGGACTACTTGCATTTTCATTTCGTCTCATCCCGTTGTTCACTCATTGATATTTGCATTCCTTTACATTAACATTTGACATCAATTTATGCTAGGGATTCACTCTACACATCCCACACAAACGCACAAAACTTTTTGGCAATACTTTCTTTGTGCGTATAGCTAAGGAATGAAATTCCCTGCCGGATTCTTAATTACTGATACTATAACTTCGGGGTCTTTAACACGTTCGCTGACAGTACGTCGTTAAGCGGGAAATTAAAATAGTGCGTTATGACAGTTCGTCGAGGGACGGGCCACTTATTTTTAAGAGTACGTCGTGGAAAATTCTACTGTCGTAATGTGGTGTCAGGGTAAGTGCTCACTGTCAGCGAACGTGTTAAGTAAAGGGTGAATAGTTTACTTCTATCTAAACCATCAGGTAATGATGGTGGTCAAAACGCGAGCCTATCACCTTTAATAATAATAAATATTTCTTTTTGTCTCTGTTTAATATTCTGTTCTCAAAAACAAATTACAAAGCTTGGCGTCAAAAATTTTCAACTGAATTAAGTTGCAAACAAATTAAAAGTATTATTTTGTGATATATTTTCTTTCTATTTCTCTTCCAGTCGTGTCTCCAGTTTCAAGAAGGGCATTCTTTGTAGTACTGATGGTGATAACAATGCAGGTACAAACTTTCTATAGTACTTTATAGTATAATATTATACAACGTGTAACAGATTAAGCGCAATACCTCAGACATCCCAATTAGAATATAAAATTATAAGTCTAAAACAACATCCGTAACTAAATAAATTGAAACCAAACCTAGACATTTTTTATAAAATAGTTATCCTTACTAAACGCAAAACGTATGTGCGTCATACAATATCCTTATGCAGACGAATATACTCATGCAATGTTAGCGGCCGACGCGACACGCACACAATTTCCTTTAATTAAAGCTGGGCATTCACGGTCACGCCATTCGGCGTGGCTCCAAACAACTTAAGTCAAATGGATGGACGCCAAACATGGTTCCCATTCATGGTCACTCTAGTTTTCTTTCATTTACGTATTTGACCGTGTCGAATAACGTTGCCATGAGCTCTGATTTGGAAGAAGAACTTTTACTTTGTGCAGCTGCTGTGTGTCATCACATAATTACTCGAAAACCGAAAAAAAAATGGTGCAAAGAATGGTTAAAAAAGAGATAACTTCACACATGTTAACTTATTAAATGAACTGTCATTGGAGCCAAGTGATTGGAGAAATTACCTGAGAATGGACGAACCTACGTATTTCAAATTACCGTTACTCCTCATATAATTAAACAAGACACCAATATGAGACAAGCAATAAGTCCTCATGAGAGGCTGTGTGCCACTCTTCATTTCTTGGCATCTGGAATGAGCTACGAGGAACTAAAGTTTCCAACGGTAACATCTCCACAACGTTTAGAGGTCATAATATCAGAGACATGTTAACACGTACAGTTCGTTCGATGTCTCGGCACGGAATGAAAACAAAATGGACGTAGGTTTGCGCATTCGAGCAATTCCGTAAAAAATTGAACGTAAGAAAAAAGTACTGTCTCAAAAGTTTACAAACAGTTTACAAGACTATCTTATACTCAATTAAATGCAATTTTTTTTATGTACAGTGTAGATAATTAACTTTGAAAATATATATATAATGGAGTCAATTGTTGTTAATTTAACTGATTAAAAAATTAAAATAAGAAGCAAAGAAGTACATTTTAGCGTGTTACACCTCCTGTCGCTAACTTTAACTAACCGAAGTTCATGTTTTTATTATACATACTTTAGCGTTTTTTGGGATCTTTTATTGAATATTGATTTTTCTTAATTATAACATTAATTTTACTCATAAATCTTATTATATTACAACAAAAATTCATGAAATATTATAATCAAATTAGCACCGAAGTGGGCATTCCACTTTAGTCACTACTGTTTTATTTGCTTTCAGTTTTAAAATACTACCAAAGCAAGTTATTTTATTTCATTTTATTATCATGGTAACATTATTGTAGTAGATCAGCCATTTATTTGTACCAAGGATTTGTACCCATCGTGCAGTTCTGACGCAGTAATCGGTGACGAAAGCCGTGTAGTTAACACGTAGTCGATTAAGAAGTCCACTATAGTCACAGCAATAACATGATACCGGTAAGTTCTTAAAACATTATTTTATTTGCGAATTATGCCTAATGTATGTGTGTATGTCGTGAAATAATGATTTCCTCTAAAAGAACAAAGAACATTGAGTGATGTTGTCATTATTATTAGTAAGCGGAATTCGTCACGTCCATTTAGTGTCGTGACATATTAGTGGAACAATAATTATGATGAAATGGACACATAAGGCTAAGTTTACGTGGTGCATGTTTTACCAACAACATCTAAGATGGAGTTATATGTTTCTGTTAAATTATATGAATCATAATATTCTTCTATCTTTTGACTACCATAGTTAACGTTTACTATCGTTTTATTTACGGAACAGATTGGCTTACATTATTGTAGGTATAACTCCAAAAACCATAAGCATTTAATTTAATAAATAATAGTCAATTATGATATTTTTTTATTTGTATATTTCCCTTTCAGAGTTACTCCGCAAACTTATTAATAAAATGCTTTGATGATGGACGTCAATGGTCTTGGGAAAAACCCCATTTTATTTTGGCAAAAAAGTGTTTTGTATGCAAACACACAGTTGCTGCTGAAGATTCACGATTGATACATTTCTCTTTAGCCATGAATAGACAAGATATTCACTTTTTATTGAAATCGCCATACATTTGGTGTACTATTTGCAACTACTGTCTTTGAGACAAGAGTTTTTTGTCTGAGAGGTATGCGGAGACTCACGGGCTCCAGGTATAATGCCATCAAACGAACAAAAAAAGATATTGCATTCGATTAGAATGTCTAAGGTCCGTATTACAGAACGTTCCTCAAGTCCAGTTTGAGCTTAATTCGCCCGATCTCAGTTTAAATATAGAATCTGCACTTGAGCATTGGTCTTATTCCAGAAAGGTAATAAAACTACACTCAAATTCAAATCGAGCCTCAAGCAGAGAATATCTAATTGTCTATGCATCAGTCTGTTTTCGTTTACGTTTTATTTTCTTCGTCTCCGCTGTTCCGATCTACGAATGATCGTAAATAATTCAATTTACTTTAATACCAAATTTTTAAGAATAAAAAATATGTATTGCACGGTTTCACCATAGAAATTATTTTTTAAGAATTTGTAAAAGCAAATTCTTGAAGGTAAAAGGTGTTAAGGCAATATTTTCTAACATATAAAAATATAGCAAGAGTAACTTGTTCGTGGAACGGAGTGGATCCTAAATAATGTCTGTGACAGTGTTGTTTTGAATTGCTCAAGTAATATTCAAATAAATAATGGTTTGGGAACAACGATCAATAAAAATATAAGGTATAGTTAAAACAAAACAGAAATGCATATGTTTTACCAAATCTTGGTCAATAGATGGCAGTATTACAAATTGTCAAAAATCTTCATCTTGTGAAAATCTATACAATTTCTTAAAATAATTATTAGCAAAATTTTATGGGCCCTTCACATGGAACGCTGAAGTTCTGTTTTTCTGCTCAAATCATCGGTGAAAAAATCATTGTTATAATCTGTTTAAGTTAGAAAACACGGGATTCATCTAGTAACATAAAATGGCAAAAAATTACATGTAAAAGTGTTATTTGTAACCAATTAGCAAAATAAAATGTGATTTCAGCATCATTCGCCAAAAATTACCATTTTTATATCAAATAATAAACTGAAAAGCAAATAGTTAAATGACAAGGAAATCTCTGCTCGAGCGTGGTGTGTCGACCATACTTGGGTGATGAATCTACAACTGAGTAACGATCTAGAATAAAGCCGTACCCGGCTGAACTATGATCGATGAATCTATACTTGAGGAACATTCTAAAATTAAATCTCGACTCAAAACTAGTTTTAAACAGAGATCAGTGCTCGAGTTTCATTCTGTAATACGGGCCTATGACTGTTCTCCAAAAAAAGAGGATCACAGGCACTGGTATCATATTGTTTAGGGCTAAAAGGTGGCATTAGATGTGTGAACACAACATAAAGTAATAAAGAAAGCTCATGCTGAGAAGTATTATATAATATGAAGAATTTCTTAAGTTGATTTTAAATGAAAAATGTTTTGATTTTGTTTATTTGTTAATGTTTGATTTTTTTTATTAATATTTTTGATTATTAAACTTGTTATGAACACCGCTTATGTTTCAATTTAGTAACGATAACATTTCCTACGAAGTCACTGTCACAATTTTATATTCCAAGTTTTAGGCTGTAAAGTGGAATTTATTACTAGTAATGGTTTATTGTGGGATGAAATATAATAAAATATGATGCTCATTTTTATTTAAAATAGTTAGAATCATTTTCAAGGAGCCAAATTAACTACAAAGTTAAAAATATAAGTCGCACTGACCTAAAACGTGACGAAAATATTTTAATATGTGATTTAAAGCTAGAAATATATTTCAAATAGGGTAAACGAAATTGATTTCAAAAAGAGTATATGTATTTTAGCTAAACATTGTTAAGAATTTGTAAAAGATTAATCACATTGCTGATAAAATATTACGTTAGTGTTCGTTACTAAATGGACAGTGCTTGTCATAGATAATGTTTAAAAGTCCGTTTTTTTTTAACTGTATACTATTTAGTTATAAACCATACATTTTTCTTAAACTTTGATAAATGCTGCATCGATTCATAAAGAAAATTAAAAAAGAAAATGTTAAAATTGTCCACTTTGTCTCCTTAGTAACGGTACAATTTTTCACGGAATGGCTCATTCACGGGAGCGCGGCGCCATGACACGTCATGGTGTTTCTACCGGCGTGACGCCACGACGCGGTGCGTTGGATTTTGGCGGGACTGGAAATCCAGTTTTACGTCAAGTCAACGGATTTTAACATTCACGATCAAAATTTGACTGTATATCACGCCATTTGACGCGTGATCGTGAATACGCAGCTTAAGGATTGTATTAATTTGTCATGATACTGTGTTTCCATTTTAAGTTAAATGAAAGATTTTTCGTCAAAATTTAACATCTATTTTTTATGACGGAAATCGATTCAGAAGCCGATTCTGAACCATATACTTTCAGGAATTGTGTTTATTCTGTTACTCGTTGTATAAAGAGAAGTTTACCTTTATAAATTAGGATAGATAAAGTGTAAGTTCGCTTAACCGATTTTGATCATTCTTTCACCAACAGAAAGCTATATTGTTCCAAAGTGACAGAGACCACATTTCTTTCTGAAAAAATCTTTACATGCGAGCGAAGCCATGAGCAGAAGGTAGTATAACATATCTCGAGCAGCTCAAAGCTTTTTTTTATTTATGATGGGTTCGCGTTTGACCACCATCTCACCTGATGGTAAGTGATGATGTGGTCGAAGATGGAGCACGCTTACCTAAAAGTAACCTATTCACTCTTGACTTAAAGACTCCTAGGTTATAGCTATCGGGAAACACAGACTCCGGCAGGGAATTCCACTCCTTTGCCGTAAATATTGGTAGTCAGCTGTATCTTCTTCAGCTGACTTTCATGAGTGTGTCTTTTTATCTTTCCCTATGATAATCAATCCGATTTGACAGAGTTTCTTTTTATTTCATTTTTTTTATTAATTTATCCGTCATTATTGAAGTCTAATGTTGTCGCTTCTCAAGTTTATTTTAATATTATATAAAGCATTTTTGTGAATGGGACTCTTAGATCTGTTTTACATATTTTTATTTGTAATTCCATTGTGCTGTATGAATTGATCTATACTGTCCTCTCATACCTAATTAACCTGTATTATGGATACATTGTAAAAAATATATTTTGATTTGGAAAGAGTAACTGTGGAGTTTCTTACCCGTTCTTTTCCATAGAAAACGACCAATTTCGAACCGTGCCCTAACTGCTGACGTTTTGTAAGTGCCCATATAGGCCTATGTGAAATAAAACGTTTTGAGTTTGAGTTTTGAGCATAAGGTTAGATTGGATGCCGATCTCCAAATAGTTGTAATAGCTGCATCTGGTTAATATCCGATTCAGCCTGTTTCAAGAAACGAAAACCAACGTGAATGCTTTACTTGAAACTCAATTAGAAGCGTCAATAGTCTAATTACTAAGGTGTCGGCCATACAATGGGGGCTATCGCGTGTGAATTTGCCACTAGAGGTGCTAGTGTCGCGTGAGGTCCAATAAATTCAAATTTTCACTGGTTTTAGCGGGCTCCGTGACATAAATTATAATTTGTTTAATTTACCTGTTGTAAAATGATCTCCTTCGTGAACTTATCGCAAATATGGATTATTTGGCTATGAATGTAAACGCTTTGAAAGCGGAATTAAGAAAAAAAAAAAGCGAATCGCCACAACTCCACAAGCCACTGTTTTAGAACAGTTTTATCTTTTGGAAACATGTGCCCTCCTTTTCTTTCCAAACAAAATGGAACTGCACAGCATTGCGGCATAGTTACTCGATATGATGATAGTTATTTATAATTAATAAACGAGATATTATTTATAATTAATTAATGAGATTCAAGATTCAAAACTTTGTTTCGGCACCACAGAAATCTTAATAATTTGCCTTATAATTAAGATTTCTGTGTTCGGCACCGATCTTATAAAGTCGCCTTTGACAGCTATACCTCTGGACCTTAGTCAACAGTGGCGCCAACTGGTGAGCAAAAAAACGGTAGGCCCCGTTGAGTGGTCGCATATACATAAGCATATTTTGCTTAGTTGGCAGGGTGAACAAGATAGCTAGTTCTCTTTTAAAATAAAAAAAAAATATAAAATATGTGTGTTATGTGATTTTTACTAATACAGTATTACCAATTACGTTTCCAGGTGTTAATGGGCATAGTACCAGTGCAGGTGTACGCTAAGACCGTGTTCACAGAGACAGATCCGACCAAGTCAGATCTCTACACGGTAATATTCGCTGTCATTCAGCTCAGTGGGGCTATCACCACGGCCCTGGTTGCTGATAAGGCTGGCAGAAGAGTAAGATCCTTTTATTTTTATCTCCTTAACATTATTTTTACGGAAAAATTTAAAGGGAGTCGCCTAACTTGGTATGGAAATTTGATGAGAAGGGATGACACGCATGTAACTAAAAGTGTGATGGGTTTGAATGTTGATGGATGGAGAGATAGAGGAAGACCAGAAAAAAGATGGACGGATTGTGTTAGGAATGATATGAAAGAAAAAGAAGTAAATGTTGCTGTGACGTCTAACAGGCAAGAATAGACGAAAGAAACGTGCTTGAGCGCCAATTCCAAGTAACTGGGATGACGTCAGGAAGATGACATTACTTTGTGTAATTTCTGCTGCCGCTGCTTCAAAACAGTTAAGGAAGACACTGTGAGGAAACAAGCATGCCCGGGGCTGATAGAATGTTCATGGGTCGAAGGAATGTTTTAACTTGATACCGTGGCCGCAGAATGCAAGGGCAAGTGTAGAAGTAGGGTAGGTTTTTAGTCAGTAGAAGTTCCGCTCCACCTCTCCTCTCTCTCTCTCTCTCACATCTTCTCCACAGTGGAAAGAGTCATTTGATGTTTCCCCTAGCAAAAAGGTTTATATTATTGTGAGTTTATTTTTATATTAGCTGTGCCCCGTGGTTTCACACGCGTTAATTTGTAGAAAAATATCACTAATTTTTGATTATTGAAAAAAGTAGCGTGTTTTGTCCCATAGGCTTTCATCCAAATCAGTGCTGGGATTTAGTCGTGAAATCGTAACACACAGAGAAACAGACAGACTTTCATTTATAATGTCAGTATGGATATCTATAAACGCGCTCTCGATATGATGTTATTGTAAAACTTATGTCTAATCAATAAATAAATACAGGACTAATTACTAGTATGAAACTGCGTTTTTTAAATAGCGCCTTCTCCTTTTAGAATACGGTAAAAAATTGCCAAGTGCGAGTCGGACTCGCCCATGAAGGGTTCCGTATTAACTATAATAAATATAACATACTTAATATATTTATTTGAAAAAAAAAAAAACAAAAACCTTACAAATTTCTTAAGACTAGCTTATTTACAATTTTAACAACTACGCCAAATAACTTTGTTTTTCATAGTATTTGTATGAATTACAAAGTTATATTTGCGGTTTTTGAAAATATTCTGTATCTCAAAAACTGCTGACTTGATCTCGTTCAAACCAATTTTGGTTGAAAGTTTACATTAAAATGTACAACATATGGGTTTTATAGATTTTTCACTTCATTATTATAGAAGTTAGAGGGGGGACACACATTTTACCACTTTGAAAGCATATATCTTTTAAACGATTAACTTTATGAAAACGTCTTTTTAGAAACCATAATGTAATTTTTAAAGACCTGTCTATAAATACCACACACGTATAGGTTTCATGAAAAAAAATATTTTCAGTTTCAGTTCCATGTATGGGGAGCCCCCTTTATTTTAAATATTTTTTAAATTTTCTCTTAAAATCGGAAAGCGGTTCACAGAATATATCTATCTACCAAGTTTTACATGTATAGTCCTAATAGTTTCCGAATAAAATGGCTGTGACATACGGACGGACGGACAGACAGACAGACGGACAGACATGTCGAAACTATAAGGGTTCTGTTTTTTGCCATTCGGCTACGGAACCCTAAAAATGGATGGTCTCCGTATTATGACATTTACTGTATCTACCGTAGCATTTATGATCACAATCCATGTTTTGCCTTTTTTCAGATCCTAATAATATCATCGTCAGTACTGGTCTTCCTTTGCATGGTGTCTCTCGGGTTCCTGCTGCAGACGAAGGTTGCTCCGGCTTGGGTCACCGTCGTTCTTCTCATGGCGTACTGTTTTTCTTTCCTCACGGGAGCTGGTACCATTCCTTACGTGTTACTGGCTGAAGTGTTTGAGTCTGAGGTAAGAATATAGATAAAAAGTTTTTTTTTTTATCGACAATTGGTTTGCGTTTGACCACCATCTCACCTGATGGTAAGTGATGATGTGGTCGAAGATGGAGCACGCTTACCAAGAAGTAACCTATTCACTCTTGACTTAAAGATCCCCAGATTATAGCTATCCCCGATACCGTGGGAATTTCGGGATAAAAACTATCATATGTCCTTCCCAGGGTCCTAAACTATTCCCATCCCAAATTTTATCTAAATCGGTTCAGCGGTTTAGGCATGAAAAGGCAACAGACAGACAGATCGACAGAGTTACTTTCGCATTTATAATATTAGTATGGAGTATGGATTATTTGCAAGATTTTTTGATAAATAAATCTGTTTTTGGTTTGAAAGGGAATACTTTTCATATGTTCCTATATTTTTTTTTATCAAAATCAGTTAAATACTTGGAGGTACCCACCATGTTTAAAAAAATAATTGAAATTCATTCAATTCTTCTTCAATTCAATTTTTTTTTCTGGTGGGAAAATCAACAAAATATGACTCCCCCCGCTCTGTGTGGAGCAGAGATTATTTATTTATTAATGTTTAGTTCCTGGGTATAGGTATATAGAAGTTGGTTTTTTAATTAAAATACTTATTGGTTTTATTATAAGTTGCCAGTATAAATAGGTTAGAGAGGAGTTGACTCGCGAGCAAATGTGTATGTCATCCATGAGAGAAACTTCATTCAACTTTGGACTTCCCTTTTTTCAACTTTCCAAAAACCTATGTGCTCACTTATATTATATCACTTGATGAACCGTTTTTCGGTGGGAAAATTATTTAATGGCTCTGGGCGGAGCGGAACGGAGTGTCAAATTCAAATTCATTCCAATTCATTTATTCATTTTGTCGAACTTCTTCTGACTAAAAATCCACATTGTTTCTTCAATTGCCCTTACTTCCGGGGCTGCGATATTTCGTTAGAGCATTTCCGCAATACCCCGGTACCCAATATCACTTAAAGAACCTAAGTACAAAGTTTCAAGTAAATAGGCATTTTCTGGGCTCGCTCGTCCGATCGTAGACCTCATCTTCCACTTACCATCAGGTGTGATCGAGGTCAAGAG
Organism: Tholera decimalis; assembly: GCA_943138885.2. Lineage (NCBI taxonomy): Eukaryota > Metazoa > Arthropoda > Insecta > Lepidoptera > Noctuidae > Tholera > Tholera decimalis. The sequence goes on along the minus strand of OW964570.2, from coordinate 5,811,878 downwards.
CGGGCTCAATCCTAATAAAAATAAAAAAAGATGCGAATCTTTTTATATAAATAATATTGTACCCCCTTTTTTATCTCCTTAAGGGGGTAAATTTTCTAAAATCCTTTCTTTATGTTCATTTACATCACTTGATGAATAGGTTCAAAGTTTCAAATGAATCTATAGAAAAAAATAAAAAGTTTCATATAAACTCTTTCCCCTTCTTATAACGCGTCGCGTGATTTGTTACCCAAGTGCAGGATTCAGTGAGCGCATCGTGGGTGACAGCAGGTGACAGTAACAATAAGTCACGGTGACAAAAAGTTGCAATCAGCAGCGGGCATAAGATATATTTATTGCAAATTGTGAGAAATCGAAAATATTTGTGGACGTATCGTTGTGGTCACAATCAGCTTTAGAATTATCTATAGGTACTACTATTATAAAGCCGGAAAAGTTTTTTGTTCGAAAGTACTTGGTGGATTAGGTCGGAATTTGGTATTTGATAACTTTTCCAAGCTTCTAGCTACTTTGCTTTTAGCTACTGTTATAGGTTACTTTTTACACGACTACAAAAGAAAGAGTTATGTTTTTCTAGTGACAAAGTGGTCACGGGAGCGAAGACCCCCGCGTCTGCTAGTAAATGAAAAACTGAGAAAGTATTCTGTAGAAGACAATGGTTGTAGGCACCGTACACTATCACTTTGTTGATGTTGATTTAGTTATGGAGTACGCAGAACAAACAAGTTTAAAGCTTAGTATATTAAAAGATAGAAGGTAAACAAGAAGTGGTAGCGATTCTTTCTCTTGAATGGTTAGTTTCACGGTTAGTCTTACTCGATTAGAATTGCTTAAAACGTTCTAATTATACATGATATTTGTGACCCACGACATCCAAGTAGGTTGCTGCTTTCGCAAAGTAAATGTGCGGTTGATGAGACCATAAATATTATTTAATAAATTGTACATTTTACTTATTCTAATATGTTTTCCTTTTCAGGTCCAAGGCTTAGCCTCAATGATGATCATAGAATGGGTGTGGTTCCTCAACTTCTTCATATTAGCGGTCTTTCCATACATGATCAGCGTATTCGGCATCTTTGGATGTTTCTACATATTTGGTACCGTGAGCTGTGTTAACGCGATCCTATCCTTTATGTTTGTACCAGAGACTAAGGGACTGTCGAATATTCAGATACAAGACCTTTTTAGGGCTAGAAAGAAGAATTAAATTAGACTATATTTTTAAGTTTTTGAATTAGTTATAAAAAGTTGATGTACTCATAGTACAGATTTTCGAGTCTTCGGTAAACAGGACCCGGTCACTACTGGACCCGTGGGTCCACTTAGCCACATAAATTATTTTATTTATTTTTATTGGTTATTTGGTCCCAAATATAAACTAAAAAAATAGCGTAGGGATAAAAAAACCAACGTAATCGAGTCAAAATATAATAAAACGCAATTCAATTAGTTTGAAACATTTATTCTTAATTAAAATCTTTTTAGTTATAAAATCTAAACAAACTTTTTTTTTAAAACGAGAATATTAACTAACTGTAATACTCAAATATATAACAGAAAACAATAAGTACTATTGAAAAATCACAGATAAATAAAAGAACATTTAGTTTTAGTGAATAAGTCTGGTGCGTAAGTGCAGATACCTAATCGAATAATATTTCAATTCATGCATTACCTAAGTACTAATTTAAAATAATTTATTTGTATATTTAAGTAAAAAAAATAAAGCTAACGAGACTATATAAAAATAATTTGGGGCAGTGGGTTCAGGCAAAATGAGACTGGATTGAGTGATCATTTCGAATGTGTCCAGTTGACCCAAGACTATGATATTGATGTATATAGAACGAAGGTTATATTGATCATGAAAACTTGCTCTATTGAGTTTTTTGGGAAAGTCAGATTGTATGTAAATAACTATAAATGTTGTTTGTTTAACAAACTACTATTAATGTTTAAAGATTATGGAACTATAGACATATTACAGACATATTATGCTATATGTATAATTATATACATATATTATACAAATATTATACACACATGTTTCTATACCGGTGGTATACTCTTCTTAGACTATTTTTAAATTAATTTAAAAAAAATTAATAACATTTGTAATAACGAACAAATCTATTTGTTAATTAACTTACTTTTAAATAACAAATAGAATATTACTTAGAATTTGACGCATTTCATCGTGTAGTCAATAGACAGGTGAAAAGTTCAAATTTAGATTTAAAACATGTACTTACACTGAATAACTGAGTCGTTACCCGTGATCCCATTGGGCGGCCCATTACCGGGTCCATGGGTAATTTCAATTACCTGTGGTTCCATAGCATTAAAGATAAATCCCTAGACTTAAATATAAAATTAAAAACATGTTACATACGATAAAGTTTACTATTCGCAAGCACACAAAATAATTCCATCCTTGGGAAAAAAAAACAAATTGCACAAACATAATTTATTTGAAAATATAATTAGATTGTTTAGTTTTCAATGTTGGTTCTGGCGTGAGTATGTTTTTGTAAACTGTATCGTATGAAACTGATGGTTTTCATTTTATGTCCATATAATCTTAAGTTAACATTATCTATAGACCCGGTAATGGGTCGCGACCCAACGGGACCACGGGTAACGACTGGGATAATTACCATAATGTGACTAAAAATTGTTTGATTCCAGTGTACACATACATTACATTATAATTATAAAACCGTTATTGGTTTATTATTAGTGAAACTCAAAGCGATGTTTAAGACGATTACTTTGTTTCATGTTTTTTTGAGTCATATTTTATTAATTTTAAGTGAGAGACGATAGATTTATAATTAAGATAAAATACCTAGTAAATTATGTACTTTTTGTCTGAATTTTCATCGAATTTAAAAAGAATAATCGTTATTGTATAATTGATATAATTTCTACTTATCGTAGTTATATATATATTTTTAAGATCCTATTTCGTAAGGTGCAGTATCTAGCCAAACACGAAACGGCTATACGTAAGAGTAAGACTTTATAATATACTATCTTCTAGCCGCGGTTTTGCTCGCGCGAAATGGTATTTTTCAGTGAAATTAAAGTATAAACCTTACTTCCTGATAATGTTGCCTTAAAGTTTTTTACATCGGTCCAGTAGTTTTATAGATTATCCATTACAAACTAACAAAAAAAACTTTCTTTAAATATTATAGGCACACCTATGGCGTTTTGGGTAATTCTTATAGTAACTTGTGCAGTTGCTCTCAAAAAATACCATTTGGGGAAGTGGAACTGATGATGAAGACCACAGATGGTCTCCGAACCTACTCAATAATAAGTATTTCGTGGATTGCGATTCGATTACTTGAATATGGATGTTACGCACTTTATTCGTCACAATGCATATGGTGATGTAGAGCTGATGGTGAAGTACCAGGAGAACTCCTCAACAATTAACGGCCCAGCATTGGGAAAAGCAATATTTTGTAAAAGGTTATAAGTAGTTGTCATTTAGGCTCTTTTAACTAGGTAAATTAAAAATTGACCAACTAAAAAGAGTGAAATAAAAACTTTTTACCAAAAAATTAAACCGACTCCCAAAAACACTGCAAAGTGAAAAATAACTTTAATTACGGAAGTCGGTGCCAAAAACGAAAATACAAAACTAAAGACACCGACTACCGAAATTAAGATTTTAAAAAGTGTATAATGAAACATTTAAAGTATATATTTATGATAAGGTTATTTGAATAGTCGAGTTTCATGAAAAAAAAAAATGTTACATCATCATGTAATTTATAAAAAAGATTAATCTTTGGGCACATAGCAACACATTTTTAAATTACAATTTGTAATTTTAAGATATATACTTACCTATAGCTAGTAGGTATTTGTTTTAGAGTGTATAGGTAAGGTATTTGTATTTACCAAGTAGCCTGAATTAATTGTATTGTTATTATAAAGATTGTATTTTCCTGTAGTTAATTACATTGAATTTATAAAATAAATGTACCTTATGCAAGCCATTATTTTCACACAGTACAGGCTGCTTATTTTTGAATAAAAAAATATTTTTTAGGCTTGTGTTTAATTTCTATAGTTGAACTTCTTTTCAAGTGATGAGGATGGACACGAGTTTGACCAAGAGAGTGATGTCTGATGATGGATGGTTTGCACATCGATGGGTGCAAAAGTAGAGAAAAGACAAAGAAAAAAGATGGACGGACTGTGTAGACTGATATGAGAGAGAAAGGAGTGAAAACGTGTTGCACCGACCCCATCCATGTAAATTAGAAAAGGACAGATGAATAATAATGAATTGAACTTACCAATTTTCGGTGGGAAAAACATCAAATGACTCCTCTGGGTAGAACAAAAAGGGAGTGACTAAAAAGACTGACTAAACATCCACCGTTTTCACTCGGTTGGTCTTGCATTCCCGTGCTGCGGTATCTCTTGAGAGCATTTCCAGCAAGCAATGGTCCTAACAGGTCCCTTCAATGCTGCTAACTGCTCTTTAAAGCACTCGTGGAACACGATGCGCCGTCGACCCGGGCCAGGTCTTTACCGGAGAAAAAATCTGTAAGACTAATTTGAAAAAGATCACAGAAAATGTGTATAATTTCTCTCCAAAACCTGTTTTCTTGATTAATTTCTTTATTGCTTAAACAAAAATCTTGAACTTGACACTCGTTACCAGGAAACCAGACGTTAAAAAGAGTACTTTTACACGAAAACACATAAAGCTTAGGTTTTATTACGCGATTGCGTACATTGTACTGCGTAATGTTAGTGATATCTACGTTTATTATGTTTGACTAGTACAATGATCTTTTGACGAGTATCACCGGAGAAGTTTGGTTAGTGTCTTTTTTGTTTGCATGTATGTTAGAAGATTATGCAAGGCTTTGTAATGTCTTTACTTACGTATGTGTGTGATAGTTTGGGTGGGAAAACTGCAGGTGTATCTTATGTTGGTTTCCATTGCTATTTTGATAACTACGACTTTCTATCCCAACAATATAGATGTTTTGAATTAATACAATATTGATGGTAGTTTTCTCGTGTAATAGAGATTTAGGGATTTCTAAAGAAAAATCTGTAATTATTTCAAACATTCATATTTCAGTAACGGAAAATCATGAGAGCAGTACCTAATTATATTTCACAATTTAACAAAATTGTTCACTTTCTACAAAGCTATGAAACATGTAAAAGGAATGATTTTTAGGAATTTATTAGAAGACATTTATTTAATTATTTATAACAATTATACTTTATTGAACGCACAATATTAAAAAATTGGCCAAGTGCGAGTGCCCATGAAGGGTTCCGTAGTAACTATAATAATGTAATATAATATAATATGTATATTTACTTGACAAAAAAACCTTAAAAATTTCTTAAAACTAGCTTTTTTACATTTTTTACAACTACGCCAAATAACTTTGTTTTTTATAGTGTTTGTATGAATTACAAAGTTATATTTGCGGTTTTAGAAAATGTGCTGTATCTCAAAAACTGCTGATCCGATCTCGTTCAAACTAATTTTGGTTGAAAGTTTACATTAAGATCTACAGCATACATTTTTTTTTAGATTTTATACTCAATTATTACAGAAGTTAGAGGGGGGACACACGTTTTACCACTTTGGAAGCATATATCTTTTCAACCGACGACAAAAAAAGGAGGAGGTTACCAATTCGACGCGTATACTTTTTTTTATTTTTTTTTTTATTTTCGAAGACGGCTGAACCGATTTTTCGTTTGAAAGGGTATACATTGAAATTGGTCCCATTGCCACCAAGTCAGGATCTGATGATGGGATCCTGGAGAAATCGAAGGAACTGTTCAAATATTATAGATTCACATATAGTGATTTCAGTATTTTTATAGTAACTTGTGTAGTTGCATTCGAAAAGCACCATTTGTGAAGCACCTGATGGTGGAAGTTGGCCACAGGAACTACTCAATATATAGGTAGGAATAATAAGTATTTAATGGGTTCCGCTTCGATTACTTGAATATGGTTATTAAGCACAATATGCTCGTCACAATGCATATGATGAAGTCAAGCTGATGGTGAAGTACCAGGAGAACTCCTCAACAATTAACGGCCCAGCATTGGGAAAAGCAATATTTTGTAAAAGGTTATAAGTAGTTGAGATTTGGGCTTTTGTAACTAGGTAAATCATAAATCGAACAACTTAAAAGAGTGAAATAAAAACATTTTACCAAAAAATTAAACCGACTTCCAAAAAACATTGCAAAGTGAAAAATAACTTTAATTTCGGAAGTCGATGCCAAAAACGAATATACAATACTAAAGACACCGACTACCGAAATTAAAGTTATTTTTGACTGCAGCGTTTTTTGGAAGTCGGTTTAATTTTTTAAACGATTATCTTTATGAAAAAGTGGTTTTAGAAACCTCAATGTCATTTTTAAAGACCTGTTTATAGATACTACACACGCATAGATTTAATGAAATAAAATATTTTCAGTTTTAGTTCCGTGTATGGGGAGCCTCCCTTTATTTTTTATTTTTTTCTTAAAATCGGAAAGCGTTTCACAGAATACATCTACCTACCAAGTTTTACATGTCTTAATAGTTTCGGAATAAAATGGCTGTGAGATACGGACGGACGGACGAACGAACAGACAGACAGACATGACGAAATTATAAGGGTTCCGTTTTTTGCCATTCGGCTACGGAACCCTAAAAAAGGAATCTTAAGTACAACAGGCGGTCTTGTCCCACGGGGCAATCTCTTACAGATAACTTTTGAATTCGTTTTTTTAGAAGATTATTAACGTTATACATAGCTAGTTCTTAACAAAATAATCTTCGTTTAGAGCTGCAACAAAACATTAGTCTTATTTTGTAAAGCCCGTATAATTTATCGAAAGGTCAATTTCTTTATTGCTTCAGTCTGCCGTTCTCATTGCATTTTGTATAAAGCGCTTTTTATTCTGCAGTAGTGACAATTTGGACACGATACATCCACAGCAATTAGAGTAAGCGTTCTTGCAAACATGGCTGAGAAGATTTCACTATTTAATGTTGGTTTATTCCGCATTCTACAATCCGGTCGAATGCTTAAAACTTAAAACGACTGCATTTTAGAATCTTAGGAATTTTTTTACTAGACTTAATTAACTGTCATAATATAACCCTGTGTAAATATAGTCTACTCTTTCAACCGTTTGACTGCCACAGTCGTGTATAGACGACAAACCAAAATGTGCCCAGCACGCCACGGTTGCTACCGGATGAGAGAATTTTAAACGTAAATAAATGTCATAAAAAGCATTGTTTTATTTATTTCCTTGTTGATTATGTACCTTAATTCTTCTTTATTTGAAGTGAACTGCTTTCGTCAGATTTCATGTATAGTAACATAAGATGACAAAAAATAAAACCAGTTCTAAAGTTCGAAAAACTTAGAGCCCTCGACGCCACAGTCACCATAACAGGACACGTGTTGATGTAGATAGCAGTCAATAAAACAAGAATATCAACCAAGATTATGATAACACTGGGTTTGAATCCACGACCTACTTGCTCATAAAGCGTGCCTGTGACCACTATTTTGATTCGGAATATTCTAACAAGATACCGCGGCCCCGGAACCTACCTAAAGGCAATTGAAGGAACAGTTTGGGTATTTAGTCAGTAGATAGTAGACACTCCCGTCCACCCACAGAAATCTTAATAATAAGGCAATAGAAATGCTATCTACTGTCATTTAATACCGGGACGCGTGTCGCCGGTTCGCAGCTACCACATAAACAAACAATAGATACACACTTTCGCCTACACATGCATTTCGCATTATTACAACAAAATTAAACTTTAAGCGATGACATTACGCAATATTTTCTAAAAACGCATAATCTCAGGTGGCGTAATGTGTGCGAAAGGCAGAGAAAGATATCGCGCGCTCACTCTCATTTAGGAATAGTGCAGTGCAAAGCTCGTAATGCTCATATTATCTATACTAATATTATAAAGCTGAAGAGTTTGTTTGTTTGTTTGCTTGAACGCGCTAATCTCAGGAACTACGGTTCTGATTTGAAAAATTCTTTCAGTGTTAGATAGCCCATTTATCGAGGAAGGCTATATATCATCACGCTAAGATCAATATGAGCGGAGCACTAATGAAGAATGTATCAGAATCGGGGGATTTCTTTTCCACGCGGACGAAGTCGCGAGCGGAAGCTAGTTATCGATAATTTTCTGTTGAGCGTTAATAGCCAAGATGTCTAGTAACAATAGATAACTTATATCGCGCGCGTCGAGGAATGAATAATTTATTGAAAATTTTTCATTCCTCGACGCGCTTTTAGACGATTTATTTAGGAGAAAAGGGAATACAATAAAACGTTAAGTGTAAGTATATTTTTTTATTATTTAGTTATACAAATCTTAAAGGCTCTCCAATACTTCACCTTATGGGAAAAAAAACAATGACCAAATCAAATAGAGCAATAATGGCACAACTTAATACCAAACAATGAAGAATTATTTATTGAACAAATATACTTTATTGTTCATCAAAATAAATTGTTACACAACTGTTTTACGTAAATTCTATGGTTACGATGGCGGTCTTATCGCTTATAGCGATATATTCTAGACAATCTTAGGATGGATTGATGATATCCGGAATCTTTCGGAAACCTGTAATAATAGCATTGGATAAAGTAAAACAGATGCATAAATAATATGAAAACGTATCGATCCGATCCAACTTAATCCATTATACTTACAAAATACATAATAATATGTATCCTTATTTATTTTGTCATAAAAAAAGATAAATATTGAACACTTCAATGATACAAGGATACCCAATGCAGACTGTTATCTAACTTACCTACGTACATAACAATAATAAGCCTACCTCCTATTAATATACTGAATGAAAAGATAGTTAAAAAGCAACTTTTTATAAACTATTTAAACAGGAAAAAACATGCTTAATGAAAATACGTATTGAAATATTTAACGAAAAATTACATTTCATTCAAATTTTGGTAAAACTACGTATTAACTATTAAGCTAAAGGTAATAAATTACCGATACAAAATAGTAGTGGCACGTCACTAATTCGCGGCCAACTCATGCGGCGTGTTCCTGGAATGTACGTAAACGACGATATTGTTTATTGCGCATGACTATAATATTTCATTGCTGCTTTTAGTAGTTGTAATAGTAGGCATGAACAAGCTTAAGTATTAATGGTAATTGAATTGAGAAAAAAAAAACGTTTTCTGTGATAATCGTAGTAATGGTGGCGAAAATATTTGATTTGTTATCCCTTTATTTGTAAAGTTACAAATTTTGGAAGAGTTTCTGCAGTTGGATATGCTGCAAAACACCATGTTTACCTCTCCGCGTCACAAACAACACAAGTAACCGCAACAAATGCTCCACGCGCACTTGTGGCCTACTTGTCACATGCGCGGCGACAAGGTCACGCGTCTTTGCGACTTTTATTGCCTTATTATTAAGATTTCTGTGCTTCAACCCCACCCAGAGTGGGAGAAGTCATTAGGAGATATTCCCAACGAAATAAAGGACATGCTAGTTTCCTCATGATGTTTTTGTTTTCCTGATGAAATAATTTAATTTAATTGATGATATAATTTATATAGGGTTGCCATCACCAAATTTGCCGGCCCCAGACAAAGACTTATAAACCCCGGACATTCGGGTAAAATCACAGTTTTTCCCCGGACACCGTAGAAAAATACAATTTTGAACTTGAAACTAAAAACAACGATGTTTAATTATGGTTTTCATTTACTGATAAAGTGATAACATTGTAGAGCTTCAGAACTCTTTTGTTATCAGTCGTTTTTCATTTAATTAGGGCTGCGTAATAATCTCGTATATTGCCGGCCCCAGACAGACTTATAAATATGGTGATGGCAGCCCTACATTTAATCAACGTAAACATAAACAATGAGATGAAATACCATAGGAAAATAATAATAGAGATCGTGCTTTTTGGTACCCATAAGACCAATGTGTGTCCGGGTTTTACCTGGACGCTTATTGGGAAATTCCCCCCGGACGCCACCGGACGCTCTCCAAACTAGGACAAATCTGGGAAAACCCGGACGGATGGCAACCCTAAATTTATAAAACACAATTTGCCTGACTGGGTTCGTAAACATGACCCGCAACTCGCAATTTGAACCCGTAACTTATGGGCAACAACTACTCCTTAGGATACTATAGGTTTTGATAAAAGGTTTTATTTATATTTATGACTTTATTTATACTAGTAGAAAGTTCAATCATTTTGTCCATAAATCGCACACTACAAAACTGATAGTACCAGGCTCTCATAACAAGCATGCAGTACAAAGATGCAAAACCATTCAATAAAGGTGAAATTATATGAAACTGGGGCATTGGGCCAATGGCATGCAACCATGGCTAACATTGTTTGTTCCATTGTAAATCTTTATGACCGGGCAAATGGGACGGCTGCACTATGGTGCATGGAACTTGTATTAGGTTTAGGAGGTCATATTTGCTGTTCGGTTCTTGTGAAGATGCGATTGTAGGTTTTAATGAAGTTTCGATTTCATGTTTGGAAAGTACAGCTTTCGTATTTAATGAGGAGGTCGTGGCTATATATAATAATAGCCACTCGGGTAGATTTTCAAGGTTTAGCAATAGTTACTGAGTAATAGTAACATATTGTGATATGTTACTATTGTCACCCGTCCACAGCACTAAGACATCAATCAATCAATCAATAAATTTATTCTCTCTCCACAAAGTTCCCTTATGTAGGTACAATTTCATAAGCTTACTCTTTGTAAGAGACTGGTGCCTGAAATAGGTTCTTGGAAAAAAACCTGTGTCACAGGTCACCAGGCTCCTTCACGGCTAGAATAAGCTTTTAATTTGGTGCCGTGTAAGGACAAAGGAGTAAACAATATTAAAAAATAAAAAAATAAATAATAGAAATGAAGCTATAACATAAAAGAAAAAAATATTATAAAAAAGATTAAAACTACAACTAAACAGAAATTATTGACTCGGTTTGTAAGATCGGGTGTGTGAGTGAGAAGTGTAGTGTCAGTGAGGTTGTGTGTGATATGTTTTGTTTATAGAGTGTGTGTGTGTGTAGAGGTGAATGAAGTATGTATTTGTAATAATGTATGTGAGGCAAATATTGAGATGAGGAGTAGCTGTGAATGGAGTTAGTTCATCACAATACCGTCGTGCCTTGGAAAGGGCAATAAGCTTTTGGTCATGGCTATCATTTGTTCATCTTTAAGAGACGTTACGGGTAGACAGATGACAGAAAATCTGTTACCAGTCTTGCCAAGGGGTATTGTGTTACCCAGCTACTGGGTTGTGATGGTCAGATAGGCAGTGGCTCAATGTAAAACACAAGTACTCAGCTGCATCCGATTTCACTGGGAGCCGATCCCAATATACATAGTTGGGTTAGGCAAGTGATCGGGTCAGAGGCGCGTTGTGTTCCACGCGCGCCTCAAAGAGCTGTCAGCAATAGTGACGGGGTCCTATAGGGTCATTGCCTGCCCGGGTTGCGGGAATGTTCTAACGAGATACCGTGGCCCCGGAAATTAAGGGCAGTTAAAGGAACAGGGTGGGTTTTTAGTCAGTAGAAGTCTGACACTCCCGCTCCACCCAGAGCGGGAGAAATCATTTGATGATTTTCTCACAAAGAGAAAAAAACAAAAGTAGTTGTTGATGATTTGGTGATAAAATTTACCCAAATAACTACTTTGATTTATTTATTTATTTATACACTTTATGCACATAGGTACAAAGGCGGACTTAATGCCGTAGGCATTCTCTACAAGTCAACCATGAATGGTGAAGAGATAGAGTGGAAGGTGCAATATGTACGTGAAAATTATATTGGAAAAAATAATGATAATAATAGTGATAACACAAAAAACCGAATATCATAAAATCGAGGTATCATAAAATAGAAATCTACATATAATAAATGATATATATGAATAAATACTTATATAATACATATTAAGGTTTATGTTCGGCTTCTGGGTAGACTACGTAGAATCAGCATATAATTTTGCGATTTATTTATATAATATTTATTTAATATATTTATTGTGATTTTGCGTGTATAATTTTAATTGTTTTTTTTTTATTTATTTAAGTGAATCAAATTAATTTTAATCTATGGACTGTGTCTGAAATAGCGTTGAAAATGCCGAAAAAAACAAATTGTTTTTTTCACAAAAAAAATAAATTGTGGTTTTTTTCCGTTTTTTTCGAATGTTACATAGAAAAATTAACAGAAAGAATCCTTTGGAAAATAACAGGATTCTTTTGAATTTTTCGCAAGATGTTTTGAATAGTTGAAAAAAAAAAACAAGTTTTATTCATGTTTTATTGAAATATTTTTAATAGGTGAAATATGGAACAAATAGGTAAAAATAATAGATTTAGCTCTCCTCGGCCACAGTCTCAATTTCACTGCCCGAAGAATCGTCAGCTTCACGCTCGAGCTCAAATATTTCTTTTTTAGCTTGCATTAAATATAAATTTGATCGAACGTAAACAAGTTTATTAAGTCGTTCTGGAAGAAGGCGATTCCTATCTTATGTATGCGTTCGACCAAAAATAGACCAATTTCTTTTTTTTTTTTTTTTTCTCACAACGCCATCTAGTCCCAAACTAAGCAGAGCTTGTGGTATGGGTACTAGACAACTGATAAACATACATATATATTTCTAAATACATACATATGATAGATAAATTACACCCAGACAAAGAACAAATGACCGTGCTCATCACACAAACATTTGTCCTAGGTGGAAATCGAACCCACGACCTTGCGCATAGCAGTCAGGGCTAAACAGTCTTATGGCAGCATATGAAAGTTGTTTAGAGTGACAAAATCCTTTCCATCAGTCGCGAGGGTGTAAATTGTTTACTGGTTGCCAAATTATTTCATTGGCCCAAAAACCACTTCTAGCTTGGTATTCAGCGAATTTTGCCATTATTTCACATGTGTTTTCCTAATTTAAAAGTACGTATTTGAAAAAAAAAACATGAAATGTTTCCCGTTTCTTTCATATTCTTCGGTTTTTTTCGGTTTTATTGGAAAAAAACATGAAATATATACTGGCAAATTTTCTTGAAACTTTCGAATGAAACATTGAAAAAAACAGCGGAATTGGAAAGAAACAGGAATTTTTCCTGCTTTTTTCAACGCTAGTCTGAAAATAAATGATTTTTATTTTTTTTATTTACAATGTGACCTACTGACGGGAGAGAGCGTAAGCAAACTGGCATTTGACGTTAATTTATTTATTAAAACTTTATGCTACACAAAAAGTACAAAATCGGTCTTAATACCTTAGGCATTCTGTACCTAAGTCAGCCATGGGTGGTGAAGAGATAACGTAACACGTGCATAAAAAAGGAAAGGTCAACTATAAGAAGTTAAGGCTCAATTAAGAAAGCAGGGCCTCAAGTCTGCTATTACAATAGTGTCAAAATAGTCTATCATTGATTTCAAAATTGTCGATTTTGACAAGTTTGGTAATCTACTAATATAATGGCTTTCCAATGGTCAACCACTGACACTTCATTGAACGAAATAATATGTAAAAATTAAATAGAAATAAAATTTGGCATGAATAAATGTTCAAATTTAGGGGTAGTTTTTCGAAAATGTCAATGTCATTCTAATATGAGACTACTGACCAACCATTATGAATTTAGTAGATTACGAACTATTAGCAAAATGACAATGGGGTCGTGATGGAATGACAAATTTATAAAAATAGCAGACTTGGGGCCCTGGTCTGTTTCCTTTATTCTATTTTAGTTTAAAGAATATAACATACTAATAACTTCTATAAATGAAATTTAGATAAATATCTGTCTGTGATGTCAAAATAACTGTTTAGGTACTCAGAGAGTGTTACTTGATGTAAAAATACGAACAAAGTTTTTATCTGTCTGTCTATCTTTCTGTTTCTCTAGGTAATCTTGAGATAATCTTACTATTTTTTAAATACTTTTTATGCGCCTGACTGAATAAGCTCAGCAAATATCGATCTTCTTGCGATTCCTACACAACTTTCAACGCATTGATATAGCTAGAAATGTTTTTTCAAGTAACATTTGCTTTTATTCGAACAAACCTTCAATCTAAAAATTTATTATTAATAAAATAATAATTATAATTAGATTTAGATTTGTTTTGTATACTATACCAGCTATTAGATTCCGTAACGCGTTGATCAAACTGATTAAAGATAAAAATATAATTATATAAAGGTTTGAATTTTGTATTATTCTATTGCGCCTTAGTTATATTTTGTATTATAAGGTTGGGGAGAAAAAGTCTTTTCGCATTATAGTATGTATGAACTTGTAATAAAATCTCTTTGGCTATACTATTTGTATCTGGCTGGTTTTGGTATCATTGAAAATTTAAATTTTAAAGAACATAATTCCAAATTCAAATTAGGAAAAAATATGATTTTCATTTGTTTTTCGTACTGTCAAGATGAGTGAATCTAATGAAGAAATTCGATACATTTTAAAATTTTACTACAAAAACGGTAAAAATGCAACGCAAGCCGCGAAAAAATTTTGCGATGTTTATGGACCTAGTGCATGTAAAAGTAGCACAAATTTGGTTTAAGCGTTTTCAATCCAGAAATTTTGATGTCAAAAGCTCTGGTCGCCCTATTACGGATAAAATAGATGCCATTTTTGAAAAAGTGGAGCATTATCGGCATATCAGTAGTTACGACGTAGCTGAAGCACTGGGAATTGACCACAAAATAATTTTGGCGTATTTGAAAAAAACTGGGTACACAAAAAGCTCGATATTTGGGTACCTCACGAGCTCACTGAAAGAAACCTAATGAACCGTGTGCTCATTTGTGGTTCTTTATTACGACGTAATGAAACCGAACCATTTTTAAAGAAGCTGATAACTGGTGATGAAAAGTGGATCATGTACGACAAGAACGTACGAAAGAAGTCGTGGTCAAAGGCCGGTCAGGCTTCACAGACTGTGGCGAAACCCGGGTTAACTCGCAACAAGGTGATGCTGTGTGTGTGGTGGGATTGGAAGGGCTTTATTCATTATGAGCTGTTACCACCAGGCAGGACTATCGATTGTGAACTCTATTTATTTATAATTTCTATAGCAATGGGATCATGTTCCTACCTACAAGATGGCAAAAAGTTATCGAACAAAATGGTACCTACATAGTTTAGTTAAATGTAAATAAACTATATTAAAAATGTTTTGAATTTTCTTAAAAAATGCGAAGAAACTTTTTCCCCAACCTATTATATATTGTAGGTAACATCGTGGCCTATACATATGAATGTATTGCATAAAATTTTATAAAGACAGAATGTTTTAGTATTTGTCATTCCCAAATAAAAAAATAAAAAACTTGCGATAGTTTAATAATTTGTTAAGGGCCTATAATACCTCAGCGCTTCACACTCTTTATCTCGCTCGCACACTACTCGCGAGAAAGCGAGACAGGGTGGTAGGGAAAAGACTCCAAGACACCAATAGTTTAGTTTATTTCTTTTTACGGTGAAAATAGTGGTAATTAAAAAAGTAAATAACATAAGACCTGCTTTATAGTTAGTTCAACTAATATGCAAAGTTTCATTATCTAACTTGAAGTTATTTTTGAATACCAGCGGCTTATTGTTCGATTTGGACGTAACTTTGGTTTTTTTTTTCTATCAAGAAATTTTTATGAAATCGTATTTTCGTCAAACATAAGACCTAACATTAATCCTCAACTTTACCATATATTTATTTCAAAATTATTGCTGCAGTATTTTCGACATAACGGAGGATCATGCTAAGCCATTTGAGGCAGTAAAGGCCCTTAATAACGTTTCCCTCAGTCCTGTACATATTAACCATCAGAAACTCGATAGCCATGCGACCAGTTACATCTTTGATAGACGTGACATCTAATAGGTTGTGTCTGATGTTATAATCTAAACTAGTACAGTTTTATATAACAATATCGTCAAGGACTAAGTTCATAAAGAATGTATTTTAGCGGCGTAAATGTAGCAACCTGATAGGTAACTAAATGTTTGAGTCGTTTGATGACGAAACTCTCTGTTTAACAAGTTTAAGATACGTTTTTGCTTAGCCTGGTGGGAAAATCATCAAATTACTCCTCCAGCTGTGGGTGGAGTGGAAGGGAGTGTTAAACTTCTACTTACTAAAAACCCACCCTACTCTTTCAGTTGCCCTTGGCGTTCCAGGGCGCTAGTATCTCGTTAGAATATTCCCGCAACCCTGGAGAATAAAGTGCTGGTCTAAATGTAGTTGGAATGACAATAGGGAGATTGAAAAAGAAAACTAATATACTTATATAAAAATAATTTAATACATCCTAAAAGCTAGTTCAAAGGCGCTCTTCTTTTTGGTTTCACAAATCGTGTTTGAATCTCTTCCACGGTCAATCCTTTCGTCTCTGGTAAGAAGAAAACGCAGAAGGTGGAACTTAAGAAGCAAACAGTGGCAAAGATATAGAAGACAGGACCCCAGCCGAGAGCCTTGAGGAGTGGGTTGAAAATGAAAAGGATTACAAAGCTGCAGAGCCACACGTACTCAATAAGCACCATGGAGAAGAAACTCTTGACCTAGAAGAAGAAAAAGAAAATTAGTTAGACATTATAAATTGAAGATTGACGTGTGTTTTACTTCTACTTTGTAATCAATGTTATGAATAGATGGACATAAAAAGAAGCATAGTAACTTCTTAAAAGATCCATAAGAATGCTTCTAGAATCTTTTGCTGTTGCATCATTTTTGGTACATTAGCTGTGCACACTTCATCCGCGTCCCACGCGGATGAAGTGTGCACAGCTAATGTACTGGTTTTTCCTGGCTTAATCCAGATCCCGTGGTTATTCTGGGATATAAAGTAGCCTTATTGCCCTTTAATCTCATTTATCCTCCCGAGAAAGTTTCATTTAAATCGGTTTAGCCATTACAGAGATGCCATGCTATCTCTTCACCAGCCATGGTTGACCGGTAGAGAATACGTAAGGCATTAAGTCTGCTTTTGTACATTTTGTGTTGCATAAAGTTTTAATAAATAAATAAATTAGCTAGGACGAACAGAAAAACAGCCAGAAGACATCGACAATTTAAAAAAAGTTTCTTGTGTTTGAGTATCATGTTAGTTATCGTATAATAGTTAAAATTTGTGTATCATCCAACTATAGAAGTAAGATAAGATACTAGGAGCACATAAAGCAATAGACACTCACCTCAGGCAAGAACAACTCAGCTAACAGCACGTAGGGCACGGTCCCCGCTCCACAAGTGTACATGACAGTGAACACGTAGATAAACACAGCTGTCAGCCAGTTGGGTCCCCAGTGAAGTTGCATCTGAGTTCCTAGTACTACGCAGCTGATCCCGGCACCAAGGGATGAGTAGATCATGAGAGGCTGAAATCAATTTTATATATTGAAAAGCTAAAATATAAACGACTAGCTGACCCGCCACGACTTCGTTCGCGTGGTATCCTACCCCTACCCAACCGATACCACTACCCTTATCCTACCGAAATCCTACCCATACCCTTACTCTACCCAAACCCTAGACTACCCCTACCCTACCCTACCTCTACCCTACACCAACCCTACCCCTACCCTACCCCTACTTTTTTATATTTTCACACCTTTTAAACCTTCCCTGTATGATAGGGAACACGATACAAAAATAATTAATGAAATCGGTCCACCCGTTCTCGAGTTTTAGCGAGACTAACGAACAGCATTTGATTTTTATATATACTAGCTGTTGCCCGCGACTTCGACCGCGCTTCAGTCGTTTTTCGTAAAAAAAAGTAGCCTATGTCCTTCCTCACGGTTCAGTGATTTTGATGTAACAGACAGATTAACTTTCGTAATTTAGTAGGGAAATATAATATGTCAATCTATAATACTGTTGAAAAATATCGCAAACGAAACCTCACAATATTATTGTTAATAGCTGTGCCCGCGACTCCGTCAGCGTGTAACTCCTTGTGTGTTATTAAGTTAATGTATTAGTAATATTGTTTAGATCACGTTCACATGAGGCTTAAGTACCTATAGAACGAAATTTTATACATTCGGCCGCGAGACGCGTCGAGCACGGCGACCGGTTCTCAAAAATAATCCTTATAGCATGATTCAGTATTCACGCGCGATGGCTTATTATTAGCGTATTTCATGTATAACTTTGGTGTTTCTATACCGATTTATATGATTCTTTTTTATGGAATAGTTAATAATGTTAACTTTTTCAATTAGGGGTGACTGAGAGTGTTATAAACGTAAGAGTAGACAAATATTATAATTAGAAAGCTTCGAACTGCTAAGCTATCAGGAGTTACACGTGTTATTGGGAGTCAACCATAAAAGATAGACATATGCTGTCGTGGGATATTTTTTTATAATTTTAAGGAGAACATTTCCTTCATGAAATGATTTCTGTGTAGCTTTAACCATTAAGGTTGCACACGCGACGGAAGCTTAAAAAAACCAGTCAAGTGCGTGTCGGGCCACGCGCAGTGTAGGGTTCCGTAATTTTTAAAACAGCCAAGTGCGTGTCGTATTCGCTGACTGATCGTTTCGTACCATGCTCTAACTAAAAGCTAAACATGACTACCTAACTAATTTGACTTCCTATACAAATCCTCACCTGATCCGACAATTTTGCACGGAAAGTTTTAATTTTTTTTAGAGATTTGTATAAAACTTGTCATAGCCGGTGTTTTGAATTTAAATACGGACACAGAGCTATACTACTCAATCGTCACAAGAAGCGATACAACTGGCGCTTAGCGCCATCTATCGACATTTCTATAGAGTTGTTCGAAATTTTCGAGTCAAATAAAATTGGTCGATTATTACTCGTAAACTTGTAAAGCCCACTTATGTGTGATAGTTTTCCTTTAAATTTCGTTATATATAGGTACTACTGCCGTGACATTTGAATTTCTAACTACATCCGTTTAGTTGATAGAGGGGGGGGACACTTGACTCTAACGAAAATAGGTACTTCAAAGCTTGATAAGTCACGAACGATTTACTTAATCAAAAAACGGTCTTAGCAAACCCCTAATATTTTTGAAAGACCTATCCAACGATATGCCACACTATAGGAAGAACGAAAAAAAAAAATTATCATCCCACTTTACATGTATGGGAGGTACCCTAAATAATTATTTTTTCAAAATTTTATGTTACCACTTTTTCGGCGTCATTAACGTGTATACTCATGCCAAAGTACAACTTTCTAGTACTAATAGTTTTTGAGCTAAACCGCGGACAGTCGGACAGACAGACGAACATGGCGAAACTATAAGGGTTCCTTGTTGACTACGGAACCCTAAAAATGGAGTAACTTCTCCCGTTTTCCCCACATTTCCCTTCACTACTCTGCTCCTATTGATTGTAGCGTGATGAAAAGTATACTATAACCAGCTCAGGAGTATGAAAAATAATTGTACCAAGTTTCGTTAAAATCCATCGAGTAGTTTTTGTTTCTATAACGGTTATACAGACAGACAGATAGACAGACAAAAATTTTACTGATTGCATTTTTGGCATCATTATCGATCCCTAATCACCCCCCGATAGTTATTTTGTAAATATATTTCATGTACAGAATTGACCTCTCTACAGATTTATTATAAGTATAGATAGACTATTTGTTTATTGATATAGGGCCGTGTTTGACCACCATCTCACCTGATGGTCAGCGATGATGTAGTCGAAGATGAAGCACGCTTACCTAGAAAAAACTTATTCACTTTTGACTTAAAGACTCCCACGTTATAGCTATATGCAAAAGGAATCACAAATCTTTACATGAAACGCTATTAGAATGTGTCGTCGTTAGATTCGGGATAACGACGGCAGACGCTAAGTAAATAAGACGAGGTCATTAGAGAGGAGAATTGTATCATTAGAACTTCATCGTGGATCTATGATTCAGCTTGCAACAGTGCAGAAATATCAGAAACTCGAAAAAATATTTACACATGGTAAATTTTCTTCTTTTAACGATGTGACCGCCCATTGTTTCATCCTTTTTTAGTTTTTAAGTCCTTATTCGTTTCTCTTATGGTGTATCTATCTATTTATCTCGTTTTAAATCTAATTATACTGGTAGAAATTGATAAGAGCATTTAATATCTCCCCTTTGTATATTTGTATATTTAATCGAGTAACATCAAATTACCTGAGCACCAGTTTTATTGACTCCAGAAAAAGGATTGCCTAATTATTGTATATCAAAGTATCCTAATAACTGGAAGACTCCTCCAGCAAAGATGGGTAAAGGATTGGTAGATTAAATTATTAAACTCAAAATATATTGTTTCACATAGGAAGCACGTGGGCACTTACAAAACGTCAGAAGTAAGTGTAAACATATAAAACAAAATAAAATGAAAATATAAATAAAAAAAAAACATGTGACCAGGATAACATAAAAATAAAAGACTCTTACCCGTCTTCCGAGCAATTCAGTGAAATAAGCAGCAACAATACCAGCTACTACAGTTGCTACCGCGAAAATGACACTCAACAGTGTTGGAGACGCTGTGGGTACTGCTTCGGTGAATATTGGCTCTGCGTATATTTGAACCACGACTAAGCCTTGGAAAATGGCCGCAGTCATCACTACCATGTTAACGAAGAAGGCGCGTTGTGATGATTTAGATTTTTCTGTTGAGGGAGAAAAAAGTATAAATGAGTCAATTTCAACAACTCGATTTTTTACCTAATTTCCATGGACATTTTCATTTTCAGGTTTTGTAAAAAACTTTGATAATAAAGCGCAACATATCCACATTATAAATACATTTTATAAAAGGGGATTATATAATTATATTACTTAGAGAGTTATTTGGCTCACCGAAATTAGCGAGCCACAAAAATTTTATTATTGCCACCGAAATTTTATTGGTGACACAGAAATTGTGCGTGTGCACTGAAATTGTAAATTACTAAAAAAAATATTTTTAGTATGAAAAAAACTGATATAATACGAATCATTTTAATAAGCATTTATAAAAATACAACGTGGTGTATGATTGCTTAAATCAGTCTTACAAAATTAGCAATCAAGAAACTGATTACGTTTTTTACTCCTATGATGGGGTAAAATTTACCTATAAATATTTATCAAACTCGTATTAACAACCTACACAAATTGTAACCAATCTAAAAAAAAATATTATCACTGCAATAACAGTCGTTTTATCTTAATAATATTAATAACAGAACTAATAATATCCAATCCTAAAAATGAAATAATATATTCTGATTAGCATAATAATATGATCAATTTGAAACTAATAGAAAAATCCTAAACAAATTACTTAAATATTTGTGGACATACAGTTTACTTCTCAAAATCAAAGAACTTTTTTTTTATATTTTCTTATTGTCAGAATCTTAAAACTAAATAACGAATTATTGCTGTACACAGTTAATCAGTTAACTTTAATTTTGATATCTTGTACGTATCAAAATGACAAATTAACTACTAATTTAATAATCATAAGAGCAGCTCAATAGAAGCCATCGCTCTGAAGATAAACTATAAAAAATAATGATATTAGACATCAATCAACTTTTAGGCAAGTAAGATATTAAAAAATATTCCTTAAACAAATAATCACTAGCATGGCGAAAATCTTCAGAAAATATTTTTATCATCACTATCAAAAATATTTAAATTATGTCTTGTAACAAATTCTTTGGAATATTCAATGTGAGCATTATCAGTCTGAATGGTTTTTTAAAAATATTAATCACTTAATATTTTGGAAAAATGAGGCTGATGGAACTAGATTGTCATAGTCTATATTGTCCAAGTCGTGTAAAGCATCAGCTGATTTGATGGTCTTATCTTGAGGTATGTTCTTGGTTTTAAAGAAAAATAATTCAGATCCTTTAAATCTGTGAATTGTTGATGGCTTTAAACTGGAATCCGATTGTGATGCAGGTGAAACGACCGTTGCATTATCCAGGATTTCAATAGGCAATTCATAGAAACCTAAATGTTTTCCGTGAATGCATTTAATATTGTAACGACAGTTTTCATCAGTGCATGACAGTGATCGCATTGCAAGAGCTTTGTATATTTTTGCCCAAACGATCTAATGGATCTTCATAGATCCCAGGAAACATTTTAGGACTTTTGGCAAAAGCCAATCCATTTCATTCACTTCATAGTCGTTAACAACCTTTATTTTCACACCTGTGACAGTTGTTGGCAGACCTTCCACTAAAGCTTTAATATCGTTGATGCCAAAGGCAACCAGAAGATTTGCAGATCACTTAAGAACATCGCCTACACCATCAGGTGCTCCTTTTCCATTTTCATGCCCACATTCGCAATAATGCCATATCACTTGAGACAATTCACTCAAGTCCTGGCAAGTACATTAAAATTTGATGAGCTGCTATATAATATAGATTTTTTTTTGTTTCTGCATTGTTCTGACGGAGAGTCAGATATGAGATGGAGAACCGATTTTTGGATTCCTAAAATAATAAAGATATTTAAAATACTGATGAGTCAATTTAAACTCTCATATTTGATTATGAAAGGAGGCATGAGCAAAATAATGGGATATCACAGACTGTAAAGGATTGGATAGTGCTATCTCTGTGTAATCTATAACTAGGGATGTTTAATGAGTTCTGTCAAAGTAATTTCGGCATAACAAATATTGTTTCTTTTCAAAAACCTTCATTAACATTAATACAATAATTGATAGGTACAATTTCTGTGGAGTCTTGTAATTTCCGTGGACGCCCAGATGCCACGGAAACCACAGAAATTGCCCCACAGAAATTGGAAACGTGGCTATTTTTTTGAAATTACAAGAAATTATCAAGGCTATGACTATTGTTTTCTATAATCATAAATGTGTACCAAAGGTTACTTAGCATGCATAAAAGTACGACCTTTATTTTATGAAAAAATCCTTTTAAAACTTGATTACCGAAATTGCAAAATTTCGTTCCGAGTAAACTGAAATTAAGTACTAACATTTTTGGCGGAAATACGAGGCAATGTGGTGCACTACCGTTCTCACCACACGTAAGGGCACGACTGCCTCTTGCTGGGCAGGGATTTATTGTTCGTTTAAACTCATTGGTGGAAGCTCAGGAAGGCGAAACAAAATGACCATAGAAATTGGTAACTTCGCTCGGACAAAACTACCGTTGACATGTAGGTACTCATTAACTATGAGCATAAAATTTCAAAAATAATTAACTTCTTGTAAGTCAATTATTACTTAACGCAATCAAAATACATTTTCCTACATATGTTGAAGATTATCTTCCTGAGAAGTAAATGCTCTGTATGAAAGTGATTTTGGACAAGACACAGAAATTGATAATTCATCATTTACCGATTTTTTTCTTAAAAAGTAAACGTCTTATAAGTATAATTTAAGTGGCTTCATTTAGATTCACGTCTCTTTAATCATGAGAAAAAAATCGTTGAGTTATCTGTAAACCAGCACTACGTTTTCAGCCTAGACGCGTAAATTTTTCGCCTGAGAAAATCACTCAAATGAAGATGAAGGTATTGTTACGACAGTCGCTTAGTGAAGTACGTCGCGAAACTTCGACAAAAATCTAGAATGTTCGAGACACTAACGCCATCTAGCGGCGAGTAGCAGTATTGAGTATATCGAGTCGAGGCACTAACGCCATCTAGTGGCGAGTAGCAGTACTATGTATCTCAAGTAGCTTCTGAATTATTCTTACCAGTATAGGCAGTGAGTCGATTTTACAAGAATGTTCTAGAATTCATAGACCGGGGTATAAATAGATCGCAAAGGAACGCGGACAGTCAGTCTTATTACGAGGCGAATACACGATATAATCGAAGCTTTACTAGTGAATTTCAGTGCGATTTAAGTATTAAGTGACAAGTGTTGTGGTGCGAATAATTGTGTAAATTTTTTATTTTGTGTTTAATTAATTAAAGTGTTAATTTTGGTTTAATTGGCGTTAATTATTTCTATCCCGAATCCCAGCTCGTAACAATTGCGATAAATGCAGAGGATCTAATGGCTAATGACACCCGCACGGCTTAATCTACCCGGTTAAACAACGTATCTGAGGTTGGTCGATCATCAGTTTTATATGAATAATATTATTAACAAAATATGCATAGATATAACGTGATTTTTGGGGTACGGAGGAGTCCAATACTCAAATAACAATACTACTTAGTACCTTGGAAAGCACTATAAGAGTCTCAGACGTCATTTCAAAATCAATAATAGTCAAAAAAAGAAAGACTCATATCAGATGTTCGGGACATCTGATATGAGTCTTGTCAAGGGACAACTAACATGTACTAGATTATAGAGTTACTAGAGAGATCAAAAAGTAAATAGATAATAATAAGAATAAATTTATTTTTCTTCCACTAATAAAAAGAAAAGTCTTAAAAAAATATTTTTACAAAATTACATTATTATTATAATAATAATTTTATTTGTGGGAGACTTGTGCCTAAACTAAGCATAGACCTGTATTTAAGATATAAAGGGAGTACTGGGAATAAAGTTGCGAGTTTGCAATGTTAGAAAACTTACTGATAAACTTCCATAAAGATATCTTCTCAGCAGGCTTCATAGACTTCAACTTTTCTTCTTCAGGTGTCTCATCTGCAGCAAAAATAAAAAAACATAAGTATATCAAAACATTATCTTATAAGTTTACCTTGTTATTTATAAGCTTTCGTCTGCGTTTGCACTAGCGTGTGTCAGAAATGGAAAGTATATAGATATAAAGATATATAGAGAAAGTTGTTATTTCTAGAATTAATTAATTATCAATATCTATTTATTACGTATTTACCGATTAATTACCTATTAATCGGTATTACCATGACTACTAGGTGTTTTATAGAAATAATTAGTAGTCTGTATAGCAATATCAGTTTATTAATTTACCACCGGTTCGGAAGGTAGTTATCTATGGAGAAGAGCCGGCAAGAAACTCCACAGTTACTCTTTTCAAAACATAATTCATTTTCACATAAACATCAATTCACTATATGTACTTTACAATATTACCACAATGTGATTACTATCGTTATAACTTTAACTTTATTTACTTGTGTATCTACTATTTCATTACTCCATTACATATTATATAAGTCAAGTTATTTATAGAATTAATACCAAATGTTCATTAAATTATCACACAATTATCAATTAATAACACTGTCACATTAAAGTAACAAATACAAAATAATTAATTTATATTAAAATACAATAGCAATACGATAGGATTTTTATACCAATTCTACACATAAAAATATTAATAAAAGTTAGAAACAACACAAGTTCACTTAACTTAGGTCCGTTCGGTGTGACTGCTCCAGAGCGACTGAGTGACTGACTGTGTCTAGAACGACTGAGCGGCGGCTTTTATACACAGTGGTAAACAAGTGACGTCATATCGTACGATTTTAAAACAGATTTGTTAACCTTTGTATTTTAACATTAAACTATGATTAAATGATATAAAAATACAGTAAATATGTTGAAATTAATTAGTTCAATTACATATTAGTCTTACGATGACAGAATTAGTAAACAAGCGACGTTATTTTTTAAATAACGTTTAAATATTCTGTTATACAAGACAACACTGAAAGAACAGTTTAAACTCTTATCTTATAAATAGGTTTCGTAATAGTGTTTACAATGTTTTGATAATAAATAGTTAAATTTTGTGTATCACATGTTAAAAAGGTTATAATTATTATAGTGATATTTTAATTTGTGTTCAATTAAAGAAATAAACTTGAGTTAATGTAATAAACCAACTGAAATTATTTGAATAATCCATCACGGCCAAACTGACCTGTACTTCGCTCTCGAAGTACCAACTAATTATAATCAATACAATAGCCTCTGGCTTTGACATACCAGTCCTATCACCTGCGGCGCATGAGTTTCAAAAAGGTATCAGGGCAGGGCTGCCAAGCAGTCTACATACGGCCGCTGGCCTTGACATACCAGTCCTACCACCTGCTGCGCATGAATTTCAGAAAGGTATCAGGGCAGGGCCTCAGCAGTCTACAACAGCCTCTGGTCTTGAGATACCAGTCCTATCACCTGCTGTGCATGAATTTCAGAAAGGTATCAGGGCAGGGCCTAAGCAGTCTATAATAACCTCTATATTTTTTATAAGATTATATTCAATAATTTCAAACAAACATCGTTAATTGAACACAAATTAGAAACGAGGTATATAGTTTCAACACTTATTTCATTATACGTCATTAACGATTTTGGTCTTGAAGTACAAAGAATTGTCAAATGTGATTAATAATATTTTCTTACCTCAACGTCTTCATTTCATTCTTATTTTCTATGTTTTAATTATGAGTTTGTTTATGTTTTGCCAATTGCATAGATGTGTCATGCCCCCTCCACCCGCTGCTAGTGGGATAGGCAAGCACCGAACAAAAGAGCGACCAGCGGAAACATATCTAACTATCATTTAACTCATTGTGTTCCAATTATGATTATTAGAAATATATTATTAATCACATTCAACATTACAAACAAACTATAATGACTTATGATTATAATAAAGATTTAAAAACAAAAATCATGGTTACCTCAACAATACAAACTTTGATCCTCTATTTAAATTAATTTTCACGTAACCTCTGGGGAAATTATGAATTTAAAAAAAAAATCCTTCCCTATTCCTTGTTTACAATAAAAAGGGAACCTCTGAGCAAAATCTCAGCTGTTAGGTCCAAGGGTTTGGGCTAGGCGTTGATGAGTCAGTCAGTAAGGACTTCTCTTTTTGTTTATATAGATATTTTTATTTCCCAGGAAACCATAGTAACCATTTATATTTAATTATTTAACTACAATCCAATTTTATGTTATTATATTTTATATTATTATATTTTTATTTTTTAATATTATGATAGAATTATAAGAAATAATTTAATTAATATTAACACTAATTTTATTGATTTTATTGTTATTATTGAATTTATTTACTTTTGCTAACTTTACTAATTCGTAAAGCTTATCGTTTCTCCGGTAATAAGTGACAAACAAATAATAATGATAACAAAATAATATGCATTATTAAGTAAGTAATATTGTTTTGTATAATATAGCACACTTTAGTTAGAGAAAAAAGAAACATTTTAAAATTTATGCCACGTCCCTAATATATAATTTGTGGATAACGGTGTGGGAGCACATTAACTTACATTTATTTGTTATGATTTTATAAAAATGTGTTACTGTTTGTTATTCCCTAATAAATAAATAAAATTAAATTTATTTAAATTTATTCTAATTCAGCAATATCTAACCAACTTACTCCATACTTTGAGGAATATATTTACTAGTTGATAATCCAGAAAGGCTTTAGAAAAAAAAAATCTATTGATGTAGCCATATACGATTTCTTGCAAACAGCAGCAGAGTCGACAAAATAACTACCAACTCTAGCGCTTTACATGGATATGTCAAAAGCTTTTGATCGCGTAGATCATAAAATACTAGTAAATAAACTTAACGAATATGGAACAAAAGGAAACGTATTAAATTTAATCGAATCTTATTTTAGTAATAGGCAGCAAATAACTGTAGTAGTCAGGAGTAGTGAAAAAAAAAACATATTTTCAAATCTGACCAGAGAACTGTAACTTTTGGTTACACTAATGACTTTTCAACAGCTTCCATTTATCCAATAACTAGTTTGGAGACGATAGTACTTTACTTTTAAATAGTGATGAATTAAGTGCACTAGAGACGGATATTGATTCTAGCATAAATCGGATGTAAATTGGCTACAGAATAATAATTTTGTAATAAATCTAGACAAGACAGTTATAATGAATTTCCAACAGAGGCTTTTCCGGAATCTGAACTTCAATTAGTTACGATGACAAAACTATTAATGAGACCAAAGTGACGAAATTTCTCAGATTAAATATAGAAAGCACATTAAAATGGCATAAACATATTTACAATGTGTGTACTAAATTAAAGAAAAATTAATATGCCTTGCATATGTTAAGTAAAATAACAAATCAAACAACAGTCTTAACAGCATGTCACGGCCTGGTTACCTCAACAACAGATAAAGATACGGTATTTAAGTTCCAAAAAAGATGCATTAGAGCGATTTGTAATTTAAAGAGTACAGACAGTTGCAAAATACTCTTTAAAGATACTAAAATATTAACAGTTCCCTCATTATATATATATACGAAATATACATGTTCGTCAAAAATAATTTACATATTTATTCTTTTGTATTTATTTTAATTCTTTTAATTTTTTTTTTGTATTTACTTTAATTTTTTTAATTTAATTTTTTATATTTATTTTAATTTAATTTATTGTATTTATTTTAATTTAATTTATTTAGATTATATTAATTTATTTTAATTTAATTTATTTAGATTGTTCAATTTAGATTTAATTCAATTCATGTTCATTTAATTTATTTAGATTTAATTTAATTCATGTTAATTGAATTTATTTAGATTTAATTTAATTCATGTTAATTTAATTTATTTAGATTTAATTTAATTCATGTTAATTTAATTTATTTAGATTTAATTTAATTCATGTTAATTTAATTTATTTAGATTTAATTTAATTCATGTTAATTTAATTTATTTAGATTTAATTTAATTCATGTTAATTCAGTTCAATTTCAAATTCAGTTCAATTTCAAATTCAGTTCAATTTCAAATTCAGTTCA
Organism: Tholera decimalis; assembly: GCA_943138885.2. Taxonomy (NCBI): domain Eukaryota; kingdom Metazoa; phylum Arthropoda; class Insecta; order Lepidoptera; family Noctuidae; genus Tholera; species Tholera decimalis. Next base: position 5,783,050 of record OW964570.2, on the reverse strand, counting down.
ATTTCAAATTCAGTTCAATTTCAGTTCAATTTCAAATTCAGTTCACAGTTTGTCATAATGAAATGAATTTCATTTTTATTAACGGATCTGGACAGCAGGTATCTGCTTTAATACACAACTGCCGCATCCAAATCATATTATCGAGAGAAAAAAAAAGTGACGTTATTAAGTTAATTTTTTTTTTTAACATGTTTTAGAACAGAAACTTGGTAGTAGCAAAATAAAGGTTACTTATTATTTAACATGATTTGGTATACGCAAAGGAGAGAAAACGGTAAATGTTTGTATCATTGTGATAACCAATCCTTGAATTATACATAGACCGTTCGGCTAATCTGACTATTCAGCAAACATACTACAAAACATACTAAGGCATTTAGTTACAGTGAATACATATCGTTCTACTTGTGATACGCTTAAAAATAACCTAATTTGACTACTGCTAAAATTGGTTTAATTGTTTTTTTTTTTTTTTCTTACTTGACTCCTGTTATCATCGGCTTTTGTAACTGTTTTCATGCCGGTCCATCAAGGTTATTCACAAGGTTCCTTGATGTTATGGCACCATCAGGCTGAATTGCTGTCACTGGCTACTGGATCAAGGTCCGGAAGCACCAAATCATCATCTGAACGGCGGCAATAGCCCGAGACAGCATCACGGATGAAGAGGCCTTCCAATATTGCGGGATCCATTCTGAAACTTTTCACACAATGCATTAGAATTAGGGCAATAGTGACATACATGTACTCTCTACTTGAAATAACATCAAGGCCTAAAACAAATGTACAGTTAACCAAAACTAGAACTGAAAAGAGTAACTAGAAAACAATCGGACAATCGTGACCTATATTCAAGTACGAGGGTACTTGAATATTTTATTCTTAAAATAAAATCACATGGACTATGAACCAAGACTCAATAAACCGAAACAAAATAAGTGGGCTGTGAACAATCCCACTTCTGATGTCAGAAATGGAAAGTATATAGATATAAAGATATATAGAGAAAGTTGTTATTTCTAGAATTAATTAATTATCAATATCTATTTATTACGTATTTACCGATTAATTACCTATTAATCGGTATTACCATGATTACTAGGTGTTTTATAGAAATAATTAGTAGTCTGTATAGCAATATCAGTTTATTAATTTACCACCGGTTCGGAAGGTAGTTATCTATGGAGAAGAGCCGGCAAGAAACTCCACAGTTACTCTTTTCAAAACATAATTCATTTTAACATAAACATCAATTCACTATATGTACTTTACAATATTACCACAATGTGATTACTATCGTTATAACTTTAACTTTATTTACTTGTGTATCTACTATTTCATTACTCCATTACATATTATATAAGTCAAGTTATTTATAGAATTAATACCAAATGTTCATTAAATTATCACACAATTATCAATTAATAACACTGTCACATTAAAGTAACAAATACAAAATAATTAATTTATATTAAAATACAATAGCAATACGATAGGATTTTTATACCAATTCTACACATAAAAATATTAATAAAAGTTAGAAACAACACAAGTTCACTTAACTTAGGTCCGTTCGGTGTGACTGCTCCAGAGCGACTGAGTGACTGACTGTGTCTAGAACGACTGAGCGGCGGCTTTTATACACAGTGGTAAACAAGTGACGTCATATCGTACGATTTTAAAACAGATTTGTTAACCTTTGTATTTTAACATTAAACTATGATTAAATGATATAAAAATACAGTAAATATGTTGAAATTAATTAGTTCAATTACATATTAGTCTTACGATGACAGAATTAGTAAACAAGCGACGTTATTTTTTAAATAACGTTTAAATATTCTGTTATACAAGACAACAATGAAAGAACAGTTTAAACTCTTATCTTATAAATAGGTTTCGTAATAGTGTTTACAATGTTTTGATAATAAATAGTTAAATTTTGTGTATCACATGTTAAAAAGGTTATAATTATTATAGTGATATTTTAATTTGTGTTCAATTAAAGAAATAAACTTGAGTTAATGTAATAAACCAACTGAAATTATTTGAATAATCCATCACGTGCATCTAGTACTAAATAGTGCTAATTTTCAGGCGTTTATCCCATATAAAAATATAGACACACACACAGATCCGGAACAACTATCTGTAGGCAAATATTTTTTTTATTATATATATATTCAAAGTATTTATTCCGTACTGAAATGTAATTATTGAACCCGCGATATACAGCCTCAATACTTCTCAATACGTTTCCGTTTAACCATTCAATTCAGTTCAGCCATTCCAGAGAAAAGCTCGTACAAACAGAATGAATAACTTTAAGCACTTAAGAAAACACAGTTATTTTGAAGACATACATTATACTTCAATTTGTATGTGTACAGATGCCGTATAGCGAAAAATAATAACATATAGTTCGAATCATTCGTAGTGCCATGGCTGACCTGGAAGTCTTTCAATAGACTCCGGACAAAAATAAAATCTCCGAAAATCTGTTTAGGTGGTGATTTGTTGATGTCTCTGCTCTACAAACAATGGTGCACTTAATTTCCTGTCCTGGTTGTCCTGTCAACTGTTCACTGCATGACTTTTTGGAAGCTTCCGACGGTACCAAAATTATTGCTAGTTCTGGCCAGACTCAATATAGCCATTTGCTATCGTCACATTAAGAAAAAGATAGTTGGCACTGTATACAAACCTCCAAGGTCGGGGTTGAGTGCACGTTTCATATTGTTCAGTTCTTCTAAAAGCTCCTTTGAATCTATTTTCCACATTCTATAGAAAGATAGAGACTCTGCTGCTTCCTGAAAAATATATGAAAGGTCGGTAGGGAGTTGTATTGTATTTATGTATGTTATATGTTACAATACAATTCAATAATGATCTTGGTAGAAGCTTCAACGATTGTGTTACTATATTTTAATATGTGTGTGTTAAATTATTATACACATTACTTATTGTATTTATTTATAGGAAGAAAAACACATTACAAAATAATTAGGTTCAATAATAGCCACGTCAGTTAGAAACTGTATTTTGTTTTCTGTATACAGTGTGAGCCTTTATAATGTGCACATATCGAAATGATCTTTATCGACAGTAAAATATAAAAAAATAATATTTGTTTTTTTATTTATTTTTAAGAAATTAAATAAAAATATTCGCTACTGTAACCCCAGTGTAAACAAAACGGTGTAACTTTTAAACTAAGTAATCTATCACGATGAAACAAACTCCGTAATGATTGGAAGTAATTAGGCGTTCTCATTAAATGAAAATTATGGAAAAGACACTACCCTCAATTGATAATAAACATGTTTTTTTTAACAAAAATTTTTACAATAATTGTAAAATTTTTCAATAAGACGCCCCCGTTAGCTACTTTTTTACCTAAAGAATACGGTAAGAAATTATAATTGATTGAATTGATTTAAATTAAAAATACTACACATAAAAATACAGACGCAACACAAATGACACATATGCTCCCACTCAGTAGGCTCGCCGAATCCCCGTAACATCGAGTTCTGTGAACCTACTAAGCAGGACAGTGTCACTTCTATTGCCCACCTTCCTGAGTACACTGTTACGACTTCCTTGCAACCTTCGCATTACCGACGCAAGCTGCTTGGGCATTTATTGCATAGAAATTTTTGACGCGAGCGTCGGCAAACATACCGGAATCACTGCAGTATCGAGGAAGACGAAACAGTACCTTCACTACATTAACCTTCAGTTGCATTATTAAGCTGTAGTTCGCAAAAAATAGTAACCTTTTCCTTCCCAGTCTTCAGTGAATGCATGGGCGATTCTCTTAACATGAGCTGCAAGCCCACTGCCCCCACTGCAATCGAGAGCCCAACATACAACATCATATTGTATGGCAGAAATCCCCCCAATAAATAAGATAATAGCATTCCGATTCCATAAGATACTATGTTGCTCGCAGTCATGGCACCTCGTATAGAATCTTGGCAGATCTCACTGATGTACACCGATGCTATTAAGATTACAGAACTGGTGACTCCAGAGAGGAATACGGCAGCTAGAACTGCTTCTACACTCCTGTTGCAGATTAAAAGCACCCAGACGAGCTGTAAATAAAATAATTTATTTATTATACAAGGGACTTTGTTCGCGTAAAATTCTGTATAAGGTGTTCCACTTTGTGAAATCAATTATAGCTTATGTTAAATATTACTCAGACTTAATAGCTGAATATATGTATAACGAAATTTCATTCTTTTCTGTCCAGTAGGGTGTCCCTTAAATTTTGATGTCGAAATATTTTTACGCATACCTTCTTAAAACTTTCATAATGACATAGACTATTAATCGTATTAGCCGTTTTAGAAACGATAACCCGTGCCGACTTGCGATTGAAACTTGTCCATACAAATTGCGCGGGTACCGCGCTTGTGCTTGTAACTGAGTGTTTTATTAGTCACTTCATATACGATTTTTAAGATTTTTAGTGCCTTTTCCTTATTGCATATAAATTTCGGTAGGGTTAAGGAGTGACAAACAAAATATTTTCCATGTAGGACTGCCTTTTTTTTTTTATTTTTTTTTTATCGTGGTAAAATTATCAAATAAGTCCTCCCACTCCGGGCAGGGTGGGAGGGACTGTCAGACTTTTACTGACTAAAATCCACGGTGTTCCTTCAATAACCCTTTACGTACCGGGGTCACGGTAACGGGATGAGTCCCACGACCCCGGCAGGCTTCGGCCCTCTATGGGGGGGCCTCGTCATATTGCTGACGCTCTTTGAGGCGCGCGTGGAACACGACGCGCCGTCGACCCGGGCATGGTCCATGGTCGGACAGCGAGTTGCCCTTTACTCGCTGTCCGCATGCCCGCGCCTACGGTGGCCGGAGATCGTCGGCCGACGTCCGACGCCGTGGGCGTCTACCACTGCGGCTGGGCTGGAGGGAGGACGCCATCCTCTCCCTCACGCGGCCCGCCTCCTCCTTCGGAAGCATGACTGCTTCGCAGAAGGAGGCGACCGCTTCCCACTCCCTCTCGCCCCGCAGCATGGCCTCGACCAATGCCGGGCGCGAGAGGTCTCCGCCTATCGCCGCCGTGAGGACACGTCGGTGCTCTGCCCAGGCGGGGCAGTCTTGCACCGTGTGCTCTACGGTGTCCTCAGGGCGACCCTCGCAGTGGTGACACCCAGGCGTTTCCTCCTTTCCCATCAGACACAGGTACCTCCCGAAACTTCCGTGTCCGGTGAGGACCTGCGTCATGCGGTAGGTCAGGACGCCGTGACGCCGATCTAGCCACTCCTCAAAGAGGGGTCTTACCGCCGCAATTGCGGCGTGCCATAGGACTGCCTAGCCATAAATTACCGGTGCAAAATTACCGTCAAATATGCAAGTTCTCGCTGTCCTATTTTATAATATTCGCGAAGTCATGTTGACTGTCAGTGAAAGTGCCAATCTTGTAATTAAGGAGTAAAGTATATTTTGGGAAAATGCAAGAATTCCCGCAAACACTGATTACATAAAAAAATCTGAAATAATATTTTAATTATTGAGAATAAAAACTCTATTCTATTTTTATACATGGCAAGCAAAGGCGATGTTGACTATTCTGCCAAATAAAAACTCGAACAAGTGTCAAAAGTGACACAAAGGCAAGGTGTCAAGATTGACATTAGAAATACCGTTAGGTTTTACCAAGGATCTTCTAAGGTACAAGTTCCTTGGGTTTTACATACTCTTTGATTAGAAACACAAACAGTTGTTGTAAAACAAAGAGTAAATGTTGTAAAACATAGTGTATTACATTCTCTTTGAGTTGTTGTTGTCGGTGATATTGCGAAGTGCATGCGTTTACGTTTCCTTCTCTGTTTTTGAGACTCTTTTGCTTTTTGAAGGGTTGAAGTACATCCATTATTGTGACCATGTCTAACCAACAACGTTGCACTAATTGTGGATTGAATGTTTTCCGAATGCGGAGGTATTTAGTAGAATGCGAAGAAGTTCATTCATTGTTACAGCAGTGGACCTCTATTCTCGAAGTAAAGTAGGTCATGTCTGTCTGTCTCTGTCTGTCTGTCCGTTCGTAAGTTACAGCCATTTTATGACGAAACTACATTATGTTAACTAACAGAGGGCGTTCTCGTTAACCCGCAATAGTATAGCATCAATACATGCTAAAAAAAAATTACCATTCAAAAACAACATGTTTTTTTTAATGTTAAAATATTCACTAAAAATGTTACATTGATACGTAAAAGAAACACTCTGTACACGCGTACTGAAGGACGGCAACGTCGCAATTTATTTATGAATGACGGGCCGCGTATGCGTCGATCTAACTGATGTGCTTATACTATTGCGGGTTAACGGGAACGCCCTCTGTCAGTTAACATACTACATAAAAACTACACATGTGAAACTTGGTAGGTAGATGTATTCCATGAACCGCTTACCGATTCTTATACAGAAAAAAAAAAATTAAGGGGCTCTCCCCATCCCCATAAATGGAACTGAAACTGGAAATATTTTTTTCATCAAACCTATACGTGTTTGGTGTCTTTGAAAATAACATGAAAGTTTCTAATATATTTTTTTCCTAAAATCAATCGTTTAAGAGATAGACACTTCTAAAGTGGTAAAATGGGCGTCCGTCCCCCTCTAACTTCTATATAAAGTAAAAATCTAAATAAAATAAATGCTGTAGATCTTAATGTAAACTTTTTTCGAAAATTAGTTTGAACGAGATAGAGTCAGCAGTTTCTGAGATAAAGGACATTTTCTAAAACCGCAAATATATCTTTGTATTTTATACAAACACTATGAAAAACAAAGTTATCTTGCGTAGTTACTACGGCCAATTTGTTTTGTTCTATTACTGTTTCTGACACACTTCTACTGTTTTATTATATGTATATTGAATGTTTTAATGCAAATATTTGGCGATTTTAGAATTAAGTTACACCTCTAGTATGCGTCTGCGTAGAGCACTTGTTGACGTCCGTTTTTAAGGAAATTGTATGACGCACATACTTTTTGCGTTTAGTAAAGATAACTTGAAACCAAACCTAAATTTTATTTAAAAAAATAGGTTTGGTTTCAATTTATTTAGTTACGAATGTTGTTTTAGACTTATAATTTAATATTCTAAGTGTCTAAGGTATTGCGCTTAATCTGGTACACCTTGTATATGGATAAATGTGTATACATACTGCAGCCAAATAAAAATTAAAAATTAATACTTACAACCAATCCCAATGAATTTAAAATGGAACAATATTTTCTTCCAAATTTATCTAACATGATGCCCGCAAAAGGTGTTGTTGCGAGAGCTCCTATTGAAGACAGGCTACCGAGCAGTGATATTTCCGTGTCCGTCATTGGCCTGTTTAGAGTAGTATTTGTCGTTTGGAACATGGTTATGGTGAATGCTGGCCACACGGAAATCGCACCCAAGTTCAATCCCATAGTGCTTACTGCGAACAAAATAAAAGTTAATTAAGGAAAAGTATTTTTTAAAATTTTTAGAACAGTGTTGGCTCAAGCAGTGTTGACGGGCAGGTGCAGGTCGTGGTTTCGACGCATTCAGCCAATAGGCTGTGCAACCTATGACACAATAGCCTTAGGCAAGACCAGTGTCATGCTAGCGAAGGAGGAGGCTGAATGCGTGAGGGAGAGACAATTTTCTTCCTCACGCCCCAGCTGCCGTGGGAGACGCCCCGTACGTCGGGGATTGCAAGCCGATCTCCTATCACCGTAGACGCAGGCCTGCGGACGGCGAGCATGGGTAGCTCACCGTACGGTAAAGATCAGATTCAAGTCGGCGGCGCATCGTGTTCCGCGCGCGCCTCAAAGTGTAGTCAGTTCCAGGGTTGCGGGAATGTTATAACGAGATATTGCGGCCCCAAAACGCAAGGGCAACTGAAGTAGCAGGGTGGGTTTTAGTCAGTAGAAGTCTGACACTTGCTTCCGCTCCACCTACAGCAGAAAAAAGCAAAACTAGCTTCAGATTTTCTGGATTCTGACTACCAGTAACGACTATCAAAGATTTTCAAATGACAACCGGGACCGTACTTTCCAAGGTACCGTGGTATCTCTATATGTGGATATGGTTACCGTTTCATGGACAGATCTCAGCAAGCATTGCTTTACCTGAAAGACCTATGCGGCTCTTATTATCACAGTATACGCTAACATAACAAAATATTTAGTGAAGTGTACGACAATGTACTTTGTTGATATAGGTACGTTAATTGTAGTGAATAAGATTATACAGAATAAACGGTATGTGTTTTGTTATAAACATGTTATGCAACGATTACGTTTACGGTATTTAAAGTTATGTAGTTCAATTTCAAGGTTTTTTATAACGTTTGAAGGAAAATACTAAAGGAATATGTGGTTAGTTACGCTTCGTGTTAGCTTTAGCTGATAGAGATGGGTTGTACTAGGTAAATTTGGAACTAGGTGCACCTATTCTTAGTATTTAAAAATACGTGATTCAGATACCTGTTCCACCTAGTCGATCTAGTCCACCTAGTATCAATTATTACTTTTCCAATGTGGTCATGGTGCACGTACTTAGTCCAACTCAAGTTTTTATTGTGGCTACTAATTTTGCAGGAAACTGCTAAACAACAAATGGTATTTTGATTAAATTTTACGATGACGGTCTTTAAGCTTCACGGACTCGCCTCGTTGCCTTCTAATAATTATTTCTATTGAACTTAGTGTGTTAGCACCAGCAATCAGTGATAAGACTAGGTAGGTACCTAGTAATTGGACTTCATACATAGAAACTTCGTAATAATTAGTCTTGTCGAGACTAGTTGGTACTCATTCGGATCGAGTATTCTCGGAACGAATGATTACTGACTAGTCTCGAGTATTGAAAGATAAAGATGGGAAGACTACGGAATAGCGTAGTTAAAAAAGGACAGAATATATAGTGATGAACATGTTATCCGCGTCGTGTCTGACGATGGTGACGCTGGTTATTTCCTAGCGTGTGCTCGTATGTGGCTGGTGAAACAAAATTTCGTCTTGAACACCCGTTTGTAAGTAGAACAATAGAGTTTGTCCTCGTTGCTGAAAGTGTAGTTGTAGGAGGGTTTAGGTCGGCAATGATAGTATAGTTCTAATGATAGGGTAGAATCCACTACGTAGGTTCAGTGCACATTCAGTTCGGGTTTGTGGAAGTCGTGTGTCTTCGTATTCACGATGTTTGCCTTCACTGCTTTAAGTGCAGTGGTGATGATGAATATTATACAGATGAATTTGACTGTCTGAGTTCGAACCCACAAGCTGATCGTAACTTTTATATTTTATTCTAACCAAAAAGAATGGTGAAGGAGCATTACTTCTCCCTGTGACTTTTCTCCTTCTTTCTCAATTATACTACGTGTAATTTAAAGGGTATATACATACCAAGTGCATGGCTTCTTTGGATGATAACAAACGATATGGCAAGGGTTTTGTAATCCTAAGTCTACGTGTGTAGAACTTATTACAAATTCCAATACCAGAGGCCGAATTTTTCAAATTAAGAAGAACGAAAAGAATTGTCGTGTTATTGGCAAGTGACGTGGAAAGTTATTGACCCTCGTAGTGCCGTGACACGTTTGTTATGCTTGGTATTCAAGAAATATATTATGATACCAATAATTTGGTATCAATTCTTTGAGTCAGTTATTTTGTGCTGAAACTGTGCATAGAGACTCCATACCAGATGTTGTCTTCAGCCCTTTTGGATAGATATGGGGTTTCCGTTACACGTTGTAGATACATGTCATATTTATTAGTATAGGATTTTTGTATTGTATGTATGTATTTTATATTATTATGTTCAATTAATATTATTTATGTTGTTTGTACACTGACAGCCCTTAATCTGTCTCCTTTTATTTTTGTCCATCCAAAGGTTGTCTGTAAGAGATCGCCCTGTGCGATAAGTCCGACCATTGTACACTTGTTTAAATGTTTGTATCTATAGAAATATTGTGAGATGTAGAATAAAGTATATAATAAATATATGTCGAACAGTATGATGGCAATTTTTCATCTAGTCATAAACGTAATATTGATTGATATTATTTTGTAGCGAGACTACTACCAAAAAGGGCCAAGTAACAATTAATATCTGTGCACTAGCGAAATTAATGTAGCTTAAGTCACTCTCCAGCCTTTCAACTATCTTCACCCCAAAAAACCATCAAATCACACAAGAAAAAAGACACCAACAAACGTTCTTTCGCATGTATAATATTGGTTTATGAATTTGCTTGATACGCCAAATATTTAAATGTTCCCAAAGAAGCTCTCGTTCTATAATTTTAAAACAAAAACCAACAACCCAGCCATCGTGCCTAAATAATATTATAATAATTATTTTACATAGCATTACATATATTTTATTAGTATTAAACCTGTAAAAATTAGTAAGATAGCCAATATTTAAGCAAATATATAACTTTTAATGACGAGAAGATCGTGATTTCTCAAGTGTTTGTAGGTATTTACACGTATGTCTGTCTTTCTGTTTGTTTCAGTTTATCTGTGGAATGACTGAGTAAATGTTAATGTGACTTTCTCTGGCAAATAGAGGAGGTTATAGGGCAACATAATAGGCTTAATATACTTTTGTTCCGAAATTCCTACGGGATCAAGATTAACGCGGGAAAAACTGCGTAGGTCGACTCGGGAATTGACTTCCATGCGAACAAAATCGCGGGCACAGATAGAATTAAACAATGAAAAAAAAAATGTATAGACCCATATTATTTCACAATTTAGTAGCAGGACTACATAATACCTACAAACGAGAAAAAATATGTACTGTCCTCTCATTGCTATAAAAAGTTTACCTACTATGCAAAGATAGCGACATTTTTTTTTAAATATATTTGTTGTGAAATTTCTTGCCAGTCTTCTGCATAGGAAATGACCAATTCGAGCCAATTTTGACGTTTTATACGTACCCATGTATGACATAAAGAGCTTTTGATTTTGATTTTATAGTCTTAAAAAGCAATTGTACTCACTTATCGCCGTCCCAAGAAGCTGATAAAGCACACCCATTTTGAAAACATAAAATAAACTATCACTTATTTTTCTGATCTCTTTTTTTTTATTCACAACTTTTCAATTCTGATCCACAGATACAACTAAGTGACTAGTAAATAAATGTTTGTTTTTTTTAGTTATATCATCTGTTATCAGAGGTAGTAATGGTAAGTATAAGGCAAACATAAATACAACGAGATTCGATTAGATAATTAAAGTGATTAGGTACCTACGCGTCATCGTGATTTGTGAGGAGACGTACTCATAAAAATTAGATTATGGACCAGATTCGTTTTTCAGTTTTATTAATGCAGTTTCCACTTCTAGTTTTTTCTTTTGTTGCCTACAGGCCAATGGTATACGTATTTAAATATTTTCACATTGTTAAATATTAATAGATTCTTAAAAATCCCCTGTTTTTAAACGACTTCAAAATAGAAGGAGGTTCTAAATTCGACTGAATTTTCTTAGACTTTGCTTCAACTTTTTAGGGTTCCGTAGTCAACAAGGAACCCTTATAGTTTCGCCATGTCCGTCTGTCTGTCCGTCTGTCCGCGGTTTAGCTCAAAAACTATTGGTACTAGAAAGTTGTACTTTGTCATGAGTATACACATTAATGACGCCGAAATAAAATTAAAAAAAAAAAACAATTATTTAGGGTACCTCCCATACATGTAAAGTGGGATGATAATTTTTTTTTTTCGTTCTTCCCATAGTGTGGGATATCGTTGGATAGGTCTTTCAAAAATATTAGAGACGACCATTTTTTGATTAAGAGGGTGTCGAGCCTACGAGACGCGCGGAAAATAGGTATTTACTGCAGCGGGCTAGTCGTGTGCGTTGTCACACACACAATGACAAGTTCGCTCGAGGCCCGCTTGCCGTTGCACGACGAAGTTTGCTAACTTTGCATTTTTTAATTTTTTGTCGTTATGTTGAATAAACTTGAAAAACGAGTATTAATTATTTAGATGGTTTTATTTATCACACTAATATTATAAAGGCGAAAGTTTGTGAATGAATGTGTCTGTTTGCATGTTTGTTACTTCTTCACGCTCAAACGGCTGGATGGATCTAAATGAAGCAAGTAGGTACGTAAATAAATCAGAAAAATAAATTTAATAAATTATACCTATTATATAAAAATTAACGTTTGTTTTTACTGTAGTAATACATTATCCGTTCCCTCACTATTCATCCTATTGCAATAATACTTTGATTTTATATATTAAACTCCTCAGATTTTTTTTTAAAGAATACTAGCAATGTGGGTACATTTCACATTACTAGCAATCTTGTTAACCCCTTCAACTAAGCTAAATATGCTTGTGTCTGGAGTGGGTTCACGTCAATAGTGTAATGGGTGGGGTTCGAACCTGCGACGTCTCGATCACAAGTCCGACACCTTATCCATTAGGCTATTGACGCTTTGAAACTGGGTAAGTAGCAAGTTAGCGTAGATGGGTATGCAGTACTTATTTGAATAATAAAACCAGTATGAAATAAAAAAAAATATAATTATGTTATGTCATAATAAAACCAGAATGAAATAAGTTTTGTTTATTAAAATTTCATTTAGTGCTCGTTTAAATTCTGATGTACTGTCATATTTTTAATAACATTCGGTACTTTATTATATATACGTGGGGCCATACCAAAAAAACATTTTTTCATTAATGCTGACAAGCGAACTTACTTCGCAGAAAATATAAGCGTAATTTATTTCATAACAATATATGTATCAAGTGTAACTTAATTTAAAAGAAAAAAATAAATAAAAGAAATCTATAAATCTAATGTTATATTGCTTATTACATTTTACAAAAATAGGCTAAGTGCGAGTCAGACTCGCCCATGAAGGGTTCCGTAGTAACTAATAGAATAAAATAGCTGTGACATACGGACGGACGGACAGACAGACAGACAGACAGACAGACAGACATGACGAAACTATAAGGGTTCCGTTTTTTGCCATTCAGCAACTGAACTCTAAAAAACGAGTAATTTCTTAAAATATATATTTTTAATTTTGGTACACTACACATATCACAGTATAGTAAGAAAAGAAAAAATTACAAAAAGATACTATACTTTGTAAGAAATAAAAAGACAATAAAACTTATTTCGAATTTTGAAAATACAATCGTAGAAATATCAATGCATCCAAGGTTTGACTTCCAAGCCTGCTTCGTTTATTACCAACATAAGCAGCAGCTGAAAACGCTCGTTTAGGTTTTACACTGGTTGGAGGAATAGACAATAGTTACTTATATGCTGTTTCTAAGTGATATCCACTAATTCCTCCATTTTCAAACAGGCTTATTTCACGTCTAATACTATATTTTGCCAACCCCGATTAATTTTGTATTTGTACTTCACGATCTGGGGATTTCATACTCTTATCAATTTCCAGCTATAACTTTTCCTTTAGTGTCAATTGGGGTTGGGATTGGGAGGTTTGTGGCCTTAACTCATCATCTGTTTGTGATCCTGATCTTCCTTCTTCTTCTTCCGTGTCATCTCGACTTTTAAGTTTTTTAACAATACACTTTATTTGCTTCCAAACTAAAGCCTGTGTAGAAACTGGAAATAAGTCATGCCATTCCAAATCCAATAATAACTGATTTTCATCATCTTTTCATGGATTTTGTAATTAATTCAACACATCAGTCAAATCATCACTTCGTCGTTGCTTCATATGTTCCACTAAGGATGTTTTAATTTTTTTGGCAAGTGTCAGCACTTGCCAAAAAATGATTATGCTAGATAGCTGTTTTATAAGAAATTTCAAATCGGAATCAGCTGTGCATAAATTAGCATCTCGCCGACAGATTGCTTCTACTGTCAATTTAATTGGGGTCAGCACATCAACAATTTTATTTACCAATTCAAAATCAACTTCTTGCAAACGAATTGGATGATTGAGATCTATAAGAGCTTTTCGAATGAAGGTTTTTAAAAGATAAAATCGCTCCAGCATTGTTAAAAGACTATTCCACCTGGTTTTACAGTCCAAAAGAAGTGACAGCTCTTTTCCATGTTCAATTTTCATTTATTTTTGAAGTACTGTTTCATTTTTCAATGGTGATCTTTTGAAATACACTCTACAACTTTGCGGATTTTCTTTATCAGCTCATTAATGTTTTCATCTTGTGTTAACTCTGGTATGTGTTATAGCGCAAGGTCATTTTGTGACATTAAGGTTAAATCTGATTCTGGACTGTCCAAGTCTTCTAAATGTTCATGATCATGGATGTCGCCCATATGATCAACAGCCACAGGTGGTTCATTTATAGTATCATCTGAGGTAGAGCTGTCTTGCAAATAATTATGTTTTTCATAAAGCCAGTATACAGGGAAATATCAAATATACTTAGACGCTCTTTCAATATACGAAGACAATTTTCAGCCATACTTTCATACTTCCATAAATAGGAACAAGTCCTAAATTCCAAATTTTTTTTATATGAATGAACGTTGACAGCCATGTATGGTTTATTGGATGTTGAAGTCCACTTGGCGAAAGAAAGACTAGATCTTTCACCTGTACTTTTCAAATGTTTTAATTCTGCAGTTACTTGCTTTCTGATTTTTTCACTGTAATTCATGACACGTTTTTGAATGGTGACGGCTGACTTTGGTAAATCCGTGTATTTTGCAAAGACAAATTTTCCAAAAAAAAATCCAGCAGTGGCCCATTAATTAAATTTAGATTTATTACTCATTTGAATTTTTTTAACTGGACATGCCTTACTAAATTCGTGGCATAGTGAAGAAAATAATATCCTGTAATTTTCATTGGGGTCATGGGAGTCAAAATTGGCCATTGAAAGATTACTTAACATGTTATCATTAAAAACATTAATTTATTTTTAGTTAGTGGCCTAAACTTAATAGTCGTATTTAATTGCCGCTTTTTAACCAACTGAAAGGATACTAGTTGACCTGTATGGTCAGACCTAACTCCACTAATTTGAGACGAGTATTTTATGGCACAATTAGTATAAATATTATCTATGCATTGAGCTGATGTTGCTGTTATTCTTGTTGCTTCCTTGTATGTGCATTTTAAGTTAAATGAACCAAACAATGAAGTAAGCTTGCAGTGTTCAGGTGAATTTACTAACAAATCAATATTTAGGTGACCACAAACGAAAACTAATTTATTATCTCTTATAAGCTTAGGTACTTAAAATTTCTCCCATTATCATTAAGAATGATGACAAGTTTGATGCTGGTGGTCTATAAACACTTAAGAAAGTTTGGCCTTCAACTTCTGTACATGCTACCTCACACAAGCAATCAACAGAGCAAGCGGTGATATATTTTTGTTCCTTATATCTAAGAGAATTACTACGTAATATTAAAGTACCACCTTCTACTGAGCACTAGTAACAGAAAAATATTAATTTTAAACAACATTCTATCTGGTTTTAGCCAGGTTTCACAAAAACATAAGATATCTTTATCATATTTATCTATTAACATTTCCTCATCTAATATTTTGCCGGAGAAACGATTTATATTCTGATGATATAGTAAAATTGTGTTATTATAACTCTCCTTTGTCACATCTAAGGGTTTAAACAATTAATTTCAGTATTATTAGATACTTTAGGTAATACTGAATAGTCACTTAACCTAGGATCAGTTAAATTGTCAATAACCCAGTGTAAATTGTAAGCTAACAAAGTAGCCAATGAACTTTCGTCGTAAATTCTAAAATGAATGTCAGGATTGCAATCGGTATGCCCAAAAACCTATTACACGATGTTTAATGCAATATTTTGCAATCGACCACGTTTGCTGAGCAAGCGATATAATGCGGTCGCACTAAGTTCGCCGCGAGCTTAGTGTATTTCAAACAGCAACCGGGTGCACTCATTTTCATCATTTAGTGATAATTTTAGCCCTTACGTTACTTTGTTAATTATACTTAGCAATAAACCCTTGAAGGTTATCAGTGTATTTAACTTAGTAGACACACACGATATCCATATTGAATGTTGGAGAAAAAGTTGCATCCACCAAGGATGCAACTTTTTCTCCAACATTCATTATGGATATCGTATGTGTTTTAAATTGGATTTCAAAATGAAAGCCAGATTTGCAATTACCACCCCCAAAAACCCATTACACGATACCCATATCGAATGTGTGAGAAAAAGTTGCATCCGCCATCTTGGATTTTAAAATGAATGCCAGATTTGCAATCACCACCCCCAAAAACCCATTACACGGTACCCATATCAAATGTTTGAGAAAAAGTTGCATCCGCCATCTTGGATTTTAAAATGAATGCCAGATTTGCAATCACCACCCCCAAAAACCAATTACACGATACCCATATCAAATATTTGAGAAAAAGTTGCATCCGCCATCTTGGATTTTAAAATGAATGCCAGATTTGCAATCACCACCCCCAAAAACCCATTACACGATACCTATATCGAATGTTTGAGAAAAAGTTGCATCCGCCATCTTGGATTTTAAAATGAATGCCAGATTTGCAATCACCACCCCCAAAAACCCATTACACGATACCCATATCGAATGTTTGAGAAAAAGTTGCATCCGCCATCTTGGATTTTAAAATGAATGTCAGATTTGCAATCACCACCCCCAAAAACCCATTACACGGTACCCATATCGAATATGTGAGAAAAACTTGCATACGCCATCTTGAAATTTAAAATAAATTCCAGATTTGCAATCACCACCCCCAAAAACCCATTACACGATACCCATATCGAATGTTTGAAAAAAGTCTTCATCATCACTTTCACTTCCTCAAATGGTGCTTTTCGGGAGCAACTGCACAGGGTACTATTAGAAATACCCAAAACGCTATAGGTGTGCCTATAATATTTAAAGAGTTCCCTCGCTTTCTCCAGGATCCCATCATCAGATCCTGATTTCATAACAATGGAACCAACTAGAAAGTATACCCTTTCAAACGAAAAAAAAATTCCAAATCGGTCCAGCCGTCTTCGAGTTTGAGGTTACATACATAAAAAAAAAGTTTAAGACGAACTGAGAACCTTCTCCTTTTTTTTGAAGTCGGTTAAAAAGCAATAATAACATCACAAAATAGAAATACGTACTTTTTATGAGAATGGCTTTTTTTTTTCGAAAATTTGCGCCAACTTTCTTCTAATAATATTTTTTTTTACTTTTTCCCATAATAAAACAAATATTGAAAAAATATGTTAAAGAAATATATATTGAACAATAAAAAGTAATTGTTGGGTATGCATAATAAATCGTACTCAAAAAAACAAAAAATATGACTTATGTTATTCAACGGATTGCTGCAATACATACGTACACAATAGATCGCGAATTATCGTTACCGGCGAAACGCTCCACGATGAGACGTGACCCCTCTCTGAGCTCCCGTGGACGACTGAATTTTCGACCGGTGTACGTTGCGTATGGTTCAAAATAGCGCGCAAATTAGAAGAAAAAATTAAAATTAAAACAACCATGCGACATTTTTGAAATGTTAAAGCTGTAAATGATAGTATGATAATTAGAGAATAATATGAATTGAAGTTTATGAAAAAATTCAACAGTTTACTATCAAAATTCAGCGACGCACGAGCATGTTTTGTAAGGATTTTTGTCCAACTTTATGTATTTTTGTTTAATAAACTATAAAATATTTTTAAATTTTGCCAACTATGTTAGCTAACACATTTATTCTAGTGTTCATAACATATTTTTGTATGGTAATTAAAGTACTATTATAGGTTATATTCCTTTAGTTGTGAAGACCGTTTTGAGTTATTTTACTCGGCGCAGGCTTAAGTAAACCGTTCGTGACTTATCAAGCTTTAAAGTACCAATTTTCGTTAGAGTCAAGTGTCCCACCCCCTCTATCAACTAAACGGTTATAGTTAGAAATTCAAATGTCACGGCAGTAGTACCTATATATAACGAAATTTAAAGGAAAACTATCACACATAAGTGGGCTTTACAAGTTAACGAGTAATAGTCGACCAATTGTATTTGACTCGAAAATTTCGAACAACTCTATAGAAATGTCGATAGATGGCGCTAAGCGCCAGTTGTATCTTGCTAGCTTCTTGTGACGATTGAGTAGTGTAGCTTTGTATCCGTATTTATTCAAAACACCGGCTATGACAAGTTTTATAAAAATCTCTAAAAAAAAATGAAACTTTCCGTGCATAATTGTCGGATCAGGTGAGGATTTGTATAGGAAGTCAAATTAGTTAGGTAGTCATGTTTGGCTTTTAGTTAGAGCATGGTACGAAACGATCAGTCAGCGAATACGACACGCACTTGGCTGTTATAAAAACTACGGAACCCTACACTGCGCGTGGCCCGACACGCACTTGACCAGTTTTTTCTAATTACTATTAGTATGACTTTCTTAGTTTATGCTTGATTTCATTCATTATAATTTTGTTCTTGATTACATTTTTGTTCCAATTTATATTTTGTGTTTTGTTATTTTTCGTAATTTTATATTTTTGTAAATTGAGGACGATGTGGATTGACAATTGTCAAATGGTCTTAATTTGGTATTGTTCGTTAAATCATTCAAGCTCTTTCAAGTTCTAAGTTGAGTTACTCGATATCTGACAAATGCTTGCACTTTTTGGGCGGACCAGCTCAATCTGTATGTTTCTTTCCTCAAAAGAGAACTATAGAAATAACCAACATGATTTGATCCGTACGGATTGTATCTACTTCAATAGAGTCGTTGATCTCTGTTGTTGTTGTTATCACGATAGATTTTGTATATCTCTTTCCCGCGACTTTGTTCTTGTCATTTATTTGTCCGCTAGCAGCTCGTGTCATGGGTTAAGGACCTCAAACTACTACCTCAAATGGCTTAGCATGATCCTCCGTTATGTCGAAAATACTTCAGCAATAATTTTGAAATAAATATATGGTAAAGTTGAGGATTAATGTTAGGTACTATGTTTGACGAAAACACGATTCCATAAAAATAAACCGACTTCCAAAAAACACTGCAAAGTGAAAAATAACTTTAATTTCGGTAGTCGGTGTCTTTAGTTTTGTATTTTCGTTTTTTCACTCTTTTTGGTTTGTCAATTTATAATTTACCTCGTTACAAAAGTCTAAATGTCAACTACTTATAACCTTTTACAAAATATTGCTTTTCCCAATGCTAGGCCGTTAATTGGTGAGGAGTTCTCCTGGTTCTTCATCATCAGCTCACTTCACCATATGCATTGTGACGAGCATATTGTGCCTAATAACCATATTCAAGTAATCGAAGCGGAACCCATGAAAAACTTATTATTCCTACTTATATATTGAGTAGTTTCAGTACTTTTCGAATGCAACTATACAAGTTACTACATATAAAAAATACTCAAATCAGGTGTGCCTATAATATTTGAAGAGTTCCTTTGATTTCTCCAAAATCCCATCATCAAACCCTGACTTGGTGACAATGCGACCAATTTTGAAGTATAATTATATACCCTTTCGAACACAAAAAGTTTTTTTCAAATCGGTTGGTCCGTCTTCGACTAATCGGTGATCATACATAAAGAAAAAATATACGCGTTGAATTGAAAAACTTACTATTCCTGTTTATTTTTAAAATTAATAAATCTATTGATATAATATTTATGGTGTTTATTTTGAAATTAATTGATAAATTAGGAAAAAATTGATTAATATAACAAAATCGATTATTTTCTTAAGAAAAATCGATTATTTATTAATCGATTTTTCATGCTAAATAAATAATCGATTAATTAAAACTCGATTTTTTATGTACAATGTCACATCCCTAGCATCACCGTAATCTCCGTTCGTATTCCATGACGCATGGCCGACCGGCTCCGAACGGACCCGACGGCAGCCGATTGGATGCCGACGGCGCCGTTCGGAGCCGGTCGGGGCCGATCGGCCGTCGCGACAGCCGAATGCATTCTGCGACACGTCGCGACGCGTCGCGTGATGCCGACGGAGGTAACTATGCGTAAGTTGCATGCAAATATGAACTGTAATTACTGTTGATACATTTCAATGTTCTTTACCGCATTGTAAAATGCCTCCTGGCCCGGCCCGATGCGAGCCGGTTGGTCTGAATCGTACCTAAATGTGTACTCTTTGCCGACGATACCACAATTATAATTAAGGGACAAGATAAGAATTCGTACGAAAAGGAAATAAACACTGCTCTTCAAACAACTATAGAGTGGCTAGAGGCTAATTTAAAAGTTAATATTAATAAA
The DNA here is from genome assembly GCA_943138885.2 of Tholera decimalis. Lineage (NCBI taxonomy): Eukaryota > Metazoa > Arthropoda > Insecta > Lepidoptera > Noctuidae > Tholera > Tholera decimalis. The sequence goes on along the minus strand of OW964570.2, from coordinate 5,762,759 downwards.
ACAAAATCTATGCAATTTCATATCTGTCTTTTAAAACCGCTGGCCCTAAATATATCGTATAATGGGGTCGCCCTGACAGAAACTGACTCTGTTAAGTTTCTTGGGATAAATTTAGATAAATACGTGTGTATTGATGATTACCGTCCTCGGCTCTCTTAAGACCCTCACCTAACGGCTCGGGTCTCAATGGCGTCTCAGCGGTAATCACCAACATTACACACTTGTACCATAATGTACTATTATATACACTTTGAGGCGTATTAGCTACGAGGTATCAAGAAATGCCCCCTTAACGGCCTTCCATGGTTACATTATCTCCACTCTAAGGTATGGTGTTATCCTGTGGGGTCGTTGTGTGGAGATTGACCAAGTATATGTAATGCAAAAAAGTGTCTAAGAGCTATAGAAGCAAATAGAGTCATGTCGTCCATTCTTTGGGAAATATAAAATACTAACTCTACCATCTATTTATATGTTAGAATCCTGTATATTTGTTTTCAAACACGAGAGACTTTTCCAGCAAGCGACTAGCTACTATGCCCCACGATCTATGTACTCTAATAAGTTACTTCAGCCGAGGAGCCATTTTCTAGATTTAAAAATAATTTGAGAAGGTTTTTAATTGAAAAATGCGTTTACACAATAAAAGCATTTTTCAATTAAAAACCTCCTCAAATTATATACATGAACTTAAGATTATAAATTATAAGTTTTTGTAAATCGCACGGTAATTTTTAATTATTACTGTATGGCAAATCGTACTATTATTGACATGATTGTTATTAACATTCAGGATTTATTAACTAACATTATTAAATAACAGTTTGACATTTGGACGTAGTTATGCAAACTAGAACCAACCCACAAAAAGTAGTTTTCGAGATTATTAGGTTTTTGTTAAAAAGGTGTGTAGAAACAAATGTGTAAGTTATTTGTGATAAATAACTTTACAACATTATGTATACTTTATTACCGAAGACATAGGAAAACGAAATATTTATATTTTTTTTATTGTTTAGTATTTGTTTATGATCAAAAACCTGATGGTTCCTTATTGCAAAACTACTGTTTTGTGGGTTGGTTCTTTGTAGCAAAACGTTTAAGGTTTACAAATAGATAGAAAATTAAATAACTTTCAGATACTTATATTTTAATAACATTTTTATTTTGACTTGAACAACATCTTAAAGAATATTACTAAATGAAGGATACAAAAATAAAAAAAAGCGGGAGATTCAACTGTTGAAGTGATGAACAAGTGTGGGCTTACTTATACAAGCAAATTATTCTTCATCACATAGAAGAAGTAGAAGATGGTAATTAGGTAATACCTAATGACCATCTTCAACTTCTACTTCAAAATCAATTGCACCAGAAAACCCGTCTATGTCATCTTCAACGGTTGAATCTCCCGTTAATTTTTTATAGAATTCTTGGGCATCGCTCGGTATGAGATGCATCAAACTTTTTAAATCATTCAGCTTTGGTTCGGGAATGGGTCTTCCGTTAGGCCAAAGCGGGTTCATCAGTTCTTTAGTTAATGGGGTTTTATTTCCCCGTAAATTTTTCTTTAAATTTATTTCTACATGTTCATCATCTAGGTTTGGTCGCATAAAGATCGAAAACTCATTATCTTTTTTCATCATTATCTCTTTTGTCATCAGCCATGACACTTTCGATCCATCAGTAGCTTTCTTTCTGTTGGTTATTTTTTTTTTTCTAGGTTAGCACTGGACAAAAAATCTTCTGCTTTCATTCTGTGAACTTGCAGTGGTTTGTTTTTTTGCATGTCTGCATTATCCGCATATAGTCCTCTGGCGTGTATAATCTTTGCTGTAATTTTAGAGCACATTCGATTCGGCCAAAATCAGTATATTTTGGCAGAAAACTGTGACCGGATTCCAAAAAGCGTAGCCTGATTGTTTTAAGTGTTGGATGATCGTGTAATAAAGATTTCAGCAACAATGTTAGTTTAATATTTCGGTTTTGACCACCGCAAGAGTCACTCCAAAGTATTAAGTTCTTCACGCCGTCATTACCAAGTTTTTCCGTTACATGCTTAATAAGACAGGAACCTACTTCCTGGGATCCCCTACCCGCTTCACCTTCCACCCAAACGTTGCAATGGGCCTGGTCGTCACTTCCTGAGTGGATTCCTAAATTGTAAACCCATAGCTGTCTTTTATAAAATACGACATTAGTTGGTATACGCGGAAGGGGTAGGGTTTTTTGCAGGTCGAATGTGAGTGTTTCAGTGTATTGATCTTCTTTGGCTAATTGCATATCATTTTTCAATTTTCAATGTGTTGAAGTGAGGAAGTGTTGCTATTTCCAAAAAATTAAAATCTCGGTAGTTTTTGTAGGTAACGGTAGAATAGTTTCTCAATAAACAAAGGCAAAACACGATTGTAGATACGTAAATAACCATTATTCTGTATTACTGACACAGGTAGATTTTACTTTTTTTTTATTCTTAACAAACATTCTAGTCAAACGCAAAACAAACCCAAGCTTCTTAGTTAATTTTTTACTTCTGATTTTACAAAATATAATTACTAAATGGAACTAAGCATCTTCGTTATTTTTCAAACTAATTTATTTAATACGCCAAAAAGAACCAAACCACATGGTTCTCTTCAAAGAAAAGGAAAACACAAATATAATTTGTCTTTTCATTGTCTAGTGAGAACCATGTAGCTTGGTTCTATTTTGCGTAATAAAAATGGTAAAGATCTACAAGTACCATGCCACATGAGTCCGTTTAGCTTTTAAAAAGTGACTCTAACTCGGGTTGGTACCTTAGGCGGCTGTTCATATTATGACCATTACTTGGTATATTGGCCAGGATCTTTTCTGAGGAGATACAAAACATCGTTGGATGTCTAACTAATATGTTATTCAATTTTCACTCGATGTGTGGGTTGGTTCCAGTTTGCATAACTACGTCCATTTATATAATTGAATACTATAATTTTAATGGATTATTTGTGTAATGACTGCGTGAGTAAAGATCAAGAATTATCTTTTTATGTTATTATGATAATGATCTTGTGTGATTTTTTTTTACTACTGATGGGCCCACTCTTGACCTCGATCTCGCCTGATGGTAAGCAATAGATGAGGTCTAAGATGGGACGAGCGAGCTCAGAAGATGCCTATTTACTCGTGCTTTAAAGGCTGAAATGTCATAAGTGGCAGGGAACACAGAAGCCGGCAGAGAATTCCAGAGCTAGGCTGTGCGCACAATAAATGTAGAGGAGAAGCGCTTGGTACGACAAGACGCTATATCAACCAAGTGTAGGTGGTACCCAGCCGCGCCTCTGGTAGACCGGTAGTGAAAGGGAGATCTTTGATATTCGTAACGTTACCACAAATTCTGGCAATATTCTAGTCACGGGCTACATATAGTGTTACTGTTACTTGATAATGAAGGTCAAATAGGCAGTCGCTCATTGTAAAATACAGGTACGAAGCTTAATCTGGTTAGAACAAAGTGCTTTTATTTTAGCTGGGTAGGAAAATCATCAAATTACTACTCCCGCTGTGGGTAGAGTGGAAGGGAGTGTTAAACTTCTTCTGACTATAAATCCACCCTACTCCTTCAGTTGCCCTTGGCGTTCCAGGGTCGCGGTATCTCGTTAGAATATTCCCGCAACCCTGGAGAACAAAGTGCTGGTCTAAATATAGTTGGAATGATAGTAGGGAGATTGAAAACAAAATACTGATACATATAAAAAAATAATTTATTACACCCTAAAGCTAGTACAAAGGCGCTCTTCGTTTTGGTTTCACAAATCGTGTTTGAATCTCTTCCACGGTCAATCCTTTCGTCTCTGGTAAGAAGAAAACGCAGAAGGTGGAACTTAAGAAGCAAACAGTGGCAAAGATATAGAAGACAGGACCCCAGCCGAGAGCCTTGAGGAGTGGGTTGAAAATGAAAAGGATTACGAAGTTGCAGAGCCACACGTACTCAATAAGCACCATGGAGAAGAAACTCTTGACCTAGAAGAAGAATAAGAAAATTAGTTAGACATTATCAATAATTGAAGATTGATGTGTGTTTTACTCCTACTTTGGAATCAATATTATGAATAGATGGAGCCATAATGGACATAAAAAGAAGCATAATAACTTCTTAAAAGATCCGTAAGAATGCTTTCTAGAATCTTTTGCTGACTTTGTATAATTTTTGGTACACTAGCTGTGCCGGCGACTTCGTTTACTTGGGAGGTTTTTCTTGGCTTAATCCAGATTCCTTGGTTATTCTGGGATATAAAGTAGCCTTATTGCCCTTTAATCTCATTTATCCTCCCCAAAAATTTTCATTTAAATCGGTTTAGCCGTTACAGAGATGCCATGTTATCTCTTCACCAGCCATGGTTGACCGGTAGAGAATACGTAAGGCATTAAGTCCGCCTTTGTACATTTTGTGTTGCATAAAGTTTTAATAAATAAATAAATTAGCTAGGACGAACAGAAAAACAGCCAGAAGACATCGACAATTTTAAAAAAGTTTCTTGTGTTTGAGTATCATGTTAGTTATCGTATAATAGTTAAAATTTGTGTATCATCCAACTATAGAAATAAGATAAGATACTAGGAGCACATAAAGCAATAGACACTCACCTCAGGCAAGAACACCTCGGCTAACAGCACGAAGGGCACGGTCCCCGCTCCACAAGTGTACATGACAGTGAACACGTAGATGAACACAGCTGTCAGCCAGTTGGGTCCCCAGTGAAGTTGCATCTGAGTACCTAGTACTACGCAGCTGATCCCGGCACCAAGGGATGAGTAGATCATAAGAGGCTGGAATCAATTTTTATATATTGAAAACCAAAAAAATAAACGACTCCTTTTTTATTGATGCTCGCGTTTGACCACCATCTCACCTGATGGTAAGCGATGATGTGGGCCAAGATGAAGCACGCTTACCTAGAAGTAACTTATTCACTTTTGACTTAAAGACTCCCACGTAACTAGCTAGTTGCAAAAGGAATCACAAACATTTACATTAAAAGCTATTAGGATGTATCATCATTTGATTCGGGATAACGACGGCCGACGCTAAGTAAATAAGACGAGGTCGCAAGAGAGGAGAATAGTGTCATTAGAATTTCATTACGGATCCATGATCCAGCTTGCAACAGTGCAGAAATATCGGAAACTCGAAAAAATATTTTACACATGGTAAATTTTCTTCTTTTAACGAGGTGACCCCATTCCATCATCTTTTTTTTAGTTTTTAAGTCCTTATTCGTTTCTCTCATTGCGGATAATAAATAGTTTCTATCTATTTATCTCGTTTTATATTCTAATTATACTAGTTGAAAATGATTAGAGCATTTAATATCTCCTCTTTGTATATTTGTGTGTTAAATACATATTAAATCGATTAACATCAAATTACCTGATTACCAGTTTTAATGACTCCAGAAAAAAAAAGCCTAATTATTGTATGTCAAAGTATCCTAATTACATTACTAATACCTGCTGTGACTAAATTCGTGATAGCTGAATAACTTCGCATGACCTGTAAATCCAACCTCATACTATTCAAAATTTGTACTTAGGACATAATGCACATAAATTATATAATGCACTATATTTACAGGATGTATATGTTACTGTTAAAGCCCGTTTGTTGGTTAATCTTAGATTTTACCGGTAAATATTAGAATTTATCGACCGACATAAATGTAAGGATTTACAAAAAAAGACAATCTTTCGGGCTTTTACCATCAGAGTTTAGTACATACTGGGGTTTGGAAATAAAACAATGAATACTTATTAATTAATTATTACAATTATTACATACCAGTCTTAACTATACACATTTTCATATGAAAGTATTTATTAATCGTTTATATTACTAATCAGTTAAATTATTACCTAAAATGGTATTTTTATTTATTAATTTTAGTACATGCAATAAAATAATAATCACCCTTTAAATAATTCTTACTCATATAACAATATTTTTTCACAGACATAACGCTTAGGTACATTGATTACTCTAACTGAATAGTATTATTTGGTATTTTAGTAACAAATAGCAAACAGACAGTCAATTGTCATAAGGAGGTAGTCCTCGAAGCGCTACCATTTTGAAGCGCACCTAATGAAGCGCTCCTTTTTTAACCGACTTCTGAAAAAGGAGGAGGTTCTCAATTCGGATGTTTGTTTGTTTTTTTTTTTTTTTTTTTTTTTTTTTTATGTTTGTTCGGGCATAGCTCCGTCGCTCGCCAACCGATTTGAAAAATTCTTTTTTTGTTGGAAAGGGTATACTTCCCAAATGGTCCCATGAAAATTTTATCGACATCGAACAAGCCGTTTCTGAAAAATTAACAAAAGTCTAAAAAAATATTTACATTGATGATCTTTTCGGTTACTCTATATTGTGTTTTTTGTTCGCGCGTTTTTACTTTTTGTAGTTGACATTTTGGCTTTTATAACTAGATTAATTACAAATTGACCCACTAAAAAGCGCGAAAACAAAAACTTTTTTGCAAAAAAATAAAACCGACTTCCATATCAAAACACTACAAAGCCAAAAATAATTTTAATTTCGGGAGGCGGTGTGAAAAAAAAGAAAATACAAAACCAATAACACCGACTACCGAAATTAAAATTATTTTTGGCTTTGTAGTGTTTTGATATGGAAGTCGGTTTTATTTTTTTGCAAAAAAGTTTTTGTTACTCCTCGGAGCGCACCATTTAGTAGCGCTCCCGACAGCAATTAAAAATATTAAAATTTTATTCCTCGAAGCGCACCCACGTTTAAAAATAGGGAAGACCATGAAGTAAACGTAATAATTATATTTTTTAAAACTCATCATCATCATCGAAGTTGCTTAACCAAAAGTATGAAATTGACAGAAAAATATTTTTTTGCTTTCGGCGCTATAATGTGTATTCAAAGAGAATGTTACACACATATATAATATAAATGATATGCGTATAATAATCACATTGCAGCAGGACCTACATAATAATTACAAGATTACTGTATGTGGTGCTATCGTAAATACAGTTTTATACACGTATCATTAAACATATAAAAAAATTATAAATGAATTTAACGTTATGAAAATGTAATATGATGTAGCAAAAACATCGGTCAACATAACGGCTTACATTATCAGTCCAATCCAATCCAAAAACGAGTGAGTAAGCGAGAAGGCACATTACCATAATGTAAGGCGACATCTAGCTTGCTTAGTCAATAATTCTATATAAGACTTTGTTGTTGATTATTTATATTATATCTGTGCGTTTTATTTATTAATAACATCCTCTTTGAATACACGTTACTCTTTGAATACACATTATAGTGCCGAAAGTAAAAACATATTTTTCTGTCAATTTCATACTTTTGGTTAAGCAACTTCGATGATGATGATGAGTTTATAAAAATATAATTTATTACGTTTACTTCATGCTCTTCCCTATTATAAACGTGCGTGCACTTCAAGGAATAAAATTTTAATATTTTTAATTGCTATCGGGAGCGCTACTAAAAGGTGCGCTCCGAGGAATAAAAAAGGAGCGCTTCATTAGGTGCGCTTCAAAATGGTAGCACTTCGAGGAATACCTCGTCATAAGAATAAACAAAATAATACTTGTTGCAACATGGAGTGCTGTTGTGACTTGTTTTTCTCAACATGTACCATGCCTAGAGGTAAATCTAAAGATTTGCCGAGTGAATGGTGGTAAAAGTTCGAAATGACGATGATCGCATAACTATTCGGACTTTTACCATTAAGAGTTGGTAAATCTTAAGTTTTACGGGAAAATCTTAGGATTTACCGTGGTTCGGGTTTTACAGTAACATATAGCTACACTATATTTATTTGATAATAATGGTCAAATAGACTCACCATTTTAAATAAAAGTACCTATTCACATACATCCAATTAGACTGGAAGCCACCTCCAACAAAGATGAGTACAGGATTGATATAATATGTATTGATATGATAGATTAAATTATCGAACTCAAACTCAAAATATTTTGTTTCACATAGGAGGCACATGGGCACTTATAAAACGTCAAAAGTAAGTGTAAACATTAAAAAAAAAATCAAAATATAATAAAAATATAAATTTAAAAAATAAAAACATAAAAATAAAAGACTTACCCGTCTTCCAAGCAATTCAGTGAAATAGGCGGCAACAATACCAGCTACAACAGTCGCTACCGCGAAAATGACACTCAACAGTGTTGGAGACGCTGTGGGTACAGCTTCGGTGAATATTGGCTCTGCGTATATTTGAACTACAACTAAGCCTTGGAAAATGGCCGCAGTCATCACTACCATGTTAACGAAGAAGGCGCGTTGTGATGATTTAGATTTTTCTGTTGAGGGAGAAAAAAGTATAAATGAAGATGAAGGTATTAAAGCGATAAATGTAGAGGAGCTAATGGGTAATGACACCCGCACGAATTAATCTACCCGGTTAAACAATGTTTGCCGGTGTCGGTCCAAGGTTGGTCGACAATCGATTTTATATAAACAATTAGCTGTTCACCGCAGTTTCACCCACTTTAATTTGAGGTAAACCTTTCTCATAAAAAATTTCATCCCGTATTAGTCAATGTTTATTTATTTGTTCCATAGTTCACAAACATTATTTACATTTAAGTTGGTGCCAACATCATTAGAACTTAAAACGGGATATTTAGCATGTATATTTATTGTTTTGAGTTTCCGATATTTCGGCACTGTTGCAAGCGCCATGATCACGGAAGAACTGAAGTAATTGCGGGTGGAAGTTTATGAGCAGACTAATCAGTCTACCCTCTTTCTCGTTAGTTTTCTATTAGCGACACCGCTACCACTGTCACATGTATCACTAAACACTCGATTCTGTTCCCAATCCTGACACACAAAACTCACCGTGTTGACTCGCGAACTTTCTACGGAACTTTTTCAGTTTTTACACATTTTATGGTTTTTACACACACAGAACGCCACTATATACCAAGACTGGTAAGGGAAGCGATTGAGATTACCAAAAACGACAATTTCAACCGGGAGGATGGGTTTCAACTGTCGAGGGCCTGGAATCCAGTTGTTCAAATGTGTAAAAACCGAAAAAGTTCCGTAGAAAGTTCGCGAGTCGACACGGTGAGTTTTGTGTGTCAAAAATACTAAGTTAGTCAAAAGCCAGACAATCTGACACGAGCCTTGCCAAAGAGTAACCAATGTGTACTGTATAGACCAGTTACTGGGTTGTGGTTAGTAGTTAAGTAGAGACATCAAAAGCTATACATCTGTATAGCTGTGTACCTTCTTTCTATCTAGAAAGAAGATACTAGAAATAAAGTTGCGAGTTAGGAGAAAATATCAATAATTGAAAACTTACTGATAAACTTCCATAAAGACATCTTCTCAGCAGGCTTCATATCAGACTTCAACTTTTCTTCTTCAGGTGTCTCATCTGCAGAAAAATTAAAAAAAACATATAAGTATATCAAATCATTACCTTATATGTTTACCTTGTCATTTATTAGCTTTCGTCTGCGTTTGCACTAGCGTGTATCTAGTACTTAATAGTGCTGATTTTCAGGCGTTTTATCCCATATAAACATATAGACACACACTGACCCAGAATAACTATCTGTAGGCAAAACAGAATAAACAGAAAAACAGGTTGACAAAAAAAAATAACTGGTTGTGAATAACTTTAAGCACTTGAGAAAACATAGTTATTTTGAAGACATACATTAACACTTAAATTTTATTTATATGTATAGATGCCGTAAAGCATAAAATAATTGTTCGAACCGTTCGTATTGCCATGGCCGATCTGGAAGACTTTAAATAGTGTACAGTTGGTCTTAGCAAAGAAAATCTGTTCAGGGGGAGATTTATTGTTGCCTTTGACTTGGAGTGTATATGTGTTGTTGCTCCACAAACCATGGTGCACTTAATATCCTGTTCTGCGTGTCTTGTCAACTGTTCACCGCAGGACTTGATGGAACCTTCCGACAGTGCCAAACTTGTTGCCCAGTTCTGGGTAGACCCCATTTAGCCATTTGGCATCGACACGCTGAGAAGAATATAGTTGGAACTGTGTACAAACCTCCGAGGTCGGGGTTAAGTGCACGTTTCATGTTGTTCAGTTCTTCTAGAAGCTCCTTAGAATCTAGTTTCCACATTCTATAGAAAGATAGAGACTCTGCTGCTTCCTGAAAAATATATGAAAGGTCAGTAGGGAGTTGTATTATTGTATTTATGTGTGTTATATGTTACAATACAATACAATACAATAATGATCTTGGTAGAAGCTTCAACGATAGTGTTACTATATTCTAATGTGTGTATATGTGAACACATTTATTATTGTATTTATTTATAGGAACAAAAACACGCATTGCAAAATAATTAGGTTCAATAATGGCCACGTTAGTTAGATACTGAATTTTGTTTTCTGTATATTGTTGTTGTTACAGGCACGACTTTGTAGTTGTAAGTCCTAGAATCGAACCTAAGCAAGCACATAGCTTTGTATAATTTTCATCATCACCACTGCTATTAAAACGGTGAATGGAAACGTTGTGATGAAATCAGCTTGTCCTTTTTTACTCTAAAAAAAAAAAAATCTCTCTTGTCTCCTCCCGCTGTGTACGGAGCGGAAGAAGTATCAGACTCTACTGACTAAAAACCCAACAAGTATGTTCCTTCAATTGCCCTTAGGTTCTGGGACCACGGTATCTATTTAGAACATGCCGCAACTCCGACAGGCAATCAGCATGTCCTAAGATCAAAAATCCGAAGACATTACATCCACTAACCCGCATTGAGCGTGGTGGATTAGCTATTCTAACTGAAGGCATATAGTGACCCAGCTTTGGAACGTTATTGGCTTATTATAATCAGCCTATAACTAAACCTATCCTATAAATCGACCTATTAAAACCCTGACCATTAGTTATACTCGTATTGTAAGTGGATAACGTTACCAAAACTCTTTAACTTAAATTTAAAAAAAATACAGTCTATAGATTAAAATTACAATTGATTGAATTGATTTTAATTAAAAATTTCACACATAAAAATACACAAGAGATACATCGAAAATAGACACAACACAAATGACACATAATATACTCCCCCTCAGTAAGCACACCGAAGCAAGTGACATCGAGTTTCGTAAACCTACTAAGCAGGACAGTGTCACTTCTATCGCCAACCATCCTGAACACACTGTTACGACTCCCTCGCACTCATCGCATTAACGACGCAATCTTCTTGCGCATAATTGCATAGAAGTATTCGATACGAGTGTCTGTAAACATGCAACAAAAACGGAAGCACTGCAGTATCGAGGAAACCGAATCAGTGCCCTAAATACATTGACCTTCAGTTGCATTGAATCATGTATGTCACTGCAGGGGCCCAGCAGAATATCAGCGCCAAGTATTTCAAGCCTGGCACATGCTGAGCTGGGAACCCATTGGTGCAATCGCGAGATATACACCGCACTCTATATACCTACGTCTTTTTAAATCTCTTTTTAGGGTTCCGTAGCCGAATGGCAAAAAACGGAACCCTTATAGTTTCGACATGTCTGTCCGTCTGTCTGTCTGTCCGTCCGTCCGTATGTCACAGCCATTTTATTCCGAAACTATTAGGACTATACATGTAAAACTTGGTAGATAAATATATTCTGTGAACCGCTTTCCGATTTTAAGAGAAAATTTAAAAAACATTTAAAATAAAGGGGGCTCCCCATACATGGAACTGAAACTGAAAATATTTTTTTCATGACACCTATACGTGTGTGGTATGTATATACAGGTCTTTAAAAATGACATTAAGGTTACTAAAATGACTTGTTCACAAAGTTAATCGTTTAAAAGATATACGCTTCCAAAGTGGTAAAATGTGTGTCCGCCCCCTCTAACTTCTATAATAATGAAGTGAAAAATCTAAAAAAACCATATGTTGTAGATCTTAATGTAAACTTTCAACCAAAATTGGTTTGAACGAGATCGAGTCGGCAGTTTTTGAGATACAGTATATTTTCTAGAACCGCAAATATAACTTTGTAATTCATACAAATACTATGAAAAACAAAGTTATTTGGCATAGTTGTAAAAATTGTAAATAAGCTAGTTTTAAGAAATTTTTAAGGTTTTTTTTTTTTTTTTTCAATTATATATATTAAGTATATTATAGTTACCACGGAACCCTTCATGGGCGAGTCCGACTCGCACTTGGCCAATTTTTTATGTATGTATTTAAGTGTTACTTCCTGTATGTTCATAATGTTACTCAAGCTGCATGGTATATCTTATTGTTATTTTTTTTTGTTTTGATTCATTTTTGTATTTATCTTATGTGAATTGTATTCTATTTATTTATTTATATACTTTATTGTACACCTTACAATATTTCTATATGATAGATAAAGATACAAAAAAATTAAATTACTGTACAATGGGCAGTCTTATCGCACAGGGCGATCTCTTACAGACAACCTTTGGAGGGACAAACTTAAAGGAGACAGTATTTTGTGTCTTATGTTATACCAAATAAAAGTTTTATCTATCTATGTAGTATCGCAAAAAATAGTAACCTTTTCCTTCCCAGTCTTCAGTAAATGCATTGGTGATTCTCTTAACATGAGCTGCAAGCCCACTGCCCCCACAGCAATCGAGAGCCCAACATACAACATCATATTGTATGACAGAAATCCCCCCAATAAGTAAGATAACAGCATTCCGATTCCATAAGACACTATGTTGCTTGCAGTCATGGCACCTCGTATAGAATCTTGGCAGATCTCACTGATGTACACCGATGCTACCAAGATCACGGAGCTGGCGACCCCAGAGAGGAATACGGCTGCTAGAACTGCTTCTACACTCCTGGTGCAGATTAAAAGCACCCAGACGAGCTGTAAATCAAATTATATATTTGGGTGAATTTCAACAAATGCCATATTTCTTATCATATCGGTGAACATTTTCAATTATATTTTTTTTGTATATTTTTCAGGTTTTATGTAATCTTTAGGATATCAAATATCCCAAAATTTAATATAATCAACGTATCATTTAAGACTAAGGAGAAAATCAGTTTGAATTCTGGTTTCCACCGATATGACAAACCGGCACCAATTATTTTTTCTGTACACCGATATGATAAGTTTATCTACTGAAATGATGTACATATCCAGCGATATGATAATCTATCCACCTTTGAACATCAAAAAGGAAATAGTTAGTTTATATAGGTATCAATATATTTTTACAAGCGTGACTTAGAACTGAAGACCTGAACTTAGGTTCTTATGTAAGTAGATCACATCCAAAGAGAACTGAGTTCTTAGAAATCCAATTAAAATATATTTTTTGAAGTTATGTACCTATTTTATTATATTTACTATAGATACTAAGAATTAAAAAAAAGAATGTTTATTTTTATTATCATTGTCTTTATTAAAATTAAGTACAAAAAAAAAAACAAAAATCTTATATCTAAGGTTAAAATTGCACAATACACATTTATTACTGTGGACGATCCAACTAATTGTTTTGCCATGTATGCACTTAAAACGTTGTAGCCTTCTAGGTTTAACAATAATAAGAATAGGAATTTTATATACCTAATTAATCAGCCTTTTAAGTTTAACATTAATCACAACCACACTACAATAATCACAGCTTTAATTATTACTTACTTTAATATTTTTTAAATCTTTGTTCTCAGTACACATCACAGATTACAGATCGTTTATATCTCATATCTAGTAAAAAATCTACACGCTACTAGTACTTTTGTAGTTGATTCTTCTGAATTTATTGAACTAATACTTGGCGTTCGTAAAGGAGATGCTATTGACAAATCTAGAGGACTGCTTGTACGTAAATAGTGAGAAATACGCGCTACTATGGCATCAATACGCAGATTAGGACTATTACATCGAACATTCTGTCGATATAGCCGTGGGCTATGAGGTCTTGTTGGTTCTTGAAATACCAGGCTTATTATCTCGTTTTTTCGGTAGCGATTCTGTTACATCATTGGTCACTAAAACACTTGTTTGGTTGTTTAGGGCAACATTTGCCTTAGCTTTTTTCCTCTTATAATATGCACGGGCACTGATTCGATTTTTTTTGTGCAATGCGACGTGCATGTGCAGTCATTTGGCTTCGGGTTGGGATAAGTCCGGCTGCCTTTCGTCTAGCTAAACGTTATCAGTCTTTTCTTAAATGCTCCTCTCTTAATACAGGATCGCTTTTGATCTTAGCTTTTCATATTCTTTCCAGCAACCTCTTTCTCTCTTTTTTCTCCTCTTTTAGTTTTGGCCTCGGCATTCTTAAACAAAATTTAGCTATTATTATGTTTTCGTTTTATCTATTTATTATTTTGTTATTTTATTTTTTTAAGTAGAAAATATTTTCTAGAGAAACCTTCAATGCGTTCAATTGCTCCATCTCAACGACTCACGACTCACCGAGATGATAAAACGATCTACCGATATGATAAAGCAACCCACCGATGTGACAAATCTGTACATTGATCATGAATCAAAACACCGATATTAGATACTAGTACTCACGCGGGGCTTCGCTCCCGTGGATTCTATCACGGTAAAAACATAACTCTCCTTTTTTACAGTCGGGTAAAAAGTAGCCTATAACCTTCCTCAAGCTTCAAGCTACTTCCATACCAAATTGCATCCAAATTCACCCAGTACTTTCGAAGATTAGCGCGTTCAAGCAAACAAACAAACAAACAAACTAACAAACTTTTCCGCTTTATAATATTATTATATATATTATATATCTATACTAATATTATAAAGCTGAAGAGTTTGTTTGTTTGTTTGTTTGTTTGTTTGTTTGCTTGAACGCGCTAATCTCAGGAATTACCGTTCTGATTTGAAAAATTCTTTCAGTGTTAGATAGCCCATTTATCGAGGAAGGCTATAGGCTATATATCATCACGCTAACACCAATAGGAGCAGAGCAGTAATGAAGAATGTTTCAAAATCGGGGGATTTTTTTTTCCACGGGGACTAAGTCGCGGGCGGAAGCTAGTATTAGATATAAGACACCGATTGAATTTTTCTTATCATTTTGGTGTAAATTATCACATCGGTGGTAATAAAGACCCCCGATTACAGCGATATGAGAACAGCGACGTGAGAAATAACACACTATTTAGAAAATTAGAAAAAATGCATAATATCTACGATAAATTCAATAACAGACAATGAAGCTAATTCACTTACTACCTCTGTTAGAACCAAATAATAATAAAAAACTACTCATTACAATAGAAAAATGCAACCACCGATAATATAAAATAATTGTCCGCGAGCAACTGAAATGGGGTACTTACGTTATTGGCGGGAATATGCAGCGATTTCACACACGTCCATCCTGACTATGCACTAGCACACACCAACTAGGGAAATACAATTAGGGTGGGGACGCTGTCGGACTCGTCGATGTAAAGTTAGATTTAAACTACTTTTGTCCAGCGATATGAGAACATTTTGCAGGACCAATACGTTTATGTCTCTCAGTAATAATAATCGTTAATTATGTATTAAAATATGCTATATATTAATAACAAAACTAATATTCTATGAAATAGAATAAGTTATATACTTAACTTACTTATTTTTATTAGTGTATAAGCTGTTTTGTTTGTAAAAAAAGTAGAGGGACAGCACCGATTTGAAAAAAATAGAGGTTTATGTATTTATTTCTACCTTTGTAATAGTCCTAGGCAAATTATATTTTATCCACAACCCAATAACTAGCTATTGAATACTAAAAAAAAATAACTCAGAACCATATTCCTTTTTTTAAACACCAATTTCACCGAAGACAAAAAAATAAGTCATTTGGGAAATTCACCCATTTATTATATAGGAACTTAATTCGCGTAAAGTTCTGTATAATTTGTGTTGCTGTGTGCAGTTTCTGAAATCAATTATAGCTTAAATGTTGCTCCGATTTAATAGCTAGGTATATAACGGAATTTCATTAAAATCCGTCTAGTAGTTCCGGAGATATGCATGTACAAACCAATAAACAGACAGCCACACTTTTTTACTGTTTTATTATATTGAATGTTGTAATGAAATATTTGGCGAGCTTCGAATTAAGTTACACCTCTATATAATAATACCATTAACTAAAAAAAAAATATATAAAAATAAAACATTGTACAACGTGTAACGAACACCCCATATCTGTCCAAAAGGAATGAAGACAACATCTGGTATGGAGTCTGTATGCAAAGTTTCAGCTCAAAATAAGTGACTCACAGAATTGACCACAAATTATTGGTTTCATATGTTTCTTGAATACCAGTAATAACAAACGTGTCACAGCACTATGAGGGTCATTACTTTCCACGTCACTTGCCAATAAAACGATAATTCTCTTCGTTCTTCTTAATTTGAGAAATTCGGTCTCTGGTATCAATGTATTGAAATTTCTAATATGCTCCACACATGTACACATAGGATTAGAAAACCCTTGCCATATCGTTTATTATCATCCAAAGAAGCTGTGCATATACCCCTTAAATTACACGTTGTATATCTGTATATTGTTACAGTTAAATATTTTAAGAATGATATTATGTAAATATTGGTAGGTATACTTTTTAGGAACGCTCGCCAAAGCCTGCCCGTGATTATGACCATCTTAACATAATTATTGAGATTCTTCCATGACTCAGAAAACACGTTAACCCGTTAGTCGCGGGTGTTATTTGTACACCCTGGCTTCTAACTACCCTACAAAAGGCAGAAAATATGTGAGTATCGTGTTACCCAGCTACTACGTTGTAGATGTCTGTTAATAGGCAGTCGATTAAAGTGAAATCTTTCATCTTCGGGATGGATTTGCCAAATACCAACTGGACGCGCTTGAGTCTATTGACAAACGGGCCAAGAGACTCATTGGCACCGATGCACTGGTCGAGTCAAAGCTATATCGATGACGAGTAGCAAGTCTATCGGTTTTCTATCGGTTACATTTCGGGGAGTGTGCGATGGAATTTTACAGTCTAATTCAGCCAAGCCCGTTCCATCATCGGAATACAAGACAAACGGCGAAGCGCCTTCGTTACATGGTGGACCCCACCCATACGCACAAAACGTTTTGGGAATACTTTCATTGTGCGTACAGCTAAGGAGTGGAATTCCCCGCCGGAGTCTGTGTTTCCCGATAGCTATAACCTAGGGGTCTATAAGTCAAGAGTGAATAGGTTATTTTTAGGCAAGCGTGCTCCATCTTCGACCACATCATCACTTACCATCAGGTGAGATGGTGGTCAAATGTGAACCTATTATTAATAAAAAAAAAAAACAGTAAAGCACTAGTACTCAACTGCATCTAGTTCGTGGAAGGTTACCCCAACATAGTTGAGAAAAGTAGATGATCACCATATCTTATGAACACAAGAAAGGTGTACAATCAACGTAGCGCTAAGCACTACTTTATACAGTTTTTTAAATTATGATCTCGCCTGGTGGTAAGCGATAGATGAGGTCTACGATGGAACAAGGGACACCAGAAGGTACCTGTTCACTCTTGCTTTAAGGCTGACGGGTCACAATGCACAATGGATAAATGTGTATACATACTGCAGCCAAATCAAAATTAAAAATGAATACTTACAACCAATCCCAATGAATTTAAAATGGAACAATATTTTCTTCCAAATTTCTCTAACATGATGCCCGCAAAAGGTGTTGTTACGAGAGCTCCTATTGAAGACAGGCTACCGAACAGTGATATTTCCGTGTCTGTCATTGGCCTGTTTAGAGTAGTATTTGTCGTTTGGAACATGGTTATCGTGAATGCTGGCCACGCGAAAATGACACCCATGTTCAATCCCATAGTGCTTACTGCGGACAAAAGAAAAGGTTATTAAGAAAAAGTATTTTTTCAAATTTTTAGAATAATGTTGTGTAGTTGCAGATCGTGGGTTTGACACATTCAGCCAATCAGGCACATTACTTTGTGTTATTTATATCATCAACTCTGCTCTCAAGTTGGTTAAAGACAACATCGTTAGGAAACTGGCAAGTTCTAGAACCAAAACTCCGATGACTTGTGACATCCACCAGCCCACACTGGGTACGCGTGGTAGACTAAAGCCCATCCCCTCTCATAGAGAGGAGGCCTGCGTCCCAGAATTAAGAACGTAATAGGCTGAATTCTTTTTAGGGTTCCGTAGCCGAATGGTGAAAAACGGAACCCTTATAGTTTCGTCATGTCTGTCTGTCTGTCTGTATGTCCGTCCATCCGTATATCACAGCCATTTTATTCCGAAACTATTAAGACTATACACATGAAACTTGGTAGGTAGATGTATTCTGTGAACAACTTTCCGATTTTAAGTAATAAATTAAAAATATTTAAAATAAAGGGGGGCGAACTGAAATTGAAAATATATTTTTTCAAACAAGACGGCACAAGAAAAGGGGAGGGGAGGCTTCTGCTTAACCATTGCAATCCAGAACGGTTGTAAATAAAAGGAATAAAGAAAACTCTTATCTTATCTTGCTTCTCTAATACTACAATGATCAATTTAGAGGTACCTACATCATCTAAAACAGACGCAAATGAGAATTGCGTAAGAGAAATAAACACGGTTGTAAATGTGTGATAACAACCATAACTTTAGTTTTATCTGCAGCAATTAAAGATAATTGCGCGCTCTTGTTGCTCATTGTTTGGAGACACCTTTAAGAAAAGGTGTCTCCAAACAATGAGCAGCAAGAGCGCGGCAGCAACATGCGGCATTTCTAGGACACATTTCTGCTGCGCTCTAGTTACGAATAAGTCGACTAATGTTAGTGCGACAGTCGTCTAAACACAGGGAGGCACGGCGGGCCGCGCGCGGCAGCCGCGCTCGATTGCCGCTCGATGTTTGGACACACCTTAACACGTGTACCAAATGTTATTGTGCGTAGTTCAGGAGGAATCTCTATAGAGAAGTATCAATAGCCTAATGGATAAGGTGTCCGACGTGGGATCGAGAGGTCACGGGTTCGAACCCCACCCATTACACTATTGCCGTGAACCCACTCCAGACACAAGCATTATGTATCCAAGTTGAGCGGATTAACCAGATTGCTAGTAATTGTGAATTACTAGTAATCTTTAAAAAATATTATAATTGTAAAAGATTGAGTGTTTGTATGTTTGTGTTTCGAAACGCCAAAATCGCTAGCGGATCTTCATGAAATAGGGCACTGGTATAGATTATAGTCTATATAACACACAAGCTTTTTATCGCGGAAAAAATCCACGAATCTATCACGTGGACGAAGTCGCAGGCAACAGCTAGAATAAGATTTGCTTGATTTATCTTTTCTAAATGAATGAAATTTGTTTTATTTTTTAAATATATTTCAATCACGTTTTAGTGAGACACGGAATTGGTGCTCTAAGACCACGAAGGAGATGATGGGACAAACTGCCCGCCTGTCGAAACGCCCCAAGTGTCCCGTACTTTGGGTAGGACTTCAGAAAAAATGAGAAATCGGCAATTTATAGCCATAATCATGGTATATATTAAGAAATCAGTCAAACTTCGAGCCACTGACCACTAGATCAACAGGCCTGTTGATCTAGTGGTCAGTGGCCCTGATTGCTATGCACAAGGTCGTGGGTTCGATTCCCACCCAGGACAAATGTTTGTGTGATGAGCATGATCATTTGTTCTTTGTCTGGGTGTAATTTATCTATAATATGTGTGCATTTAGAAATATATATGTATGTTTATCAGCTGTCTAGTACTCATAGCACAAACTCTACTTAGTTTGAGACTAGATGGCGTTGTGTGAAAGTTATGGATAATTATTAAAAAAAAAATCTGACTGTACCGTTGACACTTGAGAGGTTAAGAATTGGAAAGAAGAAGCTTATAATCGTGACTGCTGGAAGAAATGGAGGGATGCATTTGCTCATCTGTGGGACAGTACATCATCAATATCGTCTGTTTAGCCTTTCGCAACTATGTTCGGGTCAGCTTCTAGTCTAGCCTTATGTAGCTGAGTATTAATGTTTTCTGAACTCCACAACCCGATAGCAGGGTAACACGATACCCGTGGCAATACCAGTGTCAGATTTTCGGGCTACTGACTACGCGTAACGAACAGCAGGGACCAACGACATAACGTGCTTTCGTTTACCACCATCTCACCTAATGGTAAGTGATGATGTAGTCGAATATGAAGCACGCTTACCTAATCGTAACCTATTTACTCTTTTTTTTTTTTTTAACGTGGTAAAATCATCAAATAAGTCCTCCCACCCCGGGCAGGGTGGGAGGGACTGTCAGACTTTTACTGACTAAAATCCACGGTGTTCCTTCAATAACCCTTTACGTACCGGGGTCACGGTAATGGGATAAGTCCCACGACCCCGGCAGGCTTCGGCCCTCTGCAGAGGGGGCCTCGTCATGTTGCTGACGCTCTTTGAGGCGCGCGTGGAACACAACGCGCCGTCGACCCGGGCATGGTCCATGGTCGGACAGCGAGTTGCCCTTTACTCGCTGTCCGCATGCCCGCGCCTACGGTGGCCGGAGATCGTCGGCCGACGTCCGACGCCGTGGGCGTCTACCACTGCGGCTGGGCTGGAGGGAGGACGCCATCCTCTCCCTCACGCGGCCCGCCTCCTCCTTCGATAGCATGATTGCTTCGCAGAAGGAGGCGACCGCTTCCCACTCCCTCTCGCCCCGCAGCATGGCCTCGACCAATGCCGGGCGCGAGAGGTCTCCGCCTATCGCCGCCGTGAGGACACGTCGGTGCTCTGCCCAGGCGGGGCAGTCTTGCACCATGTGCTCTACGGTGTCCTCAGGGCGACCCTCGCAGTGGTGACACCCAGGCGTTTCCTCCTTTCCCATCAGACACAGGTACCTCCCGAAACTTCCGTGTCCGGTGAGGACCTGCGTCATGCTGTAGGTCAGGACGCCGTGACGCCGATCTAGCCACTCCTCAAAGAGGGGTCTTACCGCCGCAATTGCGGCGTGCCCAGCCGTCGGTTGCAACAGTCGTTCCCTCCATACTGCCCTGAGATCGCGCCGGAGCTCTTCCCGCCGCGCCTCGACTTCTCGAGGCAGCGGGGATACGCCCCGGCGCTGCGTCTCCACGCGCCATTCATAGACGCGCTGGAGGGCAGTCGCCTCCAGATCCCAGGGCAGCAATCCGGCAAGGAGGTTGGCCGATTCGCCGGCGATCGTGCGGTATCCCCGGATCATTCGGATAGCCATGACCCTCTGGCATGCGACCAACTTTAGTGGTCGCGTCCGGATGCACAGGGCCCACACTGGGGACCCGTAGAGGGCCATGGACCGCACGACGCCGGCGTACAGCCTTCGGCAGGAGGCGTTTGGCCCGCTGAGATTAGGCAGGAGTCGCCTGAAGGCGGCTGCTGCCCGGTTCAGCTTTGGGGCCAAACTCAGGAAATGCTCCCTGAAGTTCCACCGGCTGTCGAGGACGAGTCCCAGGTACTTCATCGTCCTCCCAACGCCGATGCGAACCCCCTCCACCGTTATGTGGGACTCGGACCGTGGCGCGTTCCGACCGCCATGGAAGCACATGGCCTCTGTCTTGTGCAGCGCCACGTCGAGTCCCAACTGCCGGATCCAATGAACGACTGTCGCAACCGCTTGCGTCGCCAGGTCGGCCGCCGCCTGGTGCGACTCTCCCTGCGCCAGGACGAGCGTGTCGTCAGCGTAACATATTACACTGACGCCGTCAGGGAGGTCGCCGCGCAGCACCCAGTCGTATCCGATGTTCCACAGGGGCGGCCCCAAGACCTGTGGGACACCGCACGACATCTCTCGCCGGTTCCACTCTCCCCGGTGACCGGGGTAGATGACGGCTCTGTCCGTCAGGTAGTCCTCGACTATGCGACGGAGGTAGGTCGGCACCCGGTGATACCGGAGTGCCTCCCTGATGCAACTCCAGGGCAGGTTGTTAAAGGCGTTGGAGATGTCCAAAGACACCGCCAAGACGACCCTGCCCCGGGATACCACGTCCCCCGTCGTGAGGGCTCTCACGCGTATGATGGCATCCACCGTCGAGCGCCCCCTGCGGAAGCCAAACTGGCACTCCGCAAGATCCGGGCCCACCCGATTCAGGTGCCCGAAGAGGCGGTCTGCAATCACTCTTTCCAAGAGCTTGCCCACCTCGTCGAGCAGCACGATGGGCCGGAATGCGGACGGAGAGTCCGTAGGACGCCCGGCTTTCTGGATCAGGACCAGCTTTCCCGTCTTCCAGCGAAGCGGAAACTAACCTATTTACTCTAGACTTAATTAAAGACCCCTAGGTTATACGCGCCTTCACCAGCGCCGGACGGGAGTGGCCAGGTGTTCCCGGCCATTCCCGTCGCCCCCCAGCCCGGGGGGCACGTAGGGCTCGCCATCTAGGCGGGCACGCGCCAGAGGGCCGTGGACGCAGAACGTCTCCCACAGCCCTCCCAACAAGGCGCCGGAGGGAACACCGCTGAGTTTTAGTGGGTATACTGTCGCCGTCATGCGACAGGGAGTCCCACACTCCCCGTCTCGCCCCCCCAGCGAGCGGAAGTGCGTAATTGCAATTTCTCAGCGTCAAAAAAAAAAAAAAAAAAAGGTTATAGCTTTCGGGAAACACAGACTTTGGCAGGGAATTCCACTCCTTAGCCGTACGCACAATGAAAGTATTCCCAAAACGTTTTGTGCGTATGGGTGGGTTATCCAACATGTAACGATGGCGCATCGCCGTTTGTGTCGTAGTCGGAAGATGGAATGCACAATCCCCGAAATGTAACCGACAGAAAACCGACAAACTTGCAACTCTTCGTCGATGTTCAAGGCTCTGGAGCTTTGACTCGACCAGTGCATCGTTGCCAATGAGTCTCTTGGCCCGCTTCTCGATAGACTCAAGCGCGTCCAGTTTGTATTTGGCAGACCCATCACCACTGCTAATAGCGGCTGTTACTATTTAGACACGAGCTTCACAGCAGTAATAGCATTCTATTAATAATAGTTATTATTTATGGTTTGTACACTGACAGCCCTAAATCTGTCTCCTTTAGTTTTGTCCATCCAAACTTCCAAAGTTTGTCTGTACAAGATCGCCCTGAGCGATAAGACCGCCCATTGTACACTAGTTTTAATTTCTGTATCCAATGAAATATTGTAAGGTGTACAATAAAGTATATAATAAATAAATTATTTAGTAAAATGTACGACAATGTACTTTGTTGACATACGTTAAAAGAAGTGAATAAGATTATACAGATTAAACGATATGTGTTTTGTTATAAACATATACTACTACGAATCCTAATTTTATAAGACATATAAAATTGTTAACGTATTTATTTTGTAGTATTACATAGATCAATTTCAAGGTTTTTAGGTTTCCGTAGCAGAATGGCAAAAAACAGAACCCTTATCGTCATGTCTCTCTGTCTGTCCGTCCGTTCCTATGTCACAGTCATTTTATTCCGAAACTATTAAGACGGTGAGGTGTACAATACAGTATATAATAAATAAATAAATAATTAATATATGTCGAACAGTGTGATGGAAACTTTTCATCTAGTAATAAACGTAATATTGATTGATATTATTTTGTAGCGAGACTACTACCAAAAGGGGCCAAGTAACAAATATCCTTATCTGTGCACTAGCGAAATTGATGTAGCCTAAGGCACTCTCCAGCCTTTCACCCCAAAAAACCATCAAATCACACAAGAAGGAAGACACAAACAAAGACTTTTTCGCATGTATAATATTAGTTTATGAATTCGCTTGATACGCCAAGTATTTAAATGTTCTCAAAGAAGGTTCTCGTTCTAAAGTTTTAAAACAAAAACCAACAACCCAGCTATCGTGCCTACATAATATTATAATCATTATTTTATGCATAGCATTACGTATATTTTATTATTATAAACTTGTAAAAATTAGTAAGATAGCCAATATTTAAGCAAATATATAACTTTTAATGACGAGAAGATCGTGATCTCTCAAGTGTTTGTAGGTATTTACACTTATCGCTGCTTAAATACAAAAGGGCCCCAAGTCGAAAAAATTACAAATCCTGTTTAAAGCAAAAATCGTATCAATTCTGCCTTCTTTTTCATATTCGAAAAAGACACCCAGTATTTTCGCATTAAAATGGAGCTAATCGCACAACAGCCCTTTTTGTACTGACCCTGCAGTCAGTCCGAGCGCACGTTTGTTTTGTGAAAAAGGGCCACATTCCGAAAAATACCTTTTAATTTATGATTTATTTTCAGTCTTCTCCATAGGAAACGACCAATTCAAACCACGCACTAGCTTTTGACGTTTTATACGTGCCGATGTAGGTCTATATGACATAAAATGGTTTTGATTTTGATTTTATGGTCTGATATAAAGAAAATGTACTCACTTATCGCCGTCCCAAGAAGCTGATAAAGTACACCCATTTTGAAAACATAAAATAAACTATCACTTATTTTTTCTGATGTCTTTTTTACCACACCTTTTCAATTCTGAATCACAGATACAACTAACTGACTAGAAAGTTTTTTTTTGTTATATCAAATGTTATCAGAGGTAGTAATCGTATAAGGCAAACGTAAATACAATGAGATTGGATTAAATAATTAAAGTGATTAGGTACCTACGCATCATCGTGATTTGTCAGTTCAGAAAACTTAGATTATGGACCAGATTAGCTTTATTACAGGCCTTTATACAGGCCATTGGCATGCGTATTTAACTATTACATCATATCAGATTTTTTTAAATTGATAATTGGCTCGTGTTTGATCACCAAGGTGAGACGGTGCTTCACACCCGAACAGTTGCTCATTCTCTATCAAGCCCAGGTTCGGTCGTGTATGGAGTACTGCTCTCATCTTTGGGATGGATCTGCTAAATACCTACTGGACGCGCTTGAGTCTATAGAGAAGCGGGCCAAGAGACTCATTGGCAACGATGCACTGGTCGAGTCAAGGCTCCAGAGCCTTGAACATCGACGACGAGTTGCTTGTCTATCGGTTTTCTATCGGTTACATTTCGGGGAGTGTGCGATGGAATTACACAATCTAATTCCAGCAAGCCCGTTCCATCATCGGACTACGAGACAAACGGCGAAGCGCCATCGTTACATGGTGGACATCCCACCCATACGCACAAAACGTTTTGGGAATACCTTCATTGTGCGTATGGAGTGGAATTCCCCGCCGGAGTCTGTGTTTCCCGATAGCTATAACCTAGGAGTCTTTAAGTCAAGAGTGAATAGGTTACTTTTAGGTAAGCGTGCTCCATCTTCGACCACATCATCACTTACCATCAGGTGAGATGGTGGTCAAACGCGAACCTATTTTTTTATAAGAAAAAAACATCTCTCCTGATGGTAAGTGATGATGTGGTCGAAAATGAAACACGCTCACCTACAACTTTTGACTTGAAGACCCCTAGGTTATAGCTATCGGGAAACACAGACTCCGGCAAATATTCCAATTACTAATGGATCCTTAATTAATCTACTATTTTTTTTCACTTTCTTAGTTTATGCTTGATCTCATTCATTTTAATTTTGTTCTCGTTTTAATTTTTATGCCAATTATATTTTATGTATATTGTTACTGTTCGTAATTTTATACTTTTGTGATTATATGAGGACGATGTGGATTGACAATTGTCAAACGTCCTTACATTGGTATTGTTTATTAAATCGGCTAAGGTCTTTAAAGTTCTAAGTTGAGCTATGCAACAACTGACAAATGATTGCACGTTACGAACGTATTTGTGCATATAATTATTACGATACATGTTGTATAGATGTTTCCCGCGACTTTGTTGTTATGGACATTTTAAGAATTTTTTCTCGGTGGTGAAATCTTAAATTTTCCGGGTATTAAAAGTAGTTTGTGTGTCAAATTGTATCCATATCCGTTCAGCGATTTTGGCCTGATTGAGAAACTGGAAAATTTAATTTTAATAAAATTTGCCAAGTGCGAGTCAGACTCGCCTTAAAGGGTTCCGTGAATGTTTTGCGTAGTTACTAACTACGCAAAATAACTTTGTGTTTCATAGTGTTTGTATGAAATACAAAGTCATATTTGCGGTTTCGTTCGCTGATCCGATCTCGTTCAAACTAATTTTTGTTGAATGTTTTCATTAAGATCTACAGTATATATATATATATATATATATATATATATATATATATATATACATATATTTTAGATTTTTCACTTTATTATTGTAGAAATTAGAGGGGACACACACATTTTACCACTTTGGAAGTGTATATCTTTTAAACGATTGAATTTGAGAAAAACTGGTTTTAGTAACCTGACATTTTTAAAGAACTGTCTAGTTTCAGTTTCTGTCAGTTTCAGTTCCATGTATGGGACTTATTTTTTTTTGTCTTAAAATCGGAAAGCGGTTCACAGAATACATTTACCTACCAAGTTTTATATGTGTAGTTTCGGAATAAAATGGCTGTGACATGCGGACAGACAAACATGACAAAACTATAGGGGTTCCGTTTTTTTGCTACGGAACCCTAAAAATTTATTTGGATTGATCTCAAAATCAGGTAGGATATTAGTACATATCCGTCTATTGTTTCGGGAAGTATCTACATAGAAATGTTATAAATACATGTATTATACGTATACAAACATACATACATAGTTTTAGCCCAGATCCCATGGTATTGGTACACTTCCACGGCGAGTAATTTCAAATTTGCTAAGCAGTTGGTTTAGACTTGCTGATTTAAAGATAAATATCTTCGTGAGTTAAATCTGTTAGTAATGCCACGACTCCGATCTGATAACCGGGACACGTTACTTCTAGAATGTAGGGTCTGGACATGTCCGGTTTCTAACACTAAGTGTACCTATATAAGTATAGGTATATCATTTTATTTACATTACTTTTTCTTTGGGTGGGAAAATCATCAAATGACGCCACCCGCTATGGGTGGAAGAGAGTGTCAGACTTCTACTGAATAAAAACCCACCTGCTTCTTCAGTTTGCCTTTTCGTTCCAGGGCTGCGATATCTTGTTAGAATATCCCCGCAACCCTGATTAATTAGATACCTGGGAGTAAAAGCATAGCGGATACAAAATGAAAGCATTTTCAAGTTTTCTATAGAAAAAAAAAAACTCGTTCTTTCCCTATGAACTCTTTTTCAAAACAATTCTTAACTTGTTAGTCCTAGGTTTCTTGTGATTGACACCTCTAGCTCATGAGGAGCGGAAGGGAGTGTCAAACTCCTATTGACCAATAACCCACCCTGTTCATTCAGATGCACTCTCACAACCCAGATATTGGTCCTATCAGGCCCTATCTTTACTGCTGACTGGTCTTTGAGGCGCGCGTGGAACACTTGGCACCGCGCCGTTGCAGTTGACTCCGGCTTGGTCCTTACCAGACTGTGAGCTACACCTGCTCGCCGCCTGCAAGCCCGCGCCTGTGATGGCCGGAGATCAGCTCGTAATCTTGACGCCAACTGAGCACTCTGACGTCTTATAAGTGCCCATGTAGACACTTATGTGAAATAAAAATAGAATGCTTACTTATTGTAAGTTGGCTGATGGAAGATGCAGAGGAAAGTTTAGGAGGCGTGTTTTGTTTTGTTTTAATACCTCATGCACTTAAATTGTTTTGTTGACTAAAAAAGGTAATGGTAATTACTGACTGTAAGTTACATAAAAAATACCAGCCAAGTGTGTGTCAGTCCACGCGCAGTTTAGGGTTCCGTAGTTTACTACAACGCCAAGTGTGAGTCGGATTAGCTGACCGTGAGTTCCGCACCACAATGGAATTTTCCGAAAGCGAGTAGAATACAGTTGGACAACTATTACTCGTAAGTATGTGTAGCCAATTTAGATGTGATAGTTTTCCTTATCAGATAGTTTAACTTCGTTTGATGTAGGTACCTTCTACTGCCGTGACGTTTGAATTCCCATTTCGACAAGGGGACAGTTTACTTTTACGTAAATTAGCACTTTAAAGCTTAATATTTCGCAAACGGATAATTGAATCAAAAATTGGTCTTTCCACACTCCCATTATTTTTGAACGACCTAATTAACAATACCCCAAACTATTGGGTTAACGACATACAAAAATCATCCCCTCTTTACGTGTAGGGGGAGTAACCTAAAAAATATTTTTCCTTATTTTATTTTACCACTTTTTCGGCGTGATTATTATGTATATCAATGCAAAATTTCAGCGTTTTAGTATAATTACTTTCTGAGCTAACCCGCGGATAGGCGGACGGACAGACAGACAGACACTATAAGGGTTCCTTACCGACTACAGAACCCTAAAACCGCTCGAATGATTGATAAATATTCAAATGCAAATAAAATCTTCTTAGGGAAGTGGCATTTTGACATAATCATGCGAATGACTAAAATTCGGTTGGAAGTCGGTTTTATTTTTACGAAAAAATTTTTTTCACACTTTTTTGTGAGTCGGTTTGTAATTTATCTAGTTAAAAAAGCCAAAATGTCAACTACTTATCACCTTTTATAAAATATTGCTTTTCTCGATGCAGAGCCGTTAATTTTTGAGGAGTTCTGGCACGTCACCATCAGCTCTACTTCACCATATGCATTGTGACGAGCATAAAGTGCTCAGCATCCATATTCAAGTAATCGAATCGCAATCCACGAAATACTTATTATTGAGTAGTTTCGGTGGCTATCTATGGTCTTTATGATCAGTTCCAATTTCCCAAATGTTGCTTTTCGAGAGCAACTGCACAAGTTACTATAAGGCCGTGCGCGCACTGCCTTGCGATGGCACCTTATCTAGTTTACATTTACGTATAAAACCTATATACTAGCGGCCCGGCCCGGCTTTGCACAATTGTTTTCTTCGAGAGTGATAGTACGTCGTTACAAAAAGTGCGTTTGTCTATCATTTCCTTTAAAATATATACTCATATATAAAAAAGTTTCATCTTGAATCAGACTTGTGCCAGCCGTTTCGCTGCAATGAATTTCTTGGCTGCGCAATTTTAAATTAGTGATAACTTCTAAACATTTAAATGAAAAAAGTGAAGGGCGTTTTTTGATCTACATTGAATGGGCAAAACAAATAATATACTTATTTGGATAAAGATACTCGTAAGTATTTAATAGGAGAAATTACCTTTTGCAAATAGAGTAATATTTTAAATTAATTATTTAGAGATAAAAATGGTTACTGTGAGTCAACCATATGAGATAAATATATGATATCGCGGACTTTTTGTAGGCCTTTTTATGATATATACATTTCCGTAGTATATTATTTTATCGTAGGTTAGGTTAGGTTATTGACGTAGAAGGTACTTGCAATGTAAGCGCTTGAAAATCGTTTTTTTTTGACGGCATTATCACAAAATATGGAATTTTCTCTATAATACAAATACTTGATTAGTATGTTTAAATTAACGTTGTTTATGAAAAAATAAAAAATAACCATAAAGAATAGAATCGTACAATTGTGTGTGTTACGTAATAAATGCGGTATCAAGGTAATTTATTTTGCTAAGTTAAATTTTAGTTGTAACAGTTAATTTGATCAATACAGTGTGTTTGTATAAAATTCTGTATCGATTGCTAATCTGTATCACACGTCGAAAATACGTATAAATGCAAAGAAATCTGTATGTATGGCAACATTATCAGATAAAACGTGCGTTTTTTCGCCGCAGTGCGCGGTACTACATGCATTCCTATGCGATACAAAAAATTTGCGATAGATTCACCGCAATTTTGCAGCGAGGGGCAATCGGTGACTCTACCGCACGCGTTTATTCCACCGCAGTTCGCGCACTTCTATGATACTCAATACTTCACAGATTTTGCGTTTTCTAAACGAACCCAGTGCGCGCACGGCCTAAGAAATACCCAAAACGCTATAGGTGTGCCTATAATATTTGAAGAGTTCCCACGATTTCTCCATGATTCCATCATCAGAATCTAACATGATGACAATTGGACCAACTAGAAAGTATACCCTTTCAAAATAAAAAAGAATTTTCCAAATCGGTCCAGCCGTCTTCGAGATAAGAGGCATACTTAAAACAAAAGTTCAAGACGAACTGAGAACCTCCTCTTTTTTTGAAGTCGGTTAAAAAATATGCATAATCTAATTGAGTAACCAAAAAAGACAAACAGTCAAATTGCCTAATACGCTATTCATTATACCGACAGCAGCATACATGAAGATAAATCTTCGTAAATACAATATTCATAAATAAAAATATGTACTAAGTGATACGGCGTAAGATAAACTTACAGCATGGTAGTAAACCGACTTATGATTCATTACCTACATAAATAAGGAAAAACTTTTATTTTTTACAATTCTTTGAAAGAATGCCGCATGTAGTTAGTGGCAGTGCTGCAGTAGTAAGGTACTATTACTCTGTCGCCTTGAAGACTACATGGTAGAGTACATGTAACCTTACACATACCCACGACGACGCGACGCTGCGATGTCTCCGGAATGGTCTAGTTGACGAATTATCAGAAAATAGGCTAAATTTCATTCCTTTTCTGAAGACTCGTTTTACCCGACTGCGGAGTGTAGCTATAATTCTAAAAAAACTAGCTAGCTAGTTTGTAAGGTACACATTCGTCATTGATTATCGTGTTTTAAAGCAGTAAACTATATTTTTATTCATTTTGAGGAATTTGCGACGGAATTGCACAATCTAATTCTACCAAGTCCGTTTCATCATCGGACTACAAGACGAACGGCGATGCGCCATCGTTACATGGAGGACATCCCATCCATATCCACAAAACATTTGGGGAATACTTTCACTGGTATGGAGTGAAATTTTATACCAGAATCTGTCTGTGTTTCCTGATAGCTATAACCTGAGGTTCTTTAAGTCAAGAGAGAATAGGTTACTTCTAAGCAAGCGTGCGTCATCTTCGACCACATCATTGCTTATCATTAGGTGAGATAGTGGTTGAACGCGAGCCTATTATGGATAAAAAATAACGAAATGACACAGGAGAGGAGAGGAGCATACCGCGGCTGAATAAAACAACCAAACGGGTGAATTCAAGGATAAATAAAGCATACCAAAGGTGTTCCGTGGGTCACCCACCCACATAACATATCTGAAAGGATACTACAACTCAGCTTTGGAGTTCATGAAATAAAGATTCAAGTTTGTGTATATTGTAAAATTAAGTAACTATTATTAATACAATATTATTATATTATACACTTCAATAAAGACTTTACGTTACTAAAGAAACCTGAAAACATATTAAAATAATTATGAGGTCGAAAAAATACGCATCGCTGTACACTGGTGATGTGTCCAAAAGACTGGCGGCATTGCCACGTTGTATCGCAATGTTTAACCTCTTTACAAGATAAAAGCCAGCTCTTGGGTCCGATTCAAGTCAACGACACCCTGTTTCACAGTGAATGCTCCCACAAGATACCGCGGCCCCGAATAGCAAGAGAAATTGAAGAAACAAGGGGTTTTTAGTTAGTAGAAGTGTGACACTCGCTTTCACTTCATCCAGAGCGGAAAGAGCCATTGATAATTTCCTCCAAAAAAGCCCATGACTCAAGTCTCAAGCGACAAATTTCTCAATTCACGTGAATTGTCAACTAGGCGTCTAGGAAGAAACATAAGTTACAAGTTTATATTTTAATTGCGGAGAAAAGCAGCTCTATAAATAAAGCAAGTATAAAATAAACAAATTAACAGTATTACACAGAAATGTAATTTAATAAACCCATTCACAATTCTAACTGCCTGTCATCGTGATATTCAGGTTTTACATTATCTTTTATAAAGGCACATCCACACTGTCAGTAAAAAATAATATTAAAATTTTATTCTATTCGATCTTGTATTTCTACAAGATGGAATATGATCAAATTTGTTTAAAAGTATCTACAGTACGTACCTACATAACTACCAATATATTACATAATATCTACTAGCATCATCAGGACTGGGAGATCCTTATAGCTGACAAGCGGACGGATTGGTGCAAGTGTTTGGTGGAGGGTCGCAAGCATTGTGACGATGCCTGGTTCAGGACACTCACTGACAAGTTAGCAATGCGACATCTAGGTTGATCAACATCTATTACCGTCTCTTGTCAGGTTTGCGGCAAGTTGCCGCTCCCTATGGCTTTATATAGCCACCAAAAAAGTCACGACGTGGACATTGCCGTTAATCGTCTGCAATAGATTTGTAAAGGTCTATGCGTATTATGCACCCACATACTTGAAAAAGGTCTTTAAATAACTAAACTATCTGAATACAAAAATTGCACCAATCCGCGTCTCCGTTTTGACGTGTAAGAAGGACAAATAAACGAAAAACATAATTTTACATTTATGATATTAGTATGAATTAAGTAAGGACTGATCACGTGTCATTTCTGTTTACCATATTCCATACATTTATGAAGATTTAACAATCGCCTTCATCACATAAGAACCACTTATTTTTTATTTTATTTTTTTATTTGTAAAAGTAATAGCTTCATTTTTTATTCTATTTTGCGATGTTTAGAAATTGTTCTAGAGCTGTAAAAATTTTTGGCTTGTAAAATTGTTGCGGAGGGACACTGATCTTCTAAGATACAGGTTCTAACCTAGTTTAGAGGTCAGGGTTTCAATGTATTGCTACCTAGTATAAGCCTCTCAATGTATCCTGTACTAAAACATTGTAATAGTTTTTTTTTTAAGGCTTTAGTTCAATAAAGATTTATTTATTTATTTATTTATTTACTGTGTGTACCGCTAGCGGTATGATTTATGTTCCAATCCCAACTAATGTTATAAATACGAAAGTATCTCTATCTGTTTGTTTCACTTTCACGTCAGGACCAATTAAGCGATTTGGATATTTGGTATAGACATAGATTAGACCTTAGAAGAACATAAACCACTATTATGGCTAGAAAAGTTTTCACGCGAGCGAAACTGTGGGTAGAAGCTAGATGGATACAAATAACACTTTCAAAGATCATAATTTTTTTAGAAAATTTACAGCTTTCTGCTGCCTTCTGTACTGATCTCTCACGACACATGACCCAGAGCAAACAGGTATAATCTGGGCTCGCTCGTTCCATCGTAGACCTCATCTAACACTTAACATCATGCGAGATCGAGATCAAAAGTGGGTTTATCCGAAACGAAATGAAATGAGGTCATGAAAAGAAAGACCGAACCAAACTTTTCAGGTTTATGCCTGTAGTGGTGTGGTGAGGTCGTCATCATGGCTATTAAGTCATAATATTCATTTCTCGGAGAACTTCAAATAGTTCGAGAATAAAAAAAAAAAATTAAATTAACTATAAATTATTTTAATTTACGAGATCGAAGTCAAGAGTGGGTGCAGTGAGTCAAAAAAAAATACTCAAAAGAGATAGACGCATTTTGTACCATAGCCCTTAACACTGCTAAAACTAAAAAAAATTTTTAGCAAAAAATAGAACCGACTTCCATATCAAAACACTACAAAGGCAAAAATAACTTTAATTTCGGAAGGCGGTGTCAAAAACGAAAATATATACAAAACTAAAGACACCGCCTTCCGAAATTAAAGTTATTTTTGCCTTTGTAGTGTTTTGATATGGAAGTCGGTTCTATTTTTTGCTAAATTTTTTTTTCTCGGTTTTTTAGGTGTTCGGTTTGTAATTTATCTAGTTACAAAAGCCATAATGTCAACAACTTACCACCTTTTACAAAATATTGCTGTTCCCGATGCATAGCCGTTAATTTTTGAGGAGTTCTCCTGGTACTTGACCATCAACTCTACATCACCATATTTATTGTGATGAGCATAAAGTGTTTAACA
This sequence comes from Tholera decimalis, assembly GCA_943138885.2. Taxonomy (NCBI): domain Eukaryota; kingdom Metazoa; phylum Arthropoda; class Insecta; order Lepidoptera; family Noctuidae; genus Tholera; species Tholera decimalis. The sequence goes on along the minus strand of OW964570.2, from coordinate 5,728,917 downwards.
TCCGTACTCAAGTAATCGAATCGCAGTCCACGAAATACTTATTATTGAGGAGTTTCAGTGGCCATCTGTGGTCTTCATCATCAGTTCCACTTCCCCAAATGGTACTTTTCGGAAGCAACTGCTCAAGGTTCTATAAGAAATACCCAAAACGCCATAGGTGTGCCTATAATATTTGAAGAGTTCCCTCGATTTCTCCAGGATCCCATCATCAGATCCTGATTTCGTAACAATGGAACCAACTAGAAACTATACCCATTCAAACGCAAAAAATATTTTTCAAATCGGTCCAGCCGTCTCCGAGATATGAGGTAATATACATTAAAAAAAAAAAAAAATTCAAGACGAATTGTAAACCTCCTTTTTTGAAGTCGGTTAAAAATAAAATCTGTCGCAAAAAAACTGCTTAATGATAACAAGATGGTATCTCCCAAAGTGATAGTATACCGAGACTGATAAAATCCTAATTTTTTTATTGCTTGCATGTCGTATAAGTACAATTACTGTTCTGTCTATATATACGAGGGAAAATTCAGATACAAAGAACAAAGGCGAAAAAATTGTTTATAGAATATTTGAGCGTCTATAAATGTCATGTTTGCAAATGATAATAAAATATTTCTTAGTTTTTTTTCAAGATATGCTTATGAACTGACCCACTCTAATAAAAAAAATATATATTTTTGGAAATACAATTGACTAATACGATCACAAGGGATTAGATTATTTTTTTCCTTTTCAATTTGACTTCATGTCTTTTAGCCAATATTGTCTCAGTTGAAAGTTCTCTGCTGGTTTCTCTGCCATATATTAGTAAATCTAATCCAATTTATTTAAAATGCTTTGCCCTTATTGCATAAGTATACTTTACAAGCGTATTGATAAACCATAATAAATATAATTGCAGATTTTTGTTAAGAATTCTGCTGAATAAATAAATACTAAAATAAAGTCATACTGCAAGCAAAGTATGGCAACAATACAACATGACATTGACATATGCGTAAGGTGTATTGACAACTGCTGCTAATGTCGGTTGTGTTTCCGTACTTTTGAAATTAATAACTGCTTCTGTGTATAAACTCAGTTTTTCCTTGCGACTAGTGCTTGCCTAAGGATCAGGGATCAGCTGCTATTTACGCCGTCGACGTTTTGCTTTGACTTTTTTGGACTACGATTCTACCTGATACTTTGGACTTTGTTGTTTGTGCATCCATTTGTATATCACAATTGGAAGTTGTGTAATGTGTGTTAACTGCCGCATAAGTGGAAGTGGTCAATGGTTACTTTAAAAGAGATTTTAAATTACTGAGGCAAGAATATTTCGATAGATCACTTCCCCACATGATGCAAAACTTCCAGATAGCAGCAGCTTTACTAAATACGTTTGGTGCTCGCCTGCAAGACAGTGAATATGCCAAAGAAATATTAAACATAATTAGGCAAAATATGAATTTAGAAAATAATCTGGATGGTTGAGGCTGTCATAGAAAAACTTCTAATTTCCAAAACATATCAGCAAACAGAAACAATGTTTACTTTACTGTCTTAGAATATAGAGACCTCATTCTATTCGCCCTAGGAACGTACCAAATACGACAAGCACGTTCATATTATTGTGAACATGTACGTTTCCACGGCGGATACAGGATTGAGGTATGCAGTGAGTGAGTGAATTCATCTGAATATAATCTTAGAGGCAGTAGTGATACAACCCTTATTAGAGGCAAAATTAAATCACGCCATGTCTCTAGAAGACAATACGTATAATTATATTAATAGAAAATAATGTGCCCGGCCGTGCAGGAATAATAGAGTACTGTTGCAGTTGTTTAGTGGGAAGACGAACTGTCGGATGTTGCGCGCATACCATGACGGTAGTTTGGTATCTCGGATGGGCCAGACATCAGACAACTATTACTACACCAGCAGGTTTTTTGGACGATATTATCATAAGAGAAGATGAAGAATAAATACATACATATATAAAACAAATTGTTTCATTTTTATAAGTACCTATTACCTACTTTTATAGTAATTATTTATTTAATTCGACTAAGATCCATATTTGAGGATGGCAAACAGATGTTCCGACTGATGGAAAGTGATCGCCGCGGCCCATATGGATCTGTATTACAAAAGGCATTGTACATGCGTTGCCATCCTAGAGACAGAGCCGCAATTAACTTGTAATACTTAATGCCTGTAATTATAGCTTTCATAACGCATAGTTACTTGTTTAAAACATATTTTCGATATAATCAACTTCTAATACCTTGGAAGTGGCGGGGGACCTTTTTTCCTGGGTGGGGGGTAAATCATCGAATGACTCCTGCCGCTCTGGGTAAAACGGAATCCCTTCCACTTTACCCAGAGCGGTATCAGACTACTACTGACTAAAAACCTTCCCTGTTCCTTCAGCTGCCCTTAAGTTCCGGGGCCGTGGTATCTCGTTAGAACATTACCGGGGTTGTGCCCGGCAGGCAATGGCCTAATAGAGCCCCGTCACTGGTGCTGACAGCTCTTTGAGGCGCGCGTGGAACACGATGCGCCGTTGACCCGGGCCTGGTCCTTACCGGACGGTGAGCTAACCCTGCTCACCGTCCGCAAGCCCGCGCCTACGGTGGCCGGAGATCGACTCGCGATCTCCGACGCACGGGGCGTCGTCCGCGGCGGCTGGGGCGTGAGGAAGAGAGTTGCCTCTCCTTCGCGCGTTCGGCCTTCTCTTTCGCTAGCATTACTGCTTCGCAGAAGGAGGCGACTGCATTTTATTCCCACTCGCTCCGCTCCAGGGCCGGGCGCGAGAGGTCACCGCTGTCGATGGCCTCAACGAGGAAACGGCGAAGCTCTGCCCAAGCGTGGCACACCTCCACCGTATGCTCCACCGTGTTATCCGGGTGGTCCACGCAATGTCGACACCCGGGCGTGTCCTCCCGCTGAATCCGAAATAGGTACCTCTCAAAACACCCGTGTCCAGTAAGCACCTGCGTCAGGTGGAAGGTGAGGACGCCGTGGTGTCTCTCCAGCCGCTTCTCAAAGACGGGACTTATCGCCGCGATTGCGACGTGCCCAGCCTTCGTTTGCGACAGCCACTTTTTCCATACTGCCGTGAGATCGTGGGCGGAAGACCCCTGGCCAACTGACAATGGCTCACTACTAGGTCTATGTTTTCCACACTAGCGTTGACTATGGATATAATCAAGTCTGCGGTACCAGTCTGCTTCCAATAAATCGGTTTACGTAATAATGGCCAGACATAACCTCTAAAACTTCTTCAACGAATATCTTTTTTTCAAGAGTTCCTTTAATAGTGGATCTTAAGGCAAAAATGATCATTAATTGAAACTCTATACTCTTGTATATTTTCCATTAATAGACGCTACAAAATTATGCCAACAAAAATTTGTTAGAGGATTCGCCATTGTTCTTTCCGCAAAGCTATTAAAATCGACGCCGATACGTGCATCTAAAACATGTTTATTTGTATTTAAAATATAAAAGTTTAATGTTTTTGAAAAAAAAATTTTGATGAAATTGAGTATAATTTCCGATATGAATAGAAATGAATGTTTCTCATGCATTCTTTCTTAAACTTCAGCGATCAGATTGTGATAAAATTTTGGAAAGAAGTTCCGAGGACGTTCTATTTCCTAAAGAGTTTCTGGACCGAAATATCCAGTGAAAAAAACATATTGTATATAACAAAGCTCTTTAATAAATATAATATAAAAATATACAATATTGTTACTTTACGTGGGTTTGCAACGCAGCTAGTTAGTAGATATGTAATAAAATATCACTCATCAAGTGTCAATTCACGAATCTACTAGATTAATTTACATCATACGCTGATACAGTTAGATGTAAAATATGAATATAACCAAGAGATCAGTCTTTAGTCCTATTAAAAAAAAACTTTATTTTTTGTAGATATTTCGATTATATAACCCTTTAGGCGTAAATGTAATCACACACATAGAATATGTTTTATGTATTCCAATACTACAGTGGATATTTATAGAAAAAGTGCAATTACTGTAAAATAAAACATAGAAACGATGATGTGTGAAAGCTAAACATGCTACCTTTTTTAGTTGGGAAAATCATCGAGTGATGAATCATCGAGGTATAAGTCTGATACTCCCTAGTATCAGACTTATACTGACTAAAAACCCAACCTGTTCATTCAACTGCCTTTACGTTCCGGGGCCAAGGTATCTCGTTAGAACATTTCTGCAACCCCAGATAATATGATACCTGGCGTGGCAATGCTACGTAATAAAGTGATATTTTGGTCCACATACCCTCTGTCGTCTTCTCAGAATAGCCTATCAAAGTTTCATCGCAATATCAGATTGTGGTCTAAGAGCGCATAAAAACAAATATTTATTTTTATATTTATATAGATAGTATTATAATAATTATTTGAGTTGATATTCTTAGTATTTTCTACAATGACATTTTTCAGCCGCTCTACCTACCTACCTGGACAACAAAAATCAACAAAACTAACTGAAAATTCCAAGTCCCACCATACAAACACTCAAAGCGATACAACTTCTAAAACGTGATTAACGTTCCTTTAGTCTCTGCATGCCTGGTACCCGATATGTTATGTTTGGTTAACTTTAATTGGTTTAGTTTAACCGGCACGGGATCAGATTGTAATAGTTTACAATCCCTTAGCTGTTAAAAGTTATTCAGTAAACGGTTTCGATAATAAACTGTGTGGAAAAGATAACATTAACTAATAGTTAGTTACTAAGGTGTAAAACGGTGCTCTATAAAGCCTAACTGCGCTTTGAAGAACATATAAGTATAAATATTTTTATATAGTTTTCTTGTATCATACCTTTATTATTTTCTATTTTTACCAAGTACATAGGTAAGTACAAAACAAAATACACTAGGGCGCCGAAGTACTGATGATGTTTATTTTGAAATTAGATTTAAATAACACTTTCATACGTCTTTTTTCGTAAATGTAAACTAGATGAGGCCAGTGTTTCCTAACTGACTACTCTGAGAAGAAATACTGAAACAATCTCAGAGGTCAACGTCTCTTTTAAAGTCCATACAATCTGTAATGATCAAATATATCTATATGAGAGCCTAGATTTATGTTTGTGGCGCCTTTTAGAGGACAGAGTCATACAGATCTGAGCAGGCCCGTCTAAATAGTGCAAGCATTTGTCAATTATCGCGTAGCTCAACTCAGAACCTCGAAGCACGAACGATTTGGCGAACAATACCCAAGTAAGGACATTTGAGTAGGCCGTATAAAGCACTCAAACTGCTAGACAGTGCGGTAATCTACTCATAATATTCCTTATTTTCCCACATTGCTCCCATATTCACAATATAGCTTTTGAGAACAAAAAATATATTACTTGAAAAGGGAAATAATATTAATAGAAATTATTATACTCCAGTCCAGGTCGCTGTTGTCCTGACACGTACTCAAAAGACTGTCATTATTGCTACGTTTAATGGCAATGCCTTTTTTTTGGGCAAAGACATCCAGTCGATTGGTCACAAAATTGATTATTTTCTTTTCTTTCTTTCGAAGTTCATGACATTACCTTTAAACGGACCGATGTTAACCAATAAAATAAAATTGAGTTAAAATAGGTAGGCATCTATCAAGGTATTTTTGAGAAATTACTTGGAAAAAACCCGTCAGGTTTTTTATATGACTCAATTTAAGAGCTTCCATACCTCCAAAGGAAAAATTAGAACCTTTACATGAGACCAAACTCAATATCGTAAATAAGTGGTTAGTTTGGTACTATGTAAATTATGTATAGTTAGTTACTTACTTAGTTATAAGTCTGTAGGGAAATGTCGTTGCTTAAATATATTTTGTTTACAATGGCGAGTCCTGTTTGTTTTCCTTTTTCAAAATTCCTATAGACTATGGTACCTAAAACAAAATTTAATCATAGCCGTTTGTCAATTTTCTTTTTTTAATTTTTAAAAAAGAACTAGTAATGTGGGTGAATTTTACATTACTAATAATTTTGGTGGGAAATAGGTACATACATATATCCAACCTGTTAGGCTACAAGGCGCACCGAAGTGAAAGTCATACTAACAAACTCTTGAAAAAAACTTTTTACCAAAAAATTAAACCGACTGCCAAAAACACTGCAAAGTGAAAAATAACTTTAATTTCGGTAGTCGGTGTCTTTAGTTTTGTATTTTCGTTTTTGGCACCGACTTCCGAAATTAAAGTTATTTTTCACTTTGCAGTGTTTTTGGGAGTCGGTTTAATTTTTTGGTAAAAAGTTTTTATTTCACTCTTTTTAGTTGGTCGGTTTTTAATTTACCTAGTTAAAAGAGCCTAAATGTCAACTACTTATAACCTTTTACAAAATATTGCTTTTCCCAATGCTGGGCCGTTAATTTTTGAGGAGTTCTCCTGGTACTTCACCATCAGCTCTACATTACCATATGCATTGTGACGAACATAAAGTGCTTAACATCCATATTCAAGTATTCGAATCACAATCCACGAAATACTTATTATTGAGTAGGTTCGGCGGCCATCTGTGGTCTTCATCATCAGTTCCACTTCCCCAAATAGTATTTTTTGAGAGCAACTGCACAAGTTACTATAAGAAATACCCAAAACGCCATAGGTGTGCCTATAATATTTGAAGAGTTCCCTCGATTTCTCCAGGATCCCATCATCAGATCCTGACTTGGTGATAAATGGTACCAATTTCGAAGTATACCCTTTCAAACAAAAAAAGATTTTTCCAAATCGGTTCAGCCGTCTTCGAGTAATCGGTGATCATACATAAAAAATAAAAATAGAGAAAAAAAAATATATACGCGTCGAATTGATAACCTCCTCTTTTGGTCGTCGGTTGAAAACATTGAACGTGGAAAGTGGCAACGAAAATGCGGGGTAACCTTTCTTTGATCATCGAGGGTAACGTCAAATAAGGTGCTCGTTCTTTGAGGATAAGACCGAGGAGCTTTTTACCTCACTAAAACCACCCCGGTGGCCATCATCAGCACCTGGGTTCTCCTAAAAGGCTGCTCCGTAGCTCCCTGTGTAACACCTATGCCTACTGGGAGGACTGTAAAAATAGGTCTCCCCTGAGCCTTGCTGTGTATGTACGTGAGCTTTGTGCCACCGTCCTCCTTCAGAACACTTAGTGGGCGGTCAAAATCCTAACTTTGAGGTCCCTCGACCCCTTCTTTTATTGATAATAGGCTCGCGTTTGACCATAATCTCATGGTAAGTGATGATGTAGTCGAAGATGGATCATGTTTACCTATAAGTAACCTATTCACTCTTGACATAAAGACCCTTAGGTTATAGCTATCGGAAAACACATAATTCGGCAGAAAATTCCACTCCTTAGCCGTATACACAATGAAAGTATTCCCAAAACGTTTTGTGCGTACGGTTGGGATACCCATCATTTCCGACCCGAAATGTTACCCTTACGAAACAGGAAACTTCATTTAACATAAACCCCTTCGAACCCGATGAAACAGTAACTGCAAAGGGGATGAGTGAGGGTCAAAAAGTTGGGTACACCATTTGGTTAATTAGATTATCCCTCAATGACAATGAGCCGATCTCAATGATATCTTTGTCAAGAAGAGTTAAAAATTGGCCAAGTGCGAGTCGGACTCGCCCATGAAGGGTTCCGTAGTAACTATAATAAATATAACATACTTAATATATTTATTAGAAAAAAAAAAAACATTAAACCTTGCAAATTTCTTAAAACTAGCTTATTTACAATTTTTACAACTACGACAAATAACTTTGTTTTTCATAGTATTTGTATGAATTACAAAGTTATATTTGCGGTTTTTGAAAATATACTGTATCTCAAAAACTGCTGACTCGATCTCGTTTAAACCAATTTTGGTTGAAAGCTTACATTAAGATCTACAAGATATGGTTTTTTTAGATTTTTCACTTCATTATTATAGAAGTTAGAGGGGGTGGGACACACATTTTACCACTTTGGAAGCTAATATCTTTTAAACGATTGATTTTTGAAAAAGTAGTTTTAGAAACCCTCATATCAGTTTTAAAGACCTGTCTATAGATACCACACACGCATAGCCAATATCAATATTTTCAGTTTTAGTTCCATGTATGGGACCCCCCTTTATTTTAAATATTTTTATATTTTTTTTCTTAAAATCGGAAAGCGGTTCACAGAATACATCTACCTACCAAGTTTTACGTGTATAGTCCTAACAGTTTTGGAATAAAATGCCTGTGACATACGGACGGACGGACAGACATGTCGAAACTATAAGGGTTCCGTTTTTTTGCCATTCGGCTACGGAACCCTAAAAACAGAGAAATTTTTGTACAAACAAGAGTATGTAAATCGTTTATATATATATTTTTTTTTAATTCAGAATAGGATCGCGTTTGACCACCATCTCCCCTGATGGAAGGCGATGATGTGGTCGAAGATGGAGCACGCTTACCTAGAAGTAACTTAATCACTCTTGATTTAAAGACCCCTAGGTTGTAGCTATCTGGAAACACAACGAACTCAACAAACTCAATAAACTCAAAAACTCAACAAACGGCTAAGGAGTGGAATTCTCTGCTGGAGTCTGTCCAGCAGAGAATTCCACTCCTTAGCCGTACGCACAATGAAGGTATTCCCAAAACGTTTTGTGCGTATGGGTGGGATGTCCACCATGTAACGATGATGCATCGCCGTTTGTCTTGTAGTCCGATGATGGAACGTGCTTGGCGGAATTAGATTGTGTAATTCGATGCACTGGTTGAGTCAAAGCTCCAGAGCCCTGAACATCGACGACGAGTTGCAAGTCTATCGGTTACATTTCGGGGAGTGTGCGATGGAATTACACAATCGAATTCCGCCAAATCCGTTCCATCATCGGACTACAAGACAAACGGCGATGCGCCATCGTTACATGGTGGACATCCCACCCATACGTACAAAACGTTTTGGGAATACTTTCCTGTGCGTACGGCTAAGGAGTGGAATATCCTGCCGGAGTCTGTGTTTCCCGATAGCTATAACCTAGGGGTCTTTAAGTCAAGAGTGAATAGGTTATTTTTAGGTAAGCGTGCTCCATCTTCGACCACATTATCACTTACCATAAGGTGAGATGGTGGTCAAACGCGAACCAATTATCAATAAAAAAAAAGATATTCTCGCTTCTAGCTACCGTTAAAGACTGTCAACGATGTTCAAATCACAACTGGCAGCAACGGCTTAGCGTGCATTTCAAGTTTCGAAGGCATCTTGATTTGTTAAGATGGTCACCCATCCACAAACTTACCTCGGCTAGCGTTGCTTCACCTTGAAGATCAACCCATTTTTTTTTTCTGGGTGGGAAAGGGAGTGTCAGACTTCTACTGACTAAAAACCCACCCTGCTCCTTCTGTTGACCTTGCCGCGGTATCTCGTTTTTTTTTTTTTATTTTTTTTTTTATTATAATAGGTTCGCGTTTGACCACCATCTCACCTGATGGTAAGTGATGATGTGGTCGAAGATGGAGCACGCTTACCTAAAAGTAACCTATTCACTCTTGACTTAAAGACTCCTAGGTTATAGCTATCGGGAAACACAGACTCCGGCAGGGAATTCCACTCCTTAGCCGTACGCACAATGAAGGTATTCCCAAAACGTTTGGTGCGTATGGGTGGGATGTCCACCATGTAACGATGGCGCTTCGCCGTTTGTCTCGTAGTCCGATGATGGAACGGGCTTGGTGGAATTAGATTGTGTAATTCCATCGCACACTCCCCGAAATGTAACCGATAGAAAACCGATAGACTTGCAACTCGTCGTCGATGTTCAAGGCTCTGGAGCTTTGATTCGACCAGTGCATCGTTGCCAATGAGTCTTTTTGCCCACTTCTCGACCAATTCCCGCAACCCTGTAAGGCAATGGAAAGAGCAGTCAGCAGCATTGATTGGGCCCGATAGGACGGGCCCAATCAATGCTGCTGACTGCTCTTTGAAGCGCGCGCGGAACACGACGCGCTGCCGACCCGTGTCTTGTCCTTACCGGACGTTGAGCTACCCCTGCTCGCCGTCCGCAGACCCGCGTCTACGGTGGCCGGAGATCAGCTCGTGATCCTCGACGCCCAGAAAGATCAACCCATACGGTAGTCATTATTTAGCCATGAGCTCCCCACGAGTTTCGGGTGTTAGTGTTGGGCAATATTTAAAAAATCTAGGTTAAAAGGTGCTGAGTAAACCGTTAAGTACGCCAGATTTCAAAGAAAACGTTGCCCGAGTAAGCTGTGTTAGTGCGTTGTGGTAACTTTTGAACGCGGGATTTTTTATTTCACGTTAGAAAGGTAAAAAATATTACTAGCACTGAATTTTTTATATCATAAAAAGACAAATCAAGGCTCGTTTCGTTACTAAACAAGCACTCTGTGAGGCGCCCTGACTTCAGAAGTAATATTGTAAAAATTATTACTTCTTTGGTTTATTTTAGTATGAACTACGAACGAGGCCATTTTTTGTTTCATACCTTATACAACGTGTAATTTAAAGGGTATATACATACCAAGTGCATGACTTCTTTGGATGATAACAAACGATATGGCAAGGGTTTTGTAATCCTAATTCTACGTGTGTAGAACTTATTACAAATACCAATACACTGATACCAGAGACAGAATTTTTCAAATTAAGAAGAACGAAGAGAATTATCGTGTTATTGGCAAGTGACGTGGAAAGTTATTGACTGTGACACGTTTGTTATGATTGGTATTCAAGAAATATATTAAACCGATAATTTGGTATCAATTCTTTGAGTCAGTTATTTTGAGCTGAAACTGTGCATAGAGACTCCATACCAAATGTTGTCTTCAGCCCTTTTGGATAGATATGGGGTTTCCGTTACACATTGTATAACACTTAACAACATAATCAAATTAGCTTACGATGTACCGACAGATGTGTCTTTTCTATGAGAGGGAATGGAGTGTTATCCACCACACAGACCCAGTGCGGGATGGTGGGTAACCTATTTTTCGGTCCAAGGACTTGCTGGTTTCAATGATTTGTTTCTGTTTTCAAAGCAGTGGGGATGATGAAAATTACATAAAGTAATGTGTCTGCCTGGATGCGAATCGGCGATCGAATCGTAAGTTGAGCTTGTTACCACTCGGTCACCACTGTAGAAAGAAAGTTTAAAAACATTACCAACACTGTTATCTAGATTTTCGTTTCAGTACTTATAGCCTGATCTCCAAAGAAATTAAATGTATACTTTTACTTACTCAAATTAATGAATTTGATTTGTTTCTGTACATTGCTATGTCCCCTGATATCAAAACCTCAGCAAAGTGGAAGATCTGTTATTAATTGCTATTCGTTTTCTTCTTCGTATTTCTAACAAAATATATGTAGGTATGTGCGGATATTAGACTGATGGCATCAGTGCAATTACGTAACAGATTTTTGTGGAATGTGATCATTGATCAATTATATTGTTCCCGATTATTATATTTATTCCTGAATTCTTGTAGGATCGGGATTTAAGTGGGAAAATCCTTTCGCGCTACTTAATTCGTAGTGACAGCTGGCTGTAAACAAAATAGCATCGAAAATTAGCACGGTTAAAAAATTAGGAACGATTCACACTTCATACCAAAACAACGAGTTATTCTGGTCATGAGCTTACAAATTAAATAAATAAAACAAACAGGTTGTTCAATTAAAAACGATAATCAGCTTAACACTTGTGGGAAGTGGGTTAGTACTGCCCACAGTGACTGATTAGCAATTCATAGATGTGTTTACATCAAGCGTAACCCGTGCTAAGAGTCTTAACATCGATGTTAACATTGCTTTAAGCACTTTCGCTTAAACACTCTCTAAGTGTAAAATGTGCATTCAAATAGCTAATGTATGTTTGGCGAGACCTTGGCTGTCACTGGCGCTACAATCTCACTAACAGGCTCATGTTTTTACCAAGGCTTGTCCTCCTACATCTATTTATGGGTTAGATAGATAGATATACTCTTTATTGTACACCATAACAGAATTAAATGAGGACTTAAAAACTACAAAGGGTGATACAAGGGGCGGTCTTATCGCTGAAAGCGATTTTTTACAGACAACCTTTGGATGGATGTTTGGATGGACACAGCAGGAGAAAATAAATAGGCGGGTAGTCCATTGTGTACTATTCACGTATATACAATAAACTAGTATTTGCGTGTTGCGCGAGGTGCAAGCACCTCGCGTGCTTGTGAAAAAAAAAAAAAACGAAATGGGGGGGGGGTGATGGGGGGGTTTAGTATTTGCGTGCTACGCGAGGTGCAAGCACCTCGCGTACTTGTGAAAAAAAAAAAGGGGGGGGTGATGTGGGGTTTAGAATTTGGGTGCTGCGCGAGGTGCAAGCACCTCGCGTGCTTGTGAAAAAAAAAAAAATGGGGGGGGGGGGGGGGTTATGGGGGGGGGTTGCAGAAGTATTTCGACTAAAGCATTGCCCCTCTAGATGAATCTGAAAAAAAAAATGTTCCAAGTCTCTTAATTTCCGAGATCCGCCTAAAGGGGGTGAAAAGGGGGGCGGGGGGCACTTTGAAAAATGGTTTTTACTTTACCGAGCCTCCTCTACACGAATCCCTAAAAAAAAATATGGGTCTCGTATAGTATAATAAGTAATAGCCTACATACTCAATACACGTATACATATATATACATAAAAAAAAAAACAAAGCTGAAATATATAAAAAATAGTAACAAATTAAAGAGAGAGGTAGAGATCTTTGACCATGTTTAAATGGGTTACCATGGGTCAATCTGACAAATGACATGAACTGTCACGTTGGTCTTTTTGGTAGGAAAATCATCAAATGACTCGTCCCGCTCTGGGTAGAGGGGAAGGGAGTGTCAGGCTTCTACTGACTAAAAACCCACCCTATTCCTTCAATTACCCTTGCGTTTTGGGGATGTAGAATCTCGTTAGAATATTACCGCAACCCCAGCTATTATGGATACCTAACAGGAAAAATAACATAAAATTGCCTGACCTAATTGAAATACAGGTCCTTGTACTCAGCAACCGCTCATGCGACTAATAACTCTTGTTTTATCTCAGATTTTTCTTAATGAAATAACTTCACAAGTCACCTTGTACGAACTGGATACTGAGGAAATAAATCCCGTTGGGCGATAACAGATTTTATGTTTATAGAACATACATAAGTAGGTATTATAAACATACATTTAAAATTAGTAGTAGTTTTCCAGTGGCTGAAATTCGACACTAATTCATTTTATTTTTGAGTTTGAATGGGATAACGTGGACAATGAAATTAAAAACAAAATGTTACATACATACCAATTGTACGGCTTCTTTAGATGATAACAAAATATGGCAAGGGTTTTGTAATCCTATGTCTACATGTGTGGAACTTATTACAAATTTCAATACATTGATAACAGAGACCAAAATTTTCAAATAAAGAAGAACGAACAGAATTATCATGTTATTGACAAGTGACGTGAAAGTTAATGACCCTTGTAGTGCTGTAACACGTTTGTTATGATCGGTATTCAAGAAACATATGAAACCGATAATTTGGTATTAGTTCTTTGAGTCACTTATTTTGAGCTGAAACTGTGTATAGAGACTCCATACCAGATGTTGTCTTCAGCCTTTTTGGATAGATATGGGGTTTCCGTTACACGTTGTATAGTTATAATTTAATATCCACGAAAACTAGCAGTTGCTCACTAGCCGAAATTCGACCATAATGTTAATTATTTTGAATGCATTCTTATTTCATAATAATTATGTTCTTTATGCACTCCTCCTTATAAACTTTAACCGTGCCAAATTTAATTCCACCGGACGGTTTTTAACCCCCACCGCAAAAAGAAGGATGTTATAAGTTTGACGTGTCTGTGTATCTGTCTGTGGCATCGTAGCTTCTAAACGAATGGACCGATTATGAGGCGATTTTTTTTGTTAGGAAGCTGACGTGATCGAGATGGTTCTTAGGTACAATTCATCAAGATCCGTTCAGGCGTTTCAAGGTTGTCGGGGGTTACTTATATTTTTTATCATTGCACAAAGGGGGTAGAACTTTTTTCACGTGTTAATAAAGAATGATGAAAGAAGGGAATCTTTATTTGTTCCATATCCCGAACTTATTTTGCTTTGAAAACTTTCAAGCTACATCAACGTTGATACTATACGGAGTGTAATTCAATTATAAGCTTTCTTATTCAGCGGAATGAATGGGCCTCGCCTCTCAATAAAATAAAATAATATAGAGTTCCATACGCCCAAATGAAAAATACAGTAGGTAAGTGTTCAGTATTTTTCATTTGGTATTTCGATAAAAAAATACGTGTGAAATAAAATAAGCCTTTAGTTTCTGCGAATAAGAAATGTGTGCGATAAGACCGGCCACCGACTGGGTACATAAGTAAATGATAAATTAATGTATAATAAATATTCTTATTACGTTAACGCCTACTTATTCAATGCCACTTATAGTACGTCAACATCTGGCTGTCTCTCCCTTTTCCTAGCTTGTCTTTCGACAGTGGCCTTCTGGGCCAAAATTAATATCATTTATCATCTAATGTCAAATTATAGGTCTACAACTGGAGACAGAATCTCTGTAACAATCGCAAATCGGTATTATACTGAAAACCAGTTTAGACCACTGTTATAAATAAAATCAACCCAGATACTCGGCCCTTAAACGTAGTAATGCTTCATCGACATCATTCCGTTATGATATACGATAGTCTGTATTTTATTGTAAGACATTGGTACGTAATTAAACAATACCTAAGCAAGTAGCACTCAAGATATGAATCTATTTTCTTTTATATACAGGCGGTTTCTTAATAATTAACTTTAGTGAACTTAGTACACTGTAACTGTGTGAGAATTTGTGTAAACGAAAATCATTCTTTTATACATATAAATGTAAAATTATTTATAAATGTTTTATTAGGTATATTTTGTGAAGATTTACCAAATAGCCTACCTATTTACAGGATATTTGAAAAATATGAAATGTAGACAAAAAATCTTGCCTCAAACCTATTTTAGGCCAGTTTAGGGAAAAAATAATAAAATTATGGAAACGTAACAGAAAACCTGCAACATATAAAATGTGGGCCTATTGTGACTGTAAATATTTTGAATTAAATTATTTAAATCTTCAATTATTTTCGATTTCAATCAATCTTTGTTCTAAATGATATACAATTTCCTCTCATGCCTATTTGTAATATTATTTGAGAAGAGTAACCGTGGACTATTGTGTCAGACCGATTCGAACCGTGAACAATTTTCCAACGTTTTAGAAGCGCCCATGTTGACCTATGTGAAATAAATTAATTTTAATTAGATGTTTTGTAATTATGTTTTGAAAATAAACAGAAGTTAGGTGTATGTATTATGTTACTATTATTTTGAAAATGATAGCAGGCTAGACTGTCCCTATATTCGACATTGTTGTGGGAGACATTTCGCGTGTGGGGTGGGATAGCCTATCTGTTTTGCATGTTTTTCTTTGATTTTATTGTATTTTTTTTTATTATTATTTTGTTTGGATCTTTAAAGTAATTTATATTGTAACGTATGTCTTAAATGTATGTATATTATTTATATAATACTTTATTTATTTATTATAAGTTTTATAGAAAAAAATATGAAAACTTCAAAACTAAAATGTAGAAAACAGTATAGAAACTCCTTACTAATAAAGAGCAAGAAAACCTAGGTTAAAATGATGTGTAAAAAATTTATCAAAACTTCATGTGAGTCAAGCTAGCACTTGGCCGGTTTTAAAATACAGAAAGAAGTTTGACTGGCGATGTTACTGGCAGTTTTCTTTATTGGTTCATTACAGTTATTTCTACGTTTGTTATTCTCAAGTAGTATCTGACAAGTGATTTGAATTTCTAAGATAAGAATGTTTAAATTTAACTGCCTCTTTATGTACATCAGAACGTTCGGCCAATCGAGGTAGGGAGCTGGCTGCTACTCCAGTTTTTACTGACGATCATGTGACGCATAAAAATGCCAGCCAAAGAATTTGTGACGGAACAGCTCGAAAGTTAGAAGCATTTATTTATGGCCGAACGACCTGATATCAGAACGTTCGGCCAACCTGAATC
The DNA here is from genome assembly GCA_943138885.2 of Tholera decimalis. NCBI lineage: Eukaryota > Metazoa > Arthropoda > Insecta > Lepidoptera > Noctuidae > Tholera > Tholera decimalis. The sequence goes on along the minus strand of OW964570.2, from coordinate 5,712,784 downwards.
TCCATAACTGAGGACCTCAGAGAAACTGTTACTGAATAAAGATGTAGCGACGATTTGCTGACAAACAACCACTGCTTTACTTTTACTGGTAATGCCACCGGTTAAAAGTAAAATGAATTTTAGTTCCTGGAACATCAGGACGTTCGGCCAACGTGATCTCCATAACTGAGGACCTGAGAGAAACTGTTAATGAATAAAGATTAAGTGACGAGACTGAAACGAATTTTTATTGCTTTATTTCTTTTTGTGACGGTCCTTTTAAATAATAAAATGAAAAATTAACATATAACCTCAAAAAATTGGGATTATCGATTCCTACACAAGGAAGACGCCCAGAGACACCATTTATCAATAAAGATTTAATGACGAGACTGAAACGAACTTTTATTGCTTTATTTTCTTTTGTGACGGCCCCTTTAAATAGTAAATTGAAAATGTAACATATAACCTCAAAACATAGGGATTATCGATTCCTCCACAACGAAGAAGCCTAGAAGACTCGTAAAACCCCTGATGTGTTATAGGTTTTCAGTCCAATGGTATGAGTTTTTTTGTTGATTCAAGATTAATCTATAAAAATGTACTATGGCGGATGGCAACTGAAATAGGGTGACCATGAATTCCAACGAAACAAGTATTTATCGAGTACTTAATTACCGTCGTAATACTAAATTATATACAAGCAACGTTGAGCTGATGCCTGCATACCAGTTTACTTGTAATCATTTCAATCATCCACAAAAAGCGATAGGTAGTTAGGTACATAATAATTTGTACTTTTTAGAATTGAAGACTCACTGTCTAGGGATAGATAGGTCCAGTAACATGTAGGTATAGAGTTAACGTAAGTTTCACACATATCTTATTCAATTACTTACCACTCTGGATAGTATCACTGCACATGTACTACCTACTTTATTTTATTTATGCAGCCGCCCGGCCACGCCGTTATAATAATAGTAAACACACGGAAAACAAATTTTCGGCTCTGTGTTCCAAAACATACACTCACTAACTGACATTCCACACAATAATGAACCTTGTTGCGTAGGTGTGAAGTATCGAAAATGCATCTATGGTAAGCGCGGTTCTTCCATTGCACGCCATCTATCGTAACGGATTCACCTTTATTTAAGCCAAAATTCTATAGTGTATCTCAATCCCAACTGACGGATTCGCCCTCTCAAAGACTCAGATTGACAAACTCGGCGCTTGATTGGTTGCAGACAAGGGTCGGGATCAAGATTGCGATTGAGATATATTATAGAAAGCGGCCGTAACTAGTGGTCGCCTATTGGTCGAAATTCGATCGATAGTTTCAATTATTTGGGTCCATATTGGCTAACCTAAAGTTCTTTACCCGAAATTGTTCTTCCTAATGATTTGTAATCCGAATGATCACTCTTCCTAAAATTTTTCATCCTACAGTTTTCATTCATACCATTTGTAGTGCTACCGGCGATGTTCATAATACTCATGTTTCCGAAAATTGTAATTAATAATATTTAAACTCCTACTGTTTTTTATCATAACGCTTTTATCCCTAAACATAATTACCATAATATTTTCACTTATACTCAGAAAGAAACCTTTACCAAGTGTAATAAAAAATACATGTCGAGGTAGCGCTCGCCGGCCGCTGCCGCGGCGTCGCTCGCTTCGCTCGCTCGGCTCGCACGTGGTTGGTCACGGTTCTAACCTAACCTATGTTTGCAGGTACATACCGCTATAAATAAAATTAAAGAAGACGAAAGAAATCTAAACAAAAAAGATATGACTTTGAATAATAGTGTTAAAGATGGTTATGTTGAGAAAATATAGGAAAACAAATAAAAGTATAATAGATGTTTATAGCTACTGACATTATGAAGTTGAATGCTTCGGAATTATGAACATTAGAGACAGAGTAGTTAGAAATTGTGATTGTTAGGATGAAAAATGTTAGGAAGAACATTTTAGGATTTCCAACTATCGGAGTTGAACATTTAGGTGAACTTTGGCGCACCCCAATTATTTTTATTCATGTGACAGTGACAGACACAGAAGTAAAGTCAGTCAAAGCAAAGAGGCCACATCATAACACAATGGTGTGTGTAATGTTTTTATAACAATTTATTTCTAATGCATATTATATTAAATATTAGTTATCTGCACTACTTCTCCAAATAAACTTTAACTGTGACAAATTTCATACTCCTCCGTCCGCGTATCAATTTATTTTGTTACAATATCTACATCGTCACCTTATTTCAACTATTTCGACGTGTTTTGCTTCATTCAGTAGATAAATAGGTACCTACATGATAAATACTTGTTTCGTTGGAATACATGGTCACCCTATTTCAGTCACCATCCCCCATAGTGCATTTTTATAGATTAATCTTGAATCAACAAAAAATACTCACACCATTGGACTGAAAACCTATAACACATCAGGGGTTCAATGAGTCTTCTAGGCTTTTTCGTTGTTGAGGAATTGATAATCCCAATGTTTTGAGGTTATATGTTACATTTTCAATTTACTATTTAAAGGGGCCGTCACAAAAGAAAATAAAGCAATAAAAGTTCGTATCAGTGTCGTCATTAAATCTTTATTGATTAACGGTTTCTCTGGGCTTCTTCCTTGTGGAGAAATCGATAATCCCAATTTTTTGAGGTTATATGTTAATTTTTCATTTTATTGTTTAAAAGGACCGTCACAAAAAGAAATAAAGCAATAAAAATTCGTTTCAGTCTCGTCACTTAATCTGTATTCATTAACGGTTTCTCTCAGGTCCTCAGTTATGGAGATCACGTTGGCCGAACGTCCTGATGTTCCAAGAACTAAAATTCATTTTACTTTTAACCGGTGGCATTACCAGTAAAAATAAAGCAGTGGTTGTTTGTCAGCAAATCGTCGCTACATCTTTATTCAGTAACAGTTTCTCTGAGGTCCTCAGTTATGGAGATTCAGGTTGGCCGAACGTTCTGATATCAGGTCGTTCGGCCATAAATAAATGCTTCTAACTTTCGAACTGTTCCGTCACAAATTCTTTAGCTGGCATCTTTATGCGTCACATGATCGTCAGTAAAAACTGGAGTAGCAGCCAGCTCCCTACCTCGATTGGCCGAACGTTCTGATGTACATGCCTCTTTGGTCTAGTAATAGTCGCAAGTGAGATAGCTGACTACGATTACTGATCATGGAGGGGGGTCAATCTCTATTTGAGGTTGAGCTACGCTCATCAAGGTCGGTCCGTGATGAATGAGTGACTATTCTTAATATATCGACGGTCTAATTATCAGAGTTCGTAACTCCATTTGAGTACATTTTACAGGAGCAAGAAAAAACTGTTTTATTTATTCATTTACGGCAATATTTCAACTTGTGATTTAAGGGTAGAATTGATATGGATTTTTTTTAGGGTTCCGTAGTCAACAAGGAACCCTTATAGTTTCGCCATGTCCGTCTGTCTGTCCGCGGTTTAGCTCAAAAACTATTGGTACTAGAAAGTTGTACTTTGGTATGAGTATACACGTAATGACGCCGAAAAAGTAGTAAAATAAAATTTTGGAAAGAACAATTTTTTAGGGTACCTCCCATACATGTAAAGTGGGATGATAATTTTTTTTTTTTCGTTCTTCCCATAGTGTGGGATATCGTTGAATAGGTCTTTCAAAAATATTAGGGGTTTGGTAAGACCGTTTTTTGATTAAGTAAACCGTTCGTGACTTATCAATCTTTAAAGTACCAATTTTCGTTAGAGTCAAGTGTCCCCCCCCACTATCAACTAAACGGTTATAGTTAGAAATTCAAATGTCACGGCAGTAGTACCTGTATATAACGAAATTTAAAGGAAAACTATCACACATAAGTGGGCTTTACAAGTTTACGAGTAATAGTCGACCAATTGTATTTGACTCGAAAATTTCGAACAACTCTATAGAAATGTCGATAGATGGCGCTAAGCGCCAGTTGTATCGTGCTAGCTTTTTGTGACGATTGAGTAGTGTAGCTCTGTCTTCGTATTTAAATTCAAAACACCGGCTATGACAAGTTTTATACAAACCTCTAACAAAAAATTGAAACTTTCCGTGCAAAATTGTCGGTTCAGGTGAGGATTTGTATAGGAAGTCAAATTAGTTAGGTAGTCATGCTTTTAGTTAGAGCATGGTACGAAACGATCAGTCAGCGAATACGACACGCACTTGGCTGTTATAAAAACTATGGAACCCTACACTGCGCGTGGCCCGACACGCACTCGACCGGTTTTTTAATAGTTAATTGTATTTGTGAGGAAATTGAATTAAGTACGAACTTTTGCAGTTCGACTTTTTATTTTTACAGATTGATAAATGTACTATCGATCAATCTTCCGCAGGCTCACCTTTAAGGCTATAATCGCATAGCACGGCTCACAACTCGATCGCCTAATGCATGTATTTTGAACAATAGAATGAACGTAGCGTATTTTAGTGTTGATTTGGTTTGTCACTTGCTGCGTTTCTGCAGAAATATTTTCTTAGTTGAGCATGCGTATCTTTGGCCGATAGTACATACCTCATCGTATAATCGTTTTTGGGAAATAAGACGTACTCCATTGTAGAGATTATAAAATACTGCACGACATGGCATTAAAAGTCCATTTTCGTTTTTTTTTTTCTGGAGTTACTCATTTTGATAATTAGACCGACGATATCAAGATTCTTCCGTGGCTTGGAAAACACGTTAAGGCGGTCTTAGCTGTCATTTGTACATTTTTGACAGTTGTTTCGCAAAGTCAATAGCAGTTCGTTCTGACGCTAGTCTTGCTAAGAGGAATCGTGTTACCCAGTTACTGGATTTTGAAGGTCAGACAAGTAGTCGCTCCATGTAAAACACTAGTACTCAGGTACATCTGTTTAGACTGGAAGCCAAACACGACTAAGTTGGGAAAAGTCTAAACAGATGATGTATGTAGGTTTGAATTAAAATGATCTAGTATGTCTTGAATTATATACACAGACACACACAAACAGACTTATGATAAAATTAAAAATAGACAATAATATTTTTTTTTTTTTTATTTACACATATTCTCATCGTTCATGGTAGACATCCCACCCATACGCACGAAACGTTTTGGGAATACTTTCATTGTGCGTACTGCTAAGGAGTGGAATTCCCTGCCGGAGTCTGTGTTTCCTAATCGCTATAACCTGAAGTCTTTAAGTCAAGAGTGAATAGGTTACTTCTAGGCAAGCGTGCTCCATCTTCGACCACATCATCACTTACCATCAGGTGAGATGGTGGTCAAACGCAAGCCTATTATCAATAAAAAAAAAACGTTACACTTTTGTTTAATAACTACACTTGTAAGATATAAAAGAGCGGTGCCTCTTCCTGGCACAGGCATATGCTTAAAAGGAGACGCCACCAACTGTACAATATGTATAATGTGTAATAATGAAAAATAAAGCCTTTTGATTTTTTGATATTATCTTGTACCTTGGGCAGATATGGGAGACCTGGTATAGAATTGTGAATTATTTACTATCTCCTAAGAGAAGCTAGGTATGTGGTTCACCGACTAAATTTTATCGTAATTTACGATACGATTCAGTCAGTGAACCACATATCAAGCTTGTCTTCGCCGATCCCGTTTCAAAGTTTTTTCAGATTCTTTCAGTAGTTTTTTAGTCAGTTATAATCACCCTTACATCCATACATCCATCCACACAAACTTTCGCATTTATAATATTAGTAAGAAGAAAGATATTTACAACTAGCTTTTGCCCGCGACTTCGTCCGCGTGGAATAGTTACTTTGGGCTAACGTTAAATTTAACCCCGATTTTGAAGCATTCTTCATTGGTGCTCCGCTGCTATTGGCCTTAGCGTAATGATATATAGCCTATAGCCTTTCTCTATAAATTTACTATTTAATTAAAAATATTTTTTCAATTCGAACCAGTAGTTCCTGAGATTATCGCGTTCAAACAAACTCTTCAGCCTTATATTATTAGTATAGATAGCTGTTGCCCGCGACTTCGTCCACGTTTCCGTCGTTTTTCGTAAAAAAGTAGCCTATGTCCTTCCTCACGGTTCAGTGATTTTGATGTAACACACAGATTAACTTTCGTAATTTAGTAGGGGAATATAATATGTCAATCTATAATACTGTTGAAAAATACCGCAATACCAAACCGCACAATATTATTGTTAATAGCTGTGCCCGCGACTCCGTCAGCGTGTAACTCCTTGTGTGTTATTAAGTTAATGTATTGGTAATATTGTTTAGATCACGTTCACATGAGGCTTAAGTACCTATAGAACGACAATACTTAAGCGCAAAGCTTCCAGGTAAACTATGTTGAAAGTTGACCCGTCCGGCACGTGAACATAAATATTTCAAGAACTGCTAACCCGGGAAAAAGCGACGTACAACTGACCATGCGAGAAACAACTGACACCGAGATCTACTCCAGCAACACGAAAAGTCTGCCCTTGAGCCTTATTAATTGTCATTGCATAACACACCGATACTGGGAATCGCGTTCTTTTAAATTGGAATTGAAAATTATTTGGTATTATGGGAATTCTGGGAATAAAAACGGTTTCTCCTGCACCGCAACCTGTTAAAATTTGAGCCTCAATTATATTTTGTTGCAACTGGGTTACTTTTAGCCGAGTTCCATTGCAAAGTTGTGGTGGTTTTAAATTTCGGAGCAGAATAATAATCAGAAAGCTTCGAACTGCTAAGCTATCGGGAGTTACACGTGTTATTGTGAGTCAACCATAAAAGATAGATATATGCTGTCGTGGGATATTTTTTACATAATTTTAAGGAGAACATTTCCGTCATAAATGATTTCTGTGTAGCTTTAACCATTAAGGTTGCACACGCGACGGAAGCTTAAAAAATGGAGTAACCTCCCGTTTTCCCAACATTTCCCTTCACTGCTCTGCTCCTATTGATTGTAGCGTGATGAAAAGTATACTATAACCTGCTCAGGAGTATGAATATTAATTGTACCAAGTTTCGTTAAAATCCGTCGAGTAGTTCTTGTTTCTATAACGGTTATACAGACAGACAGACAGACAGACAGACAGACAGACAAAAATTTTACTGATTGCATTTTTGGTATCAGTATTGATCCCTAATCACCCCCTGATAGTTATTTTGTAAATATATTTCATGTACAGAATTGACCTCTCTACAGATTTATTATAAGTATAGATGTATAATTAAAGGGATACATACCAAGCTCACGGTTTCTTTGGATGATAACAAACGATATGGCAAGGGTTTTGTAATCCTATGCCTACATGTTATTAGAAATTTCATGACATTGATACCGTATAAACCATACCAAGCAACTATACAATATCATTGATATACTTGCCTGTTACTCAATCACGCCAAATAGCTGAACTTGTGTTTCAGTTTTCTATCGGTTAAATTTCGGGGAGTGTGCGTTGGAATTGCAGTCTTATTACTCCAAGCCCGTTCCATCATCGGACTACAAGACAAACGGCGATGCGCCATCGTTACATGGTGGACATCCCACACATATGCTCGAAACGTTTTGGGAATACTTTCATTGTGCGTACAGCTAAGGAGTGGAATTCTCTGCCGGAGTCTGTGTTTCCTGATAGTTAAAACCTGGGAGTCTTTAAGTCAAGAGTGAATAGGTTACTTCTAGGCAAGCGTGCTTCATCTTCGACTACATCATCGCTTAACATCAGGTGAGATGATGGTCAAACGCAAGCCTATCAATTATAAGAAACAACTTATATGGATAAGATTTGGCACAGGTATAAATTATATTCTGGAATAGAATTCAGGCTAGTTTTATACCGGGAAAATTGTTGCAAGCAAGAACTAAAATATAGTGTAGAAGAAAGGTGCGTTCTGAATTTTGTCGTACTCGTCGTATTTAGTAGTAGTTAAACGTTCATCAATTTTATCATATTACATCGTATAAGTTGTTTTTGTACTGAAAGGCAATGAAAGGGGCGTTTCCACTTTTTTCTGTCTTTTTTTTAGGTTTTCACAACATCTTCAAGCTCTTCATAAGTCAAAGAACTGAGCCAATTATGTGTTTTTGATTTACATTCACGTGACGTAAGGAGGTAAATGTTCAAAATGTCATTTATTTTGTTATACAAAATTGGGCTTGTGAAGATGTATTGTCGTCTAACTATTATGATGCTAGCTAGTACTACTGGGCAGACTTTAACAGGTCTACGTTTCCACCTACTCTAGCTGCTAAAGCTGTGGTTGAAACTAAGTCCAGTATGTTTTCTTAAAATTTACTTCAAAACGAAACTGTGTCTTACTCTAGGTACTTGCAACAGTGCATACAGTTCCTCAGTTGGAAAACGAACTAGTTTGTATGAGATGACTTTAAGAAGCGCTCGCTGTGTTCTGCGTAAATAGTGTTGCATTTTATGTTTACTGCAAAAATTGTATTTTAAAACACCGAAACGTAATTCAGTGTTAATGTAATTCAACCAATTATTTAGGATTCGTATTAGAAAAACTAAATTTTCATTTTGACGCTAAAATTTAAGTTACTGCGGGGTACCATCCACACTTAGTTCATAAATCGCCTTGTCGTACGACAATAGACTATTAATACGACATAAGCCAATCTCCTCTACTTTTATTGTACGCACATCCAAGGTGTATATTGTGTGCACAGAAGCTGGCAAAGAGTTCCACACCTTGGAAATAACTAAAATGTTAAATGTTATGTTGATGGGTAATAATATGTATTAATACCCATCAACATTTAACGCAAGAGTGAACCAGATATCTTCTGGGCTCGTCCTTTCCTTCGTAGATCTCATCGATCGCTTACCATCTGGCATTATCGAGGTCAAGAGCAGGCTTATCCGAAATAAGAAAAAAATACCTACGTATTAATCATTTCACTAGAATATCTTCATTTCTGTCTTTTACTAGGTTTGAAGTTATTCAGGGAAGTGTTGGTTTAAGGTCCGTTTAAAATAATCACGTGTTACTATTTTAAACGGTTTCATAAACAGTGATCTTGTTGACACATAAACTTTTAACAGCTTATGAAGGAATCGTACTTGAATGAGATTTTCTTCGTATTTCCTGTGTTCAGTGCAGTTTAGGTTCATTTCGTTTTTCCCTATTTCAATAAATTGCCGTTGACTGTGAGATGTGACAATTATGACTTGACTTAATAAGAGAGATGACAGTTTTTACGCATTATTATTATACGACTAGACGGTTGGCGCAGTAGTCGAGCGACTGGCTGCTGCACTGCATGTCGTGAGTTCGATTCCCGCAACGGAACGAATGTTTGTATGATTTATTTTTTGTTCCGAGTTTGGGTGTTGGTAAAAATGGACTCACGACACAGGAGAAATTCTTAGTATGGGACAAAGTTTTTGTATAAAAAACGAATTGCTCAGACCTCCGTCTGTATTGAGGAGGCTTTTTCTTTACTTTTCTTTTCTACTTTTCGTCACATGTATCCTATTACTATAACTTAGTACCCCTTAACTAAATTAGCACAGATCTTGAGTTTGCCACTTTTGCTGCCTTACATGCAAGAGTTTATGGATAGTGGAAGATACGCGATGAGCTTCTTTACGTTTTTACCAAAAAAACGTCTAAAAACTATCAGAGATGTACCAGGAGCGCATAGCAACGCAGCAGTTCGAAAACCACTCGGCACCCGACGCGTATTCGAAAACGTAGAAAACGGGCGAGTGCGGGCTGCGTCAGGCTCCTCATTAACCCAGAAAGTGCTGGCCGTCGACTCGAAGCTAAACCAGTGAAAGACGATGAAAACTAGTATACGAGATATATTAGCTTGTGGAGAAGCGAACGCGGGCTCAGTCGCGAAGCGTCCGCGGACGGTACCGCAAGTGTATATCGCTCTTCTCAATCCCGATCGCGTTTGAGCGTTCCAAATTTGAATATTGCTGGAACTTGGCTGTGTTTGTGTGTTGAAGCGTGCTTTGGGAATTATTTTGAGTAAGTTTGCCTCTTTTAAAATAAATAATGTTTAAGCGACCACATTAAAAAAAAATAAGTTTGAAAGAAAAGTAACAGTAAAGACAATAACTGAGCTTTTAAGTAAACGAAGATTTGTTACAAATGTTTTTGATTTTTAATTACAACTGGAGCTTAAAAAAGTCCCGCTCAATGACATTTAGAAAAACTCGCTTTTTCAAATTTCATACTATAGAAAATAAAGCAAAGCCAATGTATTCAATAAAATTGCCAAACGAATGTGAATTAACTCCACCTGGCCTTTGAAAGGCCTTATTTTAAAATCAGAAACGAGTTCTGTAGTGCTCATTACCCACATTGGTATTCATGGGAAGCCACGGATAATCTATGATGTTCATTGAATTCTGTCGCCTTATACTTGGCTATACAAAAAGTTATTAACCGCAATGCGCGGTTTTTAAATAGAAAATATATGTATATTTTTTAAAGGCGCCAGGTTTATTCTTAATTTAAAGATTAGAATGTAAAGTTGACTTCGCTTCCAGTAATTGGATTTGAAAATTAATTTAGGTTTTATTTTGTGTTGAACCTTTTGAATTAAAGATAAGTACTTCATTTTATTTATATAATACCTAAGTTAAAGAAAAGTTTAGTATGAGCATCGAATTATAGCTCATTCAGAACCAATTCATGAAAATATTGAGTGTCATAATTGGACCCAAGCAAAATCTTGTGAACGTCAAAGAAAGTTTTTAAGCAGGTTGAGCAAAATAAGATAAAATCTTATTTCAGAGAATTTTTTGAAGCCTAGTATCAGTCAGTTTACAGACCAAATTAGCAGATCTATATTTCATGGATTTATACATAATTATCATACAATTAATCATATCTCAATCACGCTACTCAAATAAAAATGTATTACACAAACGAAACGCTCTTTACTAAACTAAAGATATAAAGGGCAAAGCCTAAAATTCAGAATAATATAAAAAACATAAAGACTTTACAGACATACGTTACGTAGATAGATATAGACAATAATTAAAATAATACATTTATATCTGTTCCACAAAGGTGCTTCAATCAATACTAAAGACTAACCTTGTATAATTAGATTTTATTTTTCATTAGTGGGAGACTGGTATTTGCACCAGGGAATCTCTCTCAATGCCAAAAATCACAGTAAGTTGTATTATTGGATTATATCAGACCTTTAGCAACAAAAATCGAAAATCGAAAACAAAAATCGAAAAATAAAAAAGAAAAGAAAATCTAATAAAAAGATTGTTAGAAATTGTCAAGGACATATTGGTGCAATGACAACAGACAATACAAAATTATGAGAAAAACCATTAAATTGATTAATAAATATCTACTAGTATAAAAGATACCGTACGAGGAACGAATTAGTTTACAGATCTGACAGCTTCATCCACAGACTGCATACGGTACCGCATGTGAGGTCCAGACACGGCAATTTAGACATTAGAAACAATCAAGTAAGCGTGCGGTTAGAAGACGTGCCGGTTCCCTCACGATGTTTTGAGAGCAATAGTGATGATAAAAACATATAACCATCGGATCACCTGCTCTAGAAATGACTACAATTATTTTTTATATTCAAGTAATCCAACTAAATGCATACAAAGACATTTAACATACATTAAGTTCAGATTTTAGCACAGCATTTAATATTTATCTCAATACAAAAAAATATTAAACATGAAATAAATTAAATTGAATTATATGAAATTAGATATTTAAATAAAAATGTAATAAAATTACTGATTTTATTAAATGAGATTGAATTAAACATTTACAAAAAAAGAATAAGTAATGACAACAACACAAAGAATAAAAAATAAAGCATTATTGAACAAAATTACATAATATTATTGAGCACAGCTCTTTTAAACTTAGTGATGCTGTCTGAAAATATGTCCAAGTCACAATCGTGAAAAATGTCGTTGCAATTTCTGAGAATATAGGAAAGGGGGCCATAATACATTTTTTTAATTTCCTGACCACAATATCAAAAAATTGCATGGAGACTATTACAATAATGGATATCAAACATATCGTGGGAATCTGGTGCCTGACCTAGGTTAATAGACTGTATTTCAGGTCACCAGGTCTCCAAGGTATTAACCTTGCTGAACTATTAATGAGAGAGTTGAATTATCTGAAGCGGTTGCATTAATCGAATGGAACCCATCAAAAACTCGAGACCTATGAAAACTTTTAAGCACTAACAACTCGGTTTTTTTATTTTTTTGAGTGCCTGTATCTTTTTTAAATATAAATAAAATTGATGTGTCTGTCTATGGTTTCAAAAAGCTGTTTTTTCTCAAGTGCTTATAGTTTTTTACACGATACTAAATTACAAACAAACTTTTATGTATTTCTTTATTTCTGTTTGTCCGGGTTAATATCTCGAACAGCTCTCAATAAAAATCTCGTTTATTTATATATTATCCTCAATGTGAAATACTACAAAAAAATAAAAAAATAAACAACAATTAAATAAATAGGTTCTTTATTCGCATGCACTATCGATTATCATCAGGTGAGGTGGTCAAGCGCAAATCTTAATAAAAAAGCATTGATCAGTCAACTTTAAGCGTTATCTTGATGGTTACTGAATATCTTTGATGAAGCAAAAATAGCAAGATTACCTAGGTCATTAGGTCTCAAAGTGGCAATGGAAGTGACAGTAGTCATACTCTTACAGAGAAATAGCTTTCTCATTTATTTTTAAAGTCTATGTACTCGGATATTTAATACAAGTTATTAATTATTCTAACGTTGCACTAGACCACGTTTATTTAAACCATGTTTTCTCTAGGTGGAGCGAAAGGGAGTATCAGACATTATTACTGACTAGATCCCCAGTTTCACCTTGTGCAGCCTTCAGTTGGTCTTGCGTTCCGGGTATCTCGTTAAATCATTCCCGCAACCCTGATAGGATATTAATTTTAGCCTCAAAGATGATCCATGAGAATCAAACACGGTATGATGAGTATATCAAATTCCAAGTCTTCATTCAACTTCTATTTTTACTTATAATGCCCTAGTACATGCGTTTACTCCTTCAGTGAGGTAGCCAATGATTTTATTGATTTATTACATACACTCATTAAACAAGAAGAATCCGGTTTCCATATGGTGGGATAACGAGCAGCTGATCCCTTCATTCACAGTAAGGAAGTAATAAAAAACTAATCTAAGCTCCACGTTGGAACTGGTAAAGTCAGTTATGTGCAATCAAGCGTAGAGTTTGAAATAGGAAGTGTTAAGGGCACATTAATTACGGTTTAAGATCACTCTAATTAGGTTTAAGATGGTTTTGGTTGGAAGATCCCTAAGTGTATTAAAGCTATTAAAAATAATACTAGAAGCTTTAACAAAGTTTTTTCATTGTAGGAAAACTTATAAAATGTGAAAAATCAAATTACTCCTTCCGCTCCCAGAGCAGACTGTCAGACTCCTTCTGACTAAAAACCCATCCAGTCCCTTCAATTTCCTCCACGTTTCGGGGCTGAGGCATTTTTTTAAAACATTCCAGCAACTCCGGGTCTCCTCTGACTCTCGCTGTATAATTGACAAGTAACCTAGAACTACTGACAGATCAAATGAACTCAACTTCATAAATAAATGCAATTAATCATTTACGAAGGCAGCAAAAGTGCTGCAAAGAATTCTTTCACAAACTTTTAAATTACAAAACGACTAATGACCGATAAAGATCGGTAATGAACTTGCATATTCGGAACATTTAAAATCACAACAAAACATCAGCACTCGATCATAATAAACATAAGAAAAGCATCTGTCGATCAAATTTTTAAAAAAACGTGAACAAAAAATCCGTTACATCGATATATAAGGATTGATATCCTATTCAAGCTTTGATCAAGCGGTGAAGCAAAAAAGGTACCGGTATTGTTCAAGAGATTTGGGTCAGATTCTGGCACAGTTTCAAAATGCTTTTGATATTGTGGGACACGAAATAGATAGACGAAGCAGGTCTGCACCGAACGACGACCTTTCAATGCACGCACTCTAATACGGGTTGCGGACCAAGAGCTAAGCTAAGTTAGTTTAGCTTAGCTCGCATAGCTGACGCAGTTTTCCATACTTATGTGCAGACCGCAAACTATGCGAACTAAGCTATGTGAGCTAACTAAAATATGCGAAGCTAAGTTAGTTGTGTATGCCGATGCGCAGCTACACGAGCTAAACTAAGCCCCAACCGCCTTCACCGCACGCCCTTCGCACATCCTTCGCCAGTGCTGTCCAGTGTCCTTTGTCGTACGTACGGTCGTTTTGTAGCGAATATGGAGCAATTTATTGAAGTTGTTTAACTAGGACTAAATAATAAAACTGAACTCTTGTAACACGATAGTATAACTGAAAATGTTCATCATCTAACTCGTAAAATAAAGTTCTAATTTCTCCACTTGTGTGCCGAGATTGAATGTGTTGACATATCCATGATCTGGAATGTCTTTTTCTTAAACAATAATAAGTCAGTATTAATCTTCTTTTCTGATGATGAATACGTTACACATAGTAACGTATTCATCATCAGAACTTACTTCATCGATTATATTCATGGCGAGCGTCGTCCGTCTAATTGAACTTCGCAACACTGACTGAGCTTTGGCTTAGCACGCCATTTATTTCTAGCTTAGCTTAGCCTAGCTTGCTTAGTTTAGCTTTGGCATAGCTTAGCTTTCGGTCTGCAACCGGCTTAAGTACAGGGAGCGCAAGTAAGTTCACAACTAGTATTCACTTACGAACTTCATTTATGTGAATATTGGTCATCAGCATCTACTTAGCCTTCTTCCAACCATTTTGGAGTCGGTTTCCAGTTTAAGCAAATGCAGTCTAGTACTAGTGTTTTACATGGAGAGTCTGCCTAACTAACCTCCACAACACGTTAGTTGGGTAACACGATAAGCTTTGTCTAGACTAAGTGTCACATTTTCTGGCCTTAAACTACCCATAACGACTTTTAAAAATGTCCAAATGGATGCCAAGACCAACTGCCTAACATACTTTCCCGGGCACGGAGAAATCTATACAGGGTTAATTGTAAAACACCGAATACCTCTCAGGACTATGTTACTAACATCATAATCAACAACTTTTGTTCTATGATTTTTAAAAATTCGTCATATTTTAGTTCACCAGATTTTCATACAAAAATAAAAATATTTACATTGAACGCCCTAAATGTTACGAAGTCTATGCGAAGCAAAAGAAAGCGATTTATACTATATCGCTTTCTTTTGCTTCGTAACCCTGTATATGTTTAGACAATCACCCAACCCGTTGTTTAAACCTGGAGGTTTACCTGTACGACTGTTATTATTCAGGCACAATTAACCTCCTCTCTAAGTGAGAGTGTTAGTATTATTATGTTGGTATGCCTGTTGCCTTATGTGTTTGCGGGAATGTTCTAACGAGATACCACGGCCCCGGAACGCAAGAGCGATTGAAGGAGCAGGGGAGTTTTTAGTCAGTAGAAGTCTGACACTCCCTTCCACTCCACCCACAGCAGGAGGGATCATTTGATGATTTTCCCACCCAGGAAAAAAAAGGTATACGCCCGTTTTCGCTAGTTGTACGGACCTGAACTGCTGTACCCAATTACCCATCTATTATATCTGGGCGTTTCAGATGCATGCTGTGATCTTAACGGTGTGCAAGTGGACCACAATAACCAATTGTTGGTCTCCTTTGATGTTATTATGATCCTCCTCTTCTGATTGTTAAAGGTCAAGTGGATCATAGTTGCCAGTGAAATTATATGTATAGATATTTTGGGTGACATGACAATTATGGGCTTTGAATATGTGCGTTAGTAAATTTTTCAATGTTTATTGGTATTATGATGTTTTGTATTACAATAAGCTTAATGTATTTATTACATACTGGTTTTGACCGTGAATTGGTACGTGTGGGGTTTTTCCCATGTTTATTCCGATTCCGTGAGAGTTCTGCAATTTATTTTATTTATTTATTTATTTATAGTTAATTAAAACGGTACAACACCAATTACATTAATTAACATAGAAATAGAAATACATTTAAGATAAGAATAGTAATAATAAAATTGTGATTGAAAATTGAAATTACATAAGATAAAATAAAATTAAAATTAACATGGAACAGTAGACACTCTTGCATACTTCCTTTCACAGAAGACCAGACATGCACGCATAATTTTACTCCATTCGTCAGCAAACACATCACATTCAGGGTTGGTAGTCAGGAGGGCATTGAGCATCCTTAGAGTGCGACATACTGGGGATTCAGCTCTGGCGACAGTTTTGGAAGTCGGTGGAGCAAACAAATTGTGTAAGCGGTTCTAAATATAACATAACATAGCCTATATGTTACCATGTTACTTCCGTTATCTTTCAGTACAAGTCGCATAAAAATCGGCTCAGACGTTCCTGAGACTAGCCTACACAAACAGACAGACCAACACACAGATAAAAAATAATTTTATTGATATTAAGATGTATAGTTTATTGGGATTGCATTGAATTTAATAATTTTGGTGTACGTTTTTTTTAAGGATGAGAAATCATCCAATGATTGCCTCCCAATCTGGGCGAAGCGGGAGGGTGTGTCAGACTTTTACTGACTAAAACCCATCCGTGTTCCATCATATGCCCTTCGTGTTCCGAGGCCGCGGTAACTCTTTCGAATAATTCCGCAACCCCGGCAGGCAACAGCCAATATGGGCCCCGACAATTTTGCTGACACCCTTTGAGGCGCGCGTGGAACACGACGAGCCGTCTACACGGGTCTGGTTTCAGTCGGGCGGCGAGCTACCCATTGCTCGCAGCCCGTAGGCCCACGCCTGCGGTGGCTGGGAGTCACCCTGCGACTCCCGACGCCCGGAGCGTCTCCTGCGGCGGCTGGGGTGCAAGGGCTGTGAGAGCCTTGAGACCCACCTCTCCCTCGCGCGTCCCGCCACCTCCTTCGCTTGCATAACTGCTTCGTAGAAAGAGATGACTGCTTCTCATGCCTCCTCGCTCCTGACCATGGATTGAACCAGGGCCGGAAGCGAGAGGTCGCACCGCTTGGTGTACGTTAAGGTAGTACACGTTAAAATATCTACCAAGTCGATAGTTATAGCAATATTAGTGACCAGTTGCATTTGGTATTGTTCTTTCTAATAACATTTCATTATCATTCTTAAAGAATATTTTTTTACGGCTCTTTAAATTCGTTTTGAGAGCCACACGAGGGTAATTTTAATTTAATTTCATGCCTTTCTTGTATTTATTTCGAGTCCATTTTCTCTAATAGTTTTAAGTCTATTGTTTGTTTGTGTATGTTATTATGAATACGGCTACCGCTATGAATTTTATCTGCACTTAATGTTTAAACAACTCTTGCGACTTAAACTTTATGCGTTTCTCTCTCTCTGCAATCGATCCTTCATGGCTGAAGATCGCGATCACCATTATTCAGCCTCCGGCGGTTCGTTAGGCTTTTCCACTTGTTGCGATCGGTGGCCATACGGAGAACTTCAAAACTGTGAGCTGTTTTTTTTTTCAGTTGTTCCGACCACAGTAACGTTATGCGTTTACAAACATTTAAATCTTTCTGTTTATCTGGGCTAATCTCTGAAACGGATAAACCAATATTAATAGAACTTTCATGAGACTACTAATTTCTTGTCCCGGAATTCCCACGGAATCGGGATTCACGCGGGAAATAACTCACACACCAATCAAAACGCGGGTACGAGTACAGCAGTACCTTATAAAATAGTCATGAATAAACGCAAAACCACAGGCTAGTTTTAAGTGATCTGAACGAACTAATGACTGGTAATTTTATCTTAAAGGAGCATAAACGATTTTAAATGTACTGCCATAGCACCGATCATTAACAATTATTAAAAACTATGCGAGTTTATTTACTGTACATAGCGAGTTTATTTATAGTACATTAGAAGTAACCTATTCACTCTTGACTACGCCAAATAACTTTGTTTTTCATAGTATTTGTATGAATTACAAAGTTATATTTGCTATATCTCAAAAACTGCTGACCCGATCTCGTTCTAAGCACTTTTCGTTGAAAGTTTACATTAAGATCTACAGCATATATTTTTTTTAGATTTTTCCCCATTATTATACACAGAATACATCTACCTGCCAAGTTTCATGTGTATAGTCCTAATAGTTTCGGAATAAAATGGCTGTGACATACGGACGGACTGACAGACAGACAGACGTGACGAAACTATAAGGGTTCCGATTTTTGCCATTCAGCTACAGAACCCTAAAATCGAACAAATAAAATTTTACTTATAATTTAGCCTAATGGCTAAGGTGTTGGACTTGTGATCGATAGGTCGCGGGTTCGAACACCACCCATTACACTATTGTTGTGAACCCACTCCAGACTCAAGTACAGCTTAATTGTAGTGGTTAACAAGATTGCTAGTAATGTGGATTCTACACTCATAACCAGTTGTCTTTAAAAAAAAATCACACAATTTTCTCATCTGACTCATCTAAAGACAGTTTACTTCCTATAGAAATGTCTTAATCTCCAAGCTTTCCTATGCTAGGTTTATCGTGAGCTAACTTAAAGCATCAACTGAGAGATTCCCATTAAAAACTAGAAAGCATGTGTCATCATGTGGTGGACTTGGTCCAAGATGTAAATGAACACAATGTATGGCCTTAATCGCAGCATTGAGGCCTTCGGGTCACTCCCAAATAATTTTTCGAAGCTCGTTAAGAATTAATTCAACTACTTATTGGTATCAATTGAATGAATGTAGAGCAAGAAATTCTGTTCGTAGACCTTTTTTATTGAGTGAATTGATTTAATTCAGTTCTGTTGTTTAGTTTTGATGGAATTCGTATTTTTTGTGGCCAGTGCATCTTTCATTAGAGAATTTGTGTTGGGAATTTCTAGAATCTATGCTAGTCTATACTAAATATTATAAAGGAGTAGATAAATGTTTGTTCCCAAGTCGACGACGCGTTATGTTCCACGCGCGCCTCAAAAAGCAATCATCACTAATCGTGGGACCCGATAGGATCATCACTGCCGGGGCTGCGGTAATGTCCTAAGGCGATACCGCGATCCCAGAACGCAAGGGTAATCGAAGGAACATGGTGGGTTTTTAGTAAGTAAAAGTCCGAGTCTCTCTTATGATCCAAACAGAGCGAGAGAAAAAAAAAATTGAGAGTATGTTTGCATTTGGGAAACTATTTTTGAAACTACTCATTAGATTAAAAAAAAAAAATGTTGCCACTAGAATGCTACGTTATCACTGAGTAACATAGGCTTTATTTTACGCCAAAAATATCCGTTACGCTAGCGAAGCAAAAGTTAGTGGTTCATAAAATGGCATCAATTTTACAAGGAAAATCTTTGTGTGTGTTTTTGCTTAGCGAAGTCTGCAGTCTGTCTAATGTATATCTCTTGGCTGTTCCGGTTTAGATAGCACCAACTGATGTATCGAGTTACTGATGATATCACAGCAAAATTCACACTTCAACGTATAAGTAATTGCGACGGAATTGGTTCGATCCAAGTAATTAATCACATATCCCATTGAGCATGTGAATTGGAACGAACGAATCTTGTCATTACGGATCACGACTTTCATCAACTCAATCATCATAATTATGCTTAGCTTTTCGCATTATGTCTGGGTCGGCTTCCAGTCTGGCTGAATGCAGCTAAGAACTGGAGTTCTACATGGAGCGACTGCCTATCTGGCCTCCAAAACCCAGTAACTGGGTAACATGATACCCGTTGACAAGATTGGTGTCAGATTTGCTGGCTTCTGAATACCCGTAACAACTGTTAAAGATGAAAAAATGACAGCCGTGAGCTTAACGCGCTTTCTGAGGTATGGAAAAACCACGACATGTTAACATGGTCACCCGTCCATTGACAAACCTCGTCTTAGGGCCATACTATACGAGCGTTTCGCCCGCCCTGGGAATCCGCTCCTGAACCGCATTAGGGCCATACTATACGGGCGGTTCGCCCGCCGCGGCAATCCGCTTCTGAATTGCATTAGACACAATTTAATATGGAAGTTGTATGCTGCATAATACACTGCGCGGTTTCCCACCGCGGTTCTCAGGCGGGAGAAATATGACCGCCGCATGCAGCGTCAAACCGCCGCTGATAACCGCCGCTTCAAACTACACGGGCGGTTTCCCGCTATTGCGTCATTCTGCACGGGACATTGTGCGATACGGAGCGTTTTATTGTTGAAATACAAGATCGACTTGCTTTGTATGATGGGAAGTCAAAGGATTACGTCAATCGGGAATTAAAAGCGAAATTATGGATGGAGATAGGACAGGAAGTGTCGGCGATTACTTAACACTCCTTCCACCCAAACATTGCGCTTTACTTTATTTTTTAATAATTCTATTAATAATAGAGCTGCAAGCGCTGTAATTATTGGCAGATCCATGTTGAAATGAACAAAAGACAGCGATAAGCCGCGTTCCGTGTAGTTTGATGATCTGCGGTAGCTTTGTCAAGCGGATTCCCGCGGTGGGAGAACCGCCCGTGTAGTATTAGCCTTAACATTGAATATAACCCATACGAATATTATATTTTACCCACGAGCTTCTCCAACTTTCATCAACTACGAATAGGCAAATTAAAATCGTATCAATCGTCGTACTTTAGACTGTAATGACTTACTTCAACACAGTGAGATGGAATAATTATGGTGGTAATAACCATAATGTTACCATTATTAGGTTGCGTGTTATGACTGTTATGTGCAGCATCTATAAATACATGATTGTGGATGACTGTACTATCATTATTTTTACTAACAAGATAAGTATTACTGATGTGTGTCAAGAAATTCTTAACAAGGTTGAGATTATGATCGATATTTTAATTGCTTGCGAAACGGTAGAGATGAAAACTCGATCTTGAGAATGTGATGCTTCCGTTTAATGGAATTGTTAAAAGAAGATTGAGTGATGTAGATGGGTTTGAATACCTATTTATCACCGTCTGTGTAGCCTTTTCTCAACTATGTTAATAAATGATCTTTATTTTGCAAGTTGGTTATTAAATAACACTTTTACACGTCATTATTTCTGTCTCTTTTAAAGTCCATACAATCTGCACTGGTCAAATCATATGAGAAATTTGTAGGTAGGTCTGAGGCGATCTTATGAGAAAAAAATGTACACAGATTTGAGTGGGCCTGTCTAAGCATTTATTAGAAAACGTATAGGTAGCTCAATTTAGAACTATAAGCAGCTCAACCTTTTGTTTTATAATCTGAGCAGCTCAAAAATCGTTGGTGACGGCTTTATATCTATCTAAGTGAAGTATCAGACTACCAGTATTCTAAATATATTAAGTATTTACCTGTCTGATTTGTACAAGACAATATGTAACTGGGTAATACGGGTATCGTAGGTATCGTCTTACTCGGGTTTTCTGGCTTCTGCCTACCTGTAACGACCTACTAATGTTAGCCAGAACCGACAACTTAACGTGTTTTCCGAGACAAATGTCCGTTGGAATCTCAATAAGTAAAGATTTTCAGTCTTCCACGGACCAACCTCGCCAAGTGTTGCTTAACCTTGATCAATCCGCGCGGCTATTATTTAGCCTCAATTTCCATTTAGGCATATGTAGCAGAAAAAACTCATAGCATAGAGAATGCGTTATTGCATTAAGCCCGCCTATATGTACCTACCAATGCTGGATATACAGTTTATGTAAATAAACATGCAAACACTAGTTTAATGACCGAAGAGCGCTTGATCAATGACTTGGTCTACAATACATTCAACTTACGGAAAACCGTACAATCAATAAAGAGACATTCTCATTATTTCAAAATTTATCCGATCAAAACCGACCCTATACAATGGCTATGTAGGTTAACATTGATACAGATTTTTTGATTTAATTTGGTGCGAATACTCAGTTGTTATTTCGCGATATATATCTCTCATCTGATAATTAAAAAACGAATTTAACCTTCCTTCATGACTGAAGATCACTATCATCAACAATAGGTTAATCTTCATTCAACAATAGGTTACCATAGTTTTTTTTTTAATTACTGATGAGTCCACTCCTGACCTCAATCTCGCCTGATGGGTAAGCGATAGATGAGGTGAAGATGGGACGAGCGAGCCCAGAAGATGCCTATTTACTCGTGCTTTAAAGGCTGAAAGGTCATAAGTAGCAGGGAACACAGAAGCCGGCAGAGAATTGCACAGCTTGGCTGTGCGCACAATAAATGTGGAGGAGAAGCGCTTGGTACGACAAGACGGTATATCAACCAAGTGTGGTTGGTTTCTACTTAGGATACAAATATAAAAAACAAAGTACCCACTGCTGGGGCAGAGGCCTTTTCTCTATGAGAGGGAATAGACCGTAATCCAGTTCAACACGTTGGTCCAGTGTGGGTTGATAGATATCACATATCTTCAATTTTTTGATACTAGGACCTGCCTGATTTCCTCACGATATTTTCTTACACCGATTTGACAGCAGCGATGATGATATAAATAACACAAAGTAATGTGCTTTACTGGGTTCGAACCCATGGTCTGCAACCCGCAAATGTGGCCCGTAACAAACAAAAGAAAAATACGGAAGCATAAAATCCTTCTAACGGAGCTTTTTGTCAATGATTAAAAGCTCCACTCGCCGTTGCATCACGTTGAAAAAAACCCACAGATTCATGAATATTTAATCTTATGGTATGCTTAACGCTTTGTAGTTTCCTCTTGAACTTGTATTTAGACATATATACTGCACTTCTACAGTTATCTCTACGTATGTATCACAGTTACGCATAAATTTTTAGTCGAGGTATTCGGATTTCCTGATTTTTATCTGCAGTAGCGTCCGCCATCTTTCATAGTGGTGCCTATATAAGTTTATTGTTTAATAACACTTTTGAAAGGCTACACCCCCATATCGCTTTAATTAACTTCGTGATGACAGTCACAAATGGCAAACTAAAAATAGATTTAGATTAGTATAGATCTATTCTGCTTCAATTATTTCGTTGAATCTTCCGAATGATGAAAGATGGGTCTCGTCTCACGATGATCGTGAACATAATCTTGTGAGGCGAAATTGCTAACTCTGTTATTGATTTTACGATAAGTTAAAGCTTCAAAAGAATTTTCATGTTTGGTGAACAAAGCATTATCGATTATAATGCGAACATGAACAGAACAACAATCATATACAGGAAGTGTAAAATTTGACATAAAAACCCAAAAAACGAACCACAAAGTAAAATTCGGTCAGACGATTGTCAATTACTGATCAAATCCAGAGAACCGAATGCCTATAATATAAAGAATACGAAAAATAACATAAAAACTCTCTGATTGAACCTAATTCTACGGTTTTATTGCACAATGATTGAGCTTTGATTGCTATACAGAAAGTACTCTCCCCGAATGTTTGCTGCACTTTCCAATGTTACTTACTGAAATAGCTTTGTTACTTGTTAAGCATTTTGGGACTGCGGTATCAACCTAAATCTAAACTTGCAACAGTTGATATTTAAACTAAGGTAGCATAAGGAATAACATAAAATATTTTTTTATAAGGGCCTGCTTCTTTGCTGTAAAACTATTATTTAAGTAAATAATATTTAAAATAATAATAAAGAAATATCATACATTTTTATAAAGATAATCAACAATAAATTAAATTATTTCGAATGCATTATTGTATATTTGAATCTTCTTACTTCATATTTAAGTGACAGGATTCAGAGAGTCGATGTAAATGGGAAAATATCCCCAGGATCGGTGGTGACTATGGGTGTGCCCCAGGGCTCAATTCTTGGACCATTTTTGTTTCTTATATATATAAATGACCTGCCTTACACCTCATAAAGGATAACAATAAAATTGTGTTGTTTGCAGATGACACTTCACTTTTGTTTAAAATTAAACGTCAGCAACCTGATTCTGACGACATTAATAACGCCCTTTCAGAAATAGTACATTGGTCTAATGTTAATAATCTTCTTTTGAATGAAAAAAAAAACGAAATGTATAAAGTTTACGATGCCTCACGTTAGGCAAGTGCCAACTACTGTTTTGATAAAGGGTAAAGAGTTGAAC
Source organism: Tholera decimalis (assembly GCA_943138885.2). Lineage (NCBI taxonomy): Eukaryota > Metazoa > Arthropoda > Insecta > Lepidoptera > Noctuidae > Tholera > Tholera decimalis. Next base: position 5,688,682 of record OW964570.2, on the reverse strand, counting down.
CCTGAGGATGCAACAGTGTTCCTGGGCATTACTCTAGATGCTAAGCTTCAGTGGGGTCCACATATAGATAAAATATCCAAAAAACTGAGTTCTGCCGCATATGCAGTTAAGAAAATCCGAAATTTAACTGATCTAGAGACGGCTCGTTTAGTTTACTTTAGCTATTTTCATAGTGTAATGTCGTACGGTATTCTTTTGTGGGGAAATGCCGCCGATATTCAGATAGTTTTTGTTTTACAAAAAAGGGCTATTCGTTCAATTTATAAATTAAGTCCTAGATGCTCCCTCAGAGATAAGTTTAAAGATATTAATATAATGACTGTGCCCTGTCAATATATTTATGAAAATATTTTGTATGCTCATAAAAATAAAAATTTGTTTAAAAAGTTCAGTGATATCCATAATATAAATACTAGAAATAAGCACACATTTGTTGTTCCTTCAACTAGGCTTAAGAAAATTGGGGGCTCATTTAGATGTCAATGTATACGCTTTTACAATAAACTTCCCAGTCATGTGCAAGAACTAAGCCTCAATAAATTTAAACCATTTGTGAAGCAGAAACTTTGCCAGAAAGCTTTTTATTCTGTTAAAGACTATCTTGCGGACAAAAATGCTTGGGATTAAACTGCTCCAATTACTTACATCTATTGAAATTATGTTTTTGTTTCATTTTTCTTATTACTCTTTTACTTATTTCTTTTTTTTTTAATTATAATGATTATTTCATATACATTTTGACATGACAATATTATTTACTTTTTCAAGTAATTGAATATATTTTTTATTTTTTATTTTTATACTTTAATATTTTTAATTTCGTTTTGTACACGATGACAATATTATTTTCTTTTCAAGTAATTTTTTTTTTTTCTGTATAAAAATAAAAGCTATGTTGTGAATGTGAGAGCAATGTGGGATAACAACGAATATTATGAATAGATTATCAGACTGGCAGTTTGAGTGCTTTATACGGCCCACCCAAATGTCCTTACTTTGGTATTGTTCGTCAAATCGTTCCAGCTCCTTAAGGTTCTAAGTTGAGCTACGCGATATTTGATAAATGCGTGCACTGTTTGGACGGGCCTGCTCAAATCTGTTTCATTTTGTCCTCTAAAGGGCGCCACAGACATTAACCTACATGGCTCTCATATGATTTGGATCACTACAGATTGTCTGGACTTTAAAAGAGACGTTGACCTCTGAGTTTGTTTCAGTGTTTCTTCTCAGAGTAGTCAGTTAGGAAACACTGGCCTCATCTAGCTTACATTTACGAAAAAAAGACGTGTGAAAGTGTTATTTATAACCTATTTGCAAAATAAACATCATTATTTCATTATCATTATTTCATTATTTTATTATAAAAATATTAGCGTTATGCGCTCCTCGGCTTCTCCATATAAACTCTAACAGTGTCAAATTAACTTAAATTCAACAGTGCCGAATTTCATACTCCTCCATCCACGTAATTTTCATAACAAGCAAATTGAGAAATGCTCAAATCCATCAAAATTGAGCAACCAAATCGACTCAAAATTGGTTCCATGATAAAATTATAAATATATCTGATCTGTATCAATTTAAATCTGAGGTCTTAAGCTTTTAAACTATGTATGATTTTACTTAATAAGTTAATGTATTCTTGTTATTGTACGTAGTCATATTTGCGCTAATAGGTTGAGTAGACTAGACTAAACAGGATAGAGCCTATAGGAAAATTTTAACTTGAAGAAAAATTTACTCTCAGCTTTCTTGGAAGCAGATTCCAGAGTATATAATATTGGAACAGCGTCCTAATTAGACACACTTCACCACTTAAGCTAATTTAGCCAGACATTTTTTGCAACCAGAATTAGCGAGACAATTTTCTGGTCGATTAGGAAGCTGATTAGCTATGGCATCTCATCAATATTGGCGGTAGCTGGATCGACGACCTCAAGTGAAGTGGCTAAGATTTTTTATTCTCTTAGAGCCTGAGGGCGGTAAGAGTTTTTAGTGATTCACGCGTGTAATTAAATTAGTGATGTACTATCGGCCAAAGATACGCATGCTCACTTAAAAAAATAATTCTGTGGAAGCGCATGTGGAAGTGACAAACCACATCCCTTACTGGTTTCGCACAATTAGAGACAATAATATACATTTTGTGAGTACAGGATGTGTAACATTATATTAATACTTACTATTACGAACACTACTAAAATACTATCATCATGCATCCTATTGGTCAAAATACATGCATTAGGCGATCGAGTTGTGAGCCGTGCTATGCGATTATAGCCTTAAAGGTGAGCATGCGGAAGATTGGTCGATAGTACATAAATGTTTAAGTCTAGAGAGACTCTCTAAAATACTTGGATAAAAATATATATTTTTGATTTGATACTACAACTTAAGCTACTAAGAAGTAGAAACCAGTAGCTGGATAACGCAGTACCCCTTGGCAAGACCAGTGTGAGATTTTCTAGCTTCCTACCTGTAACAACTGTATACTGTGTATATTGAAAAAACTGCTATAATTGTATCTAGTTCGGAAAGCATATTACAGTATTTTAGAATTTTTAAATGATAAAGTAGGAATCTAACAATTTAATATTGATTGACATTTTTGTAATTTAGATAATTTACATTTATTTATAATTAGATTATAGGACAATTTAATTTATGATGCATTGTATAAATAATTCGATTTGTATTTAATGACAACATTTAATGACATTCTATTTAATGATATTTATAATTTATTTTGACATTATTTGTAATTAGAATCTGGCACGACTTCATTTAATTTAAATTGATAGTGTATTGTTTAAATAATTCAATTCTTTATTTTATGTAACAATTTTATTTGATAATGTTTTAGCTTTGTGTCAAAACCTATTATAAATCACTTCTTGTATATTTGTATGCCACAAAGGCCAAACATGACAGATATTTGATTTCTTCTCTTTGTGACCAACCTGCATGCATTGTATGTGTACTCATGTTCATCAAATAAATGTCTTGAATCTTGAATGACAACCGGGATCAATGGCTTAACCTGCTTTCTGAGGCACGAAGGAAGCGCGATTTGATATCACTACTTTAGATATAGATCAAATAAATATAAATCAAATCAAATCAAATTGTTTTCTTTGTGGAGCTAGAGGCTAAATGATAACAACCACGTGAGTCTTTTTCTAAGGTTAAACTACGCTTTTCGAGGTAAATCCATAGACGGGTGACTTGATGTTAGTTAATAGGATTTCTCTGTGCCTTCGAAAATACGTTATTTATTTATTATATACTTTATTGTACACCTTAAAATATGGATAAAAAAAAATAAACTAGTGTATAATGGGCGGTCTTATCGCACAAGGCGAGCTTAAAGGAGACAGATTAAGGGCTGTCAGTGTACAAACATCATAATATTAATTGAACATTATCCTCTCGCGTGTCTTAAGTTACACAGTGCGACATAAGAAAAAAATGCTCCAAATGTCTTAAGTCGGATAGTTACACTTACGGGCTTGGTCAGGACTGGTCGATAAATATCTGTGGTTGTGTTGCAAGTAGCAATACGTTCTGCATACACCGCTAAAATGAACGAAAAAAAATTTACAAAATGCATCCGTGGTTTTTGTTGTGACGCCGCAGACTTTTTCGTTGTGTTATCAAATAGATTTTCTTACTTTTTATAATAGTTTTTATTAATTTTTTGGAATAATTTGTGTTAAAATTGCCTACACATTTTTTTTTTCGAATGTGAGTGAAAATTGTAAACGTGAAAACATATCACATCACTGCGAGATAAGGTCAGTTTGATTTGCTAATGATATAAATAGTTAAATAAACTCATAACGAAGCCAGGAAGGTATAATATATACCATGATAATGGCCATAAATTGCTGATTTATTATTATTTTTTCTGAACTCCTACCCAAAAATCATAAGGAAATTCAACATGCGACACTCGAGGGGATAATAATATAAAATGCATACAATACCAAAATCGATAATAATATAAAATACATACAATACCAAAATCATATACTAATAAATATTACGTGTATAATTGAGAAAGAAGGGGAAAAGTTGTAGGGAGAGGTAATGCTCCTTCACCATTATTTTGAACGCTGGTAGCGTTTGACCTATAGAAATAGATAATCCATTCCACAAACAAGCTGCTTGTATAGTAAAAGGTTTGTCAAAGAAAGAAGTCAAAGAAGATCTCAAGGATCTAGAATGTGTGTCACAGAGGAACTGAAAACGTTCCTTAAGATAAAAAGGGGTAAAAGGATTAAAGAGCCATTGGTTCCATGTGTCATTTATACATCATTGACAAATTTAGTGTTTAGCCATAAACCATTAATGTGAAACCAGTCTTCCCAATGGCATTCGTATTACTCAGCTACTGGGTCATAGGGGTCAGATAAGCAATGACCTCATATCAAATACTCAGTTGGATCTGGTTAGACTGCATGCTGATTCTAACGTAGTTAGGTAAAGATTATGCAGATGATGAAAGATATTGAAGCCTTTAATGTTTTATTTTTTGTACTATGTAAAAGACTTTTGTCAATAGCCCAGAGCTCAATTTTGATTGCTATTTTTTTTTGTAATGTAGTCCTTCCGTATCGTCGCATACAAATGCCTTTTGCGCGAACTGAATTTTAATTTATCGAGGGATTCATTTCTATTGTTCTAAAAAAAAATAACATGGTGACCGATTTTCAAAACAATGTAGCTTCGTAGTTGTTGTGCAATAGTTTACGGTGTTGTGAACATCTATTGTCACATTCAACGTGAATTCATACCTGTGTGCTTCCAACCAAAGTCAACTTTTACTGAGGAATATAAATGATTGTTTTTTTTTTTTATATTTGTAGTTTTGTAGAGCTTTTAAGTCCCGTTCGGTGGTATATTATCCTGTAGCTTGCAGCAAAGAAGTAACGGGCTTTGATTGATGTTTGCTTGTTTAAGAGTTTAGATTGTAAAGTCTAGGTGGGTTGGTTCCAGACGATTTAAAAACGAGAAGCTTGGGCTATTGGCAAAGCGGTTTTTGATTGCGATAAAACGAAATTAACTCTGTCTGCCTGTTTGTCTGTCACACTTTCACGTTATAACCATTTTACTGATTGTGATGAAATTTCGTACAGAGATATATTAAACCTTGGAGAAAGACATAAGATTTCATTTTTCACTGAAGAAAAACTTATCGGGCGAGCGAAGTCGTGGACATATTCTAGTTATCTATAATTTTAAAGAAAAATGATTTTAAATTACGATCTGGTGTTTATTTAAATCAGGTTCGCAGAAATTCGCAACCACAACATTGTAATTTTATTACTTGTAGAAACTAAATTATGGAGGTTTGGAAATAATTCCCTTTATCAATACGTACAAAAACCGGCTATTCTAGATTCCAAGCTTAAAATTCCCAGCAAAGACAACATAGAGTACTTGCTTCCACTATCAAACAAAAATCGGTCAACGTTTTAGTTTTACGAAAATCAATCGCTGTATCGCTGAATTACTTGTAACGTATAAAGTTAACAATGAACAGTTTTGTTCAATGCTAGCGGCTAGCGCTTTACGGTACTGATTTTAGCGGTTCGATAGTTTTGTTAGATTTCAATTATGGTGGAGTGCAGTGACCCTAGTTGTATGCACTCAGCAATGCTCAATGGCGTATAGTAAACGTTTGGAGTGTTTTAATTGGATTCGTATTGTTCCAGTATTGTGGTTTGTTTAGTTTTCAGTGAGAAACTTATTGTATTATGAGATGGACATTTTATGGGATATTAAGAAACATATTTACTGTCTAGTCATTGAACTAAAAACCTACTAGGTATAAACATACCATGATTTTAATTCGCCACAGATTATTTTGAGCGTGACAAAGGTGAGATCTTTGAGATTCTTGTACCTGTTTTTTTCTTGCTTGATATACAACTTGTAACAGAATAAACGCAATTCTTGAACGTAGTTGGTTCAGAATCGGCTTCTGAATCGATTTTCGTCCTAAAAAAGTAGGTGTTAAATTTTGATAGAAAAAACTTAAAATGGAAACACAAGTATCATGACAAATTAAAACATGTGTGTGCGTGTCGCGTCGGCCGCTAACATTGTATGAGTGTATGCGTCTGCGTATGGATATTGTATGACGCACACACGTTTTGCGTTTAGTAAGGATAACTATTTGATAATAAATGTCTAGATTTGGTTTGAATTTATTTAGTTATGGGTGTTGTTTTAGACTTATAATTTAATATTCTAATTGAGGTGTCTGAGATATTGCGCTTATATGTTACACCTTGTATTAAATAGAACTTGAAAGCTGTCGTCTATATTTTCAAATGAAAAAAGAGTAGCTATTTTGTAGAAAAAATAAAACAATTACATAAATGACGTTGTCCGTAAAAGGTGGCTTTTAACGATATGACTGCAAATTGTTTTAAAAAACTTCATTTTTATTTATACTTGTTTAAATACTTGAATTTAATAAAAAGTGTTGATGGTATTTATTTTAATTCAGTCATAGATTTGATGCCACCAACTGAATGGGATTGATTGAAGTTATATTTTTGTGGTTGTGTTTTTTATATACGTAAAATTTTCTTAACTTTGTAAGTAAATTTCTTTCTGTTTTAATAAATATATTTACAGCATATTGCAGCAAATGAACAATTTTGAGAAAGTAGGTTTACTTAGCAACGAGCCAAGTAAATGTTAATTAAGATAAAATGACTTTTCATTTATAATATTACTTACATTTTATTACGCAGATATGCTTTCAGAAACGTGTATTTTTTATCACCGTGAGATTATTAATGTGAAAGCGAAATTGAAAAGGCTATTATATTTACAAAAAGATCTTGCTGAATAAATATATCATTATTACTTGCTTATTGCCAGTTAGTATTTTGTGTGTTTTCATAAACTTTATACGGGGCTGCCTATTTGTTTAAGTGTATCATTCGACTTCGAAAAGAACCGTCAGTGATGCAGTAGCCTCAATGTTTAGTAATTGAATTACGGTAGTTTCAAAGTCAAATAATCTTTTCAAAGACTTGACTTCTCTGCAAATACCTAAAATTATTTGCTTGGCTTTGTGACCCCTTAATTTGTTAGCACGTGATTTAAATACTACGTGTGAAGAACAAATATCAAGAGATAATTAGCAAATGACCGGTGTAAATAAACCATGTGGTCTGCATAATTTTGTTGGACCGAACATAACGCCTTGCGGCACACCGCTCCAGTGCTCATCAAATACGAGTACTGAATACAAATCGCTACCTACCTCTTTATGCTCGCCTAGTACATGTAGAACAAAATCAGTGTATAAACTTGTTGTTCACCTTCCCAACGTCGCGAATAAAACGTAAAAACCTACTTTAACAGTGTCGGAAGCATGTTAATGTACCAAGAAGAAACTTTCCACGTTAAAAATTTAATTCTAGAATTTCACTGAATTCCAAAATCCAGATCGGCGGTGTTGGTAAAATATTAAGTGTTCGAATTGTAAGTCTAGGCGTGATTCGTGAAATAAATTGGTGCAGATTTAATAGTGAGGAATGCGTGAGGTAGGATTTAGTGCACTCGGTTTTGTGACTCATAGAAAAAGAATGTAAACTGCCTTGTTTAGTAGAGAATAGCTATAGTCTAAAATAATTATTTTATGCTTGTCTTTTCTTACTATCCAAGAATCATTTCACAGGAAAGTTTCGGTTCAAATTGTACAGAACGCATCTTTATTGCTATAATATGCTATATATACCTAATATAATAAATTGGTTGTTCATTACACAATCACAGAAAATAAGCTAAACGAATCCGTGTGAAATTTGGCTCAGAGATCTTGAAGTGCGCATAGATTTTTTTTATTTCAGGAAAATTTACGATATCCGTACCATCCGTAAGGAACAAACTCAAGACGATGGGCCTAAATGAGCAGTCAGCAGCAATGACAGGGCCTAATAGGGCCACTGCCTGCCACTGTGCTGAACTGGGTGGATTTTAAGTCAGCAAAGTCTGACTCTCTCGTGGCTAAATAATAACAGCCGCATGGGTTGATATGTAAGGTTACAGTGGTTGGTTCCTGGATGGGTTACCATCTCAACATATTGATTTACCTTCGCGCTTTGAAAACCACGTTAAACCGTTGATCCCAGATCTCATTTGTATGTTTATCTTTGACAGTCGTTAAGGTAGTCAGAAGTCAGAAAATCCGACATTGGTCTTGCCTAAGGATATCATATGTTACCCAGCTATTGGGTTATAGAGGTCAAATAAGCAGTGGCTCAATCTAAAATACTAGTAATCAGCTGATTCTGGTTAGACAGAAAGCCGACCTGAATATAGTTGAGAAAAGGCTAAAATAAAGGCAGATGATTATGGATTTTAAAACTTCCTTCTATCTTTTTTTCCGTGTGGCAGAATCACCGAATGACTTCTTCCACTCTGGTTGGAGCGGACCGGAGTGTCAGACTGACTAAAAACCCACCCTCTTCCTTCAGCTGCCCTTAAGTTCCGGGGCCGCGGTATCTCGTTAGCACATTCCCACAACTTCCTTCCACCTAGATCGGGAGCAGTCATTTGATAATATTCCCCGCAACTAAAAAACACAAGCAATTAATTTATTTACTTTTTAATTGCATTATAATAAATTGTTAAGGATGTTTAAAACTAGTTTAGTTCTGTTATTATCTTTGATGGAAACATAAATGTCTAGTTTGAAATATGTTTATCTGTTTAGTTAAGCACCTGAGATAGATTTAATTGGCGATAAATTAAGACCGAATTTTATTTTATAGATATTTGATTAGATTAGTGCAATCTTTCTTCCGGAGACCGAATTTTAATTATTATTTCATCGTCGTAATATAATTATAGACAAACCAAAGACATGATTAATAGTCTATGAAAGACACTATGATATATCTTGCTCAGGTGAGTGCAGACATCGAAAGAATGTCAGATTAATTTAGCAGCAGTATATCGTTCATGTAATTTTTCTAAGACATGTGAGGGTGCGGCTTTCAACCTGATCATAATTATGTAGTATACCAGTATTTTAAAAGAAAATTTTCAGTAGTCCCACAATTTAAATAAATCAGTAACAATAGATACTAGAGATTTGAGATCATCGGTAATATTGACACTTTCAATACATGCACATTCCACAAAATTTTATGATTCATCGGATACGGTGTACGGTGTCTGTGGAATGCATTGCCGTTGTCAGTTAGACAAGTACAGTCACTTGCTGCTTTTAAAAGCTTTGTTGTCAATCATTTTTATACACTCATAATTATGATTATACCTTGTATTTCTCTCCTTAAGAGATAATTACAAATGTATACAAAACACATATATTTATATATACTTATTTATGTATTGTATTGTATTGAATATATACTTATACTTATATTAACTACTTTAGTTACTTTTTGTTTATATTATATACTTGAAATAGGTACACTTACGTTCTCCTCCCATCTTTGTTTTATGTTCTTAAAGTCCATCCAAAGGTTGTCTGGAAGATATCGCTATCAGTGATAAGACCTCGACCCCCATTGTCACCATATTTTGCAGTATTGTAAATCAAGTGTGTGTTTAAATTATTGGTGTACCTTAAAGAGTATTCTATCTATCTAACAGATTTTTATGTGCTAGAATGTCTTTGTTATAATTATAATATACTATACATATTCCCGGGATAAAAGCAGCCTTTTCTAGAGTTGTAACTCCAAACTATAATTTATTTCTGTATCAATTTGCATCCATCTGAACGCATGCATTAATAATATTAGAAGGTACCTATACATTTACAAATACAATAAGTTGAAAAGTTTTACATATAAAATATATCAAACCAGTATTCATATAATTATTGTCTTGACTATACTCACAGCTGGGTAGAGGCCTCTCTTCGCTTGTGCCAAGCTCCACGTTCCCGTGCCAATCTCATGCAATCCTGATACACGATAGCTACAATATCGTCTGCCCATTTCGCTGCAGATATAAATATTATGTACATATAAATAAAACTGAACTGTGATAATAGTTAGGTATTTACAAGATACTAACATCTCAACAAGCTTTTAAACCCACGCAGACAAAGTCGCGGAACAACTATTAATAAAAATATTAGGCGATCGAAAAATCCTTCCTTAGAGAAATGTCTTAAAGACCTTTTAGAGAATTTAGGAAGCGGAATATTTAACATCTTCTAGCGAGAAACACGATTCGTTTATAACCTCGATTTATATTTAGAACAATTTAGTATTACCATTGAATTATGAGTGCATATTATCATTTTATCCGTTAAGTTCGTGCTTTAAGGCGACCATTGTGCCAGTAATAGCTTGATCTGTCCCACTACTTTGTAGCTTTAGTGTTGACTATCACAATGACTATTAAGCCCGTAATGTTGTTATAAAGGTTTATAGAATCTGATGCACTAAGTAAAGGTTGGATGTTTTATTCTTATTTTAGAGCGTTTACACCTTACTGGGTTTCATGCAATCTTTCAATAAATTCATGGTATAAATATAATATAAGAATCGTTTCTTGAATCTCAAGAAACGATTTTTATTGTTATTGGTATAGTATGTATGTTTATGTGTCAAGTTGCCTAAAATAAATATGTTAGTATTATTATTAATGTACATACACAAAATATCTAGGAAGAGTGAACAGAATTTTCTGAGCTGGCTCGTTCCATCGTAGACCTCATCTAACTGCTCTGCTTTTCCCCTGAACTCATTTTCGCTAAAGTTCTAACTATCTCGTCCTAGGTATCTTATGTATACAAGGTACCTAGGACTAGATAGCTACTTTATTTTAATAAAGCTTGTTAAATTACTATCAAAATAAGTTCTTTATTTTCCAAGCCTTGAAAGTTTGTATGGAACCCCGTAAGGTGTAAGCACTTTTAAGATCGTCTTTAAATTATTAAGTCAAACCAAATCAAATATATTTATTAGCAATAATTTTTTTACATATAATTAAGCTCTGTTTCCTGAACTAGGCATAGCCTGTATCTCAGGAACACAGTGAATATATTAGTAAGTGGGACGTAAATCTTCAGACAGCGTTTAATGCAGGCTGGTAGGGATAATGTGTAAGGATTATTTTTGTTTACCCCCCGTTTTAGCTATAAGGAAACCCATACTCCGGCAAGGAATTAGACTATTATCTGTAAGATATATTAAAGAAACTAGCAGAGAGGACTTTGTGCTAGCGCGCAACGGTTATCGAACGATTTTAAATTGCAACAACTTACGTTGAGATCTTAAACTTAGGTAAGTTATATGCAGTTTTTGTCTGTTATACAGCCATCCTGCACAAGGTTGTGGATTACGGACCATTCTCTCTCATAGAGAAGAGCCCTATGTGTCAGCAGTGGAAATGTAATAGGCTGAATTCTGCCGTGATTCTTTAAAAGGCAGTCTGACAATTTACCGATTTTGAGTTAAACATTGAGCGACATTAGGAAAAAGGGCGCGTCGACCTATCTAACCCCTTTTTCTGAAACTTATTTAGCTTTTGAAATATTTTTCTCATAAAAAGCTGTGAAGTGGTTTTGATACCAGTGCCAAATTTATAACTTACTAGACACTTCAAAGTCAAACTTTTTCTAACTATATATCTTACCGTGAACCCACTCCAGACACAAGCATATTTAGCTTAGTTGGAGGGGTTAACAGGATTGTTATTAATGTGATTTCTACCCACATTGCTAATAAACTGTATAAAAAAAAAAAACAAAAATAAAAACATAAAAATATCTTTCTTACTAATCTTACTTAATCCTACTTCCTACTAATCCTACTTCCTAATAATCGTACTTCCTACTATCCTACAAATATTATAAATGCGAAAGTTTGTGAGGATGGATGGATGGTTGTTACTCTTTCACGCAAAAACTACTGAACGGATCTCAATGAGAATTGGTAAGTAGATAGTTGACATTCTGGAATAACACAGGCTACTTTTTATCCCGAAATTCTCACGGGATCGGAATTTGCGCAGAAAACCTTCCCACGTGTACGAAGTCGCGGGCAGAAGCTTGTACCTACATATATACTATAACTATACAGATAATCCATATATTGTATGTTGACAACTTCAGCCCTGGTACTTTTTTTTTTAGCGTGGTAAAATTATCAAATAAGTCCTCCCGCCCCGGGCAGGGTGCGAGGGACTGTCAGACTTTTACTGACTAAAATCCACGGTGTTCCTTCAATAACCCTTTACGTACCGGGGTCACGGTAATGGGATAAGTCCCACGACCCCGGCAGGCTTCGGCCCTCTGCAGGGGGGGGCTCGTCATGTTGCTGACGCTCTTTGAGGCGCGCGTGGAACACAACGCGCCGTCGACCCGGGCATGGTCCATGGCCGGACAGCGAGTTGCCCTTTACTCGCTGTCCGCATGCCCGCGCCTACGGTGGCCAGAGATCGTTGGCCGACGTCCGACGCCGTGGGCGTCTACCACTGCGGCTGGGCTGGAGGGAGGACGCCATCCTCTCCCTCATACGGCCCGCCTCCTCCTTCGGAAGCATGACTGCTTCGCAGAAGGAGGCGACCGCTTCCCACTCCCTCTCGCCCCGCAGCATGGCCTCGAGCAATGCCGGGCGCGAGAGGACTCCGCCTATCGTCGCCGTGAGGACACGTCGGTGCTCAGCTCAAGCTGGGCAGTCCTGCACCGTGTGCTCGACTGTGTCCTCAGGGCGACCCTCGCAGTGGTGACACCCAGGCGTTTCTTCCTTTCCCATCAGACATAGGTACCTCCCGAAACTTCCGTGTCCGGTGAGGACCTACGTCATGCGGTAGGTCAGGACGCCGTTACACCGATCTAGCCACTCCTCAAAGAGGGGTCTTACCGCCGCAATTGCGGCGTGCCCGCAGCCCTGGTACTTGAGAATTAACTGTGCTAGTGGTAACTTACTCCGTGCTAAATTTCATACTCCTCCGCCCGTGAAATTGTCGTCAAAATGGGCCATTTAGTTCGTCACTAAGTCCGCATCAGGTAGGTATAAATTCATATTGATTTTATTTATAGATAAATCAACAAAGTAGCATTCAATTGAATCTTCAGCTCAAATAGAACAAAAGAAAGAAAATGTATTTTTTAGTAAACAAAACACTGTTTTGTTTCATAATAAAACTGCAGTTACATACGACTGAAACGATGCCTTTGTAAAATAACTAAATCGAAATTAAAACAGGATCGAGTCTGTTTGAATACACAGAGTCTTTGTCTATTTTATTTAATTTAAAAGCAATGCGAATGGCGTTCTGTAGTTTTGTGTTCTTTTAGATAACTAATATTTATTTTGTGCATGAGAAAAGAGAAGTAGCACATAAAGAAAACAGTAGGTTGTACAATCAAGTCTGTGTCAGATTTCCGGTCCCTATACGTTTATTCGTTTCTTGTCTGTGGTAATATACTAATTCTTGTGTACTTATGTCTTTATTTGCTTACAAGTTCACGACCCCCTTCTTTTATCGTAGGTAACCAATATTATTACCTATGTTTTATTATCATGAAAGGTGAGTACCTACCTGCTTCTAAAAGGTAATATTTTTGTGAATGAACATGAAAAATTATTTTGCAAATTGGTCATAAATAAAATAAGGCCAGCGTTTTCTAACTACCCAAGCAGGCCAACGTTTCTTTTGTAGCCCATAAAACCTCAATTCATATGAGAACCATGTAATGCTTTTGCATCTTTGGTGCTCTTTTAAGGAAATATACACGCAAATTTGTGTGGACTCGTCCAAACACTGCAAGCATTTGTCAGTTATCGCGTAGCTCAACTTAAAACTTTAAGAAACTCGAATAATTTTATAAAGAATAACTGCCAGGCAGTGCGGTAATCTGCTCATAATATAGTTGTTGTCTCAAGAAGTGCAATTGAGTCCTCTTTTAATTCAGTAAAGAACGAAATTATCGTTTAAAGTGTCTCATAAAGATAAGTTTGATATGCATGGCTTCTTGGAAAAGTTAATATACTCACTTAAGACCAGGCACTCTAAAATATTTTTCACGCAAACTCTGCCCCTATGCACCCCCGGTTAGGCCGTTGTGTGCTAAACGCTAACGCAGCAGTAATAAATGTCGTAAGTCTCAATTCTTATTTCGCTTATAACTAAAGTAATAATTGATCTAGAGAAAAAATATCTTATATTTGGATAATCTTTAAAAAAATATGATTTATGATTAAAAAATGAATCGAGCGAAAATGTTCCAATTACGTAACTGGAATTAGACATGTAAAAAAAAAACAATAAATCATATTGTAAAGTTCCATTTTGATTGTATGCGTGATTGTTTCAGAATATTAATGCGAAGTTACATAAAATTTAGGGAGCCTCCTCTTGATGACCTTCATATAAAAATTAAGAACTTGAGTGTATAAACATTTATCACAACAACATTTTGGAATAAAATATCTGACGTAATGGACGTAAGGGAGCAATTTAAATAAATGAAAAAAAAATGAGCAATTTCCGAATGAAAAGAGTAATTTATTCCAAGAAGAATCAACTGAAGTTGTGTGCAGAATACATAAGCAAATAATTATATTTCACAAAAAACTACTTTTTATTTTATGAAACTTTTAACTAAAACCTACCCGGACAGTAATCTACGTTGGCCTCAAATAAAAATATTAAAAAGTTTAATGACAGCCCGGGTTGGCGGGAGTAAATAAAAAAATAAAAACCCATCATGGCGGACAATGGCAGGAGCAAAGACAATGATAGTTGTACCAGACCGTGAATGTACGCTTTTGGCGCGATTATTGTGGTGTATATTTTAAATAACAAGAATTATAAGGATTCCACGAAAAAGGTACGCTCATTAAAATTTAGTTCTTCTTTTTGTTACGAAAATGGAGAGAAGAAAAAGGAAAATTAAAATTTTAAAGGTTGTCGTAATGCAGTTTTGTAACAATTAATTTAGTAAGTAGGAGTTCTTAAAACATGAGGTCTGATTTCAAATTTGAGTAGATATTTTGTTCTATTTTTCGGACAGTAAACGGAACACTAAATTAAGTTTTTAATGTCAAGAACGTGTTAATTCTTAATTTGAACAACTTTGAGTTCTTATTTTGAAAATCGGGTGATTCTCGTTTGTTGCTGGCCTGTTATTTAATCTTTACTAATTTACAATTTATGGTCTAACCGTGTGATAAGTTTTACCCAAACCCGTTCAGCTATTAAAGCGTCAAGACAAACGGACAGAGTTACTTTTACATGTATAGTGTATGTACCTATTGTTGCAACAAACCTTGAGGTTATCGTCAGAAAACGTTTCTGGTTAAGAATTTACATAACCTGGGTTATTCAGAGGCAAAGCATATAATTATTTTAGACCAGTTATTGTCTGTTGCTCATTAAATCTAACATTTCTCAAATGTTATGGTGATTAATTAAGATACCTGTATACTTTTATTATCATATTTTGTATACAAAAATAAATAGTTGTTCGCTAGTCTCACTAAAACAAGTGAAAGGCTAAACTGTTTTAAATAATTAGTATTATATTATATTTCCTCTCGTACATGGTCATTCCTTGGGTTGGTTAATAATAAAATAACTACCAACAAACGAATCATCAAACACTGAAAACTATCATTTGTTTTAAAAAATACGGCTGAGACAAATAAATTATTCCAAAAATGCTGGCCTGCCAGACGTACCAAACATACAAACATAATATAATTAATAAAATCGATCCATTTTAGTGAGACTAACGAACAGCTATTTATATTTTCAACCGACGACAAAAAGAGGAGGTTATCAATTCGACGCGTATATATATATATATATTTTTTTTATGTATGATCATCGAGTACTCGAAGATGGCTGAACCGATTTGGAAAATTCTTTTTTTGTTCGAATGGGTATACGTCGAAATTGGTACCATTATCACCAAAGTCAGGATCTGATGATGGGATCCTGGAGAAATCGAGGGAACTCTTCAAATATTATAGGCACACCTATGGCGTTTTGGGTATTTCTTATAGTAACTTGTGCAGTTGCTCTCAAAAAGTACCATTTGGGGAAGTGGAACTGATGATGAAGACCACAGATGGCCGCCGAAACTACTCAATAATAAGTATTGAGTGGATTGCGATTCGATTACTTGAATATGGATGTTAAGCACTTTAGGCTCGTCACAATGCATATGGTGATGTAGAGCTGATGGTGAAGTACCAGGAGAACTCCTCAACAATTAACGGCCCAGCATTGGGAAAAGCAATATTTTGTAAAAGGTTATAAGTAGTTGACATTTAGGCTCTTGTAACTAGGTAAATAAAAAATCATCCAACGAAAAAGAGTGAAATAAAAACTTTTTAACATAAAATTAAACCGACTCCCAAAAAACACTGCAAAGTGAAAAATAACTTTAATTTCGGAAGTCGGTGCCAAAAACGAAAAAAAGAAACTAAAGATACCGACTACTAAAATTAAAGTTATTTTTCACTTTGCAGTGTCTTTTGGGAGTCGGTTTAATTTTTTGTTAAAAAGTTTTTTATATAGGTACTCGCATGGGACTTCGCTTCCCCAACAAGATATCTAATCTTGTAAAGTATAAGAAGCATAATATGCTAATGCTATAAACGAAATTGATATGAAGCGAGATAACTTACATCACACAAAACCAAAACGATAATCATTTTAAATTATGCACATATTCATCCTTAATAAAGAATAATATTGCCTTGTGCTGGAACGTAGACTCAATGCAGTCACACGAGAATGCTGTAGTATATTTCAATACATACGGCATCTGCCAACCATTTATATCAGACATCCAGTTTATAAGACCCCTAGTCTTCTTCATCGCTCAGTTGTAAGACAGGGATTGGGAAGGTCTAAGTAAAATAGTCTCTGCTATCTGGTCTTAAAAGTACTATTGTCAGGCGAGGGACTTATTGGTGATATTGGAAGATAACTCTCCTGGGCCTGTATGTAATGATGAAAGGGTTTTTTATTATTCGTTGGTGGTAAATTGAAGGATGGTTCTGCAAACAATTCATTGGTGGTGACTGTTGGTAATTTCTGTTCACCTGGTACTTTTTTGAAGTTTTTTTTTCTATACAAATAAAGATAATTTATGGAGGTCAAATTTGTTTGTAAGTTTGTGTGCAAGGGATAATCTCTAACTAATCATGCAATTTTAATTTTTTTTTCATTGGAATTAAGATGATGATGGATTTATGAGTGCTATAGGCTATAAATATTATTTCGAAATCCATGCGGACGTAGACGCGAGCGAAGTGCTAATATTAAATGTTTCTCGTGCAGTGGGTATTGTGTCTTATTTTTTTTTTTGTAATTAAAAACATAGTTGAAAAACAAGTTTTACTAAACAAGTATTTAAAATAAACTCAGAGCTATTATCGTTACAAATGAATATTTAAAGTAATGGCATATCAATACAATTCATTCTATCTCTTTCTTATGTCGATTTAAAATAAGAAAGAAAAAAGATGATACTAATAAAGCAACTAAAATCAACATTGCAATAAATTAATTTTTGTAATCGACCTTTTCATCAGTTAAAACGACTGCTTGTCTGAAAAATTGAATTTTAATTGACCGCAATTCTAATTTAATCGACACAATTCGTCAAGAAGGAAAAAGTAACCTAAACTAATTCAGGTATTTCACATATCGTAGTGATGTGAAAACGAAAGTTAAAAAGAACAGTTCCAAATACCGCTTTCACTTGTTCCAGTACAATAGCTATCAAAACAATTGAAGATGGAATGGAATATTTGACTTAATAACACCTTCTGACAGTTATAATACTTATAATAGGTACTGTAATGAAGTATGTGTGATGTTACCGCCCCAACTGGATTGTAACGAGTAACAATAGTTTGAGAAACCTCATTCCGTCAAGTTTTGATCAATAAGGTGATTAAGGATAGTCAAGACTATCCTTAATCACCTTTCGTCGTCAAGACGATAATTTGGGGAAATGTTTGGTGCAATATTCATCTTGTGGTTTGTGATTTTTTGCCCCAACGCAAATTCTACTTACAAAGTTTAATGTCGGAGAAGTGATGTGTAAATATATGCGAAATATGTACTTAACCTGAATTTAATTTTATGTAGGATAGTAGCACTACAATTTTTATGTAGAGGATATTTAAAGGTTTTCAGACAGCGGCATTCGAAACTTAAAAAAATATCAATCTGCTTTGACTTTCCCCAGCTATTACTGTTTATTTGAGCAAATAAAGCTTCGCAGTAGAAAACTTCCCACTACACTTCCAAACCGTGTTATCGGCTGAGGCTTCCAGCCTAACTGGAGGCAGTTTAGATCTAGAATCTGACATGGAACAACTCTTCTGATGATTAGGACTGACACCCAGGTTCAACGGCTTAACTTGCTTCCCCAACCAACTGCCTCTAAAAACCATATAAAAAAGCTTAACAAGCCAGTAGGCTTGCTAGATTTATGTATCAAATCATTTAACATCATTCGTAGAAGCTCGTTTTAGCACCCTATAACCTAATATTTACTACAATAGTTTCCCCACGTCCACTTATATTCATCTTATTATCTACCTATCAATAAAGGGTAATTTATGACGCTTAAATACAACAACGCACTTAACATCAGTGATGGATGAGTCGTTCGTTCACTAACACTATTAAATTATACTGACCGGCTCGGTTGACCCCGCGATGCGTTAAACAGTTCACTTTGTGAAAGTGATCTATTGGTAACTGCCGGGATGAGTACTGAGTAGATTCTTCGACGGTTTGGAAAAAGAACGGTCATAAATCTTGGTGGCGTTTTGGAATCCTTGGTTCTGTACTTGAAAAAATATTCTTGGTTTTTCTCTTGATTTTTTTTGGACTCTGGAAGATCGATTTATTATTTTACTAACTGACCCGACAGAGTACAGATCTTTCTGGCCTTTATAATTATTCCTGTGCGAGAAGGAACATAATATAAAAAGAATGAATGAAATCAGTCCAGCCAGATATCTAGTTTTAGTAAGACTAATGAACAGCTATTTACCTATTTTTAAATATATGAGAAGAAGTTAATGCACCATCAGTGACTTCTTCTATTTAGACAAAGTGGCGGTCAAGAGCTTTAATCTTTGATCTGCTTCTTAAATTGAATCTTTCATACTGATTTAGTCACAGTATTACCCAGTAGCGGGGTAACACAATAACCCTTAGTGAGACTAATGACAGATTTTTCTGACTTCTAACTACCCATAACGATTGTCAAAAATGTACAAATGACAGGACCAAAGACTTGACGTGCTTTCCGAGGCGAGTACTAGATGGTAATCTCTTGTAGTGAACGAAAACATTGTAAGAAAAACAAGATTGGAATTTCTGAAATTCCAATGAGCAAGAGTAAGGTTTTATGAAACTCGTTTAATTGTAAAAAAGGTCTTCGCCCCCAAAACGTCTTGCCATATTATGCACATCAAGTTATTAATCAGACACACCGTCAAAATTATTAAAGGTTTCAATCAAGAAACCCGTTTTTGATGTTACCAAAAAAGGAAACCGGTTGAATTGAAAAAGATATTTCAATGATCCTGTGGAGTATTGGGGAAATAATGTAATGCAACATTTTAGTTATCTTAACGGTTTTGTTTTCATTAAAGTTTAATTAAATGCATGTTTTTTATTTGATTTTATACACGGCTTATTTTGAATCGACGTAACTCACATTATCCAAATATCTTGAGCTCCTACGAGTTTAGCATTTTTAGAAAACTGCTTGCAAGTTCTGGACAAGCCCACTCAAATCTGTGTGCCTTTTTGCCTCAATCGCCTCCAACATTAACCTGCAAGGTTCTCATATAGTTCTCATATCTCACACCAGTAAGTACAGATTGTATGGACTTCAAAAGAGTCTGACCTCTGAGTTTGCTTCGGTGTTTCTTCTCAGGGTAGTCAGTTAGGAAACACCGGCCTTTTCTAGTTTAAATTTACGTGTAAAAAAGTGTTATTTAATAACCAACTTGCAAAATAAATACCATTTATCTTAATTTGCGAAATTTGTGAGTACATGTGACGTAAGAATAGACACACATATATATAGGTTGATTTTCAAAGTTAAGCAACACTTGCTCAGGTTGATCCGTGGATAGCTGAACTTTTACGTACCGCACCTAAATCCATGTTCAGACAAGCCGTTGATTCCACTTGACAGTGACAGTCGTTACGAATAGTCCGATATGAGGTTAAATAAATGTTGTTAAAGCCAGTCTCGCCAAAGAGAGGTGTTGTGTTACCCAGTTACTGGATGGAAGAGGTCAGATAGACAGTTCCTATATATAAAATACTAGTCTTCGGTTGCAGCCGTATGACTAGTAGCTGGCCACAATATAAATTAGAGGAGAGTAGGATAGTCAATCTTTGTTTTTTTTTTTAATTCAGCGACCACGTTAGCGCCTTCTTCGCCTATATTTTACTCTGTAATAAAACCTAAAGTGTTGTGTCAGACAGTAGGGTACAATACAAAAATTTTAGCATTAGAAAAAAACCATTTTATAAATATTTTGACGATACTTAGCTATAATTATGGCAAATACAAGTTATTTGCACTTAAAAATAGAATGCATTGCTCTCATTCGCAAATACATATGTAGATGCACATGCAGGTGTAAATATTGTGACGTAACACGCGACCCAAACCTAAATTCGACACTTGTTTCGCTAAACAGGTTGAGCAATCAGCAGTACAATAAAAACCTCCTTTTAAAAAAAATCATGCGCATAGCAAGTTTAATAAATAAGACATAATTCATCATTTGTACAGTTTGACAGCTCTCCACCAGTGTATATCATCAGGTACTCCGCTCTCAGTTCAGCTAAATAAGTACCTGCCAATTCACATGTCAAAAAACTGCGAGTTTGCTTAACACTTTCTTTTTTTAAACACATAATTCGCTTTCAAATCAGTTGTATTCTTATTTAATAGGCTTGCTGCAGACTGGCGACTAGCTTTGAAGTATGTATGACTCGTTTTATTGTTCACTGCTTAATTAGGTGCCTTTTGCCAAGCAAACCGGTGTCAATTTAAAGTTCAATTGAATGCAACATTGTTATTTGGAATAGGAGTATGTGCAGTTACATATGTACATTAAAATACACATAATTGTATTTAAGATATGTCATTTGAGCGGGTGCCCAGTGTAGAATATGTTCCAATGTCAAATTAAGTTTCAAATTGTTTACAAATTTTGAGGCCCAGCAATTCAGCCATCATTATAATGCGTTTTAGCGTAAAAATTCAGTACATTTTAAAATACCTCAATTTCTTACTCTCACTTGAAAGTCATCCATCTATTTCCAAACTAACAATAAATCACAATAAATTTTATCAATAATAATTTTTCGTTAAATTTTTTCTCCAACAGAAATTGCAGCAAAAAATACGTTTTAATTTAATCGATCTTCTGAAGCCGCCTTTATTCGAGATCCGTATAGTCATTATTGAGCAAAAAATTGCTCTTTGTATTGGTTCCCATTCAAGTTCGTTGTAGTGACAAAAACTAGATGGCACTTGACACTTTTAAGTGACGAACGGCGATGAGAAATTAGACTTATCGGTCAGTTAGTCGTTGATTCAATGATAATACTTTGATTTTGCACACAATAAGATGATTTGCAAAACGATGAAAGCATGCAAATTCCGGTAAGTGGAAAGTTAACATTTGCCAATACATTTTTGCAGACATCGCACAAACTTTCGTGAGAAGTCCCGTTATTAAAAATGTTGAGCTTAAAACTGTGCGGGTTGATAGTGATCAATTAATAAGACCACAAAACTATTGTAACAATCATGGTTGACTGGTACAGAATGCTTAAAGCAATAAGTCTACTATTTTACAAATAGGTAAAATAGGGGACTGTTGCATAAAGTTTTTATGAAATAAACGAAATAAGACTTGAAGACAAATTTATTCATCCATAAAATCGGTACTTCCAAATAAACAAAAACTATTTTTTTTAATAATTTATAGGCTTACGTTTGACCACCAGCTCACCTAATGTTAAGCGAGGATGTGTTTGAAGATGAAGCACACTTGCCTAGAAGTAACCCATTTACTCTTGATTTAAAGACTCCCAGGTTATAGTTAGGAAACACAGACTCCGGCAGGGAATTTCACTCCTTAGTTGTACGCACGATGAAAGTATTCCCAAAACGTTTTGTGCGTATGGGTGGGATGTCCACCATGTAACGATGGGGCATCGCCGTTTATCTTGTAGTCCGATGATGGAACGGGCTTGGTGGAATTAAATTGTGCAATTCCATTGCACACTCCCCGAAATGTAACCAATAATAAGTGACTTCTTTCGCTCTGGGTTAAGCGGAAGGGTGTGTCAGACTTCTACTGACTAAAAACCCACCCTGTTCCTTCAGCTGCCCTAAAGTTCGCTCTAGGTGGAATGGAATCAGACTTCTACGGACTAAAGACCTATCCTATACCTGCAGTTCCCTTTGCATTCTGGGGCTGCGGTATGCAATATTCCCGCAACCCCAGCAGGTCAGTGGTGCTGACAGTTTTTTGAAGTAAATAGCTTGAGTTTTAAGTACCTACCGGTAAAGAAATATCAAAATCAAAGACCCTATATTCACGGCGAAAACAAAAAACAGCTATTAGATCACCTTGATTGGTAACAAACAATTAACAAATAAAACTAATCAACTAAACCATTACCAGTGACGTACACAGCAACAGTTTATACATCTAAGGTTAGTTTAACGGTCAAAATTCAGTTAACCGTAGTTGCCGTTGGCTCGGTATCCCGTTAACCATTATTAACAAGATAGTTTAGCCGTAAGATTGAGGAATAATTGTAATTAATTCATGTATTATGGAGCTAACAAGTACTTGTAATGTATGTGGCTCTGGTACAATTAGTATTACGTGGTTACGCTCGGGTACGCTTATGGTCATTACTTTCTTTCTAACTTATGATATACACATAAAATTATTTATACATATATTTTTCAAATAGACAGACGGACAGAGGAGGCTGTAGTGGGTCAGTGGTTCCAAAAATAACTTAAGACTTCTTGGTCAGACATATCACTTATATAATCACCATCATCAACTACATAATCCCTTATCATCAGGTGATATGAAGCACAACGCGAGTTTATGTTACTACAAGACAAACGGCGAAGCGCCATCGTTACATGGTGGACATCCTACCTATACGCACTAAACGTTTTGGGAATACCTTCATTATGCGTATGGCTAAGGAGTGGAATTCCCTGTCGGAGTCTGTGTTTCCCGATAGCTATAACCTAGGGTTCTTTAAGTCAAGAGTGAATAGGTTACTTTTAGGTAAGCGTGCTCCATCTTCGACCACATCATCACTTACCATCAGGTGAGATGGTGGTCAAACGCGAGCCTATTATCAATAAAAAAAAAACACATGGGTTATATTTACAAAAAAAATGAGAGGGGTTTAATGGCTGTCTGTTTATTTGTTTGTCTGTTTGTATAAGCTAATCTCCGCATTTACTAGATGGATTTCAATGAAACTTTTTTTTTGGGCTAACATATAGACTATAATTGATTTCGGTAACGGGAACGCTTGATGCAGACATTTACACTCAGCAGTCTTCTGCCGGTTTTATAGAATAACACGGGCCAAATTCAAGTACTACCCTGAAAATATAAACCGAACTGATGGATGACTGTCTGTTGCTAATGATTTCTGTGCATGTGGTATTGAAGTGTCGTTTTGCAGGAATTTTCTAACAATTCTGCAGGTGTGATAGCAGCTTTCTGTAAAGTGTGGTAGGTGGAAGGAGTTACATCGAGCATTTTATTATTATGTGAGATCCATTCACCCGCAATAGACCCGCGTGGTACATTACGGACCATTTCCTCTCGTAGAGAAGAAACCTATATCTCAGAAGTCGTAAAGTTATAAGACACTTCGTTCGTGTGGGAAGGACTTCCCGCGTAAATCCCGTAGGGATTCCGAGATAAAAAGTGTTGGCATACCTATGTGTTATTCCAGAATGTCAACTATCGACTTACCAAATATTCACATGTTTTTGAGTGAAAGATTAACAAACATCCATCAATCCTCACAAACTTTCGCATTTATAATATTATTTTCAACCGACGACCAAAAGAGGAGGTTATCAATTCGACGCCTATATTTTCTTTTGTTTTTTTTTTTTTTTTTTTATGTATGATCACCGATTACTCGAAGACGGCTGAACCGATTTGGAAATTTCTTTTTTTTTTGAAAGGGTATACTTCGAAATTGGTCCCATTGTCACCAGGTCAGGATCTGATGATGGGATCCTGCAGAAATCGAGGGAACTCTTCAAATATTATAGGCACACCTATGGCGTTTTGGGTATTTCTTATAGTAATTTGTGCAGTTGCTCTCAAAAAATACCATTTGGGGACGTGGAACTGATGATGAAGACCACAGATGGCCGCCGACCCACTCAATAATAAGTATTCCGTGGATTGCGATTCGATTACTTGAATATGGATGTTAAGCACTTCATGTTTGTCACAATGCATATGGTGATGTAGAGCTGATGGTGAAGTACCAGGAGAACTCCTCAACAATTAACGGCCCAGCATTGGGAAAACCAATATTTTGTAAAAGGTTATAAGTAGTTGACATTTAGGCTCTTTTAACTAGGTAAATTAAAAATCGACCAACTAAAAAGAGTGAAATAAAAACTTTTTACCAAAAAATTAAACCGACTCCCAAAAACACTGCAAAGTGAAAAATAATTTTAATTTCGGAAGTCGGTGCCAAAAACGAAAATACAAAACTAAAGACACCGACTACCGAAATTAAAGTTATTTTTCACTTTGCAGTGTTTTTGGGAGTCGGTTTAATTTTTTGGTAAAAAGTTTTTATTATAAATATAATTGATTTATGTTTTTAAGCGCGCGGATGCACTTCGCGCTTCTTCGAGCTTTTGTTTGTTTATCAATAAACTATGTTCTAAATACATTGAAATACATACTAGCTAACCCAGCAAACTTTTTTTTTCTATATAAATTATTTCTAGTGAAAATAAAATTAGCCTGCGACCTATTCTTAGACCTACCAAATATACACAAAATGACTATAAAAATCAGTCAACCGTTTTGAACGGATTCGATAACAAACGCTGTGTCACGTATGATCTGTAAAGATTGATTCCATTCTTAGTTTGAATGTGGATATTGATAGATAAGTGTAGAAAACTCATTACTTTCCCTTTGACACAGTTGCGTAAAATCTATAAATAGTACAAAACAAATTCGCCGTCTGCCTGTTTGTTTGTCCGCTTCGCCCCACAACGATACGTTTTTTTATATGTTTTTCCCTGTTAGATAAGGCAGTAAACGAAAAAGGTTTCTGTTTACAATTTTCACGCTGCTCGGT
This sequence comes from Tholera decimalis, assembly GCA_943138885.2. Taxonomy (NCBI): domain Eukaryota; kingdom Metazoa; phylum Arthropoda; class Insecta; order Lepidoptera; family Noctuidae; genus Tholera; species Tholera decimalis. The sequence continues at coordinate 5,663,269 of OW964570.2, read as the reverse complement.
AGTAGAATATAAGAGAAAGATAAAACAAATTCAACAAAAGAAACGATGCTTACAATGTGCCAAAGATAGCCGTTTCAAACTTCACTGCACACCCAAATTTGACGACACGGTTTGATCAGACGGCAATTTTTAATAAAAACAGGTAAAGAGCGAGTCAGTCTCAATCGCGCGCTCATGGTTTTAAACCACCTATACGCATATTATAAAGAGGAAAGATTTGATGCTTCAAATGTGTCTAACTAATAAATTCAAAAACCACTGGACCGATTTCAAAAAATATTTCTCCTTTAGAATGCTACGTTGTCACTGAGTGACATAGCCTATACCTATTGCTGAAAAAGAAAAACTGTTCACGCACGCAAACCCGCGGGCAGAATCTGGTTCTTTATAAGATGTCAATTTATAATCTCAAACGTGTAAACTAATATCTGTACCTATAATTTATTTTTATTTTAGGCTTACTACTTCTGGAGAAAGGAGTACTGTTACACGGGGTAATCAAATCCACAATTTAAAAACTTACCAAAGAGCTAAAGCTCATTAAAAAGTTCTTTAGTTACTAAAATAGTCACTAAAGTGACTAAATACTTCAAAAGATTGAACAAAATTTGTCCTCAATTTCCCAAGTACTAAGTGCAATGCTTTCTACCGGATAAACAGTGAGTATTACTTCGATATTATTCGTATCCTCGATCTCACGACCACACAGGCGCATCATTATGTCGTAATACTATTTTAATGGGTGCCATCTTGTGAACTAGGTCATCGTATTGTACGGCAATTTAAAAATCTTTTACTCGTTAAATATTTTACGTGTCCTGAGACCGCGGCGCCATCTATCGCTTTTGGTTTATGTGTTGGGTAATTGGTTTGGTAATCTAGATTCTTATTGTGATGGGTAGTCATAATCTACTTCATCATATATATAAAACTGAATTGTGTTTTCTCATCATCATACTCCATAGTTATTCACACGATATTAAATCATTTATCGGGTAAATCTCTGTAACAACTGAACTGATTTTCATGGGAATATCACTGTATGATAGAAGATGTTATAGGGCAATATATAGACGACTTTTTATCACGGAGTTACCACAAGATCGAGATTTACGCGGGAAAATAATTCCAAGTGAATGATGTCGCGGGGACGGCTAGTCTCCTATATTTCTTTTTCAATATGTAAAAGATAACGCTTCATCGAAATTTAAACTTTAAGTATTGATATACGCATATTTTACTTTCGTGTCTGCATTATTATCGTGGTGCAAACACACACCCATATTTTTCAGTATTGATTTACAAACAAAATGACAGTCCCTTGACTGCAAAACCCCGAATTGATTAAAAAAACCATTTCGACCTTCTTTCACTGTGACATAAATAATATGATATAATGTCATTCACAATGAAGATTTCAAGTAATAAGAACATAAGTGCTGCTTACAACGATCCATTACGTTCATCTTAAATTCATATGCTCCACAATTCTCGACATTATTCTTCTGGCAATTTGCCTCTTCAACTTCAATTGCATCGTCCAAATAGCCTTTCAACATTTTTAACGTATATTTTTAAAGACCGATAATGCAGTAATTTTGCCCGTCTGGGTCACCGTCGTTCGTCCACTTTTCTGTGTATATCTCACTTAATGGTTATGCCTTCAGTTTCCTTTACTGTTCTTTTAGTGTTTGTAAGATTGAAAAGATCGTTGGTTGAATTATCCATCGTTGTCATGATATGATGGGTTTGTGGAACTTCAAAATCTTTGTATAATTTTGGTACAGCTGGACTATTCTTTTCGTTTTTTATTCCGGATAATATTGTCTTGCGCTATCAACAAAATACTACCATCATCTTATAACCATCTATGTTGGATTGGAAGCATTTCAGTTTTGGCACTATGGGGCTTATTATCTCCAATGTCATATTGCTGTTTAGATTTCGACATGGTCTGTTCTCCGTAGAATTTATTTATTATATTTTTATAAATTAAGTACCGTAATCAAATTAGCCTATAACAATTCCTTACCATCTTTCCTATAAATTTATGCCATCCAATTTTTACATGTTCGCAGTAATCTATAGATTCCCTCGAATTTCAATTCAGATTATTTTACCTAATTTTTTATGAGACTACTAAGACTTTGTAAAAATATATTCCTTAACGAACCGATACAAATCGGGGCTAATTTGTAACACTTCTCTACTAACGATACCGGAAAAAACAGGCTCTTAAACAGAATGACAAAAAATAACGTCCATAACTGTTAAACAATTCAATATATTAGGTATGGAAATGATGAGAAACAAGGTCTCATAAAAATGTTGATGTTTTCCGTAGAAGTATCAGTAATGTTATTTGCAATTTTACGGTTCTTAATGCGCACAGGAAAGATGTCAATTACTGTTATTATTTGGTCTTATCTTCAAATGTAAACCGATGTTGTTGAGGCTACTGTTGACCTGCATTGGCTAATGATGCGCCACATGCCTTTTTTTCCGGAATAAATCATCAAATGGCTACTCCTACTTCGGCTGAAGCGAAAGGGAGTCTCTGAATTCTACTGACAAAAACGCCACCCTCTTCCTTCAGTTGACCTTGCGTTATAGAGCCTTGGTTAGAACATTCCCTCATTTTCGGCAGGATCCAACATATGCCTTTTATTTCTGGTTGGGAAATTCCTCGAATGACTTCTCTCGCTCTGGGTGGAGCAAAAGGGAGTGTCAGACCTCGTCAAGTTATAAAGTGTTCATATTTATCAACTAACCAAATCAAAATGTGTGTATGTGGCTATTCTCTCTTTTGTGTCTGGACTTTTTATCAAAAATCTCTCTCAAGCGTCCTCAGAACACGGCCAAAGTTTCATTTAATTTATATCTGCACCAAATCACATTAAAATCAGTTACCTAAATGGTTTAGAGACATCTAACAGACAGACAGAGTAATTTCCGTATTAATATATTCATAACAAAATAAACATTCCAGTTTGCATCAATTCCCAACAAACTGGATCTTTGTTTAGGTCTTAAATACGTAATTAAAAATGCTATGTCAAGAGTCCATATAAATCCTCTTTGACTGGACTATTATATATTATACAGAATAGAATCAGGCGTTACTTCGCGGAAAATTAATTCTACAGGAAATATGCAGTGTTGATTCCGCCAAGAAACAGGGTTTCTTGGTTTAATTAAAACTAGGTATTTTTCTGGAGATCCTACTAATATTATAAATGCGAAAGTTTGTGAGGATGGATGGATGTTTGTTACTCTTTCACGCAAAAACTACTGAACGGATTTTAATGAAATTTGGTAAGTAGATAGTTGATATTCTGGAATAACACATAGGCTACTTTTTATCCCGAAATTCCCACGGGATCGGGATTTGCGCGGGAAAACCTTCTCACGCGTACGAAGTCGCGGGCAGAAGCTAGTATTCTATAAAATAGCAGTAGATATCAAATCCCTATTGATATTTAGTAGGAATTTATTTCAAACACATTATTTTTTAAATAAGTGCTAGCTTATTGTGATGTCGATCCAACCCGCATTTTTTCATCAGCAAGCCCTCAATGTTACTTTATCAGGTTGAATGAACCAGCATAATTTGCAAGAACTCTGAAGAGCACTTTACTAAACACGTGCAGTTAACAGTGTTAGGCATAGTTCATGCATATTTGCAAGGACTTTCAAAATATTAAAGTTTAAGTATAGTCTCTACTCGCTTACTTAAAATGGTATTTCTGTTAGTTTTTGTTTAGATTTTTAAGTATTTGGAATTATATTCCTTGATTTTAAACCATTTTTTTTCTCCGCTCTGGGTGGAATAGAATAGAATAAGAATAAGAATAAACTTTTATTGTAAAAACATGAGTATACATCAAATGTGTAAGGTCTTAAAATAAAAACAGTTATTAGATCTACATGTTTTGCCATTCATGGCGTACAAAAACAAAATAATTCCGGTTTACAATAAACCAAAAAAATAAAATAAAGACAATTTGAGTTTACACAGCAAGCTATGAAATTAATAAACTAAATCTTAATGCTAATAAATAATGGAAGTTAGTATTTATAAATTTTGGAGACAAGTTGTGAAAATGTTGTAATTGTAGGTTAATCTATTGGATTATTTGCGGTCATTTAAAAATTCTGATATGGAATAATAGCATTTGGCTATGAGATATTTTTTTAAATGTATTTTAAACAAAGCAGTAGGCATTTGTTTAATAGTTTTAGGAATTTTATTATAAATGATTGGTGCTAAACCAAAAATACTTTTTTGCATCAATGCCGTCGTTGATTTTGGTACACATAATCTACTATTATCCCGCCGATTACGAATACAGACGTCTGATAATTTCTTAAATAGTTTTGGATTGGTTCTTATAAAAATTGCTATTTCATAAATAAATACGGAAGGTAGAGTTAAAATGTTATAATCAATAAAATACTGTTTGCAACTATCAGTTATTTTCAATCCAAACATAGCCCTAATACACCTTTTTTGTGACTTGAAGATAATTTCTTTATTCGTAGAATTTCCCCAAAATATAACTCCAAACCTCAATAAGGAGCCGACGATACCATGATAGGCAGTTATGAGTGCATTGGTACTTATAATTGGTTTTAATTTATATAGGGCATAGCCAGAAGAACATACTCTATTATTTAATTCTTCTATGTGTGCTTTCCAGTTCAAGTGTTTGTCAATGGTTACACCTAAAAATTTAGCTGTGTCTACCCTTTTTATAACAGTTGATTTGTATTGAACATTAATATTTGGTGCTGCTAGACGTTGACTGAAGAACATAATTTTAGTTTTTTCAAGATTTATTTTTAAATTATTGTTATCTAACCAGTTAATTATTGAATTGATTGTAGTATTAATTTCATTTTGATAGCTATCTTTATTTATAGAATTAATCGTGACTGTGCTGTCATCGGCAAATAGGGATACTGGATAATTAGTTACTAACGGCAAGTCATTTATGTAAATTATGAATAACAAAGGGCCCAATACGCTCCCTTGCGGGACTCCATATCTAGATATACGTTTTCTTGATGCATATGTTTCTTCTTTTTTGGTATTAATATTTATTCTGGAAATTTCAGTATATTGTTTACGATTTTTTAGATAAGATTCTATGAGATTGAGTAAATTGCCTCTAATGCCATAAGCTTCCAGCTTACGGAGGAGAATGTCATGATTGACATAATCGAAAGCCTGGGTCATATCGCAATAAATGGAACATACCGGCGTCCTTTTATCCATGTTACCCATGACGTTATTTATGAAATCAAAAATAGCCATATTTATTATTTTATTTTTGCGGAAACCTTTCTGGTCTACTGTAAGAATGTTGAATTTTTCTAAATAATTATAGATTTGATTATATATGTATTTTTCAAAAACTTTAGAAATTATAGGAATAAGTGCAATAGGTCTGTAACAGTTCATACTCTGCTTATTGCATTTTTTGAAGATTGGTTTAATGATGGCAGTTTTTAGACTTTCCGGGTATAGTCCAGCGGTTATACACATATTAATAATATGACTTAGGTGGTCACAAATATGATAAGCAATAGACTTTAGGATTCTAGTAGAGATCCCATCATATCCAACACTTGTAGTATTTTTAAGCGATCTTATAATTTGAAGTATGTCGTATGGAGTACTTGGTGCCATAAACATAGATTGATTAGATTTGGAAATATTTACGGTTACATCCTTACCAGCTTCTGGTATTGGTGTTATCTTTTCTATGAAGAAGTTGTTAAAAGCATTCGCAATCTCTCGCGGCTTGGTTATAGTTTTATGATTTGTTTCAATGGAAGTGATACTGCTCTTTGGTAAATTGAGTTTAGACCTATTTATAATGGTCCATGTGGCTTTGGATTTGTTAGCAGAAGATTTTATTTTATGATTGTTTTGTGCTCGTTGCGTTAAATTAATTATATTTTTGTATATTTTAGAGTATTTTTTAAATTTAGTTTTGTTTACATCATTGCGATTTAGCCTATAGTTCCACATAAGCTCTCGCTTTTTTTTACTACAGATTTTTATGCCCCGTGATACCCACTGCGGTTTTACTTTGGTTCTTATTGTAACACTTCGGAAAGGAAAACATAGATTGTACAGCATCATGAAAGAGTCTAAAAATGCATTATATGCTGTGTCAGGATTATTTGTATTATATATTTCAGAAAAAGTTAATGCTTTTATATAGTTTTTGAATTTTTCCATGTTATCTTTATTGTAGTCTCGTCTATTTTTGCGCCAATAGTTTATTAAAAATTTTTTATTAACCGGTAAGTTTAGTATCTGGGCTGTGTGGTCTGATAGGCCGAAGTCAATCACATCAGATTTACACTTCTTCCCCACATTATGTGCAAAGTTATCGATACAAGTGTTACTCGCGAGTCGAGTTGGCTGATTTATTTCTAACTTTTGGAGTGGAAGAATTTCACTAACTAAAAAAACATCATGTTTCTTCAGTGGTCCTTGTGTCCGGGGCCGCGGTATCTCGTCAGAAAATTCTAACGAAATAAATATAGAACTATCTTTTCGGGTGTATCGAAAAAGATCTACTTGCGCTCACATAATCACCGTAAAGAACAATTCGTAAATAAAAGGCAATTAGGAACTTCTCATGTATCGTGGGCACATTTTTACAAACAGACTTCAGATCCAGAAGAAATATTTATAGTCCATACAAACATTTATTCCGATGCGTTAATCGAACCTGCGACACGCAGCGCAACAGATAAAATGCAATTACACTGCGCCAACCGTACCGTCAACCACTTGCAAAATGTGCAGAAACCACTCTAAATGTGTGTCCAGAATACCAGGCTAGCATGAACCGCGAGAAAGTCTTTCAAGGTATTGTGCGAAGAACTACTTTCGTTGCACTCTTCCGGGTCATGGGTCATGCGGACTCAAGGTTGATCGGTCAATGCAGTGGCCTGTTTGATTTTATGATTACCCAGTAGGTACATTACGGTTGGAGTAGTTGACACTAATTCGTGTGTGCATTATCTTTCTTGCCTTTCGTTTGATACTGAGAAATAAGTTTACTGAATCGCTTTTTCATTGTATTTTTATTGTACAGTCTATGGTTAATGTTGTATGCTTATACAGATTGTAATCCACAGTTGAAAAAAAATATACTAATAAAACCTATTGTTTTCTGGCCAATTAATTCTCTTAAAATTTTACTAAAATACATACCTAATAAATGCGAAAGTAGGTCCGTCTTCTTGTTACTGTCATTGTTCAGAGATAGATTCAGATAGATTAGACTTTAGAAAAGAACATAGGTAGTCTATGTACTTTTATTTTTTGCTCTCACTAAGAAATAATTTTTTACGCGAACGAAGCCGCGGACAAAATAAAATCTCAAATTTAGTTTGGTATAATAAAACCTCAGACGTTTGACTCATAACAGAATTAGGTGAATCAACTCACGCGTAGGTTTTTATCCGTTTAAAGCCAATGTCAAGGTCTTATTACCGTTAGCGAGGAAATATTACGGCATAACTGCCGTTCACTTCGAATAGAAGACGTAGGTTCATCGTGATTATTAGCTATTAGGAGTCGCGCGCAGCTTCGTTCTCGTAGACTTTATCACAATAAAAACAAACATAACATAACATAACCCTCCTTATTTTTCAGTCGGGTAAAAGATCCATACAAAATTTCATCCAAGTCCATCCAGAACTTTCAAAGATGAGTGCGTTTAAACAATTAAAAAATCTTTACCGCTTCATAATATTAAACAATTTTAAAGCTTTGGGATTTTGGTAGTGAAAGGTAGCATGTTCACTTTTATTTGGACTAAAATTTAAAGGTAACAAACATTTTAATGCATTCATTATAAACAATAATATACCGGCAGGACAATAATATACTATCATTTTATTATTGTTCTGTCGGTGTATGAGATACCGTGGCCCCAACACGCAAGGGCAACTGAAGGAACAAGGTGCGGTACCTATTTAGACAGTTGGAGTGACATTCATTTTAAGATTTCCCCAAAAAAAAAACAAATGGTTACTATTGTACATTTTCATGTATCATGAATTTATTATAAACACTTCTGTACCAGAGCTACATACAACGAAATCACAGTCATAATAATATAAGTAGGTATACGTACTTAATTCTCCTTTGATGAAGACACATACGTTCTCCTGCACATATACCTCCCTGGTAACATGGAACCCGCTAACGACGTAATCCAACAATCTGTTACTATCAGAGATGAAAGTTTTAACGCTTTGTGTTTCTGCGATCCTGGTATAAATGCTAAGCTCAACGCAATGTGGGACGGTGAAAAGAAAATTAAACATAGAATAATAGTGTAAACAACACACAATCAACTTTAATAAGATGTATTAGAAGAAAGCCGGTGAAATAATTGAATTGCACTTTTGTTGCTAAGTTACAAAAGTTATTTTATTATGTCTTGACCTTTTAGAAAATTGCCATTGGACCATTCTAGGTTCGCAGAACCATCAATTCAATAATATAATTTATAGTAATGGATATCATTGACATGAAGATAATAAGGATAAATGAAGCTCATGATATTATTATACTTATGCCAATTTTGCGCATTTAATCTTCGGATACAGTCGGTAATTTTCGAAAGTATTCGTGACACACTAAACATGTGGATTAGTCAAAAGGCTGAATTTTCTGGTCTGGGCCCTACAGTGGGAATGTTATAGGCTGATTGATTCACATACTGAATATTTGAACTACTTTAAGACTAGGGAAAATGCACTGTTTTATTGAGATACATGCTATGCCTAGTTTAGGAAACAGAGCTCCATTGTATTGTGACACATTTGGTTGCTAATAAAAATCATTTATTGGTAGCTCCACTGACCGTCATTTCAAAATTCAAGTAATAAAACTCAGACGGTCAAATTTAAAAAGCTGCAAGATTGGTGCTTTTCAAAGGAATGTTTCTCGGAGAACGGTTTAAGCTCGGATTAAATGCATGTGCGACCGAGTAACATACTAGCGTACCTCAGGGCTACCCAGATAAACAGATTTTTAAACCGAAAAAAAAGTCGGTAGTTTCAAAAATTTCCTTGGTTTGACAGAATACAAACTTTCTGCAGACATTTTAAACACACACACAAAAAAGCTAGTTTGTTTTTTTGTTATTCTTGTTTGTCCTAATTAATTATAATAATTGTGTAATTTAGAAATACTTTTTTCATTCAAAATCTTGACTGGGTCTGAAGCCGTTCGTTGAAGCAGTGGGTCTGTACTCGTGTCATGACGCTTCATACACTGACTTGTGTTTCCCAGCTATTAATTTATTCGTGGTTTTATTATAAACTAGCCCTGACCACAACCATGTTCGCTTTTCCGCATAAATCCTAATGTCGCAAGAATTTCGGGATAAGAAATATGTAGTCATAAGTCCTCTATCATTAAGTGAAAGTCCCATTTAAATCAGCTTTTCATACCTTTCAGAGATCAGCCCGCATAACCACTTGAACGACGTTAGGTACTACAGTGCCACAATAATTTTTAGGGACTTACATCGCGCTACAGTGCCAATATGAGGAATGTATGGAAATATGAAGTTCTGGTTAACTATAGCTCTTTTATTTATGTTATCTGTAGTTTTTAATACACATAAATAATTATAGATGGCTCTGAAACTAAGTCCAGTGCATTTTTCAATACTCTGTGGTTGGTACAACGAATTGAAGTCAAGAGTGTTTCGTATGCGAGTGCGTGAAAGTGTCACCGTAATTATGTCTTAAATACTTTTGTTTTAACAGAAAGACACAAAAAAAAAACAAAACAGTTTATCCTTTGTATCGTGTAAATAACTAAACGCACTTGAGAAATCTCAGTTATTTTGAAATCACGATAGCAGACTGATTAACTGATACATCAGTTTTATTCATATGTACCTAAAGAGTATAGATGCGAAAGGTTAGATGTATTCATGGATGTTTGTTGCTCAATCAAGCTAAAGTTATTGAACGAATCTGAAAGAAATTTGCCACAGAGGTAGATAATTAAATTCGACATAGCACATAGGTTTTCTACCTAGCGAAAATCTGTGAAATTTCGGTGCGAATGAAATGAAATAATGAAATAATGATGTTTATTTTGCAAATGGGTTATAAGTAACACTTTTACACGTCATTTTTTTTTCCGTAAACGTAAACTAGATGAGGCCAGTGTTTCCTAACTGACTACTCTGAGAAGAAACACTGAAACAAACTCAGAGGTCAACGTCTCTTTTAAAGTCCATACAATGTGTAGTAATCAAATCATATGAGAGCCATGTAGGTTTATGCCTGTGGCGCCCTTTAAAGGACAGAATCATACAGATTTGAGCAGGTCCGTCCAAACAGTGCAAGCATTTGTCAAATATCGCGTAGCTCAACTTATATCTTAAATACATCACAAAAATATATAGTGTTAATAATGAACACCAGATATTTTTCTAAAGTATTAGTTTAGTATGGATTTCCATAACGTAACGCCTGATTTCATTATGTATATAATTATTATTTCTACCAATACTGCAATGCAATGTTCGCCAACCCTAACTTTACCGTTGACAACGAGATTAATACTAGCATTCCGAGCGGTACCCGCGGTTCTGTGGCGGAACTATCAAACAATATGCATTGTGGTGCCCAGTTACACACATATACGGGAAAAACTGGATATTGTATGGCGTCCCTTTGTTAACTGTTCTAATGTTTGTACGTATTATTTTTTCTTGCTGCTAAAGTTGTATTAGATCACTGCCACTTGACGGACGGGTATTCTTTTCCCCAGGATACAAAAGTCCACCGTTTAAATCCCTTAAGTTATTTATGCATGAATTGATAAACAAACATACAAGTTTTCATATCAACAATATTAAGGATTTCAAGTTAATTGTTTGATAAAACTTTAAGATTAAAATATTATAGATCCCACTGACAATAATTTCTGTATAATTATAATTAAATAATTAATGAGACTCATAGTTACTTTTAGATATCCTTGTAACTTTAATAGCTACAAATAAGTCATATCATAAAACATTTCACAACCATTCAATAAACTGTCGATTCTGGCCTCTAGAACAAGATGAAATTTGTTGAAACAAAACACGTTCATTATACTCTTTAACGTGAATAAAGAGAACCTAATAGATGCCACCAATACAGGGAAAGTCCACAAATGTACTGAGTGGATAGCCCATAAAGCAAGACATGGTAAATGGCATTTAATACAAGGTCATAGTCGTGAGAAATCTCAAGGAAAGGGCCATTCTAAAGCACTAGAAAGTTAGCAAGTCGATGGAGATTTTGTAAGGCGTTTTGCACAGTAATTGTTTTGCTATTTGTTTGGATATAAATAAATGCTAATGGACAACTGTGGTACAGTGTAGACATGAAACTTTAAACGATTCTTTGTAATAGACGAAAAGGGATAGCAAACACAAAGAGCGTTTGAAGAAAGAACATTAAATCGAGCTATTTGAGAATGTTAACAGCAAATTATAACCTTTCTCAAGCTTCAAGCTACTTCTGTACCAAATTTCATCCACCCAGTTCTTTTGAAGATAAGCGCGTTCAAACAAACAAACAAACTTTTCCGCTTTATAAAATTAGGATAGATTTAAAACCATTATTTTTTCGGAGTCACTGCTGATTGCGACTAACGAAATCGTGATTTTTAATAAGAACTTTCATCTTCGATTTCAACCCATTAAGGTTCTTGAAAAACTTATATAAAATAAGCCTATATTTGACCCCGGATCTTCAACTATCTCAATAGAAGGTTTCATCAAAATCTGTTCAGTGGTTTAGCCATGAAAGCGTAACAGACAGACAGTCAAGCTTTCGCGTAGCATGGATTGCAGCGGATGTGGATTTCAACTCTTCTCTCTGCTAACGTCAAACATAATGGATTTAAAGTGCCTTCTAGTACTTTCGATTATCGTGTTAGCTAGGTACAACGAGTAGAAAATAGAAAATACCATATTATTAAGAAGAAGCCTGCTATTTGTACGAACAACTATAACAATAATTAAGTGTTTATTGCCGATTATTAAGTACATAGTAACTTTCTGTATGTTTGTACAATAGAAGACGTAAGGTGAATAATAACCAGAATGGAATCAAGCGTCAAATTTCCTTAAAAAATTTTCAACTTTGTTGTTAAAGAAATTAGGTTCTAGGTTGATTGGGAAAATTTGATGGTTTTGGGTAACTACAACAACAACTACATATTGTGCTGGCGTCTGTACCTACTGAAACATTTTCATTTGTTTTACTTTGAGATCTTGTCAAAATCAAGTGTAGTCTTATCTTACTAATATTTAATCTTACTTCCTACTAGATTACTAATATTATAAATGCGAAAGTTTTTGATGTGATAAACGAAGTTGCGGGCAGAAGCTTGTCTTACTATATTATCTTCTTATCTTCTTACTATCTTATCTTATCTTACTCTTACTAATATTATAAATGCGAAAGTTTGTGAGGATGGATGGATGTTTGTTACTGTTTCACGCAAAAACTACTGAACGGATCTGAATGAAATTTAGTAAGTAGATAGTTGACATTCTGGAATAACACATAGACTACTCTTTATCCCGAAATTCCCACGGGTTCGGGATTTGCGCGGAAAAACCTTTCAACGCGTACGAAGTCGCGGGTAGAAGCTAGTAAAATATATATGTGTTACTATCAAAATCTTACGGTCATATTAAATTAGTCGCTACTTTCCTAATCAATATTTAAATTAAATTGAAATTCTTGACACACACGTGTTTTGTCATCATTAACCACAATATTTTCACATGTTTGCATGCACCCAATGCGGTTTTAAAAATCATACCTTATTATTAGTAGCAATTATTATTAAAATCATTAAAAAAGCATTGATTTTCATAATTTGAAATTAGGAATCAGTAGAACAAATATTTTTTTCTGAGAATCGACTACTAAAGCAAAACTTTTGATCATGAATTCGTTTTTGTTTAGGAACCCATCCATGAACCATTCTTGGCAAGGGTTGCTTGACCTTGAAGATAGGAGGTTGAGGCTATTATTATTCAGTCACAAGCTCTTCATGTCCTTTGTTTTTTTTACAGTCGATAGGCTTGCGTTTGACCATAATCTCACCTGATGATAAGTGATGATGTGGTCGAAGATGAAGCACGCTTGCCTAGAAGTAAGTAACCTATTCACTCTTGACTTAAAGACTCCCAGGTTATAACTATCAGGAAACACAGACTCCGGCAGGGAATTCCACTCCTTAGCTGTACGCACAATGAAAGTATTCCCAAAACGTTTCGTGCATATGGGTGGGATATCCACCATGTAACGATGGCGCATCGCCGTTTGTCTTGTAGTCCGATGATGGAATAAGTTTTGTTGATGGATAACTTACAAAGAGGTAAAGTTTGTAGGAAATAATCTCTGAATCAACTGAACCAATTTTAAAATTCTTTCACGTTAAAATGGAGCAACGCCTCCATGTGTTTTCTGATTTGAAGATAGTTGATGGACTGGACAGTGACATTACTCCGCAAAGCTCAGTAGAGCGAAGTCCCGGGCAAAAGCTAGCATGCATATAAGATTCTCAAAAATTAACGTTTTATTTCTCTTTGTTACAGAATCTCAACATAATGGACGACTGACTTCGATCACTCAAGTGTTGTTTAAGTTTTAGTTATTGTTAAAGACTGATTAGTGTTAAACTGTGTTCAAGTGTTAATTTATACAAAATGGAGACCAAGACACATATACTTGCGGCGGCGGCGCTTCTCATAATTGGTGAGTTTAATTTATATTATGGAGATGGACTTTTTTCATGTAAAATTACTTGGGAACCCGCGACTTGTGCTACATGTTTTTTTTTCTTTCTTTATTCAGGAATAATAATATTTTTATTGGGCAAAATACCTTACCAGTTGCGAGCATAAGTGTTGGGAGTGATTACAGCAAACGCAGTTATAGCACAAGTTACAGTTTATTCTTGACATATTGTTACAAATTACAAAATAGTAAGCGGGGTAGTTTATGCGTGCTCGCTCCGTTCATAAGAAGGACCTAGTTCGCTAAGTAGGTAGCAAAGTCAAGAAAGGAAAGAATACTCAATACTTTATTGCATTCCATATTATATACATAGATGGTATAAAATATTGTCAAGATCAATATGGACCCTGTCGGGCACAGCAAAGTTAGGAGAGAGGATGAAGGCTAAGTAACAATTCATGGAATTAATTATTATTATAGGTAGATCTAATAGATGTATATGTATATTATTGTGTGGTAAATTATGTCAGATATTTTAATTTATTTTAATAGTGAAGAAGCGGTAAGAATCATCAAATGAATCCACTCGCTTCGGGTGGAGCGGAAGGGAGAGGACTTTTACTGACTAAAACTCACCCTGTTGCTTTAGTTGTCCTTGTATTCCGGGGCCGCAGTATTTCGTGATAACATTTCCGCAACCCTGGCAGGTTTTGCTCCTAACGAGCCGCGTCAATGATGCTGACTACTTTTTGAGGCGCGCGTAGAAAACGACGCACCGTCGACTCAGGCCATGAATGCATCCTGCGGTCTCAAACTTGTCAACCAGTAACACCCACCTTAAAAACAACTTTACTAAGCATTTATGCAAATAGCTTACAAAGTGTCTGGTCATCCGGTTAAAGTATAGAGTATAAAGTAACTTACTATTTTGTATGACCACAAACTGCCGGCGCTTGTTCAATATATATATATAAAAGACGATCTATAAATAAATATCAGGCTTTTAGTGCCAGTTATTATCTACATGATCGAAGCTGCAAGAAGATTTTATGCTGATTGAAGAATAGAGTTTAGAATGCAAACTTTTGGTCTTGGAAATCTTTGCAAAAAAATCAAGTTGACAATGACGATTTAAAAATAAAGAAAAAGCCAAGTATTTTCTAGTAAAATCCGAATCGTAAGAATTTTTTCAAATAATTAAATATTCGGCTTTTAGTAACACTTATTAGGTACACGTATTACGTACGTTTTATGCTGATTCAGGAATTGGGTCAGTGATTCGTCTTAGGGGTGGAGTTAGGAATTGAATTTAGAATGTAACCTTTTTGGTTTTGTAACAACAACAAGTGTTAAACAGAACAGAGCAAAACTTACTTCTAAACAGACAGCAAGATTAATCAATATATACGTACTCTTATAGTTCAACTGACAACAAAGTTAAAACTAAATCAATCAAAACCGATTTACAGTAAATAAACTTCAAAACAGTGTCACTTATAAATAAATCACCATTAAAATTAAGTATCACGCAAAAAGTTCGCACAGTTTTTTGCATCCTCAAAACTATATTACCAGCTTAACATAAGCAAAAAACCGCCAACGATTTTAAAAAGAAAGTCAAGTGTTTTTTAATAAACTCCAAAACGTTGAGTGCATCAAATAATTGATTATAAACAGTTCACTATAATTATATGACCATAATTATCACCACATCATACTTAGTTGAATTTGGAACGACTTTTTTAGAAGACTTATAATTATGTTAGATTATCGAGGTGTTAAAATAGCGAAACAGTTTGACTTAAAAATATTATGAGTATATTTTTGGATCTTATTTTTGATTATGATAGGCAGTTTGGAGAAGTATTCTAGACATTCGTTTTATGAGTAAAACGGTAGTTGATTAATGCATATTGCAAGCAAAATATTTTTCGTAGATCTAATAGTGTTACAAAAAACAATAATTATAAAACATGATCATTACTTTAAGTTTTCTTTTCTCAATATACATTTAAGTACTATGTATTAGTGTATTATTTGGTATCGTAAACATGTCTCGTCTTATCCATCTAAAGATTTTCTTTTAGAAGTTGCTCTTTGCTATAGGACCGCTTTATACAATATGTTATGTATACTTTATTTTAAAATCTATGGGTCTTTGTAGCCTGAGAATAAATGATTAATTTTAAATTGATTAATTTTTGTAATTTACATCATCATAGCTACTCTAGTAACGGTGAAAAACAGGCATGCCCTAAGGTCAAAAATCTGAAGACTGTGACATTCACTAGCCCGCTTTGGACCCGCGTGGTGGAGTACAGCCCATTCTCTCTCATAAACTCTCTCTCTCTCTCTTTGAATCTTTTTGTATGTAAATTTCTCCATTTGTATTTTAAATTAGGAAGCCGAGCAATGGGTCTTGGACCTGAAATAAATAAATTTTATTTTTATTTTATTTATAAAGAGAAGGTCTGTGTCTTATTACACTGAATCTGGAAGACTGACCCGTACATCTAAGTCACATGAACCTCAAAATTCTTTTGATATGCATAAAGAATTCGAATAGTACCTAGTGTGAGTTTGACTCTGCACTGTCAATCCAAAACACTAACTTTCGAAAACCACATTTGAGATTTTGAACGATATAGGTTTTTAATTTATTTATTTGAAAGTGATACAGTGTTTTTAGCTGAAATCTAAGTCAGGGGTGTTAAACAGACATCAAGGCACTAATATAAAGCTGTTAAGCAAAAACACTGTAAGTCGACTTACAGTATTTTGGATTGGCATGGCAGGGCTACGGATCCGCTGTACGAATTTAATAAATACATTTAACATTGATTTATTTGGCCATTACAGTATTAATTCGTTTCAAAACTGTCCAACAACTATTAGCCACGGTTTAAGTATACCTTATAATTATTTTACCGTTCTTATAGAGTAATTATAATGATTAATAATAAATTATAATTCACATAATAAATAAACTGTAAAAACCGCTATCTTTATGTAATTCGACTTGCAATAAATGTAAGCTATATTTTAACAGCATCCATAATTAATTTAATTACATTTCAATTAAATTGTAGTCGTTCGTTTTATACATTTGCAATAAAATAACTATGTTATTTTACTCTTGTTTGACATTAACCAATTGCTTTGCTGTGAACAAAATTTTAATACTGTATGACTGCAATATTATTAATGAATAAATGCTAATTATGTTATCTTTTATCTATATCCATTTACGATAATTATGTACTTTACAAAGTTTTATTAACATACCACCATGGTTGATAAACGTATTGATAAAGATTATTAATTAGTATACATCGTATGAGATTTGTCCTACATAAAAACCATAATAATTAGAAAATTTGTTGAAAACTTGTATCCGACATTCATCATTAGTCAAGTTACATAGGAAGACCAGCATCAGACTGTAACTGAAATGACAACAGCATAAATTATCCTTTTTGGTGCAGCAGGGAGGCAGACACATGTGTGTTTTTATAGGTTTAAACATCTTTATTTATTAGTTATGGGCTTGCGTGTCACTACCATCTCACCTGATTGTAAGTGATCGAAGATGAAGCACGCTTGCCTAAAAGAAACCTGAATAGCCTGAATAGGTTCCTTTTAGGTAAGCGTGCTTCATGCTCTTGACTTAAATACTCCCATGTTTATAGCTATCGGAAAACAGGCTCCAGCAAAGATTTCCAGTCTTTAGCTGTACGCACAATGAAAGTATTCCCAAAAGGTTTTGTACGTATGGGTAGGAAATTCATTATGTTACATCAGGTTACGTAACGGCAGAAAATCTAATCAAATATCCATAATATTAAACAATATGCATTCAGTGCTGCCCTTGTCAGTAACTTATTAGTAATCTGTGCCCTTGTTTAAATTGTCTATCAAATATTGAGCTAGTCTAGTCTCAGCTCGTATTTTGTTCTTCTATTGTGCTCCTCCATCTATACATATAATAAAACAGTAACAAAAGTGTGTCTGTACATTTAAATATTACTAGCGACCCGCCCCGGCTTCGCACGGGTGCAATGTTAATAATAAAATAAATACTATAGAATGTCTTTATATACAACGTTGACAGCCTTTTTGTCATTCGAAAATACATACATGTTCTCTTTAGTAGTTACTCTTGAAGGGGCGACATATAATTGACCATGGGATCATTCAACGCTCAAATCTAAGCCTGCAACGTTGAATATTTGACCCTGGGTTTTGTTAATGGTCATTGCAAAAGAGATCTTTAACGGAAATTGTAGACGTTTATACTGGAACGGTAAATCCGATGGTATCAGAGGAATTCGGGGAATCAATACATCTTCTAAGGTACCACATCCGATGAGTATTGTGCACTCTATTATGAAAGTTTTAGTGATTTTACCAGCAAAGGCGTGCCATTGCAAAGTTTAGGTGGATTCAGGTTTCTTAATAAAATAACAGGACAACCTACTTTTAACACCATTTTATGAGGAGGGAGTCCAGATGGTTCAAAGAATTAAGAAATACTATAGGATTTTTTTCAAAAGTTCTTCCAAATCCAGAACAGTATCAACCGAGTAGTATAATTGCGTCGGTGCATCAATCTTTGAAAGAATCAAGTTATTTACCTTATCATACTTGTTCGTTAGTGGGTGATAGAATTGCTCTTTCTACCAAGATGACCAAGATATAGCCTTACAACTTATGTTATCAATGTCGGTATAGACATTCTTGATCAACTCTTGGAGGTTGTCTATCAAAAAACAAAGGTTTTCTAGTTTAATCCTTCCATCAATTTGTGTTAACTCTCCATTGCCAACTTTTAGCAGCATCTCTGAAAAAGCCTGTTCTCACGTGAAGATAGGGTTTCATTGTAAACCCGGGAAATTTTTGAGGCTGTGTATCGGGCGACCGAAACAATCAGGGGGTTTGTGTGTGTTTTTAGCAGAGGCGAAGTAACGCACTGAATGGCGTTTCAACACTTGCTTTATGGTCGGGATTTTGAGGTCCAAGTCGAGATCCTCGTTCCACAAGTACCAGGGTGCGCCCGTAGCCTTTCGGAGAAATCGGTTTTGAATGACTTGCATCCTATGGATCTGAGCCGCACTGGATTGAGTAAACACCGGACAGGCGTATGTCAAAATAGGGCGTATGCACGTGGTAAAAATGCGTAGTTTGCATTTTAGGTAGAGTTTGCTGTGTGCATTCAGCATGCTGTGTAACCTACCGAGAGCAAAAGCGTCTCGCGAGCGAACCGACTTTATATGCTCTCTG
Organism: Tholera decimalis; assembly: GCA_943138885.2. Classification (NCBI taxonomy): domain Eukaryota; kingdom Metazoa; phylum Arthropoda; class Insecta; order Lepidoptera; family Noctuidae; genus Tholera; species Tholera decimalis. The sequence goes on along the minus strand of OW964570.2, from coordinate 5,644,180 downwards.
TTTTGGTCTAGGATCACTCCTAGCACGGCCTGCGACGCCCTATTTCGCCGACACCGCGCCGCAACCGCTATGTCCTTGCATTTTAAATCTGTAATATCTTCGAAACTATTCATTTAAATTATATGCTGTAAAGGGCAATATTGATCTATAATAAATGCACAATGTATTTATGTTATTTAATTGGATAAGGGTTAATGATGTATTGCTTAAAATTGCTTCGTAAAATATGCTCGTATTTCTCGTAAAAAGTAAAGAATATAAATGGTTCTTGTGGGTTACCTATAAGAGATAGACATATACCATCGCGGACTTTTTTGATGGCCTTTTTAAGGTGTACAATACTGTACTACATTATTTTGATCTATCTCGTAGGGTTCAGCCAGTCTTTGTAATGAAAGCGCAAAAAAATGTGTTTATTTGCGACATCACATTAGAAACTTCAAAAATCATCAGTGTTCCTCTACTATATTATGCATGTTATATACTTAAAAACCTTCCTATTGAACTCTACTCTACTCCTTCTATTGAAAAAAACTGCATCAAAATCCGTTGCGTAGTTTTAAAGATTTAAGCATACATACATGTGCAGGGACAGAGAAAGCGACTTTGTTTTATACTATGTAGTGATACAAAAATTATAATTGAGGTGAAACGGAAACACGGCAAAAAAATTGTCTGTTTGTACACGCTAATCTCCGGACCTACTAGATGGATTTTAATGAAATTTGGTATTTGGCTTTTTATCCCGGAATTACCACGGGATCGGGATTTAAGCGGGAAATCCTCCCACGCGAACGAAGTTGCGGGCAGCAGCTAGTGGTATTTTTTTCTTTTTTATTGTCACATTTTGATTGCTAATAATGTGCATTTGCAACCATATTGCTAGTTCTCTTTAAAAAAATACATACACTGCCAAAAATTTTACCAACAAAATACAACTACTTGCCAAATAATAATAGCCTAAAGTGTGGGTCCACCTTAAATCATAATAAATCAAGACACCGATTATCTTATAAAAGCATCCATGACACCGCAAGCATAACAGTACATAATTAAGCAGTAGGTAATTAGTTCCTCGAATCGGAATCTTGGACTCGCATAGTACATATTATATCGCTTAATATGCCTTCAGGAATCTTTATTGGCATGTAAGACATTTAAATTGAATGAAAGAGTCGTTTTTTGACGTGTTTTTAAACCTTTATGTGAAGATTTTGTATCGTCAAAAACGGGATTTTGATTTTTGTTTTTGATTTTATTGAAATTTCATGGCATTTTATTGGACTAGCATTCAGATGAGATGGTATCTTTTATATGCATGAAAGCATAATCAGTTATAATTTTGACCGTTGGTACCCAATGCAATTTTTTACAAGCTTTCATAATGCAGAAGTTTGACTGATAAATTAAATGGCCATGCCATTTAATTTATTAGATTTGTTTTTTTTTTTTTTATTCAGAATAGGCTCGCGTTTGACCACCAACTAACCTGATGGTAAGCAATGATGTGGTCTAAGATGGAGCACGCTTGCCTAGAAGTAACCTATTCACTCTTGACTTAAAGACTCCCAGATTATAGCGATCAGGAAACAGAAAAGGTGACACATACAATATGTACCTTCCCAAGATATTTTTCGATATCTAACCTAGATTTACTATCAATATCCAGAACAACATTAATTATTAATTCCGCTAAAAACTAGATTTCCATTTCAAAATAGAGAACAACATGGTGAGATGAGGTAATGTAACATGCAATCCATACCCATACTCGATACGTATTTCAACACTCCACTGAACATGTTCAGGTGATATTAACTCGCCGACAGCACAGGCGCGAATAAAAAAAGAACTAAAACAATAGTTTACCACAGCTTCCGCAAATTAACGCCTGATTAAAATCTGTATCAAAGATAAAATCATGACATTTTGAAACCATAATAACCTCAAACCAGATTTTTTATAAGCCTCATTGACCCCATATCTCTAAGAGAAAGCTTATCCCATAAAGAAAAAAAATTGTGCAGAAATGTTTCTTGTTTTAAGATATCGATCCATCAACGCTATCTTTTAAACTGACCTGGCCCAGAAATATCAAACTGCACTTCAGTGTATTTTATTAAATTCTTTTAACATGTCGGCAAAAAACTGAGGATGAGTTAAAACATAATTAAATTTATTTCGCTCTTGTTCAAGGCGTTTTGTGTTCGGCTTTATCTCGATTAGTTGTACTAAACAATTAATAAAAGCAGAAGATCCACTTTAAATCTCACTTTAAATTTAGGTCTCGTACATGACACACCTACTTATTTAGTGTACCCCGGTCAAATTATGGACAAAATGCTGTTATGACACGACTAGGTAGCGACTAATAAGCGAGGCCGCTTATACATAGAAAAATTTGAAAGTCTGGCTATATTCCAGTTATCCAAGGTATTTTTTCGTAAAATCTTGTAAAAAATACTCACCAGGAAGTGAATAATATTCGTATATTATTTACCAGTTGTTATATTTCCTTTTATTTAGTTAAAAAGTTAAAATTTTAGAACTACTCTACTTTCTATAGTTTTATATGCATGCTGTGAAACTCTATAATAGGCTTTAGAACCGCATTGTTACCATAATTATGTGGTAACAATGAGCATTAAAAAGAGATGTTGAGTTTCCTATGAATACATAAATTAATTGATTAAGCAAAATATGTGACAAAAGCCAAATAAAACTAACCTTTGTATCTGTACAATTATGGTACTAATCATCTGCTTAACACGTTCGCTGACAGTACGTCGTTAGGCGGGAAATTAAAATAGTGCGTTATGACAGTACGTCGAGAGACGGGCCACTTATTTTTAAGAGTACGTCGTGGAAAATTCTACTGTCGTAATGTGGTGTCAGGGTAAGTGCTCACTGTCAGCAAACGTGTTAACCTTTTCATAATCACATTAGGGTCGGCTTCGAGTCTAAAAGTGTTTTACACTTTAGATTTCCTGGCTTCTGACTACCCGTAGCGACTGTCAAAGATGTACAGACGCCAGCACATGAAGCTACCCGAAACTGTCAAATTTTCCCAATCAATCTTGAACCTAATTTCCTTAATATTAAAGTTGAAAATCTATTAAAAAAATTGACAGATTGTTGTAGCTTGATGTGCTGCCGTCCGTACAAATGATAGGTGGAACCAACGGTTTCAAGTGCTCTCTGAGACACGAAAGAATTTCGATATGTTAATATGGTTACCAATCCACGGATTGACCTCGGCAATCTTTGCTTAACCTTGGAGCTGTTGTTCTTTAGCCATGAGAAATTCAAATTCTATTTTAAAAAAATATTATTATCAATTTCATTAAATCAAATTATATTTAAAAATATTATTACTATCAATTTCAATAAATCAAATAATGTTATATTAAAGTATAAGTATTGTGCAATTTTTATTATGTTAAATTTATATTCTACTAATTTTTAATCAACATGCATCAGAATCTTGTAGTTATTATATTGCAAATAATTATGTTAATTTTTGTTGTTTTAATCTGTAAGAGGAAGGCGCTGATGTCCGTCACACAGTTTATACTAGCACGGACATCATCGTTTACTCTATCTTTTAAGGGACTAACATTTTTATACTGTTTTTGAATAAGATAATGATTTTGTACCCACCTTTCTGATAATAAACTATTACTATTATTATGAGCTCCCGTGAAAATAAAATAAACAAATAACATACTGACGCGTCACAAGTATACTTACAAGTAGGTAACATGCAACTATGTTCACTCTTTGAATCCTTTTGGATTTTTAAGCAGAGTATTGCATAAGTTTGAACTTAAACTCAAAACACTTCATAGGATCCTAGTTTAATTGCACTATTTTTCTCTTCATCACCCACAGGTTCACTAGTAGATAAAAACTTTTTACCAAAAAATTAAACCGACTCCCAAAAAACACTACAAAGTGAAAAATAACTTTCATTTCGGTAGTCGGTGTCTTTAGTTTTGTATTTTCGTTTTTGGCACCGACTTCCGAAATTAAAGTTATTTTTCACTTTGTAGTGTTTTTTGGGAGTCGGTTTAATTTTTTGGTAAAAAGTTTTTATTTCACTCTTTTTAGTTAGTCTATTTTTAATTTACCTAGTTACAAGAGCCTAAATGTCAACTACTTATAACCTTTTACAAAATATTGCTTTTCCCAATGCTGGGCCGTTAATTGTTGAGGAGTTCTCCTGGTACTTCACCATCAGCAGCTCTACATCACCATATGCATTGTGACGAGCGATAAAGTGCTTAACAACCATATTCAAGTAATCGGATCGCAATCCACTCAATACTTATTATTGAGTAGTTTCGGCGGCCATCTGTGGTCTTCATCATCAGTTCCACTTCCTCAAATGGTACTTTTTGAGAGCAACTGCACAAGTTACTATAATAAATACCCAAAACGTCATAGGTGTGCCTATAATATTTGAATAGTTCCCTCGATTGCTCCAGGATCCCATCATCAGATCCTGACTTTTATGAAAATGGGACCAATTTCAAAGTATACCCTTTCAATCAAAAAAAGAATTTTCCAAATCGGTTCAGCCGTCTTCGAGTAATCGGTGATCATACATTAAAAAAAAAATATATACACGTCGAATTGATAACCTCCTATTTTTGTCGTTGGTTGAAAATGTCTAAGGTTTTAAGTCCGTCTTTACACATTGCCACTACACACTACATGCAGTTATATGCATATAGTATTATTAAATAATAATATAGTACAAAAAATAGTAATATACTGTTATTTAATCATTTCTAAACAGAACTACTGCCACAAAACTTCACGTATTCGGTTTTATAAAAAATATGAAAATTAAAATATGTAGTGTGCATACTTTATGTATTCCATTATTTTTTATTTCTCTAATATTTCTATGAAACATTAAAAACACGCTTTGCATTAAATGGAACTTCTACACCTCAACTTTATAGTGTATAATGGCGCTAATGTTATTCGACGTTAGATCAATGATCTTATAGATCGTGATCGATGACGCGTGCGCAGCCGTCAATAACCGTTAATACGACACTTGTTTTGATTTATCATTCTATTCTTTTTTGTTATTAATGAGTTAGGAACCTTTTTCTAGCGTTACAAGTTTTTTTTATTGGTTGTCATTTATCGTTTTGTTTGATTTTGGTGATAAAAGAAAATGCAATATTCATAAAATTAACGTCTAGTGCAGCTTATTATCACGCAAAGTATATTAAAGTCACGACTTCTGTCTGTCTGTGCATCGAAAATGGACATTACACAAACAACTGGTGTATCGATCTCTGTCTCTTCGATACATAAGTATATGATACAGAAAAAATTCTTAGCGTGGAGCAAAGCTGCATGTATTAATTTTGAAAGGATTGCATCGGCTTTTTTCGGCACTGTTACAAGCGCCATGATCATGGATGAACTTAAGTTCTAATGATACTGTTAGTGACCGTGTTAGCTTAAAAAATATAACTTACTGGCAGTCGCGCGGGATGTCGCTCTCGTGGACCTTATCACGATAAAACCATTTTTCTATTGTTTTTTTAATGAGAATAGGCTCGCGTTTGACCACCATCTCACCTGATGGTAGGTGATGATATGGTCGAAGATGGAGCACGCTTGCCTAAAAGTAACCTATTCACTCTTGACTTAAAGACCCCTAGGTTATAGCGATCAGGAAACACAGACTCCGGCAGGGAATTTCACTCCGTAGCCTTTTTGCAGCCGGGTAAAATGTAGTCAGTCGCCTTCCTCAAGCTTCAAACTACTTCCATAACAAATTTCATCCAAATTTACTCAGTATTTTTGAATATTAGAATGTTTAAACAAACAAAGTTTTCTGCTTTATATTAATAGTATAGGTAACACTTATCAGTAAGGTATAGGTATAAAACAAAATCATTGTAATATCCACAACATTTCTCACATAGAATTTAACAAAAAGTTATGCTACGATGAGGACTCATTGTTAAGCTAAGCTAGCTCATTAGTCACATTTGAGGACACGTACTAGCTTTTGCCCGCGACTTCGTTCGTGAGGTTTTTCCCGCGTAATTCCCGATCCCGTGGGAATTCCGGATAAAAACTATCCTATGTCCTTTCCAGGGTCCTAAACTATTCCGTGCCAAATTTCATCTAAATGGGTTTAGCTGTTTAGGCGTGAAAAGTTAATATACAGACAGACAGAGTTATACTTTCGCATTTATAATATTAAGAATGGATTACAAATTAGTCAGTTACCATAACATAGTAAGATGTATCTAAGTTAGTACTTACTATAATAACTTTATCAATGCACTTTGTTTATGTTATTAGCATAAACATTTATCTTTATCTTTTGAAAGCTTTCCAACTAGGTTTCTGTGATTTTAGTATAGTATTTCAAACCAATATTTACAGTACATGCAAATATCTTCCAATCGACGGTGAACGAACCGAATCCTCAAAATATGGGTCGTCAAATTCACACAGGTCTGGCCATTTTCGGTGCAATGACGCAGAAGAATGAATCACAAAACACGTTAGCTTTAAAAAGCTCTTTAAAAGTTCTAGCGTTAAATACGAAAATTGCTGAAATTCTAAATATTCAAGAATGTTTGTGTTTTAGTTCCACGGAATTTGGCTTGAAGCTAGATTTACGTTTTATGTCTTTTTATTATTCGTAGAACTAAAAGCTTTGTAAACTTAAATTCTCAGGCTTTGCTGTAACGGTACGGTATTTTTTTTAATTTTATTTTTAAATGCTTAATCGCTAATGTCTATCGAATATTTCTGTAAAGGATTCAAAGGGGCAAATTATATTTGTTGAAATATGCTCTAAAGAGAAATGAGGTTTATATCATTTTCAGGAATTAAACTTTCCTTACTTTAGTGCAGTGGTGGCCTAATAGTTAAGAGCCCGACTCGTGAGATGCAAGCCGTGAGTTCGAATTCAGTCAGTCACAATTTGTGTAATGTTTATCATCACCATTTGTGTAAAGTTTGTTTCGGTGTTTCTTCTCAGGGTAGTCGGTTAGGAAACACACCGGCCTCATCAAGTTTAAATTAAAAAAAATGTCGTGTTATTTAAATGTTTGATTAAAAAAAAGTGTTATTTAATAACCAGTTTGCAAAATAAAGATAAAAAGCCACTGCTCTCAAATCGCTGAATTAAAACGTCGTGAGGAAACCGGTATAATATCCTTGACCAAAAATTTGAAGATATGTGACATAAACCAAACCGCACTTGGGCTGGTGTGGTGTTTTACGGCCTACTCCCAAAGAACAGTTCAATTCAATTCAATCATTATTATTTTATATCCCGCTATAATATTCAAATAGTCTTTTATTTAAGCTTTTTTGCTGCAATCATGATTTTTATACCTACATCGCATTTTTAGGTACGCAAAATTTTCTATGCAAGCTTTTATAGTCACAAAATGCTGTTTCGCACAAAATCTCACGTTTCGCTCGCTAATACTGAGTGTGCATGCTCGCACGTATGACTGTGTTACACTGAGCTTGTTTTTTTTTGCGCGTTGAATAAAAGTTAGCGGTAAATCCGCTTATACAGGGTGTTTACATTTGCATTTCTTATTTTTTGCTATTTTACATGTGTTAGTTCGAGCTGTGATATTAGTTGCATGGATTTTCAAGATTAAGTAACGCTTGACGAAGTCAGTCCGTTGATTTATTTCTATATTTTAATATCACCATATTAAAATATCGATATTCCTCAGTGCCTCGGAATGCACGCCTTTAGTAACGATCTGAACTGGGGCCAGAGAAAAAGGGATGGAGCTATATAGCGTGCATAGCTCCGTCCCTCTTTCTCGCTTGAACGACTCACGTTTTAACACGGCATGGTATGTCATAGTTAAAACAACCAAACAAATCTGACTACAGTCTAGCCAATGAATATCATTATAAGTTAACATGGTCACTAACAGTCGCGTTAAAAATTAAAATGGGACATTTACTATGTGTATTTATTGTTCTAGTTTCCGATATTTGGGCACTGTTGTAAGCGCCATGATCATGAATGAACGAAATATAATGGAAATCGTGTTAGCCAGTTACTGGGTTGTAGACGTTAGATAGGCAGTCGCTACATGTAAACCACTAGTACTCAGCTGTACCTGGTTAGAATAAAAAAAAAAGGAAAAGGTAAGGCAGATAATGACAGGTGATTTTTCAGCCTATAAATACATATTTTAGTAAAATACTTTCTTGAACTTGGTAATATGTCACACATGTTTTAACGTTTTCCAATCCGATTACATTCTTCATCCTCCATTTTACGGTAAAAATATTAGTAAAGCGATAAAGCTGTTTGTCTTCCGTAACTGTAAACTTTAGCCTTGAAACGAAAAAAAAGTACCTTTAGCAATGTGTTTATGTTTAGATACCCTTTGCACTTTATGCAATACTCCCTGTAAAAATAAATAGATAAAGTGTATTACATTAAGTTCAAAGTAAAGTATTCGATGTGGTACGTACAATGTACATAATGATGTATTTTTAACCGACTGCTAAAAAAGAAGGAGGTTCTCAATTCGGATGTTTGTTTGTTTTTTTTTTATGTTTGTTCGGGCATATCTCCGTCGCTTGCCAACCGATTTGAAAAAATCTTTTTTTGTTGAAAAGAGTATACTTTCCAAATGGTCCCATGAAAATTTTATCGAAATCGGACAAGCCGTTTCTGAAAAATAGACAAAAGTCTGAAAAAAATATTTACATAGACGATCTTTTCGTTTACTCTGCTGGTGAAGGTGATAAGTAGTCGACATTTTGGCTTTTGTAACTAGATTAGTTAAAACTGATCCACTAAAAAGCGCGAAAATAAAAACTTTTTTGCAAAAAATAAAACCGACTTCCATATCAAAACACTACAAAGCCAAAAATAATTTTAATTTCGGAAGGCGGTGTGAAAAAAAAAGAAAATACAAAACCAATAACACCGACTACCGAAATTAAAATTATTTTTGGCTTTGTAGTGTTTTGATATGGAAGTCGGTTTTATTTTTTGCAAAAACGTTTTTTATTATTTCTCTTAAACGAAGGTACGAAATTTTTCTGTTTCTTTCCCACCATAGGAGAATCTCCTGTAATCTCGGGGGCCTTTACAAGCATTTCAATTAACTTGCACCAACGCCCAGTCTCGGAACAACTATCCGAAGCCTATAAGCCATACAAACATTTGTTCTGGTGCGTGAATCGAACGAATCGAACGACACGCAGTGCAGCAGCCAAGCGCTCAACCAATGCGCCAACCGTGTCGTCTATTGAACTCATGTTGACGACAACATTGAACTCATTCCATTTACTGTCCACTCTACTTACCGCATTACAAAAACTCGTTTTTCATATTTATTTTACGCATATAGCCTCTGGCGCTATAATACCGACACGGTCTTACCAATATAAGAATGAGTACTATCATAAATCTGTACCTATACAAATGACCACAATTTCACTTTCTCACATCAATAAGTTATTTTTAAGTACAGCGAAATCAGTAACATAATTGTAACTAGTTTTATAATCACACGTAGTCGTTAAAGCCCGGACATTTCTCATTAAAACTTGTGAATGAATACGATAACCAGTGTGAAATCACTTTGGTACAAAAACACCGTTGATTTTTTTAATAACTTTACTAGTTTCCGCCCGTAGCTTCGCTCGCGTGGTACATCTCTTTTATTTTCTTTGTGCTGACTTAGTTTATGTCACTTCTTTTTCTTGCGTTTCGTTTCCGCACTTAGTCCCTGCACGGAACTATTGTGCGTGGGCCATGTCGGCCGTTAGTTTATATCGCTCTCCAGCCCTTTTTTCAGGGGAACATCATCAAATTACTCCTCCTGGTCTGGGTGGAGTGGAAAGTAGGACTTCTACTGACTACAAACCCACTCTATTCCTTTGGTTGCCTCTGCATTCTAAGGCCGCGATCACTCGTTATCATATACACCCGCAATCCCAGCAGGCTTTGGCCCTCTCGCGCTCCGTCAACTATGCAGACTGCTCTTTGAGGCGTCCGTGGAACACAACGCATGGTGGATTTGGGTCACTAGCCCTTTAACTATCTCCATATCGAAAATCACATCAATCCGATGCTCCGTTTTCACGTGATAGAAGGAGAATTAAAAATCAAACACAGAACATAATCAGCCTGTAACTTTCCCACTGTGGCGATAAATTCTTAAAACCTTCTCTCTATGAGAGGGACTGAGATGTGATCTACAACGCGAGCCAAGTTCAGGATAGTGGATGTCACATATCTTAGGTCCTAGAACCTAGGTGTTTCTAAAACAAGAACACTATTCCATTTATAATATTAGTATGGATATTTTCGCTCAGGTAAGGAGAATATCAAAATGGTTTTCCTTTTTGGACTACATATGGCTCGTAAAATGTGTATAAAGCTGGTACAGGTAGCAATTTTATCGTAATATCGGTCAGTAAACACCCGTTATAAAGGCAGACATCGTTAATATTAAAGAGTTCTTGATATTATACCTTATAGATTGCTATTTTAATAATCGTTAAAAGAGTTTCATCCAACTTCATCAGAAACTAATTTGCTTAGCTGTCATTTGTATACCTTTGACAGTCATTACAGGTAGTCGTTATGGCTTCTGAGCCAGAAAATCCCGCACCAATCTTGCCAATAGTTATTGGGTTACAAAGCTACTGGGCCGTTGAGGTCAGATAAGCAGTGCCATGTAAATCACTAGAACTCAGCTGCATTCGTTTGGACTGGTGAGCGATCCCAACATAGGTGGAAAAAGGCTAAGTACCTAGATGATAATAAAAATAATAATAAAAGTTTATTTCAGAATCAACTGGTTTTAACAAAAACATTGCAGAAATCTTCTTTTAAGAAAAAAGATACCTGTAACAAAAGACCTCTTCCATAAACCTGGTGTTACATACAGAGCCTGTTAATAATAAAACGTGCGAGCTGGTGGGTAACAGATCCGGTCTCTCCGTGAGGACATGGTCGGGCGCTTGAACTTGACCTTGAAGACTGTCTCCGAATGGGGCAATGCCAACCTGGTCAAGTTTAATGCACCTAAGACCCAGGCGTGTCTCTTCTCCGCAAAAAGGAGCCAATTCGAACCGGCTCCTACTTTCCGAGGTGTAACCGTGCCGATAACCGACCGTATCGAGCTTCTGGGGATAACACTGACTTCTACCCTCAATTTTGGCCCGTTTATCGAGGCTAAGGCTCAACTAGCATCAAAAAAGTTGGGAATCCTAGCAAAGGTGAGACGGTACTTCACACCCGAACAGTTGCTCAATCTCTATCAAGCCCAGGTTCGGTCGTGTATGGAGTACTGCTCTCATCTTTGGGATGGATCTGCTAAATACCAACTGGACGCGCTTGAGTCAATCGAGAAGTGGGCCAAGAGACTCATTGGCAACGATGCACTGGTCGAGTCAAAGCTCCAGAGCCTTGAACATCGACGACGAGTTGCAAGTCTATCGGTTTTCTATCGGTTACATTTCGGGGAGTGTGCGATGGAATTACACAATCTAATTCCACCAAGCCCTTCCATCATCGGACTACGAGACAAACGGCGAAGCGCCATCGTTACATGGTGGACATCCCACCCATACGCACAAAACGTTTTGGGAATACCTTCATTATGCGTACGGCTAAGGAGTGGAATTTCCTGCCGGAGTCTGTGTTTCCCGATAGCTATAACCTAGGAGTCTTTAAGTCAAGAGTGAATAAGTTACTTTTAGGTAAGCGTGCTCCATCTTCGATTACATCATCACTTACCATCAGGTGAGATGGTGGTCAAACGCGAAACTATTTTAAATAAAAAAAAAATAAAAAAAACAATTTTAATCTTAATCTTATTTCAAAAATTACTAAATACATTAAAGGAGTGCAAAAAAAAACCAAAAAGGTGTACATACAGAGCTTGTTAATAATAAAATTAAAACTTATTACAATTACAATTTTAATCTTAAATCTTAATCTATTTCAAAAATTACTAAGTATATTAAAGGTGTGCAACTTGTATTTGTGAGTGTAAGTGTTTATGTGAGAGTTGATTGGCTGAGTGTGAGTGAGTGAGATGGATGTGTATATGGGTGTGAATTTGGTAGTGGGGTAGTGAGTTGGCACGTGTGTGAGATCTATAAGCGTAGTACACAGTGTAGTATAATAACAAAATAGTTGTAACGCTACTTCTTATCAAATGATGACTGTACATTACCCGTGATTTTGTTCCTATGAATTTTCGCAAGAATCTTACATCTCCCGAGATATAAGTAACGAGATATAAGACTGAAAGAAAGAAAATAAATTTATTTGACCCATTTTAGGGCACAGGCACACAAAAATACAACAAATAAAATAAAAATTGCTTAAATAAAAAATAGCATTTTGTGTGCCTCGCGGTTGTGCTAAATAGGACTGCAACCTAATTCTAGTGTTTTTCATTTAGACCCATTCAGCCAATTTGGTTGAGTTACAGACATCCACCTAAATCTAAACTTTTGCACTTATTATATTAATTTAAATTAAAAATAAACATTTATACCTACGGAAAAACTATTAAAATAAATTTGATATTACTTGTTGCCTTTCCCACCCTATAATACACAGCCTTCCACTTCCTCAAAAGATAAATGTATCAATATCCATTATGTAACAGCTAACTGTACGTTAAGCCCCAGTATCTTGGAATCAACTGCTAATTAATACTTAAACAAAAACGAGTCTTATCAGTACAAATACCTTATTAAGAATGTAACCCAGACTTGATAAGTGACGGCCATTAGCAAAGCAATTCAGAAAAATGCGTGCAACACTGTACACTTTGCAAAAAATAAAATTAACCAGTTGGTTTAGTATACAACGTGTGTAGTGAATTTGTACTTGTCATTTTTCTTCTCTAGCCTATACTGTGCTACTACTGGGCAAAGGCCTACTCCACAAACTACAAACAACATGCCTACCCACGTAGTACACGTTCAACACTAGGAAGAGGTGACGGGAAGACGTATTGTTACATTTTTAACTTTTTTTAAGTGCAGATTTTCTTACTAGTTTTATTAAATTTAAATGCAATCAATTAGCGATACAATTTAACTTTGCGGGATGACAGATGAGTCCTTCTAACTTACTGAGCTCCCTCAAAGCGTTTTATTTTCCTTCTATATAAATTGAAAGCACCTTTTTCGTTATGACTTATAGCATTTTCTTTTTTTTCTTTTTATACACAATTTATCTGTAATCTTTTTCATGCCGAAACGAAACCGTCCTGTATATAAAACCACGAACGCGCTTTACATTCATAAGCGCCAACCCACAAACACGTGCTTATAGCTGAATCAATTGGACACATGTGAAAGTATATAGGTACTAATTACATTGATTATTGCTCACTAGTCTAACGAAGGCAATTGTAGTTGTGAGAGTTAAAGGAATTATTTCAACTGGTTTGTAGATGTTAGAAAAAGAAACAGACGTCTTTCTGACCTTGGACACCTTCCCTGTATGAAGGAAACATAATGAGAATATTGTAAATCGAGTTTTAGTGAGACTAGAGAACAACTATTAATTTATATATATAATAAATTAATAGTTTAAAAAACACTAGAAAAACACGCTTTTATAAATGCACGTAAAAACAAAACGAGTAGTGAACAATTAAACGGTCGATCCCTCAGAGGATTTGAAAGTGACATGTGTGAGTGATTACGCGGTAATTCAAAAAGATTAAGAAAACCGATAACAGATTTTCTAGGTTTTTTAGGTTTGTTGTTGGTGTTCAAAGTCCATTATGTGGCCTTTCTAACAAGTGCAAACACGACTATGATACGATATTCCATCATGGAATGCCAGTGCCTATCTTCCAGCTTCATCATCAGACCTTGAAACCTAATCGTGGTCAAAGTTCATTACAAGACTTTTCTAAGAAATCCAGAACAGTTATGATACGATTTTCCATCATGAAGTTCCAGTTCATATCTTCCGGCTCCATCATCAGATCAGTTTGACAGTACCATATTATTGTATTGTCATCAGAACTACATATAGCTGCCAATTACGCTACGACCCTTGGAAGAAGGTTAAATTAGTTACCTTTGATCTCATTACATAGTTAGTTACATACAGGTCGACCTAATAAAAGCGTGTTAAAAAGACTACCAGTCACGCGGGGCTTCACTCCCGTGGACTTTATCACGATATAGACATACCTCTTCTTATTTTTCAGTCGGGTAAAAAGTAGCGTATAACCTTCCTCAAGCTTCAAGCTACTTCTATACCAAATCTACCGAGTACTTTCGCAGATTAGCACGTTTAAACAAACAAAATTTCGCTTTATAATATTAGTATAGATGTATGTTCAATACTATTACACAATAGTATTACGGACCCAAAAAATCTCACCCAGTTCCTTCAGTTGCCCTTGCATTCCGGGGCAACTGTATCTCGTTAGTACATGCCCGTAACTCCGGTAAGGGGGCGTCCATAAATTACGTGAGATGTTTAAGGGGGGAGGGGGTCGAGTCAAATCTCATCTAATCTTACGTTGGAGAGAGGCTCTCGGCAAATATAAAGCAAATTTTTTTCTGTTTGAAATAAAAAAAAATCTATTTTGGTCCATTTAATTCAGATTGTACATGCTTCAGATTTAATCTTAAGCGAATATCGTAATTTGGGTTGCCACCCGTACTTTATGATAAAGTATTGTACGTTATTTCAGGTAATTGTACTCTATACTTTATGAGAACAATAAAGTACACGAAAATACTTTATTTCGCTTGATTTGATTTCTTTGGGATTTTGAAAAATTTAGTCGTAATAAACAAAGTGTCTCTGAATTTGATAAAAAAATAATTAGTCATTTACTTTAATTTAAACATAGACTGTAAAGATGCTATGCAATTGTTTAGTTGAGATACTAATTTGACACAAACTGCAAAAAGTAAGAAGAAATGTGTTTTTAAACATAACTAGCTGCTCAGCCCGGCTTCACGATTCACGAGATCATGATTGTCACAAGACGAGCTAATGAGTTACTGTGTGCAAGCGCCAACGGCTTAGAGTGGCTAGATCAGAACGAAGTTGAAGAAGCAGATGATTTTACTGAAAATCATATGGACATGTTGGTTCCAATAGTCTCTCTTGAGACCGCGCATGATTCTACATGGACTGAATTAGAGTAGATATTTTTTGTTTTAATCCCAGTAGTCACGATTAAACTATTCTATTGTTAAATTTTTATTACACTTATAACTCTCAGCAATATTGATTACTAGTCTTAACATAGTCTTAAAATAAAAACACGACACAATTTTTTTTTCTTTTTACAATAACAATCCAACGCGTTTACGTAAGAAACCCACATTTTTAAAAATCTCACGTGAGATTGGGGGATGGGGGATCGGGTTGAATAAAATCTCACGACATCTCACCAGGGGGGAGGGAGGGAGGGAAAATTAAAAAAAAAAAACACCTCACGTAATTTATGGACGCCCCCTAAGCCTTTACCCTATTGGACCCGTGATTGGTACTGAGTTGCTGACTGCTCTTTGCGGAGCGTGTTAACATTATGTATTTTCAAAATAAATCTTAAAATGAGATATGTAGTTATATGTAATCCTAGAATATTAAAAAGCTTTTTATGTGAAATATTTATAGGTTCTACCAGACTGCTTGACAAACACATTTTGGCAATAAATCCCACGGCCACATCATGAAACGGCCAATTCTACGACATCGCTGCAACCATAATATACATGATACTATTTGTCGTCTAAGTTTTACCACGTAAGTGAGAAGTAGGTTATTATAAAAGAGTAGACTATAAATTAACCTGTCACCGCTCACGTACCGTGAGTTAAAGGTGATCTTTAGACCCGACACGTTTGTACAGCTTTGAGTGACGCCGACGCATTTAACAAAGATTTTCTGTACCTAACGTGTCTGTACTACTTATATTAATATTGCACGTATTTTTTATGTAGATATTAAAAATAGCAATGCCTGCGTGTCTTAGTGTCGTGACCTTTCTTGTTTAGCACGTTTTTCGTGAGAGCTAGTGAGAAGCCTGAAAAACTGAGGGGGTATCGTGTACCCAGTAACTGGGTTATGCAGGACACATACTTAGGCAGTCGTCCCACGAGAAATACTGGTACTCAACTGGATCTGGTTAGATTGGAACCGTGTAGATTAGTTTAGACTGGAAGCGGAACTCAACATGATTGGAAAATAGTGAAGTGTAACTTCCGCCCAGTGGGCCTAGACAAAATCCATTTTCTGTAAGCGTTAACGCCAACGGAAAAATTAAATTGTATGGAGTTGACATTTACTAACACGTGACAATCACGTGGCATGTGGTTAGCAAATGTCAACTCCATAAAATTTAATTTTTCCGTTGGCGTTAACGCTTACAGAAAATGGATTTTGTCTAGGCCCGCAGAGCTCAGATTTCTTTGCTATTTATTTCCTGTCAGATTTTCCAAATTTTATTTTATTTTATTTATTTGGGACAAAAACAGTTATACATTAAAGTGTTTTACAAAAAGTGGTTATCTTAAAAGGTAAAAAACGTATAACCCATTGTCCACGAAATGACATTATGAGTAAGATGCGGACGCGTACAGATATGTTTAAAATTTTAAATACATATATGAAAAATAAAAACGATTGAGAAATAAAGTGTAAAACTATAACAAATTAATCTGGGAAATACTAATGAACAGGAGGTTCGATAGGGTCATGGCAAGATGGGGTTGCAGAAATGTTTTAACGAAATACCGGGGCCCCGAAACGCAAAGGCAGCTGAAGGAACAGGTCAAGTTTCTAGTCAGTAAAAGTTGGACACCCCATTGATGGTTTTTTTGTATCATTTGATGGTTTTAATATAGATTAGATAGAACTATATTTATATAAGCTAAATAACTAGATAAACAGGCAGGGCTAGCTCTCATGACCATCTGGAGGACACGGTTGAGCATACAGTGCAGGTGTGCCCTGCTTGGGCGGAGCACCATTGTGTCCTCCTGGAGGCGATCGACGGCGGCAACCTCACGCGCCTGGCATTGGTTCACTTCAGACCATGGTGCGGAGCGAGAGGGAATGGGATGCAGTCGCCTCCTTCTGCGAAGCAGTCATGCTAGCGAAGGAGGAGGCCGAACGCGCGAGGGAGAGGCAACTCTCTTCCTCACGCCCCAGCCACCGTGGTAGACGCCCAGGGCGTCGGGGATCGCGGTCCGATCTCCGGCCACCGTAGGCGCGGGCTTATGGACGGTGAACAGGGGTAGCTCACCTCTGGTAAGGAACAGGCCCGGGTCGGAGGCGCGTCGTGTTCCACGCGCGCCTCATGGAGCTGTCAGCATTAGTGACGGGGCCTCATAAAGCCATTGCCCACCGGGGTTGCGGAAATGTACTAACGTAGTAAGTAAGTTCCGGGGTAAGTAAGTACGTAAGTTCCGGGGCCGCGGTAGACTTCAACTGACTAAATTCCACTTAACCCAGAGCGGGAGAAGTTATTCGATGATTATCCCACCAAGAAAATAAAAAGGGCTAGCTCTCATAGTTTGGTTCCATCACTCGCATAATATGTTTATTTCTTCATCCAGACGACTCATTGTCTTTGAAGTCCCCTCAAAATCGTAAACGCAGATAGGCATTTAGTCACGATCATTACCACGGAGCAAATTAAACAAGATAGACACTCAACAAAATTACTGCCCCATTCCCCAGGGCGCCATGTTATATGCTAACTAGGTACAGTTTCATCACGTTAAGTAGTATCCCGTTACAGACGCACGACTTTTTGCGCCGATCTCGGCTGCTATGCGACTTTTTGTCGCTACGTGCATGCCCGATTATCATAAACATGATTTAGATACGGTGCCTTACGATCGAGCGTGCATTTGTTTACTTTTTGCTGGCGCAGGTAACTGCTATGGCAACCTATTGACATGTGGATTTTGTGGTAGACTCTGCTTGGTTTATGAGAGCCTGGTACCGGTCCTTTTTGATATGCAAAATGCCCAATGTACTATGACTGTCCAATTTATTTTTCTTTAATCTTTTAGTAATGATTGATTCACGATCGATTCAATTCAACCATTATGTAATTAAAGAAATGCTATTGTAAAAAATATCGTATTGCACTCCTTTCCCATATAAACATTAACTTTTCCAAATTGTCTATACAACGTGTAATTTAAAGGGTATATACATACCGAAAACATGGCTTCTTTGGATGATAACAAACGATATCGCAAGGGTTTTTTAATCCTATGTCTACATGTGTGGAACTTATTAGAAATTTCAATACATTGATACCAGAGACCGAATTTTTCAAATTAAGAAGAACGAAGAGATTATTTTTTTATTGACAAGTGATGTGGAAAGTGATGACCCTCATAGTGCTGTGACACGTTTGTTATTATTGGTTTTCAAGAAACATATAAGACCGATAATTTGGGGCCAATTCTGTGAGTCACTTATTTTGAGCTGACACTTTGCATAGAGACGCCATACCAGACTGATGTTGTCTTCAGTCCTTTTGGATAGATATGGTGTTTCCGTTACACGTTGTATATACTCCTCGAGTAGTTTTCGTTAAAAGAGGGTATAACATTTATTGACATACATATTGTGTGCACCTTAGTTGCTAAAGCAATAAACATTTCATTACCTTTTTAGTAGCAATAAAGTACGTATGACTTAAGAAATACGACCAATAACAGATATCTTAATTTTATTGTCTATTTTACATCATGAACACACTGTTATTTTGTAACTTTCTTTCTAAATGAATAAATAATACTACCTACTGGGCCTATCAAAACGTTGATTAATAATAGTAAAAACGAATTAAAATCAAGTCTCTAAAGAAGTATGTAGACTAGGTCAATTACCTCGGCATGAATATTCCCACGGATATATAAAAAACTTTTATATATCTCGTTTAAAATTCCATTCTCATTCAAATTCAATCAATTCATTCATTTAATGATTAGACCGCAGCAATAATTTATTCATCACACACAATTAAATTGAACGACAATGTCGTCGAATGTTAAGTGGATTTTAATTTGAAACTGACATCTTTATCGTTTTAAATTTATTAATTAGGACCTGATTTATATTTACCTATCTATAAATAACAATGTTTGTTAGTTTCTGCCGTATACGTACCATCGATCGGATTATATTGAAACTTTGGCAGGATGTTCAGAGGACACGCGAGAGTGACTGGGTCAAAAATCGAGTTGAAAAAAGAAAGCAAAAATCTTATTACTTCAAGTGGCATTTGCAATGCATGCTACGTACTCGTACAGCTAAATATGTATAATATAGGCTTATTTCGCTCAAAAGCTCAATACGTAGTGACAACACCTATGACCGCGAATATAATTTATTGTTTAATTTATAGTCAATATATAATATATAGTGTTCAATCTGTGTACGGGATTTTTCAAAGTTAAATAATAAGTATTTTACGTTAGATATAACATTTTTTTATGTGCCTTGAATGATTTTTTGAAGATCTTAGCTTTATTACTTAGATTATGTGATTTGATTTGATAAAAACCATAACTTTTAGCCCTGGGTATAGTTTCAGTTTTTTAGCCTAATTAAAAATATGTTGAAGTAATTGAGCTTGCTTTTTTATTGAAAAGAGGCTCGCGTTTGACCACCATCTCACCTGATGGTAAGTGACGATGTGGTCGAGGATGGAGCACGCTTGCCTAGAAGTAATCCATTCACTCTTGACTTAAAGACACCCAGATTATAGCGATCAGGAAACACAGACTCCAGCAGGGAATTCCACTCCTTAGCCGTACGCAGAATGAAAGTATTCCCAAAACGTTTTGTGCGTATGGGTGGGATGTCCATCAATGGCGCATCGCCGTTTGTCTTGTAGTCCAATGATGGAACGGGCTTGGCGGAATTAGATTGTGTAATTCCATCGCACACTTCCCGAAATGTAACCGATAAAAAACCGATAGACTAGCAACTCGTCGTCGATGTTCAAGGCTCTGGAGCTTTGACTTAACCAGTGCATCGTTGCCTATGAGTCTCTTGGCCCGTTTCTAGATAGACTCAAGCGTATCCAGTTGGTATTATGCAGATCCATCCCAAAGATGAAAGCAGTACTCCATACACGACTGAACCTGGGCTTGATAAAGATTGAGCAACTGTTTGCTTTGTTGCCATGAAAATACCTACTAGCTAAGGAGCGGATTTCCCTGCTGGAGTCTGTGTTTCTTGATACCATAACCCGGGCATCTTTATGTCAAGAGTAAATAGGTTACTAAAAGTTACTTATTCACTCTTGACTTTTTGGTAAGAGTGGTTCATCTTGGACCACATCATCACCATCAGGTGAGATAGTGTTCAAACACCTATTAAGTAACAAAATAATAATAGTATTTGACTGTGAAAGTCGACCTGCTTTCAAACATCCCTTCTCCAGTTCAAACTTATATATCTTTAAGAGGACATATTATAGAATAAAGTGTACCGATACCATACAGCAAAAGTAACACAATACAGAAGTAGCTAAGTATAATTTATTTATACAATCTTACATCTGAATAAGCTACTGACATTTGAGATTAATGATTGCTTTCATATTTTATCTATGGCAGTAAGCTTCTCAGTAGAACACAAGTAGATCGCTGTTTACCTTCAAATAGGTAATTAAATGTGAAGACCTACTTGTTTATATTTTTCTTGGGCAGAATAATGTCATCCAAATATTCTTTACTGGTTTTTTCCTGCGGCTTCGCTTGTGTTTCATTCAGTTTCCGAAATCAATTATAGCCTTTATATTGTCCAGAATAAAAAGCTTTATAACAAAGAGTTTTATTCAAATCCGTCTAGTAATTCCGGAGATTAGCGTGTACAAACAGATAAACAGACAGACATTTTTAAATTCTTATTCTATTACTGTTTCGTAACCGCCGGAATATTTTTTTTTGTAAATATACGCAATGTACAGACACACTTTTTTACTGTTTTATTATATTTTTATTGATTTACTGGGTGGTACGCGGAGTTTTAGCTGCGAGAGCGACTCCACGACAACATTCAACCAGGATAATAAAGTATCCTACATCCTAGTAATATTAAGTATTATTTAGTATCTACTAATATTATAAATGCGAAAGTAATTCTGTCTGCCCATCTGTTACACTTTCGCGTCTAAACTACATCACCACAGAGACAACACAGATAAAATAGACCTTAGAGAAGGACATAAGCTAACCACCCTTTTAACGTTGAAAAAAACAATCTCCTACAGTTCTGCCCGAAACTCCCCTCGCGTGTACTACGCGTTTCTGAAATGAAAGAAGTCATATTTCCAATTATAAAGTGCTGTAATTACAATATTTTCACTATTTTTCCTGAGAAATTTGAAAACTGTCGTTTTGTAAACTTTTTTATGCATCAAAATAAAAAAAGCCTTATTAAATTTCCTTTTGGTAAAAGTCATCCGAACATAAAAATACCAGGGTCCCATAACGGCAGAGTGAACAAAAAGAAAACAAAGGCCAAGCGGGATTTCCCAGCCTAACTTTCAAAGCATTATGTGAGATGCATATATAATCATATAGGTACTTATAAAAGGTGCTGTTATCATGCTGTTATATTCAATTTGTGAATTGTGATATCTGGAACTGTTTCCCCGGAGAAATTAAAAAAAAAACTGTCGTTTTGAATGAAAACTTTTTCATTTTACATATAAATAAAAAGCCTTAACAAATTTCCTTTCAGTAAAATTCATACCAACACAAAACTACAAGTAGCGGCACGTAAGTCTAGCGCTGAACGATACGTGGAGGGGATTGCTCCACATGGGTACTGTCGCGCACGCAATACAATTATTAGCTAAATAACGTTATTGACATTATTTAAATGTAATGTCAAATAGTAGGTATAGCGCTGAACAAAATCTGGAGGATAGCTGCGCATGAGTACTGTCGCGAATGCAAATAATATTACCTATACTTTAATTAATAGTTTATCTTCAATGCCAATGTCCAAGGATTTATAGTAGGTACCTAAGATATAATTTTTATCAAGTTTTGTTGGGAGTAGAAAAATAAAAACATTATTTGTTAATTTGACAATTTTTATTTTAGATTTAAGTCTTATTTGAATCAGAGAATGGTATCACGCCTTCAATGGTGTCTTGACAGGGCCTTTTGCTTATTGAGGGCCCGGACTCAGGGAAAAAAACAACAACAAAAATTAACAGCAATAACAATACAATTAATGAGGCGACTGTACACGGGATGTACGCGGAGCGTCGTATCGGCGCGGGGAACAGAATGCGACTTGAGAGCCAATCGGCGCTACGCACGCCCGCCCTTCATCCCGCTAGCCCCCCAGGTACCTTAATTTTTACTTCTGCACAATAACGGTCAGCGCTAAAGTTTCGTGTTGCTACTTGTACCAGGAGGATACCCTTGTATCGCATAGAACGGGAGAGTAAACAAAAAAGAAAACAAAAGACAAGCGTGATTTTCCAGCCTAACTTTCAAAGCATTTAGCATAAGGATACACACTTTAAATGTATCACAGTTTACAATCGATTAAGGAAAACATGAGGAGAGATACAAAGAGATAATGAATTCTGGTCGTGTACGGCAATTGCTTGTGCAACGTTGATACATTAAGGACTGAGCAACGATAAATATAGGTTTTCTTTGCGTTATTCTCAGTGACTACGTTTTCATTTAGTTCATCATAGAGACTGAAAGAAAATTATAAGATTTTAAATATACATTATTACAATACAAAACAAATAAATAGATTTTCAAACAGTGTGATGCAGTGTTTATTGTATGCCAAATCACAGTTAGCCTATATTGTCCCACAAATCTTTCCAGACAGTCCTTTTTTAATGATAGAAAATCATCCAATGACTGTCTCCCGATCTGGGCGAAGCGGGAGGGGTGTGTCAGACTTTGACTGACTAAAACCGATCCATGTTCCGTCATTTGCCCCTCGTGTTCCGAGGTCGCAGTAACTAACTCTTTTGAACAATTCCGCAACCCTGGCTTCCAGATAGCTCTTGTCTGCACTGTCTTCACATCATAATTATGATGCAGTCAAAGACTGTGCTTCAAATATTTTATTTCTATCTTTACTTGGTTTTCGTTACCACGTAGGTACTTCGGAAACCCCCAGTCTATTAGAATTCAGAATAAGATATATTTAGGCTTATTCATTTGAGACAGATTAAACAGTTTTGAATAATTATTTTACGACCAAAACAATAAAAAAGATATTTATTCAGTAATACCACTAAACTAGACACCGGCACTAGGAGTTCATAAATTGCAGGCGCACTTTAATTAATATCCTTCTAACAACTACTATAAATCATTGAAAACGCCCATCGATCAAGAGCGGATAGCAACGGATCATTCATAATGCTCCGTATTTACGATATTTATGTCAGATAATCGATAAATTTGGAGGCACATTCGTGATGTTTATGCTGTCCTGGTTGATTGCCACCATTAATAAGCATCAGGGACAGCAATAAATATTAGTATTTTACGTGAAGCGAGTTCTAGAGTGCAGTTCTACAGATTGTACTTCGGAGAGTGTGCGCGGGAGCTTCACGACTTAATTAATCCCTTCATCCCCTTTTTACTACCGGTCTACCAGACGTACTGCAGGATACCATCTTTTACCATATTGTGCGCACAGCCAAGGTGTAGAACTCTGTGCCGGCTTCTGTATTCCCTGCCACATCTGACCCGTCGTCAGCCTTTAAACCAAGAGTGAATTGGCATCTTTTGGGCTCACTCGTTCGATCGTAGACCTAATCCTACAATTACCATCAGGTGTGATCGGTCAAGAGCTCATTCGTTATTTTTAAAAAAGTACCTCCACAACCCAGTAACTGGATAACACGTTGCCCGTGGCTTGGCGGAATTAGATTGTGTAATTTCATCGCACACTCCCCGAAATGTGAAATTGATGCTGTTGAGTATTAATATTTTAGGTATCAATTCTGATGCTGAGAAATTAATTTAGCAAAGGCTTTCATAATAACACTGTGTAGTTTATTTACTTAAACCGAAAATTGATTGAATATAAGTTTGGCTATGTGCCCGGAACTTCTTTCACGCGAAGTCAATTATTCCTCATGCGGTTTTACCTGCGTAAAAAACTGATCCCGTGGGAATCCTGGGATAAAAAGTACGCTAAACACAATATTAATTTGAAATTACAGACATACACATCGATTTTATTTTATATGTGTGTTTCTATTATACCTATTATTAACAAGAGAGTGACTTCGATTGGCTCGAAAAGAATTTGAAAACTTTTCATGCTTATAGTTTGCTTGTTAAAACAAAACGGCAAAATATATATATATATAAAAAAATAAGAATGACTCTTTTTCTTTATTTAAACAATTAAAACATAAAATATATCAAACAAACATGAAGTTTGAATCTTAGAATCAAATTGTGACGTTTATCTAGGTACTGAGTCACAATCGAATCGGTGCTTAAATTTCCAAGGATAAGGCCTTGAAAGTACGAATAGGCAGCATTGATGGGGTCCGACAATGCCATTGCCTACCAAGGGTTGCGGAAATGATCTAACGAGGTACCGCGGTTTTTGACCGTGAAGGGCAACTGAAGGCACAGAGTGGATTTTTAGCCGGTAGAAGTCTAACTCTCCCTTCCCTTCCCTTCGCTCCACCCAGCGGGAGGACATATTTGCTGAATTTCCCACCGGAAAAGAACCTTGAAACAATTAAATGTTTAAAGCTACAAGTTACAAGTACCTACGTGTTCATCATGCAATGCAAGTCGTCAAATTCAATTGAATAGAATAAATTCTCCTTAATGTGACGGTGTAGGCAGAAAGCCAACTACCTCATGATATTTCTTTGTTTCCAGCAAATAGGTTGTAGGCTCGGCTTTAGAAGTAGACGAATCAGGTATTTCCAAATTGTTACACTATTGTTTGACTGTTTAAAGTTGACTAAACTGTTCATTTATGCAAACTAATCAAATCAAGCAAATAAATATAATTTACAAATTTAATAGTATTGCATTCATATAAATTAGGCAAGATTTACATAGATCTCGTTTTACGGTAATAATTACCTAATGTAAAGTAAAAAAAAACCTTATTGAGAAAAAAATACAAAATTTACTCAATAAAGCTCTTTTAAATTTAGTTATGCTCCCTAAAATATGTTCAGGTAAATTTTGATTTGTACTTTAGACGTAGTTTACTTGAAGAATGTTTAGTAACTACGCCACTCCAAAATATAGTTGAGTTATCTACCGATAAAATTGACTAACAAATACGTTTCAAGAGCGCTCCGTCCAAAATAATTTGCATGCAAAGTCAGCGCTTTGTATACCTATGCAATACACTTTCCTGTTAACTTGCAAATACCATTTGTTTTATTTATACCTCTACTGCGCTGTACAATCAGGAATTTTAATGTACCCAATGTAAATATTTTTAACAAGACAGTCGTTACTCAAAATCGGAAAACAGGATCTTTTGCGCTCAGTCATCAATCATGGGCACTGCACTTGTACAAATAAAATAACAGCTGATGAAACCAAATACCAACATTCTTCAAGTTTGATGCCCAACAAGGACCACATGATGCGAGAAAAAGACAACAACATACTGGATGTACCGTACGCTCCAGATTCACAAAACGTTTTCTCAGTAAAGACAATTTTGTATAAATACCTACCAGGAACGCATAAGCTCGCAGGTACATAAGATTTGATGCGGGGATAACTTTGAACAGCACGAATTGTTTGCGCTAGCTTCTTGAAATTGCTTACGCGTTATGTTTTCCTAGTATACACATTGTTAGGCTTTAAAGCTTCAGTCTATTTTGAACTTTACAAACGAAGTTTGTTCCTTTTAAAGGCAGATTTTTAAATCCGTATTAAAAACCACATGAATTCAAAGTCTAAGAAAGCCCATCTTAAGGAAAGTGAAAGGGTCCTATGTTTAACGAGAACCTATCTACATGGTACATTATTCATGGTACAAGGTTGATGGTAATTGGACATGGTACTTTCGATCTTGACTTGATGTCATGTGTTGCATTCGAAAACGACGATTTCACTTTTATGGGTAATGAATATTATATTGGATATGTAATACTATACTGTCACTTAGGTCTATTAGTTCTATAAGTTTTGAGATAATCAATTACAACGTTATAACGTATACATGGTATGAAAATGGTTTATAATAAACTAGCTGTTGCCTGTGACTTCGTTCACGTGAGAGTTTTTCCCGTGTAAATTCCGATCCCATGGGAATTTCGGAATAAAAGTTTATGTAATTATTATTCCAAGGTTTCAGCTATCTACATACAAAATTTTATTCAGATCCCGGCAGCTATTTTTGCGTGAAAGAGTAACAAACATCCATTCATCCACCCTCACAAACTTTACAATTATTTTTATATAAATTTTCTTATATACAAACCTTGTCCTGACAATAAGGAACACATAAAAAAGAATCATCTAATTTGGTGCAGTCGTTCGGAAGTTATGCGCGTACAAATACATTTCGGAGATTCATTTTTATATATACTTACGTATAAGATAGACAACATAATTTTTGGCACTTCCAAATAATAACAGAATTAAGATCATCTTGCAGTTCATATTATTGCTTTCATATATTTTGTCAAGGCAGTCTAATTAGCGATTTCGCCAATCAAACTTTCTTTTTTTTTTTCAGCGGACAACAAAGAAGAAAATCAAGTGGCTCCTCCCACTCTAGGTGGAACATAGTGTCTGACACAGAACAGATAAAAGAGGTTAGAAAGGAAATCGTTCCTGATTTGTATTAGAACGCGTGTCGCCGCTTGTCTCCCACTCTTTATCTCCACTACAAGCAAGAGACTCATACGTATGCGCATTACGCACACAAATAAACTACACACACTTAGATCACGAGTTTGCTACTGATTGTCAAACTAACGCAAAGACTGTGTTTGACATGCACTCACACACGCACTAAAGCAATTTATTTCTCATGTATGTTAAGGTAACCAAAAGGTCGATAGTCAATATCGATAAAATTATTTTAATTCTTAAAACTTTTGTTATTAAAGTTTTGTAATTTTTTGCTATAGTTTGAGAAGGGCGGGGGGAAGGGCAGGGGTAGTAATAGTGAGGAAATAAATTAAATAATATTGTCAAATTTAGGGGGCACATCCGTCACAGCCACTATATTCGAATTTTGTCTCGATTTTTGTGTTTTTTTTTTGGTAATTGCAGTTCTGTTTTACGTCATTATGTTATGACATAATTTAATTAATTTCATGTGACTAACCCTGTAAATTTCTATACACTATATACCAAAAATTCAAAATACCACCCGTGCGAACCTGGGCTGTGTGTCCTCGCGATAAACGTTATTGGCGTCATAGAAAGCCATCAGTTAAAGCTATTACATAAATAAATGACACAATTAAAAAGTACAACAATCTTTTAATAATTAACAATCATTTAAACTAATTTCAATGCAGATTTAATAATAATAGCCGCAAAAATTATCCAGGTTTTGATGTCATTTAATGTTTAGTCTTTAAGTCAAGAGTGAATAAGTTACTTCTAGGCAAGCGTGTTCCATCTTCGACCAAATCATCACTTACCATTAGGTGAGATGGTGGTCAAACGCGAACCTATTATCAATAAAAAACAAACAATAAAGTTTTATAGAATATAAATTACACACCAATTACTGCAATATTTTTGTGTGGAGAAGTTCCTGTTTATAAGTATCTATTGCCTGACTTTTTTATATAATAATTTTCTGCAAAGTTTTCAGACCAAATTGTACTACATTTAGTAGATATCCATCCATTTCTACCGGTTGCCTCAATATACATTTTTTTAATATCTGGATCTGTTGGAAACCTAGCAATAAAACGTATGTTTATAAACAGCTAACCTCAAACAATTTTTTGACGAAAACCTAGTAACTAAATTGATAACAACAACAAACAACAAAGGTATTTTCATTAAAATAAATCTGATAATAATCATTTGAATACATTCGTTATATCGACAGTGTTTACAACTTGGTACAACACTATCGATACGCATGGAATTTCGCGGTATCCAAGCATTGGCTCGGCACACGCGACTCTCGCAATAACGCATTACATTGCGCGATCGCTTGCGTAGTACAAGATGGTACCCATGTATTGCAAGCAATGTATGATTTTGCATCTGATCGCGATTGTGTCGTTTAAGGTTTTTGGGACTTACCGGTGAAAAGAAATCCCTTTTCGGGTTACACTACACACCTGGCTTCTTTTCCAAAACGATATGACAGCGTAAGACGGCATAATGATTTTTTTTCGCGGAGTTTCGTTCGTCGTCACAATAAAAGTGCGACTATTGGCCGGTGAACATAATTTTGGTTGAAGTATGAGCGTTCAAACTATGAGCGGCGCCTGCCCCGCCCACAAGGCCATTCTAACCTCTTTTATCTGTTCTGTGGTGTCTGACTCCTTTTTTTTAAACCCACCCTGTTTCTTCAGCTGCCTTCGCTTTCTTTTTATCTTTTTATCTTGTTAGAATATTCCCACAACCCATAAATAAATTGTTACCATATTGATATGGTAGATTGAATTGTAACATAATAAAAGTATGCTACCTATAATTATAGAAGAAACAAACCTATATCCCCAAGTGCCAGAGGCGTAAAGCTGCTCAATGGAATCAAGTATTTCAAAGAATACATTTACACACCCATGCGGTGTCTGTCTGTGTGTTTAAACGTAGGCATGTGTGACAAGATAAATATGAAAAAAGAACTACAAACAATTTTCTATAAAATTTTGAACAGAGAAACTACGTTCGGGTACTCAATAGACACGTGTAAATTCGACAAATAAAGGCGCAGTTTATGAGGCAGTAGTGTTCTGTTTTAACACTTGTATGTAAATGTATGAAGATTTATAAGACTCTTTATTTTCACATGTGCATAGTGAATTTTGAGGTAGAAAGTTTGGGAATGTTTGACAGGCAATTTGTATGAATTTAGGGAAATTGTTTTATAATGACTGCTATGAAAAAAAATTAAGAGTATACGGAGAACAGCTAAATAGTAAAATAGTCCTACCGACTTTGGAAGTCTTTCTTTGCTGAAAACAAAATTGCTTTGAGACGCACTAACTTAAGCTGAAGCAAAAATGTATCCCATACAAAACGACGACAATACCACCAGTGACAATGAATATTCAGCAAGACTACTAAAACTCCGCTATGCACGTCATAACATAATAAACAGTCCCGTTTTACCAGGATAGCATACTGGTAAAGAGACCATTCCAAGTTTTACGACCATTGTCGCGAACAATGTCTGAGCAACCTGTAAATATCTATTGGATTGTGAACGTTTGCTACCCGCATTACAGGTGTACGACAAACGATTAAACTGCATTTAGTATTGGTTTCGTCGAGTGCTACTACTGGTTGTTTATGTTATGTTATGTTGTTTTTGGTCCTTAGTGGTTTTTAGTATATATCTACGAAGTGTCAATATCACACTGCTGCGTAAAACTTACCGCTTCCTATTTATTCCACATTATGTTAATCTCTGATAGAAAATACTAAACGAAGCCTTAACCAGAGACATTATAACTATTACAGAACCAATATTAGTCTGAAAAGGCTAAGGACAAACCAAAATAGAATTTTAGTATCATACTCTTAAGAGCGCGCCTAAAGCCAGCAAAATTTTAGAATTCACCCGCACTGTCCTACCCGCTCCTCACATCGAATACGATCGCGCGTGTACCTACGCGCTCGCTCGACGCGTATCTTCTGTAGTAAGTATACGTATAATATTCAGATGAAACAACTGTATTCAAAGTATGACTGCGTTATACAATATTATGAAATGTTATTATGTGTACGCGAATAATACGTAAATAGTAAGTTAGTAGGAGGTGACTATACCACTGATACTGAACACGAATCAATATAAAATCAATACCAAAAGGTAATATTATATTATGTATAATATAATATTATTTTGGCGCGTGATTTTGGTGTGGCGTAAATAATGGATAACTCTGAAACTGTCGATTGGCCAGATAATATCTATCATTTACCCCACTTATATCGTCATATGCCCATGGATGACCAAATTATTGATATTTTTAATATTTTAAATAAAAATCGTACTTACTCTTACAAAATTAGGTACCATTTCTAAAATTGGTGATATTTTTTTCATTTTGTTTTTTTTTTTATATCAGTCTTGAATATTTGTATTATCAGATCAGTATCAAGATTTTTCTTCTTCTGGGAAAGTTTCTTTAAATCAGAATTATTCAAAATGAATTTAAATATAGCCCTCTGTGCGCCGGCCGCTGCCGCCGCGCTGCGATGGCGGTGCGGGGTGCGGTAAGAGGGGAGATGTTCCCCGGAGAAGTTTTCCCCCCGCGAGAAAGATTCGTACCCCGCAATCGAATGTTTCCGAATATTTCGCCCGAATAATTCAATCGAAATTAACGTGTTTGTTTGTTGTGTGGTGGGTGGGTTAATTATTGTTCAGTGCGAGACTACGTACGATACAAGAGTAAAATATAAATGTTTATCTATACTAATATTATAAAGCGGAAAAGTTTGTTTGTTTGTTTGCTTGAACGCGCTAATCTTCGAAAGTACTGGGTGGATTTGGATGAAATTTGGTATGGAAATAGCTTGAAGCTTGAGGAAGGTTATAGGCTACTTTTTACGCGACTGCAAAAAAGGAGAGTTATGTTTTTACCGTGATAGGATCCACGGGAGCGAAGCCCCGCGTGAGTACTAGTTTTATTATAAATGGGATTGATTAAGTATATGTTGATATTTTTATAGGTAGTTATGTTAGCCTGCGATTAACAGGATTTTTATTCTTTTGTTTCTAGGTAGGTACTCTACTTATTTCGAAATTGAATGCTATTTTTATAAATGTCAGTAGTTGAATAAAAAACCAGGCCTAGCATATTTTATTTGTTTTTTGAAAAAGGGTTACCTATGTTTTTGGTTAGTTTGTATGTAGCTCTGTACGCATCGCGAGTATTCGCGAGTCGCATAGGTAGGTATTAATCATTACCTACCTACTTAACGCGTTTAATAGCCCAGCCAATAAAAACAATTAAAGGCAAACCTTGCAAGCAAACACGTTTTGATGCGGTTTTCAGAAAAGTATTTGTTATACTTAGGTAGGAGCAGGTTTTGGTATATTAACCGACTTCAAAGGTCGATTTTCCTGGTTTCTTTTGGCAGTTGAAATATTCCCAAAGTTTCGGAATATTTCGGAATACTTCCGAAGTATACGACGGGAATGATTCGGAATTATTCCCGCCAGACTATATCGAAAAAAAAATGTACTACACTGCGGTGGCTCATTATTTTAGACTAGCTTTTGCCCGCGACTTCGTCCGCGTGGAATAGTTACTTTGGGCTAACGTTAAATTTAAGCCCGATTTTGAAGCATTCTTCATTGGTGCTCCGCTCCTATTGGCCTTAGCGTAATGATATATATAGCCTATAGCCTTTCTCTATAAATTGAGTATTTAATTAAAAATATTTTTTTCAATTCGAACCAGTAGTTCCTGAGATTATCGCGTTCAAACAAACAAACAAACTCTTCAGCCTTATATATTAGCATAGATAGCTGTTGCCCGCGACTTCGTCCACGTTTCCGTCGTTTTTCGTAAAAAAAAGTAGCCTATGTCCTTCCTCACGGTTCAGTGATTTAGATGTAACACACAGATTAACTTTCGTAATTTAGTAGGGAAATATAATATGTCAATCTATAATACTGTTGAAAAATATATTTCATGTACAGAATTGACCTCTCTACAGATTTATTATAAGTATAGATAATTGCCTATTTAATGCAAATTCTAAAATGGTATAATAATAACCAGTATCTTGATAAAGTACAAAGTTATTGCTGTTCGAATCTTAAAGGAGAATTTTTATACAAATTTGATTTCAAAATTAAATTACTTTAACACTGCTGTAACTAATTTTAGACTCAAAGAGAATGAGAATTTCCTTAAAATTTGATCACTATGGGTTTGTTGACACCATAAAAGACATTAGTAATTAAACAAATTTATTGAAAAAGAAAATATACAAGATGTTCGAAGTGGGCTCTTTCAGCTGCTATTAGATATGAGCGCCGATGGTCAATCTGTCGGCGGCGGCGCGCCGACTTTTTGAAGTCGGCGGCGGCGGCGTCGGCGGCGCGGCGTGACCTTTCTTTAACTACTTTAATTTAAGAGAAGAAATAAAACAATAATTTACGTATAATTAAGATTTATTATTATTTTGTCGAGACAAATTGAATTGACAAGATATCTAAAAAAAGAAATTAACATTAAAATGTATGGTATTCAGTAACTTATCTGTAAATCAACAGGAAATTAAGGACATGAAACAGTTTTAATTACGTTATTAATAAAAAAAAACTATTAAATAATCAACAAGGACAGTATCTTTTCATATAAAATTCAAGGTACTTACATATAAATATTATTCATATTAAAAACAATTCGAAAATTGTAAACATTATTTAAAACTTTAACGAACACATTATAGGTTCAGTCAGATAAAAGATGAAATACCAATTAAATTCAAATGTCGGTTTCTCGTTTGCAATGGCTATAGTTGTCATGAATAAATATTATTCGGTTTACCCTTAAGGGATTTAAGCGAGACCTCTTTGCGGTTATTCCTTGCCCTGCAACAGAGAAAACTCTTTCGCTTGGGGTACTTGTCGCCGGTACAAACAATATTGCTCGAGCCAAAGTTGACAACCATGGAAAGGAGATCTTTCTGTCTTTCCAGAACATTAATACATCATCGTCGTATGGCTGAAGATCTTTGACACTAGCTGTGCTAAAATACTTCCAGCATTCATTTTCAACCACGCTGTCTATTTCACTTTCACTGGATGTACTGCTGTGCTTATCAACCAAAAACATAAAAAAATTAGATAGTGCAGGCGCGGAACTCGGTCCAGGTGTTGCATCTCTTGTTGGGTCAATAACATCCTCCTCTTTAAAAATATTCTTTAAAAATTTTGTCGAAAATTCTACCTTATTGGTGTCTTGATTTTCCATGTAAATTTCGATTTCTTTATAATAAAGTAGCCGCCACAATAGTGTCTGTAACAGGAAAGCGATGGTCCAAACATTGCAACATGTTATTTTTAGTCTAGTGACAATGACAGGTTCCTCGTCGTTACATTCTTCCAGTAACCTTCTAATTTCTGATTTAAAAACCAATGCTAAATTAATCGTGGTTGGTGATTCAGAACTTAAACATTCCACTGTCGTCTTGAATTTATCAAAGGACGATGTCAAGCTGGTAATTAAATTTTACTCATTCTCATCTAGTAAAAGAGCACTGCGACCTATAACAATCAACATGTCTCTAATGGGTCGGCGATTTGCATTGTGGCTGATGCTTGTTAGCATCATAAGCATGCTGTGCCATCTCGTTGGTGTACTCGTCTTTATAGTTGGGGGGGCGCTGGTTCCAGATCTTGTCGAAACCTCGTCTAGATCAAAATCATTCGATGAAGTTTCGTCATCCGAGTGGTTTATATTTTCCCCAACATCTTCAAAAGATGAAAGCAGATCACGTAGTTCTTTGCTGGCAGCGGCTTCTAGTTGAGAAGCTCTATACCTCAAGTGCTTGACTATTTTCTTACATTTATTAATAAGGCAAAGAACCGCATTCAGTGTTCTGAATACCATCCACGGTGACTAGATTATGCAAAGCATGGCCCAGGCAAAGATGATTTTTCATATTCAGTAAATCAGCAGCTCTTTTCATATTACTGCCAGAGTCAGTCACAAGGACAATATCTTTTTGTGGAATCTGAAATGTCCGCAAAATACCTTGCATTTCGTCTTTAATCATTTCACCTGTATGTTTTCCAATAACTTGTTGGGTAGCTAGTGTGAATTTCAAAAGTTTCATCTCATGAGAAATATAATGGAAAGTGCAGGTTACATAATTGCGACGTCTAAATTGATCTGTTCACAAATCTATTGCTAATGCACCAAATCTTAAATTGTGTTTTTTAATAATACTCTGTACATATGTTAACATACTGTTATATACATCTTCTAGCCCCTCTCGAGCAATATTATGCCGTGAGGGTCATCAGCCACAATTATATTGTATTTAAAAAAAAATCAATCATGGCTTCATCATTAATGCTGTCGAATGGCAATAGTGATCTGGCGAACCATAGTGCTAGATCGCGCGCTAGCATCCACTTGTCTTTTTTTCCAGCAGTTTCACCACTTTTTGTGACTGGTTTTGATTTTCTCTGTACGGAAAAAAAAATCCTTAATGTTGGCTACTTTTTTCTATTTTCAGTATCTTCTAAGTTATGTTCATCCTTTAAATGACGCAGTAAATTGCTTGTGGCTATATTTTTACTGTAGGCCTTGATGAGTGCTCTGAAATAAAATTAAAGATTTTCGTTCAAGCCCCCAAAATCCTAATAAAAACGTAATATACCAAACCTCACGGAAATAAAGAGCAACATAATATAAAACATAGGCAATTAAAAAAATTTCAGTTAGTAACATTTTATAGTTAAGAAACAAACAAAATATGTACTTATATTAGCAATGTTAGATAAAAATAAGACCATAAGAAAATCATAAAACACAACTTACTTATTAAATAGCTTTTTTAACCAGGTTATTAACCTCGTAAAAAAGCTATCAACATAGGTAAGTAGATACCAATTTAATTATTTTAATAGGAGGTACAAAAACTTACTTGGAAAATTGCACATCGCCATCTTTTTCTTTCGCTTGTTTCAAACAAGCGTCGCAAAACACTTGGTCGCCCATCTGTTCGTTTTCTTCCCTCAATATTAACAACTAACTGACCAAAACGTCCAACAAAAACTGTGTTTGTTTGCTGATAACTTGGACAACACAGAAATTGTAATGTCAAAAAGTTTCGTTTTATAAACGTCTACGTCTAGTGCCGCCATTTATTACCGTGTGTCCGGTTTGGTCAGCGTGTTAGCTTAAACTGAACGCCACCCGCTCGGGTTCGGCGCGCCGGCGCCTGGGGACGGCGGCGGCGGCGCGGGGGGAATCACGGCGGCGGCGGCGCGCCGGCGCGGCGCTCATATCTAGCTGCTATACACGCTCTACACCTTCTTATGAAGGACCGTCTCAATCGGCGCGCAAATCCTGCCGACGATATTTCGTCAGCAGCCGAACGTATGCGTTGTCGCAGCTGTTCAACTGAAGTGATTTCTTCTTTATAAACTACCACCTTTAAACAGCCCCAGTAAAAAGTCCAATGGGTTTAAAACTGGCGAGCGAGGTGGCCACATTCTGAAAATAAAATATTATTTCAAAACAAATTCCTTGTTATACAATCACGTCCACAATAAATTGATCTACAAAAATAGGGTTTAAATACCTAATGGGCATACTTAAATAGGTTCGTAATCGATATAAATATATTTCATCGAACAAACACGGATACCAACTAAAAGCTTGTGTTTATTTTGCATATACTATTCTGCCCGCGTTACCTACGACTACGAGTGACCATAGAAATATTAAATAAGAAGTGGTATAGGTAGATAATTTTTTTTTTATATAGGATACTCACAAGATCATTATTGTTGTCCATCCGTGTATCTAGATTTTTAGAAGATCTCATAACTACCTACATTATGGGAAAATGATCATAAAATTGTATCGTGAAGAATAACATAACAAAATAGCAAAAGTAAATAGCTACCTATTATGAATGTAATTTATTACCTATTATCCTAATAATCTAATAAAGTACCTACCACGAATTTTTGATATCGTCGTGTCTGGGTGTTGTTTATCTATATATGTATGTATTTAAAAATATATTTGTCTATGTATATCAGCTGTCTGACACCCATAGTACAGGGTCTTCCTAGTTTGGGGTCAGACAGCCGTGTGTGAAATGTCCCCACATATTATTATGTCTAGTTACCTACTCGGCCCACGAAAGTGCGTAGGTAAACGAATTTAGATCTTGTGTCTCTCAAAATAAAATCTAAAATCACCTGCATAAACTATCTCGAAAGTATAAAATGTATTTTTATTTTTTCAGTATATAACAGACAAGTAACTCACAAACTTACCTTCGACAATTAGCCATCCTGTCAATTTGTAACTTTTTTAGTTCTCTTTCAATGTTTTTTTTTGTTTCCCATTTCACTGTTTAGTTCGAACATCAACAACAATTACGATTGAAATGATTATAACTCGGCGCAGCTAAAACACTTGAGCGTAGTCCTCTCGTCTCAACAGAGCGGTAGCGACTGATGTGTGAAATAGAAATATGCTTGAAGCTCCCGCAACGAGCGACGGAAGATGACTTCTTGCGCGGAATAAAAACGTAGTATGCGCCAAAAGTGTTTTATCGTAATAAATCCAAAACTAAAAGGAATTACATAAAATGCCTAAGCAAAGCCTTTACTCTTGTTTAAATATAATTATTTATCAAATTTTTGTCGCAATAGGCATTACCATATCGAGTACAAAACGGAAAAACATGAGAATTAGAGGTTATTTCGTGATTTTTTTCTACCTAGGAAATGTTATTATTTTATGTTTTTGATCAGAGAGAGCCCTTGAAAATATGATGTAGTTATTCATATATTTTTATTTTAAGATTTGGTCTGGAATTTTTCATGTAAAATCAAATAGAAAATTGGTAATTTTGCTTTATACGCGCTCTTAATTTATGAGCTCCTTGTAGCTATGACTACTAGTAAAATGACGGCTGACGAACTTATGAATAAGCAATACATCACCTCAAATCTCCTGAGCCCCTAGTACAAATGACTCTCGGTACTTTTCATCAGCTGTTATTTAAGACGAGGACCTCATAAATTAGCGATCTGTTATGTCACTACTTAGCAATGACATCATAACAAAGTCCCGTTGTACCAGGAGTGCATACTGGGCGAGATATTGTTGAATAGCGTAAATTACCATTTTCGCGGACAATGCGGGGTCTTTCACCTTACGCGTGCATCACATTTAAAGCGCGCACAGATTTGAATTTAAGCGAAGGTTGCGGTGCATGTAGTCGCCCACGGCTCGCGCATTGCATGACGATAGTGTAGGGTTGTCAAATTGTCTTAGCTGTAAGCTGTAACCTCCAATATCTTATCCCAGACTGAACTAATAGCTTACACGTACGCTTCCTGAAGAGTGATGCTATCCTAGTAACACACGTACCACACTCACGTAACTTGCTGACTCTCATTCTTATCAGTTTATGCTATGTACACTTGTGCAGCTCGACACATAATATTAGTTTTGTAAGTCATATTTGTCACAAATCTGTAAAGTATCGAAAAAAACAACTAGTTACCCACTTACTAAAAACAAAAATTTTGCAAAAAAAAATAGAACCGACTTCCATATCAAAACGCTACAAAGGCAAAAATAACTTTAATTTCGGAAGGCGGTGTCAAAAACGAAAATATATACAAAACTAAAGACACCGCCTTCCGAAATTAAAGTTATTTTTGCCTTTGTAGTGTTTTGATATGGAAGTCGGTTCTATTTTTTGCTAAAAATTTTTTTTTCACTCTTTTTAGTGGGTCGGTTTGTAATTTATCTAGTTACAAAAGCCATAATGTCAACAACTTATCACCTTTTACAAAACATTGCTTTTCCTGATGCATAGCCGTTAACTTTTGAGGAGTTCTCCTGGTACTTGACCACCAGCTCTACATCACCATATGCATTGTAACGAGCATAAAGTGTTTAACATCCGTACTCAAGTAATCGAATCGCAATCCACGAAATACTTATTATTGAGGAGTTTCAGTGGCCATCTGTGGTCTTCATCATCAGTTCAACTTCCCCAAATGGTACTTTTCGGAAGCAACTGCTCAAGGTACTATAAGAAATACCCAAAACGCTATAGGTGTGCCTATAATATTTGAAGAGTTCCCTCGATTTCTCCAGGATCCCACCATCAGATCCTGATTTCGTAACAATGGGACCAACTAGAAAGTATACCCTTTCAAACGCAAAAAGAATTTTTCAAATCGGTCCAGCCGTCTCCGAGTTATGAGGTAACATACATAAAAAAAAAATAAAAAAAAAAGTTCAAGACGAATTGTAAACCTACTTTTTTTGAAGTCGGTTTAAAATAGAATCGACTACCATATAAAAACACTACAAAGGCAAAAATAACTTTAATTTCAGTAGTCGGTGTCATTTGTTTTGTATTTTCTTTAATTTTTTGACACCGCCTTCTGAAATTAAAGTTATTGTTACCTTTGTAGTGTTTTTATATGGAAGTCGGTTCCATTTTTAGCAAAAAAATTTTTTTTTTCTTGCTTTTATGTGGGTCGTTTTGTAATTTATCTAGTTACAAAACCAAAATGTCAACTACTTATCACCTTTTCCAAAATATTGCTTTTCCTGGTGCACAGCCGTTAATTTTTGAGGAGTTCTCCTGGTACATCACCATCAGCTCTACTTCACCATATGCATTGTGACGAGCTTTAAGTGCTTAACATCTATATTCGAGTAATCTAATCGTAATCCACGAAATACTTATTATTGAGTAGTTTCGGTGGCCATCTGGGGTCTTCATCATCAGTTCCACTTCCTCAAATGGTGCTTTTCGAGAGCAATTGCACAAGGTACTATAAGAAATACCCAAAACGCTATAGATGTGCCTATAATTTTTGAAGAGTTCTCTCGATTTCTTCATGATCCCATTATCAGATCCAAACGTGATGACAATGGGACCAACTAAAAAGTATACCCTTTCAAAAAAAAAAAGAATTTTCCAAATCGGTCCAGCCATCTGCGAGTAATGAGGTAACATACATAAAAAAAAGTTCAAGACGAATTGAGAACCTCCTCCTTTATATTGATGTCGGTAAAAAAAGCCTTCTAAAGATACCTATCTACAGTTGTCAACCATCTTAGACTAGTTAGTATACAGTTAGCTATTAAGAAAAACACTTATTATCATCCATATACATAAATTTATATTGAAAACTTAATTGAATTCAGTGCAGCCCTAACCCCAAAGCATTCTAAGCGACACACTCATTATTCAGTACATTTATCCTGTATCTACTTGTGATATAGTTTAAACGGGTTGTCCGCACCAAGGGTGATAGCAACCTGTCTGCAAACACCACGCTTTGCACTCAGAGCTCAACTTACACTGGCGAGAGGAACAACTACAATACACCAGTATACCTTAGTCCTTAGACGCTAAAGACCGAATTCTGAATCGGAGTTCTAGTTAAACTGGACACTTTTTTAATAGTAAGGGTACTCGTTTGTTTCTGTCTTTATTTTTGAACAATAAAAGTTTGGTTTTAATAGTGTTTGCTTTCATAGGAATCGAATAAATTAATAAATTTTCAGTCTTATATGTGAAGAGATAACGGTTATTTGTCTCTCGCGGTAAGAACCGGTGTGGTTACCGTTTAACCACCCATGGGTGTTGCAAAAGGTAATTACCCTTTTTAATCACCGTTTTAGTACTCTTACGAGTTAACTGTAATCTTAAATCCGACTGCCAAGAAGAGATTATGGAAATATGTCGCAGGTGGCAGTGTAATTGCTATCTGGTGGTCCTTTGCCTGTTAGTCAACCTATAAAGGCTTAACTAAGGTTATAAATGAAGAAGTTAGTTAGGTTTTTAGGGTTCCGTAGCCGTAGTTCATAAAGTCAATCGTTTAAAAGATATACGCTTCCAAAGTGGTAAAATGTGTGCCCCCTCCCATCCCCTCTGACTTCTACAATAACGGAGGGAAAAAATTAAAAAAATGTATGCTGTAGTTCTTAATGGAAACTTTCAACAAAATTGGTTTGAACGAGACCGGTCAGCAGTTTTTGAGATGTAGCATATTTTCTATAACCGCAAATATAACTTTGTTATTCATACAAATACTGTGAAAAACAAAGTTATTTGGCGTAGTTACTACGGAACCTTTCATGGGCGAGTCTAACTCGTCATTGGCCAATTTATTTAATAATTAATGTTCAGAAAAAAGAATCTAAAAGAAATTTCTCAGTAGTAGGCAGGAGTTATGAAGTTGATGTTGTGAGTGTTGATGAGTGAGCTTAACCCCCAAGTGTCAACGGTACACTGTTTGTACATAACGTCACGGCTCGCATTGGACGATGGTATTTTGCGTTTGTGTTGCAAGTAATACGATGTGGTGTCGAATGACGACTAATCGATTCATACTTGACCGGTTTTAGAAACATTTTAAAGGGAACACTGCTAAAATGAACGAAGAAATTTTTTTTTTACGAAATGCATCTGTGATTTTTGTTGTGACGCCGCAGACTTTTTCGTTGTGTTATCAAATAGTTTTTATTACTTTTTACAGTGTCTAAGTGGAAAAAATTGTGTTAACATTGCCTACGCATTATTGTGTTATCGTGTGTCTTTTTTTAACCGACTTCAAAAAAAGGAGGTTTACAATTCGTCTTGAACTTTTTTTTACTCGGAGATGGCTAGACCGATTTGGAAAATTCTTTTTTTGTTTGAAAGGGTATAGTTTCTAGTTGGTCCCATTGTCGTCACGTCTGGATCTGGTGATGGGATCATGGAGAAATCGAGGGAACTCTTCAAATATTATACGCACACCTATAGCGTTTTGGGTATTTCTTATAGTACCTTGTGCAGTTTTTTTTTTATTACGAATGAGCCCGCTCTGGACCTCGATCACAGCTGATGGTAAGTGTAAGATGAGGTCTAAGATCGAACGAGCGAGCCCAGAAAATGCCTATTCACTCTTGCTTTAAAGGCTGACGGGTTATATGTGGCAGGGAACACAGAAGCCGGCAGAGAGTTCCACACCTTGGCTGTGCGCACAATGAATGTTGAAGAAAAGCGCTTCGTACGACAAGACGGTATATCGACCAAGTGTGGATGGTATCCTGCGGTACGTCTGGTAGACCGGTAGTAAAAGGGGGGTGAAGGGATCAGGTCGTGGAGCTCCTGCGCACACTCTCCGAAGTAAAGTCTGTAGAAGATAAACTATATACTATACTACTGACTATATGTAGAAGATAGTTGCTCTCGAAAAGCACCATTTGAGGAAGTGGAACTGATGATGAAGACCCCAGATGGCCACCGAAACTACTCAATAATAAGTATTTCGTTGATTGCGATTCGATTACTTGAATATGGATGTTAAGCACTTTATGCTCGTCGCAGTGCATATGGTATAGCTGATGGTGATGTACCAGGAGAACTCCTCAAAACTTAACGGCTCTGCACCGGGAAAAGCAATATTTTGTAAAAGGTGATAAGTAGTTGACATTTTGACTTTTGTGACTAGATAAATTACAAACCGACCCACTAAAAAGCGTGAAAAAAAACTTTTTAGCAAAAAATAGAACCGACTTCCATATAAAAACACTACAAAGGCAAAAATAACTTTAATTTTGGAAGGCGGTGTCTTTAGTTTTGTATATATTTTCGTTTTTGACACCGCCTTCCGAAATTAAAGTTATTTTTGCCTTTGTAGTGTTTTTATATGGAAGTCGGTTCTATTTTTTGCTAAAAAGTTTTTTTCGTGTGTATAACTTCGAATGTGAGTGAAAATTATAAAAGTGAAAACATATCACATCACTGCGAGATAAGATCAGTTTGATTTGCTTATTGAATGATATAAATAGTTAGATAAACTCATAACGAAGCCAGTAAGATATATACTATAATAATGGCCATAAATTGCCGATTTATCATTGTTTCTGAAGTTCTACCCAAAAATCAAAAAGTACATTCAACATGCGACATACTTGAGGGGTTAACGTGTTTTCCGAGGCATGGGGGTAGTCTTGGAAAGCTCGTTAAGCTCCAACTCTAGGCAGTCATTTATATATCTTTGACAGTCGTTACGGGTAGTGAGAAGCCAGGAAATCTGACCCTGATCTAGCCAAGAGTTACCCAGATACTAGGTTGTGGAGGTGAGACAGGCACTCGCTCCATGTAAGAGTCTTATACTCAGCTGCATCCGGATAGAATGAGGAATTGATGGGAAAGGCTAAACTGATGATCCTGTACAGAAGAAAGAATTTTTTTTAATTCCTGATGCACCCACTCTTGACCTTATGGTAAGCGATAGATGAGTTCTACGATGGAACGAGCGAGCCCAGAAGATGCCTATTCACTCTTGCTTTAAAAGCTGAAAGGTCATAAGTGGCAGGGAACAAAGAAGCCGGCAGAGAGTTCCACAGCTTGGCTGTACGTATAATAAATGTGGAAGAAAAGAGCTTAGTGCGACAAGACGGTATATCAACCAAGTGTAGATGGTACACAGCAGTGCGTCTGGTAGTCTGGTAGTGAAAGGGAGAGCATACTCCCTGTAGTACAATCTGTAGATGACTGACAGGCAAGCAACGTTTCGCCGATGAGTCAGGCTGTGAAGCTTGCCCACTAGCGCCTCGTCACCTATAAGCTTTTTGGCTCTGCGCTCGATCGAGTCCAATACAGATACAAAGGAGATTTTGTTTGGGTGGTAGAAGTAATTGGATGATACTTATCTATATCAATTATCGAATGACTTCTCCCGCTCTGGGTGGAGCGGAGATGTGTGAGACTTCTACTGAATAAAAATCCACCTTATTCCTTCAGCTGCACTTGCATTCCGAGGCCGGGGTATTTCGTTAGAACATTCCCGCAACCCTAGCAGGCAATGGCCTTATGAGGCTCCGTCACTAGTGGTCTTACAAAGGTGATGCGTATTAGGTACAAAAAAAATCTGCGAACCTGCGAAAGGAGATCGTTGCCACGTAAATCTCGATCCCGTGGAAATTCCGAGATAAGAAGTAAACATGTTGCCCTACAACCAACTCTATCTTTTAGTGAAAGTTCCATTAAAATCACTTGAGCCGATCTAGAGATTAGCACGGACAAACAGACAGTTTCAAAAAAATAAAAAATAAAATAAAAAAGCATAGTTACACAGATAGAATATACTTTATTGTACACCAAAGTTTAAACACACCTATTTACTATTATTTTTAACCGACTTCTAAAAAAGGAGGAGGTTCTCAATTCGGATGTTTGTATTTTTTTTTTTTTTTTTTTTTTATGTTTGTCCACGCATAACTCCGTCGCTTGCCAACCGATTTGAAAAATTCTTTTTTTGTTGGAAAGGGTATACTTCCCAAATGGTCCCATGAAAATTTTATCGAAATCGGACGAGCCGTTTCTGAAAAATCAAAAAAGTCGAAAAAAATAATTTACCTTGATGATCTTTTCGTTTACTGTGCATTGCGTTTTTTGTTCGCGCATAACTCCATCATTTACGAATCGATTTGGAAAATTCACTGACCCACTAAAAAGCGCGAAAATAAAAACTTTTTTGCAAAAAATAAAACCGACTTCCATATCAAAACACTACAAAGCCAAAAATAATTTTAATTTCGGAAGGCGGTGTGAAAAAAAAGAAAATACAAAACCAATAACACCGACTACCGAAATTAAAATTATTTTTGGCTTTGTAGTGTTTTGATATGGAAGTCGGTTTTATTTTTTGCAAAAAAGTTTTTTGTAATCACAGACACTTCGATTTTATTTATAGATAGATCATCCTTGTATGAAATATGATCGTAATCTTGGGCTTGGAACTATGGTCATTTACAGTAGCTATTCTAAAAAATACCTAAGGTCTATCAGCGAAAGATATTACTTCCAAAATTACTTAATTCTTTAATATATTAAAAACAGTGTTTTTAAATACAACTACTGGCGCGCCTCATTTCGTGTAATATTATAAAGAAGGTAAAATTTGTAAGTAAGTTTGTATGTAAGGGTAATCTCCGGAACTAATGATCCAATTCAAATAAATGTTTTCATTGATTTATTGCTGAGCTAGGCTAGTTCATAAATTATTTCGAAATACACGCAAACGAAGTCGCGGGCAAAGTGCTAGTATGAGCATTAAAGTAATCATTATGCAAGTTTTTAAGTATGCAGAATCACTACAAGGCCTACATACGAGTATCTCAAAGTCTTAT
Source organism: Tholera decimalis (assembly GCA_943138885.2). Taxonomy (NCBI): domain Eukaryota; kingdom Metazoa; phylum Arthropoda; class Insecta; order Lepidoptera; family Noctuidae; genus Tholera; species Tholera decimalis. The sequence goes on along the minus strand of OW964570.2, from coordinate 5,600,090 downwards.
AGCATAAAGAAATCTAGAAGGACATAGTTCCCACACTTAGGCCGAAGAAAATTGGTATTCATCCTCAAACACTCACTTTCGTATGTGGAAGAGTGTTAGAAATCGTGTAGTGTGTCAACGTGTTATCTTAAAACCTAAGGCAAGCAAAGTTTATCAATACAGGGTGATTGGAATTTGGAGTTCAAAGTAGAACACATTTGGCGCAAATTCACCCTCGGGATGCCATTAGATTAGATTAGATTCATTTATTTGCCAGAAATATGGTATTTTACAGATATTATAACAGATACACAATAGTTCTACATATTTCGCCTACTAAATTCGGCATGCAAATTTTGTAACAATATCAGTTTAATATAATTAAACAAAACAATAAAATTACAATGTCAAAAAGTCTAAATATAAATTATCTTAGTAAATTTCAAAATATAAATGTCAAATAAATAAGAACAAATTTTATAAATGTCTTCTATTTAAATTAAAACCAAAGAAATTAAATTACAAAATGTCAATAGCTTAAAATCTAATATCAAATTTAATTATCATGTCATACAATTTTTCCCTTTGTCCTAAAAGTCATAAATTCCTTAATGGTATAAAAACAATTTTCAATAAGACATGTTCAATTCCTGGTTATTTCTGGGGTTTAGGTTGGTTTGACCAAGCAGGTATCGGGCATATTATCCCGGGATTGTTATTTTAAAATGACTGTGCTTTTCAAGGTGCTTATAGTTAATTCCACGATGCTTAAACACAATTTTTGTCTGTCTTTATGTTTGTCCGGGCTAATCTCTGAAACAGCTGCACCGATTTTAGGTTTGAAGAATCATTAATTCTCAAATGAACATTTAGTACACTGTAAAGTTCATGTGTATGACATTTATGATTTAAACAAGTGGTCGTCATCTAATCACACAGTCTATTTAAACAAAAAAAAAACCACAATCCCCGTAAGGTTCGTAAAAGTTCAGTGCAAAAATCGGCCCTTAAAATCACGAATTCATTTCAGCTTTTTAATTCCTTGCCAAAGTCTGTGTTTCTTAGTTCCTAATAGCTAAAACCTAGAGATCTTTAAAGTCAAGAGTGAATAGATCACTTCTAGGTAACCCTGCTTTATCTTCAACCACATCGCTTACTACCAGGTGAGGTGGTGGTGAAACGCGAGCCATAAATCAATAAAAAAGCCTGTTAAAAATAGACCTGGCTGATTGATCTTCCTGCTTTTAACTAGATTATATAAAACGGGTTAGTACAGCGGCTAGGCTCTACCAGCTACTGTTACGACCTGTAGTAAATCCTGTTTTATTACTGTCCATAGTAAGTTATTTATATCCTGGCGGCTGATGAGTTTGAGATCAGGTGACTGTAAGGAATAATCTTGGCGTTCTTTTTTAGTCCGAACCTTGAACTGTACAGTCTTATTTGTACTAGCTTTGCTTGCTACTGCGGTCGTGTGACAGTCGATATTAGCTACACGGTAATTCGGCTTAGACTAGATAAAAAAAAAGAACACTGCAGTGGACTTACAGATTAAAAAACGTAAATAATTGCTGTCTAAAAAGTGAGTGACCATACATAGGAAAAGTATTACTTAACTATTAAAAAAATTGGCCAAGTGCGAGTCAGACTCGCCCCTGAAGGGTTCCGTAGTAACTATAATAATGTACTATAATATGTATATTTATTTGACAAAAAAACCTTACAAATTTCTTAAAACTAGCTTACCTATTCACATTTTTTACAACTAGTTGCCAAATAACTTTGTTTTTCATAGTGTTTGTATGTATGAATTACAAAGTTATATTTGGGGTTTAGAAAATATGCTGTATCTCAAAAACTGCTGACCTGATCTCGTTCAAACTACTTTTCGTTGAAAGTTTACATTAACATCTACAGCATATATTTCTTTTAGATTTTTCACTTCATTATTATAGAAGTTTGGGCGGGGGGGGGGGGGGGGGGGGGATTGCATTTTACCACTTTGGAAGCGTTTATCTTTTAAACGATTAACTTTATGAAAAAGTGGTTTAAGAAACCTCGATGTAGTTTTTAAAGACCTTTCTATAGATACCACACAAGAATAGGTATCATGAAAAAAAAATCAGTTTCAGTTCCAAGTATTTTAAATATTTTTTAATTTTATTTTTAATATCGAAAAGCGGTTTATAGAATACATCTAACAACCAAGTTTTACATGTACCTATAGTCCTAACAGTTTCGGAATAAAATGGCTGTGACATACGGACGGACGCACGGACGGACAGACAAACAGACAGACAGACAGACAGACAGCCAGACAGACAGATGGACAGACATGACGAAATTATAAGGGTTCCGTTTTTTGCCATTTGGCTACGGAACCCTAAAATGTACTCTATATGCTGCCCTATAACCTCCTCTTTCTTGCGAAAATAAAATGCCTACCACTACAGTGATTTGGATGTAAGTTGTTGCCAAAATAGGAAAAATAGTTATACTACTTTAAATAATTGTTTCAAATTTTATTGCGTATTACTAATCCTGTGAAACGAAACTTTATTACCTTGGGAAAAATATTGTTTAATTAAAATAAATTATTCTATATGCATTTTTCGAATTAAAATTGTCCCAATTAGTTACTTGTATCATCAAGAATAGTATGGCCACAGTCAATATTAAGTGAAATGACCAGTATTCGTAACGATGCATTTCTGAAAATGTGTAGCGGTCATTGGGACAAAAAAAAATGTATGAAGATATTTTTAACTATGTTTTGACACTTAAAAAATATACTCATTTAATGAAAATTTTAGTTACAATACCAGACAAATCTTCATATCAAAAGACAGATATAACAACAACGTGGGGAAATAGTAATAAATCATAATATAGTTATTTAATTAAATATGAAGTAGCGGGACAAAAATGAACCAAATGTACACTTTTTCTGAGTATGACCCAAAAACCATTTTTATGAGAATCTCTTCTAAAAAAATAATGAATCTAATAAATATTTAGTATAGCTTCAGTTGTACTAATAAAGCGCCTGACATATGCGTTCCGCAATAATTCATCAATAAGCTTATTTTGATGGCTTATGGTCGATTTAAGTGAAGAACATTCTGGTACAAATGTGTATCTCTAAGACAGTAATAAGCACGCATAAACTTTGTATTAAGACTTACATTGTAGTATTATGAAGTAGGTACTGCTCTAAATTGCTACACATTTTTGATCTTACGAACCTTCGAAGGAATCCTTATAAGATCACTTCGTTCCTCCCTCATAACTCCGTCTGTCAGTCAAGACCCTTCTTAGGAATAGGTTGAGATCTCAAACAGAAATCTATATCAAATACTTTGGTCTATAGTCTCCATTAGATGTGCAACGCGATCAAAAGATATGACCTTTGTAATCAGATCATTTGCAATTTCACAAGGGAATCAAACCAAACCTCTTGGATACTTCTAGTTGACCTAGATTTATGAAATTTATGAATATGAAAAAAGGAAAAAATCTAAAAACTGTAAAGATGTACGTAGTTCGGTACTATTTAACTTATATCAAGATAGGTTATGGAATAACACTCCAGCAACTTTTTATTCTTTTTTTTCCTGTTGGGAAAATCTAATGACTTCTCCCGCTTTAGGTTGAGCGGAAGGGTGTCAGACTTTTACTGGCTAAAAACCCACCCTCTTCCTTCAGCTATACTTAAGTTCCGGGGCCGCGATATCTCGTTAGAACATTTCCGCAAACCCGGCAGAAAATGGCCCTATGTATGGGGCCCAGTCATTAAGTTATTTTTTATCCTGAGATAATTGTGTGAAAATAACACGCAAGCGAAATCGAAAGCAACAGCTAATAGTAAGAACATTAGTAATTCAGCATAATATTACAAAATCCTATCGATTATTCTATTCAAATCACGGAGAAAATCTAATAACTTATACATGGATCTGACTACAGAAAGACAATCGGATTTATCAACTGTTTTCATGAAATCAGTTCAATTTGTCGGCGATCTCCATTAAGTCAGTCCGATTTATTGGCTTCTGCTACTGACGGATTCCGGGATGAGTGGCTCGTTTTTCAGTCCATTACTTTTATAGTACCAGGAGTTTAGGACAGATGGCAAAAATTTGAAGTGCTATATTTCGTCTCGAATCACCGGTCTGACCTAGTTTTTGATAGCATTTATGACGTTTGGAAATTCAATGGAGGCAATTTTGATGAGCCAACTTATGATGGGTTAACGACGATTCAGTTTTATAACTCTAGCTGATCCGATAGATCCCTGTATGAGAATATAATACAACAATAATAAGTGTAATCGCACCAGCCGTTCTCTAGTTTCAGTGAGACCAACGAACTGCTATTTTTTTACATACAGATTTTATACTGGCAGACAAAACGCTTGGTGAAAACGCATAAGATACTGTTCGGGCTGACCAGTACCCTACGCACTAGTGACGTACACCGCTTGCGCTTCATAATCACATATGATCGATCGTAAAACGAATATAGGACGAATATAAAAGTGCTGTTGGGTCTTTCTATAAGAAAGTTTTCAGTAGTAAGGTTTTTTCTTCATTATTTTGCCCGGGATTTGGAAGCATGTTAAGCCGTTTCCCGGCTGTCATTTAAACATCTTCTAGTTACGGGTAGTTAGAAACCTAAAATCTGACACTGGTCTGGCCAATGGGTATTGCGTTACCCAGCTACCGGGTTATGCAGGTCGGATAGGCAGTCGCTCCATATAAAACACTGATATCGAATAAAACGTTGTTAGGAAATTGTTTCATAATTATTAGAAAAATAAAATTATTATAAATAAAAATTTACATACTTCACAATACACACACACAACACATTCGCACACAAACATGCACGTAACTTACACACGCACACACTCACACACACACGCGAACATGCGCACCACTTATACACATCAATACTAACCGTACTAACACTACTTTTAAAAATAATATAAAATTAAATTTAAAAAAATAAACTTACCATCTTTATATGTCATATTGAAATGTCAACAAGTCCGAGGGGTGGGGACCTGGTGTCGTGCAACACAGACTCTACGTCTAGTTTAGGCACCAGTCTCCCACAGTACTTTATCAAATTTGCTAAACAATTAGATCTAATGTACCTAATGTATTATAAAACACTGTATTGTGGTGAGAAATAAATAAATAAATAAATAAAAATAAATAAATATATATTAAAATTTGTTTATTTATATATATTTTTTTAAATAAGGATTATATTATATTATATTCTATTATTATGGACACAATTTAACTTTTTTGTAAGTGTATGGGCACTGACAAAGGTAGGTAGGTCTTCCTTACTTATCTATACTAATATTATAAAGCGGAAAAGTTTGTTTCTTTGCTTGAACGCGCTAATCTTCGAAAGTACTTGGTGGATTTGGATGCAATTTGGTATGGAAGTAGCTTGAAGCTTGAGGAAGGTTATAGGCTACTTTTTACGCGACTGCAAAAAAGGAGAGTTATGTTTTTACCGTGATAGAATCCACGGGTGCGAAGCCCCGCGTGAGTACTAGTTAATATTATAAATGCGAAAGTAACTCTGTGTGTCTGTGTGTTACGCAATCACGCTTAAACTACTAAGATTGATTTAAATGAAATTTGGCACGGACATAGTCTAGAGCCTGAGAAAGGACATAGGCTGCTTTTTAATGCGAAAAAGGGGCTGTAAGGGGTTCAAATAGGTAATGAAAGTTTGAATGGAAATTACGTCATTTTTAAAGCTAGAAGCTTATTTTTTTAGACTTTTGATTAGAAAAATGTACTTAAATAAGCTGTTAGCATTAAAATATTGTAAATAGCTTATTTATGTATGAGCTTTAATTTCAAAATAATTAGGCTGAAAAATTAAAAATGCTGCCGAAAGTCACTATTTCGCGCGGACGAAGTCGCGGGCACAGCTAGTGAGAAATAAATTTTCTTTTAAGAAGATTTGATGCCGATTAAATAACAACAACTCAAGTGCTTAATTCTACGAAATTTCACCACTCAATTTATAATCGATTCAATTATTATCTGTTATTCCAACAAATTACACATGTTGGCTTTATGCCTTAATTATAGTTATTGCATTCTGTCATTGGCAGTGGCTGTATTTCAACAGATGCCTAGGGCAAAAGTCAAGAAATATTATTTTTTAACAACCGCAATATGCACTTTATCTTTTACAAGCAATTAGGACAGTCATCGACAGAATTCATTTGAATTTTATGATTGTCTAATTGCACCTAGGTTCGGCTCACAATTCATATTTTTTTTTCACTAAAAATAAAATTTATTTCATGAATTTTAAAGTTTTAGTACACCCAGAGAGCGAGTTTACAGGGTAATTTATTGCATCTGTTGTACCAGGGTATCATAAACATAGACGCGCACAAAAAATTTAAAACTACACTAAGACCATAAAACAATTAAAAGACGCTCCATTTCTCAGACGTCGACAAAAAATGTTAAAGCGTGCATTTACTCGACCGATGATACTGCACACAATTTATTTGATTACAAACTACACTTCTCATCAGAAAAATCGAAACACCTTGCAAGTTTATGTTTTGTAAGGATTATCAGAAAAATGTGTGTATTTATTTAGGAATAGGTTTCAAATATCGTTTAATAGTGAATAATATGAGGTTTTAAAATCCTAATGTTAATGTTCTAAATTCAAATTAAATTTTATTAGGTTTCGTATTTTGTTTAACAAGTAATTTTTACCCTGTATGGTGTATGAAGGAAATTGATAAAACAGCACGCGTAAATGAAGAAAAGCTGAGAAACATTTATTTATTAACTTGTATTCCCTCTCCGAGCTCTTATTACTGCTTCCATACGGTTCTTCATCTATCGGATGAGAGTCACGATCAAATATTGTGGCGTTCCATTCCATTCCTCTTGGATCGCATTTTGCAGCTGGCTAAGTGTTTCTGGGACAGGATCTTTGCACCAATTCGTCTCTTTAATTCATCCCATAGATGTTCAGTCCGATTCATGTCCGGGCTTCTTACTGGCCATTCCATAATGGAAATACCTACTTCGGTAACATAATCTCGTACGACGCTCGTGGTGTGAGCCCTAGCATTGTCATGCATGAATATGAAACTGTTGTCAATAAAATGGGCGTAGGGCATCACGTGAGGCTCAAGACACTGTTCGATGTACTGATGACTGTTTAGTGCAGGCAGACGTAACCAGACACAAAGATAAGCTGTCTTACCGTCGGCGCCGATTCCTCCCCAAATCGTCCACGAACTGCCACCATAGCTGACCTTTTCTTCAATGCAGCATTGTGCAAAGCATTCTCCATCTCTTCTGTAGACCTTGTTCCTTCCGTCATTACCATACAGCATAATTTAACTCTTCAGAAAAAAGGACTTTGTTCCACTGGAGGTATGACCAATTAAAGTGCTCACGTGCAAAGTTAAGGCGCGCTCTTCGATGGTATGCAGTAAATTTCGGCCCATTTGCTGACTTGTGCGGTACCAGTCCACGTTTTTTTTTTACTTTCTTCTAATTGTTTAGTCACTTACAGCCACCCTACGTACAACATGAAGCTGCTGCTGCAGTTGAAAAGCATTAAGGCATCGATTTCGTAAAGTTGTTACAATAAATCGATCATCTCGTTCAGAAGTGAGCCGATTCCTGCCCGATCCTGAACGGCGCGTGAACAAACCAGTCTCCCGATAGCGTTTGTAGACTCCAAGAACAGACGACAGGCTTAGATGCAATCTTTCAACCACAACACGCTGATTCCAGCAATGCCACCACTTGGGCGGTTTTTGCGGACGGAGTAGGTATCCATATGTTAAAAAGAAACTTTTTCAGACGTCTCAACGTCACAGTAAACAAATAAAGAACAAAAAGTTTTAAGATAAGCGTTAATTTTTTAGTTTTCAAAGGTGATATGTACTCCAACTTTAAATACACATTTATCTCAAAACAGTGAATCATTTAATTTATATGGTAAACAAATGGAATTATAATTATGAATTTTGAATTTTCGCTTATCACTGTAATGGCCAAACTGCCAGCTTTGTATAGCTGGCAGTTTGGCATGTGATTTTTTTCATGGAATGAAAACTCTATTGTGTTAAATCAGGACAGAAACCATAAAAACGGAAGTTTTTCGATTTTTCTGATGAGAAGTGTATAAAGAAAACTCTCTCGTTCATGATTGCCTGGTACTTGCAAACGGCTTTTGTTGGCTTTTGTTGTAGAAAAATAATTGGCAATCACTTTATCCCGACTAACTCAATTTTTAATTAAGTACTTTATTCTATAGGTAGGCAATTATTGTCTATTGAAAATTATTTCTCTGTTGTATTGTAAAAATACTTTCTTAGTTATATTTTGTTGAAATACTTACGTTTTCAGGTTATTTATTATTTTATTGCGGATGCGGTCGTTACGCTTAGACTTGTGGAGCGCTGCGCTCCATCGCTCGTTGCTGGACTTGCTGGACTCCTCAGCTCTGGCGTGACAATTTAGACTAATTTGCTGACAGATAGGCCGGAGAAGTCAGCAAATAAAGTAATCTGACAAACATTGGGCGATTTCGCCCAGAAGAGGAATTAATGTGTTTATTAATGTCCAATATAGTTTACAATGTTAAATAGTACGTATGGTAATGCATTTAGGGTTGCAATTTAATAAATGCACGTCGCGTAGTTGTTCCACTGTGATTTCTTTTTCCCGGTGGACCAACTGTTCGATGACCAGTTGTACCAAGTGGTTGTTCCTCGGGGCAGTGATGTAATTGCAACCCAATTGTGAGCAAACAAATCATTCGTAAAAACTATCAAATCTACAGACTAATTCAATTTAACGGTCGAGTTTCAACAACAAAAAATATACCATATAATTAAGTGTAAGTATTTTGAGAGAATCCCTAAAAAGAATTATTTATAGTTTATAGTAATAAAATCGAAGGTTTTATGCTTCACAAGTTCTTTGTTTTAGTATCTATTTCCCATTTGCTATCATTTCTGACAGCCCGGTAGGTAATGGACAAAATGTAACATAAATGCATTCAAGTATTTTCATTTAAATATTTGATTCCACACTTCAAATAGCTAATTTATTTTTAATAAATATATTTGATAGTTATTCAATCACAGTTTATTACTAGAAATGGACTTTATGATTTCTTTAGCGCTTTATTAGCTATCAAATCCGTTGAAAGAAACTGACTAGTAATATTCAGACCTTGATTGGCAGATTCCATTTCAAATAAATCTATTAAATTACTTACATATAATACTTATTGAGCACAACACTGATTCACATCCACAGGCTATCGACGGACCAATGTTGAGGTAGCAGACTTCTGGTAATAAATGTAAGAGTATTTCAAACGTTACTACCAGATTTATGGTCAAATCCACAGGTTTAAACTATTACATCTACTGGATTAAGACAAGCATGGCTTCGGTTTGATATGTACGTGGTTAAAACATTAACAGCCTTACAAATAAACATGGTATAAAAGTTATACTCGAGAATAAATTATGAATAAGCAATAAACAAAGAATAACCTATATCAAGTATAACTTTGACAGTTGTATTCATACAACCGTTATTCCGAAGTTATTCACGCCTTCACCCTTGTATAAAGCTAGTATAACCTTAAAAATACCACAGTTTGTGTTTGTTTATGGGCATTTAAGTATTTCACGTTAGTTTTCATAATGGAATTAAATGCAATAGAAGAAGTAGAACAAGTAAATAACATTATAAATCTAATGCAGGTTCAAAGAAAAGTTAAAATATTTAAAAAAAGAGAAAATCCTTTTGTTTTATATAGCGATGAGCAGTTCCGGTTAAAATATAGATTTTCTAAGGGTGGTGTAACGTTTTTAGACCAATTAATTGGTAGATATCTCAATATGGACACGTCCGGCGGTGGATTATCTTCTGTTTTGCAAATAATGATTGCTTTGAGGTACTGGGGACGTAATCAGGTCAGAACTTTCACCTACTCATACAAGTAATTTTCTATGTGTATCAGTTCTGCTCCATGAAACTCGTTTCTCACCCATCTCTTTCAGATACAAGATCATAGATGATACATATAAATAGATGATACAATGAATGATGACAAAGAACAGAACATATGGTCGAGACTCGAGAAACGTCAAGTTGACAAAGTTCAAAAGAAAGAAATTCATAGACAAACTGCATTTTTTTAGTAGTTTCTCTTTGGTCGCAATGTTGCCAGATCGTGCATTTTGACATAACGGAGGAGTTGTTATATCAAAGATATAACTGGTTTATTTGTAAAAAAATATTCTCGACTTATTCTTAAGTTATAACTGATATAACTATACCTAGTATAAGGATGGAATAGATGCGGTATAACACATTTATATTTGTAAGGCTGTACGAGACTAGTTAACACTACTGTCTGAAGCGCACTTAAGGACCTACTGAACTGACAAACCAAATGTGGGCGGAAAAAGCTTACATACATTCTTACTTCCGGCTTCCAGAAAGTTCGAGAATACTCTAGGTTGTGCTACAGTGCTTCCTCTAATGTCGAGACGCGATATTTTCGATATTCATTCATAGTTTATACAAATTTCATTCATGATTCCAGCACCTGGCATCGGAAAGCAAATTCATCTACCCAATACTCCATTCATAACTAGCAAATGTTTCATAGACACTGTTGCCATCTTTTAGCCGGTGGCGCAAACAAAAAGATATCATATTCTCGATTTGCGACAACATCACTATACTACCACTATACTATCTACATCAGTCACAATACTTATCACATTTTCTATTTACCTATTAAATTTTATAAGTGACTTGCCGCCTTTCCCGGCTTTCTCTATATAGCCTGCTCTGTAGGAGTTATATTTAATACATTTTCATGTGTATATGGATAAGATAGATATAACTAGCTACGCCCACGACTTTGTTCGCATGCGAGGTAATTCCCGCGGGAATTCTGGGATAATAATATAGTAAGTCATAAGTGGCCTATATGATGCCCTGTAACCTCTTCTATCTTCCAGTGAAAGTTTGAATGTAATCTTACTTGAATGAATATAATATAAACTTGGACAAACACAAACACATGGCTGACAAAAAAAGTTCCTTTCTGTTTTAGTATTGTGTTAATAACTATAATCACGTGAGAACACACACTTATTTTAAATGAACAGACAGATGTATAATAAATAGATTATACTTAAGAGTTTACTTAGTTTACAGGCCCCATAAAACAAAAAAGACGTGTTGCTGATGTTTAAAGTAGTTTCTAGAACAAGCTAGTTCAATAGTAAGAACTTGACCCCAATCCGACCCTTTGAAATGCAGCTGCATACGTTGCAGGCTGCCAATAGGGATGTGACCCAATTCGGAGTCTCAAGGGCGAGCGTACGCTCCACATGATCTATGATTGCCTAGTATCTACAAGCATATCTTATAGAATATAGGTAAGTAAAATATGTAAAATAAAAAATAATTTATTGAGAACATTGTTAGATTTTTTTTATAAAAATCCGGTGATCCCCAAACTAGGCTATGCCTATATCTTAGGGACCAAAGTTATATTAGACAATGTTGTGGTTGCATTAACAAAGATAAGATCGGAACAAAAATATGTATACGTAGCATTGGTCAAGAATTAGGGGTAGGTAAACACAATCCCACCAAAAACATTTTCATGTAAAATGTTGCCAAGACTATATGGTTCGCATTGTCAAAAATGTATCAGATCTCATGTAGAGCCTAGCTTCTAACTCTACACGCTCTAACATTACAAGCCCTAACGTCACAAAATCTACATTTTAGTCAAAGTATGTTGGCTTGCTCGTTTTAATTAATGAAGAAGAAGAAGAATTGCTGTTTGCATAGCAGTTTCTGGCCCTCTGTTAAGTCCTTCTAGACATTCTTCTCTTAAGAGGTCTGAAACCAGTCTATTGCTAATACAGCATGTTTAAAAATATAAATAAACTGAACGTCATCATCTGCCTAGCGGTAGGTATTTAACATGGAGCATCTGCCTATCTGAACTCCACTGTCTCTAATCTCCAATTTTCTGACTCCTGACAATCCGTTACGACTGCAGAATAACATAATATGACAGCCGGGACCAATAACTTTGTGCATTCCGAGGAATCTGGACAGCTTCTAAATCTGTATAAAGCTCCTGCATGGAGTATTGGTTTCTACAGATTGTACTTCGGGGAGTGTGCACAGGAGCTCCATGACCTGATTCCTCCATCTTCCTTTCACCACCGGTCTTCCAGACGCACGGCTGGGTACCACCCACACTTGGTTGATATACCGTCTTGTAGTACCAAGCGCTTCTCCTCCACATTTATTGTGCGCACAGCCAAGCTGTGCAATTCTCTGCCGGCTTCTGTGTTCCCTGCCACTTATGACCTTTCAGCCTTTAAAGCACGATTAAATAGGCATATTCTGGGCTCGCTCGTCCCATCTTAGATCTCATCTATCGCTTACCATCAGGTGTGATCGAGGTCAAAAGTGGGCCAATCAGTAATAAAAAAAAAACATAAAAATCTTCTTAAATTAAAAATGGTTACCGATCCACAGGCTGACCTACGTAAGCGCTGCTTAACCGTAGATATCCGTCTGACTGTTCTCATTTAATTCCTATATCAATCATTTACTTTATGATTACCTGATTTTATACGCCTTATTTTGCAGTTTCATCGTATGGTCGGATAATTTACTTTTACTCTGTCACTGCGCAGTAAGCTTTTACCATGAGTAATATATTTCTATTGGCATTTGTGCCGTTGTATAAGTATATCTGATTACCGATTGCTTTGGTTTATCTATAATATTTTCTCTTTAGCGGTGTGAAACTCAACTTTGCCAATATCGATAATAATTTATTCAGCTACCTTAACTGTATGTTAATTCTAATAATAATCATAATGTATAATAATTGTAATAATCCTACTGTTTGCGTAGTGGTTGAGCGATTGGTTCGTTTCCCGCTGCGGGAAAAAAAAACAAACAAATGTATGTATGGGCTACATAATATATTCCGTTCCAAGTCTCAGACTTGGAACAGAATATATTATGTAGCCCATGTTTGTGTAAGTCAAATTATACCGGTCGCCAAATAACTTGACAAGGTTTTGGCGTAGTGGGGGTAATTTCGCGCATCGTGCACTTAGTGCAAGAAAAAAGTGGTCACTTTTACTGCTTGCCATTACTCTATGGTTATTCTCATTATTTATTTTTAATCATATCTGTTCAGAAGAATGTTAAAGAAAGAAGAGGAATTCATTCGTTAATGATCAATTCGTTCGGTATTATAAATAAAATAGATATAATACATAAATGTATTTAAAAGTGCAAAAATGTATTAAATAAAAACATTAAAAATAATACATATGTTCTCGTCGTCACAATTAGTTAATAAAACTGCTACCCCTTTTATTCTTCTTTTTTCTCGGTGTCCTAAAGACAGTGACGAATTCGGAATTTCAACCTTCATTAACTATAGTGTCTAACTGTTCTTTCTGACGTTTTAATAGTCTGTGTAAAACGGTATTTGGTCCTGGCATTGTAATCAACGTAACAAAAACTAAATTTTAAACAACAACTCGTAACAAAAAGAAAGGGTACAACTTTCGTGTACGCAAGTGTATTCGGGAACAAATGGAGCGAGAACTACTGACGCACCAATCGCGCGCTCGGAGCGGCGCTACGTCATACCCCGCGTCCCGCTGACAACCGCTGACACCTAAAAATCGACTTCTGCGCATTGAACGACTCTTGCCAAGTTATTTGGCGACGGCTATACTACATATTTGAAAATACACCCATACATGAGAAATTCATATTCGGAAAAAAATGCGATAGTTTATTCTTTGTTCTGTGGGTCAGCTATTTATATGACGTAAATTAATCAGCCTATAACGTTCTCTTTAACGTGAAAATGTGTTTGTTTGTGCCTTGTTTTTTTTTTTAAAGCGCAATTTATTTTGCTTAAAAAGTATTCTCTCGCTTTCAAAATTATATATTTTCAGTACTGCACAACAATTTTTGTTTATGTAATAGGTACATATCCATATCATTAACAATAAGTACAAAATATACAAAAAGTTTTGTCTTATTTGAATGTAATGAAAAGGTTTAACGGTTTATTAAATCTAAATATATATAACTCAAAGGTGACTGACTGACTGATTGACTGACTGACATAGTGATCTATCAACGCACAGCCCAAACCACTGGACGGATCGGGCTGAAATTTGGCATACAGGTAGATTTTATGACGTAGGCATCCGCTAAGAAAGGATTTAAAAAAATTCCCACGGGATCGGGATTTACACGGGAAAAACTTTCCACGCGGGCGAAGCCGCTGGCACAAGCTAGTATGTTATATGTTGGTAATATTTGCTATATTTTTAGATAAGTATTTGCTGTTTATATGATTTTTCATAGAAACTGCACCCATCACACAATATCAAAATTCATTCCTTTTTACCCTAACAATTTTACAAAACAAGGTTTATCTACTAAGATAAGTGCAGGGTGTCGGTCCGCGGTTTGTGCTAATGGACTTCCCTAGTCACAGGCCAGCCCGCGGCGACTTGCTAGCTATGAGTATGGCCGCAAAGCGAGCGCCTCGAGACAATATCGAGAGTACATTTGTGTGTCATGGTTTTTGGGTTGCTCGTGACCTATTTAAAAGGAGGATTTTAGGCAATATTGAATTGGGCTGTTAAGTCGATCGTATTTGTCTTTGGCGCATGTGGAGTGTAAAAGACATTTATCTTGATTTGAGCGGCGCAATACAAAGTTTTCAGCAAGGAAACATGTAACTCGTTTGAGATTTAAACAATAAAACATGACTGCAGTTAATATCGATGTTAAAATTTTTGATGTTCAATTAATTGTTTTCCCTTCCCTTTTTAGGAATCCGTAGCCGAATGGTAAAAAAACTGAACCCTGATAGATTCGTCATGTCTATCGGTCTGCCAGTCAGTATGTCACAGCCACTTTATTCCGAAACTATTATTACTACATAATTGAAACTTGCTAAATATATGTATTCTGAGAACCGTTTTAAGATTTAAACAAAAAACCTATACGTGTGGAGTGTCTATAGATAGGTCTTTAAAAATAAATTACTTTAAGGTTCCTTAATTTTTTCTCAAAGTTCATCGTTTGAAAGATGCTATGATAACTAAACTTTGTGTAAATAAACATTACCAATGCAATATCTCATGGCCCGACACTACATCTCGTAGTTTATATCTACCGCGCCTTATCTGAGTGTTGTATTGTTGAGATTCAGTTTAGTCTTACTATCTCGAGAATTTCAAAGTAGTTTTGTTTTATTTGTGCACAGAAATACTGTAAGAAACATAAAACTGGATATTGTACAAACAATTTTCAGATTTAGGTACTGATGATATTAATTTCTGTGTTATACTAAACAATATACTATCTAACAAACATCTTGGTATAGCTATTTACATTTTGTTTGGGTTTGCATACAATTAACAATTCAGGTGCTGCAATGTTCTCGCAAATACTGTAAAAATCATCTTGGCGGGGGCAATTCCGTACCTCCTGATAAAATCTAAACAAAAATAAACATGAACCTTCTTGTAGGTACCTATTAATGAATACCGTCTTTCTTAATACCCATTATATTGGTACCAATAGACGGCACTGTCCAAAACAGTACAGCTTCCTTTTTTTAAATAAATATTGAAATAAAATGAATCTGAGTAGTAGGTACCAAAATTAAAAAAAAAATAAAGTATACTGTGTTAAATACAAGATTCGAATTTAAAATTTTGACACTAACATAGATAATATAATCATAATATTTTAATTTAAGCGTTAATAAGGCTATTGACGCTTATCCATCCTTTATTTATTTTTATTCTTTTATTGATATTATCCTTATCCATTAGGCAATGGATAAGGTGTCGGATTTGTGATCGAGAGGTCACGAGTTCGAACCCCACCCATTACACAATTGCCGTGAACCCACTCCAGACACAAGCATATTTAGCTTAGTTGTTATTTGTTAACAAGATTGCTAGTAATGTGAATTCTACCTACATTGCTAGTTATTCTTTCAAACAATACAAATAAAAATAAATATTAATATTCCGGATTAATTACGTTCCATTCCACTCAATATCTACTCTCTTTATTACAGCCGCATCATGGTGTGAGGGTGCTCGTGATGCCACCTGTCCCAGGATCTGCGGGCCCTCATTGCAGAGTGAACCCGTCTGTGCAACTGATGGCTACATCTACCCGTCGCTGTGTGAGATGAGAAAGAAGACTTGTGGGAAAGGTATGAACAATGTTTTTATTCATATAAGCTTCTAATGTTGTTTTATGTGTATTTACGCTCAGAATACAAAAAGAACCCCAGAAACCACGTTGAACTGTAACTGCAAGCCGCGCTCTGTGTCGAAATACAAGATAAGCGTCCCCCGCTAGCCTCACTTGCCACCCGCGTAATGTTGTTAGCTCAGACATTATTTGGCCGTTTTAGGGGTAAATTCTTCAGCAGGAATGCTAAAATTTTAGATAGTTATAATGTTACATAGAAATATAATTTAATACACCCCTCCCCCTTCCTCCCTCACACACACCACACACATACCACAAATTTTGTAAATTTGTTTCGCAATTTTAATGTACTATGTTAGTCACATAGTACCTATTATGAATGTTATGCAATTCTAAAAATATCATATACTTAATTATATATCGGGTCGCACTGATAACCTTTCTTTTTTCAATTCAGTTAAAACATTTTTTTATTAAAGGAGTTATTAATATACTAAAAAGAATAGAAGCCCACAGTAGGTAATAAAAAGAAGGGATAATCAAAACTCTTATATTGGCAACACTAACAAGATAGATGCGTTATTCTCTTTGACAATTACAAACTATACAATTTATTCAGTAATTAAAAAAGACGATAAGTGAATGCGCTGGTTACACGTGGAATGTGATCCCATCCTGGTTTTTTTAGCCCCGCTGCATTTTTACAGGTAGGAACGACACAAGACATCATAATTTACATAAATTTAACACCGGTAAAACACGTTACGCGATATGACGTTCACAGAACAACTGATCGGCTGCGCGTCAAACTACTCCATTTAGGAGTACTTTCTGTTGCTTCAGTATTAGACGCACTCACGGCTTCTGGGGTTCTTTCTGTATTCTGAGTATTTACACTGGTGGCTCACCTACCTGAACATTAGATTACAATAGGTTTAATTACTAACTAGAAACTGTAATTGATCACCATAAATGTCAAGCTCATGATTTCATTGTTTGAATTAAGTATTATACTTAGCATTGCCAATGATTGTAGCTTTGTGTGTACCAGAATCTCATGGCAAATGGGAAGTAAACATTTTTAGTAGGCTAGGTAGGAAGTTGGACTAAACCATCTTGATATTTTTCACTATAACAATACATATTTATAATTTCCGATGTATGGTAATGCATATAATACAACTGGACCAGATTACTCGAGCAAAGCTGTGGATGGATCAGCTAGTTGATCATCTATGGTATGTTAATAAGTGAAGCTAAAACTTTGTACCCCTTTTTCAACCGACGACAAAAAGAGGAGGTTATCAATTCGACGCGTATATATATTTTTTTTTTTTTTTTTTTTTTAATGTATGATCATCGATTACTCGAAGACGGCTGAACCGATTTGGAAAATTCTTTTTTTGATTGAAAGGGTATACTTCGATATTGGTCCCATTTTCATAAATGTCAGGATCTGATGATGGGATCCTGGAGAAATCGAGGGAACTCTTCAAATATTATAGGCACACCTATGTCGTTTTGGGTATTTATTATAGTAACTTGTGCAGTTGCTCTCAAAAAGTACCATTTGAGGAAGTGGAACTGATGATGAAGACCACAGATGGCCGCCGAAACTACTCAATAATAAGTATTGAGTGGATTGCGATTCGATTACTTGAATATGGATGTTACACACTTTATGCTCGTCACAATGCATATGGTGATGTAGAGCTGATGGTGAAGTACCAGGAGAACTCCTCAACAATTAACGGCCCAGCATTGGGAAAAGCAATATTTTGTAAAAGGTTATAAGTAGTTGAAATTTAAGCTCTTGTTACTAGGTAAATTAAAAATAGACCAACTAAAAAGAGTGAAATAAAAACTTTTTACCAAAAAATTAAACCGACTCCCAAAAAACACTGCAAAGTGAAAAATAACTTTAATTTCGGAAGTCGGTGCCAAAAACGAAAATACAATACTAAAGACACCGACTACCGAAATTAAAGTTATTTTTCACTTTGCAGTGTTTTTTGGGAGTCGGTTTAATTTTTTGGTAAAAAGTTTTTTATTAAAATTGTGTTCACGGAGGAGCATAAAATTTACAAAGAGTGCGGAATGTTTTTCCATTTTTTATAATGCTATTTTAATAATGGCCTCATTTCAGCGACTTGGCGAACCCTAGTAGAACTTAAATCTCTGTTAAGCCTGCAACACATGTTGGCCGAGCGTAAGCCAACGCGAGCGTTGGCAAATAGGTACAGGGCAAGAAATAATGTCCACACGTTCGACAAGTTCGTCGAACGCCAATGCAGACGACCAATGTAGAAGAGGGTCTGTAGAGCTGCCCACACGTTGGCCGAGCGCAGCCGAGCGCCTTTGATTTGTGACCAAAAACCGACACCGATCCGAAGTGAGGCAAGTGATCACGAGCAACGACGAGTGAAGACAAGTTGCACCAAATGAGCTCTATACACGTTGGCGCTGGTCTCCACTCGGCCAACTAGGCAAGTGACACCGAGCGATAGCAAGACAATGCAAATATACCGTCTACATGTTGGTATTGGCCTTCACTCGACAACGCTCGGCCAACATGAATTGCAGGCTTTAGGTTATTCATTAGCCTATTAATTCATGAAAGAAATTAAGAATAGTACTTAAAATATCAAGTTGTTACATACGATACATAGTCTTGTATTTACAATGAATATCGCCTCCAGCATTTCAATCGAATGATCGTGTTTAATAAATTCTTTTTGTGTTACATAAAAATAATGTTACGATCATAAATTCACATAAAGTATCAAAATTTGTCACTTCTACTAACCGGTCAATGTATGAACGCACTTTAAAATCGCAGAATGTTGTTGATTTGCACCTTTTTCTACACAAATTTTATTGTAAATATTGAAACCAATATAATTCAGCTCGGTTTCTTCTTCGTTATATTCAATAATATAAGTTTTTTCGAGTAAATAAACAAACAAAAACTCAAGTACAGTTGCCGCAACACGCACTCTGACTTGACAGATGATCATAGACAATTACCGTATGAAAATCGCTCTAATTATTTATTTGTGCCATGAGATTCTGGTAGACCTATACGCCATTCGCCAATGTTAGTCAATTGTAATTTATTTGGCGCTAAAAGTGCGCTGACCACAGATACCGCGACTAAGGGTTGTGTTGTCGAGTGTTTTAATCGTATTAATAGTACCTTTTTTTTCTCCTTTAAAAATCGTACATAAAACATAGGTATGGACTTTTAAAATATAAGAATACAATGAGAAAAAGCTTTTATCATTACATTAAATTTATTTATTGATATAAAATATTGGTAGAAACTAACAGATTTCAATTCGCGATGGCGAAACACTGTAGACGCCCTTTGCCCTATCTAGGGGACTTAGGACATTAAGTCAGTAAGTCAACAGATTTCAATGAGCCTTATACTTCTTTTTTCAACAGTTACTACCCCATAGACCGTACGGGAATCCCCGTGTAATCTATCTTACTTCAATGTAATTTTCCATCAGTCATTATAACCCAAACCCAAACATATTGCGCTGCTAAGTTTAGAAATAATTAAAGAGTTTATTTTGGTTTAGATAATTTGTATTCTATTATTTGTATTTTCAAGAGTTATTGCAAATTTAGAAATACTGGCGTTTTTTTATTTCACGTGAAATCAATTATAAGGTGTGCTTAGTATGTTTTTGTAAAAATCTAGAAAAATATTGGTGAATATTTTTGTTTATTTGTCGTCTGGTATTGGTTTTTTGCTTCAGAATTATGTCTGAAACATCTTAAAACAAGCAAAGCATACAAGAAGTCTCTTCAAATAAATCAAATGGAATTATTTTTAAAATACTTATGATTTTAGTCGTTCAGGTGGTCTCCTAATACAGACATTGTTTGTCTAAAAGGAGGCTCCAATCACTATGCTATGTTGTACGAAAACTGTTTTTTTTCAATAAATAATTATTTATTTATTTATTTATTTATTTATTTATTTATTTACACTACGTTTTAAATCTTAGATTAACTATAATATTTTTAAACGCTAGCAAAGTGTGTTCCTATTATAATTGAAGGAAACCTGGTGTAAATTCAGAATCTTATGATGTCGGCTTTGTCTCTTTGCCATTTATAATCCAGTAAGTTGGTATTATTGTTTTTGGGACTTAAAAATATTTCGTTGTTTTTTTTAACATCATCAATTTTTTTTGCAGTGTGTAGTTAATCTTGCCCACAGAAACCATTTGGGTTCCAAACATGGTGCTACGACGCACTGTTTTCGAGAAATGGCCTTCAAATATTTTTTAACTTAACCAAATTCTTAAAAACAACTGAAACGTAGTACATTTATTGCAGTATCGGGTTGACCTTGTACATATAAATCATTTAGGTTCTGAGAAGCATGGTCCTACGACGCCCAGTTTCCGAGATAGCTTTTGAATTTTTTTACTTTTTTTAAAAACGCTCTGTATTCCCAAAATGGTAGCTCGGATGAAAATCTCCTCAGGAAAGAATTTCTTGCTCTAGTCAAAACCCATGAGATGATGTAAAAAGAACCAACGACGTATGGAAAAAAAATCATTTGGAAAGTTTCGGTCGATCTTTCAGCTTGGGTATACTTAGGTGCATTCAAATTTTCGGAGATTAAAAAAAAAAAACAAAACGTAATTAAAGTGCCGCAATAAAAGTGGTCAACATTTTTAATGCAGCACCGTAATTACCTTGCCCACAGAAACCATTTAGGTTCTGAGAAGCATGGCCCTACGACGCAACGTTTCCGAGATAGATTTGATTTTTTCCTTTTTTATAAATGCTCCAAGTTTAACCCGATACTGCAATAATTTTTGAAGATTTCCGAAAAAAAAGTTCCAAAAAAATATTTTAACAAAAAAAAAAAAATCTTTTGTTTTCTTTGCTGCTCATAGTGCCCCTAAGTGTATACTCCAACTCCTAAAACTTCGCCCCTAAGACGACCCACTGACCAAAACCTTTGTGGTGAATAAGAATGGTGAAGGAGCATTTACCAGGTGCGGAAAAGTTATAGGGAGAGGTCCTCTCCCTATAACTTTTCCGCTTCTTTCTTTATTATACATGTAATATTTATTAGTATATAATTTTTGTATTGTATGTATCTATTTTATATTATTATGTTCAATTAATATTATTTATGATGTTTGTACACTGACAGCCCTTAATATGTCTCCTTTAAGTTTGTCCATCGAAAGGTTGTCTGTAAGACATCGCCCTGTGCGATAAGACCGCCGATTGTACACTAATTTTAATGTTTGTATCCATAGAAATATTGTAAGGTGTACAATGAAGTATATAATAAATAAATAAAAAAAGTAAATTAATTAAATTAATACCTATAATTAATGTTTTAAACTGTCATAGTCACTAACAGTATCATAAGAACTTAACAATTCGTAAAAATGGTTAAGTTCTAAATTAAATAGTAACTGATAATATTTATAAGATGCTTAATCGGAGGCATGGGAACAAATATTCCCGCTCCTCCTACCAATCGGAGTTCATATCGGAGGACAGGGAAAGACCCACTTACCTCATTACTTCCTTATTTTTATCATGAACTCAATTGCCAACTTAATGTTTCCAGGAGTACGACTAGCCCAAGATCAGACATCATGCTCCCGAGCCCAGGGATCTAAATGTGAACACCGGTGTACGTCCGAGAGGGATCCAGTCTGCGGTACCAATGGCAGGACTTACCTTAACAGATGCATGCTACAAGTTGAGATTTGCAGGTAAATAATTCATAACCTGAATTTACTGTATCACAATCACATATTAAAAACCACTTCCTATAATTTTATAGGACTACTGATTAACTAGATTTCTTTGTAGCAAACTTAATTATAATAATTAAAGTCTCAAGCCAGGTGTTATTACTCGTCTGTGGAATGCATTGCCATTGTCAGTTAGACAAGTGCAGTCACCTCCTGCTTTTAAAAGCTCTGTTGTCAATCATTTTTATACATTCCTATGATTTTACCTTGTATTTCTCTCCGTATGACATATTTATATACATATACAAAACACATATATTTATTTATACTTATTTATGTATTGTATTGTATTATATATACCTATATATATAATTATATTAACTAAATTAGTTACTTTTTGTGTATGTTATATATTTGAAGTAAGTACACTGACTTTCCCCTCCCCTCTTTGTTTTATGTTCTTAAAGTCCATCCAAAGGTTATCTGGAAGATATCGCTATCGGCGATAAGACAGCCATTGTAACCATTTTTTTGCATTATTGTAAATCAAGTGCTTGTTTAAATTATTGGTGTACAATAAAGAGTATTCTATCTATCTATCTATCTATTATGTTTCACTTACAAACTAAGTGACTACTCACTAGAGCAATCCCCAGTGGGGTACATAACTCTCTAACCAGATGCAGCTCACTATGCAAGTCTGCGTGTCGAGCCTCAGCTGGGTTAAACATTACTCCATCTTTGCCGTTTCTTTTAGTGTTTCTCAGAGAAGTCAGATAGGAAACAACAACCCTCATAAAGTTCTATGTGGCCGTAAAGTGTTACTTTAAACCTATAAGGAATTTATAAGGAATTATCTCACCGGCTGATCGATTCCTTGCGTGACCGGAGGGCCGGCTCATTCTTTTCCCAAAGAATAAGCATTGCCATACAACGTGGCAATGCTGCCAGTCTTGTGGGTACGTTTCCGGACGACAGCCCGATGAGGAGGAGTACTTTGACGCCTAAGCTTGTTTCTTTTTTATTTTATTTCTTTATTTCAATTTTTTATGTACATAGTTAGGTTTAGTTTATATATGGCGGGAATGTTACTAGTTTAATTAAATAATTTGGTAAAGTAAAAAAAAAACCTATATATAAATTAAAAATATTGATTACTAGCACTTCGCCCACCAATCATCTGCATGGATTTCGAAAAAATTTATATAGCTTATCGCACTCTCCAATAATGCACCTTACTACCAATCAAAATATTTTTAGAATTGGATCTTTAGTTCTGGAGATTACCCACTACATACAAATTTACAACCAAAAACTCTTTATAATATTAGTATAGATATTTGAAGACATGGTTGGAACAGTGGTAGAGAGATTGGCTGCTGTACTTACCACGTGACAGGTTTAGTTACATACCGGGACAACTATTGGTATGACCTTTAAATAGTTGTTTTGGGTCTGGGTGTTTGTAAGAATACACTAATGTTACAGGAGAAAAACAGGAGTAAAAATGTATAGTTAATTAATTTTTAAATAACCCTACACCTAGGGTTAATTTAGTTATTTGTTTTAGGGATCAGAAACAGCCATGTTATAGTTAAATCAAAACACAAAGTAAAAATAATATGTTTTATTATCAAATCATAGTAGATTAGGGTTCCAAATTATTATTATTTTCACGGTCCCGCAGTGACCGATGTGTGTTAATGGATACTGAATGTCTTTGCCTCTATGTAAAACATAATGGGTGAATCAAATCAGTTATAATCATCATCAGATAGATTAGAATACCCATCACATCCGCATATGATATCTTCATTAAATCGACATTTGCATAAATGCTTTTTAGCGAAAGCATCTGCAACTATTATCTGCCGTTTATATCCCATGTTTGTAATGCTTGTATTACTTCTATTTTGCATAGAATCTTTTGCATTAGCCCGCTTGCTAAAATGCAAAGTATCTTCAAACTGTATCTTACTTTCACGTTTTAAAATATTTCCAAAGTTCACTGAAGATTTATTTTCCAAATTATCTTCAGCGTTTGTCGTATTTTCATCTTTAAAGATATTTTGAGATTTCATAGTACTTTTCCTTTCTTTGTGTTTTTCATAATATAATTGAAACATTTCAGAGTTGGAATTGGGCTCTCTCATTTGGGTGCTTGTAACAACATCAGTGCTCATCGTGAGAACTGCCCTGTCGACTGTTCCCAGGCCCCTCTCGATGGGCCCATTTGCGGTTCTGATGGAAATGTGTATAAAAGCACCTGTCAGATGAAACTTTTGACTTGTGGGTGAGTGTCTTTGTCTTAATGATGCTTTTGTATATTCAGTTTAACTAATTTAAAGGGTACAACATTAAAAAGGTGTGAAAGTAATTTTGGTTCATTTTGAAGGAGATTGTCTCGTCCCTACTGAACAGGTTGCAGTTGTAGCAATCTGAATATCCAATTACTGTTCCAAAGTTACCTTAGTCTCTATCTACATCGGGTAATATTATGATGGATTTAAATCCGTCATCAGTAAAGGGCTTCCCTTACTTGTTTAAACAAGTAAGGGACACGTAGAAGTCCTTTACTGAACATAACGAGGTTGTGGGTTCATACCCAAGTAAGGCACATTACATTTTGTATTTTACATCATTACTATTTATATAATGAAAAAAATTAATAAAAAAAGCTAGACCTATGACCAAAAATCATACAAATTCGCACTGGGCTTGCGTTGTTGATTAGGCCTATCCAGTCTCACAGATAGGAAATCTTAGCCCAGCTGTGGGAACGTTGCATGCTGGTTATAACCCTAATTTATCTTGAAACTTATTATTTTCAGGCAAGGTGTGGTTCGGACGAATAAAAAACATTGCCAGACTACCCGTCATTGCCGCGAGTCTTGTTGGCGCGTCGCCAGACCAACCTGTGGCTCTGATGGAAAGCTGTATGCCAACGCTTGCAGGATGAAAGCTAGCAACTGCGGGTACGTACTTTTGTACAAGTTAAAAAGGGAAAGGAAATTTAAAATCCATGAATAGTTGGTAAATATGTGAGGAGGATATGTATGGAAAAAAAGTGTGGTTTCTATAAGCTGAGGGTTATTAGTTGTTCTGTATTGAAGTCTTAGTTTAGTTTTAGTCAGGCACTTGTACTACGGATTGCATAAATGTGTCATAAATCAAATGAAATCATTTTCTGGGTTCACTGTTTTCGTCATAGACCTAATCTGTTGCTTACTAAAAGGCGTGACCGATTATCAAGTGACTCGTGCTCAGAAAAGAGCGGTAGGGAGTGTCTGACTTGTACGGACTAAAAACCTCCCTCTTTCAGTTTAAAGTTTAGTTCCGTATATTTTTTATATTGTATCATAATTGCATACAAATCTTAAAGCGGTTTACAGAATACAATGGCTGTGACATACAGACGGGCAGACAGACATGACGAATCTATAAGGGCTCCGTTTTTTGCCAATTATCTGCAGACTCATCCTTAGTAATATCATTTCTGTTTTCAGTAAACACGTTTTCGAAGTCCCCATGGCGTTCTGTGTTTCACAAGAAAGAACTTCAGGGGGAGAGTCGTGTCCCAAAGACTGCATTGGACAGAAAGAGAAGCTGGTCTGCGGATCTGATGAGATGGTGTACAGGAACGAGTGTGAGATGAAGATGTTGAATTGTGGGTAAGTAGTAGAGTCTCCATCCTTAATGCCTTGATCACATGTAGCGAGCAAATGGGCGAGACAGTAAAATGTTTCTCGGCTGAGACAGTGATATAAGCGAGTAGCTGTTCACACATCATTTGAAATTAGTACAGTCAGTTCAATTCTAATGAGACTACAATTCGGACACGATGGATCGTAAAAAGATTTGAACGAAGTGAAATGACAACAATCATGTCGGCCGAGTGGGGAGACACGGAGACAGTGCACGTTCAGACCTGCCGAGTGAGCGAGAGAGACAGTGCGGGGAAGCGGGAGGGTGGACACTCGGCCTAGTAAGTAGAACGGGAGCCAAGCTACTGTCTCGCCGTTTCGTTCGGCCGAGCACTCGGCGCCATGTTTATACCTACCGAGTACTCGGCCGAGAGCACTGTCTCGCCCATTTGCTCGGTACGTGTGATCAAGGTAGTAGTAGTAGTAGGGTAGTTTAAAATAGAGAGTAAGTAAGGAGAGATAAGGTGTAGTTTTATGTAGCAATCATTATCAGCTTAACCATTTCTCAGCTATGTTGGGTTCGACTTCCAGACTCACCTGATGCAGCCGAGTGTTTTACATGGAGCAATAACACGATACTCCTTGGCAAGATTGATGTCAGATTTTCTGGCCAGAAAATTATTGTGACCATCGAGACAACAGCTTAAAGCGCTTTCCAAGGCACACAGGAATATTGGCATTTTAAGATGATTTTGCGATTGCGATGGAATTGCACAATCTAATTCCACAAAGCCCATTCCATCATCGGACTATATGACAAACGGCGAAGCGCCATCGTTACACAGTGCATACCCCATTCCCACCCACGTACCTACAGCTAAAGAGGTATTCCCTGCTGGAGTCTATGATTCCTGATAGGTACATGGGGGTATTTAACTCAAGAGTGAATAGGTTACTTGTAGGTAAGCGTGCTTCATCTTCAACCACATTATCGCTTACCATCAGGTCAGATTCGTAGACGTTGAGGATCGATGCGTTACTGCTGTTATTATACGCCATGAGCTTTCTATCATTTTACGATTGAGAACAAAAAATTGTTTATGTAATAGTGCACCAATCCTCAGTTCGTCGAATTTAGCTGCTGCACTGCGTGTCACGGGTTTCCTGGACCAGACTAATATTTGTTGGGCCTACACGTCTAGTCTGGATGCTTATAGTGTGTGTTACAATACAGGAGAAATTAATGTGGGGCCAACTTTCTGTTTTTAATTGCCATGATGTTTCAGACGATTTCTGTTGAAAAACCTTAAAATTATGATAAATTTAGCTTGTATCTACGTACATGGGTATATTGCCTGCATTTGTGGTAATTATGTACATAGGTGTTACTACAAATGAGTCTTCTGATCAAAGTGGCTTACAAAAATCTTACGCTTTTACATGAAACCAAGAGCTTACTCGTTCAATACACAATGCACATTATACAGTTGAATAAAAAACACTTACGGATCAATCCATTCTTGCGGCAATGTGCAACAGGGATACAGGGGTAGCCAGGAATATAACCTAAAAAGAAAACATAAATCCAAATAAGTATTATCAATACGAAAATATGGATTTATGGTTTTTAGTAAATCACGTTTGCATGGTTGCAAACGGATCTGAATACACTTTGACACGGTAAAAGATTTAAATTGCTACACATCCATGCCTCTAACGCTTTCACAGCTAAGTAGCTGAAACAATTTTGATGATATTTGGTATGGAGATAGTTAAAAAACCGGTGTCGAAGGTACTTTGTACCTCTCCCACTAAAGCTTCGCATCCAAAGTTATGCCCAAGAATATTGAGGTATCTTCGGGTTTCAACTTTTCGCCCTTGACTAACACGAAAAACTTGTAAATGCTGCCGATATTCAGACAGTCTTTGTTTTACAAAAAAGGGCTATTCGTTCAATATATAATTTAAGTCCAAATGCTCCCTCAGAGATAAGTTTAAATATATTTATGAAAATATTTTATATGCTCATAAAAATAAAAATATGTTTAAAACGTACAGCGATATCCACAATATAAATACTAGGAATAAGCACACATTTATTGTTCCTTCAACTAGGCTCAAGAAAATTGGGGGCTCATTTAGATGTCAATGTATACGCTTTTACAATAAACTTCCCAGTCATATCCAAGAACTAAGCCTAAATAAATTTAAATCGTTTGTGAAGCAGAAACTTTGCCAGAAAGCTTTTTATTCTGTCAAAGACTATCTTGCTGACAAAAATGCTTGGGATTGAGCTGCTCCAATTACATTTATGTTGTAATTCTGTTTGTTTTTTTTTTCTTATTACTTTTACATTACATTTTTCTTTATTTTATTTTATTTTAATGATTATTTCATATATACATTTTACATGACAACATTATTTACTTTTTCAAGTAATAGAATATACTTTTAATTTTTTCTTTTTTTTAATTTATGGTTTTTAATTTTGTTTGCATAAAATGACAATATTTTTTTATATTTTTTGTAATAGCAAAAGCTTTATTGTGAATGTGAGAGCAATGTGGGATAACAACAAATATTATTGATAGATTACCGCATTGTTAGATTACCGTACTGTCTGGCAGTTTGAGTGCTTTGTACGGCCCACCCAAATGTCCTAACTTTGGTATTGTTCGTCAAATCGTTGAAGCTCCTTAAGATATAAGTTGAGCTACACGATATTTGAAAAATGCTTGCACTGTTTGGACGGACCTGCTCAAATCTGTATGATTCTGTCCTTTAAAGGGCGCCACAGGCATAAACCTACATGGCTCTCATATGATTTGATTACTACACATTGTATGGACTTTAAACGAGACGTTGACCTCTGAGTTTGTTTCAGTGTTTCTTCTCAGAGTAGTCAGTTAGGAAACATCATCATAGCATCTCATCTCATCTAGCTTACATTTACGAAAAAAAAATGACGTGTAAAAGTGTTACTTATAACCCATTTGCAAAATAGAGATCATTATTTCATTATTTCATTATAATTTTTAGTTCATCAGTAACCTGTTGCTGACGTTTAAGTGTAAATAAAAGAGAACTATCGTCAGCAAATAACACTATGTCATGATTTATTATCAGCTACTGCAAATCATTTATACAACGTGTAACAGAATAAACGCAATTCCTGAAAGTAGTTGGTTCAGAATCGGCTTCTGAATCGATTTCCGTCATAAAAAATAGGTGTTATCATCAATAGCCAGTATCTCTCTGTAATCCTAACCTATTAATATCATCAACAGGAGTGTAAGCAACAGGAAGATAGTTAAAAAGGTGGACATGGAAAAGTGTCGCGGCAAAATGAACAGATGTATGAAGGTCAAGTGTCCCGCCGACCTCGACCCTGTCTGCGGTACCGATCAGAAGGTGTACACCAACCCTTGCTTCTTGAAGGTCGCTACTTGTCTGTGAGTATCTTTACGTTTATGCCGTGCTGGTAGATTTAGTTCAAGAATATATCGCACCCATTAAAACATAAAAAAATATCTTTATCATCACCAATGCTCTGTAATCAGTGAAGGCAAACATTGTGAGGAAACATGTATAATGAGTTCGAATGTAAAATATAATGAGTTCGAAGACATGTAACATCCAGCAAACCGTACTGGGTCCGTATGGTGGATTACGAACCGTTCTCTCTCGAAAGAAGACGTGTGGCCAATTAGTGGGGAAAGTTATAGTCCGATTACGTTATAAAAACTTCCTGTGTTTTACAGAAAAGGAATTCAACTCGCGCACTTCGGCAACTGCACGCTCCTTCCGCGGTTCAAGGAAGATTGCCCCGATACCTGCGAGAATGTGGTGGAGCAACCCGTTTGCGGCTCAGATGGAAATGTTTACAAGTAAGTATTTTGAGACACGGACGACATTTTAAGACACGATACTGCCTGCTATCTCCACTAAGGGTCACAGCACACATCAATTTAGGAGCTGATCGTCACCGCCTCGCCTTTCCCCTTGGCGTTAAACAGGCTTTCACGTAACGTAACCACGTAACGTAAGCGGATCAGAAGCACCGGCACGTCGACTCGGCTACAGCTAGGCGACGCCGCGCTTAAGCTTTGGTTTGCTAGGAAAGCGGTGCCGTCATATAGCGGCCGTAATATTACGGAAGCAAAAAGGCGGCCGTCTTTACGGTGACGACATGTGGAAAGTTCCACGACCGTTTTAACACAGTCTGCTTCATCGCTATCAATGAAACGTTCACGAAACCATCTGTCACCGACAAGACGGCTGTCATGCAAATGGCGGCACCGCTTTTTGACGTTACGATGTCAGTTACCGCTCTCTAGGAAACCGCGCCATTTTATTTACATAGATAACGTTCTAGTGACGTCATTCACCACTGTATTACGGCCACTATATGACGGCACCGCTATCCTAGGAAAACAAAGCTTTACGGCTCGCCGACCGCTGGTTGACGGCTAGGCGGCACGACTGGAAGCTGCCTTGTGATTGACAGCCAATGAAAGCACGTTCGGCAACGCAGACCGCGGGAGGGGTGTGAACGAAGAACCGTAAGCTAGGATACGGAGAACCGTAAGCGCGGGAACTGCAAGTCGACCACGCACCGCACCGCGGTTCGTGAGCTTGTCCCAAGGCGAAGCGATTACGTTACGATTCCGATTAGTATGCGTTGCAGTAGGGAGTTCCATACAAATAATACTGAACGACTCGAGTTGATATGGTGACGACCCCTTTCCGAGTTGATACGTGTGCCTAAATCTGTCAGTTTATAGAGTAATGAATGAATTCCTTCTACAAGGTCAGAGTGTGAACTTCGCCTAGCAACATGCGGGCAACACGTAGTACCGGTGGCGGCGGCGCACTGCCGCACCACGGCGCTGTGCCACGAAGACTGTCCTGATACTCCCGCATTCATCTGTGGCTCTGATAACCGCTTCTATAAGAACGAGTGTCTCATGAAGAAGGAGAACTGCGGGTATGTACAATCACCTTTTTTAATTCATCATTACATTGGTCACGGGTCATTAGCATTACGAAGGCGTAGGTGTGAGAGTAAACAGAATTTTAGTGGACTGGTTTTATGACGCTAGGCAAAAAATCAAGTTATGAAATATAGTCGCTTGGCAGCAATCTTAAAGTGAATTTTAATAGCTTGCCAATATGGACGCATACCTTCAGCAAAATGCGACCATCAAAAACTACTGTAAGATTGTATATAACATGATTGAAACAAGTAATAATTAAAAACATTGCAAAAAGAAAATAAGTTATATAATACTAGCTTTTGCCTTTCGTTCGCGTGGGAAGTTTTTCCGCGTAATTCCCGATCCAGTGGGAAGTCCGGGATAAAAACTATCTTATGTCCTTCCCAGGGTCCTAAACTATTTCCATGCCAAATTTAATCTAATTCGGTTTAGCGGTTTAGGCGTGAAAAGGTAACACACAGACAGACAGAGTTACTTACGCATTTATAATATTAGTATGGATTTTACTGAAGAATTAGAAAAAGTGCATTTTGGACTGCCTGACAACTCGCCTGGTAGCTGCTATAATCCAAACGGTGCGTTTATTTTGTTATTAAAGACACGGTTGACGCAGTGACAGAGCGATTGGCGCTTATCGCGGGTTCGATTCCTGGATCGGAACAAGTGTTTGTATGACCTACAAATAGTTGTTTTGGGTCTGGGAAATGTACTCCCAATATAGAGCAGCAATTCCTATCTCGGGGAAAAAAGATAATAAAAATAGAAAAACAATCACAAAGTTTCTATTGCAACACAACTGAGAAGACAGGTACTAGGCGCACATACTAAACAAGGAGGTGCTTCCATTTACAGCAAGCACGTGTTCGTGGTACCGCTGAAGCGCTGCCTCGCGCGCTTCCAGTACTCGGGCTGCGCGCGCGTGTGTCCGCCCGAGTACGACCCCGTGTGCGGCACCGACGACAAGACTTACTCCAACAAGTGCTTCTTGGAGATGGAGAACTGCCGGTCTAGGTGAGTTCTATAGATTTATGCGAGCCTGGTACTTTCACCACCAAACTCAAACTCTAAATATTTTATAATAACTCATGAAATAGATAGATAGATGATATATTCTTTATTGTACACCATAACAGTAAAACAATAAGGACTTTACAACTAAAAAGGGTGATACAATGGGCGGTCTTATTGCTAAAAGCGATCTTTTACAGACGCGGGTAGTCCACGGTGTACTATTTATCTTTATAAAATATAAAAACAATAAATAACATTCTCTAAAAATATACATATAAATATAAAAAAAGAAACAAAGACATACATAATAAAAATTTATAATTATAATAATAACAAAAATTTAAGAAGAGATATAAAGATACTTTACCAAGTTTTTGAAAGACGATAGGGATTGTCTTTTTTTTTTTGTTTTGTTTGCTTGTCTTACTGACACACTGGTAGATCATTCCACAGCCGTACTGCTTGAGCTGCGAATGACTTACCATAGTGATTGGTGTTGTGACTCGGTACCGCAAGCCTTAAGTTTTCTGATGATCTCAGAGATTTTGCATGTGTCTCATGAAGGAACTTGAATCGTTCTTTAAGATAAGTGGGGGTTTTGGGATTAAAAAGAACACTGTAAAGCAGAGACAAGATTCGTAAGTTCCGGCGAAGACGTATTGGAAGCCACTTGAGTTTTGTACGAAATTCGGATACGTGAGCTAGTGTAAGGTTCGAAATTGGTTGTTTCCTATGGAGAAGAACCGGCAAGAATTTTTTCAAAATATGATTCATTTTCACTATGTAACCATAATTTAGGTTTAATAGGTATACAGTTTTCGTAATAATATCGAGTTTTATTCCATCAATGACTAAATTGGCACTAGGTTGTAGTAGTACATTAGGTAATGAAAACTAATTCATTTCGTTTAGTTCGCATTAAGTGCGAGATTATTAGCAGCGAGCCATTTCACAAGACGTGCCAGACTTTCATTATCATGTAAGACTTCCATCCGAAATCTTTTCTGTCTATTCTAACAATGAGAGAAGTGTCATCATCAGCGAATAGAAATTATGTACAATAAGTTGGTCGAAAAAGGAAAGGGCCAAGAATTGAACTGCGGAACGCCCGTTTTGACTATGGGTCCCTAAAGATGTAGATTTAGTAACCTCTATTGGAATGTTTTTAAAGTAATTTTCCATACAAAGTGTTTGTTGTAGTCTTATGTTGTAAAAAGTATAGTGTGTGTAGAAAGTATATAAGTAAGAATACATTTTTTTTAAGTAAAAGTCATCGAAGAAAATTGACCAACCTCCCCGGAAACTCCTACCCTGCTTATTATATATGTACAAATTTTGAAATAATAGCGACATTTATTTAGAACTCTGATGATACTGATGAACCAAAAATAGAATAATATTTTAACAATAACCTATTGTGAAACTGCCTTTAACGACATGGCAATTATTGTTTTATGACAAATATAAACATTGTTGATCACTTCATTGTAGATCTAATTACCGTCGTGCTCGTGACGTTGTCGTGTTAGAAAATCGGTCAGTAAAGAGTTTTGCAAGAGAGTCGGCTAGCGGAAAGCGGAAATATTTGTTTGTTTGTTTAAACGCGCTATGCTTTGTACTGGGTACTTAAAGTTCTACGTGGGTTTGGGTTGAATTTTACCCAACTGTAAGATAAAATTGAGGTATCATGATTAAAGTCTACGGGAGCGAAGTGCTGCACAATAATTGCTACAGTCTGTTTTTAAATCTCAGAGACAAAGTTGACATTACGACGGTTGCCAGTTTTTTGCTATTCTTAAATAGTGATGTGCCACTATTAAAATTTAACGTTAATAAAATCAAGTATATACTGTCTTACATTTATCTAACAAAATTATTGCAGAACAAATTAATAAATTCAATGACGTTTCGGAAAGATTGCTCCAAATCAATATGCACTCGGCCATCACTATAATTCGTTTCTGCTGTTTCGGCCCTAAATTAACAAACTCTCTTCGTGCTTCCCATTTGTGGAAGCACCATCAACTTTTAGTTCAAATGGATCAAATTATCAGACGAACTTTGTCCTTAATTCTGAATGTGGCTTTGGATGACCGAGCTTGGGCCCAAGCCTCTCTTCCCATCCGCATGGGAGGGCTCGGAATCCGCAAAATTTCTAGTATTAGTTTACCGGCTTTCATTTCCTCGGTTCACAGCACTGAGAAATTAATCAGGAATATCCTGGCTTCCACACTGATTGATTTCAATGTGCCGTGCTTCACTGAGGCTATTGATGCCTGGAATCTCACTTGTCCGAATTCTGACCTACCTGTTATACCATCTTCCCAGAGGCGGTGGGACGAGCCGCTCTGCAGAGTAGTTCTGAATAATTTACTAACCACGTCTGCTACTTCTGCTGAGTGTGCTCGTCTGCTGGCTGTGGGAAAGTGGGAATCAGGTCTTTGGTTACATGCTCTACCGTCCTCAAATCTTGGCACTTTGTTCGACGACACCACTTTCCGCATCGCTGTTTCACTACGCCTAGGAGCCCCTTGTTGTTCCCCTCATCGCTGTAATTGTGGGGAAGCAGTCAACAGCCTCGGGCACCATGGTCTCTCTTGCAGCCGTAGTGCGGGTCGTTTTGCACGACATGCCAACTTAAATGACATTATCGACGAGCCCTTGTCACCGTCGGCGTTCCACCCGTATTGGAACCCATTGGACTGGCGCGTGACGATGGCAAGAGACCGGACGGCATGTCATTGTTTCCTTGGAAGATGGGTAGGCCTTTAGTGTGGGACGCAACTTGTGTCGATACTGTCGCGCCATCCCATCTTCCCAGTTCATCATGTTGTGCTGGCGCTCCCGCTGCGGCTGCGGAAAACCTCAAGCGGCGTAAATATAGTCATCTCGGTGATAACTATATTTTCGAGCCGTTTGGGGTCGAAACTCTCGGACCATGGGGCCCGTGTGCTCACAGCCTTTTTAAAGAAATATCGAAAAGGCTCGTTGACGCTTCCCGCGACCCAAGGGCTGGCTATTTCTTTGGTCAACGGCTAAGCATTGCCATACAACGAGGCAATGCCGCCAGTATCTTAGGTACGTTGCCAGCCGACAGCGTTGAGAATGAATTTTTTGATGCTTTATTGTAGTTTGTATTTTAGTACATAATTTTGTATATTTGTTGTAATTAATTGTTTAAATAAGCAATTGAACAAAATTATAACTTATCTTTGAAATAAAATGTTTTGCATTCCTGCTTCTACGAGCCTCTTTTTTCTAATGCTATTTTAAATGGAGTATAGTAATACTCGCATGGTTTAGACAAATTGATTACCATGAGAATTTTTCAAATCAGGCCACGCGTTTGGCCGGTACAACGGCACCTAGGTACAAACATACATACTTACATACATACATAGACTGTGAAACACATTGCCATCCTTTGCGTTGCGTAGTGGAGAAAAAGTTATAATGCAACAAACCGGTATCGTAGGTATAACACTGCACAAAAGAGCGGACAACATTATTTCTAAACTTGACATATGCAGGTGTTAATTCTGTATCTGAAATTAAAAAAACAGACTATAGTTTTATAACTATAAAGCTCTGTGAGCGAAATAAACACAAACAAACTGTAAAAATGGTAGTCTCTTTTGAAGTCCATACAATCTGTACTGGTGAAGTCATATGAGAAACATGCGTGTGAGGTGATATCTTGATGAATTATCCATATTTGAGTGAGCCTGCCTTGCTCTGGCAAGTATTTGTCGGATAGTGTATAGCTCAACGTACAACTTTAAAGAGTTCTTTTTTTTTTGAAAATAGGTTCGCGTTTGACCACCGTCTCACCTGATGGTAAGTGATGATGTGGTCGAAGATGGAGCACGCTTACCTAAAAGTAACCTATTCACTCTTGACTTAAAGACTCCTAGGTTATAGCTATCGGGAAACACAGACTCCGGCAGGGAATTCTACTCCTTAGCCGTACGCACAATGAAGGTATTCAACGATTTAACGAACAATACCAAACTAAAGAAATTTAGGTAGGCCGCAAAAAGTACTCGACTGATGCAATACAGGCTATAAATAAATTGAACCTATTTATAATCTTATTTTTATCAGAAAAGTCGAACCACGTGCGTAGTAACAAATACATATTACCTAACTTCACTATCTTTTGAACAAATAAATATAAAGTACGTTATTGGTGTAACTTATTTGCGTTTGCTATCTTTTATAATCGACTTAAAACATGTGATCACTTTGCAAATAATTTAACAATTCCATTTGTAGTGCAATTTTATGATACGGTATCATATAGAATACCGTATGTCCTTTTAACCGTGGTTGCCTTATTGCGATATATTTTTACAATGAACCACTTTCCTTCAGAAATTCGTTATCAATTCGCATAAAAAGTGTCACATCTCTTTATGAATATTATCTGCTTAGCCTTCTCCTAACTATGTTGAGGCCTACCGGATGACATGGAACGTCTGCCGATCTTACCTCTAAAAACCAGTTACCTCTTGGCAAGACTAATTTGTTTGACTTCTGACTACCCAAAACGACTGTCAAAGATGTGAAAATGCCAGGCGGGACTAGCAGCCTACGTGAATACACGGTTACTATTTATAATAACGGAATACTTGAAGTAATAACTTTGTCCTCCTGTTTACTCAATTCAATTCGATTCCTTTGTCCAATAACGATTTTTACTTCATGTCTGAATTTCTATAAGTAAACATTGATATATGAACTTTACATCTTTGCAATTATATAAATTACATTAAAAACAGAAAAATAATAATCATAAAAAATACCGTGTGTCAAATTACTCGTACCAATGTATGCCAAATCGGTTGAAAGTTTGTTACAGTAAACCTTGTATATAACGAAATACACTAGTTTTTGTTGTAGTCAAAAATATCTATTAGTCTTGATTTTACAGGCATTTAAACTTACGATAAATACCGAGTCCCGCTAACAGTCACGTGACCGCATATGACGTCAATTTACAACGCTCCGCTTAGTAGCAAGTCGCCATTGGTGGTTATATTTGTACATTTCGGCACTACACATGATTTCCTAATATTTGGATTGGACATTTTTGAAAGTATTTATAATTTCTAATGAAACGTAAAACGACACCGTGCTGAGAGCGCGATCGGACTGAGCGAGTGTTGTGAGATGACGTCACACCGTCACACGCATCGAGTATGAGTCCGCGTCGCACGTTTACTTCTATAAATCGGAAACTAATTGATGTATCGAAGTAATTCTGTCACTTGTATTTTTTATTTTTGACAGAGAATATGGAGAGCTAATATTCAAAATTAGTTAACATTCTGTATTATCCAAATTACATTAAAACAAGACAAATCATAAGAATAAAAAATAATCATCAACAGTACCATAAGTCTTACATCATCAGGCAATAATATGCATAAAAATAATCATAAAATTACTCTATGTCTAATTGCCAATTATTATCTAAATTACAATTAATACTACCATAAATCAATTCAAAATATTCTATATTATTTTCAAGTCAATAAAATTATGATATATTCGATCATTTTATTAATTCACAGTTCATCAATAGAATATAGACACTTATCTAACAAGAACCGTTTAAGCTTATTCTGAAACACACTTGTCTATATCAGACCTTTCAGTTCTGTCGACAGTTTATTAAAAATCTTCGATTTGTGGTAGGCGCTTTGCTTTACAACGTTCAGGTGAGGCACTTGCTTTAACTGGAAATCCTTTCTTCTTGTACTCTCCCTTTTTTTCCTTTCATCTTCAGTGTCATATTCAAAGATATATTTTGATAAGTGACTAAGTAGGACCAAAATGTACAAGCTTGGGACTGTCAATATATTTGTCCTTAAAGTGACTCCTGCATGATTCTTGCTGTTGAATTCTAGTCATGGTTCTGACTGCTCGTTTCTGAATTATAAAAGCTTTTTGAGTATTGTAACCATAACTTCCTCCCCAAAAAAGTATGTTATATCTCAGTTTTGACTCAACTAAGGCGTAACAGACCAGTTTTAAATGTTTCATGGTTACCTCAATTCTAAGACGTCTTAGTACGTAACAGGCTGAGCTGATTGCTTTCTCTAAGTGTTTCAGCTCATGTTTCCACTTTAACTGGTTATTTATAAGAACTCCCTGAAACTTAGCCACCTCGACCACATTCACTAATTCTCCATTTATGACGCAGTTAATGCTATCTTTATTATTAGTAGTGGAACGAAAAAGAATCACGTTAGTTTTACTGGCATTAACTTTAAGACCGTTAACAGCAAACCAGCTGTGAATGATATCCAAGGTTTGGTTATCTATGGAATTAAGAGCGTGTATATTGTCAGCCGAAACAACTGCATTGGTATAATCAGCAAACACCACAAGCTAGATAGATCCCGCAGCTTTTTCCCTCGTGTGTTGTATAAGATCCGAACGTGATAAAAAACTCGTTTTTGATCCTCGATTCCTCAATCTAATTCATATAAACTTTGCTTACAGGAGCCTGGTACAACTGAAACACCTGGGCACATGCACAGACCCCATCGCGGAAGAACCGAAAAACTACCTATATCGATAAACTAATCGATTTACAGTCAAATCGATATCTCGCTTTTTTCCATAATCGTACTCTCGGGAGTGGAGTCCCACTATTAGTGCCAACTTTTTATAAGTAAAAATCTACTGTAAAATAATGTAAGCGACCAATTTTCGTCTTCCAATAATCGATAAATTTAAGTATCACTTAACTTATACTCATATTTTAATCGATTAAAAATCGATAAGGGTGCCACACTTGTCAATCGCAAAATTGTTCTTTGTATTGGGTTTTTAATAGTTTACGGTATTTGGAACTTTCCGCTTAATATAAATTAGTGTGGCGATTCTTATTCGGCTCATATCGTGAAGAAAAATCGATTAAACTATGCATAGCAATACGAACATTCACAATTGAAAAATAAATCAGTACAAGCATTGGAACTCAAATTGACAACATGGCGAACAAAATGGCCGACCTTACTAAAAACTCTTTAGATAATATTTAGTGATTTTAGAATTAACATTTGACTGTTTATTTATTCTATTTATTATCTGTGTAGCGTAAGATCATTATATTTTTGTAAATAATTAGTGAATTTTTCGACGTATTTATTGTTTTTTTTTTTCATAAAAATCGATGCATTTAAAGAAGACTTATAATTTAATGATTATGACAATAAGATTTTATACTGGAATTGGAAATATGGGTGTGATAGCCGCCTATTAAAGCAAAATATATAAATAGGTTTTTAAACATTCCACTTTTTTAAATAACTGTTTCATATTTTCGTTTGACGTTTGAACTTAACGCTCTCAATTGTGAGGCGATAGAAATGATGAGTTATATATTATATAATTGCAAAATATATTTGATGGTTAGGTACTTGATTTTAGATCTATACGACCATTTCAAATGTGAAACGAAGATGCTATCATTGCAATTCAAATAAATGAATCAGTTATTCCCATAGCATATGGAATTATGTTATAACGATTTAAATCGACATACAAATAACATAGATTTACGTATTTATTTTTTAATTTTTAGCCTATATAATAATTGAACAAAAACTGTACTTTTTAGTCAATTGAAACTGCGTTTTTTCAATTTATCTACACATATTAAATATACCTACTACCATTTTTATAATCTATAATCATAGACTACAGTGTATTGCCAGGTGTAATAATGAACCAATAAAAAGATTTAACAATTTTCCTTATTTTATTTATCTCATATACCTAAATAATGGAATCAGGCATTACTTTTAAATATTTTAGTCAATAAATAGTTTTGATTCCGCCAAATATTTGTTGTTTAAGCTAAGTGTAGTATGAAGCACCTCGTCTGCAAAAAACATTCATACGCAGAAGGTGCGAATATAACCCAATCCTGTATTATGCGACCCAATCCTATTTTCGGCAGGTGTTTCGCCTCTCTAATCCTCTGTAGGTTTTAACTCGTCCACCGCTCAGTAACAACAACTTGTTGGCGGACTTAACACCTAAAACTGTCTTAATATGATTTACCTATTAATATAATATATAAAAACGACTTTAAAAAGTTTGTGTTTTAGGTGCTAACATAATATAAAGGTAAGTAAATTCTAAACTGCGGAAAGTAAATTCTAAACTGCGGATTTTAAATATGGGGGAGCTTAGTTTAACACTTTCACTGCCAAGTTCAATGAATGCATGCAAATTGGCATGCCATAACATGTTTCGCAAATCTATAACAACTCGTTAGTCGAGTCCATTGGACGCGATGGTTACGTAACGGGACGCCTATGCCCAAGCACCAAAGCAGAGTCCATTAAATTCACTTCACGACTCGAAACCGTAAAAGTATCGGTAGTAGACCTTAAACGACACTATCTAGAGTCGAGTAGAGATATCTAGAGGATTAGCTGTTTAAGCGTGATTGAGACAAACAGTTTATAAAGCAATCAAACGACTATGAACCCAAGTAGGCAGGGAAACAGGCCAAGTATGCCTGAACGCATAATTCAGCGAAATAAGGATCATAAATCACACTGACACTCGGTGCAAAAGCGGTGCACCTGAGCAAACATTGTCCCGTCTAAATGCAGAGTCCAAAATGCTCAAATACGCGTACCTTTGAAGACTTAATAATCGCCACTGAGGTCGCAACTATCGTGGCTACCTATTAGCCTAACATAATATTTCAACCATTGACTTAAAAATAGGAACGATCTAGCTGGTCACAGGCTATTCTTAACCGACCAATTACCGTTAAGTCTATTTCTGCAATGTGCCCATACAGAACCTGGCGACCAGATCCATGGGGAAACTGATCGGTTTGAAGTACATTGATAGCTCTTCTACCAGGATCCGGAACTTCAGGGAGAATCCTTCCAATGCTTCCATCTTGAAGTCATCATTGTAAGCCACTATTGCACCTGGGGATGGGATGAAAATTTAGACAATTTCTTTGTCTTAGGTATAGTAATGCATAGAATATAGGTAATACACAAACTTCTGCCTGCAATTTTGCGTTGGTTTTTCCTGCTTTAACCACGATCCGATCAGATCGATAGTGGGCGATATATTAACTGATAAAATGATTACGGTTTTACCTAAACTAAATAGATTTTTTACTTTAATTTAAGATTAATTACATAGTTTAAATAAGCTGTCTGTAATGTTAGTTTTGATTATTATAAATTTAGCAAAAAATTGTTTAATATTGAAAAATGACTAATTTTGGACTTGTCACGTTATTGAAGCTAAGAAATGTTATGTGTATGTATAGAATGATATAACAATAGACTCTTAGCTACATAGAAACTTGCAAAGCAACGCGCATTCTGCGGATCACAGGTTAAATATAATACATATACCTATTTTTCCAGAAGATTCGATAACAACAAAGAAGAAGAAGTTGTCCCTTGTATTTAGTCTTCTTCGCCGTATGTTCGCACGCTGTAGGGTATATGCTTCGTAAGATACTCACCTAGTGGTGGATTAAGGTACAAGTCTCTATCGGCCACAGAAGTCCTCTAATCACCATTATGTCGTCGAACCAGATAGATAGATAGATATACTCTTTATTGTACACCATAATAGAATTAAACGAGGACTTAAAAACTACAAAGGGTGTTACAATGGGCGGTCTTATTGCTAAAAGCGATCTTTTACAGACAACCTTTGGATGGATTTGACACAGCAGGAGAAAGCACGGACACCTGCCATCATCTGCTTAACATTTTATTTTTATTTATTTATTTATTTACATTTTATGCACATAGGTACAAAGGCGGACTTAATGCCGTAGGCATTCTCTACCAGTCAACCATGAGTGGTGAAGAGATAGAGTGGAAGGTGCAATATGTACGTGAAAATTATATTGAAAAAATAATGATAATAATAGTGATAACACAAAAAAACCTAATATAAAATTGAAGTATCATAAAATAGAAATCTACATAAATAATATATATGAATTTTTTATTTTATTTTGACATTTAATTTTGTATCAATTTTTTTAATCTAATTTTGACATTTTAATATTACTATAATAATTTCATAACTATAACTGACAAGGCTAACATCTAAGTTTTTATCTTGTACCCACTTTTTATTTGCATACCCATGTGATGGTTAAACATGGAGAACTTTATTATTTATTTAAAAACAAAACATTAATGTATATTTTATTTACCCATGTTTGCAAATTAATAAATGATTTATGATTTATTAATAAATACTTATATAAATACACTTATATAAATACACACATATATACTTAAGAAGCAAATGAAAATTAAATGTGGAAATTCTGCTTATTGGTGAAAAAAGTGGATCCGCAATTTCTTTTTAAATGCGTAGCGATTGTCAGCCGTCCTGATCTCAAGAGGAAGCGCATTCCAGAGGAGAATCGACTGGATATGAAAAGAAGAATGAACAAAGTCAGAAGTATGAGAAGGACAGAGTAAGAGAAGATTATTGGATGAACGTAGATTCGTAGAAGACCATAGAAATTGAAAGTGAGACATTAGAGAAGAAGGAGGGCTGGGAGAGTTGAGTAGAGAGAAAAGCGTTAAAATTATGTTGCGATCGGCTTCCAGTCTAAGTTGATCCAGCTGAGTATTAGTGTTTTATATGGATTGACTGGCTATCTGATCTCTGACCCAGTAGCTGGTAACACAATACCCCTTGGCAAGACCGGTGTCTAATTTTCTAATTTCTGAGTACCCGTAACGACGGCCAAAGATGTACAAATGGCAGCCGGAACTAACGACTTAACGTACTTTCAGGGGCAAGGATGAATCTCGATATTGTAGATGGTCAGCCGGGACTAACGGCTTCACGTACTTTCAGAGGCAAGGATTAATCTCGATTTGGTAGATGGTCAGCCGGGACTAACGGGTTCACGTACTTTCAGAGGCAAGGATGAATCTCGATTTGGTAGATGGTCAACCGGGACTAACGGGTTCACGTACTTTCAGGGGCAAGGATGAATCTCGATATTGTAGATGGTCAGGGTTAGAAGCGTTATGACTACCTCTCGATAAGACTAAATAGCAGATATGACTATTTCGCTATAGGACTAAATCTCGATATGACTAGATCGCTATAAGACTAATTAGCTGTTTGACTATATATGCATATGTCCTGTTATCGAATTGACTTAATATGGATATGACGTACAACCGTATTCAAAAGGTATTGGTATAGGTACTCCATGGAGTACTTAGCTTCACTGAAGTATAAATACACTATGATGTTCCGCGATTAAAAATAATTTAATCATCATCCTCATCACAATTTTCCAAAACGAATATGAAAATTTATGCAGATCAAGAAAAGGTTTTTTTGGTGATGGAACCTTTAAAAGTGCACCCAGGCCTTACTACCTATTGTTCTCCATTCACTTAAACGTTAATAGCACGGAACAGATGACAAATAATATTTCCCGTCTTGTATGCACTTACTATAAACGCGAAACAACTTATTTCGCTTCAGGATGTTTTATATTATAATAATTCTGTGTGAAAAAAGGCAAACGATATCGGTTTGACGAAATCTGAAGAAGGATGATACATTACTAGAATTACTTCATATTTGCCGCTCTTGCCTTCATCTTATATACAAGATGGGTGGTCTGCTATTGTTGAAT
Organism: Tholera decimalis; assembly: GCA_943138885.2. Lineage (NCBI taxonomy): Eukaryota > Metazoa > Arthropoda > Insecta > Lepidoptera > Noctuidae > Tholera > Tholera decimalis. Next base: position 5,556,662 of record OW964570.2, on the reverse strand, counting down.
GTTCTATGCAATCACCTGAAGTGAATGCAGCCGTAAGTTACTTTTGCAGGCAATGGCTAAAGAATCTTTTGCTTATTTCCTGCGCAACTAAAAAAGACAGGACCAATAACCACGGACCACGGACTCTTATATAATGTAAGAAAGAGTGAAGTAATGGTGTTTGGTGTGGGTACCAAAAAGCACAGAGCGGTACCCCCAGTCTTCCTGTATGGAGTAGCGCTGAACAGAGTGTCGAGTTTTAAGTACCTGGGTCATATAGTGTGCGATGATCTTTGTGATGACCAGGACATTGAACGGGAGAGAAGGGCGTTGTCGGTCCGCTGCAATATGCTGGCCCGGAGGTTCGCACGCTGTACAAGTGCTGTCAAGATCACCCTTTTCAGGGCGTACTGTCAGTGCTTTTACACGTGCAGCCTGTGGATTAGGCATACGCAGAGGGCCAACAGCGCCCTTCGAATCCAGTACAACAATGCTTTCAGGATGTTGTTGGGCCTCCCACGATTCTGCAGCGCGTCCAATATGTTTGCTGAAGCGGCGGTAGATAGCTTTGGCGCTATTATGAGACGGCGATCTGCGTCACTGGTGCGTAGGATTCGTGGGAGTACCAACAGCATTCTGAAAGTCATTGCAAACAAACAGGATTGTGTTTTCCTGCAGCATTGGACTCGCATGCATTGCTGTGAAGCTGATGCTGCGGGAAAATATATGAATTAGTTTTTAGTGTTTATTATTTTAATTAATTTTATTACTAACATAGAATGTAAGGTGTTTTACTAACAAACTTTGTATGGATTTCTTTTCTGAGATAAATAAATAATAATAATAAAATAATAATTTAGAGGCATGGCATCGTCGCCTTAATGTGCGCATGCAGCACAAACCTACGTTGCTACAATTTTTATTTTATTTAGAAACAGAGGCACGTTTCCAAGATAAAGAAATTTTAATTCCCTGTTTGCAGCTAACAACAAAAACAGAAACACGATATTATTTAATCGCAAGTATCTGAGAGAATTAAATAAACTTGAGACGAAGGAGATAACGCTCATATCTTTTTTAAAAAACGTTAGCGATTTAAAACGTAAATATAAATAAATAAATATTTATGTTAGAATAATGTAAAAAATAATGTAAAAAGAGCTTAATGTTTTAATTATCTCTTTAGCTGTACTTCAAAAAACAAATGAAAATTTAGTCGTTACGCTGTCTGGCCTTATTGCGATCTAGTCCAAACACGATTTAGTCCAAACAAGATCTAGTCATATCGAGATTTAGTCCTATTGCGAAATAGTCATATCTGCTATTTAGTCTTATCGAGAGGTAGTCATAACGCTTCTAACCCGATGGTCAGCCGGGACTAACGGCTTCACGTACTTTCAGAGGCAAGGATGAATCTTGATTTGGTAAATGGTCAGCCGGGACTAACGGCTTCACGTACTTTCAGAGGCAAGGATGAATCTCGATATGGTAGATGGTCATCTATCCACAGACCGACCTCAGTAATCGTTTGCTTAACCTAGATGTAATATAACACGTTGGCTAAAGTGACTGATTTAGATATCTCGCAACGTATGTCTAAATTGAATCTCAAAGCAATTTGAATCTCAGTACTATCAAGGAAATAAAAGAACCTAATGAGGCAATGGAAAAATTTGTTTGTATGTTACAAGACGTGGTCAATAATAATGTCACTATTGTCAAAATTCCACGTAAAAAACGCACAATTAGACCCTGGATCACGCCAGGATTACTAAGATGTATTCAGAATAGAGATCGCCTCCACAAAATCTCACAAATGTCACCTGATAATGAAACTCTAAAACTAACTTACAGCCGATATAGGAATTTTTGCAATGCGTTATTGAAAAGACTGAAAAGACAACACGAAAAAAATGAATTAGACAAAAATAGCAGCAACAATAAAAAACTTTGGGAAGTTATCAAAAATATAACGAATACAAGCAAAACGAAATCAGCTACCACAGACCTACTAGGCGATTCCCCTCAAACTTCTGTGAACCAAGCTAACGATTACTTTGTTAACGTTGGAAGTTCCCTAGCTACTAAAATACTCAACTACCCAACAGTCTCCCAGAATATTATTGATCCTCTGTTACCAAACCACACTACAAATAACTCGTTTGTACTACTGGACACTGATGAAAGCGAGATTCTATCACTTATACATAGCTTAAAGCATTCTCAATCTGTCGGACATGATAATATATCTAACAGCCTGCTTAAAGCTACAAAGGATATCATTACCCCACCGCTCACTCATCTATTTAATGTTTGTCTTAGTCGGGGTGTCTTCCCAAACGTTCTAAAAAAAGCTATCATTGTCCCTATCTTCAAGTCGGGAGATAAACACCGTGTCTGTAACTATAAGCCTATTGCTTTACTACCAGCTATATCTAAGATCCTGGAAAAAATAATTAATGGTAGACTTGTTAAGTACCTCGAAAGCAATAATATGATTTCATCCGGTCAATTTGGTTTCCGTTCGGGGAAGTCAACAGAGGACGCAGTACATAAGCTTACTGATTATGTTGTTAGAAATCTTGACAATGGAAACAAACCACTTGCCATCTTCCTCGACCTTTCCAAGGCATTTGACACGGTGTCTCTCCCGCGACTTCTACTCAAATTAGAGCGTTTAGGTATAAGAGGCCTGCAGCTGAAATTATTTCAAGACTATCTAAGCGGTCGTAAACAATACCTGAAACTAGGTTCCTACATTAGTACTGATTTATCTGTGACTTTTGGTGTACCTCAGGGCTCAGTACTCGGACCTACACTCTTCTTAGTGTATATTAATGACCTCTGTGACCTGAAACTGGAGCAGGGTATTATAATTTCTTATGCGGACGATACTGCACTGCTTTTCTCTGCTAAAACTTGGAATGATACCTACATGCTCGCGCAGGAGGGTTTCAACAAGGTATCAGACTGGCTGAAACAAAATTGTCTGACCCTAAATACAGAGAAAACAATGTACATGCCCTTTCACTCTCGAAATCCTAATAAGCCCCCCATTGGTCTTACAATAAAATCACATACCTGTCATGTCCACCAAGCTTATGTTTCTACTTGTAACTGCACAAATCTGATAAGGAAATGTGAAGTAAAATATTTGGGAGTTATATTGGATTCATCATTAAATTTCAATGCACATATTTCTTTACTGCAATCTAGACTTAGAAAATTGATATGTTTTTAAAAATCTACGTTATGTAGCTAATACTTGCATTCTAAAAAAAGTCTATAGGGCACTTTGTCAATCGCTTCTAACTTATTGCATTTCTTCTTGGGGTGGAGCCTCTAAAACTTCTTTACTTCCTCTTGAAATAGCACAACGGGCAATTTTAAAAGTCAGCTCTTTTCGACCTATTGACTACCCTACACATCTCCTGTATCGATCATGGAACCTACCTACTGTCCGCCAACTTTACATCTTGTCTACAGTACTTAAACAGCATTCCCTGACCCCCCTCGACAAAAATAATTTATTTAAACGTCGTCGCAATGCAGTCGTCCCACGTTCACACCAATTCAAACACTCATTTACACATAGGTTTTTCTGCTTCACCGGTCCCTTTCTATATAATAAATTGAATTCACAACTTAATATATACACGCTAACCAAACAAAAATGCAAAACAAAACTTTTGGACTATCTTCTTAAATGTGATTACACTACTACAGAAGATCTACTTAAAGTTTTAAGATGAAATCCATCCACAGTCACACTACACAAAAGCATTCAATACAAAATACAATAAACACTCCTACATTACACAAACCAACACTACATTACAACTTACTATACACTATACCATACTTTCTGTGTACTTGTAAGTCACACTACACTAAAACACATTATAATGATGTACATAATATTATATTGTAACTGATTGTTCATTCCTATTGTAAACTGCGTCCTGAAATACAGGCTCGGCCTAGCTCAGGCGCAGTTGCTCACTTTATTTTTATTATTATATAAATTCTGTGCTTTAATTAATGTTTATTTTTAATTACTATTATGATGATAATGACTATTATGCTATACAAATGTAAAATGTTATAAGCACAATATGGTGCAAAATAAATTAAATAAAATTAAATAAATTAAATTAAATTAAATTAAAAAATATATATATATATATATAACAAATGTCTAAAAAGTTTATTAGTATGTAGGCTATAATGTATGAAAATGTTATTATTGTTATTTAAATTTATTACCTATTTTTAAATTTTCTCACAATTATTTCTCTTTTTAATATTTTATATGTAAATTTCGTCTATTGATAACCTTGTTAGCTTAGTTGTATTATTATTTTTTGCATGCTGTGGTCTCCTGTAAGTGAGGGAGTACACTAACGTAATACCTTATACATTAATATTTGTCATGTCCTGTGTACATCTTTTGTCGGAGATCCTAATAAATAAATAAATAATAAACCCATACGGCTATTATTATTTGCCGAGCTTCTTGCACAGACACCTGTATGTCATACTGAACCTTGACCTTACTAGTACTTATAATTTACAAAGAACTTACCAGCAATAACAGCATAAGAAGCAAACCACATCCAGAATCTCATTTTAAATCCTTCCACTTTTGATATCACTATAAAAAAAATGGTTATACTTTAATACTTTTCTTTTTAATTAAAAAAAGATTACCTACTAGCAATGTGGTTAGAATTCACGTTACTAGCAATCCTGTTACCCCCTCCAGCTAAACGAAATATGCTTGTGTCTGGACTTCTGGAGTGGGTCCATGGCAATAGTGGTGAGGTTAGAACTCGCGGTCTCTCGATCACTAGTTCGACACCATATCCATTTATAGACTTAGAATATCTAGATGGAAATCAAAAAAGTTGAGCTGGTAAGTGGAACAAGGGATTTACGGGCTTCGAAAGATGTATCATCATCTTCTATACATCTAAATCTAAATGTTTTTGTGATTTCAAAATAACTGTGTTTTCTCAAGTGCTTAGATATATGTAGTTGTTTAGAAACATTTTTATTTTTCTGTTTATCCAGGATAAATTTTTAATTGGACTTTAATTACAAAAATCAAAAAATAAAAAAGTCATGCGCGCAACCTCGAAGTCACAGAGTTCATAATTCTCAAATAAAATACGTGGCTAGCTGATCATTGGACAAATCTCTCCAAAAAATGCCACAATGACATTCCATTCCATTCCATGGTCTCATTTCTTTTCAGGAATCCGGTTTTGTTGATTTAATGTATAATGTGATTGATCGATTTGATGATTTAATATGAAGCAGCATTTATATCGTCACATAGGTTCGAAATAACAATAATTCACTCAAGTGTAAATCATCTAGTGACTTTTCTCGCTTTGGGTGGAGCTGGAGGGAGTGCCACACTTCTACTGACTAAATACCCACCCTGTTCCATCAGTTTTCGGTACCGGGTCACGTCATCTCGTTAGAAGATTCGTGCAACCCCAGCAATAGCCCTAACAACCTCCGATCTGACCAATTACACAAATCTGACAGACTGTATCAAAGTCCGCTGCTCCAATTGAATGCTGGACAGTTACGTGCAGACACAGAATGGTTATGGGTGGAGGATTCTCCCATTTCAATAGATTTGAGGGACTTAGAACTCTGTTCTGCGTTACTGCCACAAGTCTGACGTCGTGCTTCTATTCGCTAAACTAATCCTATGTATAGAAAATGAGAGCAAGCTAGTTGCAAAGCTAATCGAGAGGTCATTCTATTTCTAGTTATTTTGGGTCATTCGACAAAGACGTTGCGTATTGTTCCACGGGCTCCCCTCTTATACGTCGCAATGGGAGTCAAACTCCTCACTACCCCCCTTGAGCAACCGGGGCCCGTAGTCGTGCACATGTGAGATGGATACGGTGTGGTTTTAGGCAGTTAGTCTGACAGACTATCCATCATCAACAGCCATCGACGTCGGTACTACTAAAGTCGTGAATTAACCATTAAAAATACTCACCTGTAAATATATTGCGTGGTTTTATCTGTATCTAAACGAGTATATTAATGTTTACTTTGTTGATTTATATTTTAGGCTGACTAGAAGCCATTTTTTTGATGCAACATATTTTACATGATTTTACTTAGTACATAGCCAGTAATCAGCTATGTTCCTGTTTTTTAAAGGGTTTTTTGACAGCACATGTCGTGTGTATTGTTTGTGACCAAAGATAAAATAATGTAATAAAGATACCGATTGAGTTGAAGCAATGAGTATTTATACCTACTTACTATAAGAATTTCACCTAAAAGCAGCAAATCACCCTTTTTGGTTGTTAAGCCCATATTTGATTATGTTATGGTGTACAATATAGAGTTTATCTATCCATCTAGCAAAACAGTCTATTGTAAGTCAATATCAAATGTTCACGTAAAATCATAATGCTACATGATTCGATGAGGTAATTTTGGACGGAACTTTTTCGTAATTTCCCGATCGCTCGACTCTGAAAGTTTCACGGTTGTCAAGCATCAGCACATATTATGACCCCCTCATGCATGCTCATGCATCGAGCATTTATTACTGATAATAGGCTCACGTTTGACCATCATCCCACCTGATAGTAAGCGATGATTTAGTTGACAATGAAGCACGCTTGCCTAGAAGTAACTTATTCACTCTAGACTCAAAAACTCCCAGGTTATAGCTATCAGGAAACAGACTCCGACAGGGATTTCCGTATTAATTGCGGGATGAAACGTAGCCTGTATATTATTTCAGCATTTCAGCTATATATAGGCATATATATATCAAATTACTTTCAATTCCGTTCAAACGTTTTCACGCTTCGTGATTGAGTCACTAACATTGAAACTTCCGTCTAAAGTTTGATTGGAGTTTGAGTTTGGTCTACGTCTCACTAATAAAATGCTGATTCTCTGCAAAGAAATAGTTATGCCTATCAAATACTACATACATACCACATTATGAAGCTTGAACAAATAATGTCTCAAGGTTTTATCTCTATTGACCGAGTTGTTTTAACGTTTATAAGCTTATCAAATATTTTTTTATAAAAAAAATTATTACAACAATTTAAAACCCGATTGCAGTTAAAACTAAAGTTCTAATTCAATTAAATTGTGAAATTATATTATTAACTATCAATAAAAGACATGCGAATAAATATAAGTTTTAAGTAGTTTAAATAAAGTGTATGACAGTAAAAAAAATACATTAATTGATATAAGCTTAAATATGCATGTATTTAAATAAAATAAAATATAAAAACCTTTTAACAAAAAATTAAACCGACTCCCAAAAAACACTGCAAAGTGAAAAATAACTTTAATTTCGGTAGTCGGTGTCTTTAGTTTTGTATTTTCGTTTTCGTTTTTTTTATGTATGATCACCGATTACTCGAAGACGGCTGAACCGATTTGGAAAATTCTTTTTTTGTTTGAAAGGGTATACTTCGAAATTGGTACCATTTATCACCAAGTCAGGATCTGATGATGGGATCCTGGAGAAATCGAGGGAACTCTTCAAATATTATAGGCACACCTATGGCGTTTTGGGTATTTCTTATAGTAACTTGTGCAGTTGCTCTTAAAAAATACCATTTGGGGAAGTGGAACTGATGATGAAGACCACAGATGGCCGCCGAACCTACTCAATAATAAGTATTTCGTGGATTGCGATTCGAATACTTGAATATAGATGTTAAGCACTTTATGTTCGTCACAATGCATATGGTGATGTAGAGCTGATGGTGAAGTACCAGGAGAACTCCTCAAAAATTAACGGCCCAGCATTGGGAAAAGCAATATTTTGTAAAAGGTTATAAGTAGTTGACATTTAGGCTCTTTTAACTAGGTAAATTAAAAACCGACCAACTAAAAAGAGTGAAATAAAAACTTTTTACCAAAAAATTAAACCGACTCCCAAAAACACTGCAAAGTGAAAAATAACTTTAATTTCGGAAGTCGGTGCCAAAAACGAAAATACAAAACTAAAGACACCGACTACCGAAATTAAAGTTATTTTTCACTTTGCGGTGTTTTTGGGAGTCGGTTTAATTTTTTGGTAAAAAGTTTTTATTTATTTTATTCATTACTATATAATTGTCATGTACTTGTATTAAGTTTACACTCTAAATTAATATCACTATTTGTATATAAATAACTAGCGGCACTCTCACAAAAATGTATCATTGTACTAAATGTGTCATTTCTAAGCACTAATCCCCAAAACACAGGCCTAGTTTGGGAGTTAGCACCAGTTTTTGTGACGATACATTTATAACAACTATCTAAAATAATTGACTGTGTTATTTACTAAACGTGTATCCTTGCTTAGTGTCTAATAAACATTTTTATTTATTATTTAATATGATTTTTGTGATAGCTGTGATTTTTTATAATTCATAGTAGCCATAATTTCATCTAGATGTTTTGCCATGTTTTTCAATTAAATTAATTATTTCAACGAAAATAATTATTGAGAGTTTTTTTGATTGATTTAGTATAAATAAAAGGGTTTCTACACGTGTTATTAATGTATTTATCTATTTTATGTACAACTGTTTCAAACATATTTGGCCATATTATCCTAAAAATTGGTATTCGTTATCTCCCTAAACGAAACAGCATAATCATTCAAAATTTTGTGCTGATATTATATCACTTGTTTAGTATTTTGTTACTATACAGAGCAACACGTTGTTCTTCTCAGTCTTTGACTCCTAGATAATTAATTGATCTTTTACACAAATACAAGTTCTAGTCATATGTCTTAATAGCTTCTTCGCAAACTAACTCAGTTTATAAGTGTTCGCGAAAGCTGAAAGACGAATAGTCTTGCCATCCTTAACCTAAGATTTAATGAAAAAACTATTCTGTGGTTAGTTTTGAGTGAAAAATGGGTTGTAAATATAGATGTTTAGACGGATTATCAGTTTTAGTTACCAATTAAGTTAATGGTATTTAAAATTTGCAGTGATAAATTAAAAGTGATAATATATTAAAGTCGATTTTGGGTATAGTTAGACCGTTAAGAATATTTTGGTGTTTAATTTAAAAAATGAAGAAATATTATTTTCTTTTCTCCGAGGGAAGCAAGATCAACCAAATAATATGTGCTGTACTCAGTAAGTGTGATTATATTATTTTAATGGACCAAAATAGTATTTTTCTAAAAAATAAAGTTTGTTGTTTTAATAGCCAAGTAGGTAAGTGGTTGCAAATTGATTTAGCAACAACATGTTTATTTCAAATAATTGCAGTAGCATTCTGAAATACTTAGTGGTAGCTACAGTAGAAAAAAAAAATTAACATATTGCTTAAAAAGTAAAATAATCTAATATAGAAAAGTACATAGATGTTCGTTTTTTTTTTACCTTAACTCGAGAACGACTAGACCGATTTTATTAATTCTTTTTTATGGCTGATATATGCTCGCGTTTCCATCATCACCGCACCTAATGGTATGCATGGTCGAAGATGAAGCACGCTTGCCTAGAAGTAACCTATTTACTCTTGATATGATTAAGAAACCCAGGTTATAGTTATCTATCAGGAAACACAGACTCCGGTAGGGAATTCCACGACCGGAGCGCAAAATGAAACTATTTCCAAAACGTTTCGTGCGTAAGGGTGGATGTCCACCTAGTAACGATAGCTCATCTCCTTTTGTTTTTTAAATAGATAGAATACACTTTATTGTACACCAACAATTGAAACACGCTTTAATAACAGTATAAAAATTTGGTTACAATAGCGGTCTTATCGCTGAGAGCGATATCTTCCAGACAACCTTTGGAAGGACTTTACGAGTTTTAATTCAAATGGGGAGGGCTATATTAGTGTACCACAAATACTCATCAAAACGGAAGAATCAACTAAAATATATGTTTAAATATATACAAGGTGTAACAGATTAAGCGCAATACCTCAGACACCCTAATTAGAATATTAAATTATAAGTCTAAAACAACATCCGTAACTAAATGAATTGAAACCAAACCTAGACATTTTTTTTTTAAATAGTTATCCTTACTAAATGCAAAACGTATGTGCATCATACAATATCCTTACGCAGTGCAATGTTAGCGGCCGACATGCACACGACCGCATTTCCTTGAATTAAGGATTGTATTAATTTGTCATGATACTGTGTTTCCATTTTCAACCGACGACAAAAAGAGGAGGTTATCAATTCGACGCGTATACATATATATATATATATATATTTTTTAATGTATGATCATCGAGTACTCGAAGACGGCTGAACCGATTTGGAAAATTCTTTTTTGTTCGAATGGGTATACTTCGAAATTGGTACCATTATCACCAAAGTCAGGATCTGATGATGGGATCCTGGAGAAATCGAGGGAACTCTTCAAATATTATAGGCACACCTATGGCGTTTTCGGTATTTCTTATAGTAACTTGTGCAGTTGCTCTCAAAAAGTACCATTTGGGGAAGTAGAACTGATGATGAAGACCACAGATGGCCGCCGAAACTACTCAATAATAAGTATTGAGTGGATTGCGATTCGATTACTTGAATATGGATGTTAAGCACTTTATGCTCGTCACAATGCATATGGTGATATAGAGCTGATGGTGAAGTACCAGGAGAACTCCTCAACAATTAACGGCCCAGCATTGGGAAAAGCAATATTTTGTAAAAGGTTATAAGTAGTTGACATTTAGGCTCTTGTAACTGGGTAAATTAAAAATCATCCAACTAAAAAGAGTGAAATAAAAACTTTTTAACAAAAAATTAAACCGACGCCCAAAAAACACTGCAAAGTGAAAAATAACTTTAATTTCGGAAGTCGGTGCCAAAAGCGAAAAAACAAAACTAAAGACACCGACTACCGAAATTAAAGTTATTTTGCACTTTGCAGTGTTTTTTGGGAGTCTGTTTAATTTTTTGTTAAAAAGTTATTTAAATTAAATGAAAGATTTTTCTGTCAAAATTTAACAGGTCTATTTTTTTTGACGGCAATCGATTCAGAAGCCGATTCTGAACCAACTACTTTCAGGAATTGCGTTTATTCTGTTACACGTTGTATAATCTATACTAATATTTTAAAGCGGAAAAGTTTGTTTGTTTGTTTGTTTGCTTGAACGCGCTAATCTTCGAAAGTACTGGGTGGATTTTGATGCAATTTGGTATGGAAGTAGCTTGAAGCTTGAGGAAGGTTATATGCTACTTTTTACGCGACTGCAAAAAAGGAGAGTTATGTTTTTATCGTGATAGAATCCACGGGAGCGAAGCCCCGCGTGATTACTAGTAATACATAAATACAAGACATGAAGCGAACGTTTAAGGATCATAGGTCCTCCACCTACGACCACTCGGGTTGATGTTCAAGGGTAAGCAACGCTACCCGAGTTTGTTCTACGGATGGGTGATTATTTTAACATCGAGATTCCTTCGTGCCTCAGAAAGCACGTTAAGTCGGTGATCCCGGTGGTCATTTGTACATCTTCTGACAGTCATTGTGCTTAGTCAGAAGTCAGAAACTCCAGAATTGGTCTTTCCCGGTGTGTTAACCGGTTCCTGGGTTGAGGAGGTCAGATGCCTACCTGACCTCCATGTTCTGCATGTTCTACATGGAGTGACCGCCTAGTCACTCCATGTAGAACACTGATACTCAGCAGTTACATCCAGTGAAATTGGAAGCCCACCACAGCATAGTTGAGAAAAGGCTAAGGCAGATCATTAAAAGTTCAGAAAGACAAGGTTTATTGAATCAGCTCATGACCGTGCGACAGCTGTTTGTGCTAAATTGTACGTTGCGCAAACATTCTTCTTTAAAGCTGGACCTCAATCTTCTGACAAAGCGTAGGACAACAAATGTATGTCCTATAGAGAGACATAAAACAAAACTTGCAAAACGACATTTTAGGATTCTTGGCAGTCGTATTTACAACACTGTTAATAAGCAATGTAACATCTACCAGCTTAGTAAATTTAAATGTAAAAGGGAGGTCAGTAAATGGATTATTAGTCTTAACTATGAGGAGGTAGAACAAATACTGTATCCGTAGGACGTACAAGTTACAACCAATACTTTATCAGTTACATAAACAATTCAACACCCACCAGCATGTACACACATATCACACACATTCACCCACATTCACACACGATCATACTTACTCATCCCAACACACACATACATAACACTGCACAGAAAGTTTTATTAATATTATTATTTTCTGTAATTTGCATTATTATTTTAAATTTTTGCTTGTATGGTATCTTTATTACTGTTTATATTGCCTAAATTGTGTACACAACTTAACTCCGAACATTTAATTAGTGTTAATAATGCCAATTTTGAGAGCCCTGACACCCATAACACAAGTTTAATCTTAGCTTGGGTGTCAGTGATCTATAACTCAGTGTAAAGCTAGAATTTATGAGATGAAATGTTTTGTTATTAGTGAGTAATGACTAACCACATGTAAATTGTAAACTAGAAATAAAGATTTATTATATATTATTATTTATTATAGCTAGGAAACTAATTAATATTTTAAATATCAATCATCCATAATTATAACGCCCTAGCTGTTGCCCGTGACTTTGTTCGCGTGGGAGGTTTTTCCCGTGTAAATTCCGATCCCGTGGGAAATTCCAAAAATCGTTTCTTAGTGCTACCCTACACACCCCAAGGAACATACATGACAAATTTCATCTTCTTGCGCCCAGTAGTTTCGGCTGTGCGTTGTCTGTCAGTCAGTCAGTAACGGAAGCGTTTTATATAATTGCATTATTTTCTTTAGATTTACATTTTTAAATTCATTATATCTTTTGAATTGAATGTCTGATTTTAATAATTTAAAAAGTATTTTACAGGTATTGAAACGGTCTTTAATAAAATATCATTTAATGGGATAAGGATTAATACAGAGGTATGAATAATATGGTTTGATTATTGTCGGCATTTTTATCAACTTATAAAATGTAAAAATGTAGTTATAGTGGCATAACTGCAGTAGTTGGACATATGGTATCTCCAATTTTTTTGTAGATATTGATGCGTTCTATAATACTGTAGATTTTTTTTGTTCTATCATCAATAGTATCCGCAGCGCATGCGATGACAGATTTTTTATGACAAATTTTTGCACATCTTGGGTTACATTACTGCATTTTTATTAAGGATCCCTATTTTTTGAAAATGTAATATAGCTTATGTCACTCAATGAACACGCAGCTTTCTAATGGTGAAAGAATTTTTGAAATCGGTCCAGTAGTTTTTGTGTGAAAACGTTACAAACATACAAAAACACAAATGTTTTCCCTTTATAATATTAGTTTAGAAGTTTAGACAACATAAATAGTATGATGAAATACTAGGCTTAAATATGCAAGGAGGATATTTTTGGCAGAATATCATCATGGAATCTCTGTCGTGTCCTATTAATTAATATTTATGGACGCACTTTTAAGTCTTTATGTTACTGTAAAAGTCTAAAGCACAGAAAATTAGGTAGTCATTAGGATTTTTAGGTAAAGCCTGGGTTAGAGTCTAAACTGATCTGCGATAATCGCTAATGTCGCCTTTTGCTGGGACTTAGATACTCGAAACATTTTAGATCAGGAGCTCCACGACCTGATCCCTAATTCTGCCTTTCACTACCGGTCTACCAGATGCACTACAGCGTACTATCCATACTGTTTTGATTGATCTTAAGCGTTTTTCCTTCACATTTATTGTGCGCACACTCAGGATGTAGAACTCTCTGCTGACTTCTGTGTTCCCCACCATGTAAGACCTGAGTCAAAATGTTCTTTTAAGCTTAAAATTAAAAACCACTGCTTAAGGGGCTGTTATTCTTTTTTTTTAACCAATTACTGTTTACACTTATACATTTAAATAAATAAAATAAATGTTCTACAACTATCTTAGGTTAGTGTAACAATTTCTTAAAGGTTAGCACTGCATGCTGCATTAATGTAGTAAGTAGTTGCGCCACAGATACTGTCTGTAACAAATTACAAAAAAACTAACTTAAATCGAATTAACATTATAATAATAATAATAAAACATAATCTTAAAACTAACATAAAAATAAAATTCAGTTAAACAAAACGAAGAGTTATAATAATAGTTTGGTCTTCGTCATAATTATTATGAGCTCTCTTAATCAGAAAGATTATTATAAAGCACCGTATTTATTAGTTTATTATTTTAGCATATATATGTATTTTATTAGTATTATTTTTTAGTATTTATTAGTTTACAATTTGTTATTTCATTCCATTTTCTCATACACCTACCACAATGTATTTTTTTTTTGACTCTAAGGTTGGCTGGTAGAGAATGCCTTGCTGCATTAAGTCCGCCCATGTAAAACAATTGTACATAAAGTTTAAGTAAATAAATAAAACCTGCCAGTCCACAAAGCAAATGTGAAAAGGCATCTTTGGGTCGCTCGTTCTATCGTAGATTTCAGCTATTGCTTTCCATTTGGCGTAATGGAGGTCAATAGCTCATTCAGGCTCAATCGAAATAAAAAAGACACGTGGAAGTTCAAATAAATAGGTGATATTTTCGACACTCTATTACATGGATGAATCCAAGATTTGTTTCTCTGGCAAAGTACAAAGTGTTTATTTATTAGCTTTTGGTTCGAAACAGTACTTTTACGTTGGAAAAAAATAATTGATGTCGATATAAATACAATTTAAAGCAATGTTATGATTACGTTGGCGGCCTCCCTCTAACGTAATCATAGCATTGCTATAAATCGTGGGGTCGTTTAAGAGTGTTTAAGTGCTCCCGCAGGCCTCAGCACAAGTGTAGGAGAAAACACAAGTTGATTTTAGTCAGTTAGATTTGCCAGACCCCTTCTTCCGCCCCGGGCGGCAGGTTAGAGGAAAGAAAAATATTGTTATTCGAACTAGGCCTTTTATATTTCTTTATCACAAAAAGTTAATATACAATACCTGAAACATTTTTTTCATGTTTTGCGTGTCTATGAGCAAATTTCTTTGTTTTCATAAGATTAGTGCCAAGAGACGAGTAAAATTGGTACAGTTTCCAGTAACATTTCTTCAATATTACTTAAATTTTACTGGCGTGTTTTAAGATCAACTCTAGATCGAGCTTTTACTGTAACATACAATACCAAATATTAGTGTTCACGGCCACATTAAAATAAATGAATGGTCAATAACGTTTTGCATCTGCTCATATAGAACGCGAAATACGTATGTATATTAGCTCAGGAACTGGTCGTGAATTTGATTGCAGGGTTAGCAATGTGTTAGTATTTTGGAATGAATGAATAGGTGTTTAACCCCCGACGGAAAGAGAGGGGAGGGGTATATATATATATATATATATATATATATATATGTGTCTATTCAATGAAATTGCTCAGTGACAAAAACTATGGTAGGTGAAAAGTTTAAAAAGCATAAAATAAAAATTAAATAAAAAAAACCCCAACGCAAAACTATTTAGAAGCAGCTTAAGAAACATCCCTTAAAAAGTAAAAAAAATAATAGTCGCGGCGGAGTATCGCCATTTAGAATCGATATTTAAAGTTTGTTACATAGCGATTAAATCATTCGGTTGACATTTCAGTTATTTTTTTTTGCGGATTATACTTCGAAATTTTCCAGTTTGCACAGCGGAGATATCAATATTGTTGAATACTTAATTAAATGTAGCAGTAAAGCGACGCAAGGGCGCGCACTTGCCAGCATTCGTACTCGTATGACATGATGTTAAGCGGATGATAATGAGGGACCATTAATCAGTATTGAGTAAAGTTCACCACAAAATAACTGTTCGGTTTTATCTTCTGCCCGCAGCTTTGTTTGTATGAAAATGTTATTTTTCAGAGAAATTACAGAAGTAGGTATAATTATGTTAGTCTCCAGCCCTTCAGATAACTTCACACCAGAAACACATCCAACCTTTGCTTCGTTTTGACGTGAATTAAGAACAAACAAACAAAACACTCATTCATGTATAGTACCTACAATCTACATAATTATAATATTGAAATGAATAAATTTTGACGTTTTCTAAGGCCCGTATTAATAGATAGGTCTCAAACGTGATCCCAAGACTTCAGTTGATAAGTTCTCAAGATGGGACCAGCATCTTAATGTCGACGCTAATTAATAAACCCATATCAACAGCATCTCAGATGATACCGAGTATAAGACCACGATCTTTGGATTCGTAGTTCGACACCCAATGAAATCCTAATCTTGAGACTTGCTACGTCACAGTGAACAAACTATTTCATCTTTTCTTGATATTACGCTTAGTAGTTACTTGCTTTGTAGAAGTATAATGTTCAACTCTGTTTGTGCACGAATTCAATTTATTTTTCAGTTTATATCGATTAAATTTTTAGAAAATGTTTATAATACATACGTTTAATCTTTATACACTATAGGAAAAATTGGCTAAGTGTAACTACGCCAAATAACTTTGTTTCTCATAGTGTTTGTATGGATTACAAAGTTATAATTGCGGTTTTAGAAAATATACTATATCTCACTGCTGACCCGATCTCGTTCTAATCAATTTTCTTTGAAAGTTTATATTAAGATCTACAGCATATATTTTTTTTAGATTTTTCACTTCATTATTATAGAAGTTCATAGAATATACATCTCCCCATCCCCCCGGATGGGGAGATGTATTCTATGAACCGCTTTCCGATTTTAAGAAAAAAAAAAAATAAAGAAGAGCTTCCCATACATGGAACTGAAACTGAGATTTTTTTCATGAAACTTGTGCATGTGTCTAAAAGATATACGCTTTGAAAGTGGTAATATATGTCCCCCCCTCTAACTTCTATAATAATCAAGTGAAAAATATATGCTGTAGATTTTAATGTAAGCTTTCAAAGAAAATTGGTTTGAACGAGATCGGGTTCGCAGTTTTTGAGATACAGCGTATTTTATAAAACCGCAAATATAACTTTGTAATTCATACAAACACTATGAAAAACAAAGTTATTTGGCGTAGTTACTACGGAACTCTTCATGGGCGAGTCTGACTCGCACTTGGCCAGTTTTTTAAAGTTTTAATAAAAGAAATAATAATTATTTTCGACGTCCATAGTTCCCACCACTACAAGTTCACGATCTTAAGTCCCGGATCGACTGGACTCAACTATTATGATCTTGATAAGCATCTTAATACCACTGTTGAAACTCGAGATTTGTTTATTAAACAATACGATCTCAGGTGATGACAGAGTCTTAAACCGCATCTTAACTTTTGTTTATTAATAGGCCGGGATCTCAAACTAGCTCTTAAGATCTTACTCTTACGCTGATATCGGTTTATTAATACGGGCTTACGATTTTAAGACTTTTTTCTTCGATGAAGAATGTGGGTACAAAATTACTAGCAATCTTGTTAACCCCTCCAACTAAGCTAAAATATGCTAGTGTCTGGAGTGGGTTCACGTCAATAGTGTAATGGGTGGGGTTCAAACTCGGGACCTCTCGATCACAAGTCCGACACCTTATCCATTAGGCTATTGACGCTTGAATATATATTGTAAGCCTCAGTCCAGAAGTAAAGGGGTTCGCAATAGAAAACCAAAAGCATCATTACAACATAAATATATTTCATGCGTTTTCCATAATGTTTTAGAACAATATCCAGATATATCACTTTAAATAAGTTTCTCTAATAAGTAATCATAAGTCCTGTACTTACACTGTTAATTTAAATTATAGGTCTATAGCACTAGCTTTGCAGGCGTGTTTACTATTTGCTGTCTCGAGCAAGAGGCCGACCGTTAGTCTTCTATCATAGCAAAGCAAACCAAACGTCATGACCGATTGACGAAGTTATATATTATGAGCTGTCAAATGAGTTACATAGGTTTTAGTCGATTAAATAACTAAGGTTCCCAGAAATAAGCTAACAATATTTAGGTACAATATGTATAATAACATTATTAAGCATTGCATTGTTGTCATTTATCAATGTTTAGGCATACTCACACTTGTAAAAATGGGCATATTTTTACAGTATGTGTGTTTTTATATGGTTTTATAGTTTCCTGTTGAATTTTATTTATAATTAGAAATGTCGTGAGGAGCTCGTGGTTTAATAACAACAGCCTTATAGATCAGCCTACAAGGTTAAACAACGCTTACCCAGGGATGGAGATACATGAAACTGAACAAATACATCTAATAATGTCGGGTAGTACAACAAAACTAGGCATTAATATTTTAGATTTCTGAGGTTAGATAGAAAATACACGAAATTAATTATCGTTCGCTACACGTAATAAGATTCGATGCTCATCTGTCAAACAAGTTTCTGTATAACGTAGATACCGTTGTTACTGAAACTGTCTCAACATTATGTTAGGGATTATGAGGTTGTTATTGTGAAATGTTTAAATAGTTTTTTTTTTTAAATTAGTCATACTTTTGGATTCTTTGACGTGTTTTGGTATAAAGTTCAATCATTTAGAATTTTATTACATTTGTGCAGCTAGATAGACTTTTTCATGTCTTAATTTCTTTTGTGTTTTTCTTTTATTATATAATTGTTTGTAACTATAAATTTATTTATGGACGGAAAAATGTTGTTAAAGATGATCAAAATGAAATTATGTAAGTACCTATGTCTTAAATATTATGGTTTTTATTTTGTTCAGTTAACCTGCCGGTATTTGCGTACGGCGCCAGTATCGGATGGATGTCTCCAATGTCACTGCTACTCCAGTCCAAGGACTCGCCGAGAGGGGTCCCGCTAACAGATTATGAGGTAAGTATCCATCCCGAGCTGACGGCGCGTTGTGCCCACGCTCTTCAAAGAGCAGTTCGCACCAATAACAGGTAATAAAACTATTGCCTGCCGCGGTTCTGGAGATATTCAAACGAGATACGGTGGCCCTGGGACGCAAGAGCAGCTGAAGAAACAGCGGTGGTTCATAGTTCCTGACTCTGACACTTCCTTCCTCTTCGCATTCATTCATTCATTCATTTGATGATTTTACCGCGTTAAAAAAAAAAAAAAGTGGGATATGAAGGCGAATAAAATTCAAGTTTTGCACGAACTGAACTAAAATTTTTCAAAACGCAAAAATAATAAGGAGATGTTTTTTCAATTATTCTTACAGAGTCGGGATTTACGCGGGAAGCACCCCCTACGCAAACGAAGTTGTGGGCACAGCTAGTTAATATATTAAATGTATTTATTTCTTCTCAGATTTCATGGATAGCAGCGGCGCCGTACTTGACATGCATACCGGCTGACTACTTGATGGCGATACTAAGTGATAAGTTCGGGAGAAAGCTGACTTTATTCTTCATTTCTGCTGTATCATTTGTAAGTTGTAGAATTAAGTTTACTTTACTAAACACATGTTCCAGGAATGAGGAGCTTGTGGCAAAATAATCACAGCGGAGCACCGTCGTGTCCTCGTAGAGGCAATCACCGTAGATGACTTCTCGCGCTCTGCTCAGGTTCAGACCATTGTTTGAGGCGAGAGGGAATAGGATACAGTCGTCTCTTTCTGCGAAGCAGTCATGCTAGCGAGGGAGGCTAAACGCGTGAGGGAGAGGCAACTCTCTTCCTCATGCTTCAGCCGCCGCGGGAGACGTCCCAGGCGTCGGGGATCACGAGCCGATCTCCGGCCACCGTAAGCGCGGTTCTGCGGACGGCGAGCAGGGGTAGCTCACCGGCCGGTAAGGACCAGACCCGAGTCGGCGATACGTCGTGTTCCGCGCGCGCCTCAAAGAGCAGTCAGCAGTATTAACCGATAGGGACATTGCCTCACGAGGTTCCCGGAATGTTATATCGAGATAACGCGGCCCTAGAAAGCAAGGGCAACTGAAGGAGCAAGGTGGGTTTTTAGTCAGTAGAAATCTGACACTCCCTTCTGTTCCTCTCCCACAGCGGGAGGAGTCTTTTGATGATTTTCCCACCTAGAAAAAAAGGAAAACAAAAGGTGTTTATAAAAATGCACTGGTACACATAACTTTTTTTTTGAGTAATTCCCAGCTTCAGAAATTTAATTTAAAAAAATGCTATGAGAATATTAAATATTGACGGTTGGAACTTTCCAGGCATGCTGGACTATCAAACTGGCGTCTATGGAAGTTTGGGCTTTCATCCTGGCCAGGGCATTGTTTGGTCTGACGATGGCTGGTGCTTACGTCACCTGTCCATTGTACACCAAGGAGATCAGCTCGGCTAACGTTAGAGGCATGCTCGGAACTTTAGTAAGTACCTCACAATAAAATAATCTTTATTTTCGCAAAAGATAATTGTACAATTCACTTGTACGAGACTTTAAGTCGTTTGACGCAGCATGCAGTAAATAAATAAATAAATAAAATATAATTAACATCCAAACATTAAATGAAAAAAATAACAACAACAAAACAGTAGAAAGTGTATTTAAGATTTCATATGATAGCTGGCCAGTTAGAGACTAAGGTACCCTCGTATGTATACCCACACAAAGAACAATCGACAAATCGTACACTAAAGTCGATTTTCGAATCTAAATTCAAATTCTTTGTAGACTTTTTTTATCAACCTACACTGAGCCTGCGTCTTGGATTATGGCCAATTCTCTCTCACATAGAGGTGGCCGGGATCCTAACAGTCAGGACGGTATAGACTGATTATTATTTACTTTTCTAGGTTATCCTGTTCCACACAACGGGTAATCTGTTCCTATACATCATTGGTGACATATTAAGCTACCGCACCATACTGTGGATTTGCCTGACGTTGCCGACAGTACATCTTATTCTCTTCATCATGATGCCCGAGTCACCGTCGTACTTGATAAAGAAGGGAGACACAGAGGTGAGGGCAAAAATATTATCAATAATTTGGTATCAACGGCGTTCCATATTATTTTATGATGCATGATGGTATTCTAACTATGGGGATAGAATATTGTAGTTGTATTTATCATTTGACTTAACGACTTTCAATGGCACTAATTAAATAATAAAAACTTTTTACCAAAAATTAAACCGACTTCCAAAAACACTGCAGAGTGAAAAATAACTTTAATTTCGGTAGACGGTGTCTTTAGTTTTGTATTTTTGTTTTTGGCACCGACATCCGATTTTAAAGTTATTTTTCACTTTGCAGTGTTTTTTGGAAGTCGGTTTAATTTTTTGGTACAAAGTTTTATTTCGCTCTTTTTAGTTGGTTGATTTTTAATTTACCTAGTTACAAGAGCCTAAATGTCAACTAAACCTTTTACAAAATATTGCTTTTCCCAATGCTGGGCCGTTAATTGTTGAGGAGTTCTCCTGGTACTTCATCATCAGCTTCACTTCACCATATGTATTGTGACGAGTATATTGTGCTTAATAACCACATTCAAGTAATCGAAACGGAACACATGAAATACTTATTATTCCTACTTATATACTGAGTAGTTCCAGTGGCCATCTGTGGTCTTCATCATCAGGTCTACTTCACAAATGGTGCTTTTCGAATGTAACTACACAAGTTACTATAAAAATATAATCACTAAAGGAATGCCTATAATATTTGAAGAGTTCCCTCGATTTCTCCAGGATCCCATCATCAGATCCTGACTTGGTGATAATGGGACCAATTTCGAAGTATACCCTTTCAAACAAAAAAGAATTTTCCAAATCGGTTCAGCCGTCTCCGAGTAATCGGTGATCATACATAAAAAAATATTCGCGTCGAATTGATAACCTACTCCTTTTTTGTCGTCGGTTGAAAATGAAAATGATGGCTATAAAACTATAAATAAAAATGTATATATGCATACATGTAAAAAATATTATGAAACATTTATTATTATTATTATTCCATTTATTCAATCTATGTACATACAAATTACATTTTTAAATATTAATATAAAAACATTTAAAAATATAAAAAATAGTAGCCTAGGAGTACCGCTTTCTGGATCAAGCCCTTGATCCAGCTGCCCAACGAGAGCCTCCTTAGATGTTGGTCGAGGCTCTTGGCTATTATACCATTGGCTGTGACGACTATCGGCACAATGATTGCTGTCTCCACATCCTACATGTCGACAACCTCGCGCGCCAGGTCAAGATACTTATTTTTTTTATCTATCTCAGCTTTCACGAGGTTCTCGTCATGGGGGACTGCTATATCAACAATCATTGTGCGACACTCTAATCGGTCTATGACCACTATGTCAGGCTTATTGGAAACAATAGTCCTGTCAGTGATGATAGACCGATCCCAATACAGTGTTATATTGCCATTTTCGAGAACTGGGTCGGGCACATTCCTATAGTATGGTACTTCTGATTCCACAAGATTGTATTTAAGAGCAAGTTGCTGGTAAATAATCCTGGCTACGAGGTTGTGTCTAGGCAGATAGTCTCCGTTAGCCAGACGAGAACAACCGGAGATAATGTGACGAATGGATTCTCCCGGTTTGTGACATGGCCGACATATGTCTACCGTACCATCCTTCACAATATATTTCCGATAGTTATTCGTCATCATAACTTCATCCATAATCACACAGACAAAACCTTCGGTTTCCCCGAAGAGGTCACCAAAACGTAGCCAGGCTACGGACGCTAATGTATCTACATCAGACCCATGAAGGGCCCGGTAATAGCGTCCGTGAAGCTCCTTGCTCTGTCATACTTCTCTGTGGTCATTAGTATCTAATACTACAGGTTTGCGCCAATTCTCGGTACCTAAGGAGAGCGGAGTGAGGCCTTTGTCCACCGCTACCACATCTCGATGCATACCCACGTCGGCTTGTAGGAAATATTCCCTAAGGCTGCATACCTCGCGGTTGTGCAGGGTCTTTGCATTTAAATAGCCACGACCCCCGCACTTTCACGGGATATACAGCCTCATCACCGATGAACGTGGGTGATGCATCCGATTTGCAGTCAGCGTTGTGCGGACCCGCCTGTCCAAGGCGTTAAGTTCAGTCTGAGTCTATTTGAGTATGCCAAAAGAGTACATCAATACTGGCATGACCCAACCATTGAAGGCACGCACCCTGTTTCCGCCTGATAAAAGACTATTCAATACTTTATTCAGCCGGCTAAAGAAGCGTTCCTTCAATGATTGTTTCACATAAGCAGCATTGATGCCTAGTGCCTCTGACATACCCAAAAACTTGTAAGTTTCAGTTGAGCTGAGGGATCTTAGATGTATGGAATCCGAGAGTTGAGTTCCCACGGATTCCATAATCTCCCCTCGCTTTACATGCATGACCGCACATTTGTCCATCCCAAATTTCATCCTGATGGCGCTACTGAAGTTTTCTGTTACCTTAAGTAGCTCCATCAGCTGCAAGTTGCTGGGGGCAAAAAGTGTCAAGTCATCCATGTAAAGCAGGTGAGATATGACTTGACCACCTCTTCTCAACTGGTAGCCTTTCCCCGAACCCTCCAGCAGTGTACTGAGAGGGTTGAGAGCCAGACAAAACCACAGTGGGCTCAGACTGTCGCCCTGAAAAATGCCACGCTCAATCCTAATCGGTTCGCTGTTATCCTGGATCTGTCGACATCCTGGGTAGCGAAGGACTGTCTTCCATTGCCCCATACATGACTCAAGGAAGGTGCGTAGGGTTGTATTTATTTTGTACAACTCCAACACCTATAAGCATGTAAGCCATGTATGAGGGACAAAATCATAGGCCTTCTTATAATCTATCCAACATGTCGACAGATTCTTTCGGGAACGACGATCCCGTTGGTTAATGGCAATATCAATGAGGAGAAGCTCCTTAGTACCGCGGGACCCGTTCCTACATCCATTCTGAGAAGCAGACATGATTGAATTTGTATCAATATGATTATTAATTTTGGCTCTCAAAATGGAAGTAAGAACTTTATAGACCGTCGGCAAGCACGTAATAGGTCTATAATTTTTAGGTTCCGCAGTACTACCTGATTTATGGAGCAGATGGGTTATTCCTGTAGTTAGGAATTGAGATAGCGATCCTGACTCTAAGGCAGACTGGAACTGACCGGCCAAGCGAGCGTGCGATCTTTGAAACCATTTTATCCAGAAATTGTGCAGCCCGTCCGGCCCTGGAGATTTCCAGTTGGATAACGGACGGACTGCACGGGTTACATCTTGGGGGCTGATAGTAATTGCCCCCATTTCTGGTATAAGATCGCACGTGCGCTTGATCTCATTCATCCAGTCACCCTCAATGTGGCTGACAGGCACCGACCAGATGCTGCGCCAGAACGAACACATGGCGTCATCATGCGTTAGGCACGTATCAGTCACACCTTCGTCAGGTCACTCCCAGGCCCTATAAACCCACCTTTCATTGCTTTGGAATGTGCGATTCTGAGTGTATCGCTCCACCCGCCACTTATATCTGCGTATTCGATTTGCCCATGCATAGACTTTCTGCTTCAGGAAGTCGATACGCTCTGTGACCCGGGTCAGATAATCTCGAGGACTAACATCAGTCCCCGCGAACACCCGCCTCACAAAGCGCTCACTCGAGGACGAGTGTTGCCCTGCCTGAAGCAGATAAGTTTACCAATGAGTGCTCTAGCCTCAGCAATACGACGCTCGATCCTGCTCTGCCAAGCTGGTACAGCTGGTCGTATAACTCTGTCAGTCTTTGGGAACTTGACATGAGCTACCCGACAAGCCGCTACAGCTGCACAGTATAGGATCGAATGAGTATCGGTGAGGTCTTCACTATTGTCAAAATAATTTGACAGCAGTGAATCTAGAGCACACACTAGTGCCCTATTTTTCTTATGCATGGGTAAACGAGGCAGACAAGGTCTAAGCTCAGGCGGTGTGGAGCGATACTCCCGTAATGCGCACTCCAAATCACTCCTCAATCGTTCACTTCACTGGGTACTCACGGTACTCGTCATCATCATCTTCACCGATGTGGTCGGGTCGTGGTGAGACACTGGGTTGTAGATGCACCGCGGCCAGTGGTGAAGCAGATGAAACACGGCTGCACCGTGATTCAAGGCGTAGTCTATCAAGTACGGCGTCATCCAACATACGGTTACGCTGGATTACCCGCACCTGATCCGATAGTCGTTGGGCCGAAACGTTGACATCTGGTTCAAGTACCTGAAACAGAGAGAGCATCCGACCACGGTACGCAGTCAGGTTAGTTCCCCCCTCTGTAGCCTTATTATTATTCCATTTATTTAATATATATACATATAGATTACATTTTTAAATATAAATATAAAAAATAAAAACATTTAAAAATATAAAAAATAGTTGCCCACCGGTATCGGGAACAGGGTCCAAGCTACCGGTGGTCAGGGCTCCATAGAGAGGAACCTCCTCACAATACGCGCCTTTTCCAGGAGCACTGCAATAACTTCGTCCATAATCGCACAGACAAAACCTTCGGTTTCCCCGAAGAGGTCACCAAAACGTAACCAGGTTACGGACGCTAATGTGTCTACGTCAGACCCATGAAGGGCCCGGTAATAGCGCCCGTGAAGCTCCTTGCTCTGCCATACTTCTCTGCGGTCATTAGTATCTAATACTACAGGTTTGCGCCAATTCTCGCTACCTAAGGAGAGCGGAGTGAGGCCTTTGTCCACCGCTACCACATCTCAATGCATACCCACGTCGGCTTGTAGGAAATATTCCCTTAGGCTGCATACCTCGCGGTTGTGTAGGGTCTTTGCATTTAAAATGCCACGACCCCCGTACTTCCGCGGGATATACAGCCTCATCACCGATGAACGTGGGTGATGCATTCGATTTGCAGTCAGCGTTGTGCGGACCCGCCTGTCCAAGGCGTCAAGTTCAGTCTGAGTCCATTTGAGTATGCCAAAAGAGTGCATCAATACTGGCATGACCCAACCATTGAAGGCACGCACCTTGTTTCCGCCTGATAGAAGACTATTCAGTACTTTATTCAGGCAGCCAAAGAAGCGTTCCTTCAATGACTGTTTAACATAAGCAACATTGATGCCTAGTGCCTCTGACACACCCAAATACTTGTAGGTTTCAGTTGAGCCGAGGGATCTTAGGTGTATGGAATCCGAGAGTTGAGTTCCCAAGGATTCCATAATCACCCCTCGCTTTACATGCATGACCGCACATTTGTCCACCCCAAATTCCATCCTGATGGCGCTACTGAAGGTTTCCGTTACCTTCAGTAGCTCCATGAGTTGCAAGTTGCTGGGGGCAAAAAGTTTCAAATCATCCATGTAAAGCAAGTGTGATATGACCTGACCACCTCTTCTCAACTGGTAGCCTAGCCCTGAACCCTCCAGCAGTGTACTAAGAGGGTTGAGAGCCAGACAAAACCACAGTGGGCTCAGACTGTCGCCCTGAAAAATGCCACGCTCAATCCTAATCGGTTCGCTGTTATCCTGGATCTGTCGACATCCTGGGTAGCGAAGGACTGTCTTCCATTGCCCCATACATGACTCAAGGAAGGTGCGTAGGGTTGTATTTATTTTGTACAACTCCAACACCTATAAGCATGTAAGCCATGTATGAGGGACAAAATCATAGGCCTTCTTATAATCTATCCAACATGTCGACAGATTCTTTCGGGAACGACGATCCCGTTGGTTAATGGCAATATCAATGAGGAGAAGCTCCTTAGTACCGCGGGACCCGTTCCTACATCCATTCTGAGAAGCAGACATGATTGAATTTGTATCAATATGATTATTAATTTTGGCTCTCAAAATGGAAGTAAGAACTTTATAGACCGTCGGCAAGCACGTGATAGGTCTATAATTTTTAGGTTCCGCAGTACTACCTGATTTATGGAGCAGATGGGTTATTCCTGTAGTTAGGAATTGAGATAGCGATCCTGACTCTAAGGCAGACTGGAACTGACCGGCCAAGCGAGCGTGCGATCTTTGAAACCATTTTATCCAGAAATTGTGCAGCCCGTCCGGCCCTGGAGATTTCCAGTTGGATAACGGACGGACTGCACGGGTTACATCTTGGGGGCTGATAGTAATTGCCCCCATTTCTGGTATAAGATCGCACGTGCGCTTGATCTCATTCATCCAGTCACCCTCAATGTGGCTGACAGGCACCGACCAGATGCTGCGCCAGAACGAACACATGGCGTCATCATGCGTTAGGCACGTATCAGTCACACCTTGGTCAGGTCGCTCCCAGGCCCTATAAACCCACCTTTCATTGCTTTGGAATGTGCGATTCTGAGTGTATCGCTCCACCCGCCACTTATATCTGCGTATTCGATTTGCCCATGCATAGACTTTCTGCTTCAGGAAGTCGATACGCTCTGTGACCCGGGTCAGATAATCTCGAGGACTAACATCAGTCCCCGCGAACACCCGCCTCACAAAGCGCTCACTCGAGGACGAGTGTTGCCCTGCCTGAAGCAGATAAGTTTACCAATGAGTGCTCTAGCCTCAGCAATACGACGCTCGATCCTGCTCTGCCAAGCTGGTACAGCTGGTCGTATAACTCTGTCAGTCTTTGGGAACTTGACATGAGCTACCCGACAAGCCGCTACAGCTGCACAGTATAGGATCGAATGAGTATCGGTGAGGTCTTCACTATTGTCAAAATAATTTGACAGCAGTGAATCTAGAGCACACACTAGTGCCCTATTTTTCTTATGCATGGGTAAACGAGGCAGACAAGGTCTAAGCTCAGGCGGTGTGGAGCGATACTCCCGTAATGCGCACTCCAAATCACTCCTCAATCGTTCACTTCACTGGGTACTCACGGTACTCGTCATCATCATCTTCACCGATGTGGTCGGGTCATGGTGAGACACTGGGTTGTAGATGCACCGCGGCCAGTGGTGAAGCAGATGAAACACGGCTGCACCGTGATTCAAGGCGTAGTCTATCAAGTACGGCGTCATCCAACATACGGTTACGCTGGATTACCCGCACCTGATCCGATAGTCGTTGGGCCGAAACGTTGACATCTGGTTCAAGTACCTGAAACAGAGAGAGCATCCGACCACGGTACGCAGTCAGGTTAGTTCCCCCCTCTGTAGCCTTATTATTATTCCATTTATTTAATATATATACATATAGATTACATTTTTAAATATAAATATAAAAAATAAAAACATTTAAAAATATAAAAAATAGTTGCCCACCGGTATCGGGAACAGGGTCCAAGCTACCGGTGGTCAGGGCTCCATAGAGAGGAACCTCCTCACAATACGCGCCTTTTCCAGGAGCACTGCAATAACTTCGTCCATAATCGCACAGACAAAACCTTCGGTTTCCCCGAAGAGGTCACCAAAACGTAACCAGGTTACGGACGCTAATGTGTCTACGTCAGACCCATGAAGGGCCCGGTAATAGCGCCCGTGAAGCTCCTTGCTCTGCCATACTTCTCTGCGGTCATTAGTATCTAATACTACAGGTTTGCGCCAATTCTCGCTACCTAAGGAGAGCGGAGTGAGGCCTTTGTCCACCGCTACCACATCTCAATGCATACCCACGTCGGCTTGTAGGAAATATTCCCTTAGGCTGCATACCTCGCGGTTGTGTAGGGTCTTTGCATTTAAAATGCCACGACCCCCGTACTTCCGCGGGATATACAGCCTCATCACCGATGAACGTGGGTGATGCATTCGATTTGCAGTCAGCGTTGTGCGGACCCGCCTGTCCAAGGCGTCAAGTTCAGTCTGAGTCCATTTGAGTATGCCAAAAGAGTGCATCAATACTGGCATGACCCAACCATTGAAGGCACGCACCTTGTTTCCGCCTGATAGAAGACTATTCAGTACTTTATTCAGGCAGCCAAAGAAGCGTTCCTTCAATGACTGTTTAACATAAGCAACATTGATGCCTAGTGCCTCTGACACACCCAAATACTTGTAGGTTTCAGTTGAGCCGAGGGATCTTAGGTGTATGGAATCCGAGAGTTGAGTTCCCAAGGATTCCATAATCACCCCTCGCTTTACATGCATGACCGCACATTTGTCCACCCCAAATTCCATCCTGATGGCGCTACTGAAGGTTTCCGTTACCTTCAGTAGCTCCATGAGTTGCAAGTTGCTGGGGGCAAAAAGTTTCAAATCATCCATGTAAAGCAAGTGTGATATGACCTGACCACCTCTTCTCAACTGGTAGCCTAGCCCTGAACCCTCCAGCAGTGTACTAAGAGGGTTGAGAGCCAGACAAAACCACAGTGGGCTCAGACTGTTGCCCTGAAAAATACCACGCTCAATCCTAATCGGTTCGCTGTTTTCCTAGATCTGTCGACATCCTGGGTAGCAGAGGACCGTCTTTCATTGCCCCATACATGACTCAAGGAAAGTGCGGATTATTGGATTTATTTTGTACAACTCCAACACCTTCATGAGCCCTGTATGTGGAACCGAGTCATAGGCCTTCTTATAATCTATCCAACATGTCGACAGATTCCTTCGAAAACGACGAACCTGTTGGTTTATGGCAATATCGATGAGGAGAAGCTCCTTAGTACCGCGGGACCGTTCCTACATCCATACTGAGAAGCAGACATGATTGAATTTATGTCAATGTGGTTATTAATTTTGGCTCTCAAAATGGAAGTAAGAACTTTATAGACCGTCGGTAAGCACGTGATCGGTCTATAATTTTTAGGTTCCGCAGTACTACCTGATTTATGGAGCAGGTGGGTTATTCCTGTAGTCAGGAATTGAGGTAGCGATCCTAGCTCTAAGGCAGACTGGAACTGAGCGGCCAAGCGAGCGTGCGAGCTTAGAAACCATTTAATCCAGAAATTGTGCAGCCCGTCCGGTCCTGGAGATTTCCAGTTGGATAACGGACGGACTGCACGGGTTACATCTTGGGGGCTGATCATAATTGCCCCCATTTCTGGTATAAGATCGCACGTGCGCTTGATCTCCCTCATCCAGTCACCCTCAGTGTGACTGACAGGCACCGACCAGATGCTGCGCCAGAACGAACACATGGCGTCATCATCCGGTAGGCGAGTGTCAATCACACCTTGGTCCGGTCGCTCCCAAGCCCTATAAACCCACCGTTCATTGCTTTGGAATGTGCGATTCTGAGTGTATCGCTCCACCCGCCGCTTATTCTGCGAATTCTATTTGCCCACGCATAGACTTTCTGCTTCAGGAAGTCGATACGCTCTGTGACGCAGGTGAGATAATCTCGAGGACTAATATCAGTCCCCGCGAACGCCCGCCTCACAAAGCGCATCACTCTAGAGCGAGTGTTGCCCTGTCTGAAGCAGATAAGTTTGCCAATGAGTGCTCTAGCCCCAGCGATACGACGTTCGATCCTGCACTGCCAAGCTGGTACAGCTGGTCGAATAGCTCTGTCAGTCTTTGGAAACCTGACATGAGCTACCCAACATGCTGCAACTGCGGCACAGTACAGGATCGAATGGGTATCGGTTAGGTCTTCGCTATTGTCAAAATAATTTGACAACAGTGAATCTAGAGCACACACTAGCGCCCTATTTTTCTTATGCATGGCAAACGAGGCAGACGAGGTCTCAGCTCAGGTGGTGTGGAGCGATACTCCCGTAATGCACACTCCAAAGCACTCCTCAATTGTTCACTACACTGGGTACTCACGGATGTAGCCCGGTCCTCATCATCTTCACCGACGTGGTCGGGTCGCGGTGAGATACTAGGTTACTACTACTATTATTATTAGGATTAGGAACAGGTCGATCTTCATGGTTACACATTTTTAAATACGTCGGGGGATGTTGGCTATCTTAACATATCGAGATCTAATATGTGCAATTAGTAATAACATTAATAAAACAGATCAATCTAAATCTTTACAATAGCAATGCCAGTTCAATCTGTGGAGGGGTCTTTTTATCCACTTAATGGGGAGTATGCAGAAGCTAGAAAAAATTACACCGGACTAGTCAAATGATTTTGTGTTTCCGGGTACTGGGTACCTCCATCACATTAGATATGCTGAAGCTCCATGAAAAATACTTGGTAGTCTGCTATATCTGGTCAAACTTAAAGCATAACTTACGTAAATAATTATGAAATCAATGGATGATCCGTAATCCCTTTTATTTTAATTTATTTTTTCTTTACAAGTTTAGTCATATTATTTTATAAATTAATTTAATTTAATTCTTTTAGTATTATTTAATTTTAAGTTTTATATTTTGTAAGTCTGTACTAATTTTAATTTTATATTAATTTGACATTCATTTTACAATTCAAATAAGTTAATTTCTGTTAAATGGGATTTAAAACATTAAATATTAAAAACACTGTTAAACCTAATTATGTACATTAAAAAACAAATATAATACAGGCGAAAATAAAAGGGAAATTATGTTAATTTAATTCAATATTAATCTTATAATTTTAATTCATAAAATAAAACCCAATCAACTTATATTTATGTAATTATAACTGTGTCTATAAATAATTCTTAATTTGTTAATGTAATTTTTTTTCTTTATAATTATTTTAAAATACTTTTAATTAATATTCACAATTATAATGTAAAACTCGTTTTGTGTAAGTTGTGCATGCCTGTTAGTGACTTATTTACACAGGACACTTAATGTCACAATTTATATTATTATATTTGTAAATAAGTTGATGGTGTGCCTTATAAATAAATAAATATCACAATTTAATTGAGAAAACGAAAGCAACAAAGAATACACATTAACCTTTTTTCAATCTCTGGCTTTTCAAAAACTTTCTAACGAGATACCACGGCCTCGGAACGTATGGGCAACTGAAGGAACAGAGTGGTTCAAGTCAGTAGAAGTCTCATCGTTAGATGATTTTCCCTCTGAACAAAAAAGGATTTGCATGATCCCATGTTAAGTTGCTTTGCAAAGCAATGAATGTTGTAAAAGATTCTAAGTAATTGGTTATTAAAGCCCCGCTACTGCGCTATCTAATTAATTAATGTATTATTTATTGATTTATTATATACTTTATTGTACACGTTACAATACACTTAAGGATACAAATAATAAAATTAGTGTACAATGGGCGGTCTTATCGCACAGGGCAATCTCTTACAGACAACCTTTGGATGGACAGAAATTAAAGGAGATAGATTTAGGGCTGTCAGTATACAACATAATACTAATCAAACCTAATAATATAAAATTCATACCATATATATAAATATAATATATTAATATATATACTAATACATATCAAAATCATTTATTTAATTTTTTTTTAAATTATAGTGAGAGGTAATGCTCTTTCACCATTTTGTTGAACGTAGGTAATGTTTGAGCACGCCTCACATCTATGGGTAATGCATTCCATAAACGGGCTGCTTGGATAGTGAAAGATTTATCGAAGAAAGAAGTGGAATGCATACGGATACTTAACTCTAAATTTTCCGATGATCTCAGGGACCTTGAATGTGTGTAACAGAGAAACCGAAAGCGGTATTTAAGATAAAAAGAGTGAAAGGATTCAATAGCACATTATAAAGTAGAGAAAGAAAATGAACATTCCGGCGAAACCTGATCGGAAGCTTTTTTGAGCTTAGTACGAAATTCAGACAAATGGTCATATTTGCGCAAGCCAAATATAAATCTAATACAGAGATTTTGAAGTCGCTCTAGCTTGTCGAATTGGTCTTGGGTCAAATCAAGATAGCTGGCATCAGCATAGTCCAAGATAGGAAGAAGAAGAGATTGTGCAATTGCAATTTTAGTGGTGATGGAAAGAAAATTACGAAGGCGTCTCAGGGAGCCTGCAGAAGCAAACAGTTTACGACTGACTTCCTGCAGTTGCTTCGTCCAAGACAGAGTTTTGTCGATGTATATATCCCTAAGTTCTTCACAGCGTGACTAAACGGAATGACGGTGTTATTAAAGGAAACTTGTGGAAGCGTCGACCAATCGATCTTAGAGATAGTCCGGGAACTACCAACAACAATTACTTGGGTTTTGGCAGGATTGATTTTTTGTAATTTTCCTTCCAGCTGACAATATTGGCAGGAGCGGCATTTACTTAATATACAACTTACCTACTCGTAAATAAGATAGAGACTGTTTTTGACGATCTAGATAAAACTTGTTTCCCAAGATCTTGAACAAATGACGTTCTAATCAAATAGGCTTTGCCGAATAAATAAGCGCTAAGATCTGATAGATAATAGTTATTTAACAAATTGGTTATGAATAATATTTGTTTAATTTTTAAGTTTAATATAAGGTTGGTGTACCTAGCCTAGCTGACGTGATTAGTCTTCTGTTTGCCTAATACCTATATTTGTTTATTCTTTTCTATATATTGTATTCCAGGAAGCAATCAGATCAATGGCCTGGCTCAGATGTAGAGATGAAGCAGACCCCAAAGTGATAAGTGAAGTAAATCAAATAAAGAAGGAACAAATTAAAGATGATGACAGCGACAGATTCGTCATAAAGGCTATTCGTAAGTTTATTTTTAACAAACCCTTGAAAACTCAACATTTGTCCGCCCTACTGGAAATATCCATGCAAAAGTCGAATTTACAAACTTCCCAGTTAGTTCTAAGATGAAAACCTTCTTAAGATAAAGTGCCTATAAATAATGTATGTCATCATTGCTGTTTTCTGATAATGTTGCGGTGCATTAATTTTTAAATAAATATAAGTGTGAAACAACGCAATACCTTGTAGACTTTATGCTAGAGTCATGAAATAGTTCTACACCATAATAAAACATGAAAGTCATTAGCTAAGTGAAGACACTTAGCTAATGACTTTCATGTTTTATTATGGTTATAGTATGGTTAGTATGGTTTTCTAATGTAGAGTAGATAATTATATTAACTTTCCACTCGTGGTATTTTCCCTAGATCAATATTGTGACCAAAGCCGGCTATAGCCGTTTGGTGCCCTGGGTACAAAAGGATAAGGTGGCTCGTATGACAATGGCAGATCACTATTAAAACAAAATAAAATATACAAAGAATCACGACTTTTGGGCGAAATTAAAACAGTTTAAATCTCTAATAAGCAATTAGGTATTGTCACACACTAAACCATATGCTATCACTGCTCGTACTCAAGCCTACACTCTATGAAAGGCTATGGCGTTATCCACGTCACGGGCTCAGTGCAGATTGGTGAATGTCATCTTCTGATTTTGGGTCATAGTACATGCCGGTTTCCATATGATGTTGTCCTTCATCGTTTTGATAGCAATGGTGATGACAAATATTACGATGCCTGACAGGATTCGAATCTATGACCTAGTATTCGTAAGTCGTGTCTGTAACCACCTGACCACCACTGGGTTGGCTCGATGCATGCTGGATGAATGCAAGGTCATTTAACTATAATCGTAGGTCAAGATGAAATGACAGAATATTTTTTTAAATATTTTTTATAATTAATTATGTGTGCAAAGTGTGCGATATGAATTTATTTTAATATCGAGCCCTGGAGAGACGGTGGCATGATGCTGCGGAAATGAGTGTACGTGACCCATCGTCAATCCATTCGTCATCCATGTAAAGCAATATATTGTAACGTTCTCCATTGGTATCTTTGCTGCAAACCGTTCCAATGCGAGGATAAACAAATAAATCTATAAATTACTAGTGAAACAGTCCTAAGGCGAAAAGGTGGAAAAGCCAAGTTGTGGAATTCTCTGCTGGCTACTGTGTTCCCTGCCACTTATGACCTTTCAGCCTTTAAAGCAAGAGTAAATACGCATCTTCTGGGCTCGCTCGTCATATTGTAGACTTCATCTATTGCTTACCATCAGGAGAGATCAAGGTCAAGAGCGGGCTCATCCGTAATAATAAAAAAATCTCTTATTTCTATGATTGACTGAAGAATAAATTTTGGCTGCTCTCAGCTCTATTAATTCCAATCAAGTCCATTAGCATTGGTACATGTTCAAGTACGCTGTTCAATTGTTTCTCATTGCGCGTATGAAAAAGAACAGCTGTTTATTAAATAGTATGCCATACTTGTGCATGGACCGCCAAACGCTTCTATTTTACCTTTTTACTTATTTATTTATTTTATTCTTTATGTACACACAGTAAAATACATTAGGATAAGCATATTTATAATATTTAAGTACCAAGGTACTGCTTATTTCTTAAGAAATTTCTTCCAGCAGACCTGAGAAAGGAGAAGAGAAAAAGAAATGTAGACAATAGTGTGTGAGAACAAGAAGAGAAATAAATATGAATATGTAAAGTCTAAAACTAAAATATTAAATATACCTACACATACTTATAATGCAATAAAAATAACATATAATTAAATAAATACATAACGTTAGAGTATATAAACATATAATATAAATATATACATAAATAATTAACACAGTTAAGAGGAAAGGTTTTTTCTCTTTTAATCGACATTTAAATAGTTTTTAAATCACGAATGCTTTTAAAAATTCATGCGCTCCTCGAGTTGTCGGTGAGTGTTTTATCTGTCGATATAATTGGTATTTGTGAAACTAGACTAACCCCAAATTCAACTTTTGTAACACCTGGCTATACATGTTACCGTCAAGATAAACATCACACAGGGCGTGGGCAAGGAGTTGCAATTCTTGTTAAAAATGACCTTATTCATTCGGCCTTAAAACTTCCTATCACAAAAAATATCGAGGTTGTTGGAATAACTGTTAAAATATCTGGAATTGATCACATCATATTATCTATTTACCAATCACCCAATCTGCCATTGCTTCGTAGTGATCTTGAGTTGTTATTTGGCTTGGGTTCCCATGTTGTTATCATGGGAGACTTTAATGCCAACCACTCCCACTGGCTTAGTAGCTACACTAACACGCGAGGTAGAATTCTTTTTAACCACATGCTCGAATCTGACTTCGTTATACACGGTCCTAGTTTACCAACTCAAGTAAACTACTGCCCAAATCGCAAACAAACGCGCCCGGATTTGGTACTAACTTTAAACATAGCCAGCATTAGTGATGTTGAAACGATAATAGCATTATCATCTAATCATTACCCCGTTTTCTTTGCGGTAGGAGGCTCCCTTGGTCGTAAGGCAAAAACCCGCTATTTTAAATTTAACTGTGCCAATTGGAGTAAATACCGTTCCCATCTTAATAATAACATTACACTTAGCTCTAAGACATTTAGAACAGAGAATGAAATCGACACTGCCATTGCGCACTTGCAACAGACTATCATTGATGCTAGAGACTCCTCCATACCTTCAACAACTGCTGTGTATAGCGACACCCCTACCAAACTACCTCGTTATATTAAAAATTTAATCCGATATAAAAACTATTTGCGTCGCATTGAACAGAGTCTGCCCAATGGTTACCTTAAAAGACTCAACCGCAGTAATATAAACTTTTTACAAGCGCACATAAACACAAACATCCAAAATTTCCAAGATAACGTTTGGAACTCTAAACTGGCTAAGGTCGATAACCCTAGTCATGATATTTGGCGTGTCACAAAATCTCTTAAGCCTAAATCTGTGAACATACCCTCCCTTAAACTCTCTGATGGGTCCCTAGCTACTACCACGGTTGAGCAATGTAACGCGCTGGCTAAAGCCTTTGGTGAGAATATGAACCTTACCACTAGCTGGGTTTGTGACGCCGTAATAAAGGATGAGATATCGAACTCCATGTCTCTTATTAATAAATATAATATTGCCCCCGATTCTATAAAACATGTTAGGCCCTTTGAGATCCGTAAATCCTTGATTAAGCTTAAAACGCGCAAATCTCCCAGTCATGACGGGATTCATAATTTACTCTTAAAGAACTTGCCTCAGAAAGCGATAGTTTACGTTACTAAAATTTTCAATGGTTGTCTTAGTCTGGGATATTTTCCAAAAATTTGGAAAAAAGCTAAAATAATACCCTTAAAAAAACCTGGAAAAGATAGTTCACTACCTATAAATTACCGCCCTATAAGTCTTTTACCTTCCATTGGCAAACTTTTTGAGTCTTTGGTTTATACTAGATTATTACATGCCACTCAGCAGTTATTAAGAGGGTGTCGAGCCTACGAGACGCGCGGAAAATAGGTATTTACTGCAGCGGGCTAGTCGTGTGCGTTGTCACACACACAATGACAAGTTCGCTCGAGGCCCGCTTGCCGTTGCACGACGAAGTTTGCTAACTTTGCATTTTTTAATTTTTTGTCGTTATGTTGAATAAACTTGAAAAACGAATATTAATTATTTAGATGGTTTTATTTATCACACTAATATTATAAAGGCGAAAGTTTGTGAATGAATGTGTCTGTTTGCATGTTTGTTACTTCTTCACGCTCAAACGGCTGGATGGATCTAAATGAAGCAAGTAGGTACGTAAATAAATCACAAAAATAAATTATACCTATTATATAAAAATTAACGTTTGTTTTTACTGTAGTAATACATTATCCGTTCCCTCACTATTCATCCTATTGCAATAAAACTTTGATTTTATATATTAAACTCCTCAGATTTTTTTTTAAAGAATACTAGCAATGTGGGTACATTTCACATTACTAGCAATCTTGTTAACCTCTCCAACTAAGCTAAATATGCTTGTGTCTGGAGTGGGTTCACGTCAATAGTGTAATGGGTGGGGTTCGAACCTGCGACCTCTCGATCACAAGTCCGACACCTTATCCATTAGGCTATTGACGCTTCGAAACTGGGTAAGTAGCAAGTTAGGGTAGATGGGTATGCAGTACTTATTTGAATAATAAAACCAGTATGAAATAAAAAAAAATATAATTATGTAATGTCATAATAAAACCAGACTGAAATAAGTTTTGTTTATTAAAATTTCATTTAGTGCTCGTTTAAATTCTGATGTACTGTCATATTTTTAATAACATTCGGTACTTTATTATATATACGGGGGGCCATACCAAAAAAACATTTTTTCATTAATGCTGTCTAGCGAACTTACTTCGCAGAAAATATAAGCGTAATTTATTTCATAACAATATATGTATCAAGTGTAACTTAATTTAAAAGAAAAAAAAATAAAAGAAATCTATAAATCTAATGTTATATTGCTTATAACAATAATTCCCGTAGTAGACAGACCTTGTTATGGCACTTGGCGTATAATTTGTCGGACATAGAGGGAATGTCAAAGGAAGCTGAAACTTGTTCTAAACCAGAAAACCCGGCTCCTATCGCCATAAAACTGCTTACAGAATTATCGTTCAGATTGAGGTCTGTAGGGCTATCTATCTGGTTCTTTACAATTTATTAATTCTATTTTTTCGACACATTTGTCAAATAAAATAGAATTTCGATAGAAATCCTTTCTTAGTTGAAACTAGAGAATACAATCCCGAGCATGTTTTTCAATCCCGGGATTATGTGATTCTTGATGCTGAATCCTGGGACCCTGGGGCTATCCCCGGATTAGACTATGTGGTTTCTAATTGGTCTCAAATGTAAAAAATTGGCCAAGTGCGAGTCAGACTCGCGCATGAAGGGTTCCGTGTGTAACTATAATAATATAATATAATATGTATATTTATTTGACAAAAAAAACCTTACAAATTTCTTAAAACTAGCTTATTTACATTTTTTACACTACGCTAGATAACTTTGTTTTTCATAGTGTTTGTATGAATTACAAAGTTATATTTGCGGTTTTAGAAAATATGCCGTATCTCAAAAATTGTTAACTCGATATCATTCAAACCAATTTTGGTTGAAAGTTTACGTTAAGATCTACAGATACATATTTTTTTAGATTTTTCACTCCACTATTATAGAAGTTAGAGGGAGGGATACACATTTGACCACTTTGGAAGCTTATATCTTTTAAACGATTGACTTTATGAAAAAGTGGTTTCAGAAACCCCCATGTCATTTTTAAAGACCTGTCTATAAATACCACACACGCATAGGTTTCATGAAAAAAAATATATTTTCAGTTTCAGTTCCATGTATGGGGTAGTAGTACACACATCAAAAGTGTCTAGGGATCAACATTTATTTTTGCAATAATTTTTCTCCTGATTGATATTAATTAAAATTTTCTTTAAGGATTCATCAAATAAAGTGTTTTCGTTTGTCACAGTAACGATAAACCAAGTCACCTTTGCATTAATAAAGAAATTTGCCATTTTCCTAATAAAGGGATTTTTGACATTTGAACCACTAACATTAAAGTTCGAAAAAAAGACTGAAATAACAGTTTTCTTTAAAATTTTATTGGGTAACTTAAACAATTAATAATCCGTGTTTCTACCGCGAACACTAACAACACAAGAACATCGGTTTGGCATACTCAAAATGAGTTCATCCAAATCACGCTGTGGAATGGCCGCCCATGTTCGTTGCAACAACAAAAAAAGGTCTTCTTGCGACTGGATACCCTCCATATTCGGCAGAGCTCTTCTCTGTAGCATATCCCATGCATGCTCAATCGGGTTCAAGTCTGGCGACTGAGCAGGCCAGAGCAGGACATTGATGTTAGCTGCGGCGAGAGTCTGTCTTACAACTCTTGCGGTGTGCGGTCGTGCATTATCATGCATTAACTGAAATAAGGGACCGATTTGCACTTGTAGAGGAACGATGACGTCAGATACAATCGTCTCAGCATAAATTTGAGCGTTGAGGTTGCCTCTGATCCAAATCAACTCAGTTCTTCCGCCGATCCAAATACCCGCCCATACCATGATGGTTCCACCACTATAAGGATGGACTTCCTGGCAGGATTTTAATCGCTGTTGGCGTCCAGGGGTTCTCCAGTGTCGTATACATCTTGTATCCGGTCTCATACCAAAACGAGACTCATTAGAAAAGCACACGAAACGCCATTGTTCTTCTGCCCAATTTCTGTGTTCAAGAGCCCATTGATATCGAATCCTACGATTGTGCATTGCTATAGGTGGTACCTGTAGCGGTCTTCGGGAATGAAGGTTCACTTCATGCAAGCGGTTTCTGACTGTTTGGTCGCTAATTAAGTTCCCTGAAGAGTGATGAAGCCTCACGGCTAACATCATGGCGGTTATTGTTGGAGCTCTTCGAGTTAAGATTTGAATGTATCGGTCTTGTCTCCGTGTGGTGCAGCGATACCGTCCTCCATGGCGCTCAGCCACGGTACCAGTGCTTCGGTAACGTGTCCAAAGTCGACTGATAACACTCTGACTTGTATTCAGAGCTAAAGCCACAGTACGTTGCCGGGAACCAGCTTCTATCGTTCCCACGGCTCTGAGCATTTCTTCCCTGCTTAAATGACATCGCCGCTCCATAATAACGTTGGTTTTAATCAGTAGTAGGGAAACAGTAGCACTAATAATGTCTTCAATGCGTTGTATGTTTTTATAGGGAAAATATTGACAGCTGATTTTCATCTTTTACTCGAATTTGATTAACAGTTCCTGTTTCAAATTATGAAATGCACCAAAAAGGATCCATATAAATTTATAAAATCATAAATTTATTTAAAAGCCACATCTCAATCTCAAGAAATCCGCATAAAAATGCTTGATCCCTAGACACTTTTGATGTGTGTATGTTCCTTTATTTTAAATGATTTTTAATTTTTTTCTCAATATCGGAAAGCGTTTCATAGAATACATCTACTTACCAAGTTTCACATGTATAGTCTTAATAGTTTTGGAATAAAATAGCTGTGACATACGGACGGACGGACAGACAGACAGACAGACAGACGGACAGACATGACGAAACTATAAGGGTTCCGTTTTTTGCCATTCGGCAACTGAACTCTAAAAAACGAGTAATTTCTTAAAATATATATTTTTAATTTTGGTACACTACACATATCACAGTATAGTAAGAAAAGAAAAAATGACAAAAAGATACTAACTATACTTTGTAAGAAATAAAAAGACAATAAAACTTATTTCGAATTTTGAAAATACAATCGTAGAAATATCAATGCAACCAAGGTTTGACTTCCAAGCCTGCTTCGTTTATTACCAACATAAGCAGCAGCTGAAAACGCTCGTTTAGGTTTTACACTGGTTGGAGGAATAGACAATAGATACTTATATGCTGTTTCTAAGTGATATCCACTAATTCCTCCATTTTCAAACAGGCTTATTTCACGTCTAATACTATATTTTGCCAACACCGATTAATTTTGTATTTGTACTTCATGATCTGGGGATTTCATACTCTTATCAATTTCCAGCTATAACTTTTCCTTTAGTGTCAATTGGGGTTGGGATTGGGAGGTTTGTGGCCTTAACTCATCATCTGTTTGTGATCCTGATCTTCCTTCTTCTTCTTCCGTGTCATCTCGACTTTTAAGTTTTTTAACAATACACTTTATTTGCTTCTAAACTAAAGCCTCTGTAGAAACTGGAAATAAGTCATGCCATTCCAAATCCGATAATAACTGATTTTCATCATCTTTTCATGGATTTTGTAATTAATTCTACACACCAGTCAAATCATCACTTCGTCGTTGCTCCATACGTTCCAATAAGGATGTTTTCATTTTTTGGCAAGTGTCAGCACTTGCCAAAAAATGATTATGCTAGATAGCTGTTTTATAAGAAATTTCAAAGCGGAATCAGCTGTGCATAAATTAGCATCTCGCCGACAGATTGCTTCTACTGTCAATTTAATTGGGGTCAGCACATCAACAATTTTATTGACCAATTCAAAATCAACTTCTTCCAAACGAATTGGATGATTGAGATCTATAAGAGCTTTTTGAATGAAGGTTTTTAAAAGATAAAATCGCTCCAGCATTGTTAAAAGACTATTCCACCTGGTTTTACAGTCCAAAAGAAGTGACAGCTCTTTTCCATGTTCAATTTTCGTTTATTTTTCAAGTACTGTTTCATTTTTCAATGGTGATCTTTTGAAATACACTCTACAACTTTGCGGATTTTCTTTATCAGCTCATTAATGTTTTCATCTTGTGTTAACTCTGGTATGTGTTATAGCGCAAGGTCATTTTGTGACATTAAGATTAAGTCTGATTCTGGACTGTCTAAGTCTTCTAAATGTTCATCATCATGGATGTCGTTCATATGATCAACAGCCACAGGTGGTTCATTTATAGTATCATCTGAGGTAGAGCTGTCTTGCAAATAGTTATGTTTTTCATAAAGCTAGTATCCAGGGAAATATCAAATATACTTAGACGCTCTTTCAATATACGAAGACAATTTTCAGCCATACTTTCATACTTCCATAAATAGGAACAAGTCTAAATTCCAAATTTTTTTATATGAATGAACGTTGACATTCATGTATGGTTTATTGGATGTTGAAGTCCACTTGTCGAAAGAAAGACTAAATCTTTCACCTGCACTTTTC
The DNA here is from genome assembly GCA_943138885.2 of Tholera decimalis. Lineage (NCBI taxonomy): Eukaryota > Metazoa > Arthropoda > Insecta > Lepidoptera > Noctuidae > Tholera > Tholera decimalis. The sequence goes on along the minus strand of OW964570.2, from coordinate 5,514,507 downwards.
AAATGTTTCAATTCTGCAGTTACTTGCTTTCTGATTTTTTCACTGTAATTCATGACACGTTTTTGAATGGTGACGGCTGACTTTGGTAAATCCGTGTATTTTGCAAAGACAAATTTTCTCGAATCATCTGAAGTTATGAATATACTGAATGGAAATCCATCTAATGCAATCATTCTTGCCAAAACATCATCGAGGCTATCGTCGGCACTTTTAGTAAAATAATCATTTAACTTTCGCTTGGCTGGCGGTGGTGCTGTGTTCAGATTATCAGAATCTAGACTTGTTGAAGCTGATATAAGCTTGATGTTATGTTTTGATGACAAATGTGTATGTAATCCATTAGTCGATCCATCCAAAATCTTGAGAATGGCTGAGCATCGGTTACATTTGGCACTATTCCGATAGGAATAGTGCCAAATGTAACCGATGCTCTGCTATGCTGATGCTCTGCGATGCTGCTATGCTATTGCGAAGGATACTTCGCAACTAAAAAATAGCTCCACATTGACGTCGTATCACTGTGTTTTTTATGTTTAACAAAGTCTCCCGCCATTTGAAATACTTAATTTCAGATAATTGACTTTTAAATTTAAATGACGTAGGTCGTGGGTTTAAATTTAGAAAATATCTTGTAATGAACAAAGTTTTCAATATAATTAAGCATATCTTAAAACTGGAAACATATCTTACAACTATACAATAATATAGGTTATCCATCAGAATTCAGACAGGCTTTAATGACCTCTCATACCTAATTAACCTGTATTATAGATACATTGTAAGAATGATATTTTAAAAGAGTAACTGTGGAGTTTCTTGCCGGATCTTCTCCATAGAAAACGACCAATTTCGAACCGTGCCCTGCGCCAAACTGCTGACGTTTTATAAGTGCCCATGTAGGCCTATGTGAAATAAAACATTTTGAGTTTGAATTAATTTTTTTCTTAAAATTCAAACGCGAGCCAAAAATAAAAAAAAATCACAAGAAACAGTAGTAGGTATCTCTACTACTATTTTTTAAGAGATAACATAGAGCAATCATGCCAGTAGCGTGCAACCAGCGCACCACGCACCATGAGACCATAAGTCTAGTTTAAGCATATACTAACGGGAACCCGTGTTAAATTAGTACTTCTCACAATATGATTATAAATTAAAGCCTGTCTGAATTCTGATGGATAACCTATATTATTATATAGTTGTAAGATATGTTTCCAGTTCTAAGATATGCTTAATTATATTTAAAACTTTGGTCTATACTGTCGTATAGACCAATTAATACAACACAATGGAATTACAAATAAAAAATATCCGATAAGTTGGTCATCATGTATGTCATTGATATACACTATAAAAAGGAAAGGGCCAAGAATTGAACCTTGCGGAGCACTCATCTTGGCTAGGGATCCTGCAGATGTCGCTCCATTAACAATAACTTATTGTTGCCTGTTTGATAAATATGAAAGAACAAGGTCAGCAGAACACGAATCCACGAACTCCGTAATGGTGTAATTTACAGATCAGTGTTTTGTGGTCAACGCAATCAAAAGCTTTGGAGAGGTCACAAAATATGCCAATTGCATCCTGAGATTTCTCCCAAGATTCCAGAATGTGATGGATGAGCGCTACTCCTGCGTCTGTTGTTGACCTACCTTTCGTGAAACCAAACTGCCGACTATGCAGAATTCCATTTGAGTTTTTTAACTCAACTATCATATTTTTATGATAGCATCTGGTCCAGCATGATTTTTTCGTATATTTTGCTTAATGCTGGAAGCACATATATCGGTCTATAGTTAGAGGGATCACTCTTACAACCCGACTTAAAAATTAGTACTACTTTACTATGTTTCATTAAATCGGGAAAATTACCGCTGTCTATATGTCGCAGGTTTTTCATAAAATTAGGTTTTTGATCAAAAACCTAGGTTTTTGATGAAAAACCGGAAGATGACACATTTTAAACTCAATTTCATCATAAACCTATAACAATCCAGATTTTTGATCAAAAACCTGAACTAGTTTGGGTATATGATAAAGTTCTTGTCAAAATCACGGGTTTGCTTTGTTTTATGACAAATAAATCAATTTAAATAAAATAAGTAAAACAATCCATCATCATTTGCAACTTAGTAGAAAGAAAACAATTATTTATTTATCAATATTTTACATCCATGATCCAATCAATATTCTCCTCCTTCAATCCAATTATGAAATGAAATGTTTCAATTTCACGTACCTATATTAATCTCATTTTGATAATCCGCGAAAATGAAATTTCGTAACTATTAAATATCCTACCCCTACTGCTCTCTTGTCGGATTGTGGTGAGATCGTCAAATTTTTGAGGATGTGTATCGGGCGGCCGATACAATCAGAGGGTTTGTGTGTTTTTCAGCAGAGACGAAGTAATGCATTGAATGGCGTTACAACACTTGCTTTATAGTCGGGATTTGGAGGTCTACGTGGAGATCCTCGTTCCTCAAGTACCAGGGCGCGCCCGTGGCCTTTCGGAGAAATTGGTTTTTGATAACTGGCATCCTATGGATCTAAGCTGGACTTGCATGAACAAACACCGGACAGGCGTATGTCAGAATAGGCGTAAAAATGCGTAGTTTACATTTTAGGGAGAGTTGTGTGCATTCAGCATGCAGTGTAAATTTAAATTGACTTATTTTTCATAAAACAAAACAAACCCGTGATTTTGACAAGAACTTTATCATAAACCCAAACTAGTTCAGGTTTTTGATCAAAAATCTGGATTTTTACAGGTTTATGATGAAATTGAGTTTAAAATGTGTCATCTTCCGGTTTTTCATCAAAAACCTAGGTTTTTGATCAAAAACCTAATTTTATGAAAAACCTGCGACATATACATTAATTAAATGTGCCTGTTAGGATAGCAGCAATTGAGTCAATAATATTACCAAGAACCCTAACAGATGCACTCCATAAGTCATCAGTGTTTGTTATGTTAAGACTTTGGAATGCTTTTTAATTACATCAATAGAAATGGGCTTAAATGAAAATGTTGGTATATCCTTATTGAAGTTTTCCTTTAAAAAAGATTCTGCTAATAATGGCGAAGAATGTAGAGATTTAGTAACCTCTACTGGAATATTGGTAAAGTAATTTTCCAACTTCTCAGCCACTTTTGACTTATCTGAGATGACCTGATCATCGATGTTCAAAGTCAAATCATTCTAACCCTGTTGGTTTGTGTTTCCAGTTTCTTTGTTTATCACCTTCAACACAGTTTTTATTTTATTGTTAGAAATGCTAATTTTATTACTTTCTGATTTAGATTTAGCTTAGGGCGCATAGTCTATTAAATATCTTTGAGTAGTTTCTTACATAATTATGGAAGGCTTCATCGGAAGTCAATGATTTTTCATGGTATAAGTTGTATAAATTGTCTCAGCTTATTCTTATTCCAGCAGTGGCCCATTCATTAAATTTAGATTTATTACTCATTTGAAATTTTTTAACTGGACATGCCTTACTAAATTCGTGGCATAGTGAAGAAAATAATATCCTGTAATTTTCATTGGGGTCATGGGAGTCAAAATTGGCCATTGAAAGATTACTTAACATGTTATAATTGCCGCTTTTTAACCAACTCAAAGGATACTAGTTGACCTGTATGGCCCTAACTGACCTACTAGACCTAACTCCACTAATTTGAGACGAGTATTTTATGGCGCAATTAGTATAAATATTATCTATGCATTGAGCTGATGTTGCTGTTATTCTTGTTGCTTCCTTGTATGTGCATTTTAAGTTAAATGAACCAAACAATGAAGTAAGCTTGCAGTGTTCAGGTGAATTTACTAACAAATCAATATTTAGGTGACCACAAACGAAAACTAATTTATTATCTCTTATAAGCTTAGGTACTTAAAATTTCTCCCATTATCATTAAGAATGATGACAAGTTTGATGCTGGTGGTCTATAAACACTTAAGAAAGTTTGGCCTTCAACTTCTGTACATGCTACCTCACACAAGCAATCAACAGAGCAAGCGGTGATATATTTTTGTTTCTTATATCTAAGAGAATTACTACGTAATATTAAAGTACCACCTCCTACTGAGGACCTGTTGTATGCACTAGTAACAGAAAAATATTGATTTTAAACAACATTCTATCTGGTTTTAGCCAGTTTTCACAAAAACATAAGATATCTATATCATATTTATCTATTAACATTTCCTCATCTAATATTTTTCCGGAGAAACGATTTATATTCTGATGATATAGTAAAATTGTGTTATTATAACTCTCCTTTGTCACATCTAAGGGTTTAAACAATTAATTTCAGTATTATTAGATACCCTAGATAATACTGAATAGTCACTTAACCTAGGATCAGTTAAATTGTCAATAACCCAGTGTAAATTGTAAGCTAACAAAGTAGCCAATAAACTTTCGTCGTAAATTCTAAAATGATTGTCAGGATTGCAATCGGTATGCCCAAAAACCTATTACACGATGTTTGATGCAATATTTTGCAATCGACCACGTTTGCTGAGCAAGCAATATAATGCGGTCGCATTAAGTTCGCCGCGAGCTTAGTGTATTTCGAACAGCAACCGGGTGCACTCATTTTCATCATTTAGCGATAATTTTAGCCCTTACGTTACTTTGTTAATTATACTTAGCAATAAACCCTTGAAGGTTATCAGTGTATTTAACTTAGTAGACACACACGATATCCATATTGAATGTTGGAGAAAAAGTTGCATCCACCAAGGATGCAACTTTTTCTCCAATATTCAATATGGATATCGTATGTGTTTTAAATTGGATTTCAAAATGAAAGCCAGATTTGCAATCACCACCCCCAAAAACCCATTACACGATACCCATATCGAATGTGTGAGAAAAAGTTGCATCCGCCATCTTAGATTTTAAAATGAATGCCAGATTTGCAATCACCACCCCCAAAAACCCATTACACGGTACCCATATCAAATGTTTGAGAAAAAGTTGCATCCGCCATCTTGGATTTTAAAATGAATGCCAGATTTGCAATCACCACCCCCAAAAACCCATTACACGATACCCATATCGAATGTTTGAGAAAAAGTTGCATCCGCCATCTTGGATTTTAAAATGAATGCCAGATTTGCAATCACCACCCCCAAAAACCCATTACACGATACCTATATCGAATGTTTGAGAAAAAGTTGCATCCGCCATCTTGGATTTTAAAATGAATGCCAGATTTGCAATCACCACCCCCAAAAACCCATTACACGATACCCATATCGAATGTTTGAGAAAAAGTTGCATCCGCCATCTTGGATTTTAAAATGAATGCCAGATTTGCAATCACCACCCCCAAAAACCCATTACACGATACCCATATCGAATGTTTGAGAAAAAGTTGCATCCGCCATCTTGGATTTTAAAACGAATGTCAGATTTGCAATCACCACCCCCAAAAACCCATTACACGGTACCCATATCGAATTTGTGAGAAAAAGTTGCATACGCCATCTTGAATTTAAAAATAAATTCCAGATTTGCAATCACCACACCCAAAAACCCATTAAGGCCTATTCAGACCTAAGCGGTATTCGCTACCGTCTGCGGCAGAGAAAACCCAGTGGGTATGCGGTAATATTACTGTTCAGACCTAAGTGGTATTCGCTACCGTCTGCGGCAGAGAAAACCCAGTGGGTATGCGGCAGCGAATATTGTTCAGGTCACTCTAGCAGCGGTACTTGATACTAAATACCTGAGCGAAACCCGCGCGGTATGTACCTCTACCCACAGCGGCAGCGAATATCGCTCAGGTCGCTCTAGCCGCGGTACTTGATACTAAATACCTGAGCGAAACCCGTGCGGTATGTACCTCTACCCACAGCGGCAGCGAATATCGCTCAGGTTTGAATAGGCCTTTACACGATACCCATATCGAATGTTTGAAAAAAGTCTTCATCGTCACTTTCACTTCCTCAAATGGTGCTTTTCGGGAGCAACTGCACAAGGTACTATTAGAAATACCCAAAACGCTATAGGTGTGCCTATAATATTTAAAGAGTTCCCTCGCTTTCTCCAGGATCCCATCATCAGATCCTGATTTCATAACAATGAAACCAACTAGAAAGTATACCCTTTCAAACGAAAAAAAAAATTCCAAATCGGTCCAGCCGTCTTCGAGTTTGAGGTTACATACATGAAAAAAGTTTAAGACGAACTGAGAACCTTCTCCTTTTTTTTGAAGTCGGTTAAAAAGCAATAATAACATCACAAAATAGAAATACGTACTTTTTATGAGACTGGCTTTTTTTTTCGAAAATTTGCGCTAACTTTCTTCTAATAATATTTTTTTTTACATTTTCCCATAATAAAACAAATATTAAAAAAAAAAATGTTAAAGAAATATATATTGAACAATAAAAAGTAATTGTTGGGTATGCATAATAAATCGTACTCAAAAAAACAAAAAATATGACTTATGTTATTCAACGGATTGCTGCAATACATACGTACACAATAGATCGCGAATTATCGTTACCGGCGAAACGCTTCACGATGAGACGTGACCCCTCTCTGAGCTCCCGTGGACGACTGAATTTTCGACCGGTGTACGTTGCGTATGGTTCAAAATAGCGCGCAAATTAGAAGAAAAAATTAAAATTAAAACAACCAAGCGACATTTTTGAAATGTTAAAGCTGTAAATGATAGTATGATAATTAGAGAATAATATGAATTGAAGTTTATGAAAAAAATCAACAGTTTATTATCAAAATTCAGCGACGCACGAGCATGTTTTGTAAGGATTTTTGTCCAACTTTATGTATTTTTGTTTAATAAACTATAAAATATTTTTAAATTTTGCCAACTATGTTTGCTAACACATTTATTCTAGTGTTCATTACATATTTTTGTATGGTAATTAAAGTACTATTATAGGTTATATTCCTTAAGTTGTGAAGACCGTTTTGAGTTATTTTACTCGGCGCAGGCTTAATGCATGAGCAGTTTGGTTTTCGTGCCGCACACTCAACTACTCAACAACTAGTTAGGGTGTGCGAGCACATTTCCCACCACCTAAACCTAAAGCAATCTACAGGTATGTTTCTGCTCGATATTGAGAAGGCTTTTGACACGGTGTGGCATGAGGGTCTGCTTCACAAGTTACTCACTCTGAATGCGCCAATGTCTCTCATTAAACTCATACAGTCGTACCTTGCCGATCGGAAATTCCAGGTTCACATTGATAACACAACTTCATCACCTCAATGGATCCCAGCCGGCATTCCACAGGGTTCAATAATTGGACCTTATTTATTCCTCCTATTCGTAAACGATATACCTATCCAACCCCGAACAAAACTAGCTTGTTTTGCAGATGATACTGCATCTTATACCTCTTCTGACGATGCCGATTTAATTATAGGTCGCCTACAATATTCACTCGATTTGCTTCTTGAATATATCAAAAAATGGAAACTAAAAATAAACGAAAACAAAACGGAAGCTATATTCTTCTCCCGTACAAGACAACCTCCTTCAAGAACTTTAAAAGTAGCAGGCCATACAGTACCGTGGAAAGCCAGTGTGCGTTATCTTGGGGTAACAATGGATTCCCGTCTTAATTGGTCCAAACATATTGCTGACTTGCGATTGAGGGGTGCCAAAGCCCTCGGTGCTTTAAATCCAATAATGAACCGTAAAAGCAAATTAAGTAGCAGTACTAAACTGAGAGTATATACAACTCTTGTCCGCCCGTGTATAACGTACGCCTGTCCGGTTTGGAGTAGCACGTGTATCACTAATCATCACCTACTGCAAGTGATACAGAATAAAGCGGTTAAAACATCCTACAAAACTAAATTTAGAAAGAATCTCAAAACATTACATAAATCCATTAAACTTCCCTTATTATTTAATCACATAATTAAAACTTCATTAAATTTTTATAATAAAAATAAAATTAATTCCACTAACCCATTAATTAAAAATCTATGCTCCACAACCTCAGACAAATTACCATATATCGATAGGTACGGTACTTACCGTCTACCGCATCACTACCTATTGTTCCCACCTAGTTAAGTGCGAGCGACCAGCACCTTGACCCCTGTGAGGCTTGCTATCGCCCCGTCCCTGGCTGATAATACACCCAAGCGCGGGCGGCAGGGAAGCTCCGTTTGCTGAGCGTAAACTGGTCGTGCGCTTGGCCGTTTGACCGAGCTTGACAACAGCTAAAGTCATATTTTTTTGAACGTACCTTCGTGCAAGCAATAAATTATGCCGTAATAATTTATAGTTTAAATCTCTGTTTGCATTTTTGTTTAATTAAATTATGTTTATAACAGTGAAATCTATACCTATTTTATAAACTTTCAACGGCGAATTGTAGCCTAATAATGTGTTTTTATTATATTGTGTTGGTGTAACTTAGGGTAAGTGCATTATTGTTAATATTTATGTTAATAAAGATCTTTGAAATTGAAATTGAATTGAAAAATCACGAATGCTAGGCGAAAGTGAGTTCCACAATCTTACCGCATGGACAGAGAAGGAATAAGAGTAGTAGCTAGTTTTATGAGGATGAGATTTAAGGAGGGATCTAAGGTTTGATCTACACGGTACGTCGCTAGAACGAGCGTAAGAAAAACGCTCACCCAGGTAGGAAGGGTAAGACGGGTTGTGTAAAATGTTGAAGAGGAGACACAAAATCCTAGTGTTCCTGCGAAGACGGATTGGGAGCCACTTGAGTTCCTTGCGAAGGTGAGAAATATGGTCATACTTTCAAAGACTGAAAACAAAGCGAATGCACAGATTTTGCAAGCGCTCAAGCTTGTTTTATAGCTCCTCGGTAGCATCCAAATAGCAGGCATCGGCATAATCTGTAATCGGCTGAATAAGTGTTTGTGCCAAAGAAACTTTAGTCTTCAAGGGCTTTGTAGGCATTTCAGCGAATGAAAGGAGAAATTTACATTTCGGCTGACCTCATTGACCTGAGCACGCCACGAGAGATTGGAGTCAATAACTAGACCCAGATCTTTAGCGGTTTCGGTATAGTCAATGCGAACACCATCGAGATATAAAGGCATCAGACATGCAACAACAGCCACACTGCGAACGAATCTGCTGCCAATTATTATGGCCTGGGATTAAGTTGGGTTAATTTGCTAACCAAATGACTTAGCCCAAACGCTGATGCAAGCCAGGTCATGATTCATTGCAGCAATTGCAGAACCCGCGTCAGCCACAGTAAAATGTCGGTAAAGCTGCAAGTCATCTGCGTAGAGATGAAAACTAGAGAAGATTATCTGGTAACAAAGTTTATGAAAATTTAAAAAAGAAGAGGAGAGAGAACGCTACCCTGAGGAACACCCTCAGTGAGGCTACACCAATCAGAGAAGGACTCCTCCAGGCGAACACACTGAGAGCGTCCCCGAAGATAAGAATCGAACCAGGCTAAAGTGGAAGGAGAGAAATTGATAGATTTGAGGACACCTAGTAAAATGTCGAAATCCACTGAGTTGAATGCGCTACTGAAGTCCAGCAATACAAGAACTGTAAGGGACTTATTCTCCATTGCCCAGCAGATATCATCAGTCACTTTTAAAAGCGCGGTAACAGTACTGTTTAGAATCGAGTTTTCTTGAACACAACTTATCATTACCGACTGCTGAAGAAGTACTCGCAAGAATAGACTTCTTAACGTCATCCTCAGTAACATCACTACGCTTAAAGAGAGGACAAAGTGGTAACGGCAACCTAGAAAGATTCTCTAGTGTCGCAGCTTTAACAGACGGATCAAGAGAAAAGGGAAGGAAAGAGAAATACTTATTTAGATCATTGAGGTTGACATCCTTACACTGGTTGGTAGGTGACTTACCTATGCCTACAGATTTGAGAAATTTCCACACATCGGAAAACCTACTTCTTCCTATAGTTTCACTTGCATGAAATATTTTTTAACGAATTTACAGTAGCCTATGTCACTATCCAGCCATTCAATTCTTTACCAAAAACGAACATCGAACCGTTTCTCTGTTTTTTTTTTTATTGATAATAGGCTCGCATTTGACCACCATCTCACACATTTTTGAAAGAAGAAGAATAAACAAATACTCTTTTGAATGTAAAATATTGGTTTGGATGCTTAAATAAGTAATAGGTCATTTTAACGTTCTTGGCTAAAATTATAAACCTAAATAAGTCTCAACTAGATATCGCACCTAGCATGATTATGTATTGTTGTTATTTAATTTTTTATATCTTATGGAGTAAAAACCGGTAAAGTGCGTGTCGGGCCACGCGCATTGTAGGGTTCCGTAGTTTTTATAACAGCCAAGTGCGTGTCGTATTCGCTGACTGATCGTTTCGTACCATGCTCTAACTAAAAGCCAAACATGACTACCTAACTAATTTGACCCAAGTTTGCAAATTAATAAATGATTTATGATTCCTATACAAATCCTCACCTGATCCGACCGACTTATAAAAAAAAACACTACAATGTGAAAAATAACTTTAATTTCGGAAGTCGGTGGCAAAAAACTAAAATACAGATCCAAAGACACCATCTTCTGAAATTAAAGTTATTTTTCACATTGTACCTAGTGGTTTTTTGGAAGTCAGTTTTTTTTAAAAAGGTTTTTTTATATAACTTATTTAAATATGAAACTAGCGCGATACAACTGACACTTAGCGCCATCTATTGACATTTCTATGGAGTTGTTCGAAATTTTCGAGTCAAATACATTTGGTCGACTTTTACTCGTAAACTTGTAAAGCCCACTTATGTGTGATAGTTTTCCTTTAAACTTCGTTATATACAGGTACTGCTGCCGTGACATTTGAATTTCTAACTTCAACCGTTTAGTTGTTTAGTTGGTAGAGGGGGTGGACACTTGACTCTAACGAAAATTGGTACTTTAAAGCTTGATAAGTCACGAACGGTTTACTTAATTAAAAAACGGTCTTCCCATACCCCTAATATTTTTGAAAGACCTATCTAACGATATCCACACTAGGGGAAGGACGAAAAAAAATTATCATCCCACTTTAAATGTAGGGGAGGTACCCCAAATAATTGTTTTTTTTTTTTCAAAATTTTGTTTTAACACTTTTTCGGCGTCATTAACGTGTATACTCATGCCAAATTACAACTTTCTAGTACCAATAGTTTTTGATACTTGTTGACTACTGAACCCTAAAAACGAGCAAACAAGTGTTTAAGCAAGTAACAATACACGACTATTTAGCGTTTTACTGTATAATTTCAAAATTAATTTCATTGAATGAAAACCGGTTCAAAATTAATACAGAATGAGGTTTTAAGTTATTTTAAAAAGTAGATGAAAATTGGTCTTCCCCATACCTATAAAAATATTATTTTGACAATATACAGATGATAGTTTTGTGATAAAAATAAAATGGGAATGGGAATCGATGGAAAGGAAACCACCCAATTGTTAGCAATTTGTGAGTTGAGGTTATTGTCAGCCAGATATTAAATTACCTAGTTTTAAAGTACGAAAAGAAGCTTGAAACTCGTGAGTGATATAAATATAGAACTTCAAACTCCTTAAGGGGTTTTAAACATAGATATATAGAGATATACATATAGGTCATACGCGTTTTGCCGTTTTCATCATGAATTTTATTTTGACCTCTAGTATGAATGTATGCGATTGTCAAAGACATAAATATGTATGTAGAGCTGATTGTGAAACTATTTACAAGTGTGCTATCACAATCACGAAAAGCTAATAGTTATGTGGATACTTTAAATAAAGACAATAAAACAAATGTATATTTTGGTTAGTCCTCATTAACTTAATTTAAATTTAGAACTAAATTCAACGTAGAATTTGTTCAACAAATATTTTAACAGAATAGTTTTATGATAGCGTTTCGTACATTATGTTTGTTTTACGAATTGGAATGATTTATTATATTTTTGTACTTTTTTTGTTTTATTTTATTTTTGTAATCTATAGCTTTGTTTTCTCTTGTATTACTTTATTTAATTTTAACTATGAATCTCAGCTCTTGTATTTATTTATTTAACCTTTGAGTGGTTGTGCGATGTCAAATCAGTACCCGATATCATTACTTAAATAATATCCAGATTTTTAGTCACATCTGATCCTTACTTCCAAAATTCTTTGTAGAAAGTTTGAATAAAGAATCCGCTAATCAATAGTAATAATACAAATGCAATGTATGGACGATTGTTACGTAACCATCGACGAAACAACCTCGGCAACTGTTGCTTAACCTTGAGGATCGACCCGTGTGGTTGTTACTATTATTTATTCTTTACCTATTTTCTGCTTTTTTTTATTAAAAAACCTTTTACCAAAAAATTAAACCGACTCCCCAAAATACTGCAAAGTGAAAAATAACTTTAATTTCGGTAGTCGGTGTCTTTAGTTTTGTATTTTCGTTTTTGGCACCGACTTCCGAAATTAAAGTTATTTTTCACTTTGCAATGTTTTTTGGGAGTCGGTTTAATTTTTTGGTAAAAAGTTTTTATTTCTCTCTTTTTAGTTGGTCGATTTTTAATTTACCTAGTTATAAGAGCCTAAATGTCAACTACTTGTAACCTTTTACAAAATATTGCTTTTCCCAATGCTGGGCCGTTAATTGTTGAGGAGTTCTCCTGTTACTTCACCATCAGCACTACATCACCATATACATTGTGACGAGCATAAAGTGCTTAACATCCATATTCAAGTAATTGAATCGCAATCCACGAAATACTTATTATTGAGTAGTTTCGACGGCCATCTGTGGTCTTCATCATCAGTTCCACTTCCCCAAATGGTACTTTTTGAGAGCAACTGCACAAGTTACTATAAGAAATACCCAAAACGTCATAGGTGTGCCTATAATATTTGAAGATTTCCCTCGATTTCTCCTGGATCGCATCATCAGATCCTGACTTGGTGACAATGGGACCAATTTCGAACAAAAAAAGAATTTTCCAAATCGGTTCAGCCGTCTTCGAGTAATCGGTGATCATATATTAAAAAATAATATACGCGTCGAATTGATAACCTCCTTTTTTTTTGTCGTCGGTTGAAAAATAGGTTCGCGTTTGACTACCATCTCACCTGATGGTAAGTGATGATGTGGTCAAAGATGGAGCACGCTTACCTAAAAACAACCTATTCACTCCTGACTTAAAGACTCCTAGGTTATAGCTATCGGGAAACGCAGACTCCGGTAGAGAATTCCACTCTTTAGCCGTACGCACAATGAAGGTATTTCCAAAACGTTTTGTGCGTATGGGTGGGATGTTCACCATGTAACGATGGCGCTTCGCCGTTTGTCTAGAAGTCTGATGATGTAACGGGCTTGGCGGAATTAGATTGTGTAATTCCATCGCACACTCCCCGAAATGTAACTGATAGAAAACCGATAGACTTGCAACTCGTCGTCAATGTTCAAGGCTCTGGAGCTTTGACTCGACCAGTGCATCGTAGCCAATGAGTCTCTTGGCCCGCTTCTCGATAGACTCAAGCGCGTCCAGTTGGTATTTAGCAGATCCATCCCAAAGATGAGAGCAGTACTCCATACACGACTGAACCTGGGCTCGATAGGGATGTTATTTAACCAGCTTTTTATGTTTATTTTGGCTCGTCTATTTTTTTTTTATCGGCAATAGTGTAACCTATTCACTCTTGACTTAAAGACTCCCAGGTTATAGCTATGGGAAAACACAAACTCCAGCAGGGAATTCCACTCCTTAGCCGTCTATATCGATTTTATTTTCTTTTTCAGTGCAAGACAAAATATTGATCAGAGTCTTCATAATATCTATGGTGTTAGCTTTAGCGAGAGAAGTCTGTGGATCTATCCCAGTTCTAAATTTCGCTGGTGAGATATTCCTGAAATCCTCCGAGGGCTCGGGCATTGTCCTCACACCTAACCAGCAGGCCATGGCTTTGGGAACAGTGCAAGTACTTGGAGCATCGATGGCGTCCTTTCCAGTAGAAATGGCGGGAAGAAAGGTGGGATATTCTTACGTTTTTATTAATTTGGGTAGCTTCCTAAGTAAAGAACTTATTTTAAGGTCCTAAGCAATTATAGTCATGTCTAGTGTTCTCTATGTGTTACATGGTTTTAACTATTGAAAGTCCTACTACGTCCCGTGTATAAACCCCGTGTCTTTTACACTGGGAATTTTTCTGAACTATGAGTACATTTTTACAAACTCCCAGACCAGGAATAACTATTTGTTGGCCATAAAAACATTTGTTCCGGTACAGGGATCGGACACGCAGCGTAACCGTCTCAAACCAAATCTTGGGATATAATCAAATGATTCGTAAAAACAAAATAACAGGAAAAACGCCTGCTTTAAAGAATGCTTAACTTATTAAGTGAATTCTTTAGAAGAAATATAACCTATAACCATATTGTCCTCATACGAGTATTACCGTGCCTTACCTGTTATAAATCGCAATTTTAATTTTCTAATAGGATAATCGATTGTGTTCTAGAATGTAGAGACTTATAGAATATCTCGTCAAATGTGACTTAGTTTCCTCATAATACACTGAGCTGACTTTTGAAACCCTTATTGTGCGCTTTTTTACAAGATTTTATTTAACTTGCCTTGTTAGTTCGTTCATTATTATGTCCGTTTATTAGTATGTCTTGGTTGAATATAGTCTTGTCATACCAAGTGCTTCTCCCCCACATTTATTATGTGCACAGCCAGGCTGTGGAAGTCTCTGCTGGTTTCCCTGCCACTTATGATCTTTCAGCCTTTAAAGCAAGAGTGAACAGCCATCTTCTGGGCTCGTTCGTTCCTTCGTAGACTTATAATCTATCGCTTACTATCAGATGAGATCAAGGTCAAGAGCGGTTCATCCGGAATAAAACAAAAAAAAAAACGAAATTTTGATCATACGTTTAGTTTGTATGACAATGCATGTGTTACAGTCATAATTATGTCATTCTTAATCCAATAAGGTGGATGCCCCAAGATGATGAACCAACAATTTATTTTTAATGCACCTTGATGTGAATATCTATTGGGCATTAAATGAAAAAAGGGAAGAAAAAAAAAAGTTTGCATTGCTAAAGAATGAAATATCGAATTTACCAAATAAACATTATTTATGTATTACTAGCGCCCCGCCCCGGCTTCGCACGGGTGCAATGTTTTTATTAAATATACTATAGAATGTCTTTATATACATCGTTGACAGCTTTTTTGTCATTCGACATACATGTTCTCTTTAGTAATTACTCTTGAAAGTGCGACACATAATTTACCTTGGGAAAAACATTCAACGCTCAAATCTACGCAACATAGGCACGCGCGCCGTGCCTCTGCCGGCACCGCGCCGCAACCGCTATGTCCTTGCATTTTAAATCTGTAATATCTTCGAAACTATTTATTTAAATTATATTCTGTAAAGGGCAATATTGATTTATATTAAATGCACAATGTATTTATGGTACTTAATTGGATAAGGATTAAATTAATAATTGCTTAAAGTCGCTTCGTAAAATATGCTCGTATTTCTCGTAAAAAGTAAAGGATAAAAAATGGTTGTTGTGGGTTATCTATAAGAGATAGACAGATGCCATCGAGGACATTTTTGTTGACCTTTTTAAGGTGTACAATACTGTAGTATATTATTTTGATCTATCTCGTAGGGTTCAGCCAGCGTTTGCAAAGAAAGCGCAAAAAAATGTGTTTATTTGCGACATCACATTAGAAACCTCAAAAATTATCTGTGTTCCTAAACTATATTATGCATGTTATATACTTAAAAACCTTCCTATTGAATTACTCTTTCTGTTGAAAGAAACTGCATCAATATCCGTTGCGTAGTTTTAAAGATTTAAGCATACATAGGGACAGACACAGGGAAGCGACTTTGCTTTATACTATGTTAAGATATACTTTATTGTATACCTTACAATATTTCAATGGATACAAACAATTAAACTAGTTTACAATGGGCGGTCTTATCACACAGGGATCTTTTACAGACAACCTTTGGATGGACACAACTTAAAGGAGACAGATTTAGGACTGTCAGTGTAGAAAAATCATAATTATTAATAATTGAACACAATAATATAAAATACATACATATAATACCAAAACAATATACTAATAAAATAATATCAAATGTATAATTGAGAAAGGAGGGGAAAGATTATAATGAACGAACGTTGAACGTTGGTAAAGTTTGAGCACGCATCACATCTATGTATGGGTAATGCATTCCATAAACGAGGTGCTTGGATAGTAACAGATCGATTGTATACTCGTAATAGATAGCAATAATGTCGTAGTAAGACCCAAATATATGAAGACGTGCAACATCCGCCAACTGGCACAGACCCCGCGTGGTGGGTTATAGCCTATTCCCTCTCATGAAAGGAGGCGTGTCCAGCAATCCAGCAGTGAGAACGCTAAAAGCTACAGATTATGCCTACCATTAATATAAATGATTACCTTTTCTTGGTTAGAGCAAAAACATAGTAATTTTTCAGTCCAATTACTGAAAAATTACTGTTTTTGTTAATAATGTTTGATGATGATAATTTCTCACCCACAGCCTCTGTTCATGGGTACGGCCTTAGTATCAGGTGTGAGCATGTGTGCTCTGGCCTCCTGGTACGTGGCGCGCGACTACAACGTGCTCGCTCCGGCCTGGCTGCCCGTCGTCGCTCTCTGCTTGTGCATCTTCTGTGACGCGCTTGGGCTGCAACCTGTGTCCGTTATCGTAACTGGAGAGATCTTTTCTTTCAAGGTTGGTGTTTTTATGGCAATATATCTTAGGGTCGTGAGGAGTTCGTGGTTTGATAAATTCTAATCTTCAAGATTAAGCAACGCTAGCCCAGGTCAGTCTGTGGACGAATCTCTTAACTAATTGAGATTTCTCCGTTCCTAGGAGAGCACGTTAAGCCACAAACTCTTCACATTTACACTCATAATATATAAAAGCGTTATTTATACAAAATAAAAATAAATAACTGAATATAATAGAGTTGGCTGTGCTCTATGGGCATAACTAGAGACAGCTAGTATCCTGGTAGTACAGGATTATAAATAAGCAGATTTCGTGAATATTCTATGATACTACAATAATAAAGATTGTCTTTTAGAGATGGCGTTGGTCAACCATAAAGAAAAAAACATTTTTTTTTAATATTTTAGGATAAGTGTAACCCAGTATAAATGAAGCAAAAACTTTCACAGACGAAGGAGTATAAAATTTGGCACCGTTAAAGTTTATAGTAGACTGCAGCTTTATAGTAGACTAAAATATATTGTACATTAACGTTCAAACTTAAAATTTTAATGAACTATGCTTGACGAATATTGACGAGTTGGCGACCTTTTGTAAATTTATCATCAGTCTTTTCGGTTTTATTGTTTATTTACCATTTAGATTTAAGGTCTTCAATATTTTTATATTCTTTACAAGTAAGTCACGTGTTTCTTTATCTTTTCAGTACCGAGGCTCGGTAATGGCAACTACAATGTCTGCCGCATCATTCGCAGCCTTCCTACAGACATTATTCTTCAAGCCCTTAGTCAATGCAGTGGGAGCTCACGTAGCATTCTATTTCTACGGTGCAGTGTGTCTTTGTACAACAATGTATGTATTCTTCTATGTACCGGAGACGAAACAACGAATCTTGGAAGAGATCTACGAAGACTTGAAGTCTAAGAAAGAGAAAAAGCTAGAGAAGGAGAAGGCGTTAGCTATTGAGGCTGGGAAAGTGGAACTTTAAGAATGTGCTCGTTTTGTAATATTAATATTAAATTAAATAATATATCTTTTATGGGGGTTTTTACTCGATAACAAGCTTTAAATACTAGATTTATTTAATCATTGTTGCTCATTTTTTATTGGTTAAGTACTGATAAAAAAGAAAAAAATGAAAGACGACGACATTTTTGCTAAGTGTTTTCCATAAGTACCTGACAGTTGGTTAAATAATTTATTAGTTAATAATCAAGGTATTGAGCTAGTCTTAGTCGAAAACTTTTGCTTTGTCGCGTCGGAGGAAAAGTAATCATTCTACTCATAACTTAACGATGCGTTCTTGTTGCAAGTAAGAGTGTTCAGTTATACTTTAAAATAAGGCCTTCGTAGGTTTTACCGAGAACATTACGTAAAGTAATAGAAAAGTAACAAGCGGGATAACACTGACTATGACTATACTACCAAATACAGCTCATACCGGAGCCAGAGGACAACTCAGGACGCAAGGAGCTTAGAATCTACACTGACGGCTCAAAGACAGACACTGGAACTGGAGTTGGAGTCTTCTCCAACGATCTCAACATAAAGATATCCAGACCGCTAGGCAAGCTCAACACCGTATACCAGGCGGAATGTGTGGGTATTATCCAAGCGATCCATGCCTTGGAAGCCAGGAGAGTTACGGATAGCCACGTCCGTATACTTTCCAACAGTGCCTCAGTACTACAATCTCTAGGGAAAAACTATATCACATCTAAACTCATACTAGAATGTCACAACGCGCTGCAACGCTCGGCAGTCGAGAACCGCAACACTGTGACACTACAATGGATAAAGGGGCACAGCGGATCACTCGGCAATGAGGCCAGGAGGGGGTCCAACACGACGGTTTTCGGACCAGAGCCCATCGTGCCGCTCCCCCCCACCCAGCTGCGCACATGGTTAAAAGAACACACACACGATCAAGCCCAGAAATGTTGGTCCTCGGCACCAGGCTGCAGACAGTCCAAGGAGGCGATGCCAAACCTAGACAAAAAACTAAGCAGGCGCCTCCTACACATGGACAGAAAAAGCCTGCGAATGGTGGCGGGGACCATCACCGGGCACTGCTCACTGAACAAGCACTACCACACAATAGGTATAACGGACAGTCCCCTATGCAGGACATGCATGGGGACGGAGGAAACGGTGGCACACGTGCTCCTAGAGTGCACGGAAATCACTGACATACGAAAGCAAACCCTCGGGTCTTTGAATACCCTTACAGACATCCTGAATAGACCGAGAGATCTGATCTGCTTCTGGAAGGAGGTTGGCTGGATGGAGTGACGGCCGACACGGCTCACGCACAATGGTCTCGTGCAGAGACTAAGTGCGGAAACCTAACCGAAGAAGAAGATGACTATGAAAATTAACACTTTTTACCTTATAACCGTTTCTTTTTAAATAACTAAACGTGATTAATATCGATCTATATAAATAGACATTATAGATGCACAGCATAATCATAGTTAAATTAAGCTAAGGATTTGGACTTGCGATCAAGAGGTCAGTGATTCGAATCCCACACATAACACATAACACGCCGTGAGTGAACCCACTCCAGACACAAGTATATTTAGCTTAGTTGGAGGGGTTAACAAGATTACTAGTAATGTGAATTAATTAGGAAATACACACATTGAAAGAAAGAAAGAAAGAAAAAACGTTTATTGTCACATGCCACAAGTACACACATTAAAAAAAAAACTTACAAGAAACAAAAAAATCATATTATTATGAAAATAAAATATATTAAAAAAGTGAAATTGAATAGATCCAGGATGATTAATATTACTGTATGACTCACGGATGCGCCAAATAGGCCCAGTTCAGCAAAAGCTGGACAACTAGTGCCCAACGCTGGTTTTCAACTGGTCCTAATAGTGAGTGTACGGATGTCAATCAGTTTATCATATAATATGGTTAACAGTGTCCACGCTACATTGCTGTGAGTTTGTTCCAATTTCCCTGTATTTTTATGGTGATTCTTGCTATGAATATCAAGTCAAGCCCTGTTATTTGGTAAAATTACAGTTGTAATTCAGACTATGTTGTTGTTAATTAAAGTTGAGGGTATTTCCCGGTTCCTTATATTTTTTTATTTCTTCTCAATAATGATTCCTAAGATCAGAAGTGGGATAGGATCAACGTTATCCTATTTTGCTAGCCATTCTGTTATTTTCCTTTGTTTAAATTAGCAAGGAACATCAATGTGTCACACATTCGAATCGTGATTGTGGTATGTGAAGTGATATCCGAAAGTACCGCCGTGCTAGAATAGTGTCGGTCGTGAAATTAGTGTTTTGTTAGTTCGTATTAAATCGTTAGATAGTATTGTGCATTGTGTTCATCGCACTTATTTGTGTCGACACGTGGTCGCCAGTTAGATTCCTCAATTCATTCATTCCACGTCGTTTCCTTTGATAAATATCGTCTTGTGTTGTTTGCACCGATCAACCGGCGGAAACGAATAATGTGGGTACCTAGAGAAATAAATACATCATCTATGGTGACCGACAGGATTGTCGTCAGTTGCGAATACCTGACGTAAGTATCATTTCACTTGAAGGTATGAGTACTAACTCGGAGGATCGGATACCCTACATGTGCAGACTATAACTGTCGTTTGCTACTTTAGTACTTTGTTTACGTATTGTTCGATAACTTAGTGACGAGTTGATCTCATTGGTGCTATTTTGTTGTTATTATGATCACAGTGATTATAATTCATGGAATGAGGACTATTCGAATTAGAGCATCTACCACAAACGCTTGTGATTATTGATATCACTTGCAAAAATGATTTTGTTGAAAACCTTTTCGGAATATGTTAAGCCCAGTTCATTGAAGGGCACTGATTCTGAAAATCGTTCATATTGAAGGAAAAGAACACTTGGATTGTTGTTTGGTGAAACGGCATTTCATGGAAAAAGTGTTTTGATGTGATCAGATCAATTGTGTAGCAAGTTGAATCCTAAGCTTGTTTCTGTGTCACAAATTTATTTACATGTTCTTGTCGTGAAGAAATTGAGAGACGCAAAACCGATCTACCCGCATTAATTATTTTGTTGTCGCGGTTACACAAGGTGTACTGATTGATCTTATCATTGACAGTGGCTTGTTTATTTCTCATCTATCGTCCTATTTTACGTGTGTGCGTAAACCGTTTCCTTATATTGAAAGGTAAAGGTTTGGGAAATTAAGGAACAGAAAGTACTTCTTTTGTTTACATTTCATTTGGAGTTTGTGATGTCAATGTTTGTTATTGAAGAACTAGCTGGTGGCTAGATAATACTGGTCACATAAGTAGATTTTCAAGGTTGAGGCTGGTCCGTGGATGGGTAACCACCCTGACATATCAAGATTCCACTGTGCCTCGAAAAGTATATTAGGCTGTTGGTCCAGCTGTAGTTTTCCAACTTTGACAGTTTTATTTGGAAGTGATGTATTCATAGCATTATCACAAGGTGAGGCAATCATGGGAGGTTGATTGATGGAGTTCTCTGCGTCTCTAAGGATACCTACTGACCGATACATGTGTTCGGTCCTGGAGTTTTTCAATAGTGTCCAAGACATACCGAGTCTGAAGGTTGGCAGAGAAGCCTCCTCCCGCACTATTAGGTGTAGTGGCGGTTGTCCCAGTCCCTTGGGCATTAGGGGACGCAGTTCTCATGCTGCTGGTGATTGCCACGTAGGCAAGGCATTGCAACTTGGATTCGCTGCAACTATTTAGAGAATCTGTTAAACTAGACATGAGTACTGCTCAGTCTCATGTGTCCATTATGATGGATGGTGGATTAGAACTTTTACGTAAGGTTCTTAAGATTTTCACGAATTCTGGGTTTTCTATAAATCTGAAGAAATGTGCTTTTCATGTATCCGAATTGTATATTTGGATAAGACCGTAAGTGAAGTTCAGGTAAGCCGAGCGCTCGCTAAGTCGAAACTTTGGTAAACATTGAAACATGTACAAGTTATTATTAAGAAATAAGTTGTGCTGGTTGCTGTCGCTCTCTGCTCATGTGTTTCAGACTTCTGACTTCGACTTTGTGATCAAGCACTCACAAAGACACTACCAGGCGGCGGTCGAGTAGTGCAGTCCTGTCGAGCTGCCGACTTTGCGTAGCGCACCGTTGCACCTGGCAAGCACGAGTGGTGCTGGCGTGGTATACTGCTGAACAGCCGGTGCTAGTGGTGCGGTGTTGAACCGCTGACCTGGAGCGATGAGCAATCCAGTTGCTGAGTACGAGTGGCGCCTTGGCGTGCTGTAGCACTTGAGTGGCGCCTTAGCGCGCAGCCCTGCTGTCGCGCTGGTGGAGCGCGCAGCCCTGCTGTCGCGCTGGTGGAGCGCGCAGCCATGCTGTCGCGCTGGTGGAGCGCGCAGCCCTGCTGTCGCGCTGGTGGAGCGCGCAGCCCTGCTGTCGCGCTGGTGGAGCGCGCAGCCATGCTGTCGCGCTGGTGGAGCGCGCAGCCCTGCTGTCGCGCTGGTGGAGCGCGCAGCCCTGCTGTCGCGCTGGTGGAGCGCGCAGCCCTGCTGTCGCGCTGGTGGAGCGCGCAGCCCTGCTGTCGCGCTGGTGGAGCGCGCAGCCCTGCTGTCGCGCTGGTGGAGCGCGCAGCCCTGCTGTCGCGCTGGTGGAGCGCGCAGCCCTGCTGTCGCGCTGGTGGAGCGCGCAGCCCTGCTGTCGCGCTGGTGGAGCGCGCAGCCCTGCTGTCGCGCTGGTGGAGCGCGCAGCCCTGCTGTCGCGCTGGTGGAGCGCGCAGCCCTGCTGTCGCGCTGGTGGAGCGCGCAGCCCTGCTGTCGCGCTGGTGGAGCGCGCAGCCCTGCTGTCGCGCTGGTGGAGCGCGCTATCATGCTGTCGCGCTGGTGGAGCGCGCAGCCCTGCTGTCGCGCTGGTGGAGCGCGCTATCATGCTGTCGCGCTGGTGGAGCGCGCTATCATGCTGGTGCAGTGCGCATCCCTGCTGGCGTGCTGGTGCAGCGCGCAGTGCCTCTTTCCCATATGTGTTTTACAGGGATAAGCTTCACGTAGTGCCTCTTTCCCTGATGTGTTATTTTACTGGGATAAGCTTCACGTAGTGCCTCTTTCCCATATGTGTTTCTACAGGGATAAGCTTCACGTAGTGCCTCTTTCCCTGATGTGTTATTTACTGGGATAAGCTTCACGTACTGCCTCTTTCCCATGTGTTTCTACAGGGATAAGCTTCACGTAGTGCCTCTTTCCCTGATGTGTTATTTCCTGGGATAAGCTTCACGTAGTGCCTCTTTCCCTGATGTGTTATTTACTGGGATAAGCTTCACGTAGTGCCTTTTTCCCATATGTGTTTCTACAGGGATAAGCTTCACGTAGTGCCTCTTTCCCTGATGTGTTATTTTACTGGGATAAGCTTCACGTAGTGCCTCTTTCCCATATGTGTTTTACAGGGATAAGCTTCACGTAGTGCCTCTTTCCCTGAAGTGTTATTTTAATGGGATAAGCTTCACGTAGTGCCTCTTTCCCATATGTGTTTCTACAGGGATAAGCTTCACGTAGTGCCTCTTTCCCATTTGTGTTTTACAGGGATAAGCTTCACGTAGTGCCTCTTTCCCTGATGTGTTATTTTACTGGGATAAGCTTCACGTAGTGCCTCTTTCCCATATGTGTTTCTACAGGGATAAGCTTCACGTAGTGCCTCTTTCCCTGATGTGTTATTTACTGGGATAAGCTTCACGTAGTGCCTCTTTCCCATATGTGTTTCTACAGGGATAAGCTTCACGTAGTGCCTCTTTCCCTGATGTGTTATTTACTGGGATAAGCTTCACGTAGTGCCTCTTTCCCATATGTGTTTCTACAGGGATAAGCTTCACGTAGTGCCTCTTTCCCTGATTTTTTATTTACTGGGATACGCTTCACGTAGTGCCTCTTTCCCAGACTGTTTGTGTGTTTGCATCGAGACAAGCTTCACGTAGTGCCTCTATCTCGATGGCTTACCATGTATCTGAAAACAAGCGTGTGTATACGCTTGTGTGTGTAGTGTCGTGTGTTCGGCATACGCTCTCAATGTTCTGTGCAGATGCAGACCACGAAGAGGAGTCTACGCTGGTTAGAGCTAAGCGGAGTTCGTCAGCTGACCAGGCCATCTCCCATCCACAACCTGGTACCTCTGGGAGCCCTGCTGTCGTGCTAGTGGAGCGCGCAGCCCTGCTGGCGTGCTGGTGCAGCGCGCAGCCCTGCTAGCGTGCTGGTGTAGCGCGCAGCCCTGCTGGCGTGCTGGTGCAGCGCGCAGTCCTACTGTCGCGCTAGTGGAGCGCGCAGTCCTACTGTCGCGCTAGTGGAGCGCGCAGCCCTGCTGTCGGCCTGGACCCCTGGTTCATGGCTTGTGTTTGGTCTGAGCCTCTGGCTTATGACTTGTGTTTGGCCTGGACCTATGGTTTATAGCTTCTGTTCTGGTTCAGTATATTAGCTTCACTACTATCTACTTATCTTGGCTAGTATTCTACCCAATGGGAGTCCGGAAACCCATTGCTTGGAATGCTATCTAGTTCCCTTTACGTTTTAATGCTTAGAATCACTGATTTTGCTTTGCAATTTTTTTAGTCTGAAGCTCTTAGATTTACATTTCAATTACCTAAGAAACCGTGTTGTTAGTTGGTTGGGTACCTGATGGTGGGAGTGCACGCTTACTATCGCGTACTTAGCAAAATCAGTTCAAGTGCTTTCTATTCTCCGGCTTCAGCCACATAAGGGTCGCAAGAAAACAAACGTACAGTACGTGTTGTTGTTACTTTGCAGATGATTATGTCCAGTCTGAAGATGACGGCCGTAGTCCTGCTGTCGTGCTGGTGCACCGCGCAGTCCTGCTGGCGTGCTGGTGCAGCGCGCAGTCCTGCTGTCGTGCTGGTGCAGCGCGCAGCCCTGCTGGCGTGCTGGTGTAGCGCGCAGTTCTGCTGGCGTGCTGGTGTAGCGCGCAGTCCTGCTGGCGTGCTGGTGCAGCGCGCAGTCCTGCTGGCGTGCTGGTGCAGCGCGCAGTCCTGCTGGCAGACCCCCGTCGTGCCCCGCAGAGCTTCGGAAAAAGAGGTCCATAGTGCAGCCGAGGACGGTGCACAGTCAGGAGAGGCCGTGTTAGATGTGTTAGATGAATATAGCGCAAGTAGTGGTGGTAACTGTCATGCCTATAAAAGGACGCTTGATAGAGTAATTCAATCATTAGTTTGCCAGTCGTTGGACGGTGAGGTTAACAGTGTCCACGCTACATTGCTGTGAGTTTGTTCCAATTTCCCTGTATTTTTATGGTGATTCTTGCTATGAATATTGACGGTTGTTTGTTTAAAGTCAAGCCCTGTTATTTGGTAAAATTACAGTTGTAATTCAGACTATGTTGTTGTTAATTAAAGTTGAGGGTATTTCCCGGTTCCTTATATTTTTTTATTTCTTCTCAATAATGATTCCTATACTACGGCCGTTCAGAGAATGCGTTCCTGACACGTCGCGATTGAACTGACGACGTAACTTTGTAATGGCGTTGCAGTTACGATAAAAATATTTTTGCTGGTTTTTTACCGTTTTATCAATTGATGAGCATTAAAACAACATTATTATATCAATAATCAATTAATGTTATAATTTTGTGCCAAACGAGTGTCAAATAACTTGGTAAACAAAATTTTTCTAAATCTATACTGCGCTATTACAAGGTTATGTCAGCGCTTTATATTTGTAGTGCTGTGCTAAAAATAACAGGCAAGTATCGTAATCTGTTCTTATACAGTTATATAATATAAAATAATACGCTTTGTTTTTCTTTTTAAGAATTTGAAAATAATGGACTATAAGATAACTTTTATGAAATATAAAAATAAAACTATGACCAAACCGAACGCGCGAAAGAAAGTAGCATTTTTATATTTAGGTTGAAAATGGTAACCCCAAATGGCGTTGGGCCGCCATTTTGTGACGCTAAAACAGTCGTCTGTTGTCGTTTCGTGCGCATAGACCACGTTCTTCAAGTGTTTTCGATCTGTTTTTATTTGATTACCCGGCTTTCGTTTAATGGACTGTTTCTGCTTTTCAAACTGACATCGGCGCTAAATCGGACTTCGATTGTGTTTTGTATTGCGTTCTTTTTACTTTTGGTGCATAATAATGCCTAAACGTGGACAAGCATTGAAAAGTGGAGCCCGTGAGTTAATCATCAAGCTGCAAGATTACTTTGAGCGGGAGCGGCAAAATTGCGGACCCCTGGTACCTGTCGAACAAGTACAAGAACGCGTCTCTCAGGCGCTTGGAGTTAGCAAACGAACGATAACAAATATTAATAAAGAAAAGTTCGGCTCTACTGGCATGGAAGATAATATTTTACGTACTCCGAAGAAGAAACGTAGAACTAAACCCGTGACAGATATTGACACCTTTGACGCCGATGCAATCAGAAATCATATATATGGTTACTATTCCAGAAATGAATATCTCAACAGGAAGAAGCTTTTGGCATCGTTAAGAGAAGCTGGACTGTTTAGCGGGGGTAAAACTGCTTTAACCAAAATCTTAAAAGATATTGGTTTTTCGTATAAAAAAACAGACAAAAGAAAAATTTTATTAGAACGATACGACATCATTTTAAAACGGATAAGTTTTTTGTGAGAAGCAAAAAAAAATGATAACTGGGATAATGTCGTGTTCATTGATGAGACATGGCTAAACGCCAATCACACGGTTTCCCGTTCTTGGACGGATGATACACAAGCGTCGACGTCAAAAGTACCAATGGGTAAGGGGGCCCGTCTGATAATATGCCACGCAGGTTCTGCAAAATACGGCTTTGTGGAGAACGCGTTACTGGCATTTCAATCAAAAACCACAAATGACTACCACGAGGAAATGAATACCACTACATTTAAAGAGTGGTTCCAGAACGTGCTTTTGCCCAGCCTACCAGAGCCTTCTGTAATATTCATGGATAATGAAATGAAATGAAATGAAATGAAATGAAATGAAATGAAAAAAATGCCTCCTATCACTCGGTTCAAATACAGAAACCACCTACCAAAGCTAATAAAAAAGAAGAAATGGTGGCTTGGTTACAAGCAAAAGGCATTGACGCAAATATGCAGATGCTAAAAGCAGAGCTAATTAAATTAGTTAAAGAAAATAAAGCGGCAAATGTGCGATACGAAATCGATGAACTGGCTCTGGAGTACGGTCATCGCGTTCTAAGAATTCCACCGTATCATTGCCAATATAACGCGATCGAGCTAATCTGGGCTCAAATAAAAGGATACGCCACCCGCCACAATACTTCCCCGCCATTCAGCACGAAAAAGATGATGACCCTATTAAAAGAAGCCTGCGGGGAAGTCACAAGAGATGACTGGGCAAAGGTTGTTGAGAAGACTAAAAACCTGATTTTGGAACATTTTGACCGAGATATGAGGATTGATTCTGTTATTGATAATAATATAATTATACATGTAGGCGAAGATGATGAAGACACCACCTCCTCAAGCGAATCGGAGTCTGATTAATATTATGTACGCACATTCAATTCAATGTACTTACTTTATTGCATAGAAATACAGATTGTAACTTTGTAACAAAGAATAAATAAAACAATTTTATTATATGAATATTACCTTTTTTTTGGTTTCTACTTAAATAACTAAAATATAAATTTTAAATGATTCCGCAAATTTAAAACCAAATTAATCTTAAAATAATGCGGCGGTTCATTTTAGAGGAACGGTAACGAACTCAGTGTTATGTTGTGCCCATCACTAGTCATGACTAACTGATAGGTGTCAGGAACGCATTCTCTGAACGGCCGAACTTTAAGAATATAGTAAA
Source organism: Tholera decimalis (assembly GCA_943138885.2). Classification (NCBI taxonomy): domain Eukaryota; kingdom Metazoa; phylum Arthropoda; class Insecta; order Lepidoptera; family Noctuidae; genus Tholera; species Tholera decimalis. The sequence continues at coordinate 5,486,921 of OW964570.2, read as the reverse complement.
AATATACATATAATATAATAATAATACAGGCCCGTTGGTATAGTGGTCAGTGGCCCTGACTGCTATGCGCAAGGTCGTGGGTTCGATTCCCACCTAGGACAAATGTTTGTGTGATGAGCACGGTCATTTGTTCTTTGTCTGGGTGTAATTTATCTCTAATTCTAAGTATATATATTATTATTATAAGTATATATTCTAAGTCTATTCTAAGTATTAATTAAGTAGTATTATATCTAAGTATTTAGAACTATATATGTATGTTTATCAGTTGTCTGGTACCCATACCACAAGCTCTGCTTAGTTTGGTACTAGATGGCGTTGTGTGAACAAGTTGTGGAATATTATTATTATTATTTAAGAAAGATTATCTTTGGACTCGACTCAAGGTCGGAAATTTGAAGCAGGTACGGGTCTAAGCCAAGTATTCTGTTTCAGTTTGTATGGTGTAGGTGGAGTGAGTAGTTTGCGTGTCTATAGTGTCAGGGGAGTGTTGATAAATGAGTGATGTCGGGTTTAAGAATCGCCGAACTATAGAGCACGTGTCTAACATAATCGATTTTTGTAGGGGTATATATGTCTTTGGGTGAAGATCTAACATTTTCAAGGCGGTATGAAGTGTTTTAGGTATGATACCGGTTGAGGAAATAATTACGGGTACTATCTTGATTGTTTCTTGGTGCCACATTTGTTTGATTTCGTCTGCTAAAGGTATGTATTTTTGTATTTTTTCTGTGTGTTTTTCTTTCAGGTTGTTGGAGTTTGGGACAGCAATATCTATAAGGTAAGTGGTTTTTGTAGATTTAACGGTAAACGTTATATCAGGTCTATTGCTAAGGATGGTGCGGTCGGTGATTATGTCTCTGTCCCAGTATAGCTTTGCTCTGTTGCTTTCGATTACGTTTTTAGGTTTGTAATTATAGTAGGGCGTGTATGCTTCTATCAGATTATATTTGAGTGCGAGCTGTTGATGAATGTATTTGGCGACGTTGTCATGGCGATGTGTGTAGTCTTTATTGGCAAGTGCGCTGCAGCCTCCCGTGATGTGATCTATAGATTCGGTATATCGGTAGCATAATCGGCATTTATCTGTTTCAATTAATTCTTTCAATATGTATTTAGAGTAATTGCGAGTTTTAATTATCTGGTCCTGTATCGCTACTATAAATCCTTCTGTCTCACTAAATATGTTTCCTGTGGTGAGCCAGGAGGTTGATGCGTTTTGGTCTACATGATCTTGTCCTAATGGATGCGGATATCTACCGTGTAGTGCTTTGTTCTTCCAGTGTTCTAACTTCGGCTCATCTCGTAATATTTTGGTGTTTGGGTCGAATTGTGTATTGTTTAGTCGTAACGGTGTGCCAGATTGGGGTAGATTAATTATTGCTTTATGTATTGCACTATCGTTGGCTTTTCTAACGAAGTATGTTCGTAAGTTGTTTATTTGAGTGTAGTGTAGGTTTGATATGTCAATAAATCCACGACCACGTAGTTTTCTCTTGAGAGTGAATCTTTGTACAGCGGAGTGAATGTGATGAATGTTGTGTTTATTGCATGTTGTTCTTGTTATAGTGTCAAGAGCTTTAAGCTCAGTATCAGACCATTTAAGAATTCCAAATGAGTATGTTAGGATAGGGATGGCGTATGCGTTAATGGCTTTAGCTATATTCCTGGCGGATAGTTGGGTACTGAGAATTTTATTTAGCCTTTGTTTATATTTAGTTTTCAGAGTGTTTTTTATTTCAGAATGATTTAGTGACGTACTTTGTTGGTATCCTAAATATTTATATACTTCTCTAGGTTCCATGCTTTCTATTTTTCCTCCTTGTAACTCAAGTTCAAAAGAATTTGTTTTACTATGTTTGCCTTTAATTATGCTATTAATTTTACATTTGTTTGTTCCAAAAGTCATTTTTATATCTGTACTAAATTTTTCTGTAAGCCTTAAGAGATTGTCTAGTTCCTGTTTATTACCTGCATATAATTTAATATCATCCATGTATAGTAGGTGAGTTAGTTTAGTGTTATTTTCGTTATCTATTTTGTATACGTATGTAGTATTATTAAGTATTCTGGAGAGAGGATTTAAAGCAAGACAGAACCACAAAGGACTCAGTGAATCACCTTGGAAGATACCTCGAGCTATTTTGATTTGTGATGTAATGAGTGTTGTAGTGTTTGTTTTCAAATTTAGTTTTGTTGTCCATTTAGTCATTGCATATTGTAGAAATTGTATTAAACGATTGTCGATTTTATATATTTTTAGGATGTGTAATAGCCATGAATGGGGCACGCTATCGAAAGCTTTTTGGTAATCAATGTATGAATAGTATAGGTTTCTGTGTTTCTGCTTTACTTGATTATGTATTTCTGCGTCTATTATTAGTTGTTCTTTGCAGCCCATTGAACCCTTACTACAGCCTTTCTGTTCTTCCGGTATGATTTTATTTCTAGAGATGTGTAGGTTGATTTTTATGTGTGATGATGGATGTCAGGAGTTTGTACATGGTAGGGAGACATGTGATAGGTCTGTATTTGGCGGGGTTTGTCGTGTCGCTGTCCTTTGGCTTTAGATAAGTTATGCCTTGAGTTAGAAACTTAGGCATATCGTGTGGTTTATGTATGAGGTCGTTTAGTGCGTTTGCTATATGTGTGAGTTGATGTAAAGTATTTGATCCAGTAGTTTTGAATATTATCAGGTCCGGGTGCTTTCCAGTTTAATGTACGTTTTATTGCAGATGTTACGTCGTCTTTATCTATTACTATTTCTGGCATAGGTTCGATACATTCCATCTCGCGTTTCTCTATATGAGTCCATGACGCGTGTGCATTGTGTTGCACTGGTTTTGACCATATGTCTTCCCAGTATTTTTGTATTTGTTTTACGTCTGGTTGTTGTGTAATTGTTATATTTTCCGATTTATGTTTTTGGTAGAATTGCTTTTGATTACTGTTAAACAGAATATTATCTGACTTTCTTTGGTTACTTTTTAGGGTTCCGTAGTCAACAAGGAACCCTTATAGTTTCGCCATGTCCGTCTGTCTATCCGTCTGTCCGCGGTTTAGCTCAAAAACTATTGGTACTAGAAAGTTGTACTTTGGCATGAGTATACACGTTAATGACGCCAAAAAAGTGGTAAAATAAAATTTTGAAAAAAACAATTATTTAGGGTACCTCCCATACATGTAAAGTGGGATGATAATTTTTTTTTTCGTTCTTCCCATAGTGTGGGATATTGTTGGATAGGTCTTTCAAAAATATTAGGGGTTTGGTAAGACCGTTTTTTGATTAAGTAAACCATTCGTGACTTATCAAGCTTTAAAGTACCAATTTTCGTTAGAGTCAAGTGTCCCCCCCCACTATCAACTAAACGGTTATAGTTAGAAATTCAAATGTCACGGCAGTAGTACCTATATATAACGAAATTTAAAGAAAAACTATCACACATAAGTGAGCTTTACAAGTTTACGAGTAATAGTCAACCAATTGTATTTGACTCGAAAATTTCGAACAACTCTATAGAAATGTCGATAGATGGCGCTAAGCGCCAGTTGTATCATGCTAGCTTCTTGTGACGATTGCGTAGTGTAGCTCTGTGTCCGTATTTAAATTCAAAACACCGGCTATGACAAGTTTTATACAAATCTCTAAAAAAAATTGAAACTTTCCGTGCAAAATTGTCGGATCAGGTGAGGATTTTTATAGGAAGTCAAATTAGTTAGGTAGTCATGTTTGGCTTTTAGTTAGAGCATGGTACGAAACGATCAGTCAGCGAATACGACACGCACTTGGCTGTTATAAAAACTACGGAACCCTACACTGCGCGTGGCCCGACATGCACTAGACCGGTTTTTTTTTGTATCGGTTCAGTCGTTTTGCCTGGGCTTGTAGTTTTTGTTTATTTGCGTCTAACTGGTCAACTAATTCCTGCCTGGTTTTGTTGTTAGGATTAATTTTATGTTGTTTTTTAAGTGTAAGGTTTCCGTATAGATATTGTGTGAGCTGCCCGATTTCTTTTCTCAGTGTTGTAATTTTGGTTTCTATTCGCTTTTGCCATTCTGGTTTCTTTGATTTATCTGTATTTCTTTTGGAAGACGTATGGGAAATACGTATGTTGTGTAGGGTTGACACTGTTGCTGCAGCACAATATATAAGTGTGTGGATGTTTTCTAATGTGATGGTTTCCATATTTTGCAGGTCATTTGCAATTATTTCCGATCTGATCTTAACGGTCTGACTGCGTTCAGCAAGATAATTACGGAAGATATCAAGAACAACCCCTCTAATTCCTATAGATTCTAGTCTATCGAGAAGGATGGGCACGGAGACAGTGTCAAAAGCCTTGGACAGATCCAGAAAAATACCGATGCATTTGTTGCCAGAATCAAGTTTCCTACTGATATGTTCTGTCAAATCAATAATAGCATCTTCAGTAGACCTACCACGTCTAAATCCAAACTGATTTCGTGAAAGAATATTGTTTGTATTTAAGAAGCTAATTAAACGTGTATTGAGTGCTTTCTCTATAACTTTAGAGATTGTGGTCAATACTGAGATCGGTCTGTAGTTCGTGACACTGCCTCTATCCCCACTCTTAAAGATAGGATGCACAAGAGCTCTCTTGAATACCTTAGGAAATGCACCGTTCGAGAAACACAAATTTATAACATGTGTAAGGGAAGGCAAAATAAATGTTCGTATTTCTTTCAGAAAATTGGCTGAGATTCCGTCCCATCCTACTGCACAATTGTTGCGAAGACCCATTATAATTAGCTCAACCTCTCTCTCATCAACATCCATCAAAGCCATCGAGTTACCTGTCATGTTAAGAACCTGTTTATTCCTTGCAGGTGAAAAGGGAGTCGGGGTAGTATTCGAATTACTCTGTTTTTGCTCAGAAATTATAGAGAGAGCTAAATTTTTCCCTATGCTAACGAAAAAGTCATTAACAACATTTATGGAAGAAATTGGATCATTTGAAATATTCAGCAATTCATCAGGTGCGGGTTTTTGCCGATTAAGCTGAGCAATATTCTTACTAACATTCCACGTAGCTTTAGGATCACCCTTTGCCTTTTCAAACTCATCCTGCTCGTGGACTTTCTTTAGTTTTTTTAAAAGTAAATTGCAATAGTTACGATACCTAGTGTACGTGACATGCTTCACCATATTCTCAATGTCTTTTTTTGATTCCATGTGCAATTTATCGCGATTTTTAATGCATCTTAAAAAGCCAGGCGTTATCCATGGCTTAATAATTATTTGCTTATGCGGAATCGTAACATTTTTAGTGTTAGTCATAACTATATTAGATAACATGGAAACGAGGTTTTCGGCTGCAAGGTTAGCATCATTTGATGAAATAATTGAGGTGAAATCTGTATTTTTAACATCAGTTTTTGCGGATTTTATGTCTAATCTACTCACGGTTTTCATAGTTTTATTACGGTTCAGTCTTAGATCAACACAGAGCAAAGTTGGAAAATGATCAGTAATACATGTATTTAATACAAAAATCTTTGAGATATGATTAGTTTTAAGCATTACATGATCGAGACAGCTCTCGCCCCGGGTAGGTATCTCATGTGCTGGTAGGAGGCCATGGGAGGCTGTCAGACTAAGGTACTCGTCTGCATGGAGATCACATCTGTTCGGGCTGATGTTGATATTGATATCCCCCATTATAACAACAGTTTTGAATGAGCTTAAAGAAGATAGGACATCATTTAGGCTATTAAAAAAACTGTCAATTTGTTTGTATGAAGGGGAACGATACATAGCAATAATAGCTGTACTCTGTTGTTTAATTACAAGACAGTTTCCATCAACAAAAGGAGGTTCAGTACATGTATAAGAATCAAGCTGCGTGGATACGTAAACAACCACTCCGTCGTTCTGATTGTAAAATTTGGATTTACGCGAAACGAAGCCAGGAAGCTCGGGTATGTTCGTAACTTTACTCAGCCAGCACTCTGATAGCACAATTACATTGCAGCTTAAGTCCATGCTCATTAATAAAACATTTAGTTCATCGAAGTTACAATTTAGACTGCGTATGTTCATGTGTAAGATGTTCATAGTTTTTGCAACTCCTAAATACTTAGAACACTGACCCGGTTCGGTAACACACGATGTGGCAATATGAATGTTATCAATGCTATTGGCTACAGTATTCAAATCGAAGTTTAAGGTGGCCATTGGTAACAAAATGGCAGTACTGTAGTAATCTTTGAATTTGAACAAACTAGGCAAATATTATTAAGCATAATAACATTGTGCATTTTTTGGCCATTTTGCAGCTCTAAAATGAGCAAGTGAGCATGTGTGAAGGTTAGTTTATGTATTTTGTTTATGATGTGGGTAGGAGGAAAAAAAAACCCTTCCATTTAACCCGAGGTACTTATGAACATTCAGTTGATAAGTTGATATTGGCTCAATCGTACGTAAATCGCTGTTTGTAGTTTGTGTTTTTATATTGAAAGGTGTTTGTTTTGTGTCGGTGTTTAAGTTGTATGTCTTTGTGTGTGTGATTATTCTACTGTAATATAAAATTTGTGTCACTTTTTGTTTAATAATGTAATACAATATGCTTTTAAATGATAAGACAATTTTAAAACTTATGAATTCATGTTTCATGCAACTTATTTGATTAATGTGATGCATAATTTTTAGACTAATAATTAATTGGATTTTATAAACATTGGTATAATAAACATATCTCATGCAGCTTATACAAATAAAAATGACGTTTTATATTTAACTAGTCATTGCTTTGATCTAAGCTTCAATAAATCATCTTCCGCGTCAATACGGGAATAAGGCTCACCTTGCCTCTTCCGCAGGTATATTCGACCTCGTGATGTCCAACAGAAGTTGTAATTGTACTCTGTAGCAAAGTCTCGTGCCATGAAAAATAGTTTCCTAGCCTTGAATGTGAGATTCTCCGATATATATACAGGATTTGGTGGCCCATCCAATTGTAGGTGCTGAGTATTAAGTTTGTTGCTTCGGTGTTGGTTATTGAATTTTTTCTGGGACTGGAGAAAGCTTTCTTTTGTTAGGGCGGAGGTAAAATCAACAATTATCGATTTGTTTGAAGTTTTTGTTTGGACTCTATAGATGTCACGTATATCTGATAATTGAATAACGATATTCATAATCTTACCAAGTCTACTGATTGTATTCGCAAGGTCGGTTTTGGTTTCTGAGCTTTTACTGGGAATGATTCTAATCTCAACACTGGATGCCCTTTGATTCCTGTCCATTGTTTCTACTCTGTCCTGGAGGTTTTGGATATAGGCGAGGTTATTCTTCCTTTCGCTTTCTAAATGTTCTATCTGTAATCTCATCTCTTCATACTGATTTGACATGAACAACACGTTTTTGTGTATGTCATTTGTGTTTTCTTTAATTTCATTGATTACGCTTTGAAGTGCTTCGAATTTCCTATCTTGTTCCACCTTGAAGTCCGATAACATTTGTCGCATTTCCCTCACAAAATCTGACTCTGACTGTGACCGGGATTCATCTTCCATAGAGCCCACTCGTATACGTTTGTTTATCCGGGATGTGACATGATCATCATGTACATTAAGCTCCAGTTCACCACATAGATTTGGAGCGGATTCCACTTGAGCAGAGATCTCAGCAGCTGGCAGCGGTGGTGGAGTGCGCTTCAACGGCATTTTACCCAAAATAAGTACAAGGATAGCAGTAGAAAACGAAGTCACCAGTAATCAATGTTATTGTAAGTACGTAAGTTATTGACGGGTCAAGATTAGCTCACAGGTCGTCGTTAATTAATTGCTAATAAGCCAATTATATATGTATTATATATTAGCAGAACAAGCAGGTAATGTGGTCGTTTAGCAGATATGTTCGCAAATCTTTACGCAAACTGAGTGAAAAAAGTAAACCACTTCCAAAAAGCGATTAATTTCGCAGGACTCGAACTCGCGCCACTCGGACTATTGTGTGTGACCGAGCTGCTTCCACTTCACGACCACCGTGACTGTGATGAACCATGCGAAATAAATGAACTATTTAAACTATTTCTAGTGACTTAGACATGTGTCATTGACCCCATACAAAGGTGACACACTTCGAGACAAAGACAACGAGGTTTTTAACGATCACTTTTATAACTTTAGAAATGTTTTCGTTTATATCTCCGATAATAGTGAATGCACAGATTTGGTTTTTACACTGTTTGTTATATGTGTTATTGAGCACGTATTAGTGTAACTTTAGAACAGATTACGGCACTTTAAACTATTTTAGCAAAATAATATGCTCGCGAGTAAAGATAATACGTCCGCTCGATACTGTGTCCGGGGGGAGGAGGACTTATTATTATTATTATTATATACATAATGATTGTAATAAAGGAAATATACATAAAATAGAAATATAAAGTACTTTACGAATCCAATAAATATTTATATACAATACATAATAATTATATGTGTATTTCCAGTAGATGCTATTTCTCTTAAAAAAAAATCGCGAACGGATGCCATAATTAACAAAACTTCATGGGTTTCTCGTTTGACTACAGAGCCATAATAAGTATATAGTGCGTTTCATGTTTATTATTTATGAAAACATAATTTTCATTGACCTTTAAGTATACTCTGTTTGAATTGAACTAGCTTTCAAGATAATTGCTTGGTAAATATTGCAAGAAAAAACACTGTAGTTAACGACGATTGCTCGAACATGATATACTTACCTCACTTACTGTAATATAATTGCTTTTTACAGACACTTTTTACTGAAACGGAAAACAGTATAAAAAATATGGAACATCAAAGAAAAAATTACATAAACCACACGTTCTTGAGCATTTTCTATCCATTTTACTACATTAGTACTATAACGTGTATGCGAAAATATAATATTAATAATAATTATGTAGAAAAAATCACGAGAAAAAATGTAATTTGTGCCATTATCATGACCTGTGCAATGTTTGTCTTCTACTGTGGTATCATGGAGTACACTACATTCAGCATTAAGACGTTCTGGAGAATCTACAACGTCATATATTTGGAGTATTTGTTCAACTTTGTTGGAGTATGCCTTATTAATTTGTATTACAGCACTACATCGGTGCGCTTACTTTTGCTTCTTTACGAAATAAGCAAATGTCTGTACAGCACTAATGACACAAAGAATTTTAAGATTATGTCACTTTCGTTAACTATTACACTCTTGCTCTTTTGTTTTATTCTCGTAGTCTTCAAAATAACTTACGATCCCTGTTGGAATATATTTAGAGGAATCTACGTTTCTACATCAATACTCTTAGATTTGGAAATTATTCAAATTTTGCTTTATACCCATATGCTGACGTGTAAAACTTTTCGATGGAATTGTATAATAAAGAATTTTAATTTCGGGAATGGCAATAATGATATAACAGTGGATAGAGAACAAGTACTGGAGGAAATGCAGAATGTAATGATATCGATTTATGATGCTTGGGATCTGACGCTGAAAACTGCTGGATTTAGTGTAATTATATTGTTTCCTGTTCCAAGTTATGTTTTCAATGTGGTGTCAAATGTTCTAAATGCATGCAGATGTTGTTATAATCACTGTGTTATAATAACTAACTTACTTAACTTTTTGTAGATTTTGTTCCACTTCATAACGACGTTTGTACAGACATTGGTATACGTAGGAGTTCTGATAATATGGTCATCAGAACGTTTTGTGAGTATAATGTATGCCTTATTCATTTATTTACAAAGAATAGTTGTTGCAAAGACAAAAATTGAATAAACTTTATTGCACAGCAAATTTTTTATTTATTTGTGGCACGTCATGAGACGTTACCGTGCAACAACTAAATATCATTTTGATACAAGTGGAGAAAGTTTGTTTATTTATTTATTTACACTATATGCACATAGGTACAAATGCGGACTTTTTTTTTTTTATATTTATTTATTACAAATAGTACAGTTCTGATAGAAAGTACCATTAAACCTGGATTGGTTTGTCTTGGCACTCATTCGCATTAGTAACACTACTTACACTAATTCTTAATAACGAATTCTACACAATTACTCTAACATAACATAAGCTTAAGTATGATATAAATATATGTATAATTATACAATGTAAGTTAACAAGTTAATTAACTACTACGACTAAGTCGTAAACATCTATTAGCATTTAGAACCAACTTGTAGGATATGCAAGCAAATTTTTAAGTGACTGTGCGCTAACAGCGCTCTGTTGTGCCACTCATTAGAAACCAGTTCTAATGAGTATGTACAGGTTGCTTCATTTTATAACTTAAAGTAACTGATGTTTTAATTAAGATTATTTAAGCAGTCGAAATAATATTTTTTTAATTTAGCTTTATAATTATTTCTATTTATTTGTTTTTTTAAGTTAGGTGGGATTGCATTAATTAGCTTAGGAATTACATATTTTATAGTTCGCCTACCATAGTAATTAGTCATGCGCGGGATAATTAATTGATTATTAGAGATACTTCTTGTAGTTATTTTATGAGATATAGGTTTTTGTATGCTTTTATTATAAAATTGTTCTATTAAGAAGGCCATATTGAATCTACTCTGTACGGGTAAAATTTTACAGTATTTGAAAAGATGCATAATGTTTTCTTGGCTTGCATCCTTAACTTTTCTAGGTACTATTAGTTTTAAAAGTCTAACTTGAATTTTAAAAATTCTTTCAATATACGAATTAAACGTTCGGCCGTAACTCGTGATTCCGTATGCTATTATTGATTCCACTAATGCATTGTACATGTTAAGAAAGATATTGAGCGGAACTTTTGGTTTTAAAATATAAAATTTGGCAAGTATAGCTCGCAACTTATGACACACTGAATCCACGTGATAGCTCCAATTAAAACGATTGTCTACAGTTAAACCCAAGTAGGTATGGTGCGTTACTTGCTCAATTGCATCACATTGGCATACACCTAAAGGGGGAGAGTGTAGACAACTGTGACTATGTGCGATTACCTTAAAAGTGGTAATTGGTCTTAGATTACTAGAGTGAACATGGATGATTTTAGTTTTATTTGCATTAAGGACCAGTCCAGCATCGTGCGCCCATTTAGAAACTCTAGTGAAGTCGTCCTGTAGCCACCGAGCAGCTATATTTATGTCTCGATGGGCAGCTACTAGACATGTGTCATCTGCGTATTGATACACAGAACAGTGGTTGACCACATGTTCCATGTCGTTGACATATGTTAGGTAGTGTAATGGTCCAAGCACTGAACCTTGGGCCGTTCCTTCAGTGACTTCAATGGGATCACTTGTTTCATTACAGATTTTAACATTATATTTTCGATTTTTGAGGTAGTCCCTACACCACTCAAGTATTGGTCCTCGAACTCCCGTGTTATCTAGCTTTGTCAACAACGTGTCATGTCTAAGAGTGTCGAACGCCTTGCTGAAATCAATAAATAGTAAGAGTACATGATTTCTATCATTAAGACATTCGTTGACCTCGTCCGTGAATTTTGACAACAATTGTGAGGTTGATTTCTTTGGTTGAAAACCATATTGCGTGCTGGACAACACCTCATTTTTTACATAAAAATCCCTTATTTGATTACCTATATATTTCTCTATTATTTTGTCAATAACAGGTAGAATAGTGATCGGTCTATAGTTAGCATAATCAGTAAAACTTCCTTTTTTATGGATTGGCCTCACTATACCTGTTTTAAGATCTTCTGGGTATTTCCCTTTTTTAATACCAGTATTTATAAGTTTCACAATGACACCTGTAATCTTATCGCATATCGATTGTATGTCCACACACCTAATATTATCTACTCCAGGAGCTTTATTAGTATTAAGATTTTTAATAAGTTTGTATACACTGCGTTCTGTAGCTTTCTTAAAAAACATTGATTTATTATTAGGAAATGTATATTCGGATTCATTCAGTAGACGCTGGTTACATCTAGGTAAAATCTTTGTAACACTGTTTCTGAATTCTGTGGCAAAGTTGTCAGCTATTGATTTTATTTTTATATTATTAATTTTGAACGATCTAAGTATAGTTTCATCTACCGAGGTTTTATTACGACCAGACAAATTATTTAATATTTGCCATAGTTTTTTAGGATTTGACTTACTTTTATTTATCTGCTCAATATAATATTTATTACGACATTTTTCAATTAGTTTATGAGTCTTATTTCTTATTTTATTATATTCTAATCGTAGTATTTTATTAGTCGGATCGTTTTTCCATTTTATAAATAATTGATCTTTTCGTTTACACATGTTATCTATTTTAAAACTTATCCAGGGTAGTTTGCTTCTTTTACTATTTTCATTTATTTTTTTGGTATATTTTGATTCCTCGTAACATTTATTAAATTGTTTTTTTATGAGGTCGTAAATTGAGTTAGGACATTCTGAATGACCTATTATTTCACTCCAGTTTACATCACTAAGTAATGATTTAACTTTTACGTTATTAATATGTTGATTTAGTTTTGTAACACCCTGTATTGGCGTTGGGTCAAGTCCGACGCACGACAATATTATCATGCGGTGATCTGCCAGTACAGTTCCGAGTGCGGCCGTGTACAAATCTAATGAGCGCGTTCTTGTAAAAATGTGATCTATACAGCTACGTGTGGTGTTATTTCCGCGTTTTTCAATTCTCGTGTAGTCCGATATCGCGCTCGTTAGTCCACACTCGGACATGCTACTAACGTAGTATTCTCGTATGTTGTCGTATGTTTTTAGGTCTATGTTTACGTCTCCAAGTAAATAAGTATCGCATGATTTAAAGGATGATTTTGATAACACACTACTTAGTTCTTTTACGAATAGATGTTTACTTTCGCTGGGGGGCCTATAAATTGCATAAATATTTGCGTGATAGTTCTGAGGAGTGGTGATTTGACCTAATATACATTCACAATGAGAAAGAGGATGATTTAAAGTTATAAATACGTAACCATCTCTGGCATAAATTATTATTCCACCGCCTTTTCTGCTTTTACGCAATTTACTGTGCATTTTATAGCCATTGATGTTATACATATGAACAGTGTTTTCATTTATATTAACTTCTGTTAAGATAAGGACATCTATATTTATGTTAGACGAGCTAATTAATTGTGAAACAAAACAGAAGTTTTTAGCTATGGATCTAATATTTATGTGAACAATATTGAGACTAGTTTTAGGAGTAGAATGTATAATGTTACCGAACTCATTAATGTTTGCGCAATCGAACAATTCTTGATGATCCGTAAAAGAGACCGGGGTACCTTATTTAAACTATTACCGCTGAGAGTTCTGCCCTCCTGCCCTCGTTGTAGTCAATAGCCTGTCGATGTCCGTATCACTCCTCACGATTATAGGTTTATCTTTATCTTCTTTACGCAGCAGTACCTTTCCATCCTGGAACCATACATATTTATATGCTGGTCGTAGTTTCTGTTGGGCAAGCCACAGTAACGATTTATTAGCTTTCGTTATGGCGCGACGCAGGATCACTTTTGACTTAGCTAATTCTACAGGAACATCCGGTATGAGCTTTTCTAGCAGCACTTCTTCTTTTCTAGATGCCTGTACCCACGAGCGTGCTTGCTCCGGTTCTTTTAACTCCACTACGACGTTTCCGTCACGTTCATTTCGCCCCTCCATACGTTTAACACGAAGTATTTGGGATTTATCCACGTTGAGCTTCTCAGCCAGCTTAACCGACATCAAACCAAGGTCTTCATTTTGCGCTTTAGGGATTCCTATTATCAAATTATTATATTATCAAGACGCTGTTGTTCTATGTTACGTACATATTGTTTCAGAGAGGTGATTTCGAGCTCAATATGTTTTTTCTCGTTACTGAGGTGGGTATATTTCTTCTCTAACTCCTGTATATGTTTATTTTGAGCTTCCACGGTTCTTGTGAGTTCGTCCACTTTTTTTCCGCAGAGAGTTACTGATAGCTCAATCGGTTGTAATTCCTTTTTTAGGACTTTTTTCAACTCCGCTGTGATATCCCTCAAAAACTTCTCACTATCAATGTTGAAATTACCCAGGTTTCTGCTGGAGGTAGCGACTTCCTCTTCTTCGTCCTCTTCGTCCGGAATAAAAAAGGATGATTTTCTATTTGGTGAGTTGTGATTGCATTCGTCACATATCCAATCCAGGCTCTCCGCATTTCGAAGAGCAGACAATTGTTTTGCAGTAAGACCTGAGCAGGCCTTACTTGCATGCACAGTCTTCGCACATGACCTGCATTCTAGTCCTGGCGACCTGCTCGTTATTCCTTTGTTACAAATATCACATTTAGTCATTTCGGCTAGTTTAGGGTAGTTAGCGCACGACACAATGAACTGGTTAGTACGATAGCAAGTTAGCGAATGAATGTGCGAATGAATGAATGACTTAATGCCGTAGGCTTTCTCTACCAGTCAACCATGAGTGGTGAAGAGATAGAGTGGAAGGTGCAATATGTACGTGAAAATTATATTGTAAAAAATAATGAAAATAATAGTGATAACACAAAAAAAAACTAATATCATAAAATAGAAATCTACATAAATAATATATGTGAATTAATACTTATATAAATACATATACATACATATATACTTAAGAAGCAAATGAAAATTAAATGTGGAAATTCTGCTTATTGGTGACGAAAGTGGATCCGCAATTTCTTTTTAAATGCGTAGCGATTGTCAGCCGTCCTGACCTCAAGAGTAGTCTCAGAAGTATGAGAAGGACAGAGTAAGCGAAGATTATTGGGTGAACGTAGATTCTTATTGTGTGAGAAACATAGAAATTGAAAGTGAGACATTAGATGAGAAGGTGGGCTGGGAGAGTTGAGTAGGGAGAAAAGTGTGGTCAAAACGCGCAAACTTTCCTCTGACGAATGGTCATTCATTTAAGCTTAGACCTGAAACTTGAGACATGGTCATATTTCCTTAAATATGAACCGAATGCAGTTATTAAGGATACGGTCAAGCTTATCCAGCAAGGCCGCATTCAGGTCATAGTAACACACGTCACCATAGTCAATCAAAGGGAAAATTAAAGTCTGCACAAGCATAGTCTTTGTCTTAACAGGGAAAAAGTTCCTCAGACGATACAAGGAACGCAAAGTGACATTGGCTCTTTGACTGACACTAGATACTTGACTTTACCAGTCAAGTGTCGAGTCAAGATGCAAACCGAGATCTTTTACGCTGTGGCTAATGGGAATGACGACACCATTAAAAATAATAGGAGGTAGAGACATAGCCGCTACTCTACCCATCATACGTGAACTACCAATAACGATGGCCTGACATTTTGAGGGGTTTACTGAGACTCCAAATCTATCAGACCAGTCATTGATAGCCTCCAAATCCCGGTTTACATCCCCTATAGCGTCCGACAAACCTTCTACCTGTACAGCTGTATATAATTGAATATCATTGGCATAAAGATAATACGAACATTAAAGACAGTGGGTAATAAAGTTAATGAAGACAGAGAATAACAATGGAGAAAGAATACCGCCTTGTGGAACACCAGCATCCAGGCCACGCCAACTCGAAGATCTCTCATCAACGCGTACCAATTGCTGACGTCCCTGAAGATAAGAAGTCAACCATTCCACCGCCTCGGAAGAAACCATAAGATGGGAGAGGATAGCAAGGAGTATATCATGACTGAAAAATCAATTAGTACTAATACTGTAACTTTAGTATCCTCCATAGCTTGTCTAATGTCACCACTCACTTTAAGAAGAGCAGAGGATGTACTGTGCCCAGTAGTAGTATTTTAATTTACTCTTTCCCCGCGCTTTACCTTCGCGGGTTAAAGGAGAAGCAAAGGTATGAAGCCGCAAAACAGCCCGATATTTTATTTAATTTATAACACAAATAAATGTTAATTTGTTGATAAAAGCAAAATCATTTTATAAATAATAATGTTTATTTCTGATATTCTGTTCATAAACAGAAGTTTAATTTTCATTAAATATTAAGGCTTTAAAAGCATGCGCCTCTGCTGTGAAAAAAAAAAACAATCACTGCCGAATATAGGGAATTGAATAGTCGTTAATAGTTGTGTAATCTGTGGTAAAATCTGGAATGGTAAACCCTCGTGTATGAAAAATGAAAAATATCTACGAGTGTGAAATACATTGCATGTTGAACCTAATCGTAGTGCGATAAGAGCCAGTTTTCGAGGAAGTGTATTGTAAAAATATTATCTGTGCTGTTAACTACATCATTATAAACAACAAATTTATATAGATTTGGAGATTGTGAATATTATGTCACTTTCAGAATTGTACTGGATAGCAAAATATATATACTACAATGGTCTTACCGCTGACAGAAAGATCATAATTAAACAGCTCTAAGAATCATCAACCCCTGCGCATTATAATTTAAGAGGACAGTTTCCTTGCGAAATTATTTTCTCCTGCTGTGTCAAACCCATTCAATCAGAGGAGGCTAGCAGAAGCGGATCAGCACCAGCTGGGGGCCACGTTGAACAGTAATTGAGTGCTCCCGCAGCCCTTCGTGCAAGTGTCCCCCGAGAGGACACTGGCTGGGTTTAGTCAGCTAGAGTCTTACA
Source organism: Tholera decimalis (assembly GCA_943138885.2). NCBI lineage: Eukaryota > Metazoa > Arthropoda > Insecta > Lepidoptera > Noctuidae > Tholera > Tholera decimalis. The sequence goes on along the minus strand of OW964570.2, from coordinate 5,470,325 downwards.
GACCCTTTCAGAGAGGAGATACATAATGAGTTACACCTCAAGGAAAACAAAGGACATGTACATTCTTTACACAGTTTTCGACATATTCCCTTGTTCAGATTATGTTGGGGAGCATTCCTTGATCATAATTATAAATTTCAGGAGAAATTGGAAGTTATTATTAGCCATACATTTGGAGTAATCCTGTGGTTGATGAAAGTATTCCTTGTGGAGTTGGGACTATGTCTTGCCGTTGAAGCGTTTTATATAGAACTTGGAGAAGCACGGAGCAATGTTGTGGAAAAAGTATCACAGGATTGTAAGTATGAGTCCAAAGTGTAAGATATTTAATGTAAAACAAGACATTATACACATGTATTTTATTTATTTTACATTCCACAATGTTCGAAATAAAATATAAATGGAAGCTAAGTACTAATTTCTAACAGTTAAAAAGAATATAAAATTAATACTTTTTTATTTCAGTGCCGTCAAAAAAACTTTGGAAGAACATATTTCGAATACTACAGAAAGATTTTGAAAAGATGAGTGCCTGTGGACTGTTCGTTGTAGACGCAGCAACTTTGTTGGATTTCTGCAATGTAGTGGCTACTTACACTATTGTTTTACTACAGTTTGCGTACCTTTAATGTAGTACTAGTAAATTATATTAGTTTTGTGCAGAGGTTAAAAATAACTAATTTACAAGTTACTTTTAATATTATATTTACTATGTAGTTGAGGCTAGTGTCTCATAGCTGACTAATCTGAGAAAAAACACCAAAATAAACTTCGAGGATATTCAGATATCATGGCCCAGAAACAGCTATATTTGCATAAATATTGTATGTACAATAAAACGTAAAAAAAAGTTAAACAGAAAAACATATAAGAACCTAGAAGTATACATACTTTCTCTCTGTGTGTGTGCGTGTGTGAGTTAGTGTGCGTGAAATTCATTTAAGCGTATGTTAACGTTTTACTGGATGTTACAATAAGTTTAACTAGAGAGACCGTAGTGTTAATTGTTTTTATTTAAAAATTATCTCCATTATTCTTGTTGTTTATGTTAATCGTATTGTTACCAGCTGGGGTTTGGATTAGATATAATTAACGCCAATTAAACCAAAATTAACACTAATTAAATAAATACAAAAAAATTAACACTGTTATCCGCACTACAATACTTGTCACTTAACACTTAAACCGCACTGAAATTCACTTGTACAGCTTCGATTATATCGCCTCGTATCTTTTAATAAGCAGACGGCAGGTCTGCGTTCCACTGTCATCAATTTATACCCCGGTCTATGAGTTCTAGAACATTCTTGTAAAATCGACTCACTGCCACTCACCAGCCATGCTACTCGCCGCCAAATGGCGTTAGTGTCTCGAACGTATTAGAAGTAAGTTGAAGTTCCTCGATATACTCAGTACTGCTACTTGCCGCCAGGTGGCGTAAGTGTCTCGAACATTCTAGATGTCGGTTGAAGTTTCTCGACGTACTTAGCTAAGCGACTGGCGTAACAGTATTTTTTTATAATTATCTGGTCTTGGTGAGCTTAATTGAACAGGTTACAATTTTTCCTTTATGTTTAATAAAAAATATTTCTTACCATATGGTTCTGATTTTATTTAATTATTTCACAACCAATCAGATGTGTAGGACGATAGCTGATGACTTCGGTAAAACGTAATAATTGTATGAAAGCTATATTTAACAATTAATCTAAATACCAGTGGTGTCCAAGCGAGGAGGCTGAACGCGCGAGGGAGTGACAGCTTTCTTCCTCACGCCTCATTCGCCACGGGTCACGTCCCGGGCTTTGAGCATCTCGAGCCGTTCTCCAGCCGCCGTACACGTGGACATGCAGACGAGTAGGGGTAGCTCACTATCGAGCAAAGACCAGACATGGGTCGGCGGCGCGGCGTGTTCCACGCGCGCCTCTAAGAGTAATTGGCAGCATTGACGGAGCCCGATAGGGCCATTTCCTGCCGGGGTTGCGGGAATGTGCTAACAAGATCCCGTTGTCTCGGAACAATGCCCACGCGTGAGGTGTCATTCGGTGATTTTCCCACACAAAAATGTGGTTACCGGCACGACTACGTGTATGTTGACGAGTCGTAGGTTCAAACACAAGCGGCACTTTATATAATGTTCATCATCACCACTACTCTTAAAATAGTGAGGGAAAACATCGAGAGATAACCGGCATGGTCTACGACCAAAAATACAAGAACTTGCGTCATTCACCAACCCGCACTGTCACCGCGCCTGTGTCCCAACAGTGGAGACGTTATAGGCTGATACTATATGTTATGGTATGTTCACACATAGGTGTACTCGCAACATACAGACAAAAAGAAGGAAAACCAAAATATGTAGGTACAAAGTGCTTATTTTAACAGAAGTCTCTTTCAGCACACCCGAGAGTGAGAGAAGGAAAAACAAAATGAAACGGTTTAGTACCTAGATATAAGATATCATATCCTCAGTACAGTAGGGTTCTCATTTAACCCCTCTTGGAGGATGGGTAAGTTCATGGAAATAATATGACAATAGTCTAGTCTCGTTATTTTCATAGTATCATGTCTTCAGTGCGATTCAATTAAGAATAGGATCGACTCTAACCGGATGCAGCAGAGTACTAGTGTTTTACATGGATCGCCTGCCTATCTGACTTCCATAACCTAAACTGAGTAAATTACGTCATTTCAAATCCAATATGGAGGTATAGGGCTCTTAAAGCGATATACCTAGTTATTTTTTGTGAACTGCCATGATATGGTTGTTAAATAAAAGGGTTAACTGAGAAAAATACTAGAATCATTAAAAAGTGACACGACGACTAAAGTAAAGAGCATGTAGGTTTTAATTAAGTAAACACATTTAATTTCAAGTTGAAATTTTGAACAAAGCATCGACTGCTTAGAGGCTGATGAGAAGTAAACAAAATCCTTTACTTACTTTCCATCAGCCTCTCTCAATATTGTTTTGTTTTTAATTAAGCCGAATTGTTTCTGATACGTTAGTACTTAGTGCTCATAAAATCATCACAACAAACAAAACTGCAGTAACACGACAGTATATGCAGTGACAGTTTTGATGAACTGGACCATGAACACAGCATCCACGGGTAAGCCTCCAGAAGCAGTCATCTCCTGAATATTCGTGTCTAACATTCGCTGTATGTTTCTCCACTTTCATTTTGAAAGTACTGAAATAAAATTATAAATGAACTTTATTTACCAAATTATTGTTTTTATTTTAATAGTTTTGAAACCATTATTGAAAACGCTTACTTCATAAAATTTTCAGTATTAAAAGTCTGGCCCTTCAACTGTCTCTACATCAAAAATTACATATGTCTATTGTTCCGTTTTCATATGAAAAATGGATAAACAAACAAACACTATCGCATTTACAGTATTATTCTTTTTTTTTTTTTGCGTGGTAAAATCATAAAATAAGTCCTCCCACCCCGGGCAGGGCCGGAGGGACTGTCAGACTTGTACTGACTAAAATCCACGGTGTTCCTTTACGCCCTTTACGTTCCGGGGTCAAGGTAATGGGATAAGTTCCACGACCCCGGCAGGCTTCAGCCCTCTACAGGGGGGGCCTCCTCATATTGCTGACGCTCTTTTAGGCGCGCGTGGAACACAACGCGCCGTCGACCCGGGCATGGTCCATGGTCGGACAGCGAGTTGCCCTTTACTCGCTGTCCGCATGCCCGCGCCTACGGTGGCCGGAGATCGTCGGCCGACGTCCGACGCTGTGGGCGTCTACCACTGCGGCTGAGCTGGAGGGAGGACGCCATCCTCTCCCTCACGCGGCCCGCCTCCTCCTTCGATAGCATGACTACTTCGCAGAAGGAGGCGACCGCTTCCCACTCCGTCTCGTCCCGCAGCATGGCCTCGACCAGTGCTGGGTGCGAGAGGTCTCCGCCTATAGCCGCCGTGAGGACACGTCGGTGCTCTGCCCAAGCGGGGCAGTCTTGCACCGTATGCTCTACTGTGTCCTCAGGGCGATCCTCGCAGTGGTGACACCCAGGCGTTTCTTCCTTCCCCATCAGACACAGGTACCTCCCGAAACTTCCGAGTCCGGTGAGGACCTGCGTCATGCGGTAGGTCGGGACGCCGTGACGCCGATCTAGCCACTCCTCAAAGAGGTGTCTTACCGCCGCAATTGCGGCGTGCCCGGCCGTCGGTTGCGACAATCGTCCCCTCCATACTGCCCTGAGATCGCGCCGGAGCTCTTCCCGCCGCGCCTCGACTTCTCGAGGCAGACAGTATTAGTCTAGAAAATGTTTCGTTAACTATCTGAACTTTAAATGAAAACGAATTAACTAAAGAGGTCAGTTTTTACAGTACGGTCTGGTTGACATAACAAATTCTTCATTTGAATTATAGCAGAGGGAATTTGGGGCTTAGTGTAGCCCCAAATTCCCTCTGCTACTGCCCGTGCTGTTAACAGCCGCACGGGTGGACCTGCAAGCTTGTGCAACGCTTGCCGAGCTCGGCGGTACCATCATGATATATTGACTCTCCTCCCTGCCTCGGAAAGCATGGGAAGTCGTTGCTCCCGGCTGTCATTTGTACATCTCTGAAAGTCCTTACGGATAATCAGAAGCGAGGAAATCTGACAACCGTCTTGCCAAGGGCTATCGTATTACCCGGTTTTTTGGTTGTGGAGGTCCCAGGAGGTAAAATACTGCTACTCGGGTGCATTCGGTTAGACTGGAATCCGATTCCAACATATGTGGTTAGGAAAAGGCTAAGCAGATGGTATTATAATCTTAGCAAGTTCATACTTACAGTCTTGTGATGATTTGAGTATAACATTATCTTTGGCTCTCAAAATGTCTGCATAGAAAACTTCACAACACACAGATAGTGTAGTTTCTACCAAAATCGGTTTCGGTAGAATCAGAGTTACTCCAACTGTGTGACTAACAGCCAAGTTAGGCCCAAACTGCAAATAACAATATTAAATAAATAGTACATGTTTTGGAAAAAGAAATGGGGATTTGTTATAAGGCCAGCTGAAAAAATACTACTTGTGTGGTGTGGATTTAGGTCAAGAGTCAAACCACGAAGACATCTCTGTATCAACTGTGGCGAGGATACGAGAAGACTTAATGTAATTGTATATCTGGCCGCAGGACAGTAGGCTGTTGTTCCCAAGTGATGACAATTGCGTGATTCTTGGGCTGTGTAAGGCATCAGACAAATATGTATACCCAACCCAATTCCTAGATCTTGATTTTGTAATTTATTTAAATGTAAACGAATAAAAAACCAAGAATTAACGTCGACCTGATCATCATTTTAACCCTGGAATCGACTTATAAATATAATCAACCATTTGTTATGTTACAAAGACATATAGATAAATAGCCTAACCTAAGTATACGTAAATGTAATAACAATTGTGTTAATAAATGCTATTCGTTCGATACTACGGCTGTGTAATTTATGTTCAGACTTAAGTAAGCGTGCTCTAATCTTCGCCCGGTTTATCACTTACCATCAGATGAGATGGTGGTCAAACGCGAGCCTATTATCAATAAAGAAAAATAAAAAATGTTCCTTCATACTTATACCAACTATACCGTCAGATGACCCATTTTTAGGGTTCCGTAGCCGAATGGCAAAAAACGGAACTCTTATAGTTTCGATATGTCTGTCTGTCTGTCTGTCTGTCCGTCCGTCCGTATGTCACAGCCATTTTATTCCGAAACTATTAAGACTATTCATGTGAAACTTAGTAGGTAGATGTATTCTGTGAACCGCTTTCCGATTTTAAGAAAAAAAAATAAAAAATATTTAAAATAATGGGGGGTTCCCATACATGAAACTAGAACTGAAAATATTTTTTTTCATGAAACCTATGCGTGTGTAGTATTTATAGAGAGGTCTTTAAGAATGATATAAGGGTTTCTAAAACCACTTTTTCATAAAGTCAATCGTTTAAAAGATATAAGCTTCCAAAGTGGTAAAATGTGTTTCCCCCCTCTAACTTCTATAATAATGGAGAAAAAAATCTAAAAAAATATATGTCTGTAGATCTTAATGTAAACTTTCAACCAAAATTGGTTTGAACGAAATCAGGTCAGCAGTTTTTGAGATACAGCGTATTTTCTAAAACCACAATTATAACTTTGTAATTCATACAAACACTATGAAAAATAAAGTTATTTAACGTAGTTGTAAAAATGTAAATAAGCTAGTTTTAAGAAATTTTTGAAGTTTTTTCTTATTCGTCAAATAAATATACATATTATATTATATTATTATATTTACTACGGAACCCTTCATGGGCGAGTCTGACTCGCACTTGGCCAATTTTTTAAATTCATGATTGGCTCTCGTTTGCCCACTGTCTCACCTGATGGTAAGCGAAGATGTCGTCGAAGAGAAGCAGGCTTGCCTAGAAGTAACTTATTTACTCATTACTTATAGACCCCCAGGTAATAGCTATCAGGAAATACAGGCTCTGGCAGGCAACTCCACTCCTTGCGGTCTGTACACACAATGAAAGTATTCACAAAACGTTTTGTGCGTATTGGTGGGATTTCCACCATGTAACGATGGTGCATCGCCGTTTGTCTTGTAGTCTGATGATGGAACTGACTTGGTGGAGTTAAGAATCCAGTTTCCCTTTAAAGTATGTTTACTAACAACGATAAATAAAGTAAAAACAGTAAGAATCGGTCTGAAGACTGTTGCTGAAAGCGGTTAGTAATTGATTTTTCTAATTATTTACTGACTGAAAAAGGATGTTTAAGTAGTGAGTATTATTGGTTCGTTTTACTGTATATTTTTTAAAAACTAATATGTTAAACCAAGCTTTTGAATAAAAAACGCAAATAACACTAATTTAAAAGATTGCATAACGGTAACTTTTACTACGTTATCGGTGGGAAAATCATCAAATGACGCCTCCCGCTTTGGGTGTCAGACTTTTTCTGACTAAATTCCCACCCTATTCTTTCAGTTGCCCTTGTGTTCCGGGGGCTACAATGTTAAAAACTCGAGTTAGTAATCCTATTATTATATTGTACGCCAAACTCTACAGGTTATCATCTATTCTATAATGTTATCTATGCTACTATGTCTTATTACGTAATCGTTTTAAAGGTCACCAGACAAACTAATATTGTTAATGGTTTTACTCTGTACATTCAATTTCACCCAGTTTTAGTAACTTAATTGTTTTACGTAACAATATAAGAACTTAAACGAAATGAAGTCTATATGGTTAAGAAATTATTTGAACAGGAGCAAAAAAAAAACATTTCAATGTTCCGTTAGATAGTTATGTCGACAAAGATGTGCAGTCAATGCTTTTGCCATTAAACCTGATGCATAATATTCTGTTGTATCCCAATTATCACATAAAAGGTAACTTTATTTACCCAAATAGTGTTAAAGTAAAATTATTGGCACTGTGTGGCGTAATCAATAATCATTTCTATCGTTCTATTTTTAAATCGCGTCTTCGAGCTATATTTTGATAAAACTATAAGAAAGTTGGGTAAATACGCTAAATGTCGGCCCCCTAACGGATTTTCTGACTGGGGATCGCTCTGGCGCCATCAGTTTGCAACGAAGGATAGCTTTTGATGCGGTTTTGGATAGTTTCATATTTCTATTTTATGTTTATAGGCATAAGGTTGACATTTCTACTAAAAATAAAAATAATACGGTTTAGATGAGGCGAAAACGAAAAAACCCTAAAATCGGCCATTCACGGCCCATGGTCGGTCGCTTTTTTCCCAAATGTCGGCCGGCTATAGGCTGTTTTAAATTAAGACAGTGACAAATATTATTAATATGATTTATTTTGGCAGGAGTCTAATATCACACTAAGTATACATTTGTGATTGTATTTGTTTATTACTAAAATATATTTTTCCCCTCAACAATGTTAGGTACTAAAATTATAACAAAGTAAAACTTCACAATAAAATAAAATACTTGTAACGTTGTTCGTGGGACGCCAAATAGTTTAAGAGGAGGCTCCCTTAATTGTATGTAACTTTGCATTAATATTCTGAAACAATCACGCATACAATCAAAATGGATCTTTAGTATATGATTTATTGGATCTTTTTCTTTACATGTCTAAACCAGTTACGTATTTGGAACATTTTCACTCGATTCATTTTTTAATGGATAATCAACTTTATTACTGCTGCGTTAGCATTTAGCATACAACGGTCTAACCGGGGTGCATGGGGGCGGAGCTTGCGTGAAAATTATTTTAGACTGCCTGGTCTTAATGCACGAATGGGCATCCCATTACATATTGCCTCAAGAGCTTCTCTTATTTTATTGCGATCGTAACAGCATCATTTTCTTTGTTTTTGCGAAGGCCTTGCATCTACCTGCTCTGTCATTGCAGTACTTTAAATTAAAAGCATTAAGTGAAAACAACCGAGCTTTTTGTCACATGCAGGTTAATGAATTAATGAAAGTAAGTAAACTTCAAAGATTCATGACCAACCATTTATATTTTTTGAGCTAATAAACAAGGGTTTCATAGATAGCAAGTTCCAAAGAGCAATTTATATTTATATCCTGAATTCCCAAACCATAATTAGCTACCATAAATATGTTTTCAATATTGTCAATACCTACATTAAAACTTAACTTCTTTATAATATTAATAAAATATAGGTACGCGTCATAATACATATTTAATTTTGAGAAAATAAGTTTGATTAATAAATTAAAAATGACTACCTTCCCACCCAATCAATGAAAAAATAAAAAGTAATCAGCCTGTATAGTGGCGTCCGAATTTGAGGTTGGTCGACATTACGATCATAATGTCGGCCCCTATTTCGTGTACCTTATTTCTCGAGATTCAAATAATATCACCCCGGCCGGTATTTGGCAATTAAACGTAAAATAGATTTGTTTGCCTGTAAGCTTTGCAAATTCTCTTGTTAAACCAATGGAATTGGTACAATTGTATTTATAAAACAGACTGCATTTACTTTAACTCGGTCACGGCCGAGAATCGGGTTTTAAGTCAAAACTGGCGCTCTGTTGACGGCCTCCTATTTTGCCCTTAAAATAATACGCAAAATGTTAAAAAAACTATCTCAAAATATAGTAAAAATAACGTTTTAGTGATAATAAAGCTCAAAACAAAAAAAAAAAGAAATGTCTTACCGTTGTAATATCAATTTCCTAAATGTGGGTATTCACATCAAGCAAAGAAAATAATACTCTCTGACGAGAGACATCAACTAATCTAGTTTTAACGTAAACCTGACGCTTCAACGGCGCAGTCGCAACTAACGTTCAGTGTGCGAAGAGCGAGTGACGTAATCGAATAGCAACGGTTTGTACATAATTATAGAGTATTAACTAAGGTTGTAATTCAGGTAGCAAAATTGTCACTTAATTACCTTTTGAATGAACGCAAGCTGAAAACGTACAGATGGCCGAAGATTGGGGAGGGGCCGACGCTTAGCGTATTTACCCTACATCAATTTAACATTCATCAACTCTATCATTGATATTATCTGTAACAGTGTCGGATTTGTTACCAATTATTACGTTAATATCTTACACACGAAAAGGAATATACATATTATTTGTGTTAAAGTTTCAAGAAGTTCACATGTTTCTTACCAAAAAGAATTTTAGACGCTTTATCATTCGTAACTGGTTCGGTATTGTCTTGGTCTTTAACTTCTTCGCTTTAACTTCTACATTGTCACGTTTTTTTATTTAAAACTGAAACTAGCTAATTTCTACATTTTCTGTGGTATAGCTATCATGTGTTTTGACTTAAATATTATCTGCTCTATCAGACTTATTAGTTTTCTGAGCGACAAAGTTATCCTCTGGTGTAGTCGGGCAGAAAAATTACAAAAGATGGACCGATGCGATAAAAAATCTTATTGCGACCAAATGTTTCAAGCTTATGATAACATATTGGAGTGCTATGAAATCTACAGGACTTCTTACCAGTATATATATAATTTAATATATTTAATTTACACAATTTATAACAAATGGGGTCATAAAAGTTTGTACCATTGTACAAGTATCATAATTGAGTACATCATCTACTAGACTGGCGATTTAAGAGTCCACAGCTTAGAGACGAGAACTCGTTGGTGGGCGTAGCTAATACGCATACTAGAGTCTGGCTAACGAAAGCGTGTCCTGGAGTTTTCTTAAAAGTTTAATATGGCAACATTATTACGTTGTCAAAATCTGTGATTACAATTGTCAGTAGTTTGTAAAGACATTAATATTCAACAATAATCGCTATAATATGGGTAAAATAATAAAAAGTAACGTACGAAAGCTGCTACATACTATGATCAGTAAGTTTAAAGAAAAACAAGAAGAGAACGAAATTGATTTCCAATAGAAACAACAATGTTTACATGCTGTCTCAGATTTTTTAGGTTAGTACGACTTTGTAATGTTGATCCTTGGTGGCTGATTATTAGATATATTTACGATATTATGATACTTTTTCTTATCTTTATAGATAATATTGGAGATATTCAAGGAATCTGCGAAGTTAAAAACCATGTTGAAACTTTAGCAAATTTAGAGAAACAATCTTTAATAGAAACTCAGACCAAGTTCTTAGAAGAAATATCTTTATAAACTGGTAGGTATGTATGTTACGGTTAAGAATGTTTTATTTGATTGTTTCATTTCACAAAGTTGTGTTATTTGATATTATGAAACTATTTGGGTACCTTAATTTCTTAATATGCATTTTATTCTTTGTTTTGCAGAGGTTGGTGTCACAACAATAAAAAAAATGAAAAAGGAAGGACTTATGAATGAAGAAGCACTCCAAGAAAAAAAACGCCCTCACAAAAGATCACTGTCGGATTTAGACAGTTTTTATATTGATGCAATAAGAAATAAAATCAATGAATTTTATATTGTGAGAAAGGAGATTCCGACATTGCGAACATTGTTGTAAGAATTACATTCTAGCATTGGCTATAGTAGATGCAGAGAAACTCTACGTAAAATATTAATTGCTAAAGGGTATGAGTTGAAGAAAATTAAAAATGAACGAATGGTTTTTGTCAAACGTTTTGATATTGCTGCTTGGAGACATCGTTATCTACGAGAAATTGCTGCCAAACGAACGGAAGGAAAACCAATTATCTATTTAGATGAAATATATTTATATACACAAAAATTATAAGCCTAAAAGGTCATGGTAAGTTTCAACAACGAGTGCTTCCCCGTAATCAAGCCCGCTGTAACATATCTCTACAGGGAAAAGATATACTATAGTACATGCTGGCTCTGAAACTAGGTTTGTACCAAATGCACTGTTAGATTTCAGTACGACTACCACCATGACATGAATGCCGAAAACTTCAATAAATGGTTAAAAGAAAAATTTATACCTAATTTGAATGAGCCCAGTGTCATTGTGATGAATAATGTGAGCTACCACACTGTACAATAGAATAAATTACGAAGATTGCCTAACAAAAGCAGAATTTTTATGTTTAGTTAACAAACATAAACCCGAGCCCCTGTACGTAGCTGACGAACTTTTGAAACAATGCGGCCATGAGGTACTGAGATTGCCACCTTACCACTGCGAGCTCCATATAAGCTCAATCGGGTGATTGAGCTTATATGGAGCTCAGCTTAGCATATGGTGGCAAAAAAAATCCATTAAACTGCCCGTAAAAGAAACAGAAACACTGATAAAAACCACATTTGGCCGAATAACTGCAGAAGATTGGAAAAGACAAATCATGGAAAAATTCATAATAAAGTGTAGGTTATGACGACTCCACTGACACAGAAGAATCCTTAGAGGTTGAATTTTTGGGATCGGATTTTGAGTACGATGATTAAATAATTATCATACTCAAAACTCCTGTAGTTGATTAACCAAATTATACAATTAAACAAAATATTATGTAAATAAATAAATAAATCTACGCATTCGTGTTTTTATTCAACCCATGACAGTCAAGGCTCCGTGACACTAAACGGAGTCTTTAAAAAACATTATGTGGTATTATCCCTAAATTAGAAATTAAGTTCGTAAACAACTATTATACAAATTGATTGTCGTAAATACATAAAATTTCCGAGTATCAAAACGTTGTTCTCCTACTATAGTCAGTAATACCACATAAAGATTTTTTGAATTTGCCGCGTTTTCTCAGGTCACGCTTTCGTTAGCCAGACTCTATTTCACCTAACATCGTGCGAGAAAGAGATAGACTCAGTGATGAGCGGGACGAAACTGGTGCGCGCACACAAACACTCCCGTGTAGTACACGCCACACGGCACCGTGCCATCGCGCCGCACACTTGCGCAAGGTCATTGATAAATGCGGGCGATCGCGAGTTACTCATATTTTTTTTATACGGTAACTACGCTCGAATTTGGATTTATTTCATAATAGAGAAATGTACCTACATACTTACGGAGACTTCTTGCTGCCGAGATATACACTTATGTTTATGCTGTGGCTTTACCGACCACGAGTATGATATTATGGACTTTATTACTTACTACTTCATAAAATAAAAAACGTGTTATTTATAGTAAATATTTTTACTGATAAACATTTCTTCAAAATAAAGTATATATATGTACGTAAGTACCACAGATTGGTTTTACGATAACATTACCTACCAATAAAGTTTTAATAATTAGAATGTGAATTATAATAATAATATATTCCACAACTTTTTCACACAACGCCATCTAGTCCCAAACTAAGCAGAGCTTGTGGTATGGGTACTAGACAACTGATAAACATACATATATATTTCTAAATACATACATATTATAGATAAATTACACCCAGACAAAGAACAAATGACCGTGCTCATCACACAAACATTTGTCCTAGGTGGGAATCGAACCCACGACCTTGCGCATAGCAGTCAGGGCCACTGACCACTATACCAACGGGCCTGCCAATTGATTTTCTAAAAAAGCACTGAACGGATTTTTATACGTTTTTTACTAAAAGGTAGTGCAATTCTTGAGGAGGGTACAAACACAAAATCTACATAACGGTTTTATGTAAATTGGATGAAATTACTGTTGAAGAGGTTGCGCGTCATACATGTCTAAAATAGATCAATTATGAATGAAGTGTTTGGTCGTTTAACATTTACTTAAAACATCTGCATCGCTTTGTGGTGAGTAATCTCCCAAAAGTAGTTTACTGAAAAATCATCGTAGAGTCAACTTCAGATTCCGGAATCTATGACTAATGTTCACAAATTCAGGTGAAAAAAATATGGATAGTATAAGACATATACTTGATTTGTAAACTAATGTTCAATATTCAGGATTATTTATTGCATTATTTAGAAAAAAAATAAAAACTATTGTCTATTTTTAGGTGCTGTAGCGCAAATTTGTCGCGATTATTCGCATTTAATAAGGCGTAATTTCGATAAAAATATTACGTTAAAATAAACTTTGTTCTGTGAAGAATTCAAATAAATAGTTTTTATGATAATGCGATCATGTAATTTTGTAATAACATGATTTTAAGAACGCTCTAAATTACTATATATTACGTTGCCCAAGCTATCCCCATTTAGTAACTCGCTCCTAAATTAGCAAAGCGCGCCAACGCCCGCCAACAAAGAGACCATCTCCGTGGAACAGGCTAAACCACGAAAAAGCCTTTCCCTCCTTGGCTCCTGCCATACCTTTGCAGGCACTGATGGATATACCCATCGCAGCGCAGATCCTGCCTATAGCCGTGGCTCCAGAGGCCACAACCAGTCCCAAACCCGCGCCTCAAACCACTGTTGCTCCTGCAGCCAAACAACCACCCAAACCCTCACCCGTCAGGAACGGCGAGTCTTGCGCCCAGACTCTACTGCGCCACTATAAAATATTTATGGCCCGCCAAGCCAGGTCTCTCCGCGATGCCCTTCTGGCTGCCGAGCAGCAGAATAACGGCAAAATTACGACGGAAATGTACAGCCAAATATTCAGCACACCCAGTGATGTCGTGCTAGGCCTCGACCAGATGGATGCGATGGACTGATCCAATGGATTCCCAACGCACAAACCACACTAGGCCTCGATCCCTTAAATTAGGGTTTTTCAACGCCAATGGCATTTTCAACCAACGCGCCGAAATAACAAAATTCCTCCGCGACCACCAATTAGACGTCCTCCTTATTTATACAGGAAACCCTTTTGAAACCCCACCGCGCTGACCCCAAAATTGCGAATTACCGTCTAGTTCGCAATGACAGAACACGCTGCCATGGCGGCGGTACCCTTATTTATTACTAGCGACCCGCCCCGGCTTCGCACGGGTGCAATGTTTATATTAAATATAGGCAGCGTTCGCGAGAATCGTTAACGTACGGCAGTTTTTTCTACGCCTTACTCCACAATTTTCACTACTACGAAAAATCCTATCTATTTTCCGGGATAAAATATAGCCTATACGGATTCGGAAGAATCCCTCTAAGTAATGGTAAAAGAAATTTTGAAATCGGTCCAGTAGTTTTTGAGCCTATTCAATACAAACATACAAAAATACAAAGGTTTCCTCTTTATAATATTAGTATAGATAGGAAGGAGTTATACTGCATCCCTCTGACCGCACCCGCGCCTCTCTCTCACTGGAGTACTCTGCCTTTCGACTAGGCATGACTGGTCATCCTCCGATAACCATCATCTCTGCCTACCATCCGCCACCATCGGTCGCGTCTCTTGCTTCAGACGATCCTATCGCGCTCACCAGCGATCTCACGACTCTCTTTGGCCTGAGTGACTCCGTCTTACTAGCGGGCGATCTCAACGCCAAACACCTCGCTTGGAACAGCAACACGACAAATACCAGAGGCAGAATCGTGTATAACCTAGGCGCGACCCTAAACTATGACGTCATCGCTCCGATGACTCCCACGCACTACCCACACGACCCCAACCATAGGCCCCATGTCCTCGATGTGGCGCTCCTAAAGAATGTAAACCTCAATTTACATTCAATAGAAGCGCTTCACGAGCTCAATTCGGATCACCGTCCCGTTATCCTACACCTAGGTTCCCGCTCGGGTAACCATGATCCTACCCAACCTCCTCGGACCCAATTGATCACCGACTGGAGGAAAGTAAGTGAAAAACTGAAATCCACCACGTCGCCTCACTTGGACACCATTCCTGACCACATAGTCTCAGTCACTGACACGACGCACTATGGAAAATAAAGGTCTGTTTCTGATTAAAAATCAATAACTTTTTTATTTCTGAATATTATGTTCTAAAATTTTGCACAAATATAGAATAGTGTATATGGCTTCAAATGAAATGTAATTTTTTATGTCTGGATTTGAAACCATACATTAAATAAAAACTTTTTAACAAAAAATTAAACCGACTCCCAAAAAACACTGCAAAGTGAAAAATAACTTTAATTTGTTTTTTGGGAGTCGGTTTAATTTTTTGTTAAAAAGTTTTTATTTCACTCTTTTTAGTTGGATGGTTTTTAATTTACCTAGTTACAAGAGCCTAAATGTCAACTATTTATAACCTTTTACAAAATATTGCTTTTCCCAATGCTGGGCCGTTAATTGTTGAGGAGCTCTCCTGGTACTTCACCATCAGCTCTACGTCACCATATGCATTGTGACGAGCATAAAGTGCTTAACAACCATATTCAATTAATCGAATCGCAATCCACTCAATACTTATTATTGAGTAGTTTCGGCGGCCATCTGTGGTCTTCATCATCAGTTTCACTTCCCCAAATGGTACTTTTTGAGAGCAACTGCACAAGTTACAATAAGAAATACCCAAAACGCCATAAGTGTGCCTATAATATTTGAAGAGTTCCCTAGATTTCTCCAGGATCCCATCATCAGATCCTGACTTTGGTGAAAATGGGACCAATTTCGAAGTATACCCATTCGAACAAAAAAAGAATTTTCCAAATCGGTTCAGCCGTCTTCGAGTACTCGATGATCATACATAAAAAAAAAAAAAAGTTACGCGTCGAATTGATAACCTCCTCTTTTTGTCGTCGGTTGAAAATAAAACAAATTCAAAATTATCAAAAATGTCCAATATTTATTTTTTAACAATGAATACTATTATTTTAATGTTTACAAAAACCAAATATCATATAGTACATCAAAATACAAATCAATTTAAATAATAAAAATATTAAAAAAAAAAGTGTTGTGATTAAAATCGAACACAGATTAATTATTAATTAATTGTAATGTTTACTAAATTTTATGTTATTTATACTTGATGAACTTCTGAATCTAAAATTAATTCGTTCACTTTCAAAAGATCTAAGGTGTCTTCATCAAGTTCCTTCACGTTTTTAGTATATGGTTTTCTAATGCTGGTTATGTAAGGATCTGAAGTATAAAGAAGAGTATGAAATACATCCTCGTTTGTAGCGGATCTTGAGCATTTTCTAGCATGATGTAGACGAAATTTTTTATAATCCTTATTACGAGATTCTTGTGCATCTTTCGAAAGTTGACCAATAGGAAGTATTGCAAAATGCTTTATGACACTTTCTCCATGAATCAAAATTTTGTGAACTGAAGATGGCATGTTTGCAGTCATAATTGCTCACATAGATCCTTGCAGTCTCCAGAGCATAACTGGCAAATTTTTCAGCATTTATCATTACACCCGATGAAAGAGCTTGCAGAATTATGTGAAGTCCTTTAATCAAATTTATATCCACTCCTGTAATTTCAGCAGAGCAGCTTGCATTGTGAAATAATCTTCTGACAGTATTACCGTCATTAGAATTACCACTTACTTGTCTTGGTTTGTCGACGATTAATCCTAGCTCTTCACGGAAACGCCTTTGTACCAGGGTTTTCTTCTCTTGCTTTAGTCGTTTCTTTTCTTTGCTTGTGGCTGACCATGTTTGGAAAGACAGATTATAGGAAATATGTAAAATCATTTCCATACAACGAATCCAGGCGTGCAAAGTAGACAGTCCGTATTGATAAGAATCTTCATTTTCAGGCCTAGCAGTCACTTTAGTCAAATCGTTCATTTGGCGTGGAGTAGCTCCACATATTGTACATGTGGAACCTGAAGGCGTATCTGTTAATACCTGAGCTACTTTGCCATCTATAAAGAAAGAAGAATTTTCTATAAGAAAGAGATCATGCTTCACTTGCACTCCCTCACCTTCTTTGTTAATTAATGATGGACCCAAAGAATTTGTTTGACCTTTTATTTCATCTACAACAGCTTTAGTTTTCTCGGGAGTTTCTTTGCAAAATTCTATTAACATAGGCCGGCAAAAACGAACAGATGACGGTACCGGATTTTGCCAGACAACATCACCTGTTAGCTCGTTAATTAACTTAATAGGCACCAAAGAAGTGATAATTAAATTTGCATCAGAAATTAGTTCAGACTCTTCAGGCAGTTTCTGTTTGTACTGGCTTTGACCGGATGAGCCATCACAGCCCCATTTACTGTATAGAAGTAAGTTATTCAATCCATTCCTATACACTGAATCTATTTTCAATATTCTAGCTGCAGTGTGATCTAATAAATCTTGAAGTCTTAATATTTTTGCACTTGTGTCTGTAATTTCTATAGCTGAAGATGGTGGATAGCAAGTAGTTTTAACTTCTTGCACTTTGTAATATGGTGGAAACACAAAACATTTTCGTTCGTTCATTAAATTTCTCAAGTACAAATACTGTGCTTTCGTTAAATCCAAGTCAATAAATACGCTCAATGCCTCTTCATCTGTTAACATTTTTGTCTGCCTTGCTTCTTCTATGAGAATTGAGAATAAGGTCTTATTTTCAGTTTCAGCAAACCTTAATGTTTCCACAAGTTTAGCTTCTGTTCCTTCTCCTATCGAACGTAACCCTTGAAGATATGCATTATAGACGTGTTCAAATCCATATTCATTAAGTAACATTGTATTTTTTCTTCTTTTACTGGATTCTGACAAGTCTGGATAAGATACGCACGGTCTCCCACGTTTTCCAGAAGAAGTAGATGGTGTGGATACGGTTGTAACGTCTTCAGTGTTCGGTAAAGATACTGAATATTCTGATTCCAACCAATTACTGTTTTTCATTAAAAAACTATCCTTTTTCCGTGAAGCTTCTGTCCATCGTTTATTAAAAGCGGGAATTTTATGTCTTTGAAAATCACTGAGGATGAAACATAAGTTGTCTTCAGATACATGATAATTTTCTTTTAAAACTGTTGATAATGCCTCTAATGATTTTCCTCCTTCGATATACGAAAGTATTATTTCACGTTTAGAACACTTGAAAGTAGACATTTTGAAGAGTCAACAAAACACGTAGTTAGTTATATTGTATTCGTAACAATTACACTTCTGTTAATTCACCACTATTCTGTTATTTACAATGAAATGAAACAACAGTTTATATACTATATGAAATATGAGGGTAGTCTGCATCTTGTTGATTAATATTTTCACACGCAAAATGAGTGCAAAAAAAGATAAACGCCCTAATATCAATGATAAATTACAAAACTTATCGCAAACTATTGATGTAAACACCAACATTTCAAACCGCAATAGATAGCGAGCGGTTTTCCGTTTTCTGACTTTTATCCCATTTTTACTAATTACTCCGAAAATCGCAAATTTCCGCAGCTTTTTTATTTGGTTATGTTTATGGATAGCTAGGCTACAAATCAACATTAAATGTAAAGCAGGGGTAAACGTGGGCAAATGTCAAAAGTCTCGATGACTTTAAAAAAACTTTTTTTTTCACTATATATTATTTTGCAATTATGTTAAGGTAAATGTTAACATAATATTAAATACATATTAGTTGTTTCATATTTATCAAAAGACGAGGTTTCCAGAAATATATAATACATTATACCTTTTCCTGTAACGTATAACAATAAAATCAATTTGAAAGTGATGAAGTGAACGGGCTTAACATGGACGTCCGTCAAAACTATAAAGTTTGTGGTGTTGTAAAAAAATCATTTCATATAATATGTATAATTTTTTGATATTATAGTCTAGTATGGTCCTTAAACTATTGATTAAAATAAAAACAGCATGGCAGTAGCGACATTGACAACAACCATTTTTAATCAGCAGTTGTTCTACGATTTTCCACAGTGCGACGGCGGCGATCGACTCGCTTACAGATCACATACAATCCATCCTGAACGATTGTTCAAGGGTAGTTCCAGTGGCGGAAGACCACCGCTGGAAACTCCCAGATGATGTACGGAATCTGATAACCGAGAAGAACGCAGCTATCCGTGCGTACAGCGCTTTTCCCTGCGCCGCAAACAAAGCTCACATGCGCAACTTACAGCGTGCTGTAAGAAAACGCATTGCCGAGCAGCGTAATGCGAGCTGGGACAAGATGCTGAGTGAACTTGAGCCCACCCATCTTGCCTTCTGGTAGCTTCAGAGGAAGTTATGATCCAGTGAAGTGGCCACAATGCCTCCTCTCATTCGTCCCGATAAGAGTATCGCCTTCGATAACTCTGAAAAAGCAGAATGCCTAGCCAACAGCCTAGAGTCCCAGTGTTCTCCCAGCTCTCAACCAGTAGACCAAGCCCACCTCGATATGGTGAACGCTGAAATCGAACGTAGAACTTCCCTTCCGCCCGTCGAAGATCCCAATAATCCACTGGCCCCCATCACTCCTGATGAGGTCCAGGATATCATTAAAAGTCTCCAACCGCGAAAAGCCCCTGGCTCCGACGGCATCACCAATAGAGTTTTCAAACTTTTCCCCGCCCAACTTATAGTGCTAATGACTGCCATCTTCAATGGCGCATTGAGCAATAATATGTTCCCCGCAACCTGGAAACAGGCCACCGTCATAGGTATTCCCAAACCAGGCAAGCCTAAGTCTGACCCGTCTAGGTACCGTCCCATTAGCTTACTCAACGTCCTCGGTAAAATCTATGAAAGGCTTATATATAAGCGGCTCAAAGATTTTGCCGAAGCAAAGAGTCTAATACCCAATGAGCAGTTCGGATTTAGAACCGAACACTCATGTATCCAAAAAGTCCACCGCATCGTAGAACATGTCAGCGCCGGCTTCCAACGGGGCGCAATAACGGGAGCCTTATTCTTCGACATAGCGAAAGCGTTCGACAAAGTCTGGGACAATGGTTTAATCTATAAGCTATACCAACTCGGCGTGCCTGACCGTCTCGTGCTCATCCTACGGGACTTTGATTGTCATTAGGTACGGGTTGCTAGAAGCCAGAAAATCTGCATACCGGTCTTGCAAAGGAAGCACCTATTATATTACCCACCTACTAGGTAGTTGAGGTTGGATATAAGCTCCATGTAAAACACTAGTACTCTGCTGCATGGGTTTAGACTGGAAACCGACTAACACAGTTGTGAAAACGATGATGATGATGGTCAAATTCGATCACCTCCAGTTTACTTAAATCTATTCTCAGTTTTTATCTCATTGTTAACAATCTCCTTTATAGAGTTTTTAATATAAATAATTCATGTATATTTTTTATCTTTTCAGTACCGAGGCTCGGTAATGGTAACCACAATGTGCGCAGCATAGTTCGCAGCCTTCCTACAAACGTCATTCTTCAAGCTCTTAGTCATTGCAGTGGGAGCTCACGTAGCATTCTATTTCTACGATGCAGTGTCTTTGTACAACAATGTACGTATTCTTCTATGTACAGGAGACGAAAAGGATCTGGGAAGAGATCTACGAAGACTCGAAGATGTTAGCTATTGAGGCTGAGAATGTAGAAGTTTAACAATGTGCTCGTTTTTGTAATATTCATATTTAATGATGTATTTCTTTTGTGTAATTTTGACTCGATTACATGTTTTAAATATTTATAAAATTATTGTTGCTTATTATTTATTGGTTATACACTAGTAAGTGTATAACCAAGTGTATTATCAGTAGATAATACATATAATAGGTACAATAGATTATTGAAAACAGACAAAGTTTGTGACGAGTCATACACACTACAGGAATTCGTATTTGTCTCCATAGTCAACTCAAGTCAAGAATGTGATAGGGTCACGAACTGTAAAGTAAATGGTCGCGTTTATTTTGATTAGTAGACATGATTTATATAAGTCTATATTAACATACTCCTTTACAGATGCACAGCATAATGGTCTCAGATTCTGGACGCAAAACTATACGGGGATTCCTTGTTATACTACAGAACCCTAAAAGATATTTAGGCGTACTTTTAGCATTATGCTGAATCTATTCTAGTTTAGATAGAATATTCAACACCACAAACAAATTAATTAAAAACATAAAGTATACTCAATTTGAATTGAAGTAGCTTTCAATAAAATTGCTTGGTAAATATTGTAGAAGGTAAAATACAGTCGTTAGCGACGATAGGTCGACAACGATATATTTATCTCACTTACTCAAATATAATTGCTTTTTACAGTCACTTTTAACTAGAACACAAAATAATATTAAGAATATGAAACATCAAAGAAAAGTTTACATAAACTACTCATTCTTGAGCATTTTCTATCCATTTTACTACATTAGTACTATTACGTGTATGCGAAAATATAATATCAATAACAATTATGTAGAAAAAATCACGAGAAAAGATATAGTTTGTGCCATTATCATGACCTGTGCAATGATTTTCTTCTACTGTGGTATCATGGAGTACAATACATTCAGCATTGAGATTTTCTGGAGAATCTATAACGTCATATATATGGAGTATTTGTTCAACTTTGTAGGATTATGCCTTATTAATCTACATTACAGCACTACATCAGTGCGCTTACTTTTGCTTCTTTACGAGATCAGCAAATGTCTCTACAGCAGTAATGACACAAAAAAATTCAAAATTATGTCACTTTCGTTAACTATTACACTCTTGCTCTTTTGTTTTATTCTCGTAGTCATCAAAATAACTTACGATCCCTGTTGGAATTTATTTAGAGGAATCTACGTTTCTACATCAATACTCTTAGATTTGGAAATCATTCAAATTTTGCTTTACACCCATATGCTGGCGTGTAAAACTTTTCGATGGAATTGTATAATAAAGAATTTTAATTTTGGAAATAGCAACGATGATATAACAGTGGATAGAGAACTAGTACTTGAGGAAATGCAGAATGTTATGATATCAATTCATGATGCTTGGGACCTGACGCTGAAAACTGCTGGATTTAGTGTAATTATATTGTTTCCTGTTCCAAGTTATGCTTAAAATATGTTACCTGATGTTAGCTCAGGAAAGATCTGCTGTGAAAATAAAACAGTAGGATTGGTTAAGTTGGAATTTTTTTTTGTTCAAATGTTCTAAATGCATTCAGATGTTCTCATATACTTTGTGTAAAAGAATATTCACTAACACTTAACTTTTTGTAGATTTTGTTCCACTTCATAACAACGTTTGTACAGACATTGGTATACGTAGGAGTTCTGATAATACGGTCATCAGAGCATCTTGTGAGTATAATGTTTGCTATAGGTTGAGGTCGGTACAGGGTTTTGTTTGACTGGAGGGGGCTAGCAATGCGAATCGGCATCAACTGGGGCTACGTTGGACAGTAATTAAGTCCTCTCGCAGCCCCTTGTGCAAGAGTCCCCCGAGGGGCACGGGTTGGGTTCACTCAGTCTTAGAGCCCCTGTTGAAGAGTAGATACATAAGGAGAGTCACCCGTTCAGATTATGTTGAGGAGTATTTATTGATGATTATTATAAATTTCAGGAGAAATTGGACGTGTTTATAAAGCATACATTTGGGCTAATCCTGTGGTTGATTAAAGTGTTCCTTGTGGAGTTGGGATTATGTCTTGCAGTTGAAGCGTTTTATACAGAACTTGGAGAAGCACGGAGCAATGTTGTTCAAAAAGTATCACAGGATTGTAAGTACGCGTCCAAAGTATAAGATATTTAATGTAAAATAAGACATTATACACTCGTATTTTATTAATTTATTTACATTTTATGCACATAGGTACAAAGACGGACTTAATGCCGTAGGCATTTTCTACCAGTCAACCATGAGTGGTGAAGAGATAGTGTGGAAGGTGCAAATATGTACGTGAAAATTATATTGGAAAAAAAAATAATAGTGATAACACAAAAACCTAGTATCATAAAATCTCTACATAAATAATATATATGAATAAATACTTATATAAATACATATACGTATACATACATATATACTTAAGAAGAAAATGAAAATTAAATGCCAAATTTCTGCTTATTGGTGTAGAAAATGGATCCGCAATTTGTTTTTAAATGCGTAGCTATTGTTAGCCGTCCTGATCTCGAGAGGAAGTGCATTCCAGAGGAGAATCGACTGGATATGAAAAGAAGAATGAACAAAATCAGAAGTATGAGAAGGACAGAGTGAGAAAAGATTATTGGATGAACGTAGATTCTTATTGTGTGAAGAAAATAGAAATTTAAAGTGAGATATTAGATGAGAAGGAGGCTGGGAAAGTTGAGTAGAGAGAAATGCATTGTCAAAGCACGCAAACTTCTCTGACGAGTGGTCATCGATTTAAACTCAGAACTGAAACTTGAGACATGGTCATATTTTCTTAAATTAAATATGAACCGAATGCAGTTACTAAAGATACGATCAAACTTATCCAGCAAGACCGCATTTAGGTCATAGTAGCACACGTCGCCATAGTCAATCAAAGGGAAAATTAAAGTCTGCATAAGCATAGTCTTTGTCTTAACAGGCAAAAAGTTACTCAGACGATACAAGGAATGCAAAGTGACATTGGCTCTTTGACTGACACTAGATACTTGACTTTGCCAGCCAAGTGTCGAGTCAAGATGCAAACCGAGATCATTTACGCTGGGGCTAATGGGAATGACGACACCATTAAAAATAATAGGAGGTAGAGAGATAGCCGCCACTCTGCCCATCATACGTGAACTACCAATAACGATGGCCTGATATTTTGAGGAGTTTACTGACACTCCAAATCTATCAAACCGGTCATTGATAGCCTCCAAATCCCGGTTTAAATCCCCTATGGCATCTGACGAACCTTCTACCCGCACAGCTGTATATAATTGAAGATCATCGGCATAAAGGTGATACGAACACCGAAGACAGTGAGTTATTAAGTTAATGAAGAGAGAGAATAACAATGGAGAAAGAAAACCGCCTTGTGGAACACCAGCATCCAGGCCACGCCAACTCGAAGATCTCTCACCAACGCGTACCGACTGCTGACGTCCCCGAACATAAGAAGAGAACCATTCCAGCGCCTCGGCAGAAACCATAAGATGGGAGAGGATAGCAATGATTATATCGTGACTGACCGCGTTAAAGGCATTGGAGAAATCAATTAATACTAATGCTGTAACTTTAGTATCCTCCATAGCTTCTCTAATGTCACCAGTCATTTTAAGAAGAGCAGAGGATGTACTGTGCCTGAGTCTGAATCTGGACTGGAATGGGCTTACAAGGTTATTGCTGTAAACAAACGCAGAAAACTGTGAACATAGGCCTCGAGCACTTTTGACAGGAAAGGGAGAATGAATATAGGTCGAAAATGGCCTATCTAAGGGAAGGATTTGATAGTTTAGGAAGTGGCAGGACATAGGCTATACGACATAAGGACGGAAACTGACCGGAATGTAAGGAAAAGTTGGTGATTTAATTGGCGGGAGAAGACAGTCAAGGATCACGGTAACTATACCTCCACTGATGTTATCATGGTCTACGGCTTTAGATTTAATAGATAGGATAATCTTTTTAATTTCTTCCAAGGAGGCTGGTGAAAACTTAAATAGTTCAATGATTGGACCAGGCAAACTAGTGATGAAATCAGCTGTGTGAGATAGTGGTAGTGAATTGACGGTTGATATCATCCAAAAATTCAACATGACTTGGCCTGCCAATACCGAGAGTTCCAAGGTATTTCTAGATATCAGTATGCGAAGAAGATTTAATATCTTCAAGAATATGGCGGCGTTTAGCGTTGCGTATCATCTGATTACACCGATACCTTGCAATTTTTTAAGAGTTTTTATTCTCTTCACTGCAATCCTGCTTAAACTTCCGAAAGGCCCGATCCCAATCCTCCTCGCTAAACGAACCCCTGGTAACATCCAAGGGGCTGGTGCTCGCCTAAGTTTAACCCTACGAACAGAAGCCTTTTCATCGTAGAGAGCAGGAACGGCCAGATTGAAGATACGCAGTTTGTCATCAATAGTCGTTGCCGCTGCAAGCTGGTCCCAATCAATTTTTGAGGCATCTTGATGCAGCTTTTCAACATACATGCGCGCATAACTAAGCAAGTGCAGAACTTTAGGGAGAGGTTAAGATGGCTTTAAGATATAGGAGAGGAAAATGAGATCAGGATGGAAAAAACCAGGAGCAGGACATTCGCCATGAGATGAAACCAAAGAGGGAGTGGATGTTAGAATCAAGTCGAGCCACGTATCATCACCAGACTCATTAAAATGAGTGGGCTGCAGTGGAAGAACATGGAGACAAGTGGGCTCAATGATGTGGAGGAGTTTTCGGGAAGGAGGGGTTGAGCGAGGAAGGTCTGTGTTGAAATCACCCATGATGATGCAATGTGCATACTCTGAACCTATAGATGCAAGTGCCAGTTCAAGGTTGGAAAAATAATTAACGGCAGGCGGGAAATAAACAACGCCTAGTAGAGCCTTGACACCCTTAACGAAAATTTCCAGAAAGAGGTACTCTGCAGTAGCGCAATATTGTGAAGGAGAACTGCCTACCTACTATTTTGAAAGACAAATCACTGCAAAGCTCGATAGCTACACCGCCTCGTTCCTTTCCAATTCTATCATTCCGGATAATAATGAAACAGGGAACAGAGTAGGCGGTGGAAAGAAGATGGGGTTTGAGCCAACTTTCAGAAACCAGAACGGCATGTACATTAGCATTAGAAAAGGTGTCATACAGATTGCTATAATGACTAGGAACACTCTGTGCATTTATATAGCTGACATTGAAAAAGCTTTTAGTTTGTTGGCTGAAGCTGCGATGCACAAAGTAACTGAGAGTGTCAGTCAAGGAACAGAAACTTGCATTAGCAGAAGAGTTTGCGGAATCAAAAGCAGAATGAAAGGAGTTATCAGAGGACATAGAGAATATATATATAAACAAGTATATGCTTAAACTACCTAATTACCTTCCGGTGATACACTAGGTGGTGCACAGATAGTACTATCTGTGCACCACCCTAGTGTACTATACAATACTAGTGTACAAATGTTTATAAAACATAATAAGAAATAAGTATTAATTAAATAATACATTACATTAATATAATTTTTTTAAATAATCCAACGTTATGATATTGGCAAATATTGACGTGGCTCAAAAGCCATTTATCTTTTATTTTACATTCCACAATGTTCTAAATAAAAGATAACCGAAAGCTAAGGACCAGGTAACTGTGGAACCTGTTAAGGCACTGCGACATTATTATATGTATATAATATATATTACATATTTCGAACAAGTAAAAAGAGTATAAAATAAATACTTTTTTATTTCAGTGCCGTCTAAAAAAGCTTGGAAGAACATATTTCGAATACTACAGAATGATTTCGAAAAGATGAGTGCCTGTGGACTGTTCGTTGTAGACGCAGCAACTTTGTTGGATTTTTGCAACGTAGTAGCTACTTACACTATTGTTTTATTACAGTTTGCGTTCCTTTAATACAGTAAATTACATTAATTTCGTGAATAGGTTAAAAATAACTCATTTACAAATTACTTTTAATATATATTTACATATACAACGTGTAAAGGAAACCCCATATCTATCCAAAAGGGCTGAAGACAACATCTGGTTTGGAGTCTCTATGCACAGTTTCGGCACAAAATAACTGACTCAAAGAATTGATACCAAATTATTGGTTTCATATATTTATAGAATACCAATCATAAGAAACGTGTCACAGCACTACGTGGGTCAATAACTTTCCACGACACTTGCCAATAACACGATAATTCTTTTTGTTCTTCTTAATTTGAAAAATTCGGTCTCTGGTATCAGAGTATTGGAATTTGTAATAAGTTCTACACACGTAGACTTAGGATAACAAAACCTTTGCCATATCGTTTGTTATCATCCAAAGAAGCCATGCACTTGCTATGTATATACCCTTTAAATTACACGTTGTATATTAAAAGTAACTTGTAATATTTTGTTTGTTATATGCAGTTGAGGCTGGTGTCTAATAGCTGACTAAACTGAGGAAAAACACCAAAATAAACTTCGAGGACAAAGTTTTATAAGTTTATTATGGCCCAGAAACAGATATATTTTCATAAAATTTGTTTAGCCATTTGCAAGGTCTGTACCAAACGTCAGGTTCAGTTTTACAATAATTAATTTAAAATTTAATTGATATTTATATTATACTAGTACTCACGCGGGACTTCGCTCCCGTGGATTCTATCACGGTAAAAACATAACTCTCCTTTTTTGCAATCGCGTAAAAAGTAGCCTATAACCGTCCTCAAGCTTCAAGCTATTTCCATACCAAATTTCATCCAAATTCACCTAGTACTTTCGAAGATTAGCGCGTTCAAGCAAACAAACAAACAAACTTTTCCGCGTTATAAGTTCAGTTTAACAATAATTAATTTAAAATTTAATTGATATTTATATTATATTACCGGTATATTTTTAGCTTGTGGTGAGCTATCTATTTTATACAATTATTTTATATAATAAATGATGTTGTTCATCTACGTACTACATATTATGTGCATCTCAAGTATCACATCAAAGAAGTATAACGGTCGACTTACAGCATTTTGTATGGTTTTAGAATTTTGAGCTATTCCTATAGAAGCCGCATAATCATCTATACGGCTACTGTAATGATTATTTAGGCACACATTATGCGGCTTTAGGTCCTAAATAGGGTCACAATAATTGATTAATTGCAAAGAAGCATTATTACGGTCAATAAAGATGTTAAATGGATTACAAAAATATTTGACTATCATTGCAATGTAGTTAAAGAATTATTCAAGCTATTTAAATGTTCACATTTAGCACTTAAACAAACTCGACATCATTACGAAAATCACTACAAAGTACAAAGGATAATTGTAAAATCCAATTATTTTTAAATTTTGATTCGTTAAGGTTAATTTTCATTCAATAACTATAATAATATGCAAAGAAGTTTTTAATTGCCACAATCCCAATCCAAATCTCCTCCAACCTACATAAATAAAAGTCTTAATTATTTAAAATAACGTTGTTTATTGGTAGGTATGCAATATTGGTATGAAATATAAGTATTTATATGATGATGCAAATATACTAATTTACATCCTAGGTCTCTAGGGTCAAGAACAATATCACAATTGCTACCATAATCATGTTTCTGTAATGTGTGATTGTAAAGATTTTATGGGATAGGTATACACATTATACATATTCTTGGTTACTTATTTTGAATCCATTATTAGGTTCTTTAACTATATTATTGATTTCAATGTTTTCTTTGACAATTGTCTATATAATATATCTGTCTTCTCTACAATTATTCCCATTTACCGTTATAAACGTATTTATACTAAGCTCTGTCTAAAGCTAAAAATATCATATAATTACCGTCCATTTCCACGTGGAATCATGGTCACCCCATCAGTTGTAATATATATGATATTTTTGATTCAATTTATCTTTTAAATTACTAATACAGCAGAATCGCAATTTATATGAAATGAATGTACTCTTATACATTATTCAGGAAGTCGAATTTTGTAAACAAACATGTCATATTCAAAAAGATATAGGCAACTATAGAGAGCCGTGCTGAATTAACTAAAATTGGTTTATTTTTCAAATTTAGCAAGTTGTATGAGAAACCAATGCGTTACTTGACAAACATCAATTATTTCTTAATAGTTTTTGGCTAAGGTTGTTCAGGACTGCAATAGGCCAGCCAACGGTAACTGGACGTGTCCGGAACTTTTCCACGATACGTGGAGTCATAAACGTTGCTTTCAATAAACAAGGTTACTTAATAATGATACCACTAACCTGATGTGCTGGGTTCGCCAACTTCGACCTTCAAAGGTCACGCCCTAAGTGTGGTTTGTATGTACAATGGGGTGAGTAATTGAAAGGTGTGATGTAAGTCAAGTGTTGTAGAACGTTCACAAGGCGCCGGTCTCCAGATGGCGCGGTCACAACAGCAATCACAGCACAACTCGTTCCAACAACGCGCGTGCCTTAGTATGGCGTCAATATGGCGTAATGTTCCAAGAAATATCACTGTATTCTAGTCAATTTGGAATTACAAAGTTCAACCAAACACTGTTCACAATTAATCTGTTCATATCTCGTGAGATCCAATCCGATTTCCAACAAATTCCGCGTGCCAGCCCGACCGACGACAAGGCGGCGTATGATTCAACAATATCCCGGGGTTTTCGGCAAATGGGGAATACACTTCAACAATTAGATAATTCGCGACCCAATTATCGGTCTCAACAGGCGAATCCAACAATATTTTACCAATTATATTTAGCTCAAGAGGGCCCGATGACCGGCATTTTTTCCAACAACGGAACCAAAATCTATCTGTAAAGTCAGAGAGGTTATGTCAAGTCCACAGATAATTAATGTTGCCGGCCAAAAGATGCGTTCTGTTTCACGTCGGACCGAACATCTACCCCCCCCGGACGGGCCTACCCGTCCGCTAATCAATTGGAAGTCTTGACAAGGTTGCAAATTCAACACAGCTTCAATGCGGCCAAATACCGTAGCCAGTTCATTAAAGGTGAGAACGGTGTCTCCCAACAATCTCCGCCAGCGTCCCTTTGCCGCTTTCACCGCGGCCCCAAAAATACCCCCCCAATGGGGGGCAGGCTGGCGGGTCAAACAACCAAGTGACCCCTCGGCGGGCCAAACTATTACCAATGTCAACCTGGCTCTCATTAGGAAGGCGTGTACCTCCTTCAAATAGTTACTTGTACCCTTGTAATTCGTACCGCAATCAGACCTAATCAACGAAGGTAACCCACGGCGAGACACAAATCTTTCCAAAGTCGCCTCAAAGGCCTCTGTCGAGAGGGAGGTTACCAGCTCCAAATGTACTGCCTTGGTTGACAGGCAGACAAACACACAAATAAGCCCTAACAATCTTGCTATTACGAAGGGTGGACGTCTTCAACAAAGGGGGACCAACAAAATCCGTTACGACGCCAGCAAAGGGCCTCGCCTCATTGACGCGATCAGCCGACAAAATCCTAAATTCTCGCTGCAGAATGGCCAACAGCGCATTGCAACCGGCATGCGAGTTCTTAGTGTGACGATCAGTCACCAACAATTGTACCAAGTTCAGTTACAACAAGGGCAGGAGCACCAATTTTAGGGTAAGGACAACTCACAAGGGTGATTTCAAACCAGGTCCTTCCCTCAACAGTGGTGTCAGCCGGTTCGCCAATTCCCCAAATCTTGCCTGAAAGGTCATTCACCTTCAGGCCAACCTGTCCCGCTAACCAAGACGACAAGGCAACCCCGGACTCCCGTGCCCAAAATGGCACGGACCACAATTGAGTCACCCAAGGGTCCCCAGACCTTGACCGAGGCCGTTGACAACAAAACCGTCTTGATCGGGGGGGTCCTTTAGCGGGGCAGGCGTCAATCTCTTAGTGATGCCTGGGCGGCGACCGATCGCCGCTTCCAGGCTGCCTTCGTTCACGACGAGGCCAACAATCAAAACATTCGTCCGCGCGGTGTCCCGAGCCGCTCGCCATCACTGGAGGGGCATATCCCACCGGATGCCCGAATGGCGGAGGGCGCGACTCCAGCCGGGGACGTTCCGCCAACGGAGGGGAAAGGCAGCGGCGCCGACCCGGCCACTGCTGCCTAGCAGCCAATGCGCGTTCTCCCTGACGAGGGAAGACCAAATGGCGCTCGTGGGGCTCCCGTTCAACTTGCGCGGGGGGTGGAGTGCGGCGTACAGAATCGCGGGTCTCAGCCCGGTGCTCGTCTCCGGGGTACCCCCCCCTGCGCGAACCCCCCTCAGAGGCTGGTCTGCTGGAGCGGTTCGCGTTGGCGCACAAAATCTCAAGGTGGGACCCTTCACAAATTCTACACGGGCGGGGGTCGGGGCAGTCCCGATGGAAGTGGGCCCCCAAGCACGAAAAGCACAAACGGCGTGCGTTGACAATACGGCGGCGGGCACTTACGTGCAAATTCAAAAAACCCGGGCAACGCGCCATGACATGCCCCGTTGCCTTACAAAAGTCACAATGATGAGGACTCCGGGCACCATCAAAACGGGGGGCGGGGCGAACATCAACAGGCCCCCTAGCCCGAGGACTCCGGGCGCCAGCAAAACGGGGGGCGGGGCGATCATCAACAGGCCCCCTAGCCCGAGGACTCTGGGCGCCAGCAAAACGGGGGGCGGGGGGAACATCAACAGGCCCCCGAGCCCTAGTCCGTCCCTGGTCTCTGGGCTGAGAAGGTAGTGGGGGTGACCCCGTGGCGCCACGAGTGTTATCCGCAAACCGACACTCGTCTTCCAAAAATTTGAGGAGGTCGTCAAAGGGGGGAAGATGGGTGGCACTATCCCCACCATACTTCTGCTCAAAACGTGACCTCAGCTCCGCGGGGAGCAACTGCAGCACCACGTGCACCAACAAGTAGGACCAATGTTCTACCGGTAACTCCAAGCGTCTCAAAGCGTTGGTCGCTGAAACCAACGGGTTCAGCAAGTCAGTGCGCAACGTCGACGTGCTGACAATGGCCGGTAGTCCCAAAATCTGGTCGATGTGCACATCAGCCAGGCAGCGCTTGTTCTGATACCGTCGGGAGAGAAGCTCCAGAGCGGTCGGGTAAGAGGAATCCGTCACCGGCAAGTGCTGCACCAAGGCTCTGGCTTCGCCCTCCAGGACAGACAACAAATAGGCCAGCTTCTGGGCAGGTCCGAGGTCCAAGCGTGCATCGACAAGACTCTCAAAGAGATCTAGGAAGCCCAGCCAGTGGTCCAAGCGACCGTCAAAATGTGGCAGCTCCAGGGTGGGCAGCCTACTCAATAGTCCAGGGCCTGCAACAACAGAGGTCTGCGGCTTGGCCGCATCAGGCACCCGGCTCTTCAAAATTTTCCGCGCTCGTAGACATATGACATCCCCCAGGTGGATAATCTGGTCATAGTCACCCAAAATCTTATCGCGGGCTGTCTGATCCATCACCCCCAAATCCACGTCCATGATGTACTCGTTGAAGCGTGTGAGCGCAGCATCAGCTGACTTGATCCTCTCAATCACTTGCCCATACCGAGCAAGGGTGAGCTCTTCCAATTCCACACGCTCAACAGTTGCAGCTGCCGATGTGAACCATCTCAACTGTGAGGTCAATCCCGCAGCAGCCTCCCTGACTGCCCTTAATGAGGCCATTGCAACAATCAAATATTAATACAAAACAACAATCAATAACCAACAATCAAATATTAAACAAACAGCAATGACTTGTTAGCCGGCCAAGTAATCTCAACAAAATAAAAATTCAATTCAATTATTTCAAGCCCAAATCCGACCCTGCACTTATTCCAAGTATGAATCTAGCTTGCTAAGGATGGCTAGTTACAAAATAAATAACAATTGAATGTATAATACAATACTGGATCAACCTCAAATTAAACATCAATAAGCACAACAATTGTCTGCATAATATTGAGCCGGAGAATCTCTATCAACACTCCAATAATTACTATAAATGCAATAACCAATACACACAATTCAAGTCCTATTATGTTAGACTATGTGTAATTATTATTTAGATAACCTTTCAAATTCAGATCAATGACATTCAATTATTAATTGCAACAAATACCAAATTATGTACCAAATTATACCAATAATTCCTAATACTTCCCAATTTCACAAATAAATCTTACCTGTCAATGCAATAAAGGGCTACAGTACAAATTACAAATACAACTTCAATTGATTCAACTTCAATTAGATAGCCCGGATGACATGGTAATATATTCAAAACTTATTAAGTTATAAGTTGTGTTAAGTAATTAAACTCAAGTTTTAAGTTTTCAACAATATTCAAAACTTCCAATTAAACCAGTGGATCTTATAAAACCACGTTCTGCTACCACTTTGTTCAGGACTGCAATAGGCCAGCCAACGGTAACTGGACGTGTCCGGAACTTTTCCACGATACGTGGAGTCATAAACGTTGCTTTCAATAAACAAGGTTACTTAATAATGATACCACTAACCTGATGTGCTGGGTTCGCCAACTTCGACCTTCAAAGGTCACGCCCTAAGTGTGGTTTGTATGTACAATGGGGTGAGTAATTGAAAGGTGTGATGTAAGTCAAGTGTTGTAGAACGTTCACAAGGCGCCGGTCTCCAGATGGCGCGGTCACAACAGCAATCACAGCACAACTCGTTCCAACAACGCGCGTGCCTTAGTATGGCGTCAATATGGCG
Organism: Tholera decimalis; assembly: GCA_943138885.2. NCBI lineage: Eukaryota > Metazoa > Arthropoda > Insecta > Lepidoptera > Noctuidae > Tholera > Tholera decimalis. The sequence goes on along the minus strand of OW964570.2, from coordinate 5,436,898 downwards.
TAATGTTCCAAGAAATATCACTGTATTCTAGTCAATTTGGAATTACAAAGTTCAACCAAACACTGTTCACAATTAATCTGTTCATGTCTCGTGAGATCCAATCCGATTTCCAACAAATTCCGCGTGCCAGCCCGACCGACGACAAGGCGGCGTATGATTCAACAATATCCCGGGGTTTTCGGCAAATGGGGAATACACTTCAACAATTAGATAATTTGCGACCCAATTATCGGTCTCAACAGGCGAATCCAACAATATTTTACCAATTATATTTAGCTCAAGAGGGCCCGATGACCGGCATTTTTTCCAACAACGGAACCAAAATCTATCTGTCAAGTCAGAGAGGTTATGTCAAGTCCACAGATAATTAATGTTGCCGGCCAAAAGATGCGTTCTGTTTCACGTCGGACCGAACAAGGTTGTTTTGTCTGTTTTAAATATTTTCTTATAATGTTTTTTCCAGCACGGCCCCCTATCCATATATATTATTTGTTGTTTCAAATCTGTTGCTGCACATGTAACGTGTTAACAGAGTACATTCCTTGAGTTTAAGAAACTTTTTAATACGCTATTAAATATTTTTCAAGTAACACGGGGGCCGTGCCAGTCAAAAGTTTCTCCCTTTTTGCATATTTCTTCAAAAGCCTGTACCTGTACATTGAAAAAGAGACAGCTACTTGTACATATACTCCTAGAGGCAAGTACATTGCATTGTTGAACACTTAAAACGCAAATTCAGAGGGGCTATGCGGCGCAAACGTACATGTAAAATGAATGTGTTGATGATGAGTTTTACGCATTAAAATAACTCACGTGTATTTGATCAAAGAGCTCTTAGCTATACAACAAAGCTCAGTTGACCTTTTAAAATGCTGGCATTACATTAATTCACGAATGCTGTTCAGCGTAGTTATATAGTTTAAGTCCAGAGTGGATAGGTTACTTTTAAGTAAGCGTGCTCCATCTTCGATCACATCATCACTTACCATCAGGTGAGATAGTGGTCAAACGCGAACAAAACGGTAGTTGAGATCTCAGAACAATGTAACAGACTCTGTTACATTGTTCTGAGATCTCAAATACCGTTTAATAAATAGCAATAGGATAATCGCTAATTGCAAGACTCTTGCAAGACTCTTGCAAGACTCTCGTTTGGGCAACACTAGTTGGAACAATTGCATTGACTTTTGTACAGATGGAGCCAAAGCGATGACGGGTAACAGGTAGGCGCAGTGTCACTAAAAAAAAGTAGCGCCTAATATTGTACTTCCAGCCATTGTATCCTTCATAGACAAGCACTTGCGATGACGGAAATGCCGTCAAATCTAAAATTAGTTATGGATGAAGAGGTAAAAATAATTAATTTTATCAAATCACGACCACTACAATCCCGATTGTTCTCATTATTGTGTGAAGATTATGGCAGCAAACAAAACACTGCTGCTCCATACAGAAGTGCGATGGTTGTCACGGGGTAACAAGGCTATTTGAACTAAGAGCCGAGTTACATATGTTTTTTCAGATACTTCTTTTAATTTGAAAGACCGTTTGTATGATAAAACTTGTTCCGTTTTTCCGATTGTCTTTTATGGCGGATGTCTTTCAAAAACTGAACATATTAAATTTATAATTGCAAGGTAAACAGACAATAGTGTTCAAGGCCTGTAACAAAATAACTGCCTTCAAAAGAAAATTAGATTTTAGGATTATTTGCGTTGGTAAGAGAGAAATAGAAAGCTTTACGTTACTCAAACTCAGAAATGTTTCAAGATGATGTATTTCAAGAATTGGTCCAATATCTCACTTCAACGCGCGCATCTTTTGAGGAGTATTTCCTGAAAAACAGAATACAAAAAGGAAACTGAATTCATGGATTCATAATCCTTTTTTACCCAACTTGCAAAAGCCCGCAACTATGTCAAACGAGGAATATGAATCTCTTTTAGAAATGTCATCAGACATGTATGGAGTCTGTTTAAAACGACGCCTCTCAACAATTTTTGGTGCAGAATCCGTGATGAATATCCAATGCTTGCCAAAATGGCTATGAATATTCTTCTCCCGTTCCCAACAACATATTTGTGCGAAACAGGATTCTCAACCTCTGCAGAAACGCAAACAAAATACCGCAATAGACTGGACGCCGAACCTGATATGAGACTTCAACTGTCTTCTATCAAACCTAATATCAACCAATTGATGAAAAATAAAAAATAGTTTCATACCGCCCATTAGTTAGTTTTTTTCATCTTTTATTACAATTGTTATGTATTAATTTACTAAGTAATAAGTACATTGTACTTTTATTATGCTTATTAATAAAGAATACATTTAGAAAAACAATTTATTTCTTATTTTTTATTGCACAAAAGAAAAGTACAATCAGCAGACTTATTGCCATGACTTTATTGTAGGGTTCCGTCAAGTATTTCGTTTTCCAAAAGGGTTCTGTCACCAAAATGTTTGAGAACCGCTGCTCTACAGTATTCTTCTCCTACAACTCCGTTTTATCTCAAAGAACGTTTTAAGTTCCTTCATGACACACATGTTAGAGATTTGAGATCATCGGAGAATTTAAGACTTTCAATGCCTGCACATTTCAATTCTATGGCTCATCGTTGACGGTGCAAGCTATTCGTTTGTGGAATTCAGTCGCGTCTCGTTAGCGCTCGCGCACGGGTCGGATATAGGTGCCCCCACCTTCAGTCGCGATAATGTCTGTGAATACGCTAAAATGTGTAAATTGCAATATTGTAATATGTGAGGTATTATCATTCATCCAAAATAAAATAGACGTGATGGACAATGACAGCCTCATAAGAATCTGTGACACGGCCTTCACCGTGGACGAAGTTGATAGTGCTAAGGACTTGCTATTTAGTTCAATTAAGACTAACAAGAAGAAAGTGACGAGACGTAAAGAAGGGAAAAAAGGAAGAGACCTAGAGGATATTATAAGTGTATTCAAAGTGACGGAACCCGATCTTATTCCAATATTTGTGGCGCGTGACTTGCAAAAATTACCGCCAGTTACATTTGATCATGTAGATGTGACCAAATTGTTAAAAGATCTAGTGATTATGCGTGCGGAAATCAATGAAATAAAAAGTGAATATGCAACGATTACTCAATTAGACCAGTTGAAGATGGAATTGGGATCCAACAGGCCCCCGGTATCGTTATTAACGTGCAATATTAATGCGAAAAAAAGAGGAGGGTATTTGCTCGATAGAGGGCCGGTAGGTCTATCGCCGGCGCCAGCATATGACGATGACACGATGACAAGATTCGCGAGTGCGGAGCGCCTTGAGTCACCAAAATATCGTTCTCTCGCTTGCACGCTTAACGTACCGAGCAAGATAAGTGCGCATGTACCGCGTAACTCAACGCTGTTGGAAAACGAGTTATGTACGGAGATTGCCGAATCATCTGTTCACCCTGCGGAGACAAATCATTTTGAACCTCAAATGAAACGACCCACGATGGCGGAGATAGCAAAGAATGGCGAATGGAAAACACCTAAGAAACCAAGTGATAATTGGGTATTAGTACAAAAACGAAGGTCTAGAAACCGATTTACCGGTAAAATGGGCAAAGCTGCTACGGACTTGTCCGAAAAATGTATAGCCGCGGAAGTTAAAATCCCGTTGTTTATTTCAAACGTAAACAAACAGACAGCGGTGGAAGATATCTGTAAGTATATTGAAAAAAAGACTGCGGAGGTGGTTACCCTTGAGAAAATTGTAATGAAGAAAGAAAAGCCATATAATGCATTCAAGCTGCTTGTTAACAAAAATAAGCTAGATATCTTTCTAGATGATCAGATGTGGCCCGACGGGGTCACATTTCGCCGCTTTATTCACTTCAAAAACAGAAGAGAACACATAAATAATACTATTTGTGTTAACGAAGGAAAATCTACATCGTGTAATGGATAGTATTTCAAAAATGAACATAATATCTTATAATTGCAAGAATGTTATAAAGTCTGTGAACTGTGTACGTACACTCTGCAAAACAGCTGATATTATTTTGTTATAAGAAACATGGCTATACCCACATGATCTAGCATTTCTTGATACGATTAATCAGGAATTCAGTTGCACGGGAAAGTCGTCAGTGGACACCTCAGCCGGCATTTGTAAAGGGAGACCCTATGGAGGGCTTGCTATACTATGGCGAAAGAGCGCATTTAACTCTGTGAGTGTAGTGCAATGTGTTAGTAACCGGTTATGTGCAGTGAATGTAGTGGTAAACAACGGCCGATCATTTATGGTTATAAATATATACATGCCAACAGACTGTATTGACAATTTGCCCTTATTTACAGAATGTTTGAGTGAAATGTATTCTATTATACAAAATAATGACGTAGAATCAGTGTACATGTTGGGAGATTTCAATGCGCACCCAGGTGAGTCATTTTGTAATGAACTTCTTAGTTTTTGTAGTGAGCAAGAATTATTATGTGCGGACCTAAACTACTTAGGCATGCAGTCGCAAACGTACACATTTATCAGTGACTCACACGGGTGTAAGCGTTGGCTCGACCACTGTACACAGGCGGCGGGAAAATCAATTGTAAACATTGAGGTAGTTTATGATACGTTTTGGTCAGATCACTTTCCTTTAAAAATCGAATGTGATGTTAATGTTATTCGATTGAAGTCAAGTGTAATTAAATCATCGCTTAACAATGTCCGCTGGGGCGAAAGAAACCCAGATAAAATAAATGAATACTTGTCTATGTGTGATAAGAAATTAAAAAATGTAGATTTTCCTGCAGACTTTGAAAAATGTGCTGATCATTTTTATAGTAGTCTTGAACATCGATTATTATTGGATTCCATGTATAATTACATTGTATTGAATTTAAGTGAAGCAGCTATACTAAACAGAGCCCCTAGGGACATTATAAGAAAAAAGGGTATCAAGGGCTGGAATAAACATGTCAAAGAGTATCACGCTCAAGCTAGGTACAAGTATAAGCTGTGGGTTTGGTATGGTCAGCCCAGTTCTGGGCCTGTGTATGAAAACATGATAATTAGTCGTAAATTATTTAAATCTAAATTAAAATGGGTTATTAAGCATCAAGAAAAGATTGAAATGGATATTTTAGCCTCGCTTCATTCTGAGAAACGATTTTCATCTTTCTGGAAGGGCACTAAAAAACTTAATAGTTCTCCTAGCTTACCAGTGAGTGTGGATGGTAAGAGTGACCACACTGATTTAGCTAATATGTTTAAGGAACAGTTTATAGTTAACTCACCTCTTGAGTCTGTGGTGAAGTTGAACGGTGATGAGATCCATCACTCAGGAGTACCCCTTTGATTTACGTGTAAAGAAATAAAAACAGTAATCCAATCTATGAAAAGGGGGAAATCTCCTGGGCATGATGGGCTCAGCATCGAACATCTTCAAAATGCTGGTGTACACTTGCCAAGAGTGTTGTCAATGTTTTTTAATCTATGTGTAGGACACTCTTACTTACCACAGAAAATGCTGGATACTGTAGTGGTTCCTATAGTAAAGAATCGGACAGGAGACATATCGGACAAGAGCAATTATAGGCTAATCTCATTGGCCACTGTGATAGCCAAAGTGTTTGACAGTGTGCTTGATACGCACCTCAGTAAATATACGACACTACATGACACACAATTTGGTTTTCGTGCTGGGTTGTCTACTGAGAGTGCAATATTTGCGCTGAAGCACACTGTCAAATACTACACCGACAGGAATACCCCAGTTTATGCTTGTTTCCTGGACCTTTCCAAAGCCTTTGACCATGTTTCTTATAATGTCTTATGGGAGAATCTTCGGGAAGCGGGAGTACCAGAGACATTAGTGTCAATATTATCTTTCTGGTATGAAAAGCAGAGGAACTTTGTTAAATGGTCCAATGCGTTATCAGAGCCTTATAAACTCGAATGTGGTGTTAGGCAGGGAGGTCTTACTTCACTGAGATTATTTAATATATATATTAATAACTTGCTTGTGGAACTCAGTAGCACACATGTCGGATGTCATATAGACGGGGTGAGTGTAAATAATTTAAGTTACGCCGACGATATGGTGCTGCTGAGTCCTACAATCAATGGATTAAGGAAGTTACTCGCGATTTGTGAAGGTTACGCCGAGCAACATGGTCTAAAGTATAATCCTAAAAAGAGTGAACTATTAGTTTTTAGAGATAGAAATAAAAGTCCTTCAATTGTCCTGCCAGTAGAACTAAACGGTTTGCCTCTAAAGAGGGTCACACAATTTAGGTATTTGGGCCATGTTGTTACGGAGGATCTTAAAGATGATCTCGATATGGAGAGAGAGCGCAGGGCGATGGCTGTGAGGGGAAATATGTTGGCTCGCAGGTTTGCTGGTTGTTCTCTACCGGTTAAAATCACTCTTTTTAAAGCATTTTCCCAAACATTTTACACTAGCAGCCTGTGGGCTAACCATACCCAAAAAACTGCCAACACCCTGCGAATTCAATACAATAATGCTTTCAGGGCGCTGTTGAGGCTTCCTCCTTATTGTAGTGCGTCTGGCATGTTCGCGGTGCGCATACGGTTGATTATTATGCGATCATGCGCAAGAAAGTCTCATCTATAATACGCAGAGTGAGAGGAAGCAACAATAGCGTTCTGAAAGTTTTTGCGGAAAGACTAGATGGGCCTACAATGGATAGGTTTATCAAGCTACACGTTAGACATGGGGCTTGATAAACCTTCCTCTGATTGTGATTGTGAGTTTTTTTTTATTTTATTTTGTTTTTGTTTTGTTACGTCCTTTATAATTGTCTGTGTATGCCTGTTTCTTACTAACCTAGTTATTAAGTAAATTGTTTGACTAATACTATGGGCCTTAGAAGCCTGAAAATAAAAGATTTTTATTTTATTTATTATTATTGCCGGTGTCAGTATGACAAGCTCAGTCACTCGCTTGTTTTAAAAGTTTGGTTGCTAATTATTTTCTTTCCAATTTATGATTATTCTTTTGTTTTCTCTCCTCATGATGTTAAGGAACACATTATATGTATTGTATTTTTTTTCTCTGTTTTATGAGTAATGTAGTAAGTACACTAGAATTCTAATTTAACCCTCCCCACATTAATAAATTTTTTTAAAGTCCTTCCAAAGGTTGTCGGAAGATATCGTTTTCAGCGATAAGACCATACCCATTGTTACCATAGAATAAGCAATATTGTTAAATAGATTTGTTTAATTTTTGTTGTACAATAAAGTAAATTCTATCTATCTATCAAAGCTGTATAAAGCATTTACGGAGCATTATTATGGTACAAGTTTATGCTATTCAGTAGTATTAGGCATTATCTTAAGTATTATTCATAAAGCACTAAAAACAGCTGAAAGCTGTTCAGCCGCGTTGTGGTTTGCTACACTACATCTGCAGGCTTTACAAAAGCATTTTGCTATGCCATTATCCAACCGTTTTACAATAAAAACCATCTGAACGGTTTTGAAATGCCAAAATAAGGCGTTAATATGCTCGGTGAACTTATATGAAGAATTTTTAGTTGTTAAGTCCTTATTTGTTTTCTGTTATGGTGTACAATAAAGGGAATTATGTATCTAATATACAAAAAAAGTTGATTAAAAAACGAAACAGAATAACATAACAACCTAGATGTTTACAAATGCATAAATATCAGTGTATGTTTGTGTGTGTGTGAATTAGTGTGCGTGTAATTAGTAATAGTAGCAGTATTTATTTCATAATGGGATTGCAATATTCACAACTGTTGGGATTCTGTAATTTCAAGTCCAACATGGAAGTATAAGGCCCTCAAGGCGGTAAAGTTATTTTTCGTGAACTGCAATGATATGGTTGTTAAATAAAAGGGTTAACTGAGAAAAATACTAAAATCATAAAAGCTTGTTCTAAAATATTGTACTGTTATCGTGACGACTAAAGTGCCTGTAGTTTGTAAGTGAGTAAACACATTCAGTTTCAAGTTGAGATTTTGAACAAAACAGTCGATTAGAGGCTGATGAGAAATAAACAAATTCCTTTATTTAATACTCAATTCTTTATTGCATTCCACAATGTAGGCTTAGGTGGTAAACAAATTTTTTGGAGACAATCGTGGACCCCGACGGGCACGGCAAATGTAAGATGTGTGGAGAGGACTTATCATTTAAGTATCTTATAATCTAACTTATTCTAAAAACTTAAACATTAACATTACTAAAAACATTATTTTTCGAGTTTCAAGGATTTATCATTTAAATATTCGTTGACACTATATTAACTTATTTATGAATAAATGGAGCTTTTTTCTTTTCTTATTGATTCGGGTAACATATTGTATATTTTTATTGACATAACCAGAGGACTTGTTGAACGTATTTTTAAGCGGGATGATGGTAGGTTGAGTCAGTTTTTGTATCGGAGTGTGTATCTTGTTTGTATGACTTCTCGTTTAGTGTAAAAGTCTTGGTGTTTGTGAGCGAACCCTAAGCCGAGGTCCGGACCCCACAGGGGGTGCATTTGTGGGGTACGGACCTCGGCTTAGCGTTTTAATGTGCAGTCGCCTAGTTTGTAAGTTTTATAATAAGCCCTGGCTTTAATTCATTTATTAATTAAGGCAACCACAGGCAATCCCGGTTAAGTAGCCAATAACCCCAGACGTTGACCTGCGAGATGCCACACAAAAAGCGAATTTGCATATTTCAAGTATGTATATACAAGGCATAGTTAAAAATAATTAGTTCTATAAAATGGGGTTTGCAACTATCTATTTGTTGTATATTTACCAGGATACGAATAAATTACTTTTGAAAGGTGAACAGTGTCAGTGCATCTGTACTTACATTTATTTATTCACTTTCCATCAGCCTCTCTCAATATTGTTTGATTTTGAATAAAGCTAAAAAAATCTTCACATCAAACAAAAATGCAGTAACACGACAGTATAGTGACCGTTTTGATGAACTGGACCATGAACACAGCATTCACGGAAAATCCTCCAGAAGCAGTCATCTCCTGAATATTCGTGTCTAACATTCGCTATATGTTTCTCCACTTTCTTTTTGAAAGTACTGAAATAGATATTTATTAAGATAATTGTTTTTATTGCATTTATTCTTGAAATAAACACATGACTACAATATATTGATAATAGTTTTGACATCATTCTTGACCACGCATACGTCATTCATTTTTTAGCAATAAACTATCTCCTCGTCAAAAATTACATACCTAGATCTATTGTTCCGTTTGGATATGAAAGACGGATAAACTATCAAACACATTATCGCATTTATAGTATTCGTCTAGAAGATATTTCGTTAACTATCTGAACTCTAAATGAAAATGAACTAACTCAAGAGGTCAGCTTTTACAGTACGGTCTGGTTAACATAACAAATTCTTCATTTGAATCTTAGCAGAGAGAGCTTGGGGCTACACTATAACAGCCGCACGGGTCGACCTGCAAGCTTGCGCGACGCTTGCCGAGCTCGGCCGCACCACCATGACATATCGACACTCCTCCCTGCCTCGGAGAGCATGGGAAGTCGTTGCTCCCGGCTGTCATTTGTACATCTCGGAAAGTCCTTACGGATAATCAAAAGCGAGCAAATCTGACAGCAGTCTTGTCAAGGGGTATCGTATTACCCGGCTACTGGGTTGTGGAGGTCCCAGGAGGTAACATACTGCTACTCAGGTGCATCCGGTTAGACTGGAATCCGATTCCAACATAGTTAAAAAAGGCTAAGCAGATGGTATTATAATCTTAGCAAGTTCATACTTACAGTCTTGTGATGATTTGAGTATAACATTATCTTTGGCTCTCAAAATAGTGGTCAGTGGCCCTGACTGCTATGCGCAAGGTCGTGGGTTCGATTCCCACCTAGGACAAATGTTTGTGTGGTGAGCACGGTCATTTGTTCTTTGTTTGGGTGTAATTTATCTATAATATGTATGTATTTAGAAATATATATGTATGTTTATCAGTTGTCTAGTACCCATACCACAAGCTCTGCTTAGTTTGGGACTAGATGGCGTTGTGTGAAAAGTTGTGGAATATTATTATTATTTCCTTTATTTCTAATTATACACGTATAAATTACATTTTTAAATATTTCTATAAAACACAAAAAACATTTAAAAATATAAAAAATAGTAGCCCACCGGTATCGGGAACAGGGTCCAAGCTACCGGTGGTCAGGGCTCTAGAGAGAGGAACCTCCTAACGATACGCGCCGTGTCCAGGAGTACCGCTTTCTGAAGCAAGCCCTTGATCCAGCCGCCTAACGAGAGCCTCCTAAGGTGTTGGTCGAGGCTCTTGGCTATTAAGCCATTGGCTGAGATGACTATCGGTACAATGACTGCCGAGTTCACATCCCACATGTCGACAATCTCGCGTGCCAGGTCAAGATACTTATTTTTTTTATCTATCTCAGCTTTCACGAGGTTCTCGTCATGGGGGACTGCTATATCAACAATCATTGTGCAACGCTCTAATCGGTCTATCACCACTATGTCAGGCTTATTGGCAACAATAGTCCTGTCAGTGATGATAGACCGATCCCAGTACAGTGTAATATTGCCATTATCGAGAACTGGGTCGGGCACATACCTATAGTATGGTACTTCTGATTCCACAAGATTGTATTTAAGAGCAAGTTGCTGGTGAATAATCCTGGCTACGAGGTTGTGTCTATGCAAATATTCTCCGTTAGCTAGACGAGAACAACCGGAGATAATGTGACGAATGGATTCTCCCGGTTTGTGACATGCCCGACATATGTCTACCGTACCATCCATCACAATATATTTCCGATAGTTATTCGTCATCATAACTTCGTCCATAATCGCACAGACAAAACCTTCGGTTTCCCCGAAGAGGACACCAAAACGTAGCCAAGCTACGGACGCTAATAAATCTACTTCAGACCCATGAAGGGCTCGGTAATAGCGTCCGTGAAGCTCCTTGTTCTGCCATACTTCTCTGTGGTCATTAGTATCTAATACTACAGGTTTGCGCCAATTCTCGTTACCTAAGGAGAGCGGGGTGAGGTCTTTGTCCACCGCTGCCACATCCTGATGCATACCCACGTCAGCTTTTAGGAAATATTCTCTAAGGCTGCATACCTCGCGGTTGTGCAGGGTCTTTGCATTTAAAAAGCCACGACCCCCGCACTTCCGCGGGATATACAGCCTCATCACCGATGAACGTGGGTGATGCATCCGATTTGCAGTCAGCGTTGTGCGGACCCGCCTGTCCAAGGTGTCAAGTTCAGTCTGAGTCCATTTGAGTATGCCAAAAGAATACATCAATACTGGCATAACCCAACCATTGAAGGCACGCACCTTGTTTCCGCCTGATAGAAGACTATTCAGTACTTTATTCAGGCGGCCAAAGAAGCGTTCCTTCAATGACTGTTTAACATAAGCAGCATTGATGCCTAGCGCCTCTGACATACCCAAATACTTGTAGGTTTCAGTTGAGCCGAGGGATCTTAGGTGTATGGAATCCGAGAGTTGAGTTCCCACGGATTCCATAATCTCCCCTCGCTTTACATGCATGACCGCACATTTGTCCACCCCAAATTCCATCCCGATGGCGCTACTGAAAGTTTCTGTTACCTTCAGTAGCTCCATCAGTTGCAATTTGCTGGGAGCAAAGATTTTCAAATCATCCATGTAAAGCAAGTGTGATATGATCTGACCACCTCTTCTCAACTGGTGGCCTAGCCCCGAACCCTCCAGCAATGTACTGAGAGGGTTGAGAGCCAGACAAAACCACAGTGGGCTCAGACTGTCGCCTTGAAATATGCCACGCTCAATCCTAATCGGTTCGCTGTTTTCCTGGATCTGTCGACATCCCGGATAGCAAAGGACCGTCTTCCATTGCCCCATACATGACTCAAGAAAATTACGTAGTATTGGGTCTATTTTATACAACTCCAACACCTTCTTGAGCCATGTATGTGGAACAGAATCATAGGCCTTCTTATAATCTATCCAACATGTCGACAGATTCTTTCGGAAACGACGAACCTGTTGGTTAATGGCAATATCAATGAGGAGAAGCTCCTTAGTACCGCGGGAACCGTTCCTACATCCATTCTGAGAAGCAGACATGATTGAATTTTTATCAATGTGGTTATTAATTTTGGCTCTCAAAATGGATGTAAGAACTTTATAGACCGTCGGTAAGCACGTGATTGGTCTATAATTTTTAGGTTCCGAAGTACTGCCTGATTTATGGAGCAGGTGGGTTACTCCTGTAGTTAGGAATTGAGGGAGCGATCCTGACTCTAGGGCAGACTGGAACTGAAATGCCAAGCGAGCGTGCGAGCTTTGAACCCATTTTATCCAGAAATTGTGCAGCCCGTCCGGCCCTGGAGATTTCCAGTTGGATAACGGACGGACTGCACGGGCTACATCTTGGGGGCTGATCGTAATTGCCCCCATTTCTGGTATAAGATCGCTCGTGCGCTTGATCTCTCTCATCCAGTCACCCTCAGTATGACTGACAGGCACCAACCAGATGCTGCGCCAGAACGAACACATGGCGTCATCATCCGGTAAGCGAGTATCAATCACACCTTGGTCCGGTCGCTCCCAAGCCCTATAAACCCACCTTTCATTGCTTTGGAATGTGCGATTCTGAGTGTATCGCTCCACCCGCCGCTTATATCTGCGTATACGATTTGCCCATGCATAGACTTTCTGCTTCAGGAAGTCGATACGCTCTGTGACCCGGGTCAGATAATCTCGAGGACTAACATCAGTCCCCACAAAAACCCGCCTCACAAAGCGCATCACTCGAGGACGAGTGTTGCCCTGCCTGAAGCAGATAAGTTTACCAATGAGTGCTCTAGCCTCAGCAATACGACGCTCGATCCTATCCTGCCAAGCTGGTACAACTGGTCGTATAACTCTGTCAGTCTTTGGGAACTTGACATGAGCTACCCGACAAGCTGCTACAGCTGCACAGTATAGGATCGAATGAGTATCGGTGAGGTCTTCACTATTGTCAAAATAATTTGACAGCAGTGAATCTAGAGCACACACTAGCGCCCTATTTTTCTTATGCATGGGTAAACGAGGCAGACGAGGTCTAAGCTCAGGCTGTGTGGAGCGATACTCCCGTAGTGCACATTCCAAAGCACTCCTCAATCGTTCACTGCACTGGGTACTCACGGTTATAGCCTCGTCATCATCATCTTCATCGACGAGGTCGGGTCGCGGTGAGATACTGGGTTGTAGTTGCACCGCGGCCAGTGGTGAAGCAGATGAGACACGGCTGCACCGTGATTCATGGCGTAGTCTATCAAGTACGGCGTCATCCAACATACGGTTACGCTGGATTACCCGTACCTGATCCGACAGTCGTTGGGCCGAAACGTTGACAGCTGGTTCAAGTACCTGAAACAGAGAGAGCATCCGACCACGGTACGCAGTCAGGTTAGTTCCCCCCTCTGTAGCCCCAAAGTATGAGCGCATGACATTTTCATTGATGGAATGTGTCCATCGCATGCGCTGCACACTTCCACCGGCAGCGGGGACCCCATCGGAGGCCGGAGGGCCTCGAAGTCCTAAGCCGACCGGAGGGCGGCCTCTTCCTCGCCGACGCGCAGGTGGTGGTGTTGTCGGCGGCGAGAAGTATTCGTCGCTCGAGCTCGACGCAGCTGCAGCGGCCGGAGTCTCTTCACTCACGGCTGGAGCAGGTCCCGGCGGCTGCGAGGCGGAGCTGAGCGACGATTCCGCAGGTGTTGGGCGTGTTGATTGTAGTAATCGAGCCCGGCGTCTAGTCAACATTTTTTCTTCTTCTTGGTTTCGGATTCGTGTGTAGTTTTTGGTTTTCCTTAACAAGTTATTGTGTTCTTCATTTTTTTATTATTATTATTATTATTAATTCTACATAGAAAGTTTCACAACACACAGATAGTATAATTTCTACCAAAATCTATTTCGGTAGAATCAGAGATACTCTAACTGTGTGACTAACAGCCAAGTTAGGGCCAAACTGCAATGCAAAATGCAATGCAAAAAAAGAAATGGGGATTTTGTTATAAGGCCAGCTGAAAAAATACTACTTGTGTGGTGTGGATTCAGGTCAAGAGTCAAACCACGAAGACATCTCTGTGTCAACTGTGGCGAGGATACGAGAAGACTTAATGTAAATGTATATCTGGCCGCAGGACAGTAGGCTGTTGTTCCCAAGTGATGACAATTGCGTGATTCTTGGGCTGTGTAAGGCATCAGACAAATATGTATACCCAACCCAGTTCCTAGATCTTATTTTTGTAATTTATTTAAATGTAAACGAATAAAAAACCAAGAATTAACATGTTTTCCTAAATATACAATATATTGTGTGCCCATAAAAATATTAAATTCTTTAAAAAAAATATGTGATATCCATACTACTACTACTACTAGAAATAAACACAACTTTATCGTACCAAAAACTAGGCTCTAGAATTTTGTAAAGCCTGAATTTTGCCAAAACTTGGTTTTTGCTTTAAATGCCAGTGCATACGTTTTTATAATAAACTTCCGTGCCATTTACAAGAACTAAGGATTATTAAATTAATATCCCTCCTACTAATATTATAAATGCGAAAGTTTGTGAGGATGGATGGATGTTTGTTACTCTTTCACGCAAAAACTACTGAATGGATCTGAATGAAATTTGGTAAGTAGATACTTGGCAGCCTGGAATAACACATAGGCTACATTTTATCCCGAAATTCCCACGGGATAGGGATTTGCGAGGGAAAACCTTCCTACGCGTACGAAGTCGCGGGTAGAAGCTAGTTAATCATAAAACGTAAGACTATACCAAGGATAAATAAGTTTGGGATTGAGCTGTTCCGATGACAATCACGATCAGTAGTGATGTTTACAATTACAATTATTTTCTTTTATTTTTATACAAATTGAAAAACTTTTATTAATTTTATTGATTATTTAAATGTGAGGATTGAGTATGATTTTTGATTTCTATTCTATTTAAAATTTGTTTTATTTTGTACGTTCGTTTGTATTATTAATTCTTAAGACTGCTAACAGTAAATACATACTCACCAAATTTTCCTTCACCCATAATGTTATAAGTGTAACATACCCCAGCGTTGTAACAAACGTTTTAAGAAAATGTGACGTAACCTGAAAAGATTACTACATTTTAGCATAATTAACGAAATATACTGACTAAAATATATAAATTTATATATATATATAAATGTATATATTTAAGTCGGGGGCTTTTAAGCAACTTCCATTGATATAATAAAAACCCAAGATGCACACTCAACGTCTCAAGACCGTTCCCATAAAATAAGTGCATAATTCTAATTGTGGGCTCATTTCAAATAGTATCGCGTCACTCGCGTCTAGGTACACACATCAAAAATGCCGAAATGTTCTTTGACAAATTGTAAAAATATTACGAAAAGAAGGCTAAAAAAGGATGGGATATCGAATTTTCGGTTCGTAAAAGAGTTTATTGATAAGTTTTTATTGTTTTAAGACTGATTAAAGGAAGCAAAATGTGATTTGGATTTAATTTGTCTTAAAATTTCACTTAAAGGTCAAAGTGTAATACGGGCAAATTTCAATGGCTGCTTTTTCAGTGCCAAAATATTATGGCATCTTTTTTAATTTATTCGCATAATAAAGTTGAACATCGAAGGTCAGTCGGTAACATGTCAAGATTCCTCCATGCCGTGGACTGCACGTTAAACCGTTGGTCCCAGCTTTCATTAATTTGTGCATCTTTGATAGTCGTTACACGCAGTTAGAAAGAAGCTTGAGAATTCCAGATCACCCCACCACGATAACCCTTTGCAAGACTGTGTTTACCAGTCTTGCCAAGGGTTATTGCACTACCCATCTCTGATTGAGGAGGCAAATTCGTAACCGCAGCGTATAAAATACTAGTACTCTAACGTATCTGATTACACAGGAATCGCTTTAGTTAGGAAAAGGTTAAGTATACGTAGATGATGACAAAATTTCTTTAAATTCTATTATGGCATAAAGTATAATATTTTATGTTTACTTTAAATCCAGAAGTTTCAGTTATCAAATTTCAAGCTTCAATAAGCGAATTCATCACATGCGTCATGTCATCCAAGTTCGATTCCATATCTATTGTAATATCTTCATTTTCATTCGATATTTTCATACTTTCTATATCATCATTCCATTTTCTTATTTTGCAAGTTATGATATAAATAATTAATACAATATAAATAATTTCTATATCTAATAATAGTGTTACTGATACAAATACTGCTCTCTTGAATCTCCAATGCGAGTCAACGATACACTTGAAGACAAAGAAAGTGATGATAAAATATAGATAGAAATAAATAAAACATACCCTGGCTGGGGCCTTTAATTTATTAGAAGTCACCACAGGAAAGACCGGTTAAGTAGTACATTAGCCCTGGCGAGCTAAACTACGAGTGGCCCTACCTAAAAAAAAATGAATGAATGAATTATAATGATATAATGAACAAATATATTATACATACATAGAGTTAAAATACGTATTTATATTAATGCTATAAACATATATACCTATAATAAACATATAAAATTACGTGACGTGAAAATACTAATGGATTTAGCTTCGCGGATTTTAGCGGAAAGTGAGTTTCGCAATCTTACTGCATGAAAGGAGAAGGAGTGGGAATAGAAACGGATTTTATGGGATGGGAAATTGAGATGGAGTTTAAGGTGAGATCTATAAAGGGTATCAGTAGGACTAGTGAACGAAAAACGATCGCGCAGGTAGCTAGGATATGCGGGGTTGAAAAGGATGTTATACAAAAGCAATAATAATCGAATGTTCCTGCGAAGACAGATAGGGAGCCACTTGAGATCCTTGCGAAACTGAGAGACATGATCGTATTTTCTCTTTCGCTCTGGGTGGAGCAAAAGGGATTGTCAGACTTTTGTGGACTAAAAATCTAGCCAGTTTCTTCTTGCCCCGGCGTTCCGGAGAACCATTATCTCAT
The DNA here is from genome assembly GCA_943138885.2 of Tholera decimalis. NCBI lineage: Eukaryota > Metazoa > Arthropoda > Insecta > Lepidoptera > Noctuidae > Tholera > Tholera decimalis. The sequence continues at coordinate 5,419,896 of OW964570.2, read as the reverse complement.
TAGAACTTTAGCGCAACACAGGGAGGATATAAGTACTCTCTAAATTTAACTTTATTAAAATGGTTTCCCTTTTCACAATACAGCATATATATATATATATATATATATATATATATATATATATATATATATATATATATATATATATACTATAGTTCCAGTGTACCAGTTTATGAAAATGCAAACAGACTGCACAAATAATGTACCAGACACTGCCTACAACGTCTTGTAATCTTGTTCATATCAATAAACATTTATATTTTACGCTTGACACCCTGGCTTTAAAGAAAATATACAAGCAATAACGTAATGCCATTAACCATTGTTTAGTTATTCAGACAGAGTGAGTAAAATTTATATTTCTTGAGAATGGAGTTACTTTGCTTCTGTCAAAGTATTATGGAAACTCAAAACAGGTATACTGAGAGTGAGATCGAGAGAAACAATAAACTTGTTTTAACACATCAAATCGATCACGATGATCAGCAAGTTTTTCTGCCCTGACTACAATGCAAATTATACTCTTTATTAATCCTAAGTAACAAATCAAGAATAACGTTATCAAACCAAACAGTCTCTTGAATAAAGCCATAGTGACTGTTGGTACAATAATATTCCTGACAATATTTGTTCTTCGTATCATTGAAAAATTACTAGATGGATGTATGGACAAATTGCGATGACAAATTACGATTCAAATAATTTTCAAATTACATTTTTCCAAAAGATGCAACGTGTAAAGAGATTTGGTATCAAATTATTATTGGAAACTAACCTTATACTTACCTATATAACGATAAGTTGAGTACAATTTCAAATAAAACTGATTAGAGACTCATTTATTTTATTACTTACCTTTTCATTGTGACCTGTAAAATATCATCGCAAAAATATTTTTATGTACCTGCCTATAACAGCATGCAATTGACTTAATTATACTGTCTGTGCTGAATTGCGAAAAAAAAAGTTTACGTCCATACTAGGTTACTTCAACGTCCTATGCAACGCGGCATTCACGTAGCCCGTATGAGTTATCATCAGTGATCGGAATAGGTAGAGCTATTTAGGTTCATTGACCGTAAAGATTGATGTTAATATGGATATTCCACGGGATTCCGACTAATACTACGGGATTTTATTGAATTTCATTATTTTTGTCAATATGTATAAAATGTGAATATGTTTATCTAAGCCAATAAGCGCATGAGCGACGTTGTAAATTTTACAACTGTAAATGTTTTTGTACAACTTCAGAATAAAAATGTTTAAATTTTTGTTGATTCTTGAATAAGAAATTGTTACGTAAAAATATATGTGGTTTAATGAATCAAGTTTATCTATTTATTATACTATCCTTAATCCCGTCCTTCTTATATTTACCCGTCAGAAAGGAAGTGTAATCTTTCATTAGTCCCAAAGGCGAGAATAGCTTTTTTATGATTTTACTACTTAATAAACAAATCCGGGACTCGGGGAATGGCAAGTACATAAAACAGCTCTCCCTATTCCGATCTCTGGTTATCATAGATGTCGCTATTTTCGATTGTACTAAAAAGGCTTGTAACAATGTTCAGAGGGGCGTATCCTTCCTTTCGAAATTATTGGTGCAAAGAGAATATTATACACTACGTTTTAAGAGTCGGGACTTAGTACTAAGCATATAATCACATTACATGGCACTTCAATGACAGCCGGATGAGCGTACACGGCAAACAAGACTTCATACAACAGTACATAATTATTACCAACCTATCAGTCTAAATTGTGTTGAGCGATGGTAGTAGCTTCTTTATCGATATCGATAAAGTATATAGGTCGAAAAATGGGATTAATTTTAAGTTTTTTAAATTTAAATGTGGATTTGCGTAAAGTTGTGTATGAATTTGTATAAATCAAGATTGTAGTTTTTTAGAAAAACAGTATATGTTTGATTATTAAAACTAGTACAGATTATTAGACTTAAATAATAATATATGTCACGTTCATTTATTCCCAACCTTCTTCTGGACGCAAAGCCATAGCGGTCATAAAAAAATCATATTTCATTAGATGGAGCCCCGTTATCACAACCTCAGCTACCATGTCTTCTGTATCCTTGTATTTGATAAGTATTTAATTGACTGCAACCTTCTCTCTGATGAAATAATATCATACATCTATATGCTTACTTCGAGCGTGACAACTTTCATTACCTGAAAGACAAATGTCAGTGTGAACATGTGTATGTGTCTTCTGTGCACGAGAGCCACTAATTGAGAAAGGTTGTCTACATTGCCTACCTTTTAAGCGTTTTATGCATCTATAACTTTCCAGTTGTGGTGACAACTCCATTCCGGGGACAGTTTTTGGCAATTTCTTAATATCCAGATTAAAATATATTTTTTTGCTCCCAGGTGACTCCTCTGATATGAATATCCTCCTTTTATTCTGTAACAAAATATTTTTATTATTTTCTAAATAGGTATCTACTTGAAAAAAAATAAAAGCCAACTAGCTTCTTCAATTTCTTGTCATATTCCTCTCGCTTTAATAAACGTTTTATATACGGAACAAATAACAACAGACACACCATTTATCGATCATTGATAAGATACATTAATTTGCGTTATAGCACATCACTATCACAAAATAAAGTTGAAAATTAAAATTTAACCTTTTAGTACCTACCATGTTTTAACTAAAATATATATTATAAAGAAATATCTAATTCAATGCTTACAGAGCCTCATCTAACGGAATGCCTTACACTTATAATAATAATAATAAATGCCTTTATTTTACTCACCACAATATCTTTAAATTACATGTATAGTAATACAATAATGGGAATCATACGTATATTGTGGGAGCCTGGTGCCTGAGCTAGGCCAAAAGCCTGTATTTCAGGTCCCCAGGTCTCCTCCCCGATTTACAAAGTCCTCGCGAATTTATGTAATACACTACAATAATGAGCGACTATAATGCGGATATGTGTGGTGCGATGTGTTGAAGGAGAGGTATATGGTATGAATGATATATGACGTGTATGAAGGTGGGTGTACATGAAAGTGTGTGTACGTGAAGGTAGTGTGTGTTTGGGGTTGAGTGTGGTTGAGGAGGTGGGTAGTTGAGTTTACGCAAGATGAAGCATTGGGCAGAAGGAAAGTTATGGCTGAGAAATAAATTCACGAGATATTCTCTAGGACTTGTTCAGTGCTATCATAGGATAACTGTTGCAGCCAACTAGCAAGCTTGGTTTTCAGATGTTTAGTGGGTAGGGTATATATGTCAATAAGTCGATGGATTTTATTGTAAATGCGGGTACTAAGCACATTAAAGTGGCGGCTGGCGAAAGCTGTGCGACATGGGGCCGTACCACATACTGCGTGACCCTTGCGTTTCTTTAGAACTAGATCGTCCAGGGGAAGTAAGGAGTGACGGCGTAGCACAGCACGTAGAATGAAAAGTTGTCGCACATTGAGGACTTTTGATTCAGAGTAGAGCAAGGCGGTTGGGTAATCTCTGCGTTTAAACTGCATTATTATTAGAATAGCCCTTCGAGCTCGTTCCACATGAATAAGGTAGGTTTTACAGGCTCCTCCCCACGCAGAAACACAGTTACTAAGGACCGAGACACACAAACTCTGATAGACGAGGAACAATGTGTCGCGGTCAGCTGAATGTCTGAGTTCCTTGAAAATATATATGAGCTTCCTAATTCGGGTGCAGAGTGCTTCTATGTGCTTTACTTACTACTTTCTTCCTTTTATCACAACGATTTCCACATATTTCACACCTGAGATTATAAAACGAAAGGCAGATGGCGCGCACCGAACTCGCAAGTGGCCCCACTTCTATAGTTATGTGTGCGTGACAACGAGTCGCTCACTGCACTGTGCCTACACGTGCATCTGTGTGCGTGTAAAGTTACCAGATATTGAAAAATTAACTCCCTCATTTTTTCTAATAAATTGTTGTAATATTGGTAACGTTCTTTTGTAAAAAAGAACGTTAAAAATACTAAAGTAATATAAGGACAAAATAACGGTTATTAATCACTAAATAAATTACTAAACACTAAATATAAATAAAAAAATGGCCAAGTGTGAGTCGGACTCGCCCATGAAGGGTTCCGTAGTAACTATAATAATTATAATATACTTAATATATTTATTTGAAAAAAAAAACAAAAAACCTTACAAATTTCTTAAAACTAGATTATTTTCAATTTTTACAACTACGCCAAATAACTTTGTTTTTCATAGTATTTGTATGAATTACAAAGTTATATTTGTGGTTTTAGAAAATATACTGTATCTCAAAAACTCCTGACTCGATCTCGTTCAAACTAATTTTGGTTGAAAGTTTACATTAAGATCTACAATATATTTTTTTAGATTTTTCACTTCATTATTATAGAAGTTAGAGGGGGGGGGGACACACATTTCACCAATTTGGAAGCGTATATCTTTGAAACAATTAACTTTATGAAAAAGTCATTTTAGAAACCTTAATGTAATTTTTAAAGACCTGTCTATAGATACCACACACGTATAGGTTTCATGAATAAAAATATGATCAGTTTCAGTTCCATGTATGGGGAGCCCCCTTTATTTTAAATATTTTGTAAAATTTTCTCTTAAAATCGAAAAGCGGTTCACAGAATACATCTACCTACCAAGTTTTACATGTATAGTCCTAATAGTTTCAGAATAAAATGGCTGTGACATACGCACAGACGGACAGACATCTCGAAACTATAAGGGTTCCGGTTTTTGCCATTCGGCTACGGAACCCTAAAAAGGTATCGGTAAATATATCACAATTAATTGTTTATTTATTTATTGTTAATTTTTTAATTATATCCTACTTTTATAATTATTGTATATGCGAAAGTTTGTGAGAATGGAAGTATATATATGTATGTATGGATGTTTATTTCTCTTTCACGCAAAAACTACTGTACTGATTTGGATACAATTTGGCGCACAAGTAGTTTTTAACCTAGATTATCATACACAACATTTTATTTTTAACCTAATAGTTTCGGAATAAAATGACTGTGACATACGGATGGACAGACAGACAGACACATAGACATGAAAAAAAAAACTATAAGGGTTCCGTTTTTTGCCATCCGGCTATGGAACTCTTAAACCTGACATAAAAAGAATTTTCTAAGAAAAGTAATCCTGATTTATTTATTTTTTTGTAAAAAGAAAACCGTGCGATCCAGACGAATATTCACATTTGCATTTGCGATTATGAAAAATTAAACTTTCTTTACATAACTAACCTGTAAACCTTCTAACTGTAGTTTTACCACTAAAAAAAGCAAACTCATTTTAATAAATTAATACTGACAATACTGGCCAATGACTGTTGAAGTTTTGTGTTCCGAGTCACATGTAAAATTATTATGTGGATAAAAAATTAAATAAGCCAAATAATCAATAGTTACTTGTAAAAGGATTTTCTTTTTTTTTGTTTTTGAGAACAACTTTTACAGTGTTTAATAACACAAGACGGCATTTTTTAAACTTAAATTACGAACCAGTCGTTACGTGTTGCGTCGGAAAAGTCGCGTCTAGCACTGGCGCGGGTTTGTATTTGCTTTTGAATTTGTATTGGCTACATCTGCCTTTTGTTTTATAATCTGAGTTTCACTCGTTATAAACCATCTTTTCGGAGGCATTGTGGGAGATACAATTATGTTCACTGCACAGGAGCTTTTTACAAATCAAGAAAATAAATTAACCGTAAATCAACAAAATTATGTACTGCCATAAAATAATGACAATAGACTTAAAAAAATACAAAAACACAAGTAAACATATATATGATCGACCGCCAACCGTAGTTTAAAAAGTGGCTGACTGTCATGAAAGAGAGGGAAAGCGTACTAAACAGGTGAGACAGCAATATCTGCCATTGTTTGTCCTGCAAACTCCATAGTATTTTTAGGGTTCCGTAGCCGAATGGCAAAAAACGGAACCCTTATAGTTTCGTAATGTCTGTCCGTCTGTCTGTCTGTCTGTCTATCCGTCCGTCCATCCGTATGTCACAGCCATTTTATTCCGAAACTATTAGAACTATACATGTGAAACTGGGTAGGTAGATGTATTCTGTAAACCGCTTTCCAATTTTATGAAAAAAAATTAAAAAATATTTAAAATAAAGGAACCCTCCCCATACATGGAACTGAAACTGAAAATATTTTTTTTTTCATGAAACCTGTGCGTATGTGGTATATATAGACAGGTATTTAAAAATGACATTAAGGTTCCTAAAACTACTTTTTCATAAAGTTAAGCGTTTAAATGATATACGCATTCAAAGTGGTAAAATGTATGTCCCCCTCCCCCTCTAACTTCTATAAAAATGCTGCTGCACTATGCCTCCAATCCATTTTAGAATTGCTGGGCCGTAGACCATAAGAAGAAGCGTCGAGCCTACCAACCAACCAGCAGGGGAACCAAACTCACCTGTGGACCACGAGATACTTACACAACGAGCAACAGGCCAACCAACTACTTCAACGGCGCCTGTGTACGCTCTACCACATCAACACGAAGTCATGAAGTTACACTAACTGAAGCCCAGGTCCTGAGAACCAGGTCGCCAGAATGTTCAAACTAGAACATAATTGAGTACACGAGCCTCAGCATCACAACGTCGGCAACACATATTCGACACACGCGCCGGGGTCACCGGCAGACCGTCACCAAAAAACAAAGTTATTGGGCGTAGTTGTAAAAAAATGTAAATAAGCTAGTTTTAAGAAATTTGTAAGGTTTTTTTTTTATATAAATATACATATTATATTATATTATTATAGTTACTTCAGAACCCTTCATGGGCGAGTCTGACTCGCACTTGGCCAATTTTTTCCCTTGAAGGTGCGCCAACCTGATTGAGTGAAAGCTACAGGTGATATAACGTGATTAGAAAATATTTTTATTTTTGTTGAATGACAAAAGTGTTGTCATTCTGAAAAAAATATATAAAACACGATATCGATAAATTGATTCATTCTTCATTACATTATAATTCATACTTGTAAAACGTCCGGTTAATTTTTATTCATATTTTTTTATAACTACTGATTCTACAAAGTCCAAATATATTCAATTGGATTATTTCTTTATTATCAATTAATATCGATTTCGATAGATTTACGAATTAAATCGATTTTCATGTATAGTATCTAAAATCGTAATCGTATATAAATCGTATTTTATGTAGTGGCTACATTTATCTACAAGAACTTTTGATTTTACTACATAAAATATATATATTTTTTATATATAAAATATAATTCCTTACAATGGCGTTCACTAGAATCTATGTAAAATTCACGATTTTATTTGATAAAATTAATATTAATTATTATTTCTTTGAATAAAAGTGCCTACAATGGGCCCAATTGGGCAATACAAATTGAATGGGTAAGTATCAAAATCACTGAACCGTGAGGAAGGACATAGGCTACTTTTTTTTACGAAAAACGACGGAAACGCGGACAAAGTCGGGGGCAACAGCTATCTATACTAATAATATAAGGCTGAAGGGTTTGTTTATTTGTTTGAACGCGATAATCTCAGGAACTACTGGTTCGAATTGAAAAATTATTTTTTAATTAAATAGTCAATTTATAGAGAAAGGCTATAGGTTATATATCATTACGTATAGCTAGCTTATATATCATTACGTATAGTTAGCTATAGGTTATATATCAGTCGATGATAGCTGACAGCTGACAAGTAAACATTAAATCTAATTGTGCTCGTAATTAAATATTTCAAAAAAATAGTAAATTCAGTATTCAAACAGTGTACTATACTTAAAAGTGAAATAAGACTCATAAACAAGCAGAAACAGTGTTATTATTAATAAAAAGCTCCATGTTAATATACAAATATTGATTTTCAAATATGTAAACATTGTCTTAAAAACTCTATAAACTCAGTGCCATAAGTTATACCAGATTAAACAACATACAAAACGAACCTTATTATAAACAATTTCTCAATTGTGTTGAAAAATCAGTGAGCTCATCAATAGTTGTTATCGCCAAAAATCGTTTTTTATTCAAATATTGCACGCAATTGAAGATACAGCAAAGCAAACGCCATCTAGCTAATACTTCAAACACTAAGTAGTAACAAGTCTGGTGGAGAGTTGATGAACATAAACTGGGTTGCCATACATAATAAATATTTTTACTTGGTAGAAAAGTTCTTAAACCTACCATCATTTAGTTCATCGTCGTTTTCGTCGACAAGTTATAAATATGGATGAACACGTTACTTTCCGAAGCCAAAAATTATTTAAATCAAGCTCTGTGAACGATATCAGTCAAGAAAATTCAATCCTTTTTGATACGACTATGATGAGTCTACCAAACACATCACTAAATTCCAGTCAAACGATCTTCAAGAAAAAGTTAAAATATTATCAAATGATTTACAGAGCGCACACCAAGAAATAGAAAATTTAAACTCAGAAAATTTTAGATTAAAAACAGACTTGCAGAAATACATAAAAATAATTAATGCGTACAAGGACATAAATTCTACAGATAAAAGAAATTTAACTCCGCGCTCAGAATACAAACGTAAACCTAGTCAAAACAAGAATAGAACGCCTGTAACAGGAAAAAAGCAATTAGACGCATTGACAACACAAAAAACAAATAACAGTGAACTGGTAAACATCTCGGAAACCACGAAAACAACTGAAAATAGTTCTGACTTGGAATGTACTGAGGGATTGATCATTAATTTGAGACAGAACGCAATGGAGACTAATGAATTATTATCAAATCAACAGAAAAATAGCGAAGTAAATTCCGACGTTACAAAACAGAAGACCATACAAAATAAATCATCATTACAAACCAACAAAAATCAATCTACAAACGTGGAATGCTACAATGTAAGGAAGAAAGTCATTATTATTGCTGTTCAGCAGGGACGCTTCCTTCAGAGTGTCCTTCAGAAGTTATTAGGGGATAAATTTTTAGTAATGTGTTTTTGGAAGCGAGGGGCAACACTAAAACAAGTTTTAAGCACTGAAAAATCAGACATAAATCTATTGGGCAAAAATGACTTTGTATTTATACTAGGGGGAGTAAACGATAAAAACCCAGTGGAAGCCCAAATTAGCCTCATAAGTTTCCTAAACAGTACACAAAATACTAATGTTATCGTTTCTGAAGTATTATTTAATACACATTTGAATGTAAAGAAGTTAAATTGTGAATTTAAACTTATTTGTTCTCAATTCATTCACGCAACATACATAGCGATGAATTACTCGATGTTTATACCAGATTATAGCTCTTTAGCAATACATATATCTCAGTTGTCACTTAGGGAGATTTTACGGATTGCTTATAAACTGAATTTTAATAAGTATTCGATAGAAAAGCTCAACATTGATACTGCTCCAACTTATACTGACAAATGTACTCAAACAGAAAATAATGAAAATTCAAATCAACAAAATAATAGGCCTCAAAGCAATAACGATTTTTTTCGACTATAAACATTTAAACATTCTACACCAAAACATAAATGGTTTGATTACTAAATTAGATGAGTTAAATGTACACTTGTATTCATTGAGTAAAAACAATAACGAAAATCCTATTGACGTTTTATGTATAAGCGAACATAATATGACTGTGGATGATAATAACATGCTTAAATTGCAAAATTTTGTATTAGGAGACTCTTTCTCACGTAAAACCCGCCATGGGGGATCGTGTATAATGATAAGGTCTAACCACAAATTTAAAACTATTCCAGAAGCCAAAGGCTTAAGTATCACAAATGTTTTTGAATGTAGTGGTATCGAACTGACGGACCACAAAATTATAATAATATGCATTTATAGACCACCCAAAAATAGATGTGACTATATAGATCTATTTTTTTCTAGACTAACTGAGTTATTAAGTAAAATATCGTACAGAAACAAAAAAATTATATTATGTGGTGACTTTAATATTAACACTTTTGAGAAAAACAAAGTATCCAGGCAATTCGAACAATTATTATTAAGTTTTAACCTAACATTAAAAATAAATCAACCCACTAGACTTAATAGCATGACCTGTATTGATAATATAGCACATAATATTAGAGGTTCAAAAACAAAATTACTGGAACTCTCACTCTCTGACCATACAGCACAATTATTGACTTGTCCAGTAAAAAAAGCTACTACATCACACACTGGTTTAAAATAAAACGTGACTATTCTGAAGAAAACGTATTAAAATTTATAGAATGTATTAAGAATCTCAGCTTTACTGAATGTAACATTAACGAAGACCCTGAAAAAAGCTTTGATCATTTCATAATTTATTTAAGCTATTTTATGATTTATGTTTCCCTGAAAAACGTGTAAAAATACCAATTGCAAAGAAGCCTACATGGTTAAGTAAGGGTATACGAATATGCTCGAAACGCAAACGCCAATTGTTGTGGAAGTATAGGCTAACTTCGAATCCAAATGATAAAACCAAATTTAAAAATTATTCAAAACGGCTTAAAATTATAATTAAAAAAACCCAAAAGGTCCAAAACAATTATTATATTAATTCAGCTACAAACAAGGGTAAGGCAATATGGAATATAATAAATAATTATAAAACAGTAACTCCGAAAGAAAATATTACACAGATAAAAGTGAAAGACCAACCAGTCACATTGCCCAAGGAAATAGCACAATCATTCAACAACTACTTCATTGATGAAATTCAGTCCATTTCCAGAGGTTCAGTGACAAAATCACTAACATATAATAAAAACTCAAATTCTATATTTTTAAAGCCAACAAATCCACATGAAATAGATCAAATAATAAAAGGATTAAACAACACCAATAGTACAGGGTATGATAATATAAGTACGACAATAATTAAACGAGTATCTAGTCACATAGCTCCAGTAATTAGTAATATTATCAATCAATGTCTAGAATGTGGAGTTTTTCCTTCAAAACTAAAAATAACTATTATAAAGCCATTATTCAAAAGAGATAATTCCGAGGATATGCGTAATTACAGGCCTATTGCATTAATACCAGTGATAGCAAAAATTTTCGAAAGGGTTATTATAACAATTTATATAACTACTTTGAAGTCAATAACTTATTTACTAATAAACAATTTGGTTTTTGTAAAGGAAGATCTACTAGCGATGCTCTTTTTAATTTTCATAAGAAAGTAATGACGGGTTTGGATAGCAAGCAACAAATGACAGCTATTTTTATGGACATGACTAAAGCTTTTGATCATGTGGATCATAATATACTAATTAATAAATTAGATAGATACGGGATATGAGGAAATGCCTTAAATCTTATTAGATCTTATTTATCAAACAGGTTTCAAATGACACATATAACGAGAATAGATAAAAAAACAAAATTCGAACATACATACGTGTCAGACCCTAAACTTATTAAATTCGGAGTCCCCCAGGGAAGTATCTTGGGGCCTCTTCTATTTATTATCTACATTAACGACCTACCAAGATCTGTAGACCAGGAAATTATATTGTTTGCTGATGATAGCACGGCTATTTTCGCTGATAGTGGTCAAGAAAATTTTGAATTACAAGTGAATAAATCTCTCGAAGATATTATCAACTGGCTGACGATGAATAATTTAAAAATAAACATTATTAAAACAAATTATATGTCCTTTACAAATAAAAATACAAATACAAATAGAATCAATGTAAACTATAAAGGCAAAACAATAAAACAGGTCAATAACACAAAGTTTCTAGGGATCCATATCGACTCTGAACTAAACTGGAAATTGCACGTGGATGATGTCTGCAAAAAACTTAACCAGTATTCATATGCTCTCCATGTACTACGAAAAGTTATAAATGAAAATGTTTTACTGAATGTTTATCATGCATATGTAGGTTCCACACTTAAATATTGTGTGGTGTGCTGGGGTAATTCTACTAATAGAGAATTTGCATTCAAAGCCCAAAAAAAATGCATCAGAAGTATATGTGGGCTTAAACAGACCGATTCATGCAGACCGGAATTTAGAAGGTTAAAACTCTTAACCCTAGCGTCAATATATATATTGGAAGCAGCATCAATTACAAAGCGAGATATCAGTAATTACGAGACAATGAGAAGTACTAGATATCAAAATGAACTTAGGGTAGTAAAGTGCAGAACAGTTAAGTTTAAATCAAGCATATTTGGTATGGGTGTTAAAATTTATAATAAATTACCTGACTCTATTAAAAATATTGAAACATTGCCTACTTTTAAATAAAAGCTCAAACAATTACTGATACAGAAAGTATATTACACAATCAATGAATTCCCACCCCCGTCCGACCGTCGCGGCGAGCAGTCGTGTTTTTAAGTGCTCCTAATTTTTTATTGTTAAAACAAGCCAAAACTTAAAATCCGAACACAGACCTTTTAAAACCGAATAGACAATAATATAAGCCAGTGTTTAGTTAAATCTCTGCATAAAAAAGACATCTAAAAGTAACTAAAAGTGAATCAAAACAGTTTTATAACAAAGTGTTGTGAGGTGACAAATGACTTGCGTTTTGCAGAAGTGTAGGGTATTGACCGCTCATTAGACCACGCCCTCTCAACTTGCCAACTGATAACGCATTTTGGTAATCACCTATATATGTTCTCACGGCCAAGGGGCTATTGCGGCCAAATGCTGGTATACGGGGTTCAAGATCAAATCTTGACATAAGTTGCTTTTTGCTTTCTTTTTGCCGCTTTTACTTGGAAATTGTTAATACTTTTTGGAATTGGTGTGAATACAATTGAAGACATTGAAATACATACCTGAATAGCTCTGACAATCTCTGAGTACAAATTACCACCTAGTACCATGATTCGCTCGCCTACCAAGTCTGGCTCTGACTCCGCATTGAACGTTCTTAATCCAGAAACAACACCTCCACCCTCATCATTTGTTAGTCAACGGATTAAACGCCGGTTGGAAGAAATTACTAGGGCGGACTTCGACGAATTCAAAGACGAAATCCGAAGAATGGTCGCCTCTTTCAAGTCTAACTACGATAAAATAGAAAATACTTTGTTGAATATCGAAAAGAGTATCTCGTTTACCAGCGAACAACAGGAGGAGATGCAACTTAAAATAAAAACCCTAGAAGAAGAGTGCAAAATTAACCATTCTAATATTATTTCTTTACAAGAAAAAGTTGAAGATCTACAAAGATGCTCTAAATTGACAACTATTGAAGTGAGAAATATTCCCAAAAAAAACAAGGAAAGTAAAAAAGATCTACTCACTTATTTTTCCAGCATTTGTAAATCACTGAAGTTTGACCTTCACAACTCAAATGTGCGAGATATATATCGTACCCCCGGGAAACCAGACTCCAAGAAACCTATAATTATTCAGCTGTCAGATTTATACCTCAGAAATGGTCTAATTAGTGCCGTGAAATCCTTTAACACTGCACATCCTTCAAACAAATTAAATCTGAGTCATGTCGGCCTCGAGGGTAGTGATCCTATCTACTTAGCTGAAAATCTTACAGCAACCGCAAGAAAGCTTTTTCACCATGCCCGCGAACTAAGAAAGCGTAACAAAATCAAATACTGCTGGATCTCGGACGGTAAGGTTTTGATCAAGAGGGAGGATGGTGAAGCCTCAATAGTCATAAAATCCTTATCCCAGCTGGAGCAATATAATAACAAAGATTGACTATTCCGTCCTTTATTTTACGTTTGCAGCGACGCTTACTCCGTTTGTATACCTACATTATTACCTATGACCATCTGCTTAACTTTTAAGTTTTTATTATCGTGTCAGAGTACTGTAAATATGTTTGTCATACTACGTCATTGCTTACTTTTTTTATTGTTTAGAAATCTACTCTTTATTCCCACACATTTTACTTACCCATTACATTTAATGATACAATACACACATAAACACTGCCTTCCATACACAAAAACACATAACATTATTCGTATACTTGATTTATCAAATTACCCGCCATTTTATGCAGATTACATTAGCGAAATATCACATTCTGTATTCTCTACTCTGTGTGTGACCTCAAAAAATACCCACAAAATTCGATAGTTTCCGTGAAATCAATCAAAATCTTGACCAATACTCTGTATCACTAAACCAATCTTGTAGCCCAGATAACTGTAAAGCTTTCATAAAAAATCCTCATCAACAGTTAAAATTTTTAACTCAAAACATTAGATCCATAAATTGTAATATACATAGTTTTATCACCCTTTTACATAGAATTGACATAGAATGCGAAGTAATGATTTTAACGGAGTGTTGGTTAACTAATGTTGTTAACTTACCTGTAATGAACACTTATAAAACGTACCATACAACGAAACATAAAAATCAGAATGATGGTATAGTTGTTTTCATAAAAGAATCACTTGAGCACTCTGTCTCTGAAATTGACTTCATGGATGGACTCACTTGTATGGTTCTAAAAATAGGCATTGATATAGCTGTTATCTGCATGTACCGCTCGCCATCTATTGCCAATACGACTAATTTCTTAGTTTCCCTTGTTCTAAATTCTTTGTCTTCTTTCAAAAATATAGCAATAATTGGTGATATCAATATTGACATCGCTCATACACCGTGTAATTCTCAGGCCTCAGAGTATCTGAATCTCACAGCTTGTCATGGTTTACTATCAGCACATAACCTGCCTACGCGTGGCCTAAATTGCCTGGACCACGTAATGCTTAAATCAAATTACGATGCACTAACGCTAGTACTTGATTCTTCTGTTACTGATCACAACTGCATTTTACTTTGTCTACAACACAAAGGTGGTTACTCTAAACATACCAACCGTTCTGTATTTAAGAAAATCAACTATGAAACCCTAGACCAAGAGATGAACAGTATCCAATTTGAACAAGTTTTATATATCACTGATGCAAATCAAGCTGCAAAACTTTTTGTCAACACCCTCATGTGTACTATAGAAGCCAATTCAGTCAAAATTAAGCTACCAAAGCGCAAACATATAATTAAATCATGGATCACACCCGGCTTGCTTCGCTGCATGCGAAACCGAGATATGATGCATAAAAAAACTAAGTTGAACCCTAATAACGATATCTTAAAGCTGACATACATAAGATACAGGAATTTTTGCAACAAATTACTCAAAAAAGTTAAAAGAGAATTTGATAGAAAGGAACTAGCAGAAGCTGGGTCAGACAATAGGCGACTCTGGCAAGTAATAAAGAGAGTAACTAACTCTGTAAATCATAAAACCCCTTCTAGTGAATTACTAGACTTGCTTTCTTCTCCTGAGCTCTCTGTCAATCACGCGAATGAATACTTTTCAAACATAGGCAAGAATCTTGCCGAAAAAATCAAAACCCCGCACTTTCAACTACCAACTCAAGGGTATGACTCCGTCAATACTCCCTCTCCCTGCAACTCATTTGTTATCTTGCCAACCGACTGCAGTGAAGTCGAATCAATTCTGTTTTCTTTAAAATCCAACTGTACGGTGGGTTGGGATAATATTTCTTCTACCCTTCTTAAGCGATATAAAATTCAACTTCTTCCTGTATTAACTCATATATTTAACCTTTGCCTCGAAACTGGTACATTTCCCTCATATTTTAAAAAGTCAGTGATTCATCCAATTCATAAGAGCGGAGCTAGACACTGCGTCGCAAACTACCGCCCTATAGCTGTATTAATTGTCCTGTCTAAAATCTTGGAGGGGATCATCAATAACCGTCTGATTAAATTTCTGGAAGACATGAACCTATTGTCTCCACACCAGTATGGCTTTAGACGCAATATGTCTACATCAAATGCTGTACTAGATCTTACCAATCACATTGTTAAAAACCTAGATGGTAAGAAAAAAGTCCTCACTATTTTCTTGGACCTCGCTAAGGCGTTCGATACAGTCTCTACTCCTCTCTTGCTTCAAAAATTGGAAAAAATCGGCGTTAGAGGTGAAGCGCTCGCCATCTTAAGGGACTATCTTAACAACCGAACTCAATGCGTTAAAATTGATAATTATGTCAGTAATGAGCTCCCTATAACATACGGAGTTCCACAGGGAAGCGTGATCGCACCGACATTATTCCTTGTGTACATTAACGAGCTTTGTCAAACAAATAACAGTGACATGAAGGTAACGGCATTCGCAGATGATACAGCACTTACTTTTGTCGGGGATTCGTGGGATGAGGTGTTTTGTAAGGCACAATATGGTTTTAATACAATAAAAACGTGGCTAGCCAAAAACTCCCTAACCCTAAATACTGATAAAACCAGTAACATAACTTTCTCTCACCGTCAAACTACGCAACCTCCACTCTCACTTTCCCTTATTTCTCACTCATGCTCTTCATTTCCTGACCAGCCCTGCAACTGCCCCAAACTATCACAAGTATCCACTATCAAATATCTTGGCGTAATACTGGATCAGCATCTATCTTTCTCATTTCATATTGAGCTTCTACAAAATAGAGTCAGAAAATTAATTTATATTTTTAAAACCCTCCGAATAGTAAAACAAGTTTATTTTGCATTATGTCAATCGAACCTTAATTATTGCATAACGGCATGGGGCGGGGCGCCTAAAACCATACTTCTAAAACTTGAAAGAGCGCAAAGAGTCATCCTAAAAGTTAGTAACTTCAAAAGCTTCAAATTTCCGACTATTTACAAATCTTGTCAAGTGTTGACAGTGAGGCAGCTTTTTATTCTAAATACTGTTCTAATGCAGCATGCCGTGACCCCGTATCAAAGAATCACTAAAAGACGTAAGGACAGAATCTGCGTAACTAAGAGAAGTAATTTCAGGCACTCAAACCGATTTAATTATTTCTTGGCACCCAACCTGTATAATACAGTGAATAAACAGCTGCCCGTTTACAATCTGCCTAGTAGTGCTTGTAAAAAACAAGTCAATAAGTGGCTACTAAGCCTGACTTACCAGGAAACAGAAAATCTCCTTAGTAGAATGGTGTAATTTGATCACACACTCACAACACACCATCCAACACACCCATCCCTCACTCCCATCTACCCACACACCCATTCGACACCTCCATTTCACACACCCACTCACGTAGGTACACGCCCATTCACATACACACCCATTCACCCACCTGCAGGTTAACACTTAAGAGTATGTAAAGTTTAGTTTTTAATCACTGTCACTTTTTTTAATATTTTAGTAATTTAAGCTTTGTTAATACTAACACGGTATTAGGTACTGAGTAACACTTCGGGGAAAGGGACTGGTATCTTTAACACAGGTTACTTGGTAATCTAGCTAAGATGCCAGTTGCGATCTGTACTGTCACTGTAAAACCATTTGCACTGTTTTTGTATATTATTGTATTTGTCACTTATTCTAAGGTTTTATACTGTGTGTGTTAATAAAGTTATTGATTGATTGATTGATTGATTCTTAAATGACAAATGTTTAGACTAAAATTTATTTAATATTATAATAATGCTTAATTTTGACAAATGACAATCGATGCATGTATAATGAACCTATTTTTTCAATTAATGTTATTTTTCCTTGTTTATTTTCTATTATTTTTTGACATAATTATATAATTGTAAATGTAGATATTGTACACTTGACATATAATTGTAAATTTAAATAATGTAACATGAAATATAATTGTAATTTTAAAATATTGTACACCTTATGGGTATGTTACAGTGATACTAGTCATAATAATAATTTAAGAACTAATTTTCTACCTGTAACAAACAATATAATGAATCTGAATCTGAATCTGAATCTGAACAATATCTACACAGTGTTACCGAACTAATTATTAACAAATTGGTAATTATTGGTATGAAGTAGCGACATCTATTAGAAAAACAAGGACTTACGCTTTTAAAACTACACAAGATCACAAAATTCGACAGAACAGTAAATCGTTCAAGTGGCTAAGTAATGAATGAGCCCATATAACACCACCTGTGTCTCGAGTTCGTATCTCGGCGCCGCAGCAACTTTTTGTGATAATATAAATTTATAAAATAAAAAGTTATCATGAATTTCCTAGAAAATATCACTTTCCGTCGTACTCGAACCATATCGGAACCCATTAACGACACCAGTGTAATTATTTCACAAACATTGGATGAGACTACAAATAGTATGCCGGAAATGTCAGAAGACGAAGAGGATAAGCAGATAAACATCCTAAAAACTGAGATAGAGGACCTTTGGTCCCAATTGAGAAGCGCACATCAAGAAATAGAGTTGTTATCTGTTGAAAATAGCACACTCAAACAAACAAACGCTGATCTATTAAAGAAAAATGAGATGTATAAAAAAGTCGCCAGTAGTCCTCTTAAGAAGAAAATACAAACACCAAAGAGAAATAAAATTGTTTCTATGATCGAGAAAATCAGTAAACCCTCGGTTCAAGGAACTCCTGATTGCCACATACCCACTGCTGTCAATTCTACTGAAACCTCGCCAAACAAGAACAATGTTATTAACAAGAAATCATTGTTGCCGTTAGTAAAGAACAGGATATGTATTTTAAGTAGTGAAACGTCTAATAGAATATACTCTGCATAACCTGTCAAAGAACCTATCTGAGTAATTTTGATATATGTCATTATTGCATGCCAAACTGTGGATTGAAGACACTATTAGATAATATTGATAAGAAAGTACAAAACTTCACTTGCTCTGATTATTGTGTTATTTATGTTGGGGAAGAGGACTTCAGAAGGACGCATAATTATATTGACATGGTTACTTTTATTCGCGAAAAATTGCAAGACTTAACTCACACGAACTTTATAGTATGTCTGCCGACTTTTAAGTATATGGTTAACAAAAATTTTATGTTCAATAGTAGAATTGATACCTTTAATAATTTGATCTATATGGATGTTGAGAGATTTTGGATTCCAACTTAAATCTTCCGTACACCTCTGAAACTTATAGCCAAAGGTACGGAAGCTTAAATAAAAAAGGCTTAAATATTGTTTTAAACGACTTACAAGACCTGATCGTAGATTTAAGCACTATAAATGTAGATGATCCGTACAAAAAAATAACAAAATCAAATGATGACACCAACTTTTTTCGTATATGACAGAATACATGTACTTCATTAAAATATAAATGGTTTGCTACGCAAAGCTGATGAATTTACTGTAAATCTAAATAATATTAACAATAACGATAACCTGATTGATATGGTGTGTATTACCGAGCATAATATGATAGTAAATGATACTAAATGTCTCCAAATTCCCAATTATACTATGGCAGCAAATTTCTCAAGAACAAGTAGAAATGGTGGTTCATGTATTATAGTGCGAAAAAATCATAAATTTAAGACTCTTCATGAAGCAAAACTTCTAAGCATACCCATCCTCATAGAGTGTTCGGCTATTGAATTATTAGAGCATGGCTTAATTGTCATTTGTATATATAGGCCTCCTAAAACTAAGAGGGATTGTGTAGAGATATTTTTTGGCCGCTTAACAGAAATACTTGCAAAATATAGGACTAAATGTAAAAAGCTTATTTTCTATTGTGATTATAACATCGATCGACTAAAAGATAGTCATGTTTCAAGAGAGTTTGAAAACTTATTACAGAGCTTTAACTTAAAACTTGCATTAAATGAACCAACCCGTTTACAAAGCAAAACCTGCATTGACAATATTGCGCATAATATAAGAGGCTGTATACAATGTGTCTTAGAACTAGGACTGTCTGATCATACTGCACAGATACTTTCATGTCCTGTTAGGAAAACGTACTCAATAACACACTGGTATAAATTCCGAAGAGACTATAGCAACGAAAATGTTTCAAAATTTGTTAAATATTTAAAAACCCTAACTTTTAGTGATTGCTATGCGAAAAGTGACCCAAATGCTGCTTTTGAAGAATTCCATAAATTATTTAAACTTTTCTATGACCTCTGCTTTCCAAACATAAAAATCAAGGTTCCAATTATACGAAATACTAAATGGCTCAGTAAAGGATTTAAAAACTGTTCCCTCCGAAAAAGAATGCTACTTAAAAGATATCGAATATCAAATATTAATAAAGACAGGAGTGTTTTTAAGAAATATGACAAACAGTTTAAAAAAATCATAAAACTTACTCAAAAGTCGCAAAACAACTATCACATTCAAACAGCCACAAATAAATCTAAAGCTGTGTGGCAAATAATTAATAAATACAAAAACAATAACCCCCCTGAAAAAAATAATAGAATAATATATAATAACCAACTTATAACTGATCCTGACACACAGACATTCAACAACTTTTTTATTGATGACATATCGAAACTAAATAAGACTAAAATAAACTACGCGAGTATCCTAACATATAATAAATCAAACTCCTGTTTCTTAGCTCCAGTTACCCCTTACGACGTTGTCAAAATAATCATGACGCTAAAAAACACAAACAGTACAGGTTGTGATGGAATTTCAACAAAAATATTAAAACATGTAGCTCACGAAATTGCTCCAATAATCGCTTACATAATAAATCAGTGTCTTGAACAAGGAATTTTCCCCACGTACTTGAAAAATACTGTAGTTACACCAATTTTTAAAAAAGATAACATGGAAGACGTACGATGTTATAGACCGATCGCTCTCATTCCAATAATTGCTAAAATATTTGAAAGAGTACTATATAATAATCTTAGCAAATATTTCGAAACAAATAAAATATTAGTAGATAATCAAGCTGGATTCAGAAAAGGGAAGTCAGTTAATACAGCAATGCACCAGTTTTTACAAAAAATTATCACGGAACTAGATAAAAAAAAATCAGGTCACAGCCCTATACATGGATATGACAAAAGCCTTTGATTATGTTGACCACGAACTACTGTTACAGAAACTAGAAAAATATGGAGTTCGGGGTAAAGCGCTGGAAATAATGAAATCTTATCTTGGTGATAGAATACAGTTTACTGAAATAATACAGTTATGTCCATTAACAAAAACAGAAATAAAATATACATCGAGCCCAAGGTCTATAAAATTTGGTGTACCTCAAGGATCAATACTGGGACCATTGCTATTTCTCATTTATATAAATGATTTACCTAACGCTATTTTACAGCCTATGGTTTTATTTGCGGATGATAGTACGGCTATTTTCACAAATAATCAAAACAACACTCATGAATTAGAGATAAATGATGCCTTATCTAAAATAATTACTTGGCTAAATATTAATAATCCTAAAATAAATCTTAAAAAAACCCATTCCATTTTATATTGAGCCAAAGTTACTATGGACACTCAGCATTGCTCTTTAACGTTAGCCCAAAGTAACTATTCCACGCGGACGAAGTCGCGGGCAAAAGCTAGTCCATACTAATATTAAAAATGCGAATGTAACTCTGTCTGTCTGTATGTTATCTTTTCACGCCTAAACCGCTAAACCGATTTAGATGTTTGGCATGGGAATAGTTTAGGACCCTGGGAAGGACCAAAGGATAGTTTTTATCCCAGAATTCCCACGGGATCGGCAATTTCGCGGGAAAGACCTCCCACGCGAACGAAGTCGCGGGCAAAAGCTAGTCCATAAAAAAGATATGACGCCATAAATTTAGAAGCTCAACAACCAAGAAATATGTTAAATAATTACGTCACAACGTGCAGATAACTCTCACTCTCACTCTCTTGACTCATTTGTCGTTTCGTTCGTTCTCACATGATCACAGGATTAAACAAAATCAGAAATATTTTTATTTTACATAGGCGTGTGATGGATTATTCAAATAATTTCAGTTGGTTTATTACATTAACTCAAGTTTGTTTCTTTAATTGAACACAAATTAAAATATCACTATAATAATTATAACCTTTTTAACATGTGATATACAAAATTTAACTATTTATTATCAAAACCTTGTAAACACTATTACAAAACCTATTTATAAGATAGTTTAAACTGTTCTTTCATTGTTGTCTTGTATAACTGCATATTTAAACGTTATTTAAAAAATAAAGTTGCTTGTTTACTAATTCTGTCATCGTAAAACTAATATGTAATTAAACTAATTAATTGCAACATATCTACTGTATTTTTATATCACTTAATCATAGCTTAATGTTAAAATACCGCCGGGTTAATTCAAAAACCAACTAACTGACCAAATTATGATTTTGTGCTAGGGCGTTTTAAAAGTTTGTATCAAAAAATTGTATGTACTATTTTAGATTATGTTATTATAAGGAACAGCATCTGATTTGCAATTTAATCATGCATGCCTTTATTTTTAGCAGTTGATAGAAAAGTAACAAGGTTTCACAGAATATTGCATTTTGTGCCCCAAACCCCCTTATTTAATTGCTTTTACCTCCCTACTAAATAATGGCTTTATTTTTTAAATTAAGCGCTACTGTCAAGTCTTTGAGACGTACTAGTTAATAATTTAATAATATACATCGAACAATAATGTATTGTTCATAATAATCCTGCTAGTTATGAGAAAAATGAAAAAAAAAAAATTTAGTCGCCTTTACTTTCCGATATTTGTTGAAATTTTGTACTAACCTTTGCGGTGTTCCTTAGCAAAGCGTCATCATGAAAACTATCTAAGGGTTAGAGATGGTTAATAAATTGGAAATAATTTAATTATAAACACACATAAGTTGAAAAATAAATTTATTCAAGAAAAACAAACACAAAGGTATCAGAAGATACATCAGATACAGTAGCATCCGGTACACGGTCTAGTTTAGCACTATCAGTCGCTAAATTTTCAAACAAAGCATGGTATTCTTCGGGGATTACTCCTTTTTTGCACAATTTTAGCAAGTCAGATTTTTTTTGCATTTGTAATGGGCAGTGGTGCATTTTACAGCTGATTTAATTTGGTTGGAAGGCTTGCTTTAATAGGATCCTCGATGGCATTTGTAGTTGCAGCTGCTGAATTTGCTACGGCTTTTTTTTTTCATTATCTTTATCTTTAACCAGTTCACTCTGTCTCCTTCTGTGTTTTTATTTTTGTTTTTCATTATGATGTCTGCCAAAGATTTTAAATCCAAGAAATCATTATATTTTAGCTCTTTCGTGTTATAAGGTTTCGGCATAGATTTTTGTTTTTCGTGAAGACTGAGCTCGTCGAAAAACGTTAAGCCATTCAGACATGGAGTAGATCTTCGGGTGTTTCTGACTCTATGCTACGGTGCATTGAATCGACCTCAATACACGAGTGGCCAGATTCCAAAAATTTGTGCTCGATTATATTTAAGTGGAGTGAGGCCATTGAGAAGCACGGGGAAGCACTTGCTGTTTCCCTTGACATCTCCAAGGCCTTTGACAGGGTCTGGCACGATAGCCTTATTGCTAAGCTTCCTTCCTTCGGTTTACCCACTCAACTTTGCGTTTGGATTGAAGACTTCCTGAGAGATCGGTCCATTCGAGTGGTCATTGATGGCTGCTCGTCTGGCCAATTGGCAATTAATGGCGGGGTTCCTCAGGGGTCTGTTCTCTCAGCAACTTTGTTTTTGCTACACATTAACGATCTGCTGATTCCCGGTACCTTTGGGTATGCAGACGACAGCACAGTTTCTGAGAGATATGTATCCAGCATGCGAGCTGGTGGGTCACAGATCCAGTCTCTCCGTGAGAACATGGTTGGGTGCTTGAACTTGTCCTTGAAGGCTGTCTCCGAATGGTGCGATGCCAACTTGGTCAAGTTTAATGCAGCTAAGTCCCAGGCGTGTCTCTTCTCCGCAAAACGGAGTCAATTCGAACCGGCTCCTACTTTCCGGAGTGTAACCGTGCCGATAGCCGACCGTATCGAGCTTCTGGGGGTAACACTAACTTCTACCCTCAATTTTGGCCTGTTTATCGAGGCTAAGGCTCAACTAACATAAAAAAGGTTGGGAAACCTAACAAAGGTGAGACGGTACTTCACACCCGAACAGTTGCTCAATCTCTATCAAGCCCAGGTTCGATCGTGTATGGAGTACTGCTCTCATCTTTGGGATAGATCTGCTAAATACAAACTGGACGCGCTTGAGTCTATCGAGAAGCGGGCCAAGAGACTCATTGGCAACGATGCACTGGTCGAGTCAAAGCTCCAGAGCCTTGAACATCGACGACGAGTTGCAAGTCTATCGGTTTTCTATCGGTTACATTTCGGGGAGTGTGCGATGGAATTACACAATCTAATTCCACCAAGCCCGTTCCATCATCGGACTACAAGACAAACGGCGAAGTGCCATCATTACATGGTGGACATCCCACCCATACGCACAAAACGTGATGGTAGTCAAACGCGAAACTATTTTTAAGAAAAAAAAAACATATTGAGACAAATAAATATAAAGAATAGATCCAATTTCTGCGCTTCCTGTTTTACTTACCCTGAATTTGAAAGTCTGGAAGAACGAAGGATCAGCATCACAAGAATCCATTTTAGTGCACAAACACCACAAACACCTTACTATCACTTGGAACTTAATTTTTTCGCCGCCACAAAATGAATCGAATGTCGTTTGCGCGAGAGCAACGATGACTATGACGCATGCGCGGTTAGAAACTACAGAATTTAAACCAACTACCCGCGGTTAATCAGTTTTATTTCTCAATATTTTGTTGGAATCATGATCAAAATTATAGAAGTAAAACCTACTAAACTTATTTATTGACAATTACTTCTTGATTTTGTGTCAAGTAATACTAAGTAAATCAGCAGGTCATCTTTTGGTAACTGCTATTATCACTGAATGTTAACGCTATTTCCTGTTGTTCCTAAGTACTAAACCATTATAATTGGATGTGATCGTTTTTCTTTCCCAAAATTCCGTATATTTTAGAGGTATTTTTTATTTTGATAACTGTTTAAATTTAAGTATCTTGTTTGACTTCGATACAAAACATAATTTTTCCGATTAACAAGGAATATTTGTTTCGCATAAAAATGGTATGGTTAGATAGTTGGTTTCACCATTCAGTATCTCCGAAATAAAGCATCGCATGGCTTAGTATGTTTTACCAGTAGAAAGAGAGAAAAAAATTGAGTCGGTGGGTATATTTAACTCAATATCCCAAAATCACTGAGTTAGTTGGTTATTGAATTAACCCGGCGATATATACATGTATATATCGCCGGGTTAATCTAAAAACCAATTAACTGACCAAATTATGATTATGTGCTAGGGCGTTTTAAAAGTTTGTATCATAAAATTGTATGTACTATTTTAGATTATGTTATTATAAGGAACAGCATCTGATTTGTAATTTAATCATGCATGCCTTTATTTTTAGCAGTTGATAGAAAAGTAACAAGGTTTCACAGAATATTGCATTTTGTGCCCCAAACCCCCTTATTTAATTGCTTTTACCTCCCTACTAAATAATGGCTTTATTTTTTAAATTAAGCGCTACTGTCAAGTCTTTGAGACGTACTAGTTAATAATTTAATAATATACATCGAACAATAATGTATTGTTCATAATAATCCTGCTAGTTATGAGAAAAATGAAAAAAAAAAATTTTAGTCGCCTTTACTTTCCGATATTTGTTGAAATTTTGTACTAACCTTTGCGGTGTTCCTTAGCAAAGCGTCATCATGAAAACTATCTAAGGGTTAGAGATGGTTAATAAATTGGAAATAATTTAATTATAAACACACATAAGTTGAAAAATAAATTTATTCAAGAAAAACAAACACAAAGGTATCAGAAGATACATCAGATACAGTAGCATCCGGTACACGGTCTAGTTTAGCACTATCAGTCGCTAAATTTTCAAACAAAGCATGGTATTCTTCGGGGATTACTCCTTTTTTGCACAATTTTAGCAAGTCGGAATTTTTTGCATTTGTAATGGGCAGTGGTGCATTGTACAGCTGATTTAATTTGGTTGGAAGACTTGCTTTAGTAGGATCCTCGACGGTATTTATAGTTGCAGCTGCTGAATTTGCTACGGCTTTTTTTTTTGGCTGGTTCCGAAGCGATGAGCGGGAATGTCGGAACCAGCAGTAGGAGTAGCTTCTACGTTTGTTTCCTGAATTTCAAGATCGAGATCCAAGAAATTCTCAGACATGTTATAATTAAACAAAATTTTCATTTGACTCTTTTCGTA
This sequence comes from Tholera decimalis, assembly GCA_943138885.2. Classification (NCBI taxonomy): domain Eukaryota; kingdom Metazoa; phylum Arthropoda; class Insecta; order Lepidoptera; family Noctuidae; genus Tholera; species Tholera decimalis. The sequence continues at coordinate 5,393,776 of OW964570.2, read as the reverse complement.
TTTCATTATCTTTATCTTTAACCAGTTCACTCTGTCTCCTTCTGTGTTTTTATTTTTGTTTTTCATTATGATGCCTGCCAAAGATTTTAAATCCAAGAAATCATTATATTTTAGCTCTTTCGTGTTATAAGGTTTCGGCATAGATATTTTTTTTCGTGAAGACCGAGCTCGTCGGAAAACGTTAAGCCATTCAGACATGGAGTAGATCTTCGGGTGTTTCTGAGCTGACTCTATGCTACGGTGCATTGAATCGACCTCCATATACGAGTGGCGAGATTCCAAAAATTTGTGCTCGATTATATTTAAATTGTCAATTTTTTGAACCGCCCATAATAAGATTGAAGCCACATACTGATTTCTATTTTGGCCTCCACATGTGTCAGAAAAAAAAGCTACTTTAGTGACGTCTTACGACGTGAGCGCGTACTTAATAGTAAGATCCTGGCGTACCTAGAAGCCAACGACATCCTCAGTGACCGACAATACGGCTTTCGCAAAAACCGGTCAACTGGGGACCTTCTAGCGTATGCCATTCATACCTGGAGTGAGGCCTTTGAGAAGCACGAGGAAGTACTTGCTGTTTCCCTTGACATCTCCAAGGCCTTTGACAGGATCTGGCACGATAGCCTTATTGCCAAGCTTCCTTCCTTCGGTTTATCCTCTCAACTTTGCGTTTGGATTAAAGACTTCCTGAGAGATCGGTCTATTCGAGTGGTCATTGATGGCTGCTCGTCTGGCCAATTAGCAATCAATGCCGGGGTTCCTCAGGGGTCTGTTCTCTCAGCAACTTTGTTTTTGATGCACGTTAACGATCTGCTGATTCCCGGTACCTTTGGGTATGCAGACGACAGCACAGTTTCTGAGAGATATGTGTCCAGCACGCGAGCTGGTGGGTCAAAGATCCAGTCTCTCCGTGAGGACATGATTGGGCGCTTGAACTTGTCCTTGAAGGCTGTCTACGAATGGTGCGATGCCAACTTGGTCAAGTTTAATGCTAGCTGCATTGCAAAAAGGAGTCAATTCGAACCGGCTTCTACTTTCCGGGGTGTAACCGTGCCAATAACCAACCGTATTGAGCTTCTGGGGGTAACACTAACTTCTACCCTCAATTTTGGCCCGTTTATCGAGGCTAAGGCTCAACTAGCTTCAAAATAGTTGGGAATCCTAGCAAAAGTGAGACGATACTTCACACCCGAACAGTTGCTCAATCTCTATCAAGCCCAGGTTCGGTCGTGTATGGAGTACTGCTCTCATCTTTGGGATGGATCTGCTAAATACCAACTGGACGCGCTTGAGTCTATCGAGAAGCGGGCCAAGAGACTCATTGGCAACGATGCACTGGTCGAGTCAAAGCTCCAGAGCCTTGAACGTCGACGACGAGTTGCAAGTCTATCGGTTTTCTATCAGTTACATTTCGGGGAGTGTGCGATGGAATTATACAATCTAATTCAACCAAGCCCGTTCCATCATCGGACTACGAGACAAACGGCGAAGCGCCATCGTTACATGGTGGACGTCCCACACATAAGCACAAAACGTTTTGGGAATACCTTCATTGTGTGTACGGCTAAGGAGTGGAATTCCCTGCCGGAGTCTGTGTTTCCCTATAGCTATAACCTAGGAGTCTTTATGTCAAGAGTGAATAGGTTACTTTTAGGTAAGCGTGCTCCATCTTCGACCACATCATCACTAACCATCAGGTGAGATGGTGGTCAAACGCCAATCTATTGTTAATAAAAAAAAAAACATATTGAGACAAATAAATATAAACAATAGACCCATTTTTTTGAAATTTGAATTTGAAAGTTGACACCTTACTATCTCTTGGAACTTAATATTTTCGCCGCCACAAAATTAATTGAATGTCGTTTGCGCGAGAGCAACGACGACTATGACGCATGCGCGGTTAGAAACTACAGAATTTAAACCAACTACCCACGGTTAATAAGTTTTACTTCTCAATATTTTGTTGGGATCATGATCATAATTATAGAAGTAAAACCTACTAAACCTATTTATTGACAATTACTTCTTGATTTTGTGTCAAGTAATACTAAGTAAATCAGCAGGTAATAGCTATTATCTTTTAGTAACTGCTATTATCATTGAATGTTAACGCTATTTCCTGTTGTTTCTAAGTACTAAACCATTATAATTGGATGTGATCGTTTTTCTTTCCCAAAATTCCGAATATTTTGGAGGTATTTTTTATTTTGATATCTCATTAAATTTAAGTATATCGTAATTTAAGTATGTTTGACTTCGATACAAAACATAATTTTTCCGATTAACAAGGAATATTTGTTTCGCATAAATATGGTATGGTTAGATAGTTGGTTTCACCATTCAGTATCTCCGAAATAAAGCATGGCATGGCTTAGTATGTTTTACCAGTAGAAAGAGAGAAAAAAATTGAATCGGTGGGTATATTTAACTCAATATCCCAAAATCACCGAGTTAGTTGGTTTTTTAATTAACCCGGCGATATATGTATATATATATATATATACTAGCTTCCGCCCGCGACTTCGTCCGCGTGGAAAAAAATTCCCCCGATTTTGCAACATTCTTCATTAGTGCTCCGCTCCTATTGGTGTTAGCGTGATGATATATAGCCTATAACCTTCCTCGATAAATGGGCTATCTAACACTGAAAGAATTATTCAAATCAGAACCGTAGTTCCTGAGATTAGCGCGTTCAAGCAAACAAACAAACAAACAAACAAACAAACAAACAAACTCTTCAGCTTTATAATATTAGTATAGACTAGCTTTTGCCCGCGACTCCGTCCGCGTGGAATAGTTACTTTGGGCTAACGTTAAATTTAACCCCGGTTTTGAAGCATTCTTCATTGGCGCTCCGCTCCTATTGGCCTTAGCGTAATGATATATAGCCTTTCTCTATAAATTGACTATATAATTAAAGAAATATTTTTCAATTCGAACCAGCAGTTCCTGAGATTATCGCGTTCAAACAAACAAACAAACTCTTCAGCCTTATATTATTAGTATAGATAGCTGTTGCCCGCGACTTCGTCCGCGTTTCCGTCGTTTTTCGTAAAAAAAAAGTAGCCTATGTCCTTCCTCACGGTTCAGTGATTTTGATGTAACAAACAGATTAACTTTCGTAATTTAGTAGGGAAATATAATATGTCAATCTATACTACTGTTGAAAAATATCGCAGTACGGAACCGCACAATATTATTGTTAATAGCTGTGCCCGCGACTCCGTCAGAGTGTAACTCCTTGTGTTATTAAGTTAATGTATTGGTAATATTGTTTAGATTATGTTCAAATGAGGCTTCAGTACCTATAGAACGAAAATACTTCATCGCAAAGCTTCCGGGTAAACTATGTTGAAAGTTGACCCGTTCGGCACGTGAACATAAAGATTTCTAGAACTGCTAACCCGGGAAAGAGCGACGTACAACTGACCATGCGAGAAACTACTGTCACCGAGATCTAGTCCAGCAACACGAAAAGTCTGCCCTTGAGCCTTATTAATTGTCATTGCATAACACACCGATACTGGGAATTGCGTTCTTTTAAATTGGAATGGAAAATTATTTGGTATTATGGGAATTCTGGGAATAAAGACGGTTTCTCCTGCACCGCAACCTGTTAAAATTTGAGCCTCGATTATATTTTGTTGCAACTGGGTTACTTTTAGCCGAGTTCCATTGCAAAGTTGTGGTGGTCTTAAATTTCGGAGCAGAATAATCGGAATGCCAATTTTTAAACAAATTTCATGAGAAGGAAGTCCGGGCATATTTAAAGAATTTAAAAATTCTATCGGGTAATTAGTGGCTTCTTGTTCATCGACCATTCTATTTATTGAACTATAAACTTTGCTTTCCCCCTGTATATTCGACAGTATTTTGTTATTAATCTCAAATGCCTGGTCATTGCGAGGAGTTAATATCGATCTTTGGCATAGCCAAGAATTGTCCCTATTTAATATATTTGTTACGTCACCGTAAACCGACGACATAAGATGTGATTAGGAGGCTTATTATTAGCGTATTTCATGTATAACTTTGGTGTTTCTATACCGATTGATATGATTCTTTTTTATGGAATAGTTAATAATGTTAACTTTTTCAATTAGGGGTGACTGAGAGTGTTATAAACGTAAGAGTAGATGAATATTATAATCATAAAGCTTCGAACAGCTAAGCTATCGGGAGTTACACGTGTTATTGTGAGTCAACCATAAAAGATAGACATATGCTGTCGTGGGATATTTTTATATAATTTTAAGGAGAACATTTCCGTCATGAAATGATTTCTGTGTAGCTTTAACCATTAAGGTTGCACACGCGACGGAAGCTTAAAAAAAACTTTTTAGCAAAAAATAGAACCGACTTCCATATAAAAACACTACAAAGACAAAAATAACTTTAATTTTGGAAGGCGGTATCAAAAACGAAAATATATACAAAACCAAAGACACCGCCTTCCGAAATTAAAGTTATTTTTGTCTTTGTAGTGTTTTTATATGGAAGTCGGTTCTATTTTTTGCTAAAAAGTTTTTTTTCACTCTTTTTAGTGGGTCGGTTTGTAATTTATCTAGTTACAAAAGCCAAAATGTCAACTACTTATCACCTTTAACAAAATATTGCTTTTCCCGGTGCAGAGCCGTTAATTTTTGAGGAGTTCTCCTGGTACATCACCATCAGCTCTACTTCACCATATGCATTGTGACGAGCATAAAGTGCTTAACATCCATATTCATGTAATCTAATCGCAATCAACGAAATACTTATTATTGAGTAGTTTCGGTGCCATTTTCATTTCGCCATCTGGGGTCTTCATCATCAGTTCCACTTCCTCAAATGGTGCTTTTCAAGAGCAACTGCACAAGGTACTATAAGAAATACCCAAAACGCTATAGGTGTGCCTATAATATTTGAAGAGTTCCCTCGATTTCTCCAGGATCCCATCATCAGATCCTGATTTCGTAGCAATGGGACCAACTAGAAACTATACCCATTCAAACGCAAAAACAATTTTTCAAATCGGTCCAGCCGTCTCCGAGTTACGAGGTAACATACATAAAAATAAAAAAATAATAAAAAAAAATAAAAAAAGTTCAAGACGAATTGTAAACCTCCTTTTTTTGAAGTCGGTTAAAAATGGAGTAACTTCTCCCGTTTTCCCAACATTTCCCTTCACTGCTCTGCTCCTATTGATTGTAGCGTGATGAAAAGTATACTATAACCAGCTCAGGAGTATGAAAAATAATTGTACCAAGTTTCGTTACAATCCGTCGAGTAGTTTTTGTTTCTATTACGGTTATACAGACAGACAGACAGACAGACAGACAGACAGACAAAAATTTTACTGATTGCATTTTTGGCATCAGTATCGATCCCTAATCACCCCCTGATAATTATTTATGAAATATATTTCATGTACAGAATTGACCTCTCTACAGATTTATTATAAGTATAGATATAGATTATGGGAATTCTGGGAATAAAGACGGTTTCTCCTGCACCGCAACCTGTTAAAATTTGAGCCTCGATTATATTTTGTTGCAACTGGGTTACTTTTAGCCGAGTTCCATTGCAAAGTTGTGGTGGTTTTAAATTTCGGAGCAGAATAATAATCAGAAAGCTTCGAACTGCTAAGCTATCGGGAGTTACACGTGTTATTGTGAGTCAACCATAAAAGATAGATATATGCTGTCGTGGGATATTTTTTGTATAATTTTAAGGAGAACATTTCCGTCATAAATGATTTCTGTGTAGCTTTAACCATTAAGGTAGCACACGCGACGGAAGCTTAAAAAATGGAGTAACTTCTCCCGTTTTCCCGACATTGCCCTTCACTGCTCTGCTCCTATTGATTGTAGCGTGATGAAAAGTATACTATAACCTGCTCAGGAGTATGAATATTAATTGTACCAAGTTTCGTTAAAATCCGTCGAGTAGTTTTTGTTTCTATAACGGTTATACAGACAGACAGACAGACAGACAGACAGACAAAAATTTTACTGATTGCATTTTTGGTATCAGTATCGATCCCTAATCACCCCCTGATAGTTATTTTGTAAATATATTTCATGTACAGAATTGACCTATCTACAGATTTATTATAAGTATAGATTATATGTATAATTTCACACGTGCATGGAAACTTATAAAATGTCAGAAGTTAGTACAGTTAGTGTAGACTTCAAAAGAGTCCTGGACCTCTGAGTTTGTTCCGAGGTTTCTGCTTATTATAATCAGCTTGAAAATACCGGCCTCATCTAGATTAAATTTTCGAAAAGAAATACGTGTAAAAGTGTAATTTGTAACCAATTTGCACAAAAGTTAAGTTTGGGAATATAATTATGTATTGACATCTTTAATTATTATTGTAAATTAAATTAATTTTATGTTTTGTTGTGCCCTTTGGAGACCAAGATTGTAAAAAAAAAACTATATTTAAATATACTTAGACTTCGTCATATAGCAAAATTTCTTTAAAATATGAAAATTTATACGAATCAATTTTTTCAGCATGCAAATGCTTCAGTATTAGTAATGCTGTCAACTTGGATAATAAAAAACTTGACCATTCTCATCTCGCTCAGCTTGCACTTGGACGCATTTTATAAAGCCATTAATCATGCAGAAAATACATGCATATCACTTCTGGCGACAAATTGTACAGGTGAGTCATTAAACACTGTCAAAATAATGTATATGTCTCTCTTTATAATTATCGCAATATCTTATTGCTTCTACATGTTTCGAAAGTTTTAAAGGCATTTGATACAGACTTTACCTACTAAAATATAACATACAATATTTATCAATTACTTTTTTTCACAGACGAATACAGAAAATTATGCAAAAACATCGTGCGCGTGCGCCGTGCGTCATTCCGCAACATGAGTGTGTGTCGCTTGTTCGTGGTAGATATTACTTTCCCGCTACACTTGGTGGAACACTTCACTCATTATACTATTGTGCTGTTGCAATTTGCTTTACTGTAATGAAATTAAATTAAATATTTATTTTATAAATTAGTTATAAATTACACTTTCACATATATTTTTTTTGCCACTTGAAGTTTAACTGTAAACTCGAGTACTTATTAAAATAAAAAAAATACCTACCTATATGGAATAAGTATTTAATTTACCTATTGCTGAATGGTAGTCACTATTGAAATAAAATTCAAGTACTTAAAAAAATTATTCTATTTTGTGATATATTGAGTTATTTTGAGCTACGTGCATAGATGTTAATTTAAATAATCGCTAAAATCGATTTTCAGCATTTTTCGGTTTTATTTTGACAAAGGGTATTTTAACAAGCAGAACCATACAATTATAAAATAAATGAAGTCTAGTTGGAAACCGGCGTCAGGCACATTGCAGTTGCCTGGATGTTTTTGTTATCTCTCTATGTGACCAATATTCTCGTAAAATTGAGCAGTAGTGGCGTCTAGCTTGACAACCATGTAGGCGAATAAGGCATCTGGGTCAGACTGATGGCACAAGGTCCCTACCTTGCCACCCTGGCCATTGTTGTATGCCATTCGGGAGAGGCTTATAACTAACTTACCATTGAGAGGGCCCAGTCAGCTAGTCTATTGCAACCCGTTCCTAGCTGCTGTCGCAGTATGTTTTATGTTCATATCTTTATATTACTGGGTGATCAAGAGTTTATTACTGAATATTATTTTAAGTTCGTACTGTGAACAGTTTTATATAGCGATGAGTAATGTCCCGGACTCATGCGCTCGTCTTCTAAATTCAAATTGTTCAGGTAATCTAATCTTACTAATATTATAAATGCGAAAGTTTGTGAAGATGGATGGATAGATGTTTGTCACTGTTTCACGCAAAAACTACTAAACGGATCTGAATGAAATTTAGTAAGTAGATAGTTGACATCCTGGAATAACACATATGCCACTTTTTATCCCGGAATTCGAACGAAGTCCTAGTAAAGATATAAAGAACAAAAAAGAATTTAAACAAACTGATCAGTATTTATTAAAACTCTACATTGCCATAGCTCGTCTGAGATGGCGCTCGAAAAGAGCCTTTTGCCCGGCAGTGGGATATGAACAGCTGAATTAAAAATTAAAAAACTTCACAACCATTTACAGAACAGACTACTCGTGACCACTTTCGTAGTTATACACACGCAGCGAGGACCAAGAATTTAAATAACGTGCTTTGCGAATCAAGAAGGAAAATGGATAAGTAAAGATGGTCACTCGTCAACAGACTGACCGCGGCAAGGAATGCTTAACCTTGCAGGTCCATCCGTGCGGTAGTTATTATTTAGCCATGAGTTTCTTCTTTTAAATATTATTGCAAATAAATTATGAGTTGCTGAAAATAAATATAATATATGATTGTTTGTTTATAAAACAATATCATAAGTTCTCGTATATTATTGTAGATGCTGAGAAAAAGATGTGCAAGAACATCAGATGCTTGTATCGAGCAGCATTTGATAAAGTGAATGCGTGTGGAATTTTCTACGTGGATGCTACTTTTCCGCTAAAGATGATGGCATTACAAACTATACTGTTGTGCTGCTACAGTTTGCGTTTTATGATCCTATTTATAACCAAGTATTAGAAATGCACAAAATGATCTTTATTTTAATCAGCATACATACTACACATCTATAGACAACGTGACAGCAATAGATTTTAGGTCATCATCAGCCTTTCTTTATGTCAGAGTTTGCTTCTAGTCTAACCGGGTGTAGCTAATTTCCACAACTCAGTTACTGGGGAGATATATACCAGTCTTATCAAGCGATATATAAGATGATATTGCTTGCTAAGACCAGTGTTAGATTTTGTGGCTTCTGACTGCAAATGACAGCCGAGGCCAACGGCTTCACTTGCTTTCCGAGTTATGGAGCAATCACAATTGTTAGGACGGTCACCATTCACAGGCTCGCCTTAGCAAGCATTGCTTTACCTTAAACCTTGACTGGTAAGGCAATTGTTATGTAGCTACGAGCTCCTTCAATAGTTTTAATACAAGAAATTAATTTCAATGAAATTTTGTGAACATAGGTGAAAAAATGTATATTTGTTTTTATATCAGAAAAGTAAAGTTTAATCCGGACCCAATAACAATTATTTCTGTACATAGTATGTAAAATTACCAAATCGCCTATATCTACTGCAAGCCACATCAACTACTGTTTCCTTAACTAGACACCTAGTTTAACGAACAATATCTAACAAAGAACGTTCGGGTAGGCTGCATAAAGTACTCAAACTGCCAGACAATCATGAAATTTATTCCGAATATAACAATCTACGTCGTTTAGGTATTCACAATAGGTTATGAAGATTATGTAGATGAATGTCTGAAATGGCCTTGTGAGGAATAACTACGCCGTTTTAGTTGAACCTAGGGACAGGCAAGCTTCTGTTAATGAGTCTGCGAGCTCAACTTAGAACTACTAAAGAGCTTAACGACTTAACGAACAATGCTAAAGAAGAGACGTTTGGATAATTATTATGACAATGAGGGGCTTTGACTACATATGTTATCTGAATTTCGCATTTCATACTTGTATACCTGAATGTACTTAATCACACAGATTAGGTTCTATAATAGATATGGATGGGATTGCGCTGCTTCTGTACTGTGTCATGTGTGCAAATGTGAAGAATTGATTTTTTTGTTGGAGTTACGTCTCGCAGGTCAACCTTTGAGGTGGTCGGCTGCTGAACAGGACTTGCCTGTGGTAATGATTAAAAAAAAAATGGCTTCATTATAAAAATTACCCATACGCACGAAACGTTTTGGGAATACCTTCAGTGTGCGTACGGCTAAGGAGTGGAATTCCCTGCCGGAGTCTGTGTTTTCCGATAGCTATAACCTAGGAGTCTTTAAGTCAAGAGTGAATAGGTTACTTTTAGGTAAGCGTGCTCCAACTTCGACCACATCATCGCTTACCATCACGTGAGATGATGGTCAAAGGCTAACCTATTTTTAATAAAAAAAAAATTAAAGCCTAATTTCAGCGGGCGCTTATATTAAACTCATATAAAAGGTGACAACACGCTAAAGCTTAGGGCGTCGCAGGGGGAGGGCAGGTAAGGATAACTTTTCCTGAGTTGACTGTTTTTATAGTGGTTTTTATAGAGCGCAGCGATGAGCAAAACGATGTTCTTCCCTGGTTCGCCGCGTCCGGACTAGCACCAAACTCATCCTGTGCTGTGTGGCGAGCAGGCTCCACTGTTTACATACATGTGAGTCACTGCTGCAAGCTGTCCACCTCGGTGCTAAGCGTGTAGCAGTGATTCGATTTAAGTTGCGTTAAGTGATTAAGTTAGGAGTACTTACGTTTGCGACTTAGTTAATAACACAATGAGTCTTGTTACGATACTCGAAAAATAAAGATATTATTATTATAGGGACAAAATAAAACAAATCTAGTATAGTAATTCCAGCACTTGTTACAAAAACAGATTACAATAATGCGAACTGTAACAGTACAACAGCGTAGTTAATGAGAAGTGCTATAACACTAAGTGGTTGAATTATGTCTATGCGGAACAGGCCACACGCACTCATCTTGCTGTAACTCGCTCGGTGAAAACGCTGAATATTCTTGAAAAGTCTTCTTTCTTCCCCTGTAACAATGTAAACACTTGTTGATCACATCTACCCTAACCTATGTGTCACCAGTCACGTAATGTGTCCAATCGTAACCCATTGAATATAATAAGGGGTCGCCAAGTGACACTAATTAAAGAAAAACTTCGAATACATTAAATTTTGCTTCACGTATTAGATTACTAGCTTTCGACTGCGACTTCATTCACATCATGTCTTCCCGCGCAAAACCTGTTCCCGTGGAAATTCTGGGATAAAAAGTGGCCAGAAGTGTACCTTTCAATCAAATTCATTGAGTAGTTAGATGTGTGGATATTTGTTACTCTTTAACGCAAAACTACTGAACGGATCTGAATTAAATATTTGTAAGTAGATACTTAACATCCTGAAATAACACATAGGCTACTTTTTATCCCGGAATTCCCGCGCTCGGGATTCGGGGAACGGGATTTACGACGGAAAATCCTCCGACGCGAACGAAGTCGCGGGAAGTAGCTAGTTAATAATATAAGTAGGAAGTAGGATAGTATAGTAGTACTGTGTACCAACTGTGTCTGATATTTAAATTGTTAATTGTATACAGGCTCAGTTTGAACGGTTCTCGTTGCTTGCAGGCACAGCTGTGCGCAACTGTGTAACTACCGCGGATTACTGTTTTAATTTCTTCATTTCAATGCGGAAATATAATAATGATAATGGTAGCTTAAATACATATTTAAACTAGTAATCTCTCTTGTATTGTGAGTGTATTTTTACAAACACCTAGATCCGGAACAACTATCGGTAGGCAGTACAAACATTACGGAATCGAACCCGCTATACGTAACAAAACTGACATAATTTCAAAGGTATCGAAGGATTCTCTAGAAACTCAATGGTTGGTGATAAAAATAGGTACTTTTTAAAAGAATAATTTTAGTCTTTAAAATTTCTAGTGAAAAATAAAAATAAAATCACATTATTACCTGTACAATTTGATGCCAACACGAGAATGCAAGAATCTCGTGATTACTTCATTGCATCATAAAACGCATGAATGTAGTAGCAGATAATGATTTGCATCAACAAACTCTTTAGCATAAATACATACAGCAGTCCCTGCACGATAGTATAGACCTGCCAAAGGATAAAAAACATCATCATATTATATTCGTTTGACCACCATCAGGTCAGATGGTGATCAAACGCAAGCCTAGAACTAATTAAAAAAAAAACTAGTCGTGTCCGCGACTTCCTTCGCGTTGGAGGTTTATCGCGCGTAAACCCGATTCCACGTAAATATCAATTATTATGTTGCCCTATTACCTCTTCTAACTTTCAGTGAAAGACCCATTAAAATCGGTAGAGTCGTTCCAGAGATTTTTGAGAGCCCGGGCCAACAGAAAGACAGACAAAAATAAAAAAAGGTTGTTGTGTTTGAGCATCAGTACAAGCACTTGAGAAAACATAGTTATTTTGAAAGCAGAGACTTTGGTCTTATTTATATGTATAGAAGACATTTTGTTGGATGTAGCGCTCAGCAAGCGTTAGCGTAACCACGACCGGTCTCACGCTTTGCATTCAACGAACTCTTATGTACCTCATTTGGTCTTAAGTAGACCCGCCATCATGTAATAAGTCATTACAGGAGAAAATGATAGTTATAAATAATATTAGTTTTCAACTCTCATAACTTAAAATTTGTTTAAGTTTGTTCAGGAAGACCTACCGCTAATTCACAAAATTTCAGTTAAGAATTTATTACTTTTATGCAGGTGTTTGCCTGATGTATGTGTGCCGCTTTTGACCTTTCAGCCTTTGAAGCATTTGAGTGAATAGGCATTTTCTGGTCTTACTTGTCTTGTTCCATTGTAGACCTCATCTATCGCTTACCATCACGCGCAATTGAGCTCAAGAGTGGGCTCAACCCCAATATAAAAAAAATATATAATTATTTTACAGGCGGAAGAATCACCATTTAATATTACCTACATTTTTCCATTTTTTTTTCTTTAAACAAACATTTGTTCTTCACTACGAATTAGCACTACTGTATCGATTGTGCGTTTCCAATCAGTTTAAACTCACATTTACATACAATCAGGTGGAGCACGGGACCCATATAGTACCCGTGCTCCACCCAGGTGGAGATTCTAGGTGGAGCACGGGTCCTGCCCCACAATTAGCAAGACTAGGAAAAATTATCTTTAGTCCGAGAATTAAATTCAAGATACACAGCACAGCAGTCAATTGCTCAATTTGTACGTTCAGTAGGCTAAAGCATTTGGAATATTTCAATCGTGTTTTGTTAAAACTGACATATATGCATAAATTAGAGTTTTCACTACTATCACGGAAAAAGAAAATGTAATGAATGTATTACTCACACGCTCTGGATTTTTTGAATATAAATGTAAGTAATCAATCAGTACTTGAATTTTTATCAAGCCAAGGAAGAAAGTCTCCGCTGTGTGAAATAAAATCTGAAAATTTAAAAGAATAACTTTGCCCATCAATTTACAAACAAAACATTTTTAAATGCAAAATATTGTAATAAATTATGTCCACTTACGGGTAGTTGGAAGAGTTTTCTGTAAATATTATAGCAGTCTAATATTTGTATGGTAGCTTGGCACATTCTTTTACAACTCAATACACTGCTCCCATTACTCAACGCAATCAAAACTTTAGTGTTCCAATGTACAGCCTTTTCTGTTAGTAACTTAATGACACTAATTGCATAAAAAAAATTGCAGTCGATGGTCAACAATACTAAAATATAAAGCATGACGTACCACGGAGGTTGCATGTACACAAAGTATGTATAAATACATGTCATGCTATAGAATACAAAGAGAGTAATGACATTAAACCAATTTCTCCCAACATTCAACTTAAAATTCAAATTAAAATTCAACGCACAGCCCAAACCACTGGACGGATCGGGCTGAAATTTGGCATGCAGGTAGATCGCTAAGAAAGGATTTTGCGAAATTCCCAAGGGATCGGGATTTACACGGGAAAAACTTCCCACGCGGGCGAAGCCGCTGGCTAATCTATAAACATTTTGAAAGTCAAAATGAAACTAATGTTTTCTTTTGTATGAATTATCAGAAAGACAAAATTCATCACGTATCCTGATGCGTAGAAGAGGGAATTGAAAAGAGTAGCGAAGTAAAGGAAATTGACCATCTGGTATCGTTGTATATTTTCATCTAAGAACATCGAACTAACTCGAAACAAATTCAAAGAAAGGAAGAAGACTAACCCACATAATGATATGAGGTTGCTCGTAACATCATTTGGTTTCACAAAATCATTCTGGATTCGATACTTGGGATTCAGCGACAGGGATTGCATCAAATTTAAAGGAAAAAACAATGCTTGTACGTCTTTGTCTAGGTAACAAAAAACAAACGCATTTTTACAGCGTGTTCTGGTCTCCATTTTACGGGACGATATTATAGTAGGTATTTACGGGTGCTAACTAGGCTAACAAATTACGAACTTCACACCGATGGATTGATATCATGTTTGCTTGGCTTAATTAATCACACTTTCAGTTGTATACAATGAAAATATTTGATGGAAATACAGTATACCGGCCTTTACAATCAATAAGTTATTTTTAAAAACAAAACTAACTAATACCTAATATATGTTTTAATTGTATCAGACGTAGGCATCACAGCTGCCAAGCTGAAAGGTAACTATACTGGCCACATCTGTCAAATGACGCACTGAAATTGGACGCCAGTCGCTACTAAATGAACTCCAAATTTTGTAAATCTCGGTGACGAGACATTTTGGCGACGCTGTGGTATCAGGTGGAGATGGAGAGATTAATAACTAGACTTCAAGGGGGCAAGTGCGCGAGTTAACGCAGGGTTTCCGGTCAGTGATAGACACCTTCGCGAACCACCATTACGAAAAAAATAACATGAAATGTGGTAATTATAATCAAGCGCCCACCTCAGGGCGGAAGACATCCATCAGGATAGAAAAATGGGAGCTTTTTTATATTTGATGGGATTCTCAGTGAAAAGCGATGAAGTGTTCGATGATGGAAACAGACCCAGGAAAAAACAATTTATAAAGAAGAATAATCTCTTACAATCAGGTATCGAAGGCCAAATTACTTAAAAACTTAGTAAAAGTAGAAAACAATATTAAACAATGATACTGCTATTTGCACCAGCCTTTTCTCGGGGGTAAATCATCAAATTTTAATTACCCCTGCTGTTTTTTTTTTATAATAGGCTCGCTTTTAGCTTCTTAGCCTGTTCTATCATCCTGCATTCACACATTTTTTACTTTGTATGGAAAGTTCTGAGATATGACTATGCTAATAACACTCAATTTATTTAAAAATACAGTTTTGCTATAACAAAACATGGCAACTTAAGATAGAATTTTCGCGCGTTGCAAGATACAGTGTTTTGTCAAAACAAAGAAGTATGCTTGCCCGTTGCGGGCGCGCCAATCAGAAGCGAGAACCGGCGGCGATCTCAATGGCTATTGGATGATTTGACAGAGAACGAAGGGACGATTGCTGGGAGCGGGGAACAGCTGTAATGTTTTTTTTTTGTATAAAGACTTTTGACTGTTTCCTTTATTTTTTATTGTATTGAAGAATATATGGAACCGTGTAGTTGATCTCATTTCCATAAGATGGTTAAAGAAATGATTTTTTTTTCTGCAGAGCTAGTGCATGACACGTACAAAATGTAAAAAAATATTACGAATTTGCTCATAAGTCAATGTCAATTCCTTATAATTCTTTCGATTTTGTACAATATATAAAAACATAGCTACAAAACATAGAAGTGGCTGTGACTTACTCAAAAAATATGATCGTCTTTTCAAAACCTTGTCTTTTGCTTTGAGTACTTACTTACTTTTCTACTTACTTAGTTTAATTTTTATGCACCTGCCATGTTATCTCTTCATCACCTATGGCTGACTGGTAGAGAATGCCTAAGGCATTAAGTCCTCCTTTGTACATTTTGTGTTGTATAAAGTTTAAATAAGTAAATAAATCTTGAATGTTTCCATGTTTGCTAATGATTATGGAAGGAGAATATAAACAAATACATTTCTTGAAAAGAAAGGATGCACAAAACTTTTTAGTGAAATTGCAAATGGCAAGCCAACCCAAAGAGCCTTACTTAAAAGGTAGCATATTCTAGGTCCTGGTATTATTGTACTACTAGTCTCCATAAGGAATGTGAGGTATTAACTGTTCGCAAACTCTTTGTGCTGGCCTTAATTATGAGACAGCATTCCTGTGTCAAGGTAAATTCCCAAAAACGAAGAAAATACTAGAAGAAGACGCTAGGAATTGTTTCAATCTATAGCCTGTAGAACCGGCTTTGCTCAAAAATTCAACAAGTTTCTGCCCAAGACTATTTAATATGGCTAATAGACAGCTGCAAATTCACGCCATGGCTAAAAGAGAGTGTAAAACGCAGTCGAGTAATGAAGGTGACTTCATGGCTCTTGTCACTAAATTATGACGAAACTGAGAGACTGTTTGATATATTTGGATAACGTAGTTTATTGGTGATTTTATATTATATCTTGTTTTCTTTACATATAAATACATTTAAAAATATTTCATCCTAAGTTTTGCCCCAACCTACATACATACAAGCATACTCTATACCACATCCACTCACTTCAATTCCACACCACACACACTCACACACAAACACACACTAACACCAATATACACACAGACACAAGCATAGATACACACACACATAATACCGTTCAACTGTTTTTATCACATTATTTTTTACATTTTATTTTTTTCTTTGTAATTTTTATTATAGTTTGCACCCATTGATATACTAAAAACCCAAGATGCACACTCAACGTCTCAAAACCGTCCGCATAAAATGAGTGCTTAATTCTAAATGATGCGCTCATTTCAAATAGTATCGCGTCAAATTTCAATGGTCGCGTTTTCAGTGTCAAAGCAATGTATTATGGTATCTTTTTTATTTTAGTCGCATAATAAAAATTACCCTGTTGAACAAATAATGGAGTCGATTTTTTCTTATTGTATTTATTTATTTTTTATTAACAAGTTTATGCTTTATTGTCCATATTGTCCATACTAATATTATAAATGCGAAAGTAACTCTGTTTGTCTGTGTGTTACCTTTTCACGCCTAAACCGCTGAACCGATTTAGATTAAAGGTGAATGCCAAGTTTCGGCTCGAATCATGTAGTGTCCGACAGACTTTCTAAATTAATGATAATTCATTATATAAAACTAAGAATTATACAGTATAAATAAAATCTGTAGAAGTACACCGTTTAAAAGTCATTTTAAATAGTTATTCAATTTATCAACACGTTTTCTATCTACAATTTCAATTAGAAATGTTGCCAATACCAAAATAAAATAATATTGATACGAAATTACACTTGCAAATCGATTGCATTAATATCATTATGAACCTACGTAAGTGAATTTCTTAGTTACTAAAGTCATAACTCGTCATTCTTATAATAATTAATAATGTTTAGTTATATTTTTTTAATATCTTATAATAATTTAAAGTAATTCAATTCAATTATCGATACAGTTTAGAATAGTTATTTAGTGCTGGTAACACTTAATCTTGTAGTTGTCATTATCACTGATAATTGTCAAAAGTTTTACTTCTCCCGCGTTTAATGACGAGCGACGAAGTGTCTTATGTGTTTTTTGAGTTTTGTGTTGTTTATTGTTTTGTTACCGGACTCCGATTTCTGTATTACTAACGACCACCTGACTGTTGAAAATGAATTCAATAGTCATTATTCAATAATTTTATAGTTTATTTCATGTTATCGTTAAAATTAGAAGTATTAAGTGGTCAACTTCAAAGAACTATAACTTTATTTGGTGTACTTCTTATAGAAAACTAACTATAGAGTCAAATTATATAATTATATTCCTTTTTTATGATATATAGTTCATCTTTGTCGGTTCTGGCCGAGTCTTGAAGGAAGCCTTGGCATTCTCCGGCATGGAAATAGTTTAGGACCGTGGGAAGGACATAGGATAGTTTTTATCCCGAAATTCCCACGCGATCAGGATTTACGCGGGAAAAACCTCTACGCGAACGAAGTCGCGGGCAAAAGCTAGTATTTAGAATAGATCAAAATAAACTTTATTGTACACCAAAAGTTAAACACATCTATTTTACAATAATTAATACTAATTTAGTTTTTGGCAAATATGTATACGTTATATAATATACTGAAGGAGAAGAGGTCGTCAATTTTACGGATTTTTTAATGCGCATAAATAAAATAAATAAATAATTTATTGAACATAAAAATATAACATCTTTCAAGTGAAGCCCCTGACTCCTATGCTAAGCGAGCCTGTGTTACAGGAATCAGTGTCCTACGCTATACATTAAAACACATTTCAATTTTTATGTAATAAATTAGAAACAAAAAGTAACATTAGAAGGTATTGAGAACAAAAGAAATAGAAGCAAATCGTGTATGTGTGTGTAAGTTTGAGTGTATGTGCGTAATTGCACGTGTGTGTGTGGGTGTGTGTGTGTCTGGAACTCTGGACGCGTATGCGTTAACATGAGTGTGTTTTGAATAGCTTAATTTACTGTACTGACGAAACGATTTTTTTTAATATCGTCATAGCTCAAAGACTGAAGCCATGATTTTAAAATTTGTTTGACCTTATGTCACATAAGCTTCTAAATTGGGATAGTTTTATTTGCTCTATTGTAGATCCTAGAACTTAATGCCCAAAAGTATCTAGACGTAAGTTTAGTGTGACATTTGGGAACTTTACAAAACGGGAAACCCAATGCGTTTGCTTATTAAATCTGGGCTTAATTGTAACAATCTGTGTCTACGTAGTATGGTACGGAGGATATGTATTGGGAACTGTAAGTACTTGAGCTTCCGATTATAGCAGTCCAGTGGGATAAATTAGTTTTTGGAACGACATCACTTTAAGTATTGCCCATTGTGCGCCTTCCACTCTTAGTATTACAATTTTAAACGTCCCTCCCCATACTGGAATAATTTAAATGATTTAATAATATAATAAAAATATATTTTAAGTATATCGATTCATCATGGGATAACTTATGGGTTCACGACATGCGATATGTTAATGATGAAAGTGTGTGTGAGTGTTGCTTTGGCGCAACTCCAATCTCATTAAAAAAACTTTTTTGCAAAAAAAATAAAACCGACTTCCATATCAAAACACTACTAAGCCAAAAATAATTTTAATTTCGGTAGTCGGTGTTATTGGTTTTGTATTTTCTTTTTTTCACACCGCCTTCCGAAATTAAAATTATTTTTGGCTTTGTAGTGTTTTGATATGGAAGTCGGTTTTATTTTTTTTTGCAAAAAAGTTTTTATTTTTGCGCTTTTTAGTGGGTCAATTTGTAATTAATCTAGTTATAAAATCCAAAATGACAACTACAAAAAACTAAAAACGCGCGAACAAAAAACACAATGCAGAGTAAACGAAAAGATCATCAATGTAAATATTTTTTTTTTTACTTTTGTTGATTTTTCAGAAACGGATTGTCCGATTTCGATAAAATTTTCATGGGACCATTTGGAAAGTATACCCTTTCCAACAAAAAAAGAAATTTTCAAATCGGTTGGCAAGCGACGGAGCTATGCCCGAACAAACATAAAAACAAAAAAAAACAAACAAACAAACATCCGAATTGAGAACCTCATCCTTTTTCAGAAGTCGGTTAAAAACTTCTTATTTTTATACTTTAGTTTTTCTCGTGACCAAATACGATGTGCAGAACAGACATCAAT
This sequence comes from Tholera decimalis, assembly GCA_943138885.2. Taxonomy (NCBI): domain Eukaryota; kingdom Metazoa; phylum Arthropoda; class Insecta; order Lepidoptera; family Noctuidae; genus Tholera; species Tholera decimalis. The sequence continues at coordinate 5,374,378 of OW964570.2, read as the reverse complement.
AGTCAGACAAGTTTAAAAAAAAAAATTGCCATAAAAAAATCTCGAATTTTTTTGACGAAGATATTATGTATATCATGGCAAAAGGTATAAGCTTTATAAATAAAAAAAAATATTAAACGATTTTAACAGTTAATATTTGTTTCATTGATATACACATGTTCTACCCAAAAACATTTACGCTATAATTACGTCTTTAGAACACAATTTAATAAATTTATAATACTAACAAAAATGTCTTATAAAAAAAATTAGGATAAGGTGTAAGTCTCCACTCAAGACCTTGTCCTATCGAGCAACGTCAGTCGTAAAATTTGATTGTCTTTCGCACACTACTTTGTAAAAACAACTTTAAACAATTTTAGTAAGGTGGAATTTGCTAAAACATATTTTATGCTTGTAGCATATTATTACTACGTAGGTGGTGAGTGTTTGGCGACAGTTTCGAGCGTCACTTTTCTTCGAGACTCTGCATCTTGGGTTTTAGTATATCGATGTTTGCACCTAATTAAGTTCACTAACCTTAAAGCTCAGATGTCTAACTAATATAACGAGGGTGGGCGCTAATACCTATAAATACAAGATATTATCTTAGTTTAAGTATTGGCTGCAACTCTTACATAAACATATGTATTACCTTAAGGACTATTTACATTGTAACATTGCCATTTTACTTGTAGGTGCAAATAAACTATTTTATTTTATTTTATTTTTGGATGGATGGCGTCCTCCCTCCAGCCCAGCCGCAGTGGTAGACGCCCACGGCGTCGGACGTCGGCCGACGATCTCCAGCCACCGTAGGCGCGGGCATGCGGACAGCAAATAAAGGGCAACTCGCTGTCCGACCGTGGACCATGCCCGGGTCGACGGCGCGTCGTGTTCAAAGAGCGTCAGCAATATGACGAGGCCCCCCGTAGAGGGCCGAAGCCTGCCGGGGTCGTGGGACTCATCCCGTTACCGTGACCCCGGTACGTAAAGGGTTATTGAAGGAACACCGTGGATTTTAGTCAGTAAAAGTCTGACAGTCCCTCCCACCCTGCCCGGGGTGGGAGGACTTATTTGATAATTTTACCATGCTAAAAAAAAAAAAAAATTACTAATTTTGGTGTTTTTGTCGCTAAATTAATTTTGATGATTAACTATTATGTAAGTTCATAATACTTTATTGTCCTATTAAGTTTTCTATTATCTTCAAGTTTTTATATGAAACTGCAAGACTGATTCTGTTACCATAATAGTTAAAAAATGATTTTACAAACTTTTTGTAAGATATATACCTAATTAAGTAAGTAAGTAAAGAAAGTAAGTAAATGGTTTATTTCTCGCCACAATACAATAAATTTACACATTTTATACATTGAAATATACAAACATATTGTGGGAGACTGGTGCCTAAGCTAGGCTCATGGCCTGTATTTCAGGACACCAGGCCTCCTCCTTAATTATTTGAAATTTACAATTTGTGCACAGAATAATTTACAGTAGATTATGTCGAAAACTATGTACACAGGAAAACAAAAAACAAAATATAAAATAAAACTAGATAAGAAATAAAAATATAAAGAGGTTTGTGAGTGAAAGTGTGCGTGGTTGAGATTGTGTATGCGTACGTGGGCGTGAGTGAATGTGTGTGTGTGTGTGTGAATGTTTGAGCGAGAGTCAGAGGCCTACACTAGTACAGCAAACAGTTCTTCGGTATCGTCGTAACTTAACTCTTGTAGCCAGATAGTTACTTTCATTTTACACTTTATCTTTTTTAGTTGAAATATCGATAGGATTTTGTTAATTTTATCTATACTTATAATAAATCTGTAGAGAGGTCAATTCTGTACATTAAATATATTTACAAAATAACTATCAGGGGGTGATTAGGGATCGATACTGATGCCAAAAATGCAATCAGTAAAATTTTTGTCTGTCTGTCTGTCTGTCTGTCTGTCTGTATAACCGTTATAGAAACTAAAACTACTCGACGGATTTTAACGAAACTTGGTACAATTATTTTTCATACTTCTGAGCTGGTTATAGTATACTTTTCATCACGCTACAATCAATAGGAGCAGAGCAGTGAAGGGAAATGTTGGGAAAACGGGAGAAGTTACTCCATTTTTTAAGCTTCCGTCGCGTGTGCAACCTTAATAGTTAAAGCTACACAGAAATCATTTATGACGGAAATGTTCTCCTTAAAATTATATAAAAAATGTCCCACGACAGCATAAAGACTAGTTCAACCAAAAATAGCAAACTTCTATGGGAAAAGAACGTCTAAGTATTTGGTGCCAAAAGTTTTTAATGACATAGATTTGTTAAGAAATAACCGGAACTTAAGTATAGGTGTGTTGAAATCTAGGCTTAGAAAACTGTTTCTCGGGGACGGAGGCACTGCGTCGGGCTGTGATGGGCAGTGGGCAGTGCTAGGGTGATCAGCACCCGCTGACCACTCTGCTGTGGAAGTCGCTGTCTATCGCAGATTTGGCGCCGGTCTATCGTTGTCGAGGCATGGTTTTCTTAGCCTGGATATCATACGTGTAATAAAATAGAATGGTTGATGTAATGTAAATACCTACTTGTAGAATGCATAATTACGTCATGTAAACATAAATGTGAGTAGTAAGTAAGTAGTTAGTAAGTTTATTGCTATTTTGTTTAATGTACCTAAGTAACGAGCGATTCTCGCCAACAAACTGCGAAGTTTGGCGAGTAAAATATAATTATAAGCCTATTTTAATAATGCAGAAAAATTTAATAAAAAAAAAAAAAAATATATATATATATATATATCTTTTATGGTTGACTCACAATAACACGTGTAACTCCCGAAAGCTTAGCAGTTCGAAGCTTTCTGATTATTATTCTGCTCCGAAATTTAAAACCACCACAACTTTGCAATGGAACTCGGCTAAAAGTAACCCAGTTGCAACAAAATATAATCGAGGCTCAAATTTTAACAGGTTGCGGTGCAGGAGAAACCGTCTTTATTCCCAGAATTCCCATAATACCTAATAATTTTCCATTCCAATTTAAAAGAACGCGATTCCCAGTATCGGTGAGTTATGCAATGACAATTAATAAGGCTCAAGGACAGACTTTTCGTGTTGCTGGAGTAGATCTCGGTGTCAGTTGTTTCTCGCATGGTCAGTTGTACGTCGCTCTTTCCCGGGTTAGCAGTTCTAGAAATCTTTATGTTCACGTGCCGGACGGGTCAACTTTCAACATAGTTTACCCGGAAGCTTTGCGCTGAAGTATTGTCGTTCTATAGGTACTTAAGCCTCATGTGAACGTGATCTAAACAATATTACCAATACATTAACTTAATAACACACAAGGAGTTACACGCTGACGGAGTCGCGGTCACAGCTATTAACAATAATATTGTGCGGTTCGGTATTGCGATATTTTTCAACAATATTATAGATTGACATATTATATTTCCCTACTAAATTACGAAAGTTAATCTGTGTGTTACATCAAAATCACTGAACCGTGAGGAAGGACATAGGCTACTTTTTTTTACGAAAAACGACGGAAACGTGGACGAAGTCGCGGGCAACAGCTATCTGTGCTAATATATAAGGCTGAAGAGTTTGTTTGTTTGTTTGAACGCGATAATCTCAGGAACTACTGGTTCGAATTGAAAAAATATTTTTTAATTAAATAGTCAATTTATAAAGAAAGGCTATAGGCTATATATCATTACGCTAAGGCCAATAGGAGCGGAGCACACATGAATAATGCTTCAAAATCGGAGTTACATTTAACGTTAGCCCAAAGTACACTCCCCTCCAAAAGTTAGTTGAAATATTCAGGTAAAAAGTTAATCAACCCAATATAATAAATACACTTAATTCTCAATAAACATATGTATTGTATTGTATTTTGTTTTGTGTTTTGTATTAATATATAACATGAACATTACCATTATAATCAGCCTCATTTCTTATATAAAAAAAATAATGTAGTTATTCCTCCAAATTTTTACCGCCAAAACTTAGTTGAAAAATGTGTATTTCTAATTTTTTTTCTAAGTAAGAAATTTTTTAATTAGTAAACTGTTATTGTTTTAGTATTTCGTGTGTCCACCATTATTCTGGATTACTGCCCTAAGTCTTCGCGGCATCGATTCTACCAGTTTTTGCAAAATTTGTTTAGGCATATTCAACCATACATTTAAGATCTCATTTTCGAGCATAGCAACGTTGCGCCTTGAAGTTGAAGGAATCCTACGTTTTATTTCATCCCACAAATTCTCTATAGGATTAAGATCCGGTGACATAGACGGCCAATCTAACAGTTTGATCTTATTTTTTTTTAAATATTGCATAGTTATTTTAGCTGAGTGCTTAGGATCATTATCTTGTTGGAATATGAAATCCTGATTTAATCCCATAGCTCTAGCAGAATTTAGTAAATTATTCCTTAAGATATCGCAGTACACAGGAGCAGTCATTATATTATTAATCACATGTAATTGTCCCCTACCGAACCACGAAAAACATCCCCACACTATCACTCGACCACCTCCGTATTTCACAGTTGGTCTCAAATATTTTTTATCATATGGATTATCTGAATTAAATCGCCAAATTGTTTTACGTCGATTATTTCCATACACTTCAAACTTTGATTCGTCACTAAAAATAACTTTTTTCCAAAAATCTAGAGATTTATTTTCATATTTTAACGCAAACTCGAGTCGTTTTTTTTGTGAACATTGGATAGCAACGGTTTCTTTCGAGCGACATATCCTCTTAATTTTGCATCATGAAGACGTCTTCGTATAGTAGTTTGAGAGACCATAGAACCAGCATTTTGTAATTGTTCTTGAATTTCCTTCACTAGTATTTCAGGATCTTTTTTGCAAAGACGCACAATAAGTCGATTTTCCTTGGTTGTAGTAACTCTTGGACGTCCAGATCGAGGTCTATCAGCTAATGTCCGGGTTTCTATACTTTTTTTTATTATTTTCCTCACTCCTTCAACACTAATTTGAAATAATTTTGCTACTTGACTATAGTTTTTAAGTCGATCATATTCACAAACCACTTTTTGTCTTTCTTCTATACTGAGTCTACGTCTTGAAGCCATGTAACGATAATTTTTTGGTTTAATAAACAGTAAATATTGAAATAAATATTTAATTATACACTCGTAATATCTTCTAATAAAACCTGCAAAAGCTATTTGTTTTGAGGCAGAAACACGCGTGTAGTTCGCTATGATAACATGTGTCAACTAACTTTTGGCATCGTACTTTAGTATACAAAATCATTGTTTACATTTGGGCAGCATAAGCGATAAGGATCTCTCTTTCTCTCTTATGGGGCATTATAAAGGACAGTAAGTTGAAATAAAAAGAGTGCTTTTTAAGTCACATGGAGAAATATTTTTGTGGACAGTCTTCTTTAAACTGAATTACAGTTTATTTCAACTAACTTTTGGAGGGCACTGTAACTATTCCACGCGGACGAAGTCGCGGGCAAAAGCTAGTTATATAATAAAGGGCCTAGGTAACAGAAGTAGCGTCTGGAATGCATGGTGGTAAGTTTTAATTGGCTTCTGCCTACAGGATTGTAGCGCCTTTTGTCACAGGACAGAGAAGGAGTATACTTAAGAAATTGTGATCTACGGGTTTTTTTACCTCGATATTTTATTATTCAATACATATGATAGACCCCATCTAATAAAAAAATTCGACTGCAACTTCCTATGATATATTTCTAGGCCCGGTTTTAAAAAGTCAATACACTGTAGCTCTCAAACATACAGTGTCTAAAACAGACATAACAATTTTTTCATTTGCTTCTGATGACTATTATGGCGATTCAAGTTATTCACGATTATTTGTTGTGTATATTATACTTGTCTATGAAACCTAGCGGACTAGATTACTTATAAAATTACTTTTAAATTCATACCAATGCCCGGGGGCATTGAAAATCTTGAGCCGATCTCTTCCGTAGACGCGGTCATGCGGGTGACCATAGACCAATAGGGCCATTGCCTGCCGGGGTTGCGGGAATGCGGCAACGAGATACTGCGGCCCCGGAACGCAAAGATAACCGAAGGAGCGCAAAAAATTGTTGTAACCGGCACAACTTTCGAGTAGTAGGTCGTGGGTTAAACCCAAGCAGGCTCTTTACTTTGTATAATTTTCATCATCATCACTGCTCTTAAAACGGTGAGGGAAAACATCACGAAGGAAGATGATGACTTAGTTATTTTTCGTGCACTGCCATGATATGGGTCCTACTGAAAAAATTATCTGAGAAAAATGCGAAATTAATAAAAATGCTTGTTCTAAAAATATTTTTTACTATTATTTGTTTTTGATTAGCCAACCGTTACGACTTCAAAGAAATACCTGTAATGTTTTAATTGAAATAAATAGTTTCAGGTTAAGATTTTGAGATAAGATTATTTTGATGACAAATGAAAAATAAACAATTCTATTGTTCGTTTTTATTTCGTCAAATCGGTTGTCAAATTGTTTGTCATATCGGTTACGACTTAGTGCTTCTAAAATCATCACAACAAACAAAACTGCAGTAACACGACAGTATATGCAGTGACAGTTTTGATGAACTGGACCATGAACACAGCATCCACGGGAAAGCCTCCAGAAGCAGTCATCTCCTGGATATCCGTGTCCAACATTCGCTGTATGTTTTTCCATCTTCTTTTTGAAAGTACTGAAATAAAATCATAAATGATATTTAAAAAATTGGCCAAGTGCGAGTCGAACTCGCCCATGAAAGGTTCCGTAGTAACTATAATAAATATAACATACTTAATATATTTATTTGAAAAAAAAAAACAAAAAACTTTACGAATTTCTTGAAACTAGCTTATTTATAATTTCTACAACTACACCAAATAACTTTGTTTTTCATAGTATTTGAATGAATTACAAAGTTATATTTGCGGTTTTTGAAAATATACTGTATCTCAAAAACTGCTGACTCGATCTCGTTCAAACTAATTTTGGTTGAAAGTTTACATTAAGATCTACAACATATGGTTTTTATAAATTTTTCGCTTCATTATTATAGAAGTTACAGGGGGACACACACATTTTACCACTTTGGAAGCGTATATCTTTTAAACGATTATTTTTATGAAAAAGTAATTTTTGAAACCATAATGTCATTTTCAAAGACCTGTCTATAAATACCACACACGTATAGGTTTCATGAAAAAAAATATTTTCAGTTTCAGTTCCATGTATGGGGAACCCCTTTTATTTTAAATATTTTTTTAAATTTTCTCTTAAAATCGGAAAGCGGTTCACAGAATACATCTACCTACGAAGTTTTATATGTATAGTCCTAAGAGTTTCGGAATAAAATGGCTGTGACATACGGACGGACGGACAGACGGACAGACGGACAGACATGTCGAAACTATAAGGGTTCCGTTTTTTGCCATTCGGCTACGGAACCCTAAAAAGGTAGCCTATGCCACTCTCCTACCTTTCAACTATCTTTACACCGAAAATCACATCGATCAGTTGTTCTGATTTGACGTGAAATAAGAATCAACATACGAACCAAGGCACTTGCGCATATATTAGCATTAGTTGTGCCGTTAACTATCTAAACTTTCAAAGAGAATCAAGCAAAGATATCAGCTTATACTTATACTTTCTCCATACTTTTTTTACGGCGAGCAGAGGAAGTTCCCCATTCAGTAAAAATCAGACCTGAGTGTACAACGCGCGCCTCCAAGAACAATCAGCAATACAGACGGGGCTGTTAGCCGGGGTTGCAAGATAATCTAAGCAGATACCGCGGCTCAATAACGCAAAGGCAGCTGAAGTTACTAAGGAAGGGTGGGTATTCAGTCAGTAAGAGTCTGACTCTCCCTTCCGATCCAACCAGCGCGAGAGGTGTCATTTATTATGATTGTCCCCCGAAAATAAAGTTCATACTTACAGTCTTGTGATGACTTGAAAATAACATTATCTTTGGCTCTCGATATTTCTGCATAGAAAGCTTCACAACACACAGAAAGTGTAATTTCTACCAAGATCATTTTTGGTAGAATCAAACATATTCCTATTGTATGACTTACAGCCAAGCTAGGATCAAACTGCAAATAAAATAATTAAATAAATGACATAAAAGATGTATCAGGTAGGCGTTACAAAGCCGCCGTTTTAAAGTCAAGATGGTGGGCATTTTTTCTTTAATCTTGATTTATTTTCATTATACTAAGTCACAAAATCCAGTAGTCTCTGACTCCTCTGCTGGGAGATAAAAATATGTTACATAAGCCAATGCTTTCCCCGGAAGGCAATACAATTTATTAAAAATAAATTAGCCATAAATTATTAACGAAAAAAAAAATAAAAGGAAAAATGTCTTTTACGTGTTTTTGTGTCGTGTTCTTTTTTTACTCAACTGCGCGACGCAAAGGAGGGTAATGTGTTTATCAGTCTATGTATGTGTGTTTCTATCTATGTGGTGATCTGTGGAGGCTAAATGTGTGTAAATTTATCAGGATTCTGATTAAACACAGGCGCAGTAAATGCTGATTTTGGCGAAAATGTATTGTAAAAATATTAAAAGTCACTTGGAATATTTATAATGCAAATATTCAGTACTACTTGGAATAATTATAATGCATAATACTCAATGATAGCAGTCATTTTAAATTTATGGATAAAAAAATAATACTGGTTGTTAATGGCAATGGTTAACGTTAATGGACAATTAATAAATAATTTTTCAATATGGCATTTTTGAGATAAAAAGCAGTAGGTACTCACAAATTTCCCCAGGACCCAATATGTCATTACAGTTACATATACCAGCGTCACAACAAACGTGGTAATAAAATGAGACATCACCTGAAAAGATTACCTATATTTTATCATAATTAAAAAAACTATATCGACTAAAATTTACACACCTATAGAAAATTCTTTAAATAGTATGTTCTTTTAAGAGAAAATGGGTAGCTCGTAGCAAAATAATAACAGTTGCGTGTTGATTTTTAAGGAGCAACACTTGCTGAGGTCTGTCCGTAACATATCAAGATACCTTCGTGCCTCGGAGAGCGCGTTACACCGTTGGTGCTGGCTGTCGTTATTAATTATTGGTACAACTTTGATACTCGTTACGAACAGTAAGATTGAAGCCGGAAAATTCTGGACCAAACCACCAGTCTTGCCAAGGATAAGCGTGCTACCCAGCTATTGAATTGTGGAGGTCAGACGCAGTTACTGCGTGGAAAACACTAGTAATCTGCTGCATCTGGTTAGCCAGGGAACCGACTCAAACATACTAAGGAAAAAACTAAACAGATGGTGATTAAAGCTCTTTAAAATCTATTATATCACTTTTATATTTACTTTAAATCCTGAAGTTTCTGTAAGTAGATTCCAAGCTTCAATAAGAGAATTCATCACATGTGTTATATCTTCTAAGTTTGATTCTATATCAACTGTGATATCGTCATTTTCATTCCATGCATGTATACTTTCTAAATCATCATTCCATTTTCTTATTTTCCAAGTTATTATGTAAATAAATAGTACAATATTAATAATTTCTATATCTAAGAGTAATGTTACTGATACGAATACTGCTCTCATTAATGTCCAATGTGAGTCAAAGAAATATTTGAAGACAAAGAAAGTAACGCTGTATATTATAGTGACAAAGACCGTCACACGCGCGATAAGTTTAAACTTCTTCGAATCTTTTCTGCAATAGAAACTTTGATTGATCTCATGCAATACCGACAGTAACCGAACACTTGCAGTACTATTACACAAATTCACAAAAGAAACTGCCGTGAAGTAAAACAGGAACTCGCAGTACATAAGTTTGTAGATAATAATGTATTGAGCCATGCTAAAGTGAGTGTACTTCATAGTTGTGATATACAAGGTAACCATGACACAGTTCGCGAATATAGTACTGAGGATATTCCTTAGAGAAATGGTTTGAACGTAATTATCATAGATGTTATAATCACGCAGGCAAAATATGGTTTTAATATAGTAGAACGGGTAGCAGAGGATGAGTACACTTTCGTTTACATAAAAACTTTTTGTTTTTATGCTGAATTTGGCAGTCATTTTGAGAAACAGTAAAGTCCCCAACTAGCAATAGTTACATATCAATAAAAGCTATTGAGTGAAACGACTAGTGATAAATTATTTTGATGCTTGTATGGCCGCTCAATAAGAACATAATAAATATGTTGACAGTAATATTTCAGGCAATACTGATCGAAACATTATGGAGATTGAATGATACACTTAATAATATAGAAAACTAGCTATTGCCCGCGACTTTATTTCCGTGGTAAAAATGCACATTGAAACTTTGAACCCATCTATGCATGTAAACTTTCAAATTTATAACATAAATGTAAATACGAGTGTTTTAATGAGGTGTATTATATATTTTTTTAATCGACAGTATATTTTAATTGCTTCTACCCGCGGCTCCACTCACGTGCAAGGGTTTTTACAGTGAAATTAATGTAGTCTAATCAATGTCACTATCTACTAGCCCTTCAACTGTCTTCACATGAGAAAACACTTTGCACCGTTACTTCCTTTTGACGTGGAAGAAGGATGTATTAATATTAGAATACCTGAGAATGAGGAAAGGGATATAAATAATAAATAAATAAACATTAATGTAAATACTAGCTTCTGCCGCGACTTTGTTCGCGTGGGAGGGTTTCCCCTAAATCCCGATCCCGTGCGAATTTTGGGAGAAAAGTAGGTATGTGTCGTCCAGGATGTTAAATATCTACTAACTAAACTTCATTACGATCCGTTCAGTAGTTTTTGCGTGAAAGAGTAACAAAAATCCATACTTCCAAACATCCATCATCACAAGCTTTATTAGCTTTAATAACATTATAATGTTAGTAAGAAGAATGTAAGATATCTCAAGGCACAGTAGGGTTCTTATTTAACCCCTCTTGGAGGATGTCTAAGTTCCGATCGAAAACATGAGAATATTTAAACTTAAAGTAAATACAATTTGATAACGTTTGGAGAATAACAAAAAATAGACGTTAACATAATTAATTTTTAAGGGTAGACGAAAAAAGAGACATGTTCGTTCGATACATGTACCCGGCTGTCAAAGTGAGTAAACAAGTTTCCGAATAACATACAGCGTAACTGGATGTGGCTCAATGCTATTTTAGGGATTGTGAATTAGTTATTATAAAATATTTTTATAGTTTTTTAAATGTGGTTGTAGATTGTTTCTTTTAGGTATATTAAATATTCTGGTCGTGTGGGTCAATTTACCTTTATTCTTTTTTTTCTTTCTTCTCAACCCTTCGCAGGATAACGAGTGATATTATCGTGTGTGCAAATTGGCGCACCGACAGTTGAAAGAATTATTTAAATCACAAGAGTAAGTAAATCTTGTGTACTTTAGTAATTTATTAAATAACTTGGATGCATCATACATAATCGTTTTTCTTCTGTAGTTTGTGCGGATTAGGTAAAGTTTTAAATAATCTTGTTCGCGTCGTAGTTTCATTTTGTGTTTCTTTTTATATTTTTCGTGAAAATAATGTTTTGTGTCCATTTTTATTAAATATTTTTCGAATTGATGTATGTTTTTGTAATGTTCACAAGTTTAGTTTTTTTATAGAGTGTTGGTGTTAGGTAGTTATAATGAAATAGTGTCTTAAGTAATTTGTTTTGAGCAGTCTGCAGCAAGTTTGTATGTGTTTTGGCGGTAGTTACCCATAAATCAACTAGGTTGTCGATATGCGGCATGATAAGTGAGAAGTAGATAAGGTATCGAATTTGGCGCGGTATGCTTACCGCGCCAGTAAAATACTTTCAGGTTCAATAGGTCTAAGTCTTTTTGAGCTTGGTTTATAATAATCTCCACGGAATGACCGAAGTAAAACAGGCATATGTCGTCTGCGTATAATGTTAAGTCTCCTTTTAAGACAATTTTATGGACACTGTTTACGAATAGGAGGAATAGCAAAGGGGCCAATATGGATCCTTGGGGCACACCGTAAGTTGTAATTTAAGTGTCACTTCTGTCAGTCAAGAGTGTCACCAATCTTGACTACTTGATATCGGTTTGACAGGTAAGATCTAAATAAATCAAGTTTTATTTTAATAATTCTACTGAACAATGCAAAACCTGCGGGCCAGCATAATACAATGAGGAATAAACTTATTCACTTATAATAACACAAAATATTTATTTGGTAAAGGGTTTTTTAAGGTGAAGGAAAACAATTATTGTCAACAATGGTATTTTGATATTTATAGCTATCTCATAAAATAGCTTATATACAGATGTCAACCATGATTATAAGAAGAGCGGCTGAAACACCAAGGCATTGCATTTTCCAAGAATGCATGGAACTCGAGCGAAAGAATATGCATCGGTGTAGTTTTGCATTAACCGCCTTATTGTGCAAGTTAAGGACTGGGGATTCTGGAGACAGATTGTTGTGCTTATTTCAAGTACCAATATGGACCCTTTAAACATTAATGTCTGTAGCAAGAAATATCTTGTTAACGGATTATGTTCCACAATTTCTTGGTTTTTCTCATTTAAGACGGGAGCTATAGATATAGAATATTTTTGTTGAGCCTGATGCACCAGCTAAATAACGACCCACCATGACAATAGCCGATGTAACATATATATATATATATACTTCTGGTGCACAGCCCTCCTCTGTAAGAGAGGGTAAAAGCCACAGATCATATAAACTCTTGAGATATGCTTTGTAAAGAAATATTTCGTGTTCAGGTGTCTCCACATTTTTCCCACTCACAAAGAAACTTACCGCAACACTAAAAAACTCACTAATAGAACACATGCAAACAGGGGGCGGCTCTTTTACCTGTAGCTACGAACTCTAGAATAAACACACATAAGCAAGTTACGCGAATAGTGATGTTAAGTTGTACGTGGTTGTAATCGTAGAAAAATATCGATAAAATTCCTTTCCCTCCTATAAATCCTTTAATATCTAATCTTTTTCGAAAAGGTTTTATTGACTGTGAAAATAAAACGAAACTGGAGTTTCCATCATACTTACCACTCTAAATAAGTGAAGTGTGATCGTAATTGAAATATTAACTAACTAAAGTTAGAAAAATTTTGTCATAGTAAACAATACAATTATGATATAGAGGTATAGACAATAAAATAAAATACTACAATATATATAGGTAATCAGTGAAAATTCAAAATTGTATATTTTAACGAATATTTGATAAATCACGGATACGGACGATATTTATTCTCTATAGAATTCTAATTATTTAATATTTAAATTATGATCAAGTAAAGGACATGCTCCCCGCCCTCGTCCTCGGGGACTTCAACGCCAAGAGTCCGGCTTGGGGTTCCCGGTCCACGGACTATAGGCGGGGCAGGATGCTCGAGCACTGGGCCCGTGCGCAGGGCCTGGTGATCGAGAACCGGGGTTCTGTCCCCACGTGCGTGCGGTTTACGGGCGAGTCGGTGGTGGACGTTACGTTCGCCACCCCCAGCCTGTCACCGCGCGTCACCGACTGGCGCGTTATGGAGGAGGTGGAGACCTATTCCGACCACCGGTATATCCGGTTCGACGTCTCCACCCAGACCCCAGACGCGCCGGTCCGACGGGACCTGAGTGGTCCGCGATGGGCGCTGAAGCAGATGGACCGGGAGCTATTCCTGGAAGCCTCGATCGTGCAGGCCTGGGGGTCACCCCCGGACAGGCCTGCCGACATAAACGACGAGGCGGAGTGGTTCCGGGAGGCCATGTCGGAGATCTGCGACGTGGCCATGCCCCGGGTCCGGCAAGGACGCGCCCGGCGTCAGCTGTACTGGTGGTCGAGCGAGCTAGCAGCGCTGCGCGAAGCGTGCGTTGCGGCGCGACGCCGGTACACCAGGTTCCGCAGGCGCCGCACCCGACCTCCGGATGCGGCGACTGTAGAGGCGGAGCTGTACGAGGGTTACAGGGCAGCGAAGGCCGTCCTCCGAGACGAGATCTGGCGGGCCAAGGAACTGGCCCGGGAGGAGATGCTGGCGACTCTGGACGGGGACCCATGGGGCCGCCCCTACAAGTGGGTGCGAGAAAAGCTCCGCCCCTGGGCTCCCCCGTTGACGCAGAGTCTCCAGCCTCAGTTCTTGGAAGACGTGGTGAGCGCCCTGTTCCCATCGCGAGGGGAGCACGCTCCCCCGCCCATGGCTCCGTCTCCGACGGAACCTGAAGCTGGCGCAAACGCGGACCACAGCGACGACGACGTCTACGACGCTCCAGAGGTGACCGAGGTAGACTTGAGAGTGGCGGTACAACGGCTCAAGGCCAAAAATACCGCCCCAGGACCCGACGGCTTGCCAGGGAAAGCGTGGGTCCTGGCCTCGGAGACTCTCGGGCCTCGACTAGGGGGGCTCTTTAGCGCATGCCTGGAGAGGGGCCAGTTTCCGCTTCGCTGGAAGACGGGAAAGCTGGTCCTGATCCAGAAAGCCGGGCGCCCTGCGGACTCTCCGTCCGCATTCCGGCCCATCGTGCTGCTCGACGAGGTGGGCAAGCTCTTGGAAAGAGTGATTGCAGACCGCCTCTTCGGGCACCTGAATCGGGTGGGCCCGGATCTTGCGGAGTGCCAGTTTGGCTTCCGCAGGGGGCGCTCGACGGTGGATGCTGTCATGCGCGTGAGAGCCCTCACGACGGGGGACGCGGTATCCCGGGGCAGGGTCGTCTTGGCGGTGTCTTTGGACATCACTAACGCCTTCAACACCCTGCCCTGGAGTTGCATCAGGGAGGCACTCCGGTATCACCGGGTGCCGACCTACCTCCGTCGCATAGTCGAGGACTACCTGACGGACAGAGCCGTCATCTACCCCGGTCACCGGGGAGAGTGGAACCGGCGAGAGATGTCGTGCGGTGTCCCACAGGGTTCGGTCTTGGGGCCGCCCCTGTGGAACATCGGATACGACTGGGTGCTGCGCGGCGACCTCCCTGACGGCGTCAGCGTAGTATGTTACGCTGACGACACGCTCGTCCTGGCGCAGGGAGAGTCGCACCAGGCGGCGGCCGACCTGGCGACGCAAGCGGTTGCGACAGTCGTTCGTAGGATCCGGCAGTTGGGACTCGACGTGGCGCTGCACAAGACCGAGGCCATGTGCTTCCATGGCGGTCGGAACGCGCCACGGTCCGAGTCCCACATAACGGTGGAGGGGGTTCGCATCGGCGTCGGGAGGACGATGAAGTACCTGGGACTCGTCCTCGACAGCCGGTGGAACTTCAGGGAGCACTTCCTGAGTTTGGCCCCAAAGCTGAACCGGGCAGCAGCCGCCTTCAGGCGACTCCTGCCTAATCTCAGCGGGCCAAACGCCTCCTGCCGAAGGCTGTACGCCGGCGTCGTGCGGTCCATGGCCCTCTACGGGTCCCCAGTGTGGGCCCTGTGCATCCGGACGCGACCACTAAAGTTGGTCGCATGCCAGAGGGTCATGGCTATCCGAATGATCCGGGGATACCGCACGATCGCCGGCGAATCGGCCAACCTCCTTGCCGGATTGCTGCCCTGGGATCTGGAGGCGACTGCCCTCCAGCGCGTCTATGAATGGCGCGTGGAGGCGCAGCGCCGGGGCGTATCCCCGCTGCCTCGAGAAGTCGAGGCGCGGCGGGAAGAGCTCCGGCGCGATCTCAGGGCAGTATGGAGGGAACGACTGTCGCAACCGACGGCCGGGCACGCCGCAATTGCGGCGGTAAGACCCCTCTTTGAGGAGTGGCTAGATCGGCGTCACGGCGTCCTGACCTACCGCATGACGCAGGTCCTCACCGGACACGGAAGTTTCGGGAGGTACCTGTGTCTGATGGAAAAGGAGGAAACGTCTGGGTGTCACCACTGCGAGGGTCGCCCTGAGGACACCGTAGAGCACACGGTGCAAGACTGCCCCGCCTGGGCAGAGCACCGACGTGTCCTCACGGCGGCGATAGGCGGAGACCTCTCGCGCCCGGCATTGGTCGAGGCCATGCTGCGGGGCGAGAGGGAGTGGGAAGCGGTCGCCTCCTTCTGCGAAGCAGTCATGCTTCCGAAGGAGGAGGCGGGCCGCGAGAGGGAGAGGATGGCGTCCTCCCTCCAGCCCAGCCGCAGTGGTAGACGCCCACGGCGTCGGACGTCGGCCGACGATCTCCGGCCACCGTAGGCGCGGGCATGCGGACAGTGAGTAAAGGGCAACTCGCTGTCCGACCATGGACCGTGCCCGGGTCGACGGCGCGTCGTGTTCCACGCGCGCCTCAAAGAGCGTCAGCAACATGACGAGGCCCCCTCTGCAGAGGGCCGAAGCCTGCCGGGGTCGTGGGACTCATCCCGTTACCGTGGCCCCGGTATGTAAAGGGTTATTGAAGGAACACCGTGGATTTTAGTCAGTAAAAGTCTGACAGTCCCTCCCACCCTGCCCGAAGTGGGAGGACTTATTTGATAATTTTACCACGTTAAAAAAAAAAAAAAAAAAAAAAAAGTAAAGGACATGCTACAAAATCACAATTAATTATCTTACTACTAAATTTTGTAAATGCAAAATTTGGATGGATCTCAATCACGCCAGAATGACTAAATGGATCTTGATGAAATTTAGCAAAGAGATATATTATAGTCAGGAATAGCATGTAGGCTACTTTTCATCTCGTAAAATGTACAGTTCCCGTAGTGTAATTTTCGACATGCATGTGAGCGAAGGCGCTGGCAAAAGCTAGTAAGATTTATAATACATAACAACTAATGTATTTAGATTATAATCTATTTAGATTAGTTGTTGTGTGTAGAAACTAGTATATCAACTTCTCGAATCTAGATTAGGAGAAGACAATTAAAACTTCAAGATTTTATTGATATTGATTTTATTGACCTGTAAAATGTAAATATTTGTGTAAAACTTGCCACTTTTATGGTTTAAGTGTTGCGTTCTTAGTTAAATAGTGTAATCTTACGTTTATGTATTATTTATTATAAATTGGTTTCTTCGAGAATATCCTCATAAAATCAAATTAATAAACAGTGTTCAATGCATCATGTGTTAACTATTGACAGATAATGAGAGGAAGCTGTGCAAAAACGTATTGCGCTTGCATCGAGCATCATTCAGCAAGATACGTGTGCTTGGCCAGTTCTACTTAGATTCAGCTTTACAATTAAGCCTGATGAGTCTTCTTACTAATTACATTATTGTTTTGTTACAAATCGCTGTTTTATAATCCTAGCGTAATCTATATTAATAATTGTAATAAATGCGTATCGTGTTTGTTGTATTTGTCCTTCATTCACGTCGAAACGGAGAAACGGATTCATATATGTTGTTTGGTGTGGAGATATTCGAATGTCTGAAAAGTAACATGACATGTTTTACACTGATAAAAAAAAATCACGCGAACTTTCTTATTCGCTTTCCTTGTGGTTCTTTATTCAAAAATGTATGTTACGAAAACTTTTATTAATAAACAACCTAAAAATAAAGGTAAGATCCATAAAATTATAAGAGCCAATTATAAAACCCTTCCACACACACCACACACGCAATCATTACACATATATATACATACATAAGGCTCTGATCACGCAATAAGGTGCTATACGGTCATGAGTCTGCGCCTCTTGCTTCTCATTCTCAGGCAAGTCGTCAAGCATATTGATGATACTGACAATTGTGACGTTAATAACATGGTATGAGGTATTAATCTATACTTATAATAAATCTGTAGAGAGGTCAATTCTGTACATGAAATATATTTCCAAAATAACTATCACTGGGTGATTAAGGATCGATACTGATGCCAAAAATGCAATCATTAAAATTTTTGTCTGTCTGTCTGTCTGTCTGTATAACCGTTATAGAAAAAAAAAACTACTCGACGGATTTTAACGAAACTTGGTACAATTATTTTTCATACTCCTGAGCTGGTTATAGTATACTTTTCATCACGCTACAATCAATAGGAGCAGAGCAGTGAAGGGAAATGTTGGGAAAACGGGAGAAGTTACTCCATTTTTTAAGCTTCTGTCGCGTGTGCAACCTTTATGGTTAAAGCTACACAGAAATCATTTCATGACTGAAACATTCTCCTTATAATTATATAAAAAATATCCCACGACAGCATAAATGTCTATCTTTTATGGTTGACTCACATAACACATGTAACTCCCGATAGCTTAGCAGTTCGAAGCTTTCTGATTATAATATTTGTCTACTCTTACGTTTATAACACTCTCAGTCACCCCTAATTGAACGCCAACAAAGAATACTTCAATATCGGGGTTAAATTTAACGTTAGCCCAAAGTAACTTTTCCACGCGGGCGAAGTCGCGGGCAAAAGCTAGTCTATAATAAATATTGATTATTTGAATATTAACATGGAGTTAACATTCGTCATTGAAATGGACAAGTATGTAATAACTGAACCACACTTGTAAGAAGAGTACATACAAACTTAATCTATTTGTTTTCTCAATAAGATTATGAATATTATACGATAGTGTGCGATACGATAGCGTAATAACGCTTATGATATTTAAGGACAGGAAATTATTTGCAAGAATACGGTACAGTAAGTTTATAGGTATTTATATGTTAAAGAGTCCATCAATTCTACCAGGTAACTGGTGTAAATAATAAATAAATAAATAGAAATAAATTTCTTAAAACTAAATTAATTCATTATTATGAAGAGTTAACAGAAAATTATCTAATATTATTTTTTTTTGCAAAAAATAGGTATATAAGTCGGTTCTATTTTTTGCAAAAAATTTTTTTCACGCTTTTTAGGGTTGGTTTGTAATTTATCTAGTTACAAAAGCCATAATGTCAACAACTTATCACCTTTTACAAAATATTACTTTTCCCGATGCATAACCGTTACTTTTTGAGGAGTTCTCCTAGTTCTTGACCATCAGCTCTACATCACCATATGCACTGTGACGAGCATAAAGTGCTTAACATCCGTACTCAAGTAATCGAATCGCAATCCACGAAATTCTTATTATTGAGTAGTTTCAGTGGCCATCTGTGGTCTTCATCATCAGTTCAACTTCCCCAAATTGTACTTTTCAAAAGCAACTGCGCAAGGTACTATAAAAAATACCCAAAACGATATGGGTGTGCCTATAATATTTGAAGAGTTCCCTCGATTTCTCCAGGATGCCATCATCAAATCCTGATTTAGTAACAATGAAACCAACTAAAAAGTATACCCATTCAAAAGCAAAAAGAATTTTTCAAATCGGTCCAGCCGTCTTTGAGTTATGAGGTAACATACATAAAAAAAAATAAAAATAGAAGTTCAAGACGAACTGTTAAAAAGAAAGAATACATCAAATCACAACTAATCTACACGATAAATATCAAACAACAAACTATTAAAAAGTCTAAAATATGACTTATAACAAAACAATAGAAGGTATAACCTTATAGCAAATCTTTTTCGTCTATTATTTAGTAATATGTTGTGCCAGTCGTTTAGCGAA
Organism: Tholera decimalis; assembly: GCA_943138885.2. Classification (NCBI taxonomy): domain Eukaryota; kingdom Metazoa; phylum Arthropoda; class Insecta; order Lepidoptera; family Noctuidae; genus Tholera; species Tholera decimalis. Next base: position 5,354,913 of record OW964570.2, on the reverse strand, counting down.
GTACGTCGAGAAACTTCGACAGAAATCTAGAATGTTCGAGACACTAACGCCATCTAGTGGCGAATAGCAGTACTGACGACTGAGTATATCGAGTCGAGATACTAACGCCATCTAGCGGCGAGTAGCAGTACTGTATATCTCGAGTAGCTTCCTGAAATATTCTGGGCCGTATAAACAGTGAGTCGATTTTATAAGAATGTTCTAGAATTCATAGACCGGGGTATAAATAGATCGCAATGGAACGCGGACAGACATTCTGCTCCAACGCTCGCCCGCGACAGTCGTGCCGCTCCGCGCTCTCGATCGTTCCGTGCCTGAGTCATCGCTCCGTTCGTCACGCCCGCCGTGACGTCACTCGTAGTCGCCGACTACGACGCCTGGTCCGGATCCGCCTTTTTCGAGGCGGTGAAGGATATCGTGTTTCTCTAACAGAGATTGTCAAAACAATTTGGTTTGGCCCCTTCAGGGTAAAACCACAGTTTCGTGGTCCTTGGTTGGAAACCTCACGGTGTCAACAATACCAAGGGGGTGCTGACCCGACGCACCCGCTGATCCCCTTCAGGGTGAAGCAGTCAATTGGAGTCGAGTGCTAGGTTTTGGCCTTGGGGGATCTCCTAGTCAAACCTAGTCACTGAGTTCTCTTCACAACATACACACCTAGTGTCGGTTGGGTGTATCTACCCCTTCGCACTAGACCCAATAGGGCCCAGTACGCACATTAAGATTGGCGACCGGATTACAAGCTTAGGGCACACCATTAGGCACACACCTCCCTGCTATCCCCGCAGGGAGCGAACTCACCTCCGGGTCATTCCCGCCCGGAGGGTTAGGCAAATAGGGCCCTTCAGGCCACATCAGACGGCAACACAGCTAGCGAGTTTGTCTGGGTTTCTCTTCTCGGTAGCGAAGTGTTAGGAGAAACTCCGGGGCAGGGCTCTTTGGGGACCGTCTGCTCGGGGAGCTCACGTTTGACGTGTCTCCTCGAGGCGCTTATGTTAGGGTTAGGAGATTAGGATGCCCACCATTGTCGCCTCCAACATGGAGGACATGGCAAATATAGTAAGGGATCTCATGACTAAGGTAGACTCCCTACAGATTCGGTTGAATAAATCAACCGTGTTATTAGGAGACATCCTTAATAAAAACCCCGCCCTACAAAAGGAGTTTGAGAAGGAGATTGACGCCATAAAAGTCAATACCGGTCTCATACATCCCCCCGCGTTGCCACCCACCCCGCAGCCAGATTTAGGTCCCACCCCCGCGCCCATCGCAGATAGGTCCCCCTCCCCCCCAGACGTCGAAATGGACTCTGCGGAGGAGGAACAAGAAAAAGAGAGCTCGGAAGGCGAGCGCTCGGAGCGCGCAGAGAGCATACACTCTGAGCGCTCGGAGCGAGCGGAGTCCGAGCACTCCTCCGACCAAACCTCTTCCTCCAACGAGTTTATCCTCGTCGAGGGAAAGAGGAAGAAGAGGTCGCAGGCCTCGTCCTCCACTCAGGCCCCTAAGGCCAAGAAACCCTCCCCTCCCGAGCCAGCACGCTTAGTGCAGAGCCAGCCCTCCACTTCCTCGGCCACTAGGCCCAGCCCTACCCAAACCCCAGTCGTCAGCGCCTCAGTGCGCAAGACCATCCCTCCCCCACCCATCTTCATCCATGACAAGGGGGCATGGACAAACGTGTCCAAAGCGTGTGGCGAGCAACGCATCGCCTACACGAATGCCCGCGCCGTTCAGAACGGCATAAAAGTAGGGTTAGCGACAGCTAACGACCACCGCGCGCTTTCGAAGCTACTCAAGGCTCGAAATATCCCCCACCATACTTATACGCTCCATGAGAGCAAGCCCGTTCGGGTGGTCCTCTGCCGGATCCCCAGTGAGATCCCCACCACCGAGATCGTCTGCGACTTAGAGTCACAGAACATCCCGGTGATTGAGGTGCACCGTATGCACGGCAGAGGTGGCAGGGCGTCTAACAACGTCCTCGTCATCTGCCACCCCGTCTCCGAAGGTCCCCACCCCATCTTTGCGCTGAAGACTGTATGCAGTCTTTCAGGAATTCTCATTGAGAAGCCACACAAGAGTGGCACGGTAGGCCAATGCCACCGTTGCCAGTTGTATGGGCACGCGCAACGGAATTGCTTCGGCAAACCCCGGTGCGTAAAGTGCCTGGGCGATCACGGCACCGCGGAGTGCAGTCGCCCAAAAGATAGGTCCCAGTGCCCAGACCCGCCCAGCTGCGTGCTGTGCGGGCAATCCGGCCACCCCGCCAACTACCGAGGCTGTCCGAAAGCCCCGAAAACCTCCGCCCCTAAACTGGCAACGCGCGCTAGCGCACGCCAGGGACGAGAGTGTCCTACACTCTCGTCTGAGCTCCCCCAGACCCTCAGTCCCCAGCGTCCAACTCCTTGGACGGCGGCGAATCACGCCCAAAACTTCCCGGCACTAAGGCCGAAAGTCCCAGGGCTGATGGATCAACCCATCATGCCCCCCGCTCCGGTCGTTGTGGCTTCTCAGCCTCCTCCTCCCCAGTCACCCCCTCGCTCAGATGAGCCGGAACTCGATCCGTTCCTCATCCTAGCGAATACATTTAAATTCTTCAAGTCCCCCCGCGCCATCCAAATGGCAACGGAGGTCGTGGCCTGCAAAAGCATTGAATCCCTGATTCAGGTATACTATAAGTATCCTGACGTAAAAAGCCATTTTGACAACCTTTTTAAACAGCCATAATGTATAACACGGCTAGTAAGAGTTTAAAGCCCCGATCCCTAAAGCTAGGTTACTTCAATGCCAATGGCATCACCAATCAACGGGACGAGATCGCGACTTTCCTTCGCGATCATAGTCTCGACATCCTTCTGGTCCAAGAGACCTTCCTCAAACCCCACCTTAGGGATCCCAAGATAGCCAATTACCGGCTAGTTAGGAACGATAGGACTAGATGCCACAGAGGTGGCACTCTAATATATTATAGGAACTCCCTGCACTGCATCCCTATGGATCCGCCGCCCCTTGCCCACTTAGAGGTATCCGTTTGCCGGCTAGGCATGACGGGCCATCCCTCTATCACAATAGTATCCGCGTATCTCCCACCGTACAACGACGTAGATTCAAACTCTTCGATAAACGCCTCACTTCGAAGCGACCTTACAGCCCTTCTTGACATGAGTGACTCCGTCCTTATAGCGGGGGATCTCAATGCCAAACATCCCGCATGGTGTAGTCGTATTACCAACCCCCGTGGGAAGGTACTATACGATTTTTGCACACCTCTCCACATAGATATCATAGGTCCTATGCGGCCTACTCATTACCCGTTCGAACCATCCCACTTGCCCGACGTACTCGACATTGCCCTCCTGAAGAATGTGAACTTACGTTTGCACTCTTTAGAGACGGTAGACGAACTTGACTCTGACCATAGACCGGTGATCATGGAGTTAACTCCGAGATCGGGTCCCTATGACCCTAACCGCCCCCCTCCCACACAGGTGATCACTGACTGGAGGAAAGTAGGCGAATTGCTGAAATCCAACACGTCTCCTCACCTGGACAAGATCCCCGACCACATCCAGTCCGCCGCCGACACGACGGCTGCGATCGACTCACTCACGAAGCACGTACAATCTGTCTTGAACGACTGTTCAAGGGAGATTCCGGTGTCAGAGCACTGGCGCCGGAAGCTCCCGGACGATGTACGGGCCCTGCTGACTGAGAAGAACGCAGCAGTCCGTGCCTACAGAGCTTTCCCCTGCCAGAATAACAAAACTTTCATGCGGTACTTACAGCGCAAAGTAAGTAACAGCATCAGAGAGTGGCGTGAAGCCGGCTGGGACAAGACCCTGAGCGAACTGGAACCCACCCACCATGCCTTCTGGCAACTTCAGAGGAAAATGCGCGCCACTGAGGTTGCCTCAATGCCTCCCCTTATCCGCCCAGACAAAAGCATTGCCTTCGACGACGAAGACAAAGCCGAATGCCTAGCCGACAGCCTTGAGGCCCAGTGCTCTCCCAGCTTCCAACCAGTCGACCCAGCCCACCTTGCCCACGTGGATGCTGAGGTCGAACGTAGATCTGCCCTGCCCCCTGTCGAGGACCCTGATGCTCCCCTCCCCCCCGTCACGGTAGACGAGGTGGAGGAGATCATCAAGAAACTCAAACCTAGGAAAGCTCCCGGGACTGACAGACTGACCACTAGGGCACTTAAACTCCTCCCACGTACGATCATAGTCCTACTGGCTGCCATCTTCAATGGCGCCTTGTCCAACAACTTGTTTCCACAAGCTTGGAAAGAGGCTATAGTGATAGGTATCCCAAAACCCAAAAAGCCCAAGAACCTCCCGACTAGCTATAGACCCATTAGTCTGCTCAGCGCCCTCGGCAAGGTCTACGAACGGATTATTCTTAATCGGCTCAAGGACTTTGTCGAGGCCAAGAGCCTACTCCCTAACGAACAGTTTGGCTTTAGAGCCCATCATTCCAGTGTCCACCAAGCCCACCGCATCGTAGAGCACATTAGCGGCCGTTTTCAACGCGGTCTGGTGACGGGGGCCCTATTCTTTGATATAGCGAAGGCTTTCGACAAAGTCTGGCACAATGGCTTAATTTATAAGCTTTACCAACTAGGTGTGCCGGACCGTCTCGTGCTCATCATTCGAGACTTCCTGTCGAACCGCTCCTTCAGATATCGTATCGAAGGAGCGCTTTCCACTCCCCGCCCTATCAGAGCCGGCGTCCCTCAGGGCGCCGTGCTCTCCCCCCCACTCTTCACGCTATTCACTAGCGATATCCCCAAAAAGCCCCCAGTAGAGTTATCCCTATTTGCCGACGACACGGCCATCTACTACTCGGGACATAATCCCGTTAGCATCGCTCATACCCTCCAGACCTCAGCCAACGCACTAGGCGATTGGTTTAGGAAATGGAGGATTGAGGTAAATCCCGACAAAAGTCAAGCAGTCCTGTTTCGCAGGGCTCGCCAGCATAAACAATTCACCCCCCCTCGCCTGATCACTATGTTCGGCAAGCCAATCCCTTGGGAGAAGCGAGCCAAATACTTAGGTGTGATCCTCGACCAGTTCCTTAACTTCAGTGAGCACATAAAGTCGGTTCGCTCGCGAGCCGCTTTCGCTCTCGGTAGGCTCCACGCCCTGCTGAATAAACACAGCAAGCTCTCCCTTAGATGTAAAATCCGAATATACACGACATGCATACGTCCTATCATGACGTATGCCTGTCCGGTGTTTGCTCATGCCAGTCCCAATCAGATCCATAGGATGCAAGTCATTCAGAACCGTTTTCTCCGAAAGGCCACGGGCGCGCCCTGGTTCTGTAGGAATGAGGATCTCCACGTAGACCTCAAACTCCCGACCATAAAGCAAGTGTTGAAACGCATGTCAGTGCGTTACTTCACCTCTGCTGATACCCACACTAACCCCCTGATCGTATCGGCCGCCCGATACAGACCCTCCAAGATTTCTCGGGTTCGTCGCCCGCGTAACATCCTAGACGAGCCTGACGACCCCACCACCATCCGACAAGAGAGCAGTAGGGAAACCAGCACTCTTAGAAAACACAAATACAGAACGCGTTCCTTATTCCGGCCTCGCCGACGAGGCCCATCGCGACGTCCGCGTACTTGTAATGAAAATCCTCCCCGACCTTTGCCAAACGAGCCAGCCCGCGATGCTGAGCCAGTAGCAATAAATACTCCCGTAAATAATATGACCCAGCCTGTCCCTTTGCTGCCCTCCCAAAATGACCCCGCTATGCCGAGGCCCGTACTCCACAGGGAGTGCCCTTAGCGTGCGGTCATTAGCTTTAAGTAAACTTTAGTTTGTAAGCCCTGGCTGGAGGCCTTTAATTTATTAGAGGTCACCACAGGACAGACCGGTTAAGTAGTACATTAGCCGTATAGAGCTAAACTACGAGTGGCCCTACCTAAAAAAAAAAAAAAAAAAAAAAAAACGCGGACAGTCAGTCTTATTACGAGGCGAATACGCGATATAATGAAAGTAGTGTTGCCCAAACGAGAGTCTCGCAAGAGTCTTGCAATTAGCGATTATCCTATTGCTATTTATTAAACGGTAGTTGAGATCTCAGAACAATGTAACAGAGTCTGTTATATTGTTCTGAGATCTCAACAGCTTTACATGTGAATTTCAGTGCGATTTAAGTGTTAAGTGACAAGTGTTGTGGTGCAAATATTTGTGTAAAATTTTTATTTTGTATTTAATTAATTAGAGTGTATAGCGTTGGTAGGCTATTGGGGTGGTCTGAAACACTGCGAGTCTTGTTTATAAACCGTTTATTGTAAAAAAAACTAGACATCGAACATGAAACCACACTTCTTAAACAATCTCTGGCGCAAGCGCGGGAAAAACAATATGATACGTGGGACGTGGCACCGCGCAGCGCGTCTCGAAAAGCACTACCGTAAACTGCGCGCGCATCGGCGCAGGGGAAAATCACCCCGGGGTTGCCAACTACATACCTTACAATGTGCCAATGGTCTCACGCTATAGACTCCCCCTCGAGTCGTGAGAATGCCCTCGCTCACGATCTCGCACAACACACAATTTAACAAACGGGACAAACGTGCTTCCGTGGGCGTCCTCTATGTCTTTTCGGGATCACAGGATGAGGAGGCGCGTCACCGCGGGAATGAAAACGCGTGAGCTCGGATACATGAAACTTACCTACAACACTATCCGGATTATCTAATTCTGCAATGCAGTAGGCTGTAGGACTAACCCTTTTTTCAATAACATAAGGACCATCTCTTTTAGGAATGAACTTGGCAGATATATTCCTAGCTGCATTACTAAGGACATGAGACTTTAAGAGCACCTGATCTCCAATCTCGAAAACTTCGGCAGGCTTCTTGGACTTGTCCGCACATTCCTTGCGTCGATCCTGCTGAGTTTCAACTCTTTCTCTAACCGAAACCAGACGGTTAATAAAACTTTCCAAATAGGGAGTAATTTGAGGAACAAAATTATCCTTGTTAAGAATCGACCTAATGTCGTGCTGCACGTCGATTGGCGAACGAAGCTCTCTAGCAAACATGAGGTAAGCAGGAGACGAACCAGTAGTTTGACAAACCGACGAGTTCATGGTAAACCTTATTGCGGAAAGGTGCTGTGGCCATGACGAGTGGTTGGTATCAACTAGACGTGACAACTGAAACTTCAAATCCCTATTTTTACGTTCAGCTGGATTGGCTGACGGGTGGTATAAAGGTAACAACTCTTGACCTATACCTAAAATGAACATACACTGCTGCATAACGGCTGAAACAAACTGGACGCCATTGTCCGATATAATGCGTCGAGGAAAACCGTAACGGAGAAAATATTCTTCAATTAATGTACGGGCGCATACCTCCGAGGTTGCCTCCTTCAAGGCGTACAACTCGGTCCAACGGGTCGCTGTGTCCTCTACCAACAATATCCACTTCTCATTATTGTTTCCTTTAGGAAGCGGGCCAAACAGATCTATAGCCAGCACTTCTCCCCTTTGGTTCAAAACAGGAGTCTGTAAGAGTCCCGACGGCTTCGTGTTTGAGGACTTATACCGTTGACAGGTGGTGCAGGTCTTGATGTAGTCTGTGATGACCCTACGCATACCTGGGAAATAAAACCCTTGAGCGACTTTACTGTACGTTCTATCGACTCCGTGATGACCCCCTATGTCGGAGTCGTGACACTGCTTTAAAATTTCTGAGCGGAGGGAAAACGGAACCACCAGCTGCGGTTCTTCACTATCCACATCAGCATTATACCTATATAAGACGCCTTGCTGCAAGAAATAGCCTCTTTCTGACCAACGCTTAACTCCTATTGATTCAGCATCAGACGTATCTTCCAGATCACTAATAATTTTCTTTAGTTCCAGGTCATCGAGCTGCGCACGCCGGAGATCAGCTGGACTTCTAGCAGGTAAGTCGACAACGACAGAACAAATTCCACACTGACTTCTATTTTCTTCTTTACAGGGCGGACGGCTGAGTGTATCTGCGATCACATTAGCTTTTCCAGGCGTATACTGAAACTGAATGTTAAAACATTGTAGTTTAAGAGCCCATCGAACGAGCCTACCGGACGGCGACTTCAGAGTAAGGAGCCACTTTAACGGCTGATGGTCGCTACCTATAATGACCTCATGACCTTCGATATAACCTCTGAAACGTTCGACAGCCCACACAACAGCTAGCGCCTCTCGCTCTGTAGTACTGTAATTCCTCTCGGCTGGGATGAGCAGACGGCTAGCATACTCTATTGGGCGCTCGTCTTTACCTTCACCCTGCAACAACACCGCACCTATGGCATAGTTGCTAGCATCCGTCCTTAACACAAATGGCTTACTATAGTCTGCTTGAACAAGAATCGGTGCCGAAGACAACCGCATCTTCAACTCTTGAAAGGCACGAGCTTGGTCTGATCCCCAAGACCATGGCTGATTCTTCTTCAGTAAGCGTGTCAGCGGCTCAGCGACAGCAGAGAAACTGGGAATAAATTTTCTAAACCACGAGCACGTCTGTAAAAAGGTCCTAAGATGACGCAGCGATGAGGGTGCTTTCATGTCCAGGACAGCACGGACTTTATCTTCGTCAGCTGACACACCATCCTGTGTTATAACATGACCGAGATATCTTACCTTGTCTCGTGCAAAGACACACTTTTCTCTGTTCGCGCGTAACTTGAACAACCGTAATCTCTCGAATACAGCGCGCAAATCTGAGATATGCTTCTTGAAGCTACCATCTGAAATTAATTAAAGATCATCTTGGTACGCTAGCAGGGTCACGTCTTTCAGTGAGGCACCTGCACGAAGTCTGTCTATGAGCCGCTGGAACGTTGAGGGAGCGTTTTTCAAACCAAACGGCATACGCTTAAAACGGAACGAACCAAACGGCGTCAGGAAAGCTGTTTTGTCCCTATCCTGTTCACGGACGGCAACTTGCCAAAAACCACTGCGCATATCAAGAGTACTCATGATACAATTTTTTTTTGTAGACTGAACAAGCTCGTCTATCAATGGCATCGGATAGACGTCGGTTTTCGTAACCGCATTGAGCTTCCTATAGTCAACACAAAAACGTACCTTACCATTAGCTTTCGGCACTAGGAGCGCGGAAGATCCCCAAGCGGACTCACACTCCTCGACTATATTATTATATAATTTTCCTTATTATATATATAATTTTCCAAAGATTCGTCCGCGCGGCCGCCATAGCGTGTCGTGCACTTCGCGAAGTTTCCATTCGCGCCAAATCCAAAGCCCGATGCTTGGACCTCCGAAACGTTATGATGCGGCGTTGACGATCGCACCTCGCGTAATAATTGCTGGCAGAACTCTTGTTGGGTTTGCTGCATGGTATTAAGCAAACTTGTGAGCGTTTCTTGAGACATTGTAATGTTGGCAACGGCGGCCGAGCCGCCATCATTGTTCGATTTCACGCGATCTTCAGACCGTGTTCGCGGCATTTTCGATACGATATGCACACGCTACTCGTATAACACCGACGAAACACAACACAGGGTTCGATATAAGTCCCAGATAGTCACTTGTAGTGTTAGTTGTAACACATGACAAACTTTTCACCACGAGTTTTATATACCTACACACGTTGGGCAGCCACTTATAGCGTTGGTAGGCTATTGGGGTGGTCTGAAACACTGCGAGTCTTGTTTATAAACCGTTTATTGTAAAAAAAACTAGACATCGAACATGAAACCACACTTCTTAAACAATCTCTGGCGCAAGCGCGGGAAAAACAGTATGATACGTGGGACGTGGCACCGCGCAGCGCGTCTCGAAAAGCACTACCGTAAACTGTGCGCGCATCGGCGCAGGGGAAAATCACCTCGGGGTTGCCAACTACATACCTTACAATGTGCCAATGGTCTCACGCTATAAGTGTTAATTTTGGTTTAATTGACGTTAATTATTTCTATCCCGAACCCCAGCTCGTAATAGTAACAATTTTTGTATTTTGAGCATTATGTGTGGTAGTATTGGCTCGTGCCTGCTATAAGGTGACTTTATGATTTGGAACAGAATATCAAACACACGAAATATTAAGTTAAAAACTCTGAACTACTGTTACAATCTTTAGAATTATGCATTCAAAGAAAAAAGACTTGGAGGTGTATAATGATGTAGTGAACGATGATTCCCAGCAAGTATATTGGCAGTGTAGCGTCGACATAGAACAAGCCACAAGCAGTCATCTTACTGAACGATCGATTTGCCATCTTCACATTCTTGCGGAAACTTCCATGATACTCTGTTAAATCAATAAAATTATTATTAAACCATGTTTTTTTTTAAATAATTGCTCCACACCTAGGAATAGGATGCATTCCTGTCTTAATGAAATATTATACTGTATATTTTCTGCCCGCGACTTCAATCCAGTGGGAAGGTTTTCCCAATTTGTCTATTTCGGAATAAAAAGCAGCTTATGTGCTATTACAGATGTTAGCTATCTTTTTACCATTCCGATCCGTTCAGTGGTTTCAGCGTGAAAGGGTTACCTACATCAATCCATGCATCCGTCCATCCATTCTCATTAACTTTCACATTTATAATATTAGTAAGATTATGAGGAGTGTGCCATGGAATTGCATAATCTAATTCCACCAAGCCCCTTCCATCATCAGACTACAAGACAATCGGCGATGCGCCATCTTTACATGGTGGACATCCCACCCATACGCACAAAACGTTTTGGGAATACTTTCATCGTGCTTAGGATTGGAATTCCCTGCCGGAGTCTGTATTTCCTGATGGCAGTTTTTAAGTCAAGAGTGAAGGTTACTTCTTGGCAAGCGTGCTTCATCTTCGACCAAATCCTCGCTTAATGTCAGGTGAAAAAAATAAATGTTTCACAGTGTTTCTCTAATTCTTACTTGGATAGTTTCTGTTCTTCATGAGCTGTATACACGCCGTCTCAGCTTCCTCAACAGTCATATAGAACTTCTCACAGTATATGCTTTGCATTACTACTAGACTTATATCCTTTGCCAGCCATACAATTGTCCCAACAGAACGAGAAAAGACCTGAAAAATAAATTGGAATGCCTAATCTTTATAATATCTCCAGAAGTCCTATAAGTTTACCTAGGGGATGCCAATGAACAAAAATAGTTGACATGATACGACTACCCACCTGACCTCCACGACTCAGCAGCTGAGTAACACGATACGGTTGCTACCCTATTACTGGTTAGTGGATGTTATATTTCTCGTATGATATCGTTTGCAAGAAATAAAATTATTCCAAAACTCAAAAGTAAAAATATATTTCTTTTAATTTTACAGATATTGTTTTTGACATAAGTACCTATCTGTAAAATTAAAATAAGTGTAAAGAAATGAAATGATATAAGGAGACCTGGCATCTGACAGTGTTTCATACAAAATTTCAAAGGATTATTCTTGGAAATTTAAGATAGACATAAATGAGTTAAGAACATTAACATAATCAACCTATAGCGTATCCACAGCTTTGACACTAGCCTTGCCTCCTCTAAGAGAGAGAATGGGCCTGAATCTTACATACAGATGTAACACGTCTTCGAATTTATAGTACTAGGACAAGCCGCTTTCCTTTTTTTATAGTTGATAGGCTTGTGTTTAACAATATTTTCATTTTAAGAGCAGAAGCGATGATACAAATTACACAAAGAAATGTGTGGGTCGACCCAGAGTATAGAATACTTCAAATTGCTCTTTTTCTTTGAACTTTTTGTTTGAAACAGTTATATTTTTAAACCGTATAGTATGCCTAAAGGTTCTTAAGATTTGTTTGAAAAAAATAAACAATATTCATACAAGTAAGTACTTGTAGATACAAAATCAAAAAGTACTCACAGCAAAATTTGATTTGATTTCTTCACTTTCCAACTTAGGAAAGATGCTCATGTCGTATATTGTAAAATTCACATAGCATAGAGAGCGTTGGAATGTGCAAAAAATACGAAATAGAATCTGAAAAAAAAACGAACTTAACAGTAGTCATTACAAAGTGACAATAGATAACGCAATTTCTGAAACTTCATTCATCAGGTCATCGCACCCATCATTATTATAATTACGTACAACTTTTAATAACTATACGATCAACTCTGAGAATTGAACATTACAAACAAAGGGTTCATAGAACATTACAAACTAAGGAGACAATACAGGTTTTTATCCTTTATTACCATGGGATCGGGATTTACGTATGATGCATCTATACATATCAATCCTGTTCAAGCATCACTTAGCAGATTTAGAAGAGATCACATTAAGACAAGACTCTTTCGAATACATTAAGCTCAGCTGCAAATGCTGTAAGAAAAATTAGGCAACCAACTGATATAGCCACGGCTCAGGTAGTTTAATTTACTTATTTCTACAGTATTATGTCGTATAATATTTAGCTGGGAGGTCCATAGATTTAATACGTGTACTCAAAAAAGGACAATCTTCAATGTACAATTAAATATATAAAAATATCCTCGTGAGTCTCTTAGAAATGACTGAACTATAAGTATATCAATTAGTTAGTTCGATAAAAAAAGTTTTAATCTTTCGCAAACCATATTTTTAGTTTAGCGGTCATTAGTGGTCTGGACCATCGGACCACAGGTTGAGGCCTATTGACTTAACGCAAATTTAATGCAATTTACTAACTATTTACTAGATATAAAGTTACAGTACCTATCGAGCCATATTTACTTATAAAGGTTGGTGAAGGGTAAAAGCCGGATAGATGCCACGGACGGATACATGCCTCAGTTTCAAATGCACTATGATACGCTTGTTGATAGTATCAGCTGTTTATCATAATTGAAAGAGGCCTCAGTGCCACATAAGCCGTTGAAGTAGGTGTACGTATTTTGTCCGTATGAGCAAATATCTTCCGCGGCTAAGCTTTAGCGAGCGTTGAAATTATATTATTAAGTAATATCTGTTGAATATTTTATCACTTTTCTGTAAAATTTTTGTTTCTTTGCATGCAATAGGATTTAAATTACACTGTTTACTACGCTTTATTGTTAAATAGTTTCCGTACCAAAAAGGACTAATCGATGCTTATACCAATGTTGATTACTATATAGTTGTATCATTAAAATAAATAATAATATTAGTTTAATTATTTGTATACCTAATTACCAGATTGTGATCTGTTTTTGTTGTAATTTAATAGTTTTTTATTTAACTTTGTTTAGGACTTAGTAATGAAAAAACAGAAATCCAAATTAATGGTCATAGATCGCGCTGGTAAGCTGACAAGTGCCCATGTTTGTATCCAGGGTATCGAAAAGATAAACACTTTCATCTATCTGGGAGCTCAAATAAGCACTGAAGACAGGTAGTACCCCAGAGATCAAAGAAAGTCGCAATGACACGCCTGCATGTCATCTGGAAAAACCGTGGCCTCAGTTTTCACACCAAGATTAGATTTTTTTTTTTTCTTTTTTTTTAAGATTAGATTGGTAAGAGCTCTCATCCTTCCCATTTTTTTTGTACGGCTTGGTAACATCTATACATATAAAATTCAAAGTTCTTACTGACTAATATATCAACGCACAGCCCAAACCGCTGGTCCTAGAGACATGAGTGGGTTAAAAAGGGGGTCAAAGTTTACATAAAACTTTATATTTCTTAGATGGATTCGCTTGAAACTTTGTACATAGGTTTCTTAAGCGATATTGCGTACTTATATATTGGGGGGTGGGTATTGCGGTAATGCTCTAACAATATACCACGGACCCAGAACGTAAGGGCAATTGAAGGAACAATGTGGGTTTTTAGTCAAAAGAAGTTCCACACTCCGTTTCGCTCGGCCCAAAGCGGAGAAGCGATAAGATAATTTTCCCTTCAAAAAAAAGGTTCATCAAGTAAGTGAACACTTAGGATATTTGAAAAGTTGAATAAAGGGGAGTCCAAATTTTAACGAAGTTTCTCTCATGGATGACATACACATTTTCTCGCGAGTCAACTCCTCCAAAATAATCTCTGCTCCCCCCAAAGCGAGTGGAGTCATTTTTGATTTTTTTTATTTAAACTTTACGTGCAATGGTGGTACATGGACGGACTTAATGCAGCAAGGTATTCTCTACTAGTCAACCTTTGGTTTAAAAAAAAAATACAGATATTCCCAACGGAAAAGAAGTAAGTGAATCAAATAAAATTCAATTTAAAAAAATATTTATTATAAAACTTGGTATGCATCTACGACTTATACGAGTATTTAACTGATTTTGATACAGAATATAGGAAAATATGAAAAGTATTCTCTTTCAAACCATAAACAGATTTATTCGTCAAAAAGTCTTGTTGCAAATGTTGCAGTCTTGTAAATAATGCGCGGCATAATATCAATCATTACATAAGGCAACTATTAAACAATTTCATTTTAAGCTAGGCTACTATCCACTAAAGCAGGCAACTATCCCTCTTTTTAGAGGTTAAATAAATCAGGATTTATTATAACAACAATAGCATATATACTTTAAAAAATAACGGGCTAATACAGAAGATTAATGACCAATGTTTCAATTATACTTTGAATTGAACATTAAAAAGTACATATTTTTAAAAACATGGTTCTTTTTTTAAAAGTGGCGTCTATCCGTCTTTTACCCTAATAATTATATCAACGGGCTCGGTAACACTAACAATGCCGGTGGCAAGATACTTAGGCAATTGTGGGAAGACTTTAAGACATCCAGCTCCCTCCGGTCGTAGTGGTTTTCCGTTCCAATGGATCAAGGTGGGTACGGACGACAGAGTGCTTCTGCGTTTGCGGGAATATTTGAGCACATTAATAGTTAGATGATGAAACGATCACCGCACCCCAAAAATGGCATTAAAGGGTTACCCATTATAATTATCAAACTTACCAACACCTGGAAAATTTTCTTGTACAGATTGTAGGCTTCCATAATATTTTTGTATGTTCGAAATAATTGATGACATTGAAACACATTCTCGTGTTCATCATTCATTGAAAGCACATCTTCGATCCACTTTTCAAGGTATTTCCGTAACAGTATTATAAATCGGATTGCCATTATTACATTGTTATCAAAACCGAAAGTAAATCACAAATTTGATCTCGAATATAAACGGTGTACAAAGGAGAATTAGGATCATAGTCAAAAAAATCTAATACAATATGAACACATATCACTGTTATATTCGCGATAAAGTTCCAATAAATGTACGAACTGATTCTTTGCCTGAAATCGATCCTTCTATGTATCGTTTGTATCTTCAAAATAAACAAAACTATATTATCCTTATGTAAGATATCTAAAATGAATACTGTCGTGAATCCAACGGCATATGTGATCCAGTTTATGTGGAACGACGGAGAAAACAGGTCGTATTTAAATTGTGCCTTATTCACACTTTCATCCTGCATGGTAAACAACCTAAACGAATACAATGATATTGTAAAAATCAATAAGCAAAATGCAAACACACGATACTTTAGTCCATTCGGTTGAATACGACTTTTTCGTAAATAATACTTTGAAGTAAAAAAAATATTGAGAGAGAAATTTAAAGAAAATGCTATTCTTTCCACATCTTTATCCAGTTTGTTATTTTGTATAATAAAAGATGTTTCGGACATTGTGTCATGAATCAACTTGTGTCTGGCGATTTATGATAACAAGTCTATATAAGTATCAAGTATATATATATGACATGCCATTATCATAATGAGACATATGTATATTTGTATTGGGATAGAAAAAATATGGTAAAAGCCCGAAGTATGAATTACTATTCAGTGAAACATCAAATATATACATGTTTGGAGCAGTAGTTTTTCATAATTGTGTGGCTAGTCACATAGCAATATTTATAAGAACACTTGCTGTTGCTTGCGACTTCTTTCGGGTGGATTTTCCTCTAGGAATAAAAAGTAGCCTATGAGCCATTCCAAGCTTTAATCTATGTATGCGACCAAATTTATCCAGATTAGTTCAGTCATTTTGGTGTTGCTGAGTACGAAATATTCATAATGGATGAATATTTCATACTCAGCCGCACCAAAATACACTGAAAAAAAAAAAAAACAGTTACCACAATCAAGATTTTGTTTAGAATGATCATGTAACTTGTTTGCATCTGAGCCTATCAAGCACAATGATCACAGCTTCCAATTTTATTTGATTGAGGGATCTTGATTGGAGTTATCACAAAACCTATTTGCCGCAGTCAAGTCAAAACATAGTTGCTCTAACCAAGATTATTATGTATTTGATAAACACAATCAAGGAACTTATTTAGCGCAAACATTTCGCGCAAGATTTGATCAAGTTGTAAGATTAATACGATTAATTGCAATGATAGATGCTATCAAGTCAAATCAACTTAATAAAGTATCAATGATCTTTATTGAAGTAAACAATATGCTTGATTGACACAACTAACTTACTTTGTTACAGTTGTCATTTTTTTTAACTTGTCTCTTTCTATAATGATGTCATGTTAAGGGTAATCGAGAAACTTGTTTGAGCATTCAATCATTTGAACTAGTATTGCTGCAATCATGTCGTGATGATCAACTTAACTAAAATTTTGATTAACCTAAACAAGATATCGTCAATCTAGCTAAAAAGTCACTTGATTGGCTTGCATTTTTTCAGTGTATCCATTGTAACGATACCTTCTACTACTCCAATAAAAGAGGGTAAAATAGATGTACCATTAAATTTAATGTAGTATAAATAAACAGTATTTTATAAAAAACCTGCCTACCTATCTACCTATCCTAGAAACCGGCCTACCTACCTATCTGACACACTCTCAGGAGAGAAGAGGAGGAGGTTTAGAAAATAGTACTTGCGGGACGGCTTGGCAGGCCACTCGGTATGGCAGCAGGCTCCCAACAAGGCGTCTGGGCAGCAGGCTCTCAGCAAGGCGTCAGGGCAGCAGGCTCTCAGCAAGGCGTCAGGGCAGCAGGCTCTCAGCAAGGAGTCAAAGCAGCAGGCTCTCAGCAAGGCGTCAGGGCAGCAGGCTCTCAGCAAGGAGTCAAGGCAGCAGGCTCTCAGCAAGGAGTCAAGGCAGCAGGCTCCCAGCAAGGAGTCAGGATAGCGGGCTCTCAGCAAGGAGTCAAGGCAGCAGGCTCCCAGCAAGGAGTCAGGGTAGCGGGTACTGCACTTCCTCTTCGTCAAAAGTCGTCGAGAACTAAACTCTTCTAAAAACTGGTCTAAGACTGAACTCCCGGAGATGGCCCCCAGCGCCTTTTATACCCAGCTCAGCGTTCAAAATCCATTCCATTCTCATTCTGTACCAGAATTCAAATTGTAGAGTCCAAAATAGTCCATCTTGCCAGTTATTTGATCAGCCAGTTATATTCGAGCATAATTTATTAAACCTCTTCGATAAAATCTGAGAGTGTGTTTTAGAAATTTATAATTATAATTTAAAATGCCGTTAATCAGTAGACAACCACAATATAGTATACAATATTAAGCTAGTCCTATCGATAAAAGTGAATAACAATTATATAATAAAAGTATGAACAACCTTTTTAGTCTATTAGCCATTAAGTGACTACAAGAAGGAAAAATTACAGTTTGTCAGCCTTGACGTAAAAAATGTCATGACAAGAAAATATTTGTTTTGATGGATGAATTATGGATTATGATTACAAAGAAAACGTAAGTTATTTGGTATTTGTAATAACAAATACTAAGGAGTCAAGGCAGCAGGCTCCCAGCAAGGAGTCAGGATAGCGGGCTCTCAGCAAGGAGTCAAGGCAGCAGGCTCCCAGCAAGGAGTCAGGGTAGCGGGTACTGCACTTCCTCTTCGTCAAAAGTCGTCGAGAACTAAACTCTTCTAAAAACTGGTCTAAGACTGAACTCCCGGAGATGGCCCCCAGCGCCTTTTATACCCAGCTCAGCGTTCAAAATCCATTCCATTCTCATTCTGTACCAGAATTCAAATTGTAGAGTCCAAAATAGTCCATCTTGCCAGTTATTTGATCAGCCAGTTATATTCGAGCATAATTTATTAAACCTCTTCGATAAAATCTGAGAGTGTGTTTTAGAAATTTATAATTATAATTTAAAATGCCGTTAATCAGTAGACAACCACAATATAGTATACAATATTAAGCTAGTCCTATCGATAAAAGTGAATAACAATTATATAATAAAAGTATGAACAACCTTTTTAGTCTATTAGCCATTAAGTGACTACAAGAAGGAAAAATTACAGTTTGTCAGCCTTGACGTAAAAAATGTCATGACAAGAAAATATTTGTTTTGATGGATGAATTATGGATTATGATTACAAAGAAAACGTAAGTTATTTGGTATTTGTAATAACAAATACTATACCATACAAATTTATACTACATAGTATAAAACAAATCACTTCCGTTCTTCCGTTTCGCTTTGATCTAATTGAATAGAATATAACAGTTTTCAGAAATAATTAAGTAGGTATAAATATGTTTAATTAAAGGAGTTCAATGTTGCAAATACTTGGTCATAATTATTGTAATGAGACTAGAGTGGAGAGCCACCGTTTTCAGAAACACGAGTTCGTCTCAGTTTGGTAATCAGTGTGATATGTATTTTATGTAGTTACTACACTTTACAATGATTTAACCATAAACCAAAGTTTTGTTACATACCTACTTTCTGTACTTTTTTGATCAAGTAAAAAATATTCATATATTTATAATTTATTATTATCTTTTAAACTTAGCAACGGATTAATACAGTATTTTCATTAGACAGACTGATGTGGGTAAAATTCAAAAAGAAGGTTTATCATCATCATCTGATGATATAGATAGCCTTACTACAACAATGTCGGGGTTGGCTGCCAGTCTGATCGGATGCAGCTCAGTATTAGTGTGTACATGAGCACTGCCTACCTGACCTGCACAACACAGAGTCACGCGCTAGGGTAACACAATACCTCTTGGCAAGACTGCTGTCAGATGTTCTGTCTTCTGACTACCCGTAACGACTGTCGAAGATGTACAAATGACAGCCGGGACCAACAACTTAGCGTGCTTCACATGAATGCTCCGAGCGCAGGGATTGCACAACATCGAATATGTAGTCTCAGCAATTGGCTCAAAAAATGGTTCAAGTCAATAAATAATTTAATGGACACACTTTGTATATGTAGAGACCATTGATGTATTAAAAGGAGGAAGATATGTTACTCTCTAACATCGCAATCAGTAAACCTGGGCTCGGCGTACGAATACATGCACGGTAACTCACACATCTGTGTTCAGTGTCGTCATCAGTCCCAAACCTACAGATACCGATTAGAAAAGGATAGAGATAGGAGACGGAGCTGTAGTGCGATCGAAATCGCCTCAGCTGCCGAATGTTTGCGCTTATGAATGAAATAAGATTGCATGTATTAGGTAAGTACGTAATAAGTTACCCAATGACCCATGTCTCTTATTTTTCTTCCTGGTGTAATTAAAATACTGTCTAGCTACACAAGAAGTCATTTTGATGCCTATTTATTCCAAAAAAATCCTTAAAAACACGAAGAGACGAGAATTTCTTGAGCTGTGTGATCAACAACATTCCGTACGCGACTGAGAGTGAGCGCCCGCCAACTACGGGCAATCACTTAGTTTTGTAGGACCAAACGCTGTGTCTAGTACCGTATCTTCCTCCTTTTCAACCGACGACAAAAAAAGGAGGAGGTTATCAATTCGACGCGTATATATATCGACCTATCCGTAGAATAAAGTTACTTCTGCAAAATCGTTACTTTACAGGAGAGCGATTTGAAATTTATCAAGCACAAAATCAGTAATAACTTTTTTCTTAACTGTTCTATAAGATTGATTCTTTTCTTAAGCATGTAAAATACTATTTAGCTTTGTTTTCCATAAAAATATTCGATTAAAAACCTGTTTTCTGGCATTTATGGGGGTTTATATACATATGTGACGGTTTATTATGGAAATGTCTGCGTCATATGTATACATATAACCTTATTCTTGGGAAAACTGTAAGCATCATATGTACGTATAAATTTATTTTATGTAAATAAGTATTGTGTTAAAAAGTTATATTTGATAAGATGTGAAAAATTTATAATTACATTAATAAAAAACGAATTTTGAATTAAACATTAATTTTTTAGAATGGCCGTACTATTTTAACATAATTATAGTTTCTTATAATAATTAGATAAGTACCCGTTTTATTTAGGAATTAGATAAGAAATCGACAAAGTATAAAAAAAATTGGCACAGTAAGTATAAAGAAAGCACACAAAACGGTTTCTATTTTGCCTAGCGCATTTAGCCGACCAAAAGCGAAATTTCTTAACACCATTTTGTAAATTTTGCTCTATAAAATCTAGTAAGCAACTGCCTACTTGAACGAAAACAGTGGCAAAGCGAAAGACAAATGCTCTTCGCTTTGCCACCGTTTCGTTTCACATATATAACATTAGGCTTTCTTTCTACCCGTATCAAAAATTGTAAAATCCAAGCAGGATAATTTACACTTGTAATAAAACAGACTGACTTGACTATGAGGACATGATAACACTTTTTGAAAATCAATAACAGCAGTTAAGATTTGACTATTAGAATCAACAGCATCACGTTTGTCAATATTTTTTTAATTTCCGGGCTTCATTTTTATTGGACAAATGTGTATTATACATTTCTTTTACTTGATTAGTGTGATCACTTTAGTTACGAAAAATATGACAAACATCACACTGGTCTTAGTTGGGAATAAAGAACCCTTAAATTAAATTTTAGCATTCAGTAAATGCTTTGCTAGAATATAGAAACATCAAACCAATCTTTGTAAAGTTGAAACATTTTTAAAATATTTAAACTGCCGTTCAGATATAGCTTAGTAAAAGTCTTGCGAATGTATGTAGTGCGATTCAACAGGAACAAAGGATCGCACATGATCACTTACGCTCTTGACAGTGTCAGGTTTTATTATCTGATTGTGATTAGTATGGCGTCCTCTCATATCCTCCCCTAAAAATCTCATAAAACTGCCGTCGTATTTTTCCCAAGATATTTTGATTATTTTGCCACTAACCGAGAGAGTATGTAAAAACATTGTTTTACAGACACTGACTATTGTACTATGGCCTTGCTCATGATCACGTGTGATAGGTAGGAAGTATTTAAAAGTAAATTTACGAGTGTTAGGCACTTCGCGATTTAAGCATCTGTTCTTCAGTAATTTTTTAGAATACCTACTTGATTACAATAGCCCACTGCTTTTCTCAGTTTCCCAAACGACAGAACTTTTGAAAACAAGTGTATCGTTGATCGTGCGTAAATTTTTCAAAGCACCAGTATCTGCATTGACACGGAGCATCTAAGGTTTTACCTTTCCTTTTTTCGTGACATATTTTTGATCAATGATTTTAAGATATTTACGTTTCACGTCAGACCACTCAGATGTACGACGCAACCGTTTCTTGAACCTTTTCTTCTATGGAGTAGAGAGCTCATCGTCGCTGTAATGGTTAGGCATGCTATAGGCGTTACTAGTTTATGGTGACATAGTCCAGTGGTCATCGTCATGAGCTGGATAGAAGGTATCATGACAATTTTTGTGTGTATTTTAAGGATGTTTTGTGTCGGAATTGAGGGTAGGTCGCTAAAGCTGACATCTGGTGAGTTTTCAAAGCTAGACGGTGCTTCAAGCGCAAAAAGCGTTAGGTCATGGTTATCGTCAGGCGTGTGCGAAAAATGTTGGTTATCTGTTACAGAATTTTCAGGAACATGAACTAGTATAGGGCTAGATGCGTCGGTAGCATTAGCTGATCGTACATTATTTTGCACAGGATTTAATTGAGATAAGTAATTGTCTGTGACCTGTGACATTTGTAGATCTAAAAACGTCTTCCTATACTTCGGAGAGGTCTTTTTGAATGTTTTCAGCTCCTTCTGGCAGTGGTGACGTCGCTAAAACGTCATAATTGTATGAGTCGTTTTCTAAAACCAAACCATATATATTCGTTATATTACAATTGTCAACAAAACGAAATTGCGTCAAATAGTTGTAAAAAGGTCTATATAAACTAACAATAGAAGAATAATTTACATATTGTTAGGCTTTCACGGCAATTTTGAGTTGGAAAAAAGGTATATCTCTATTTCAAAGAAAGAATAAAGTGACATTTACCCATGTACCTCATAAGTCTTGAACCCATTCCAACGAATAAAGTAACATTCGCACATAGAACCCAATGTTTTGGTACAGTTTCCGAGCAAAATAGTAGTATGTTAAGAAGTGTGTGCTGAATTAACAGGTGATTATACTTTATATACAAAAATTATCGATACTTATTGTTTTATTATATTTTGAAACAATTGTTAAAACTCCATAGAAAAAGGATACATAAAAACTTGGAACCAATAATTTTAATTATTTCTTATTGGGAGCTATCAGTTAAGAATAAATAGTTAAAAGACTTTAAAAAGGCTAAGGATTTAATTAAAATAACTTAACATAATACACATTTGTGCTTGCATACCTGAAATATCCATATTTTTATTATTTATCGCACTGGAGTCTGACATATCACTATTAGTTTTATTAAGTATAGGCTTTGATACAAGACTTAAAATATATTTAGATCACGTGTTTTTCATTAAAATCCTAAACTATCTACAGTCATAAAAATATGTATTCACAATTGCTGATTGTAACAAAGACGTGCGCACGGGTCGCCTCGCAGAGAACACAGTCACATCTGCCGATGTGACCCCTGCGTGCTTTGCGTCCGCGTCGCACGGTGGGCTGAAAAACGGCTTTCATAGACTTAGGCATTTTATTTTGCAAGTGCCAGTTTTTGTGCCGGATATCACTTCTATTTGTTATAACAATATACAAAAATGACACCAGAATTGATTCTGCACAAAAACGAAGGAATTATAATTTTTTTACGAAAATTTTGTATGGAGCTAGTATGAAAAATCGAAATATCTCTGAAACGGCAGCGATAACCGTAATATCCTTATAGGAGGTTTTAGTACTAATTATTTATGATTTTTTGACATACGTTACATAATGGTTGTAGATGCCTTTTTTTTTTAAATCGTCAAAATATTTTTATTTATTTTTACATATTAAACGTTCCTTTTAGTGTTTAAGTTGAAGAATTCAGAGCTTTAACAACTCTTAACATAAAATAGCATCACCCCTATAGACCTGAAGGACTAGACAGAGGTGTGTAGTATCTTGTTGATCTTGTAAGATTTCCAACAATACCAAATAGTTGAATATCAGTGTCAAAGTGCCCATGCTGTCGCTTCTTTTAGAAAGATAGGGGAATGAAATTGTTAATTGATCATACCCTAAAAGTATGATTACAACATAACCGGACACATAATAATATCGACACAAAAGGAATTTTAAAACCTTGCATACGTTCAAAATACAAAATAACATATTGTGTAGTCATCTAATGAGTCTGATGACAAGTAATTAAGTAATTAGAATGATGGTTGTAGTCTTCTGATTCTAATGAGCCTATTAAGTGATTAAATGATTTGAAATATCTCGCAACAATACCAACTAAGAACTGCATTCACCTTTTTATAATTAGTGAGCTAATGTGATTTGCTAATGTTGATTAGTTCTACTATGAGTTCTACGAAATGTTTTTGACGATTATAAATTTTTATTATCATATCTTTTATAACTTTAATGAGGGTAGTTAACTAATTATTGACTTTATACAATAAAAGGGCTATAATTTTGTTCCATAATTTAGATTGTTCACAACCGTGTAACTGCTAACACTAAAACTATTTGCTTTGCGACTACAAAATCTTAGAATGGAAAGTTTAATCACCAACTTAGATTTGTTTGTTCTTCTAAAAAGTGAGTGTCCTTCATTTAATCATGAAGTATTGTTTAGTGCAATTGTGTCCCGCATAGGCGATTGCCTTTCTGCCGAAGATCAAGTAACTCTCAAAGAATTTTGCCGGAGATTCACGCGAGCTGCTTTAAACAGGTGGCAGAAATCTAAACGATTCTTTGATAAGTTTAGAAATACGTACGGAGAGTGGTTGCAAGCAAATATTGATTGGCCGAGTTGCGTGCAAACTTTAATAAATCAAGAACCAACTGTTGATGAGATACCAAGAGCACGCTCAGTCTCTCCAGAACCTTCGACATCATCGACTGTTGGAACAATGACAAAAAGGTCCCGAAAACCATTCAAAGATCTGGGAAGCAAACAGAAAAAGAGAAGATCTAGTGAGCACATAGGCGAGGATTCCTGTGAATTGGCATATGCAGCTGCAGCACGTTTAAAAGAAGAAGGTTATGAAGATATCGCATCTGTAATCAATTATATGATCAAAAATCCAGAAGCTGCCGTTAAAATCAAGGAAAGCATTAAGAAAACAGTAATATTTACACCAGAGAAAGCACTTGGATTGCTTCTTTCACTTAAGCTTTCAAAGTGGCAATATATTACGTTGCGAGAGACTGCCATTCGGGAAGGTGCTAAGGATATTTACCCATCCTACTATAAACTGCAACAAACTAAGCTTGCATGCTACCCTCCTAATCAATCAGTATCAGTTACGGATTCATCAGCTAGAATTACACTTCAAGCTTTACTTGACATCACGGTGAAGCGGATTCTTCAAAGTCTTTCTGATAATGTGGAAAATAAGCAGTTAAAGCTGATATCGAAGTGGGGATTTGATGGTGCTTCCAATCAAAGCCGATACAAGCAGAAAATGGACGGCGAGCATGATGATTCAAGCATTTTCATGACCTCCTTGGTGCCACTGAAACTGACAGATGGAGATAATACTATATGGACAAACCCGAAACCATGCTCAACTTTTTATTGTCATCCGGTTCAGTTCACTTTTGTAAAAGAAAGCCATGCAGTTGTCATTGATAACAAAAGAAAAATGGATGAGGAAATTGAGGCCCTTAACCCCACAGAGTGCATTAATAGTAACAGGGTGACTCATAAACTAATGATGACAATGATCGACGCAAAAGTCTGCACGTACCTTTCTGAAGCTAGATCAAATGCATCATGCTACCTGTGCTTAGCAAAACCAACAGAAATGAACCACTTAGATGCTGTAACATCAAAAACTGTGTGTTCTGACATATATGAATTTGGCCTATCATCCCTACATGCCCGTATAAATTGCATGGAATGTCTGTTACACATTGCGTACAGACTTGACTTCAAACAGTGGGCAGCAAGAAGTAATGAGCATAAAGATATGTTACAAAACAGAAAAAAAAACATTCAAAATAAATTTAAAGAGGAGCTCAATCTGTTAATTGATATAGTAAAACAAGGCTCGGGAACTACCAATGACGGGAATACCGCAAGGAAGTTTTTCGAGTTTCCCAATAAAACTGCAGCTATTACTGGGTTGGATCAAAACCTGATAAAAAGATTTGCTGTTATTTTGCAAGCAATAACATCTGGTGAGAAGATCGATGTCATCAAATTTAAAGATTTTGCTCGCAAAACAGCAGAAAAGTACGTGGAATTATACGACTGGTACTACATGTCATCAACCGTACATAAACTATTAATACACGGAGCTGACATAATCGAAAAAAATGATATTGTCCCGATTGGGACTCTCTCGGAAGAAGCCTCAGAGTCTCGAAACAAAGATTTTAGGAGGTTCCGGGAACATCATTCGCGGAAAAGAAGCAGGCAAGATTCTAATCAAGATATCCTAAATATGCTTGTTGTTTCTTCGGATCCTTTTCTAAGTGCACAAAGGCCGAAGTTAGATGCCAAAAGGAAGACAACCTTTTTTGCTGAAACTCTCGACCTAATACAGTTTCCGGAAACTGAGTTCGAGTTTGTAGGTATATCCGATCTGGATTCTGACTCGGAATTGGAGTCCGACAACGAAAGCTGTAAAGAAAATTTGTAAAATTTAATTATTTTTCTTTATGTTCTTTTGTTATTTATGTTAGTTTATTGTACCGATATGTTTAGTTAATAATTTCATAAATTATAGTTTCAAATATGTATTTTGTATAATTGAATTTATTAGATATTATTTTTGTTACTTCTGTTTTATTTAAATTACCTATCAATAAAAAGTTTATATACAGTCTTTTTTTTTTCACATATTCTTAATATTTGGGGAAAAAGCATGCTTCCTAACGATGTTCTTAACTTTGACACAGTTCATGGATCGTTTTGAACAGTTTCATATGTTAAAATAAATAATGTTAGTACTATAATCCCCTATAAGGATATTATTATTAATATGTGTCCGGTTATGTTGTAATCATACTTTTAGGGTATGATCAATTAACAATTTCATTCCCCTATCTTTCAAAAAGAAGCGACAGCATGGGCACTTTGACACTGATATTCAACTATTTGGTATTGTTGGAAATCTTACAAGATCAACAAGACACTACACACCTCTGTCTAGTCCTTCAGGTCTATAGGGGTGATGCTATTTTATGATAAGAGTTGTTAAAGCTCTGAATTCTTCAACTTAAACACTAAAAGGAACGTTTAAATATGTAAAAATAAATAAAATTATTTTGACGATTTTAAAAAAAAAAAAAGGCATCTACAACCATTATGTAACGTATGTCAAAAAATCATAAATAATTAGTACTATAACCCCCTATAAGGATATTACGGTTATCGCTGCCGTTTTAGAGATATTTCGATTTTTCATACTAGCTCCATACAAAATTTTCGTAAAAAAATTATAATTTCTTCGTTTCTGTGCAGAATCAATTCTGGTGTCATTTTTGTATATTGTTATAACTAATAGAAGTGATATCCGGCAAAAAAACTCGCACTTGCAAAATAAAATGCCTAAGTCTATGAAAGCCGATTTTCAGCCCACCGTGCGTCGGTCTAGACGGCGAGTAAAGGTACTCGTACTCATATCGCCTTATTCTTTGGAGAAATAAATCACATATAGCTTTATTCGACTGGTATCTTCGAAACTACATAACATTAAGAAAAAACGATTTTACTAATACAATATATAGGTCAGCTTAGCTTTATAACTACAATAAAAGCGATTTGGTATTATAATCACATATAACTTTGTTCTTCGTATAGGTCGATATATATATATATATTTTTTTTTTTTTTAATGTATGGTCACCTATTACTCGAAGACGGCTGAACCGATTTGAAAAATTCTTTTTTTGTTTGATAGGGTATACTTCGAAATTGGTACCATTTGTCACCAAGTCAGGATCTGATGATGGGATCCTGGAGAAATCGAGGGAACCCTTCAAATATTATAGGCACACCTATGGCGTTTTCGATATTTCTTATAGTAACTTGTGCAGTTGCTCTGAAAAAGTACCATTTGGGGAAGTGGAACTGATGATGAAGACCACAGATGGCCGCCGAAACTACTCAATAATAAGTATTTCGTGGATTGCGATTCGATTACTTGAATATGGATGTTAAGCACTTTATGCTCGTCACAATGCATATGGTGATGTATAGCTGATGGTGAAGTACCAGGAGAACTCCTCAAAAATTAACGGCCCAGCATTGGGAAAAGCAATATTTTGTAAAAGGTGATAAGTAGTTGTCATTTAGGCTCTTGTAACTAGGTAAATTAAGAATCAACCAACTAAAAAGAGTGAAATAAAAACTTTTTACCAAAAAATTAAACCGACTCCCAAAAAACACTGCAAAGTGAAAAATAACTTTAATTTCGGAAGTCGGTGCCAAAAACGAAAATACAAAACTAAAGACACCGACTTCCGAAATTAAAGTTATTTTTCACTTTGCAGTGTTTTTTGGGAGTCGGTTTAATTTTTTGGTAAAAAGTTTTTATAATATATCAATGGTAGAGACATTTTTTTTTTGTTAAAAAACTAACACCTATCCATCCTCGCAAACTTTCACATTTACAATATAATAATATATGACAGTAATAAGTAGGATACATGAAATTGAAGTGTCTGTATGTGATTTCAAAATAACTGCCTTCTCAAGTGCTTATAGTTAGTTAAACTAAACGTCAAGTGCTTATAATTATTTACAGGTCACTAAAACACAAAAACCTTTTTGTTAGTCTGTCTATCTTTCTGTTTGTCCAGACTAACCTCTGAAACGGCTGAACCAATTTAAATTGATGATCAACGAATTGTCTCCGGTAGGTAGAAAATTGTTGGCAAACAAAGGCTATTTTTTATCCCGGGCTCCTACACCAACGAAGTCACGGGCTAGTTGAAAGTAAAACAGTACTTATGATATATCTCTATAATTAATTAAATGTATGCATTTACATTAATACGTTTACCATCGATTGATGTGTCACTCGAGAACTTAGTTGTTTCTGTTGATAGTCGTAGTTGTGGAAAATGACCAAATGTTTTAATATCCGACGAAATTATCGAATAAAATTCGCTTACAATGAACGAAACGACAAAGATGTGCAATCAATATTTTGCCTTTAACCAAATAAAAAAATAATTTTATTGCTCTTAATGGTTTCATCTGTAATTATTTTTCAATGATTGGTATATTACTGTTACTATTTTCATTTATGTACCGCCTGTATGATATTTGGTTCTACTATCTTCTACCCGCGATCTCTCGATCGCAGGTCCGACACCTAACACCAGTGATGAAGGTGAATTTCAAGCCAACATGATAATTCATGTTGTTTTATAAGCTTTTTTTTTCAGGAATAATTTATACATCAATTAATTGTAGCATATGCTGGAACCAAATATAACACCTATTGTACCAAATTCTTAAAATAAATATTTTTTATTTAATTAGATTATTAGTAGAAAGTTGAAAC
The DNA here is from genome assembly GCA_943138885.2 of Tholera decimalis. NCBI lineage: Eukaryota > Metazoa > Arthropoda > Insecta > Lepidoptera > Noctuidae > Tholera > Tholera decimalis. The sequence goes on along the minus strand of OW964570.2, from coordinate 5,326,118 downwards.
ATACCTTTCCATGAACTTCACCATCAATTGGAACTGTGAGACATTGGTCCTCATTGTATTAAACAATCCAAACTTTTAAACCACACAAAGCACCTCTGTGACACAACATCAACAAACAAAAATACAAATTGAATAGACGAAAATGACGTTACAAGAACCACTCGAAATTCAAAAGCCACTAAATACCATAAGTAGTGCACTAATCGTAAACTTTTCAATTTTGTTGGTTTATTTTATGATATTGACTGTCTTAATATTTTTAGCATAGCGATAACACTACATTTTGAGCTTAAGAGCAGTTCTCTCTTCTTATTAGCGGGAAAGAAAGAAACAGAACATAAGTAGTGACCCATAGACGAAAGTATTCTACGAGTGGAGTGAAGTTAGCTAGACGACATGATCCTTCGAGCTCACGTTAGCGCCTCCGTAAATTTCCTCAAATCTCATGGTGCAAGCATTATCGAAATCTATTCGATCCACGTTTGTACGCTAGCGAGTTCAGCGCTAGCGAATAAGTTGTCGATGACAACTCATGGTAGAGGTACAGGAATACATGTTAGCCGAGCGTTGTCGAGTGAAGGCCAATACCAACATGTAGACGGTATATTTTCCTTGTCTTGCTATCGCTCGGTGTCACTTGTAGGGTTGCAAAATTACGTAATTTTACTGAAAATGCTGGTAAAATACGATTATTTTACGATCATTTATATAAATTACGGTATGAGTACGTTTAATAGGTTTTTTACCGAAAATTACCATGTTTTGCCATAAAATTGGCCGAGTGGAGGCCAGCGCCAACGTGTATAGAGCTCAATTGGTGCAACTTGTCTTCGCTCGCCGTTGCTCGTGATCACTTGCCTCACTTCAGATCGGTGTCGATTTTTGGTCACAAATCAAAGGCTTGCCTGCGATCGGCCAACGTGTGGGCAGCTCTACAGACCCTTTTCTACATTGGTCGTCTGCATTGGCGTTCGACGAACTTGTCGAACGTGCGGACATTATTTCTTGCCTTGTACCTATTTGCCAACGCTCGCGTTGGCCTATGCTCGGCCAACATGTATTGCAGGCTTTAGTCGTTAGGCTATTGACGCTTGCAAAATGTACACCAGTTACACATTTCAAATGATAGCCGAGATTAACTGGTTTAAGTGCTTTTAGAAGCACGTAGGAATCTCAATATGTTAAGATTGTTACCTTCCTTCTACTTCAGCAAGCGTTGCGTTACCATGAAGATCGACCTGCGCGGCTGTTGTTATGAGTACCATTACCAGAACAGACTGATTTCAAAATCACTACGCAAGAATCGTGAACACTTTTGCTAAGTAGAACTTCGCACAACGCTGGATTAACATTAATTGCCATGATAATTCCTTTAGTATCAAAAATAGTATCATCAACTAAGCCACCGTTGCTGTACTCTACAACAAAGTCATTTCTTATGACATCATCATTCTCCTTGGATAAACTCCAATTCAAATGGAAGATTAAATTATGGCTCATTCCTTCTCATACAGAGGAAGCCAGTGTCCCAGCATTGGTAACATTATAGGCTGCTTCTGTTAATTCGATTACTCCTCCCGCAACCTGGCAGGCTATATCGCGTCCTGTTATTGCTGCTGACTGCTCTTTGAGACGCGCTAGGAACACAACGCGCCGCTGACCCGGGCCTAGTCCTTACCAGATGGTGAGCTACCCCTACTCGCCGTCCGCAAGCCAATGTCAAAAGTAACTCTTATTTATAATTTCTTGCATTTCTCACTTCATTTCATACACTCATCTCACGGTAAGACTAAGTGATTATTTTTATGCACCTGCCATGTTATCTCTTCACCACCCATGGTTGACTGGCAGAGAATGCCCTTTTTTTTCTTTTTTCAGGTGGATAAATCATCGAATGACTTCTCCCGCTCTGAGTTGCTTAACCCAGACATTCTGCCCTAGGCATTCTCTGCCCGGCACGTCGTGTTCCGCGCGCGCCTCAAGGAGCTGTCAGCACCGGTGACGGGGCCCCATAGGGGCACTGCCTGCCGGGGTTGCGGGAATGTTTTAACGAGATACCGCGGCCCCGGAACTTAAGGGCAGCTGAAGGAACAGGGTGGGTTTTTAGTCAGTAGAAGTCTGACACACCCTTTCGCTCCACCCACAGCGGGTGTCATTCGATGATATTCCCAACAATAAAAAAAAGTAGGAGAAATGAATGCAGAAAGTTACTGGAAGGTTTAAAACCTTCTCGACCCAGCTACCGCGAGAGACGTCTCAGATGTCTGAAATCGTGAGCTTATAACTGAGTCGGGATCTGACTACCAACGGGGCGCACTTATAATAGGGCCCCATAGGGCCATTGTCTATTAAAGTTCAAATGCAAGAAGACTGAAGGAACAGAGTGGGGTTATAGTCAGCAGAAGTCTGACTTTCCCTTCCGATCCGCCCAGAGCGGGAGGAATCATTTCATGATTTTTGATCCGAAAAAATGTCAGTCATATCAAATGTCAAATCGTTGTAATAATAGTAGGTACTCAAATAATAGAACAAAAATCGTAATTAAAATGTCAAAAATAAATTAAAGACGAAATACAGGGTGGCAGGGACATCGCTTACCATGAATTTAGTACATCATTCTGGCGTTGAAATTTTTCTTTTACTGGTTTTTTCTGCATTTTTTTTTACTTAAAACTGTATAAAATCATTGCTTCTATCTAAACCCAATGAGATTTTAATTTAAAAATAAAATTCACTTGTTTCACACAGTAATTTAAAACTTGAAAGGGTTATCTGATCAGCCGTTTTGCTAGAGCTCATTTGCGAGCTGATCAGGTAGCCCTTTCAGGTTTTATTTACATTGCCGTTTTAAGCGAAACAAGTGAATTTACAAATTTTTTATGCGTCGGATTTTTCTTAATTTTATTAAATTAGTCTTAAATCATATACTGAATCCATGGTAAGCGGTTGCGCGTCCCTGCCACCCCGTAGACCAAATAAGTGTCTAGTGTAAACGTTCGTGACATAACGTTCATTATAAGGAAGAATTATAGAATTGTCATCGAGATAATTCCTTAAGTGAGTAGTACATTTATTTATTATTTAAATAGGTAACTTTTGAATTTGTCCAGGTTTAAAGATTTTAATGTCACGGGCAGCTTGATAAAAATCACAGACAGACACGTAAATTGTATTTCATATGAATTTATCTTTGGAATGTAGATAGGTACAGATGTAATTATCTAGTAAGCCTTTTCCCAATCATGTTGGTGCCGCGTCCAGTCTGACTGGTTGCAGCTGAGTATTAGTGTTCTGGAGCGGTTGCCTACCTGACCTGCACAGCCAGTCTCCGGGTAACACGATACCACTGGCCAGACCACTGTTAGATTTTTGGGCTTCTGACAACCCGTGACGACTGTCAAAGATGTTCTTTATTTTTTTATTCAAATATTTTTTAATTTTTTATTATTGAAAATAGGTTCGCGTTTGACCACTATCCCAACTGATGGTAGTTGATGATGTGGTCGAAGATGGAGCATGCTTACCTAAAAGTAACCTATTCACTCTTGACTTAAATACACCTAGGTTGTAGCTATCGGGAAACACAGACTCCGGCAGGGAATTCCACTCCTTAGCCGTACGCACAATGAAGGTATTCCCAAAAAGTTTTGCGCGTATGGGTGGGATGTCCACCATGTAACGATGGCGCTTCACCGTTTGTCTTGTAGTCCGATGATGGAAAGGGCTAGGCGGAATTAGATTGTGTAATTCCATCGCACACTCCCCAAAATGTAACCGATAAAAAACCGATAGACTAGCAACTCGTCGTCGGTGTTCAAGGCTCTGGAGCTTTGACTCGACCAGTGCATCGTTGCCAATGAGTCTCTTGGCCCTTTGCTCGATAGACTCAAGCGCGTCCAGTTGGTATTTTGCAGATCCATCCCAAACATGAGAGCAGTATTCCAAACATAGCCGACATGTTTACAGAAAAGTAAATATAGTCCAGAAAATAAATATATATAATAGTTCTTCAAGGGTAAATCTAAGTGCTTGAAAAACATTTTTTTTTTACGTGGTAAAATCATCAAATAAGTCCTCCCACCCCGGGCAGGGCCGGAGGGACTGTCAGACTTGTACTGACTAAAATCCACGGTGTTCCTTCAATAGCCCTTTACGTTCCGGGGTCACAGTAATGGGATAAGTCCCACGACCCCGGCAGGCTTCGGCCCTCTACAGGGGGGGCCTCGTCATATTGCTGACGGTCTTTGAGGCGCGCGTGGAACACAACGCGCCGTCGACCCAGGCATGGTCCATGGTCGGACAGCGAGTTGCCCTTTACTCGCTGTCCGCATGCCCGCGCCTACGGTGGCCGGAGATCGTCGGCCGACGTCCGACTCCGTGGGCGTCTACCACTGCGGCTGGGCTGGAGGGAGGACGCCATCCTCTCCCTCACGCGGCCCGCCTCCTCCTTTGATAGCATGACTGCTTCGCAGAAGAAGGCGACCGCTTCCCACTCCGTCTTGCCCCGCAGTATGGCCTCGACCAGTGCCGGGTGCGGTGGAATATTTTCGACTTCTACGCGGACGAAGTCGCGGGCAGAAGCTAGTGCAGTATGTAATAATAGATTGGCACAAAGCCAAGTAAACCTGTTTATTTAATTTAACATCTACTTCGTCACGTAAATTTAAAAAATTGGCCAAGTGAAAGTCGGACTCGCCCATGAAGGGTTCCGTAGTAACTATAATAAATATAATATACTTAATATATATATTTGAAAAAAAAAAAACAAAAAACCTTACAAATTTCTTAAAACTAGCTTATTCACAATTTTTACAACTACACCAAATAACTTTGTTTTTCATAGTATTTGTATGATTTACAAAGTTATATTTGCGGTTTTAGAAATATACGGTATCTCAAAAACTGCTGACTCGATCTCATTCAGACCAATTTTGGTTGAAAGTTTACATTAAGATCTACAACATATGGTTTTTTAGATTTTTCACTTCATTATTATAGAAGTTAGAGGAGGGGCACACATTTTACCACTTTGGAAGCGTATATCTTTTAAACGATTAATTTTATGAAAAAGTCATTGTAGAAACCTTAATGTCATTTTTAAAGACCTGTCTATAGATACCACACACGTATAGGTTTCATGAAAAAAAATATTTTCAGTTTCAGTTCCATGTATGGGGAGCCCCCTTTATTTTAAATATTTTTTTAAATTTTCACTTAAAATCGAAAAGCGGTTCACAGAATACATCAACTCACCAAGTTTTACATGTATAGTCTTAATAGTTTCGGAATAAAATGACATATGGACGGACGGACAGACAGACAGACAGACGGACAGACATGTCGAAACTATAAGGGTTCCGCTTTTTGCCATTCGGCTACGGAACCCTAAAAAATATACATATATTAGTTTACGCACTCTTAGTGCATAATAAATCTATATCTTTGCGGAAATTCAAATTTGAGTCAATCGTGATGCCCAGATACCTAAATATAACAAACTTTATTTTGTCTGTCTTTCTGTTTTTCCGTGCTTATATCTGAAATGGCTGAACTAATTTTAATGGGATAATAGAAGAAGATATAAGGGGTAATGGCTACTTTTTATCCTGAAATTCCTACAGGATCGGGATTTACACGGGAAAAGCCTCAAACGGGAACAAAGCCGCGGCATTATTACGCGGGTAATTAATAAGTCTATTACTTACATCGTTATTCGAGACGACGCCGTTTTTCAGCATGTCTAATTGTCTATTGTCACTTGGATGTAAATAGAAAGAAAAGTAAATAAAGTGTTTGAATAAATAAAAACACGATTACGAGGATTAGGCGTGAAAGGAACGACGCCGAAGCCGCTGCTGTGGCTGCAGGCCCGAGTACCCAGGGCAAAGTAACCACGCCAAAAAAAAAAAACACGTCGCAAGTCAGAAGTTTCAATTTACGTGCTGTAAACAACATTATAAACTCGTTTTACTTAGTACATAAAGAAGTGCCGACAATGAATAAAGTTTTTGTTAAAGCTCGGGATGATTTAAATTTCCAAGGGAGTAAAACGACCTTGCGCAGAATAATGGCAACCCACCTTGAAAGAAATTCAAGAGGTTCGCGAACTATAGGTCAAACCTAATTCAAAGACCTAATATCAAAGTTTGGCGTGTAAAATACCTCCGGCGTATACGTCAAAATGATGCATTGGGTGCTAACAAAAAGCCCGTCATATATTTGGATGAGACATGGATCCACTCCCATTACACTGTTGCCAAGTGTTGGCAGTCTAGTGAGAGCATTGGGGTCTTTAAAAATACGAGTGCTTGGCCGCGATGGATCAATGCCCATGCCGGAGGTGAAAGTGGATTCGTGGATGGAGCCTTCCTGATTTTTAAGGCTAAGACAAAAGCAGGCGATTACCACGACCAAATAAACAGTGAAAATTACATGAAATGGTTAACCCAGCAGCTGTTACCAAACATGCCCAAAAACTGCCTAGTCGTCATTGACAACGCTCCATACCACAGCCTAGAGGATAATCAGCCACCTGGTACAAACGCAAGGAAAGCAGAGTTACAGGCGTGGTTGTCTAAAGAAAATGTCCAATATGACAATAATTTTAAGAAGTCCGAGTTATACCAACTCATAAGAAAACATACGCCTCCCAAGAATTATGTTGTTGATAACTTATTTGCCAGCCACGGCCATGAAGTTTTACGCTTGCCCCCATACAATATTGCGACCTCAATCCAATTGAATATATATGGCACTTGATGAAAAAACGAGTAGCCGATAAAAATGTAAGCCAGTTAGCCAGTGAGATCGAGGCTCTGACAAGAGAAGCTGTAGCATCAATCACAGTTGATGACTGGAGACGGGAGGTGAATCACGTCAAAAAGATTGAAGCAAATTATGTTGAAATTGAGAGGCTCGAAGACGATGATTTTAGTTTCATTATAAATACAGGTAACTATAATATTATAACTTCTGTAAAATTAACTAAAAAAGTAAATATTCCCGTTAAACCGGTATGCAAATCAACACATCCGCCTTGGTATACCAATGCTTTAATTAAAATATTAAAAGAAAAGCATAAAATCCACAATAAATATAAAAATTACGGTAATATATCTGATTACCACTCATTTGCTCTGCTGCAAAACCGAGCTAAGCAATTAGAGGCGGATTGTTTTGATACTTATATGGTAAAAATAGAATCATTATTCTCCAAAAACCCTAATTGTTTCTGGTCTTATATTAAAAGTAAAAGAAGTGGTAACTCATTACCTAATGTACTGCATTATATGGACCTCTCTACTGAAACAGGTGAGGGTATCACTGAGCTATTTTCTTGTTACTTTCAATCAACTTTTCAGGAATCCAACTCTGACTCAAGCTTTGATTTGAATATTATGGCAGATACTCAATGTTCCAGCGCGGTGAACCTGAGCACTGTCAGTGTGTGTCCTAATATTGTATTCAGACTACTTAAAGGTCTTGACCCCGCTAAATCTGGTGGGCCAGACTTAATACCGCCCATTTTTAGAATTAATTGTGCAAAAAGCCTTGTGGCACCAATTTGTCTACTGTTCGAACGGTCGCTAAGAGAGGGTATCGTTCCGAAGATATGGAAATCGGCATTCATAACACCTGTGTTTAAAAAAGGGGATAATTCGAATATAGAAAATTACCGCCCCATTTCTAAACTATGTCTCTTCTCTAAAGTTCTAGAACGAGTGGTGCATACGGCAGTTTACTCGGCATTGCAACGTCACCTTGGCAACGAACAGCTTGGCTTCCTCAGAGACCGGTCGACTGCCTCCAACCTGATATTTTCTAATAAATTAATTACCACGGGGATGGATACGCGTTGTCAGGTCGATGTTATCTACACGGACTACAGCAAGTGTTTTGACCGTATTGATCACCGTGTGCTTCTTCAGAAGCTATTATCTGCAGGAATACATGGTGACCTGTTCCGTTGGTTTTCATCATACATAGATAACCGAACACAGGCTGTAGTTCTACGTGGATACTCATCTGGATGGAAAACTATCCCATCAGGTGTGCCCCAAGGATCAATCTTGGGACCTTTATTATTCACAATTTTAACTCGGACATAAAAATCTGCTTCTTGAATTCGGATATTTTACTTTACGCGGATGATATGAAGGTCCTTAAGACTGTACGTATGGCGTCTGATACTGAACTGCTGCAGTCAGACCTTGACAGATTTGTAGCGTACTGTAAAACTAACAAGTTACAACTTAACGTATGCAAATGTTTTCACGTGGGTCACTCGCCAGAAAACTACTATCGGTTCAGGGTATACATTAGATGGTACGTATATAAGGAAGACAAGCACTATTCGAGATCTTGGTGTAGTACATGACAGTAAGTTACTTTTCGATGACCACATAGAAGCAATAGTCAAGAAAGCTTTCAGAGCTCTTGGTTTTATTATTAGAGCTTGTGCTAGCTTCCAATCTTTAAAACCAGTACAAGTCTTGTACTGTTCTCTTGTGCGCAGCCACCTCGAGTACGCTTCCCAAGTCTGGAACCCTCAATACGAGATTTACAAATCTCGTATTGAATCCGTTCGGAGGAGATTTTTGAGGTACTTAGACTTTAAGGCAAAGCAGTTCTCAGATAACTACGAACAACGTTGTAAGCGATACCACTTTTTACCCTTGGATGTAAGACGTAATATTGGTGACATATGTTTTTTGGCAAACATTGCAAACGGTTCGATTGATTGTCCAGAACTCCTTAGTAAAATAAACCTCCGCACCAATAAAATAACCTACGCAGACGACCCTTGCTTCAGGCACCTTATGCATCTACTAAGTACAGGCGCAACGCCTTCTCCATACGCAGTGTTATTGCATTTAATAATTTACTCTCGCACCTGAAAATCGACTTATTTTGCACAAGTGCACAGAAAATTAGAAAAATTCTAAACAATGAATATTTTGGTGACACTCGTGATTAGACGTAATTTGTTTATAATTTATTATTTTTATGTTGCCTGATTTGATCATCTTCTTAGTAGTTACATTTTTAGCTTTAAGTCTGAGTTTGTAACCTTAGTGATAAGTATATTATTTTTGGTTAAATGTCAACGAAAATTAGATGTAGGTAACTTGATATCATATATTTGGAAGCTTGTAATTAGCAAATTTCCCTAATAATACAGTTAAAAATGATTAATTTAAATCATGTTTTTTCTTGTTACAGGCGAAGATAGCAGTGAAAGCGAAACCAATGACGATGATTCAGACGACGATGACGCTGTGTTAAGTGGTATAGAGGAAATACTATCTGATTAAAAAATAATAATAGAAATATTTTTATTAACATGCTTTTTTTCATATCCTACTCATGTATAACTAATTTGGCGTAAAATTTATTAGAAATACCATAAAAGTGAACATTAAATAATTAAACTGAGTATAATTTCTTTATTGATTTTTCTGCACACCGTACGCATTGGTAATGAAATTCGCGAGTATTGCTGAACAAAATGGCGTCTTGACAGCGCTATTCTTAGTTGGCTCGCATAGTAGACCCTTTTTTTTCCTTCAATAACCCTTTACGTACCGGGGTCACGGTAACGGGATGAGTCCCACGACCCCGGCAAGCTTCGGCCCTCTACGGGGGGGCCTCGTCATATTGCTGACGCTCTTTGAGGCGCGCGTGGAACACGACGCGCCGTCGACCCAGGCATGGTCCATGGTCGGACAGCGAGTTGCCCTTTACTCGCTGTCCGCATGCCCGCGCCTACGGTGGCCGGAGATCGTCGGCCGACGTCCGACGCCATGGGCGTCTACCACTGCGGCTGGGCTGGAGTGAGGACGCCATCCTCTCCCTCACGTGGCCCGCCTCCTCTTTCGGAAGCATGACTGCTTCTTATTATCATCTTGTACTTTCAATCAAATAGAAATTATTTCGTCATAATAGCTGTGAATGGCAAAAGTGACCAAAAATCCGGCAGCAATACCATACAAAATCGCTATGCTGATATCGCTGTGCTGTTATTATGCACCTGCATTTCTTTAAAGTAATTAAAATATATTATACCTGTACAATTTGATTTCAATTTAATAGCATAACAGTCTTGACAATTGTCTCGAGCTATGAAGAATTTCTCGAAGTAGTGTGCATTGTTAGATTTTTTCTATGACCCGAAGTAGACAGGTAATGAAGTGGTCACAGAATTTCATTTAATTTCAAACAAATGTCTTTGAACCAGATTGGGCGCACAAAAAAAAAACAAAAAAAAACAGCATTGTGTGTGCGGTGTGCCTCATGGTTACGCTAAAAAGGCCCCGTTTAGCAAAATGCTAGACAACTAGTGCCTGTCACTGGTTTCAACAGGAAGCTGCATCGATTGAAAAGGATAATGCCAGGTACTCTATAGACTTTTGCCCCATTCAATAAAATCATAAAAAAAAATTCATTAACAAGCATGCAATATGCAGCATCTTATTGTATATTTATTACTGCTGTAAAACTTGTGGGTTTTGTTTAAAAATAAAAACAATAATGACATTGATTTATTGGTTAGGTGGTGTAGCTATATAATTGTTAAAATAAATTATTATATACATATATGATTATACAAACCTGTTGCAACAATACCCACGAAGTAAGAAGATTTTGCATTGGAGGTTGTAATGAAGACACAATGTGTCTTAACATTCCGTCGACATTCAGGTAACAATTTATGCACCGCAACATCGTTCACCAAATCACAAACAATAATCAGAATCTGTGATAACTAGCACAAAGTAAGTAAAGTCGTCGGTAGGAAAACAAATAATGATACAAAAAAGCAAAATATAAGAGTGAGGCGTGAAAATACAACGGGAACGCAGACAGAGATGAATGATATTTTATTATTGACACTAACAGCTGACTTGAGTGCTTCAAAACGTTTCGTTACACAAAATTCAGAACTATGATTGTAATAGTTTTTTGATTTTCATAATTATTTGCAATTTCATCTTTAACGATTTCAACTACGAATAAACGTTACGCATAATTATAATCTTGATATAAAATGATATTTGTTTTACAGTTACCAACTTATTTTTTTTTAGTTTAATATATGCGTTTTATGTAACGCAGATGGTTATCATAAAATAGCAAATGGCAAAAAATAATCTCCTGGATTGAATTCCTTTTTTCATAAAATTGTAAACCGCAACTTTTAAAGAAAATGAATTTATTATGAAAAGGTTATTTATTCGTCACAATTATTTTCATTAATTTACTTTTTCTGTAAATGATAACCATGACTGGGTCAGGATCTGGCATTGTCATTTTATTATATAGGTAGCATTCAATTTCCAGTCCAGTTTTCTACTTCGTTTATCCTAATACGAAGACACTGACTCCTAAAACACAGGCTTTGTCTAGCTCAGAAGTCAGGGCTACAATGAATATTTAATGTTAATAAAAATATTTTTATTTGTCATATACAGTATATTAACTAACAGAGGGCGTTCTAGTTAACCCGCAGTAGTATAGCATCCATACATGCTAAAAAAATATTACCATTCGAAAACAAAATGTTTTCATTTTTTTTTAATATTAAAATATTCACTAAAAACGTTAAATTGATACGTAAAAAAAAACACTCTGTACACGCGTACTTGAAGGACAGCAACGTCGCAATTTATTTATGAATGACGGGCTACATGTGCGGCGATCTAATTGATGTGCTTATACTATTCCCGGATAATGGGCACGCCCTCTGTTAGTTACCATACTGTATAATATCGGTGGTAAGGCTGTTAATATTCGTTTAATATTTTAATAATAAAATGAACATACACTCTATAGGTTAATAGGTCCTTCCCTTGACTACGACAAAACTCATCATCATCACTCATCTTTTTTTTTTATAAAATATTGCACAATTCTAAGATTTTCTCCTACATGGTCAAAGCGTTTTTGCAAACATCTAGAACAGAAACCGCTATTTTTAAGCCATACAAACAATTGTTCCGGAGCGAGAATCGAACCTGTGACACGCAGCGCAGCAGTCTATGGCTTCCGGGGAGAAACTCTGCTGCCGTGGTAAATCGCAGCACAGCGGACAGAGCTCCGGCGCGATCTCACGGTGGATGGAAAGAGCTACTGTCGCAACCACGGCCTGGGCACGCCGCAATCGCGTCGGTAAGTCCCCTCTTTGAGGAGTGGCTGGAGAGACGCCATGGCGTCCTCACCTTCCGTATGATGCAGGTGCTTACCGAACATGGCTGTTTCGGGAGGTACCTGTTTTGGATTCAACAGGAGGTCATGCCCGGGTGTCGCCATTGTGGGGAGCACCCGGAGGACACGGTGGAGCCCTGCTTGGGCGGAGCACCGCCGTATCCTCGTGGAGATCGGCGGCGGTGACCTCTCGCGTTGGCCTTGGTTTAGTTCATGGTGCGGGGCGAGGGGGAATGGGATGCAGTTGCCTCCTTCTGCGAAGCAATTGAGGCAAATATAACGAAGGAGGAGGCTGACTAAGTGAGGGAGAGACAACTTTCTTTCTCACACCCCAGCCGCCGTGGGAGACGCCCTGGGCGTCGAGAATCGCGAGCGCGGACGGCGAGCGGCGGTAGCTCACCGTCCGGTAAGGACCAGGCCCGAGTCAGTGGCGCGCCGTGTTCCGTGCGCGCCTCTAAGAGCATTCAGCAAAATATTGACGGGGCTCGATAGTTTTTACGGGGTTGCGGGAATGTTCCAACGAGATACCGCGGAACGCAAGGGTAACTGAAAGAGCAGGGTGGGTTTTTAAATCACTAGAAATCTGATATTCCCTTCTGCTCCACTTATAGCGGGAGAAGTCATTTGAAGATTTATCCACCAAGAAAAAAACACAGTCCCTCGCTCAACTACTGAAGCAACTGCGTCGTTTATACGTATTATAACACAATATTGTATTATAATGCTATATGGGTAACCCTACAACATAATTAATACCCATCGTTTTTATAAATTTCAGAAGTAAAAGTTATAATTTCTCACAGCAAGCAGTTGTATTTAAAGTTTCATAATATTACAAAAACGCAAATTGCAACAGTACAATAATGTAGGTAGTAACTAGAGTGCAGAAATGTAACAATCTCGCGGCGTCCACGACGAATAGTCCACACGCACTGAGCTTCTCGAAATGCTCTTGGGTTGTTCGCAACAAGTTCTTCCATACCCTTTTTGATGATACTGAAATATAATAAGTGTGTTGTAGACATCATCATCGGATGTGCTTCCAGTCTCACCGGATGCAGCTAAGCACCTACTAGTATTTCACACGGACTGACTGCCTGTTCGATCTCCACAGCCCTGTAGCTGAACAGCCCGGACCAACCACTTAACATCCTTTCCGTGACACGGATGAATCTCGATGTAAAAGTAAAATATGTTAAGATGGACCTATCAACAGACAAGCTGTGACAAGCATTGCATAACCTAAAAGATCCCCTCGTGCTGCTGTTATTACTTAGCCACGAGCTCTTCAGTCTGTGTTAGAAATACTGGGTATATATATTATATATTTCGATTACAAGAAAAAGTCAAACAACTATCTTAAATTAGATAGAAATATATACTCTTTATTGTACACCATAACAGAAAACAAAAAAGGACAAACAACTAAAATGAGTAATACAATGGGCGGTCTTATCACTGAAAGCAAAGCAAGATAACGTTTGGATGCTTTTGGGTTTTATTGTCAATTGTAAATATAGGGTGTACCTTTATAATAAAAAAAGTAGAAATCGATTTTGTAAACGATTCTGAACAAAATAATTTCAGAAATTGCTTTATGTAACATGTTGAATATAATGTAGGTAGGTAGAATTATTTGTGTGTACGATTTTTACCCGACTGCAAAGGAAGGGTTATGTTTTTCGCGCGTATCTTGTTTGTATGTATGTATGTAATATTCTTTATTACCTTATATCTCCAGAACCACTGAACGGATTCACATAATAACACGGAACAGTACGAACGTAATGCGTTTGAATAACATCCTAAAAATCCGAAGGCCACCTGGAATGTTATAAAAACTATTACAAATCTTCAAACGAAAAAATCTCCTGCTACGGAGCTGTTAACCATTTCTACCAACCCCTCTCGATCACTTGACGTAGCAAATGGATACTTCGCAAATGTAGGTGAAAACATAGCCTCTCGGATATTAACGAATATTTCTATGACGCCAGCCAACAGTGATAATACTAGCCCGTATCCTAATTCCATGGCGATTTTCTGCACAGATTGCGATGAGATTGAACGTCTCATTCTTGGCCTCTAACTAAATAGTGCTGTGGGTTGGGACGACATCCCTGCTACACTGATTAGTGCTGCCAGGGATGTTCTTGTACCGATCATTTGTCACGTGTTTAACCTCGCTTTATCATCTGGAATTTTTCCAACGGTTTTCAAACGGGCCTTGGTCCATCCCATATACAAGGGTGGAGATGGAGGCAGTGTCAGCAACTATAGACCAATTTCAGTTCTGAGTACCTTCTCTAAACTACTCGAAAAAGTAATTAACAAAAGACTGCTTGATTATCTTAAATCGCATAATATACTCGCTGACAATCAGTATGGGTTTAGAGCTGGTAAAAATACAGAAAAGACTATTGTAATTTTTCTCGACCTATCTAAGCGTTTGACACTGTCTCTGTCCCCCTTTTGCTCAAAAAGCTTGATCTTATTGGTATTAGAGGCATATCCCTATCATTATTCAATAGTTACCTTAATAACCGGTCGCAGATAGTCAAAATTGATAATCACACCAGCAAAGAAATGTTTCTAAGATATGGAGTCCCGCAGGGTAGTGTCCTTGGCCCAACTCTGTTTCTAATATATATTAATGAGCTATGTAAACTCACCGCTCCTAACGGTAAGATCATTACGTACTGTTATACCTTACCCATGCTAGCAGAATGGCTGACCATCACCTCAATCTGGATGATCAGCATTTAAGCAACTTAGACGTTTCATTCAATGGCTTGCAGCCTCAGTTCGGTCTGAATCTCGGTACGGGTCGGAAGTCTGTTAAAACTCTACTATATCCAATTCCTATTTCTGTGCTAATTCTATATTAATTAATAATATAATAAAACTCTGTTTCCAGTGATTAAAATAGTTTTTTTTTTTTTAAAACAAGTTCCGAACTCTCGTATAATATTTGGTGGCAGCGGTGGGATACGAAAATCCCCTACCCGAATACGTCTTCAGAAGTGCTAAAACTAAATAAAACTAAAAACTATAAAAGTGCCAAAAGTATATTAAATTGTGAATACAAGTGCTTGTTCCTGTTTCTGTAATACGTCTTCAGAAGTGCTAAAATCATAAATCTAAAGCTATAAAAGTGCCAAAAGTGTATTAAATTGTGAATACAAGTGCCTGTTCCTGTCTCTGTTCCTGTCTCGTATATTGCAAAGCGAGACCAGCTACTCCAGTGGACCTGCTGTTCCACTACATCCACATCCATCGCTGATATCGCTGATAAAGCGGTCACTATGACGCTGAGCATCCTGATAATCACGGCGTTCCTGTGAGTAAAAACTACTATAAACGAATACCAGAATTAACTCAGAGCTGCATTCCATTCCTATTTATCGTCGCCTCTGTATATGTACATACATTGTAAGATTGTTTAGACTACGCGTCCCGGACGCGATAACAATAAGTGATTGTCGCCGTTTCATACTTAAGCCTATGTTGTAGTCATTGTTTAATTTCGGTATAGTTTTATTTGAACTGTAAATTGTATTTAAATTGAATATTAATTATTATTGTAAAAGTTCATCATGACTTCCAAGGCAGATACTAAGCTCGAAATCGAAGAAAAAATAGAACTCGGTGTTCTATTTAAATTCATCAAACCATTCGACGGCTCCAGGGATAAATTAAATCCCTTTATCACACATTGTCAGAATGCTTACAATTTAGCTTCCAAAAATCAAAAACCTATTCTTTTTCATTATATCCAAAGCCAATTAACTGATAGAGCTGAAACTACATGTAGCCTCAAAGAGTTCGAATCCTTTGAACAATTTATCGATTTCCTTAAGCAACAGTTTGGTGAAAGGAAACATTACGCTCACCTGCTCACTGAACTCCAAGACTGTAAGCAAGGCTTCTCTGAAACAGTTGGCCAATTTTCATTAAGAATCGAAACATGCTTAGCGAAACTACTTACGGAAATAAATATTTCGATCCCGACAAGAAAGAAGACGGAACTTGCAGGACGTTTTGCTGCAATGCAAGACCTTGCCCTTCACACTTTTATTATAGGGCTGCAGCCGCGAATATCGCAAGTCGTTCGATGTCGCAATCCAGATTCGCTCAATTCCGCTATAAGCTTTGCAGTCGAAGAACAAAAAATAATTTCCAGCATCAATAGAAAATCAACACCTAATACTTATGATAGATCCAAAAATTTGAACTATCGTCGCGAATTCTAAACAAGTCCACGAAACTATCGCCTAGATCGTCCTAACACAGTAAATACCAACAATATGATATGTCGATATTGCAAAAACATCGGTCACACTATCGAAAATTGCCGCAAAAGGCAATACAACAACAGCAGAAATCAACATAACGCTTCTAATTCATATGGACGTCAACCATATCCTACACAAACACCTACTACTAATCCAGCCCGGAAGGTTTTTACCGTAAACCAGGATGACGAAGGAGTCGATGAAGTCGACCATAACGATTTAAACGAGTAAAATTTCCCGATCGGCGTCGCCCGGGAAATTATCCCTACTATATCAAAGCCGATGCCCCTGTCCTCACTGTTTCCCCTGAATCACGTAATAAATCTACTATATCTACAAAACCAAATACTATATATACTAAATCTCCTATATCTACTAAATCTACTATATCTACAAAATCAAATACCATATCTACTAAATCTCCTATATCTACTAAATCTACTATATCTCCAAAATCAAATACTATACCTACTAAATCTACTATATCTCCAAAATCAAATACTATACCTACTAAATCTACTATATCGACAGAATCAAATACTATGTCTACTAAATCTACTATATCTACAAAATCAAATACTATGTCTACTAAATCTACTATATCTACGAAATCAAATACCATACCTACTAAATCTCCTATATCAATAAAATCTCCTAAACCTAATATATCGACAAAATCAAATACTTTATCTACTAAATCTCCTATATCTACTAAATCTACTACATCTACAAAATCTCCTATTTCTACTAAATCTACTACATCAACGAAATCAAATACTATATCCACTAAATCAAATACTGATTCTACAAAACTACATACTAAACCCTGTGAATTTCTAAAATTCAGTACAAAATCCATTGATTCTAATTCAGCTGCAAACTCACGTATCCTAGCTCGAGATAACCTGCAAAACCTGCAACATAAAGAAAATATTAAGATACATACAATAAACAAAAATGCAGAAAAAAGATACTTACCTCATGTAACAATACAAACCACCCTCGCAGATAAACCATTGTCACTCTTAGTCGACACCGGCTCTAGTATAAGCCTGCTGAAACTAGAGTGCATGTCCAGAATCCCAGAGTTAAGCGATAACATAATAATCATCAAGGGAATCGACCCTGGAAACGAAACAACACCAACCCTAGGCAGTTTCGACATGGAAGTATTCCAAAAATCCAAACCAAATGAACCCTATAAACACGAATTCCATGTTGTCAAAAACAATATCAGTCTTAGTTTCGACGGTATATTAGGTAATGACTTCCTCAAAAAATTTAACTGTCAAATTGACTATGAGCAGGAAGTGTTGCTAATGGGTAAAGATCGCATCAACTTAGAATTCGCTGAACCATTATATAATATTCCACCTCGCTCTGAAACCGTTATTGAATGCACTGTTAATAACCCTAACCTCAAAGAAGGAATAATACTAGATCAACGCATCTCTCCTGCATTATTAGTCGCAAATTGCATGGTTACTGTGAAGCAAAATAATCGTATCAATATTACAGTTGTCAATATCTCTGAAGAGCCCGTCATACTTCAATCCAACCTTAATCTTACTATAGAACCTCTAGACACTGAAGCTTATCTGAACCCTCATGAACCACTGTCTCCTTCTAATGCCTCTATAAGAACTAATAAAGTTCTTAAGCAACTTAGAATCTCTCACCTTAACGAAGAGGAATCCAATGCCCTATTGCAAGTCTGTACAGACTTTTCCGATATCTTCTATCTCCCGGATGACCAACTTTCTTATACTACAGCCGCCGAACATAATATTAGAACAAATTCAGATAGTCCTATTCAAACTAAGTCTTATAGATTTCCGGAATGCCACAAAAAGGAAGTCGAGGATCAAGTTAACAAAATGTTAGAACAAAAGATAGTAGTTCCTTCAAATTCACCCTGGTCCTCACCCATTTGGGTTGTCCCTAAAAAACAAGACGCCTCAGGACAACGAAAATGGAGAATTGTCATCGACTACAGAAAACTCAATGATATCACTATTGGAGAAACCTACCCTATTCCTCAAATAACAGAAATTCTAGACCAACTTGGGAAAAGCCAGTACTTCACAACGTTAGACTTAGCCTCAGGTTTCCATCAAATTCGAGTATCCAAAGAAGACGCCGCTAAAACCGCGTTTTCTGTACCCCAAGGTCACTTCCAATTCACAAGAATGCCATTTGGGCTGAAAAACGCCCCTTCTACCTTTCAAAAACTAATGAACACATGCCTGTGTGGACTACAAGGATCGCGCTGTTTCGTTTATTTAGATGACATAGTAGTTTACTCTCCAGACCAATCTAGCCATATGCAAAACCTATCTGCTGTATTTGACAGACTCAGAAAATACAATCTAAAACTCCAACCTGATAAATGCGAGTTTCTATGCAAAGAAGTCGCTTATCTTGGTCACCTTATCAGTAAAGACGGTGTGCAACCAAATCCTAATAAAGTGAACTGCGTAGTTGACTTTCCAATACCCAAATGCCCAAAAGATGTAAAATCTTTCCTTGGACTCGTGTCTTATTACAGACGTTTTATTCCCGATTTTTCAAAATTAGCAAAGCCATTAACTTCCCTCCTTAAAAAGGACACCCCATTCAACTGGAAAAACGAACAACAACTTGCCTTTGAAAACCTAAAAGGAAAATTAATAACTTCACCAGTCCTAGCATATCCTGATTTCACACAACCCTTCATCCTTACCTGTGACGCTTCTAACTTTGCCATCTCTGCTATTCTCTCTCAAGGCCCGATAGGAAAGGACCGTCCAATCGCATATGCATCTCGCACGCTTAATAAAGCTGAATGCAATTATAGCGTTACCGAAAAGGAATGCTTAGTCATCGTTTTTGGAACCAAAGCGTTTCGTCCCTATCTTTACGGAAATCAATTTACCATAGTCACAGACCATAAACCTTTACAGTGGCTATTTAACTGCAAAGATCCTGGATCTAGGCTAGTCCGATGGCGAGAAGAATTTGATTACAAAATCACACACAAAAAGGGCAAAACAAACACTAACGCCGATGCACTATCCCGATTTCCAGTCAACCCTATTGAAGACGAACTTCCAACCACATCTGACTCTTTCCTACCAAATCTCGACAACGAATTTAATGACCCCTTAGAAGACCCTCTATTAAATCTACCGCCACATATTCCATTCTCATTCGATAACGATGACTTACTAAACCCGGATATTAACACCGATTCTAATGCAATGCCTAATCCTATACCACAAGCCGAACCAACATTGCCCCCAGATCTTACAGATCTACAGGTAGACACACCTTATCTTGATATTAGCCCTGATAGCGCAAACCTTAACCTTGACTTCGATTCGTTACAAATTCCTTCGCCTAACACACAAACAAATCCAAATAACGACACTTATCCTCAATTTCTAAAATCAATTCCTAAAAAGGAAATCGTTAGCAATACTATAATCAGAGAACATAACGAAAACCTCCTAAAAACGACCTGTAAAACAATATTAATTCCCACATCCATAGACCTAGACGAGTCAAATCCCTACGTGTCTGAAATACTATCAAACGCTGAAAATCAAGACGAAATCTTAAACTCTGAAAAAGAACTTCACCGTTTCCTGAAAATTAAATACGAAGATAAAACTGTTTACTTCATCTTCACTAAAGTTCACCACTTTGACGAATCATCCTACCCCGCTATCTATGATACCCTGAAACAAATAAGAAACGAAATTCTAGAATCCGAACAAGTAACAAACATTGCTATTTCCGACTTTAAAAATCCTTTTGATCAACACTCCTATACTAAAATCTATAATATCTTAGCCTACATTTTTAGTAACACTAAAATTGAAATTCACGTGTATTTAAATAAAACAATCTGCCCTACCCTGAGTGAAAGACCTAAGATTATGCGCGAAAACCACGACATCCCTACAGCTGGACATTTAGGTTCATCACGAATGTACACTAGAATCCGAGAACAGTTTTACTGGAAAGGCATGAGAAGTGATATAGAAGAATACGTCAAGAAATTAAACTATGCCAGGAAAATAAAGCTCTAAGAAAATTAAATTAAGCTCCTATGGAGATCACCACTACGTCTACGGCACCATTTCAAAGAGTAGCATTAGATATAGTAGGACCCTTACCTGAATCCGGCTCTGGCAAACTAAAGTATATTCTTACCCTACAAGATGATTTAACAAAATACTCCATTGCATACCCTATACGTAGTACAACCGCTGAAGAAACTAGCGATTGTCTAATCCATTTTATATCTCTTTTTGGAATTCCAAAATCTATCCTTACTGATCAAGGAACTAACTTCACTTCCGGTCTCTTCAAAACTACTTGCCAGTTACTTAAAATCAAACAATTATGGTCGTCACCTTACCATCCACAGACACAAGGCGCTTTAGAACGTAGCCATTCAACCCTTAAGGAATACCTTAAATCATTCGTTAACGAAAATCAAGATAATTGGCCTACCTATGTATACACAGCTATGCTTACATATAATACGACTACGCACTCCACCACAAAATTCACTCCTTACGAATTAATATTCGGACACAAACCCTTTATTCCTAACTCTATATATGAAAGAGAATCTAGTACTACATATTCCGATTATATTAAAATGTTACAACACAAATTCCAATATACCAGAGAAAAAGCCCTAGAAAATATACTAAAGTCTAAAGAATCTTCCAAATCTTACTACGACTCACACACCAAATCACCACCTCAGTACAAAGTAGGTGATTACGTCTATCTAAAAGCACACCATAGGCTTAAAAAGGCACTATCGCCCATCTGGAAGGGGCCCTATGAAATAATTAAGGTCCATGATAACCATACTGCTACGCTCCTTATTAATAGACGTCACGTGGCTCATCATTTTGACCAAATGAAACCCGCTGAAGTCACCCATCCTATATTATAAAAATCCATATAGCTCCGGGTTAAGAGTAAAATCATTTTAGGTTAAATACTTACTAATAAGTAGCATAGTCTAATTAATTTTATTCATTTTATTTCAGCGCTTCAATCAATGCGCATCAAGACTTTATCAAGCCACTTCCTTCTAGCTCCGGCATATACTTCGATAGTCTAGGAAAACTTAAAATAATCAAAGGACAATTAAATATTGTTAGTCACGTAGATATTTCCTTTGTAAAGCCTCATCTTGTTAATATCGATGAAATATTAAATATTACTAAGATAACATGCCAAAAGGCAAGCAACCTTCAATGCGAAAACATACTATCTCCCCTTACGGTTCGTTACAACGATATCAAACGCGAGTATGACTCAATCTCACACTTATTATTAAAACGTAGTAAACGTTCAGCATGGTTCGGTGGAATTGGCACTGTTTTCAAACATGTTTTCGGTACCTTAGACGAAGATGATGCATCAAAATACGATTCCGCAATAGAAGCCGTTCAAAATCAAGAGAAAAAGCTCGCGGAATTGGTGAAAGAAAACATTTTAATCACGACTTCTACTCTAGAATCATACAAACAAACAATTAATAAACTAAAAACTTATGAAGACTCACTTAAAAGTGCATTAAGTCAACTTGTATTACAAATAAATAATATCACGTAAACTTCCACAATTTTAATATCTGAAACGCAAATTCATTCACTTTTAGCCAGCCTTGAAAGCTCTTTACTAACATTGTCGTTTCAGCTCGAAGACTTAACTAATGCTATTATAATAAGTAGTCAAAACATTCTACATCCAAACATCCTGAGCCCGGGTCAGTTATATAAAGAGCTTGTTGACAATGACCGTTTCTTACCCGGAAACACTGAAATTCCTATAACACTAAGTCTTGATAATATACATTTAATTTTAAGTATTTCCAAAGTCGCATGTTATTATTATAAGAATAAACTTGTATTTGTTTTACAAATTCCTTTAGTTACTAATGATGAATTCAATTTATATCATAATCTAGCATTACTTATTCCTCACGGATCAAATAATCCGAATATGTTTAGTTTGATCTTACCCTCTAATTCGTATATTGCTATCTCTAAAGATAAGTTAAGTTTCTGTAACCTAGATAATTTAAATAAGTGTAAGACGATAAGCTCTGAGTTCTTTCTGTGTGAGATACCTATGGTATTGTTGACAAACGGAAACCCTACGTGTGAAAGTGAATTATTAACTAAAACAATCAGTGCTATCCCCGCGCAATGTGAGACTAAAACTTTTGGTAGCGAATTAGACATTTGGAAACCACTTGTGAATAACCAATGGATTTTCGTGCAATCCCATTCAAACAAAGTGTCAATTGATTGTGAAAACTCTGACTTACGCGCAATAATAGTATCCGGAACTGGTATCTTACAGATTCCGAAACGGTGTACTGTTTATACTAAAAGTGCGAGACTTATATCATCTAAGGATGAAATAAATATAGATATTCCTAGCCCTAATTTAGATTTTAGCATCATTAATGATTCATGTTGTAAAATAGCTACTAAAACTAATTCAGATAATAATATACCCTCTGTTCTATTTCAAAACATCGATCTAGACGATTTAACTTTAAGTAAACGTAATGATAAGATGCTTTCGGACTTAAATCAAATTATTTATGAAAAACCGTTCCTAGTAAAATATGGGACACATTACTCTGTATTAACTTTGTGCATTTTAATAGTTGTAAGTTCTTTTATACTATTTAAGTTATGTAAAGTACTTCTTAAATATAAATCAAAATTTTGTAAAACGACGACCCATACCGATGACGCGATTGATGACGTCAATAACGTCGAACCTGAAAACATTTCAATCCCACTACCTAGATTACGAGAAATTGTATAACTAACTGAAATTTCGCCCTTTTATCCCCGAATTTCAGT
Source organism: Tholera decimalis (assembly GCA_943138885.2). NCBI lineage: Eukaryota > Metazoa > Arthropoda > Insecta > Lepidoptera > Noctuidae > Tholera > Tholera decimalis. Next base: position 5,302,726 of record OW964570.2, on the reverse strand, counting down.
CTTCTCGGGGGGGCTGTTATACCTTACCCATGCTAGCAGAATGGCTGACCATCACCTCAATCTGGTTGATCAGAATTTAAGCAACTTAGACGTTTCATTCAATGGCTTGCAGCCTCAGTTCGGTCTGAATCTCGGTACGGGTCGGAAGTCTGTTAAAACTCTACTATATCCAATTCCTATTTCTGTGCTAATTCTATATTAATTAATAATATAATAAAACTCTGTTTCCAGTGATTAAAATAGTTTTTTTTTTTTAAAAACAAGTTCCGAACTCTCGTATAATAGTACGCTGATGATACAGTAATACTGGTGAATGGCAGAGATTGGACCGAGACTCACTTATTAGCAGAAGCCTTACGGGATACAATGAAATGGTTATCACAAAATCTTCTCACATTAAATTTGAATAAGACCAGATTTATTACGTTTAGTCCTAAAATTTCATCCCAACCTGCTTCTCATTTTAGCCTTTCTACACTTATAACATAATAATTATGTTCTATGTTATAATTGTATTGTTTTGTTTGATATTGGAGGTACTTGTGGTAAAAAATACGGGTTGAACTTCAAGGGTAAGCAACACTTGCCGGGGTCAGTGCGTGGACCGTTCTCAACATATGGAGAATCCTCGATGCCATGGAGAGCATATCAAGTTGTTGGTCCCGGCTGTCATTTGTACATCTTTGACAGTCGCTAGGAGTATTCAGAAGCCAGAAAATCTGAAACCAATCTTGCCAAAAAGATCTCGTGTTACCCGGTAACTGGATTGTGGAGTTCAGAGGGGTAGTCGCTCCAGGTAAAACACTGGTACTTAGCCAGTTAGACTGGAAGCTGAGCCGAACGTAAGGTTAGGAATTTCTAAGCAGATAATGTTGTAATGTTTGCTGTACAATAAAGAATTAAGAAATACTCTGGCCAGAATACTTACAGTTTTGAGATAGTTTCAAAATCACATTAGTATGAGCTCTCGTGACTTCTCTGTAAAACCCTTCGCAGGCAACACACAACTGCATTTCCACAAAGAACGCTTTCGATAACAGCTGCACCATACCAACAGCATGGCTGACTAGCATGTCGACTTGACTCTGAAACATGTAAATTTAAATTAATGCGATAAGGCCTATTTTCCGGGGGCAAATCATCAAGCGACTCTTCCTGCTCTGGGTAGGAAGGGAAAGGCGCGTGAGGTTCCCACTGACTAAAAACCCACCTCATTTGTTTCTTTCCTGTTGTTCCGGTATCCCCGTTGTATGGGATTAGGCTATAGTTTAGATACAAAAAATGTCGACTGACCGATTGCTTCGACTTTACTTTTTAACCCCCGACAGAAAAAGGGTGTTATAAGTTTAACGCGTGTATCTGTGTATGTCTGTGGCACCGTAGCTTCTAAACGGGTGAACCGATTTCGATGCGGTTTTTTTTTAGAAAACAGGTTTCTTGGCGGTGGTTGTTAGATATATTTTGTCAAAATTAGTTAAGATATTTACTAGATATGGGGGTGAAAGTGGGGATGAATAATCGAAAGTTGGCAAATATACCCAAGTGGGGTATCTAATGAAAGGGAACCACGTGTACTATATTGCCAAAATGTTCATTACATGAAATTGGTCAAAGTGATAAAAACTATGGTAGGTGGAAAGTTTAAAAAGCATAAAATAAAAATTTAATTTAAAATATAAAAGCACCCTACGCAAAAAATATTTAGAACTTGTTTAAGAAACATCCCTTAAAAAGTAAAAAAATAAAGTATTAGTCGCGGCGGGGTATCGCTATATAACAAATTCTAAATATCTGTTCTATATGGCAATATCCCGCCGCGATTATTTTTTTTACTTTTAAAGGGATGTTTCTTAAACAACTTCGATAAAATCTCGATATAAATCTCTAAATCTTCGATAAAATATTTATCCTATATGGTCCTAAAAGTAATGAGTTCTTAGGAAGTGTATGCGTGAAAATCAAGATGAATAAAACAGAAAACGCATAAATATAACGAACTAAATATATTGAACTGTGCACGACCTTCTGACGTTTTATAAGTGGCCATGTAAAAGATAACTAATACTTACAAAATGCGTTGCTAACCATAATATTACAATGTCAGCGTAAAATAAAGATTGAACAAAGGTGGTGACGTAGTGACAGACAATCTGCAACAGAACATAATGTTACTATATAAAGATAGGCTATTTGAACAAAGCCGCGCACAATTCCCTTTCTCTACAACTGCTACTCCTTCGGAGGAATCTTTTTTAACCGACATCTGAAAAAGGAGGAGGTTCTCAATTCGGATGTTTGTTTTTTTTTTTTTGTTTTTGTTCGGGCATAGCTCCGTCGCTTGCCAATCGATTTGAAAAAATCTTTTTGTTGCAAAGGGTATACTTTCCAAAATGCCTCATGAAAATTTTATCGAAACCGGTTCTGAAAAAACAACAAAAGTCTAAAAAAAATATTTACATTGACGATGTTTTCATTTCGTTTTTTGTTCGCGCATAACTCCGTCATTTACGAACCGATTTGGAAAATTCTTTTTTTAACCGACTTCAAAAAAGGAGGATATTCTCAGTTCGTATGAACTCTTTTTTTTTCTTTTTTATGTATGTTACCTCATATCTCAAAGACGGCTGGACTAATATGGTAAATTCTTTTTTAATTTGAAAAGGTATACTTTCTAGTTGGTCCCATTGTCATCAAGTTAGGATCTGATGATGGAATCATGGAGAAATCGAGGAAACTCTTTAAATATTATAGGCACACCTATAGCGTTTTGGATAATTCTTATAGTAACTTGTGCAGTTGTTCTCGAAAAGCACCTGGTTGCGCTGATATACGATTCTTTTCGTTTATATTTTTAATTATTGGCAACACGCATAATCGCTAATTGGTTAGACATTCCCCTTCCGCATATTATCCTTTCTCCCTTGCACTAGACCTTCGCCTATTCGAGAGTGAGGGAGAGAGACTATACCGCTCTAGAAAAATCGATCGCGTCTGGATCTTCCGATGGACGATCGGAGCTTCAATGGCTGTCGAGTCGCGTTAGAGCACACACGCATCGAATCGCATTTGAACGGTCGCGTCGTTTTGTGCGACCAATTCGTAGCAGAAGAACGGTTATACTGTGGTGGTGAACTGTGATCAGAGTGCTGGCAGTCCTGAATATCCTGGATTATCAAGGTTAGTGCTGCCTTTCCTATACGACGCTGGACTCTTGTCTTTTGTTCCAACCAGCGCCGGTTCCCGTCAATTGTGTAACCGAAAACTTCTAAGTCGCATACGTTGCATTACCGCCCATCCATTAATGGTCCTTCCCGAGTCGGATAATAATCAGCACAGCCATTCCCTAGAATTCGCTAGGTATATCGTAGTTTCGTATTCGTATTTCGTAGTCAACCCCGCATAGATACTTATTTGCCAACGCGTGGCAAGTAAGTACATCGTAATTCATTACGTCGTTTTCGTGTCTTCCTAGCTAATAATCGATTAGTAAGGAATTTCGCAACCCCGCTTAGTAGTTAATTATCGTTACTTGTAAAGTAAATACCAATCGGTCGAGTCAAGGTTACTCGAGACCGCGTCGCGCACCCGGCCGTTATTTCGCAAAACGGTGGGTAGTTACTAAATATCTTATAATAATTAGTTTGATATTCATAGCTCATAAATATGGCACCGACCGATATTACTCTTAAAAGATTGATAGCAAAGAGAGATCGTATCTTTGCTCGCATGCAGAGTATTGCAGATAAAATAAAACACATTCATTCGGATGAAAGCGTTAAGGAATCATTTTTGTGCGACATCTCGTTAGTACAATCACTACGTGTGGATTTTGAAAGTGCTTTGGATGAAATTGTTATTCATGAGCTAAAATTAAACCCTGAATATGTTGTAGATTATCAATCGCTTTCTGCGTTCGAAGACCTTTTAGGGCGCATTTTACGGGCTGAGAAGAACCTGACGGCTCACTCTCATAGTGAGGTCCAAAGGTCACCTCGATTGCCGCCAATTGAAATACCCGAATTCAACGGAGATATTAAGAATTGGCCATTATTCGTCGCTAGTTATCGTAATGTCGTGCATAATAATGTTTCTCTAACAGACTGTGAGAAATTATATTATTTATTAGGTAAATTAACACATAAAGCTCGTACAATTTTCGCTGGTATTACCCCGTCTGCGGATAATTACCCACTCATTTTCGATTTGCTTTGTAAAAAATATGAAGATAGTCGACAATCGGCAACTTCATACTTAACTCAAATATTTGAATTTAAATCTATTACATCAGGTACCCCTAGTAGTTTAGAATTATTTATTGATAAGTTCGCTTCGTCGGTAGTTGCTTTAAAACATACAAAAGTCAGTGACCTGGCTGATTTTATATTATTGCATGTCGCGCTTAAAAAACTGGACCCAGACACCGTTCGTACGTTCGAATCCAATTATCAATTAAAGTCGAATGGATCCGAAATCCCATTGTTTTCCGATTTAGTTAATTTCGTTAGTGATCATATAAAGGTTTTAGAACGAACTTCGATACCTGTTGCTCGAGTCAATACTAATAAAAGGCCTTTAGATCGTAAATCAAGTAACGCATATGTGTCCAGTTCTCAACCAGTCGCTTGTAGTTTGTGTAAGGAAAACCATGACTACATTTATAAGTGTACGGTTTTTAAGAGTTATAACCCCGATCAACGTTTTAAATTCGTTAAGTCAAACAACTTGTGTATAAATTGCTTAAGTAGTGGTCATCGCGTGTCTGCGTGTGAGTCGACGTCTACATGTAAAAAATGTAGGTACAAACATCATACATTGCTATGTTTTGGAAATAGGCCTGCGTCAAATATGTCGCCGTCACGCTCAGTCGAAGAGCCGAGCGCGGGTTCGATTCCCGCGAACTCGGATGTAGCATTATGCTCAAGTGCAGTCGGCCCTTATAAAGGCTCTAGAACTGTGTTGTTGGGTACCGCACGTATCGTTATTCTAGATTCTCGTGGTCACGAACATTGCGTTCGTGCATTGTTGGACAGCGCGTCTCAGAGTAGCTTTATTACTCGCGATTGCTGTCAACGTTTAGGATTAAACATAAATAATAGACCTACTTGTTCCACTGTTAGGGGTATAGGAGGTTCGAGTAAACCCATTCAAGGTTCCGTACAATTTAAAATTCATTCTCGTTTCGATCATAATATAACTTATGATATTGAGTCGTTGGTAATAGATAGGATTACCGAACGTCTGCCAACCGCGACAGTCGACACTTCGCGACTGTCTAACTTCGAAGACTTACCGTTGGCAGACGATACATATTATTCATCAGGCCCGATTCACGTATTGATCGGCGCTTCGATTTTTCCGCACCTGCTTTTGTCGAACAGAGTTCAAGGATCGACTTCGAATTTATCGCCGCTCGCATTAGAAACGGTCCTTGGCTATGTGATCGTAGGTGACGCACCAGCATGTCCTACTGACGGTAATTCGACCGTATCGCATTGCTGTATCGCGGACACATTAGACTCTGCTGTCCGGAAATTCTGGGAATTAGAGGAAGTGAGTGTTCCCCCGGTATTCAGCCCGGACGACCAATTGTGTGAGGAATTTTACACCCGCACTACCACTCGGGATAGTGAGGGACGTTACGTAGTAGCTTTGCCTTTCAAGGCTGATGTCGAATCCCTTGGCAATTCGCGCCAAGCAAGTGAACGGCGGTTTTACTGCTTGGAAAGGAAGATGCAAGCTTCTCCACAATTAAGGGTCGCGTATGACAGTGTCATCCGGGAATATTTAGAAAAGGGCTACATTTCATCTACGAATCCTGATTCGGCGGGAAGTTCGTATTTTATTCCGCATCATGGTGTGATCCGAGATGATAAGGTCACAACCAAACTTCGTGTCGTTCTCGATGGTAGTTGTAAAACTACTACCCGCATCTCGCTTAATGATCTCTTGTATGGTGGACAGAACCTACAAGGGAACTTGTTCAATATTATTATTGGTTTTCGTTTGTTTTCGATAGCGCTTTCCGCAGACATTCGTCAGATGTTTCTCAGCATTGGAGTCCGGGAATCTGATCGGCGTTTCCAACGCATTTTGTATCGCTTTTCCCCGCAAGAACCTTTACAGGTTTATGAATTTAATCGTGTCGTTTTTGGGCTTAAGTCTAGCCCCTTTCATGCACTTCGAACTATTAAGCAGTTGGCTGAGGATGAGGGTGACTCCTACCCTCAGGCCAAAGATATTGTCGCTGCGGGGTTGTATATGGACGACTACGTCCATTCCGTTCGCACGGAAGACGAGGGCATTTCCACCGCTTCGGAAATGATAGGTCTCATGAAGGCTGGTCAATTTGAGCTAGTTAAGTGGACCAGTAATTCCCAAGTCGTATTAGATTCGATCCCACCCTCGCACCGCCTGCCAGTTGTCAAGGAATTCGATGAGTCCGACCAACATAAAGTACTGGGCTTGTGTTGGTCACCTACGTCGGACAACTTCGGCATGAAAATTAATACTCCCGCTCAGATTTGTACTAAGCGTACAATATTGTCGTGTGTCGCTAAAATATGGGACGTCATGGGATTTGTCGCACCTGTTGTCCTGTACGCTAAACTTCTAATCAAGCAGCTTTGGCTGTCTGATTGTGACTGGGATGATACTCCACCTGAAGATATAGTCAGGCTGTGGATTCGCTTCAAAGAAGAGCTTCCCTTGCTCTGTAATATAAGGATCCCACGTCACGTTGGTATCGTCGGCGATAGTGTGGTTACTATATTGGCTTTCGCGGACGCCAGTGAGAAAGCATACGGGGGGGTTATTTACTTCCACGTTCAAAATAGTGATGGCAATATCGTTAGGTTGTTGACCGCTAAGTCGAAGGTCTCCCCTAAAAAGGTCGTTTCTCTTGCTCGTCTGGAGCTGTGCGCTATTCTTGTGCTAGCTCAACTCATAAAAAATGTCGTAGTCGCTTGTCAAAACCGCATTATATTTCGCAACATATTCGCATTTTCGGATTCAACAGTCGCTCTCTGTTGGGTACATTCGTCGCCCCATCGGTGGAACACCTTCGTGGCCAACAGAGTCTCGAAAATACAGGACGACTTATCGCCACAAAACCTGTATCACGTGTCCGGTACGGACAATCCCGCAGATTGTCTGTCACGTGGGCTCACACCTTCCCAAATCATTGATCATCCGCTTTGGTTCAGTGGTCCTCCGTGGGCCAGCTTAGACGTTTCGAAGTGGCCTGTCGTCCCCTTCAATCCCTCTTCGGTATGCGAAGTGCCCGAAGAGAAGAAACATTCGTTGCTCTCCGCTACACCAACCGAAAGATCTACTATTCTTTCTTTGGTCGATCGTATCTCGTCTTGGAGTAAATTACTTCGAGTAGTAATTTACATTTGTCGTTTCGCTAAACTGTTGCCTATTGGTTACCGCATGGCGGCAGCGGATTACAACTTCGCTGAATTGCTCATACTTCGCGAGCTTCAACGCTTTTATTTCTCCACTGAGTTGGTTAAACTCAGGAAAGGCAAACATTGTAGTCCTGCTTTTCGACACTTAAAACCGTTTCTCGAAGACGGACTCATTAGAGTCGGAGGCCGTTTAAGAAACTCGGATTTAAGTTATGATGGGAAACATCCCATTCTGCTTCCAAGCAAGGACCTCGTTTTGAATTTGTTAGTCGATTATCATCATAAATTGAACTGTCACGCAGGTCCCGACCTGCTAATGTCGCTCTTGCGTCAGAAGTATTGGATCCTTTCTGCGCGCAATTTAATTAGGAATAGGATCCATAAGTGCCTTCCCTGCTTTCGGCTGCGCCCTAAGCAGAGCTTTCCTGAGATGGCCGATCATCGCTCTTGTCGTATCGTTCAAACCGCTAAGCCATTCGTCCACACGGGCACGGACTACGCCGGTCCGTTTAAGGTTACGATGTCTCGCGGTCGAGGTGTTCGCTCCACCAAGGCCTACGTGTGTCTGTTCGTCTGCATGACTACACGCGCGGTGCACATAGAGCTCGCTGGGGATCTTAGCACAGCTAGTTTTATGGGCGCCTTTAAACGGTTCCTGTCAAGGCGTGGCCCGGTTAGTAGAATTTATTCCGATAACGGGACTAATTACATAGGCGCTAAACGGAAACTCTCGGAACTTCACGCATTTCTTTGTTCGAAGTACCATAATTCGGAATATGGTCATACATTAGCTATAAATCGAATAGATTGGTCACTCAATGTCCCGACGGCTAGTCACTTTGGCGGCAATTGGGAAGCTAATATTAAAAGTTTAAAGTCACACCTATATCGGGTCATAGGCGATACTATTCTGTCGTTTGAAGAATTAAGTACCGTTCTTATTCAAATAGAATCGGTAATGAACACTAGACCTCTTTGTAGGACACTCTCTAGTGATCCTTCAGAGCCGCTCGCATTGACTCCAGCGCACTTTTTGAATCTCACGCCTCTGAAATACTTGCCTGCCGAGGAAATAGACGAGAGAACTCTTACTGCTAGACACGAGCTACTAGATAAGTTAGTACAGTCGTTTTGGAAGCGCTGGAGAACTGGATATCTCCATACTTTGCAATCTCGCCGCAAATGGAACACGCCGGTCGATCCGGTCTCTGTCGGCACGGTCGTGATTCTTATATCCGACAACTCGCCCCCACTACACTGGCCTTTGGGTGTCGTGGAGGAAATTTTCCCTGACTCAACCGGAGTCACTCGTATCGTTCGGGTTAAGACAACCACTGGATCCTACTTGCGTCCCGTGGTGCGTCTTTGCCCATTGCCTAACCAGTAGTTTATTTAATTCGTCTTTAAGGTTAGGTTAATATTAGTTATTAGGTATTTAGTTTCGTAGTTATAGGATAGTAATTATCGAATAGATTCGTTTTCTTGTGGTTTGCCTCACTCTTGAAGGCATCCCTTCAAGCCCGGGGGAATGGTTGCGCTGATATACGATTCTTTTCGTTTATATTTTTAATTATTGGCAACACGCATAATCGCTAATTGGTTAGACATTCCCCTTCCGCATATTATCCTTTCTCCCTTGCACTAGACCTTCGTCTATTCGAGAGTGAGGGAGAGAGACTATACCGCTCTAGAAAAATCGATCGCGTCTGGATCTTCCGATGGACGATCGGAGCTTCAATGGCTGTCGAGTCGCGTTAGAGCACACACGCATCGAATCGCATTTGAACGGTCGCGTCGTTTTGTGCGACCAATTCGTAGCAGAAGAACGGTTATACTGTGGTGGTGAACTGTGATCAGAGTGCTGGCAGTCCTGAATATCCTGGATTATCAAGGTTAGTGCTGCCTTTCCTATACGACGCTGGACTCTTGTCTTTTGTTCCAACCAGCGCCGGTTCCCGTCAATTGTGTAACCGAAAACTTCTAAGTCGCATACGTTGCATTACCGCCCATCCAGCACCATTTGGGGAAGTGGAACTGATAATGAAGACCACAGATAGCCACCGAAACTACTCAATAATAAGTATTTTGTGGATTGCTTGAATATGGATGGTAAGCACTTTATGCTCGTCACAATGCATATGGTGAAGTAGAGCTGATGGTGAACTACCAGAACCCCTCAAAAATTAACGGCTCTGCATTGGGAAAAGCAATATTTTGTAAAAGGTGATACGTAGTTGACATTTTGGCTTTTGTAACTAGATTAATTACAAATTGACCCACTAAAAAGCGCAAATATAAAAACTTTTTTGCAAAAAATTAAAACCGACTTCCATATCAAAACACTACAAAGCCAAAAATAATTTTAATTTCGGAAGGCGGTGTGAAAAAAAAGAAAATACAAAACCAATAACACCGACTACCGAAATGAAAATTATTTTTGGCTTTGTAGTGTTTTTTATATGGAAGTCGGTTTTATTTTTTTGCTAAAAAGTTTTTCTGATTATTACATCTATGTGAAACAAGATACAAAAAGAATGTATTGTATATAATCGAGAGGATGTCCAGAAAGATAAGCATTAGTTTTAGGTACCGACTTCAGCCCTTATTTAAACGGAATTAGACATGCTATGAATTAATCTTTAAGGTACTTAAATTATTTTATTTTTCGCTTTGTAATGCAATAGTAGTTTTGTTTGTTTTGAAGTCGGTTAAATAATTGTTTTTTAAAAATATTTTTCTAAAACCGCAATATAACTTTGTATTTCATACAAACACTATGAAAAATAATGTTATTTTGCGTAGATACTACGGTACGGTTCGTGGGCGAGTCTAATTCACGCGTGGTTTTTTACAATAATCTGAGGAAAATGTGTATAAGCTAAGTTTATTATTATTAAGGGCATCTTATAACTCTTATGCAATTATTTATTTTCCAAAAAATCTGTCAATAAGTACGGACATAATTACGACTGAAATATTCTGAGTTTTCAAACTAAATTTATAATTACTTATCACTATAAAATAGACAAAGAAATAAAACGGTATAATTTACAATGAATCCCGATGAGTTTATTATAATATCCCAAGCTTCGGTAACAGACTGCAATGCATGAGTCATCTCCTCCAATGTTTCATTGTCCACTATTATTTCATCATCATGAACTTTTTCATATTTTTGGTTTTTTATGATCATGCTCCAAATTCTTGTTTGGTAAGTCAACATACTGACTGTTGCGGTAATTCTTACTAATTCAATATCTAAGATAGCAGATATTGATACAAAAACGCCTCTCATGAATGACCAATGTTTTCCGTATGAGACTTTGAAAACTATCAGAGCAACACAGCTTGATAGGATAACAACAATTGACGCCCAAGTGAGAATCTTAAGTTTTCTCATTTCTCTGCTATTACTATAAATATTTTTGTTTAGCTCGTTCAAAATCAATAGCAAACGCACACTTTTACGACTATAATATGAATTAATGAAACACACAGATGCAAAATTGAATACATATTCGAAATAAACCAAATAATGTGCCCATTTGAATGGTTCACTGAAATAGTTGAACATCATAACCAAGCCGTAAAAACAAATCATTAGACAGTTCATAAAAAGCGCTCTCATAATGTTCTTTTTCGTTATTATTTCCACAATATTTTCACTAATTTATTTATTTATTTATTATTTATTATATACTTTATTGTACACCTTACAATACACTTAAGAATAAAAATCATAAAAACTAGTGTACAATGGGCGGTCTTATCGCACAGGGCAATCTCTTACAGACAACCTTTGGATGGACAGAAATTATAGGAGATAGATTTAGGGCTGTCAGTGTACAACATCATACATAATACTAACCAAACATCATAATATAAAATACATACCACAAAATATAATATATAAATATATATTAATACATATCAAATTCATAATAGAGAAAAAAGGTGAAAAAAATTATAGTGAGAGGTAATGCTCCTTCACCATTCTTTTGAACGTAGATAATGTTTGAGCACGCCTCACATCTATGGGTAATGCCTTCCACAAGCGGGCCGCTTGTATAGTGAAAGATTTATCGAAGAAAGAAGTGGAGTGCATACGGATACTTAACTCTAAATTTTCCGATGATCTCAAGGACCTTGAATGTGTGTCACAGAGAAACCGAAAACGATCTTTAAGATAAAAAGGAGTGAAAGGATTAAATAGCACATTATAAAGCAGAGAAAGTAAATGAACATTCCGGCGAAACCTAATAGGAAGCCATTTGAGCTTAGTACGAAATTCAGAAACATGGTCATATTTGCGCAAGCCAAATATAAACCTAATACAGAGATTTTGAAGTCGCTCTAGCTTGTCGAACTGGTCTTGGGTCAAATCAAGATAGCTGGCATCAGCATAATCCAAGATAGGAAGAAGAAGAGATTGTGCAATTGCAATTTTAGTGGTGATGGGAAGAAAATTACGCAGGCGTCTCAGGGAGCCTGCAGAGGCAAACAGTTTACGACTGACTTCCTGCAGTTGCTTCGTCCAAGACAGAGTTTTGTCAATGTATATCCCCAAGTTTTTCACGGCGTGACTGAACGGAATAACGGTGTTATTAAAGGAAACTTGGGGAAGTGTCGACCAATCGATCTTAGAGATAGTCCGGGAACTACCAACAATAATGACTTGGGTTTTGGCAGGATTGATTTTCAGTCCGAACTCAGTGCTCCAATCACTAATTCGAGCGAGGTCCACATTGATTGTCCCAATGGCATCAGGTAAATCTGCGAGGGGGGCTTGCGTGTAAATTTGCAAATCATCAGCATACAAGTGGTAGAAGGAAGAAAGTCGTTGAGTGATAGCATTAATAAAAAGTACGAAAAGTAAAGGAGATAAAACGCCACCCTGCGGCACACCGGCAGAGGTGTCACACCAAGAAGAGAAAGAATCCTCAGTGCAAATACGCTGCCGGCGACCAAACAGGTAACTACGAAACCAGTCAATTACCGAAGGAGATATGTTAAAAGAGCATAGAATGCCAAGCAAAATGTCGAAGTCAACTGTATTAAAAGCATTGCTGAACTCAAGTAGTGCGAGTACAGTTAACTTCCCCATCTCCATGCCTGACCTTATATCATCTGTAATATGAACGAGAGCTGAGGTAGTACTAATATTATATTTTCGCACACAAAAGATTGTATTAATGTAATAAAAAGGATAGAAGACTTCAAGTAAGTCGTCATTTAATAATACTTTGGTTTTAGACTTCATATTGATAGTTATCAAGTATACAGCAGCTACCAAACTACGTATTTCCGACTAGTGTGATATTATAAAAGCCAGTACGTCGATAGTGGTACGTGTGTCAACGAATCATATTTAATGTGTCTGGCGTAAAGTCGATAGAACCATTTTATAATAACTACGTATGTTTGTGCTTTAGCATCATTTATGTAACAGTAAGTATGTTATAAACACACCATTTATATTTTATGTATATGTAAGTATACAGATATTTATTAGCGTATATGTAAGTAAAAGTTGGGTTTTCAATTTAAAGTAGTTTTAAGTTATTGTTCCACACTTCATGTACGCACTAATTTGCAGAAAAGTCTCTTGTACTGAGATTTACTATCATAGCACCTGATTTTGGGTTAAGCTCGCCTTTATAAATAAGCTGTCCTGGAGTATATGTTTTTGTGTACAATACAGAAGAATTTTCTAAGAACCAAAAAGACCAGTACTATCCACCACTCCGCACTAAGCTCTCACGGGGGATCGTGCCGGCTCTTTCTCTCTTACTCAGTAATGACTGCTTTTCCTTCTAGATGGGATCACAGAAGTAGGACCTTACTGATTAGTAAATAATAAGTAGCCCTCAGAAACGAATACTGTAACCTCAATGGTAATTATAGAAGTCTTAAGGCGATTGGGGTAGAAACGTCTGGGTCATGTGGTAACTTTGTGTAACACGGGATAGGCTTGTGCTTTGCCCAAATAATAAGGATTCCCGTTCAACTTGGCTACGCAGCCAGTCCTCTGGGCACGCTACCGGGTGATAGCGATGTGGAGGAGTGCTTCCACGCCTTAAAGTATTTCTTTTTTGTATTTAGGTAGTAACGTTTAGTAGATGTAAGTAAGTAGGTAGCTTAAGTGACTGACGTAGGTACATATGTTTTTTTATTTTTTATTATGGATGAATTCACTCTTGAACTTGATCTCGCCTTATGGTAAGCGATAGATGAGGTCTACGATGAAACGAGCGAGCCCAGAAGATGCCTGTTTACTCTTGCTTCAAAGGCTCAAATTTCATAAGTGGCAGGGAACACAGACGCCGGCAGAGAATTCCACAGCTTGACTGTGTGCACAATAAATTCGTTTATCTATACTGATATATTTTTTAAATGACAAACTCGAATTGTTAAAGCACAAAAGAGTTGATCATAGTATCGGGGAGTGTCAAGAGCAATCTTCAAGGTTAACCGACGCTTGCCGAGCTTAGTTCGTAGACAGGGTGTGCAGGTCAGGCAGGCAGGCGCTCCGTGTTAACACTATTCAGCTGCATCTGGTCAGACTGGAAGTTGACCCGAAAACACATGGTGAATGAGTATTAATGTAGAAATGGAAGTTATTAAAGAGCTGACTCTTTAAGCTCAGCCAGTATTTTACACGGAACGACTGATTGTTCAGTTAAAACTGGTACTCAGCTAAATCGGGTTTGACTGTAATCTGATCACAGAATAGCGTGGAAATGTTCCAGGACAAAAAGTAGCCCATAATCCTTACATGTAGTTCCTCCCTAGGTAGTACACACCAGCTTAATTAAGCTTACTATGATTTTATTCTGCATCAAAAAATATAGTCATTGAATATACCTGTGCGATTTCCATACAACGAAGAAGAAAGCACGTATATTGAGCGTTTTGCAATGCAATATAAATTTTCTCACAATGTTGACTAATTACAGTTTGCAATGTTATATTTTTATCAGCCACGTACTGATGAACACAGTATAACAATAAAAAATCCTGTAAAAACAGAAATGCATTCCAAAGAATGACAAATTGATGATATAATAATCACTGGAATGTAATCAGCACCTTAGCATACCGATGGCAGGGATCGAACAACCACACAGTAATCTATTTTTTCTGATTTTAATTGATAGGTATGAGAAACCGATACTCGAACGATAACGAACGATAGGGTTTTATGAGGTTTTAGAAACCCTTTTGTTACGAAACCATATCGATAGGGTGAATAATAATAATAATTCAGCAGTTTAGCTATAAAAAATATCATCACTTTATGTTATAGACGGATACTTGGCCACTCTTAAGACGTCCTTCAAATTTAACATGCTCGCTTTTATACATGACTAGCTTCTACCCGCGACTTCGTACGCGTAGGAAGGTTTTCCCACACAAATCCCGATCCCGTGGGAATTGCGGGATAAAAAGTAGCCTATGTGTTATTCCAGAATGTCAACTATCTACTTACTAAATTTCATTGAGATCTGTTCAGTAGTTTTTGCGTGAAAGAGTAACAAACATCCATCCATCCTCACAAACTTTTGCATTTATAATATTACTAAGAGTAAGAAGAAAGATGAGTATGTATGACGTGTAGTAGGTATGTCGTGTTTGCGAGCATCGCCATGTCAACGCATAATTATTGTTATTGGATGTATTTCCCTTTATGTGTGTAAACACAAGCATAAAATATATTTTTGTAAGATATTCTGAAGTTATGTAAGATATTCAGCACTTCCATGCTGATCTGGGAGTTATAGAAAAACTTGGAATGCTGCTTATCATCCATTTATACCTTTTAATAAACAAGCACCAACTTTAGACCACGCTAAGTTGGAAATTGGCGTGTACAGGTGTGTATGCGTATAGTGTATGCCGTTATACGTATATCTTATTGTAACCGTTATACATATACCGTGTTGCAAAGTTAGTTGTTAGCTGCAGGTATTCTGGCACATACATGAACTGGGTCACCGAGAACAGCTCTTATCTGATCTGTCAAAACGGCTTTACAAAAATTGTCTGAGGTGTCAATCAGACTTGTAAAGACAATTCAACGGTCCGAGTTCTGGCTAGAGGTTTTCTGGAGCCATCACGGAAGTGAACTGTGAAGATAGGATGGTGTAAGAATATCTACACAAGTTGCTTCCCAAACTAAACAGTGATACGGCCTCCGTTGAAATGAAACAAAACATCTACTGTATATACATTGTAGAAAGCAAATAAATGAATATGAATATGAAATGATAACTATTTTGCAAAATAGTTATAAATAACTCTTTTACACGTTATTTTTGTCGTGTTAATTTAAACTAGGCCGTTGTTTCCTCACTCACTAAGTACTCTGAAAAGAAACACAGAATCATAGGAAAAAGTTTCTTTAAAGACCATAAAATTCATACTTATCAAATCATATGAGTACCATGCATGTTTGTATTATGTCTGTGGTGCGCTTTTGAGAAATATTCGAAAGCGTTCTTTTGCATTACTTAAACTTATTTTTAATAAAATTCAATATACAGATATGTAAACTCTAAAAATACAATAGTGTACATAGATAAGAAACTCGACAACAGGTAGCGCCGCGTCTATAGTGAAAAGTCCGCACGCGCTCATTTTCCTGAATGATGCTTTCTGGACACGGTGGACATTCTTGCAAACCTTTTTTGCTTGGTCTGTAAATATCAAAGCAATTATACGTTAGTTCAATATATACAACTTAATATAGAGCAGTGTTGGCCTAGTGGTTGCCGGCGACGACTTGCGATGCGAGTGTTAGGCCGTGGTTTCGAAACTACTTCCATACCTCGGATAGACACATTACTTTGTGTAATTTTCATTATTACCACTTGCCTCAAAACGGTGAAGGAAAACATCGTGAGGAAACACATTTTAGGATCATGTAATCTGAAGACAAGTGACATCCACCAACCAGCACTGGGCTATAGATAGATAGATATAGTCTTTATTGTACACCATAACAGTAAAACAAAATTATGGACCCTATAGAGTGATTTATTTGACTTTAATCAGTGTAAAGTTTAGGACTTTGCCCCAGCAGTAGGAACGCTATATGTTGATTATGTGTGTGTAGGTGTTACCTAATATGGGAGCAGCATCTTACCGGAACAATCTCTTGAGTTTATGAACATAAGGCAGATACTTTGGACATCTCTCATTGAAGCGTAAAATCTTTCACATTCTATGCTCAAGCATATAATAACGATTAAATTCTTGAAATTCCAGATATGCGATAGTAAAGGTAACGTTAGAACCTGCAATATATTTTTTGTTTAATAATAAAGTATAAGCAGTAACAACTAAAGCGATAGAAATAGACGATTTTGGAAAGCGTTGTACCCTAACTACAACAAAACTATATTTAATTACTAGTTAATTAATTTGTTCGCGTGGGAGGTATTTCCCGCGTAAATCCTAGTCTCATGGAAATTGCAGGATAAAGGATTATAATGGGACTTTCACAGAAATACACAGGAGTGTATTCCAGTGTAAGTCCCATTATCATCAGTTCAGTCCCTCTAGAGATTAACCCAAACATACAGAAAGACAAATAGGCTGATAAAAAATAATAATAACCTCTTTCTGGTGTTTTAGTATCGTGTGAATAACTATCAGCACTTGTGAAAACACAGTGTTTTGTTATCATAGACAAACACTTTTCAGATATTTACATGCATAGAGTATAGAAAGACAGAAAATGTATATATTACCAACAGACAAATGACATGCTAACAATATTAAAAACTTATTTAGTTCCTTAAGACTAGAGTTAATAATTCCCGTTCAATTCATAGAATTAAAAAAAGAAGAGTTAATAATTGGTACTTATATAATTATGTTAGTACAACAGGTAAGGACAAATACTTAGATATTGACAATTTACAAAGAAAAAGGAAACAAAAAAAAACAAGGCAAATGCACGTCGTGGTCGTGGCAACAAAGCTCCCACTCAGCATAATGCTATGCCATGGGCATGCCCACAGCACGACAAATGGAACCGAACACTTACACGATAATCACCTGTAATTTCTGTTAAACCTTTTAATGTTAGCGCTGTAGCAACGTTCCATAAGCAGAGGTAAGACGTGAAGAATATGTAAAATGAAATCTGAAAATAAAAAATGTTTTGATTTAACTCGTTTCTAATCATCATCATCTGTTTAGACTCTTCCAGTTGGGGCAGCTTCCAGTCTAACAGGATGTAACTAAAAACAGTATTTTAATGTGAGCGTCTGCCACATACTTCCACACCCCAGCAGCTGAGTTATACGATAGATACCCCTTGGCAAGATTGATATGCAAATGATAGCCATGAACAACGGCATAAAGTACTTTTCGAGGCACGTAGAAATCTGAATAGATTAAGATGAAAGTCTATCTCGGCAGTCGTTGCTGAAGTTTGAAGATCGACCCGATTTTGTTACGTCCCAAGTAACACATTTGGTGACAAATAGCTTGCATATAGTATTTTTTTGGAAACTTTAGTAATAAAATCCACCGTGATTAAGTTCTATAAAGGTGGTTAGAACCCATAGGCAACCTGTAAGTTACCAAAGGGAGAAAAATTGCAACTTATTTATAGGTGCAAAAGCGATAGGATAAGAGTTCGAATTGTTATCCTGAGTGGCACTTGGAACTAACGGTGCAAATTGCGCGCCGTGAATGAATGATTGAACGATAAAGCGATACAGTTCATTCGTTGAGTGACAAATGAGATCTTATATCAAGTTCTTATTTTCGGTGGAAATAAACAAAAGGACGGTTGTGCTTTGTACTATTGTGTTGTGACAGCAAAGTTTGGATTATTGCATCTATCTGATGAGTATTAAAAAATTATGTGTATAACGCAGGATAACCGTCACGGAGCTCTTGCAAATGGTTTTTTATCGTGAAACCATGGTATATTTACTAAATAAATTTTGATGCGCCTTCGATCTAAAGGAAAATTATCAAAAAATATGCACTGATCAAATAAAAATAAGAATGCTTTATAAAAATTTGGTTGTTAAAACCCTAACTTTATGGTTTCACAAAAAGTATCATGTCAAACTACATCAGAAACATAGTTATCAAAACCCATTTTATTGTTTTATTGTAATAAAATACCATTCAACAAGATACTTTTCAAGGACTCCATTTTTAAACATGGTGATTTAAAATAGACCTCGCAGTTCATATAGCTCGCACTCATTTGTTACCTTATTGGAGCTTTTGGAATTGATCTACGCGTTACAGTGGCATATTAAAGTATATTAGACCTTATAAAGGCAATTACACTAGGTTCCAAATGAGCTGCAATAATAACTCTTGAGCCACTACAGGTGATAAATAACTTATATGTACTACTTATTTAATACTAAAGGTGCCAATTAAGGAAAAATTACCACCTATTAGGGCACAGATCTTTAGGGGAGATTTTAAGATGTCATAAATGCTTCATTGAGTTCTAAAAGAGAAAAATTGAAACCTTTATGCGTCTATAAGTAATAAATTCGGCTTAATGCCACCATAAGTTAATAAGCAGGAACAAAAATCACTCAAAAGCAACTGTTAGTGATAAGAGTTACTCATATGAAAATTCGAGTGTTGTTTGCATCTAAAAGTAATACCGTACACTCTTGCATCACTTAACCCTAGACACCTAACGTTCGTCGATTCGACGAGCACGCGACAGAAAATTAGTTATCACTTATCGACGCGTACGTGGATCACAACCGCATTGCTTGTCAACTCAGTGTTCTCCTAGGTCTTTCGCGACGTGCAAGGCTCCGGCGGGTAAGTACAATAGTTTTCGAGATATTACGATATTCTTCGTCGTTTCGACGAATGGTTAGGGTTTGTGTATAAATTTGCAATTCATGTAGTTTTGATTTATAGAGTTTTCTACATGTCTTCGAGAAAATTACAGATGGCAGATGAAACTATTGTTCGTTTGTTACTGGATCAGGAAGGTATCAGGGCTTCGGAGGACATACCGGATAGTGAAATGGAAGATATTCTGGAGGTTGATGCTTTTGAAAGTGATCATCAGATAGAACAATCTTCCGGCGGAGAAGTTATTCAAGAACGGGTTTCTCCGGTTTTGATGAATGATGTGCTAGAACCACAACCGGAAGTGAGCTCAGACCCTCGATCAAATGTGCTCAGTTATGTCAAGCAGCAGAAAAGCCAATCGATGGCCAATGTGTGTATTCTATGGAACGATAAATAGGTATAGCATGTATTGAGTTACATAACTAACTGCCACAATTCCTCAGTACCAGGTCAAAAACGATTAAAACATCGTGACTTCATGAAGAAGTTGCATTCTTGAGTTGCGAACTTGAAAAACAATGGCTCAAAACCCGACTGGAAATTCGCACCATGCCAACTGAGATCAAAGCCAAGATATAAGATGTATTGGGTGTAAGGCATGGCAAAAGTCATGAACAGAGCCAGCCACAATCCAGCAGTAACCTACCCCCACAAACAATACAAAAAGAAAAATCTGTGGTCTCTGTCCATGCACTAAAAGACGCAAGACTAAGTAATTATGCACTAAATGTACCACTGCAATTTCTAGCGAACATGAACTTGATTTTTGTACCAAATGCGCTTCGCAAATTTAGTATTATTTTATTTTTATATATAGTTTAGAATGTTGTTATTTAAGTTTGTCAAAGAAGAAGAGGCTACATTTTGTTTTCCTTTTTAATTAAATTTTTATTTAATATCGAGTCTCCAGTGATCGCGTAAAAACTAGTGTTTTCCTAAAAATGTGATAAAATAAATATAATCAGATACAATACATCAATTTATTGTTTCATTTTATAGAATAATAGTCGGACCAGATATATGTGCAAAAAATATAACGAAAATTTATATTTTTATTTGAAATTAAAGCACCCCAAAAAATACTCATCGAATCGACGAATGGTTAGGGTTTCAAGGGGGCAAGTGAACGTGAGGTTTCTAGGGTTAAATGCTACCTACAGTTGCAAAATAAGTTCCAAAATTCACTAACGTGCTACTTGGGGTCTAAATTATCATCGACAGTTTATAAGAATGTACTTTACATACTGTAAAGCATTAGTGTCTTTAATCTCACGGCTTTCATATACTTCATCTAAAGCAACGCTTTTATCTCTTGAGCTGGAAATCCTCAACGATGTTCTCCATCCTGGGGTATGCGAAAGTGTCTGTGAGTCTAACTGAAAACTTGTTCCCTCACACACTTACGCTGGTAGTAATTAAATACTGTTCAACGCGGCCCCCAACTGGTGACTATTCTTGCGGGTCTAGTCTGGTCAAGCAGTGCAGTGACGTATTCGATTCACCCCACGACTTCTAGAGTTGCTCGCATGGAACAATAGGGTCTGTTACCTTGAGTCTCTTATTATAGGGGACAGCCAACACCCTTAGGTTCACCGTCCCTGGAATCTTTAGGGGGCCTGCCAGACTGCTACCAGCCACCGAGTGAAGATACGAGGTGTGTGCATTGGAATTGCACAATTTTATTACACTGAGTCCGATTCATAATCGAACTGTAAGACGAATGGCAATGCGCCATTGTTACATGGTGAACATCCTGCCCATATGCACACAACTTTTTGCCAGTAACATCATTGTGCGTAGGTACAGCTTAGCAGTGGATTTGCATACCGGAGTCTGTGTTTTCTGTTAGCTATAACCTGGTCTCTCCAGTCTCTAAATCAATAGAAACTTCATCTTTGACCACTTATTATTTATCGTCAGATTATACGGTAGTTAAACGTGAACTATAAAAAAATACGAACCATGTGTTGAAACGTTATTTGAATAATCTTGTAAACTTCCGATATATTCATGTATACGTCTAACATTACATTCCAATTCTGTTCTGTTCCTAAGTCCTCGGTGTTTGTGTACTTTTGAACTTTTTCAATCCACATAAGGAGCATTTTTTGTATCAACTTCAATAATGTCAAGGCATATACAACATTAATATCGTAAGCGATGCTAGCATATGCCGATATAATTTCCATTATTTTTATTTCAGCTATAGTATAACAATAGCAAATGACGTAACTGACACTTAAAAGATTAAAGATGAATATATTCGCCCAATTGTAGAATATAAAATATTTAATTTCAGCACTATTTATCTGAAGAACTTTAAACACGTGTTGAATTTTCAAGACCAACAATATATTAAACTGACTTTGGAAGATGTTTGAGAAACCATTCAATAAATCCCCGACTTAGTAAAAGATGAAGTACATTGTAGCACCAAAACAATAAAATAAACTGTCAATACCCCACCATTCATTAAGCAAACTTTCAATCCTACTTATCACTTGATACAAACTGACACCCCGATATATAAGCGTCGCGAACATTCGTATAAAATTGTAAAAATTAGTATTGCAAGTAATCATATTGCCGCATGTAGAATACTTCGCACAGATGAAGATGCTTTGCATCAGATTCAATGGCCTCAGTATAGATCTTAATTCGTCTTCAATTTCGTTATTAAGTAATATCTTGTTATGTGATACTATTTTAATGTTACTGAAGATTGATTTTGAACAATGCATGGAATATAAAGACATGCCTGATACGCTCGGAAAATGACTTTAACTATATGGAGAAAATAAGAGGCAATCGTCAGTAGAGTAGGAAAGTAATAGAAGTAGTTATCGAATATTCTGATCGATGAATGTCTAGTTGATGTTTGTGATAAACTATTGTAATTTTACTAATAAATATCGATTAAGTTAAGCAACTTGTTGCTAGGGTGTATAATGTGTAGACCATATCTAAAGTTATACTTTTCCAATACGATAAAATAACACAAACATATTAAGACTTATTTTTAGTCGTTCTAGAAAATCCTATTTTTTGTGGTTGGTTGACCCTGGTAACAATTAAATCTGTAATATTTATGTCTTTGTTGAAAAAAACATATAAATAATAATTGGAACGAAGTTTCTTATCGCGCGTTACGAAAGGGGGCTAGCCGGTAAAAATTCATACGAAAAGTTGTAACGACACTTCTTAAGGGGACTACAAGAGCTAAACGCGAGTTTTATAATGCTTTAAAGTATATGATTCATTGCAGTTAACACAATCAGAAAAATATATGATATTCTTCAGGATATAATCTAGTTAAGTAGTGTGTTGAAAACATAATACAACAAATTTTAATTAATAGAAAAAAATCACAAAGTAACCTCTAAAAAAATCTTTTAACGAATAAAAACCATATTAAAATACATACGATCTTTCTGAATTTTTGACAAATTATTCAACAAAAAATATACTAACGTAATACTGTTTTATTTTTTTAATCCAATCAATATATTTTCAGTAAATCGCGTATACTTATTTCGCAATATAATACGTACGCATGTCTGCGTAAACGCCTGTGTACCGACAGTGCCGGCCAGGGGGGTGAAACTCTCGAAGAAACTTCAGACACAAAATTTGTCAAAAAAACTAGTGACATCTTATGTCTAGGGTCAACTTAGTTTTTTACGTAATGCGTTTGTTTTGCTAATAGATGGCAGCAGCTACGATATATTTATACATATATGATAATCAAAATTAGTAAAAAAATATTATTTGTATCGAAAAATTCATAAAACATTATCTAATATATTTAGGCACCTAATTCACTAAATCACTAAATTAAATGGCATTATAATTTTACTGCATCATAGACTCTATACACCTCGCTTGTTTATGAAAAACAAAGAGTAAAGAAAAATATAAAACTGTCAAAAACAGTTTGACAAATTTCGATTAATTAATAAATTAACAGAAAACCATGTGATGAGTAATAAAATCCCATAAATAAAGGTAAAATATGCAGCACAAGTGTTCAGCCAGAAGGTGTCTAGCGCTTTACGTTTTTTTATCGAGTTAGTATGTTTATAATTTCACATATTTGCATCATTATTGTTACCTCGCAAATTTTGCAAATGTTATTAACCAACACTAATATTTTGTTTCAGAACACAACATTCTGCCCGAAGAGTGCAGAGATTTCCTGTTATTATTTGATAAGCTCTTCGAATCATTTAATGGTCATTCTAACAAGGGGTCATCAAAAATATATAAGCAGTGCTTAAAAAATAACTCGCTCCATTTCCAATTGTGGTATGATTTGTTGCCTATTTTAGACTCAATTAAATTTGAATCAGTAGTTCGAAAAAATGATTTCATGTTTATTAAGTATGAATCGATTCCATCGGTAAAAAATTGGATGCATAATATAAAAACATATATTGAATTATGGCAATATTTAAATGTAAATTATGGTGTGAAAAATCTATTAACTAGAAATTTTAAGCAGGATCCCTTAGATATTTTTAGTGCTGTTAGGAGTAATGGTGTACGTAATATTAATCCCAATTGTAATCAGTTCATATAAAACTTTGCTGATTAATAATTTTAATTCTGTACATTTTGTAAGAGCTAATTGTGAGAACGATTGTAATAAATCATTTCAATCAATGGTGAATCTGCTTGGTAATAAATCTAATTATTAAGAGAATAATGATATTGATGCTTTATTAACTACAATGAGCAATTATTATAAAAAATAATGTTTCGTTGATTTATAATGAATCCAAAAATCACAAATATAAAAAATAATTAAATCCATCTTCACCGTGTTTTAATTTTTGCCAGCCTCTAAAATCTAATCTTTAGATTTTGGAAGTATTAGATTGATTGAAATAAATATTCTAAAATCAAAGATTTAATCTTTTGTCGATTAGAATATTTATTTCAATCAATCTAGTACTTCTAATATCTTTAAAATAAGAAAATATTATTAACATGTCAGGTAGACGCCACCTATCGGATTTTTTCGGTATTAAAGTACCGTTACGCTCCCTTTCGATCAGGGTCAAAAACTCAATTTTCGAATCATAGAGTGGCGCATCTATCTCAGTATTTATATGTATCATCTATGGTGCCGGCCAACGCCTGTTGCTATATGGACGTGTCGCTCTTCTCGCCGATTTATTTCGTCTCAGAATTGTTTGTAGTTATTATAAAGTTTCGTTTGTAAATTCATTATTTTATTTATATATTCATTGTTGGGACGAAGTTCCTTATCACGCGTTACGAAAGGGGGCTAGATGGAAAAAATTCATACGAAAAGTTGTAACGACACTTTTTTACCGACTTCAAAAGAAAGGAGGTTCTCAATTCGTCTTGAACTTGTGAAGTGAAAACTTCTTTAGGGGAGTTGAGGTGGGAGTTGAGGGGGGAGTTGAGGGGGGAGTTGAGGGGGGAGTTGCGGGTCGAGTTGCGGGTCGAGTTGCGGGTCGAGTTGCGGGTCGAGTTGCGGGTCGAGTTGCGGGTCGAGTTGCGGGTCGAGTTGCGGGTCGAGATGCGGGTCGAGTTGCGGGTCGAGTTGCGGGTCGAGTTGCGGGTCGAGTTGCGGGATGAGTTGAGACATGAGTTGAGGGGCGTCTCGTGGGGAGTTGAGGTAAAGAGAGAGAGAGAGGGCAACGGTATACCTTTGAAATTTCGTAAATTTTTGAAGGTTTC
This sequence comes from Tholera decimalis, assembly GCA_943138885.2. Taxonomy (NCBI): domain Eukaryota; kingdom Metazoa; phylum Arthropoda; class Insecta; order Lepidoptera; family Noctuidae; genus Tholera; species Tholera decimalis. Next base: position 5,277,752 of record OW964570.2, on the reverse strand, counting down.
ACTTCTACCACGTGTGAATTGCACACATGTTTTTTTTTACAATTCCTTCACTAATTAATCGAAAGGAACTTCCTTCCATCCGGGTGTCCCTTGACACCTCTCAAGTTTTTTATGTAAAGTCTCCGTCCCGAGAAGCTATAATTACTAAAATCTACACTAATATAACAGCAATAAATAACACCAAATCCAATCAACTCAAAGAAATATTTGTGTGTAATACGAAACTAACTGGCAATATCCATTGATCGGGTTAACTTAGCGATATATGAAGCGCTGCCATCTAGCTTCTAGAACGCGTCCTATTCCTGAAACGTAAATATTTGGGCCGACAAGGTGAAGCATCGCTTGCAGGGTTCGTGCATGGATGGGTAACATATCGAGGTTTACCCGTGCCTCGCAAATCACGCTAAGTCGTTGGTCCCGGCTGTCATGTGTACATCTACGAGTAGTCAGAACCCAGAACATCTGAGACCAGACTTGCCGAAGTGTGTCGTGTTACCGTGCTGCTGGGTTGTGTACATCAGATATGTAGTCGCTCCATGTAAAATACTAGTACTTAGCTACACCCAGTTAGACTGGAAGCCTGATAATAAGGAAAAGGCTAAGCAGATGATGGTGTATACAGTATATAAAATCGTAATGTGTATCTTTTTGTGTCTCTCTCGCGTAATTTTAGTCGCATTGTGTTTGAAACTTGGAATATTAAATAGAGTTCTTACTGATATTTTATAAGTAAGCAAACTATAATAGTACAACAGCATAATTAGTTAGTATCCCCAGCAAGGACTTTGGTAGCGCAGCATCAATCATTCATTCATTTATTTATTTCATAAACAATTTCCCTGACTGTTATGCGCAAGGTCGTGGGTTCGATTCCCACCTAGGACAAATGTTTGTGTGATGAGCACGGTCATTTGTTCTTTGTCTGGGTGTAATTTATCTATAATATGTATGTATTTAGAAATATATATGTATGTTTATCAGTTGTCTAGTACCCATACCACAAGCTCTGCTTAGTTTGGGACTAGATGACGTTGTGTGAAAAAAAAAAAGTTGTGGAAGGTTGTGGAGTTGTGGAGTTGTGGAATATGCGTTTATCTTACAAAATGTTCTCTCCTCCTTTAAGACGTCCTTGCATAGTTTTGCTTCAAACTCTGAAATTTTAAATCATATATTGACCTATGCCTCCGAGGTTGAACAACGTATTCCGAGGTTCAACCATGGATGAGTGGCATCTTAACGTATAACGATTCCTTCGTATCTCATAAAGCACATTAAGTTGTGGTCGCGGCTGTCATTTATACATCTTTTGACACCAGAAAATCTTTGTCAAGGAGCATCGTGATTCCCAACTACTGGGTTATCGATGGCGGATAGGCAAAAACATTAAAAAAAAATTGAAATAATGTTTGATAGATATCCGTCTAGATAGAATTATAGTTATTTTTCAACACGGGAAATTATAATATCACGTTCTTTAAGGCTGAAAAGGTTAGTTTTAGTTTGCTTTGTGCTAGTTGGGACTCTGTCTGCCAACCGACTGATGCCTGCAAAGACGGTAGCATCGAGATCACATACCTACTGACGTGCACAGCGAGCGTCAGCAGAGACCTCTTTACAGTCTCCTCAAGGGTGTGCCGCATGTGTAGCTGACGTTGCACAGAGGGGGCTCCGGAGTGATCTTTTTTAATTTAATGCTATGATTTAGACATTTGTTTATTTATATAGGTAATTATTGTTTAGTTTTTGTTTTAATTTTGACAAGTAGATTTTGACATTTGATTTAATTTGTAATTCCTGTTATTTAATTACATAATTTCATATAGAATTAAATTACCTCTGTGAATTTAATTATTTGAATTTAATTTAACATTTGCATGCCTACTGGTAAAATATGGCTGAACCAACATTGTACCCTTACTGGTGTATGGTAATGTGGTCATTATCACTATGTTTTTGTATTACCCAAATTTGCAAAATAAATTATCTTATCTTATATTAGCTTTTTTGTTGCTGTAACGCACAGACAGACAAACGTATTGCTTATACTGTTAATCCAAGATTTACAAAAGTTCATTGACGTAAGTAAAAGAGTCCGTAGTTTTGTTTTATGGAACTGGATGCTAGTTACAACTATCATTATAATTGATTTATTTGGTTTCATTATTCCTTTGTTTAATTTCTTTGATATATTGTATTGTTTTGTTGAATTTATATTTATCAGTTTAGGTATTGATTTCATTTGTGCCATTCGAGTACTGGTGTTGTTAATTATATATATCAATGAATGGATTAAAATGGTTCGTATGATGAATGGTAGACTGGAAAACGATGAAGTGTACCGTAATAGGCTGCAAAAGACGTACCAAAATATTTTAAAAGCTTTCCACGTGTGTATAATAGGGTGGAGCGCGGTTGTAAGGAAAAAATATTTTTCCTAGTTTTGAATTCTAATAAAAGTAAAGATAACTGTTCTTTTTCAGTTCGATAAAATAATATCTTCTACCTCCGCTTGGACCTTGAAATATTAAGATTTTCTGATAAATCGTAGTATTTTTAGGGTTCTCTGTTAAGTATATAAGAGGTAGGTATATAGGGAGGATAAATGATACTAAATTATATATTTAAGATATCAATAATGTAATTAAATGCAAAAGTAGTACAATTTTTACTTATAACTAATAAAAAAAACAAGTTTTCAGTAGGCCTTAAAATCTCTTTTTGTCTCAAATTTCGGCATTTTCTTACGGGATTCCAATTTAGCTTTTATGGCTTCCAATCGTGATGAGTCCTTACACTGGGAAGTGCAAGCTTCTGTCGTCAACTTTACAGCTCTTTCAACTGCTTGGGTATGGCAGGGAAAACGTAGAAACAATAGTTCACCCTCGCCACCAGATTGGACTATTTGTTGAATTTCTTGATCAGTTAGCTGTTTCAAGATCGGAAGTTCGGTAATAGTTTGTTGCCAATTTATCATAACGATATAATTCGACGCACCAAAGTTAATATATTATGTCACTTCAAACAGCCTTGGTGATGGAAGTTGTGACATACTACGTGCTTTTAATACACGCCGGGCTACCAGTTCACGAATGTGTCTCTTGTCATCTGTAATCATTGCAAGTAAGATGTTTTCAGGATGTGCAAAATAGCTATTGCGTTGACTGACAGGATCGATGACCTTTTTAGATTTTCTTGCAGGTACCTAGAGGTCGATATGATTTTAAAAAGATGCCGAGCCCCATCTTTACAGGACGGTTTATTCTTAATGGAGAACCAACATGGGGCGTAAACTTTTATGACAAATGTAGCCAGGGTTATCAAATTATCTGATGGTTTTTCTGTTGCTACATACAAACGTAGTATACGATGAGCAAGTGTGAGCCAACGAGCATGAGATAGTCTACCTGGGGACCTATTCGCCAGATCTTCTGTAAAGTCGCCTGATTGTACCGCTGAGACAATATCGTGCAAGTACTTTTGATCTGTTCTCAAATCTACAGCTGTTATTGGAAGCGGTTCTCCTTCGATCGGATGGAATTTTTTAACTGGCAATTGATCACAAGTTTCCAGTGACTTTCCCAACTGGCCTGTGTAAGTCTTGGGTCCCGAAGTGGCTCCGTCAATATGAAAAAACAAGTGTCTCAAAGGAAGTTCGTTCATTTGAATAAACAAATTACCCACTGGAGAGGTCTTTGCAGATTTTTTTCCAGGAGGCGTATAATTCCGCCATATTTTCCAGTATTAACATTTGTTACATCACAGCCAATCGTCATAAGTTGCTGTGGAGAAACGCTTTTCTTGGCCGAAAACCCTGTGATTGCGGTTTCTATTGCCGTTGCTGAACCTGTACTTGGTACTACGTACCCCATATAAATAAAACCCGGCTCCTGAATGAGCGTGATATGCTCTTCTATACACGTAGTTCTATAGTACTTATTACCTCTTTTAACAATTTTTAAAGTTTTATCTTTCTTTCCGTCAAAGTATAAAGCAGAAAGCTCTGTATTAATGATCTCTTTCACTAATTTCTGTCGGTTTAAAAACCAACAGAAATTAGTGATCTCTCCCTTCGTAATTTATGTCTATCAATAACCTCAAGATCAGATCCAATAACGTGCAAAACGGATGATGCGATCGCTGCCGCCGCCCTATCAGACACCGTATCTGTCGCACGTCTTCGATAACGTAGGTAAGTTAATAATTATGTGAGACGTTTCTTCTCTTTATTTCAGGAATGCCATCGTCTGTAGTGTTTAGAAATTCATCAGATGTACTACTACTTCGCTCGGATGTCGAGGATGTCGCTGATATCATGGAAACGTTAATTTCTGTATCAACTGACATAAAACTGTTACTCAAAGATTTACTTGTGGAGTTTTCGCGATCTAGTTTCCGTTTAAGGGTCTTTTGTAGTTTTTTTGTCGTAGTAATGTCAATTTTACCGATAAACATATTTCGAGTAAAACATATTTCGAGTAAGTTCGTTGATTTATTAAAAACGGTTCTTCCTGTTTGGGAACCTTTTTGTCAGTCGGGCAGATGCAATGTGGGAGTTTTTTACATTTGCAAGATGCAATATCAAAGAGCAGCTTACCATTTTCGCGAAAACTTTCCAATTTTTCTGGAGAAATCTTCTTAATAGACTTAAGTGAATTCATTTCAAGTGATATGCTTTTAACATCTGTATGATTCTCGTTCGTGTTACAGTCGGAATAGATGCTGTTTGCCATATACCTTCAATCCTAGGTACCACTATACCTGCTACTTGTGAAAATGTTGGTTCCTTTGCAGTTTCTAATTGTAATTTGAGCTGATGTCTCGTCCATTCATAATACTTCATTACATCTTCATAAGTAGGTAGATAATTGTCTTTAATATCCACGATATCACCAAACAATGGCCACTTAAATGCACTACGAGTCTTTTCCATGCTTCAAAACAAATGTCCGACCTGTCACTTCGAGTAATAACTGTGCACTGATCACAGAACACATATACTCAGGCACTGATACGACAAGACTTGTCGTATCAGTGCTAGTGTCGTATTAGTGTTGAAAAGGGCGCGCTGCGCAACGAATGGCCTCCCCACGCGCCCCCGCACTCTTCTTGTTTTAAGTACCTAAACCAACGTAAGAATATTTTTTTTAATGATTAAAAAATAAAGTAGACTATTGTAACTATCGAATAATAAAATAAAAAGTAATTAATATTTATAAATGACAAATTTAAGTAGCGTCAAACATGGGTCTAAAAATCAATTAAAATTGTTATTAAAAAGTTCAGTGACCTTGCGGAGGCAGATAATCTAATCTTATTCAAATTATATATTGTGTGTGTTATGTTAAACCCTAAAGGCACCCTTTTCGCGGATTTACATAACTATAACACGAAAAAAGTTTTTTCACTCCACCCTAGTGTATAATAAAACCAGACAATAATAGAACAAGACATCGAGTGAAAGGTAAGATAAATGATAGAAATAACGTGATATCTGTATTAAAGTCCCTATTGATTTGTTTTTGATACAGTCGACGTGTAGTAGCACCAACCAAGAAGAATATGCTACGAATCTTAAAACACAATACTTTTGTTGAGGTGTAGTAATATAATTATCCCATCAAAAACATAAATGTGAAATGAGAGCCACGTTCAATATTATTATATATGCCTTGGTTGTTGACTTCAACGACAAAAGAAGTGAAATCTAAATGGGTGCCAAGTTCAATGGTCAGTCCTGAAATTTATTTATAACAATATAAAATATTATTTATTCTTATAACTTAAGAGAACATATTGTAGCGTAAGGTTTGACCTGGTTAGTTCTAAAAAGTTGTTAAAAAGTACAAAAACGGATAAATTTGGATTAAGAAAAATTAAGGGTGGTATTCAACTCCTTATATATTCACGTAATAATCTTAAAATCCCCACATAGAGATTTACAGGCACTAATTATAAGTTAAGTGAAAATTATAATAAAATGATAAAAAATTACCAGTTTCTGATTTTTTCTTTGTATTCACCTAATTACCTATCTTCATGCCAAATTTGAACTTTCTAGGTCATCTGAAACTGGGTTATAGTTTTGATCTATAGGTAATAAATAATAATAATAAATTTTATTTCACTAAAAAATGTTTCATACACAATCAGAAAGTAGTTTACAGTCTTTTTATACAGATACAGCGCCTAATGGTACTTCATGATTTTTGAGAACCTCTGCATCCGAACTAGGTGGTAACCTGTATCTCGGAATACAGCTTCTTCCCTCTTAATAAATACACAATTGAGTACAATAAGCCTTAAAAAAAAATCTAAATAATAATGTTACTTGCCATTTTGTGTTTTTGGTGTATGATTGTGTACGGTAATTGAATGTATGTGTATAGTGCACAGCTGGGTGGTGTGAAAGTGATGGTGCGTGTGTATGCGTTTGTGTTTGTGTGTGCGTGTTAGTGTGTGGGTGTGTATGATATTTGTGTAAAAGTAGTAAGTAACGTGAGTAATGTGTAAAACTAAACCGGAATATTGAAAATATTTTCAGTTCCAATAAATATTCCTGAACTTTTCTCTTGCAGTTTGACTTATTTAAAGAATACATTTTAATAATGTTATTTATTTTATTATACACGTATGGAGCAATGAAAACATAAAACCTTTTAATAAATGTAGTCATTGGAAAATGTTTACGGACACATACTGCATGGTTTCTGCGTTTTGCAGCAATGTTTAAATCATATGTGAGATCTGCGTGCTGTTTAAGTAAAATACTTTGTATAAACAATTGGCGTACGGTAAGGACTTGACATAATTGGTAAAGCTCTGCAGTAGGATAGAGGATAGGCCTGGAAAGGAACGGGGTATATCCTAATGGTGGTGCTTTTTTTTTTTTTATCGTGGTAAAATTATCAAATAAGTCCTCCCACTCCGGGCAGGGTGGGAGGGACTGTCAGACTTTTACTGACTAAAATCCACGGTGTTCCTTCAATAACCCTTTACGTACCGGGGTCACGGTAACGGGATGAGTCCCACGACCCCGGCAGGCTTCGGCCCTCTATGCGGGGGCCTCGTCATATTGCTGACGCTCTTTGAGGCGCGCGTGGAACACGACGCGCCGTCGACCCGGGCATGGTCCATGGTCGGACAGCGAGTTGCCCTTTACTCGCTGTCCGCATGCCCGCGCCTACGGTGGCCGGAGATCGTCGGCCGACGTCCGACGCCGTGGGCGTCTACCACTGCGGCTGGGCTGGAGGGAGGACGCCATCCTCTCCCTCACGCGGCCCGCCTCCTCCTTCGGAAGCATGACTGCTTCGCAGAAGGAGGCGACCGCTTCCCACTCCCTCTCGCCCCGCAGCATGGCCTCGACCAATGCCGGGCGCGAGAGGTCTCCGCCTATCGCCGCCGTGAGGACACGTCAGTGCTCTGCCCAGGCGGGGCAGTCTTGCACCGTGTGCTCTACGGTGTCCTCAGGGCGACCCTCGCAGTGGTGACACCCAGGCGTTTCCTCCTTTCCCATCAGACACAGGTACCTCCCGAAACTTCCGTGTCCGGTGAGGACCTGCGTCATGCGGTAGGTCAGGACGCCGTGACGCCGATCTAGCCACTCCTCAAAGAGGGGTCTTACCGCCGCAATTGCGGCGTGCCCGGCCGTCGGTTGCGACAGTCGTTCCCTCCATACTGCCCTGAGATCGCGCCGGAGCTCTTCCCGCCGCGCCTCGACTTCTCGAGGCAGCGGGGATACGCCCCGGCGCTGCGCCTCCACGCGCCATTCATAGACGCGCTGGAGGGCAGTCGCCTCCAGATCCCAGGGCAGCAATCCGGCAAGGAGGTTGGCCGATTCGCCGGCGATCGTGCGGTATCCCCGGATCATTCGGATAGCCATGACCCTCTGGCATGCGACCAACTTTAGTGGTCGCGTCCGGATGCACAGGGCCCACACTGGGGACCCGTAGAGGGCCATGGACCGCACGACGCCGGCGTGCAGCCTTCGGCAGGAGGCGTTTGGTCCGCTGAGATTAGGCAGGAGTCGCCTGAAGGCGGCTGCTGCCCGGTTCAGCTTTGGGGCCAAACTCAGGAAGTGCTCCCTGAAGTTCCACCGGCTGTCGAGGACGAGTCCCAGGTACTTCATCGTCCTCCCGACGCCGATGCGAACCCCCTCCACCATTATGTGGGACTCGGACCGTGGCGCGTTCCGACCGCCATGGAAGCACATTGCCTCGGTCTTGTGCAGCGCCACGTCGAGTCCCAACTGCCGGATCCTACGAACGACTGTCGCAACCGCTTGCGTCGCCAGGTCGGCCGCCGCCTGGTGCGACTCTCCCTGCGCCAGGACAAGCGTGTCGTCAGCGTAACATACTACGCTGACGCCGTCAGGGAGGTCGCCGCGCAGCACCCAGTCGTATCCGATGTTCCACAGGGGTGGCCCCAAGACCGAACCCTGTGGGACACCGCACGACATCTCTCGCCGGTTCCACTCTCCCCGGTGACCAGGGTAGATGACGGCTCTGTCCGTCAGGTAGTCTTCGACTATGCGACGGAGGTAGGTCGGCACCCGGTGATACCGGAGTGCCTCCCTGATGCAACTCCAGGGCAGGGTGTTGAAGGCATTGGTGATGTCCAAAGACACCGCCAAGACGACCCTGCCCCGGGATACCGCGTCCCCCGTCGTGAGGGCTCTCACGCGCATGACAGCATCCACCGTCGAGCGCCCCCTGCGGAAGCCAAACTGGCACTCCGCAAGATCCGGGCCCACCCGATTCAGGTGCCCGAAGAGGCGGTCTGCAATCACTCTTTCCAAGAGCTTGCCCACCTCGTCGAGCAGCACGATGGGCCGGAATGCGGACGGAGAGTCCGCAGGGCGCCCGGCTTTCTGGATCAGGACCAGCTTTCCCGTCTTCCAGCGAAGCGGAAACTGGCCCATCTCCAGGCATGCGCTAAAGAGCCCCCCTAGTCGAGGCCCGAGAGTCTCCGAGGCCAGGACCCACGCTTTACCTGGCAAGCCGTCGGGTCCTGGGGCGGTATTTTTGGCCTTGAGCCGTTGTACCGCCACTCTCAAGTCTACCTCGGTCACCTCTGGAGCGTCGTAGACGTCGTCGTCGCTGTGGTCCGCGTTTGCGCCAGCTTCAGGTTCCGTCGGAGACGGAGCCATGGGCGGGGGAGCGTGCTCCCCTCGCGATGGGAACAGGGCGCTCACCACGTCCTCCAAGAACTGAGGCTGGAGACTCTGCGTCAACGGGGGAGCCCAGGGGCGGAGCTTTTCTCGCACCCACTTGTAGGGGCGGCCCCATGGGTCCCCGTCCAGAGTCGCCAGCATCTCCTCCCGGGCCAGTTCCTTGGCCCGCCAGATCTCGTCTCGGAGGACGGCCTTCGCTGCCCTGTAACCCTCGTACAGCTCCGCCTCTACAGTCGTCGCATCCGGAGGTCGGGTGCGGCGCCTGCGGAACCTGGTGTACCGGCGTCGCGCCGCAACGCACGCTTCGCGCAGCGCTGCTAGCTCGCTCGACCACCAGTACAGCTGACGCCGGGCGCGTCCTTGCCGGACCCGGGGCATGGCCACGTCGCAGATCTCCGACATGGCCTCCCGGAACCACTCCGCCTCGTCGTTTATTTCGGCAGGCCTGTCCGGGGGTGACCCCCAGGCCTGCACGATCGAGGCTTCCAGGAATAGCTCTCGGTCCATCTGCTTCAGCGCCCATCGCGGACCACTCAGGTCCCGTCGGACCGGCGCGTCTGGGGTCTGGGCGGAGACGTCGAACCGGATATACCGGTGGTCGGAATAGGTCTCCACCTCCTCCACAACGCGCCAGTCGGTGACGCGCGGTGACAGGCTGGGGGTGGCGAACGTAACGTCCACCACCGACTCGCCCGTAAACCGCACGCACGTGGGGACAGAACCCCGGTTCTCGATCACCAAGCCCTGCGCACGGGCCCAGTGCTCGAGCATCCTGCCCCGCCTATAGTCCGTGGACCGGGAACCCCAAGCCGGACTCTTGGCGTTGAAGTCCCCGAGGACGAGGGCGGGGAGGGAACCGAGGGCGACGACGACGTCTCCCAGCTCCGTTAGGGAGTTCTGGAACTCGGCGAGAGTTCGGTTCGGGGAGAAATAAACGCCTAACACAGCGATCTCTCCGAACCGTGCTGCGACGATCCCACGCCCTCTCTTGACGCGATCGAGGGGCGGGGTACCGGCGGCGGCCGACGAAACGAGGGTCACCGAGCCGTCCAAAACCGCCACCCAGTCGTTCCTGGGCAGGACAAAATACGGCTCGGCGACCACGGCGACGTTGATCAACCACTGCGCCATGCTCTGGAGCAAAAGTTCCTGAGCAGCGGCGCAGTGGTTGATGTTCGCCTGGAGGAAGCGCAATGGGGCCATTAATCGGGATCCATTGCAGCCTCCTCCAGGGCCCCTCGCGGGGGTTCAGCCACGACGGCGACGGCGGCGGCAGTAGCGACGGCGGCGGCGGTGGCGGCGGTGGCGGTGACGACGGCGGCAGAGGGCCTACCTCTGCGCCTGGCTTTGGTGGGTGGGGCGCAGGACTTGCCCCCAGCCCGGTGATCGGCCGGCTTGCCAACCGCCTCACATGCGAAGCAGTGAGGCGGGGCGGAGCACGAGCCGGCCTTGTGACCGGGCTGACCGCAGCGGAAGCACCTATCGCTGCGGTCTACCTCCGAGGTGCACACGCATGCCGCATGGTTGCCCACTTGGCAGCGGAAGCACCTCAGGGGTCTGGGGTCCAGGACTTTCACCTGCGCAGACACCCAACCAACCAGGAGCCTTCGGCCCTCCTGGATCTTTTTGGCCGCCGGGACGGGGCAGCTAACCGTAATGGTTTGCCCCCCCGTGAAGCCAGGACGCAGGGCGCCCGTCCTAACCTGATCGGGAGGGCACCCCCCAGTCCTGGCTACGGCGGCCACCACTTCCTCGGCCGTCACGGAGTCATCCAGACCCAATATGCGCATGTCTGCGCGCTTGGTGGGTCTGGAGACTCGGGCCTCCTCCGCGTTTAAGGACGCTCTGAGCCGTTCGGCCAGAGCGTCAGCGGCAGGGCCACTGGCCGCGCCGGGGATCTCCAGCATCCGAGCCCCCGTCGCAGTGACCCGGTGACGGAGGCCGCCGACGATGCCGAGCTCCGTGATGTCTATCACCTGCCGCGCCTTCGCGAGCACGTCGCGGTACGACACGCCCCTCTTCACCGCGTCCGGCTGCAGTGTGATCACTACAGCCGCGGTCTTGGGGACGCGCAATCGCGCCGCGGCGTCTCGCCGCCGCCGTCTCTCCCTTCTCCTCGAGGACCTGGCTGCGCCAGCAGCCTTCCTCTTCTCCCCGGCCACTTGCCAGTCGGCGCCGGCCGGAGGAGTCTTTGGAGGAGGCTGCTGGGACGGCTGGTTCCCGGCCTGGGCCTTCTTCCCTTTGGCCGCCTGTTTCGGTCCCGCAGGTGTCGGGGTCGGAGGCGGCTTTGGTGGGCCCTGTTTCGGCTTGGCCGGGGCCGTCTTCGCCCTCGCAGGAGCCGCCGTCGCTGGGGCCGTCTGCCCAGTGGCCGTCTTCGCCTGAGGCGGCCTCGTCGCCGTCCGCTGCTGGAAGGCGGCCAGCTCCTGTCGCACCAGGTCGAGAACCGAGTTCTCCGCTGGTGTGGCCTGGCCTTTCTCCTTTTGGCCCCGCGGCGGCGCATTCCGCTGGCCGTCTCCCCGGATTGCGGCCAGGTCCGCCTTGAGGGCGGCGTTCTCCCTCTGGAGAGCCTCAATGGCGGCAGTCAGGCGGGTGACCTCCGGCCGCGGATCGGACATATCGTCCTTTGCAGCCGGAGCCCCGCCGTAAGTCCGCGCGGCCGCCACGATGGAGGCCGTGGCTTCGCCGATCGCGTCCTCCTTACTCTTGCGGTTCCGCTTCCGCGAGATGGTGCGAATGGCAGCCGCCACGGCCTCTTCTAGTTTGGCCTCGCTCGAGGCCAGACCAGTGTTGGTCTCTCCAGAGGGAGGCCCCCTCCCCGAGGTCTTGCCTCGGCCTTTACCCCGCACGCTAGTGGGGATCTTGCGGGCCGAGACAAGCCCCTCCTCCGACGACGACTCAACGTCGCGGGGGCGCTTGAGGAACTCCTTCCTCCTGTCGGCGCCCCCCTCGTCGCTCCTCACTGCGCTCCCAGAGACTAAGCTCTGGAAGCTCTCGGCGTCCGATGCCGAGTCGGTCTCCGACCCGAGCACCAGCGCCCCCTTCCTCCGCGGAGTGGCGCTCTGCGCTCGCTCAATGTTCGGTGCCGGTGAGGTGGACGTGCTGGACAAGTCCAGCGACTCCACCTCACGGGCACGTGAGCCTCCCTGGCTCGATGCGGCGACTGCCGGAAATTTGGGAAAAAAGTTGTTGCTGTCCCCCCCAGAGTACGGTGGGACTGACCGGACGTGTCCGGTGCGGGACTCCCCAGCTGAAGAGCAGCTGGGACCCGCCTGGGTAGCTTTAACAAAAACCTTATCTGCCATTTTTTTTTTTTTACTTTTTTAGAGAGGTGAGTTCCTCTATCCCTACACCCCATTTCTCCTCCCTTGGTTCACTTCACGGTTACGTCTAAAATTAGACGCATACCGGAAGTGAACCTTTCCTCCCCCTTGACCCGATCTCTGAGACCGGGCCCCGCGCCGCCTAGAAGCTCGAGCTAGCTGCTCGATCCTCCAGGCGGCGCGCATTTCCCCCGGTGTGTCCCTCTTGGTCTGGTTTCTCCCTCTGGGCCCGTCCGGCATGAGTGCCTCTACCGGCATGGCCCCAGAGATCATCGAAACACGCAAGCCCCACCACGGCGACAACGTGGGGACACAGTTGGTGGGGTAATGGTGGTGCTAGGACGAAAACGCCAGTAATATTATAGTGGACTGTATTTTAACGTGAACGGTTATAACAAGCAGATATCAAATAATGAAATTAGATGGCGAAATATTAACAAGTGTGCGCTTAGTAAAGCGGACGATGGCGCAGTGGTTGTGCCGGCCGGCGCTCGCACGTCGTAGCTACGCCCCGCGCGCCCGCAGCCCCGCCGCGGTCGTTGCGAGCGTAGCGATGTTTTCAACATGCTCCCGGCGTTGAAGACTCGTCTTCAAGGATTATACTGGAAGAGGATAGATGGTGTTGTAAGCGCGTCGGACTATGCTTTTCTTCTTCCTTACGTATGCGACCCTGCTTATGCCGTCTCTCCCAGCATGAGACGTACGATACGGCGGAGTGGTCATATCAGTGACGGAGTCAGTCGCTCCTCGAGTACCACCATGGCTCCACTTCGTTCTCTGTTGGAGGTAAAAGATGTACCCGTTAGAGAATCTATTCCAGAATTGTTGCTTCAAGTGTACTATACGCTGGAAACGTTTCAGGCTGGAGATGTTCTGATTGATGACTTATGGGTGTGAAGAGCAGTGAGAGATCTTCCAATCAGGAAATGAGCAGGAGTTAAGGGGTATAAGTCGGAAGGATCGGTGGACAGAGGAGTAAAAGGAAGAGAGTTTAATATTGCCTCAACCTGAATCAGACACGTAGACATCTCTTCATAGTTGAGATGTGCTAAGCCCAGTATGCGTCTTAAGTGACGTTTTATAGATAAGCCACCGAAGTGTGGGGTTTATGCATGAAATGAAGTGAATGAAAGAAAAGTTGATACCTGTATATGCCATTTCTGAAGAAAATATTGTTTTAATATGTCAGCTAGCTCGTTACAAGTACCAATAAATGTTGTACCAGTATCAGAATAAATGGTGTTTGGTTTACCACGACGAGCAATAAACCTTTTCAGTGCTGCAATGAAAGTATGTTACGTCAGATCTGAGAGAAGCTCCAGATGAACCGCTCTTGTGGCTGGATAAACAAAACACATATTTAAAATTTAACAAGTCTAAATTTCTCCTCTATCTTTGCGGTCAGCTATGAGAATAAGTCCTGCATAGTCAGTGCCTGTCTGTAAGTAAGAAAACTCTAACTGAACTCGCTTCACTCCTTAGGTAAGTTAAGTTACCCATGATGGGTTTAAGTATTCTACCGTTGAATCGTTGACACTTGAAATAACTGAAGTGATAAGAATTAAATATAAGTTAAGAAACCATAAGTTACGTTTACTATAAATAATGATTGAATAATTAGATGAATTAATTAAGTTTTGAAATAAGTTATCTTTGTATTTTGATTATGATTAGTGATACGTAGTGATTATATTGTATATTATATTATATTCTATTTATTGTATGTAATTTTAATAATTCTGGAAACATGTTTTTATCAGAGTTGAATAATAAGATAAGATATAGAGATTGATAAGGGTCTGTTGATAAGTATGAAGGTACTGACCACCACATGGAAGCTTGACCTATGAGGTCAGCGCTCAGACCACGGGATATACGATCAGGTGGGTTGGTCTTAGAAAGCACATAGCGCCGGGCATAGTCACCAAAACCTTCCCGTGCCTCAGATACTTGATGCCTGGCAAATGGGTTATGTGTGACTTGACGGAAGAATTTTTCGGTATCTGAAGAAGCCACGTATTTATGCTGACGAAATTTCAATAATATGGATATGAAGTCATGGTGAATCCTAGGGCCTATGACTTGAATGTTGTTAAACGATTTGCTTGACATTGTGACGGCTGACGCGTCAAAGACAACACTAAGCTTAGTCGTTTTGCTAGACTCTCTGATAACACTATGGTGTGGAAGATAATAAGATGTAGATGACGATGATGAAGTAGGAGTAGAGACTTCGCTCTTATGCCCTAATGCTTCGGATGTGAAATTAAATTTGGGAGAGATGGACTCAAGTTCCCCAAATCTAGTAAGATCTGTATGAGATTCGTATGTGGTGTGTGCGTTTTGCATGAACATACACACTGATTGAGTCATGTTAGGTTGAGGTATGGCGCCTGATATGAACCATCCGAGCTTAGTCTCGAATAGCATTGGCCTATGTTTACCTAACTATATGCGATTATGACCGATCACATTCCAAAAAATGTCGGCTCCAACAAGTATGTCGATGGAGGAAGGGACATTAAAGGACGGATCAGCTAGACTTATTCCTGCTGGTAGCTGCAAGTCTGATAAGTCGATGTAGGTATGAGGTATGTGTGAGGTTATATCGGGCAAGACAAAACAATCAATGTCGATGTTATAAGACCCATCATAAGATTGTAAGTGTAGAGCACAAGATTGCGTAATGGTAGACAGTTGATTGTTTATACCTGCAACATGTGAACTTACACTACAAATAGGTAAATGTAGCTTACCACAAAGATCCTTGGTAATGAAATTTGCAGTGCTTCCATTGTCAAGTAAGACTCTGGCAGTGTGCGGCGTCCCGGAATGGTCCGTGACTTTTACCAATGCTGTGGAAAGCAGTACATGACAAGATGAAAAACAAGTACCAGACAAAGTTATATGTTCTTTTTTATTGCTAGAATCATCATCATGGGAATGTAACAACGTATTATGCCTTATTTTACAATACTTGCAATGGCCAAGCGGGCATGTTGACTCCGAATGCCCGTGCCGTAAACAATTTATACAAAGTTTGAATTCTTTAGCCTTAGATAAGCGTTCAGCTACTGATAATGCTCTAAATTGTTCACAATTAAATATGAAATGATTGTTTTTACACGAAGGGCATGTATTATTAAATTTACTTTTACCTGTAGATACAGAGCAACTTTTTGGCTTACTGTGTGATGATTCTGGTTTTAATTTTGATACCTTTGCCTCTTCAAGTGTTTCTAAAAGATTACAACGGTTAGAAATGAATTTAGTAAATAATTCTAAAGATGGAGGTTCAGTTAAAGAGTTTCTATGTTCTTCCCACTGCCTACTGGTAATAGGGTCTAATTTTGATGCCATTAAGTGAATAACTATGGCATCCCAATGTTGTACAGGCTGCCCTAGCGTTGCCAGAGAACGTAAGTTTTTGTTTGTCACATCGATTACGTGACGTAAGCTCTGACTACTCTCCCTTTGAATGGCTTCAACATTAAATAAAGCCTGAATGTGATTATTCACTAACAACTGTTTATTGTCAAACCGTTCACATAACAGTTGCCATGCATTATTATAGTTGTCCCCTCTAAAGTCTAAACTCTTGATTACCAACGCTGCACTGCCGTGAAGAGATGAACGTAGGTAGTGAAATTTATTAATGTTGTCTATAGTTTTTTCATCATGAATAAGTGAAACATAAATATCTTTAAATTCTAACAAATTTTGATAACCACCGCTAAAGTGAGGTAAATTAATCTTTGGAAGTCTAACGTTATTTTGTCTCGAAACCACTGGAAGGAGTTCATTGGAGCCTACCTTAGACGCTAGCTGAGCGCGGTGCTGTGACAGAAGAGCTCGAGCAGATGCAAGCTGCCTGTAGTAGTTGCTCTCGAACTGCTCACGTTCAGAAAATTGCTCGTCGGGCTTGGTAGACAAATACTCCAATTGACCCTGTAATTGATCATAGGTGACATATAAGGAAACTATTTTTTTCGATTCTTATCTCGAGTTCGACTAATTGTTCCTCGCTAAGCTGTTCGCAAGACTTAGTTGTAGTTAAGAAGGAAGTAAACTGAGTAAGCTGTGATTTTATTGATACCCGCTTTTTAATAAGTTCTTTCATTTTTATTTCTTCAGCCATGGCTAAACAGTAAGCTAATTATAAAGCGTGAAAGAAAAAAAGTACGAAGATAGATAATTATGCGTAACGTAACGGCTGTTGTATAAAAAAGAGCAACCAGCTGTTTGCAGAGGCGTCGCTGTTCGTAAGCGCTGGGCGGTTAAAAATACTACACACAAACTAAAGATTATTCAAAACATGTAAGTAGGTACTTTGCTGCAGTACTGAATACTTTTACGGGCTAAATTAATATAAATGAATAATGATAAGATTGCATAAACTATTAAAAATTAGTGAAATTCATATGTACGGAGTTAAAACCAAAAAATAAATCGATTAGAGGGTGGAAGAAAAATTTTTACGACTCAATTAGGAATGAGTACGTAACGAACTGTTATACCTTACCCATGCTAGCAGAATGGCTGACCATCCCTTCAATCTGGATGATCAGCATTTAAGCAACTTAGACGTTTCATTCACTGCCTTGCAGCTTTAGTTCGGTCTGAATCTCGGTACGGGTCGGAAGTCTGTTAAAACTCTACTATATCCAATTCCTATTTCTGTGCTAATTCTATATTAATTAATAATATAATAAAACTCTGTTTCCAGTTATAAAATAGTTTTTTTTTAAAAAGCAAGTTCCGAACTCTCGTATAATATTTGGTGGCAGCGGTGGGATACGAAAATCCCCTACCCGAATACGTCTTCAGAAGTGCTAAATTCAAATAAAAACTAAAAGCTATAAAAGTGCCAAAAGTATATTAAATTGTGAATACAAGTGCCTGTTCCTGTTTCTGTAATACGTCTTCAGAAGTGCTAAAATCATAAATCTAAAGCTATAAAGTGCCAAAAGTGTATTAAATTGTGAATACAAGTGCCTGTTCCTGTCTCTGTTCCTGTCTCGTATGTTGCAAAGCGAGACCAGCTACTCCAGTGGACCTGCTGTTCCACTACATCCACATCCATCGCTGATATCGCTGATAAAGCGGTCACTATGACGCTGAGCATCCTGATAATCACGGCGTTCCTGTGAGTAAAAACTACTATAAACGAATACCAGAATTAACTCAGAGCCGCATTCCATTCCTACTTATCGTCGTCTCTGTATATGTACATACATTGTAATATTGTTTAGACTACGCGTCCCGGACGCGATAACAATAAGTGATTGTCGCCGTTTCATACACTTAAGCCTGTGTTGTAGTCATAGTTTAATTTCGGTATAGTTTTATTTGAACTGTAAATTGTATTTAAATAGAATATTAATTATTATTGTAAAAGTTCATCATGACTTCCAAGGCAGATACTAAGTTCGAAGTCGAAGAAAAAATAGAACTCGGTGTTCTATTCAAATTCATCAAACCATTCGACGGCTCTAGGGATAAATTGAATCCCTTTATCACACATTGTCAGAATGCTTACAATTTAGCTTCCAAAAATCAAAAACCTATTCTTTTTCATTATATCCAAAGCCAATTAACTGATAGAGCTGAAACTACATGTAGCCTCAAAGAGTTCGAATCCTTTGAACAATTTATCGATTTCCTTAAGCAACAGTTTGGTGAAAGGAAACATTACGCTCACCTGCTCACTGAACTCCAAGACTGTAAGCAAGGCTTCTCTGAAACAGTTGACCAATTTTCATTAAGAATCGAAACATGCTTAGCGAAACTACTTACGGAAATAAATATTTCGATCCCGACAAGAAAGAAGACGGAACTTGCAGGACGTGTTGCTGCAATGCAAGACCTTGCCCTTCACACTTTTATTATAGGGCTGCAGCCGCGAATATCGCAAGTCGTTCGATGTCGCAATCCAGATTCGCTCAATTCCGCTATAAGCTTTGCAGTCGAAGAACAAAAAATAATTTCCAGCATCAATAGAAAATCAACACCTAATACTTATGATAGATCCAAAAATTTGAACTATCGTCGCGAATTCCAAACAAGTCCACGAAACTATCGCCTAGATCGTCCTAACACAGTAAATACCAACAATATGATATGTCGATATTGCAAAAACATCGGTCACACTATCGAAAATTGCCGCAAAAGGCAATACAACAACAGCAGAAATCAACATAACGCTTCTAATTCATATGGACGTCAACCATATCCTACACAAACACCTACTACTAATCCAGCCCGGAAGGTTTTTACCGTAAACCAGGATGACGAAGGAGTCGATAAAGTCGACCATAACGATTTAAACGAGTAAAATTTCCCGATCGGCGTCGCCCGGGAAATTATCCCTACTATATCAAAGCCGATGCCCCTGTCCTCACTGTTTCCCCTGAATCACGTAATAAATCTACTATATCTACAAAATCAAATACCATATCTACTAAATCTCCTATATCTACTAAATCTACTATATCTACAAAATCAAATACCATATCTACTAAATCTCCTATATCTACTAAATCTACTATATCTCCAAAATCAAATACTATACCTACTAAATCTACTATATCGACAGAATCAAATACTATGTCTACTAAATCTACTATATCTACAAAATCAAATACTATGTCTACTAAATCTACTATATCTACGAAATCAAATACCATACCTACTAAATCTCCTATATCAATAAAATCTCCTAAACCTACTATATCGACAAAATTAAATACTTTATCTACTAAATCTCCTATATCTACTACATCTACAAAATCTCCTATTTCTACTAAATCTACTACATCAACGAAATCAAATACTATATCCACTAAATCAAATACTGATTCTACAAAACTACATACTAAACCCTGTGAATTTCTAAAATTCAGTACAAAATCCATTGATTCTAATTCAGCTGCAAACTCACGTATCCTAGCTCGAGATAACCTGCAAAACCTGCAACATAAAGAAAATATTAAGATACATACAATAAACAAAAATGCAGAAAAAAGATACTTACCTCATGTAACAATACAAACCACCCTCGCAGATAAACCATTGTCACTCTTAGTCGACACCGGCTCTAGTATAAGCCTGCTGAAACTAGAGTGCATGTCCAGAATCCCAGAGTTAAGCGATAACATAATAATCATCAAGGGAATCGACCCTGGAAACGAAACAACATCAACCCTAGGCAGTTTCGACATGGAAGTATTCCAAAAATCCAAACCAAATGAACCCTATAAACACGAATTCCATGTTGTCAAAAACAATATCAGTCTTAGTTTCGACGGTATATTAGGTAATGACTTCCTCAAAAAATTTAACTGTCAAATTGACTATGAGCAGGAAGTGTTGCTAATGGGTAAAGATCGCATCAACTTAGAATTCGCTGAACCATTATATAATATTCCACCTCGCTCTGAAACCGTTATTGAATGCACTGTTAATAACCCTAACCTCAAAGAAGGAATAATACTAGATCAACGCATCTCTCCTGCATTATTAGTCGCAAATTGCATTGTTACTGTGAAACAAAATAATCGTATCAATATTACAGTTGTCAATATCTCTGAAGAGCCCGTCATACTTCAATCCAACCTTAATCTTACTATAGAACCTCTAGACACTGAAGCTTATCTAAACCCTCATGAATCACTGTCTCCTTCTAATGCCTCTATAAGAACTAATAAAGTTCTTAAGCAACTTAGAATCTCTCACCTTAACGAAGAGGAATCCAATGCCCTATTGCAAGTCTGTACAGACTTTTCCGATATCTTCTATCTCCCGGATGACCAACTTTCTTATACTACAGCCGCCGAACATAATATTAGAACAAATTCAGATATCCCTATTCAAACTAAGTCTTATAGATTTCCGGAATGCCACAAAAAGGAAGTCGAGGATCAAGTTAACAAAATGTTAGAACAAAAGATAGTAGTTCCTTCAAATTCACCCTGGTCCTCACCCATTTGGGTTGTCCCTAAAAAACAAGACGCCTCGGGACAACGAAAATGGAGAATTGTCATCGACTACAGAAAACTCAATGATATCACTATTGGAGAAACCTATCCTATTCCTCAAATAACAGAAATTCTAGACCAACTTGGGAAAAGCCAGTACTTCACAACGTTAGACTTAGCCTCAGGTTTCCATCAAATTCGAGTATCAAAAGAAGACGCCGCTAAAACCGCGTTTTCTGTACCCCAAGGTCACTTCCAATTCACAAGAATGCCATTTGGGCTGAAAAACGCTCCTTCTACCTTTCAAAAACTAATGAACACATGCCTGTGTGGACTACAAGGATCGCGCTGTTTCGTCTATTTAGATGACATAGTAGTTTACTCTCCAGACCTATCTAGCCATATGCAAAACCTATCTGCTGTATTTGACAGACTCAGAAAATACAATCTAAAACTCCAACCTGATAAATGCGAGTTTCTATGCAAAGAAGTCGCTTATCTTGGTCACCTTATCAGTAAAGACGGTGTGCAACCAAATCCTAATAAAGTGAAATGCGTAGTTGACTTTCCAATACCAAAATGCCCAAAAGATGTAAAATCTTTCCTTGGACTCGTGTCTTATTACAGACGTTTTATTCCCGATTTTTCAAAATTAGCAAAACCATTAACTTCCCTCCTTAAAAAGGACACCCCATTCAACTGGAAAAACGAACAGCAACTTGCCTTCGAAAACCTAAAAGGAAAATTAATAACTTCACCAGTCCTAGCATATCCTGATTTCACACAACCCTTCATCCTTACCTGTGACGCTTCTAACTTTGCCATCTCTGCTATTCTCTCTCAAGGCCCGATAGGAAAGGACCGTCCAATCGCATATGCATCTCGCACGCTTAATAAGGCTGAATGCAATTATAGCGTTACCGAAAAGGAATGCTTAGCCATCGTTTTTGGAACCAAAGCGTTTCGTCCCTATCTCTACGGAAATCAATTTACCATAGTCACAGACCATAAACCTTTACAGTGGCTATTTAACTGTAAAGATCCCGGATCTAGGCTAGTCCGATGGCGACTCAAATTAGAAGAATTTGATTACAAAATCACACACAAAAAAGGCAAAACAAACACTAACGCCGATGCACTATCCCGATTTCCAGTCAACCCTATTGAAGACGAACTTCCAACTACATCTGACTCTTTCCTACCAAATCTCGACAACGAATTTAACGACCCCTTAGAAGACCCTCTATTAAACCTACCGCCACATATTCCATTCTCATTCGATAACGATGACTTACTAAACCCGGATATTAACACCGACTCTAATGCAAAGTCTAATCCTATACCACAAGCTGAACCAACATTGCCCCCAGATCTTCTAGATCTACAGGTAGACACACCTTATCTCGATATTAGCCCTGATAGCGCAAACCTTAACCTTGACTTCGATTCGTTACAAATTCCTTCGCCTAACACACAAACAAATCCAAATAACGACACTTATCCTCAATTTCTAAAATCAATTCCTAAAAAGGAAATCGTTAGCAATACTATAATCAGGGAACATAACGAAAACCTCCTAAAAACGACCTGTAAAACAATATTAATTCCCACATCCATAGACCTAGACGAGTCAAATCCCTACGTGTCTGAAATACTATCAAACGCTGAAAATCAAGACGAAATCTTAAACTCTGAAAAAGAACTTCACCGTTTCCTGAAAATTAAATACGAAGATAAAACTGTTTACTTCATCTTCACTAAAGTTCACCACTTTGACGAATCATCCTACCCCGCTATCTATGATACCCTGAAACAAATAAGAAACGAAATTCTAGAATCCGAACAAGTAACAAACATTGCTATTTCCGACTTCAAAAATCCTTTTGACCAACACTCCTATACTAAAATCTATAATATCTTAGCCTACATTTTTAATAACACTAAAATTGAAATTCACGTGTATTTAAATAAAACAATCTACCCTACCCTGAGTGAAAGACCTAAGATTATGCGGGAAAACCACGACATCCCTACAGCTGGACATTTAGGTTCGTCACGAATGTACACTAGAATCCGAGAACAGTTTTACTGGAAAGGCATGAGAAGTGATATAGAAGAATACGTCAAGAAATGTAAACTATGCCAAGAAAATAAAGCTCTAAGAAAATTAAATAAAGCTCCTATGGAGATCACCACTACGTCTACGGCACCATTTCAAAGAGTAGCATTAGATATAGTAGGACCCTTACCTGAATCCGGCTCTGGCAAATTAAAATATATTCTTACCTTACAAGATGATTTAACAAAATACTCCATTGCATACCCTATACGTAGTACAACCGCTGAAGAAACTAGCGATTGTCTAATCCATTTTATATCTCTTTTTGGAATTCCAAAATCTATCCTTACTGATCAAGGAACTAACTTCACTTCCGATCTCTTCAAAACTACTTGCCAGTTCCTTCAAATCAAACAATTATGGTCGTCACCTTACCATCCACAGACACAAGGCGCTTTAGAACGTAGCCATTCAACCCTTAAGGAATACCTTAAATCATTCGTTAATGAAAATCAAGATAATTGGCCTACTTATGTATACACAGCTATGCTTACATATAATACGACCACGCACTCCACTACAAAATTCACTCCTTACGAATTAATATTCGGACACAAACCCTTTATTCCTAACTCTATATATGAAAGAGAATCTAGTACTACATATTCCGATTATATTAAAATGCTACAACACAAATTCAAATATACCAGAGAAAAAGCCCTAGAAAATATACTAAAGTCTAAAGAATCTTCCAAATCTTACTACGACTCACATACCAAATCACCACCTCAGTACAAAGTAGGTGATTACGTCTATCTAAAAGCACACCATAGGCTTAAAAAGGCACTATCTCCCATCTGGAAGGGGCCCTATAAAATAATTAAGGTCCATGATAACCATACTGCTACGCTCCTTATTAATAGACGTCACGTGGCTCATCATTTTGACCAAATGAAACCCGCTGAAGTCAGTCATCCTATATTATAAAAATACATATAGCTCCCGGTTAAAAATAAATCATTATAGGTTAAATACTTACTAATAAGTCACTAGCATAGTCTAATTAATTTTATTCATTTTATTTCAGCGCTTCAATCAATGCGCATCAAGACTTTATCAAGCCACTTCCTTCTAGCTCCGGCATATACTTCGATAGCCTAGGAAAACTTAAAATAATCAAAGGACAATTAAATATTGTTAGTCACGTAGATATTTCCTTTGTAAAGCCTCATCTTGTTAATATCGATGAAATATTAAATATTACTAAAATAACATGCCAAAAGGCAAGCAACCTTCAATGTGAAAACATACTATCTCCCCTTACGGTTCGTTACAACGATATCAAACGCGAGTACGATTCAATCTCACACTTATTATTAAAACGAAGTAAACGTTCAGCATGGTTCGGTGGAATTGGCACTGTTTTCAGACATGTCTTCGGTACCTTAGATGAAGACGATGCATCAAAATACGATTCCGCAATAGAAGCCACTCAAAATCACGAGAAAAAGCTCGCGGAATTAGTGAAAGAAAATATCTTAATCACGACTTCTTCTCTAGAATCATACAAACAAACAATTAATAAACTAAAAACTTATGAAGACTCACTTAAAAGTGCATTAAGTCAACTTGTATTACAAATAAACAATATCACGCAAACTTCCACAATTTTAATATCTGAAACGCAAATTCATTCACTTTTAGCCAGCCTTGAAAGCTCTTTACTAACATTGTCGTTTCAGCTCGAAGACTTAACTAATGCTATTATAATAAGTAGTCAAAACATTCTACATCCAAACATCCTGAGCCCGGGTCAGTTATATAAAGAGCTCGTTGACAATGACCGTTTCTTACCCGGAAACACTGAAATTCCTATAACACTAAGTCTTGATAATATACATCTAATTTTAAGTATCTCCAAGGTCGCATGTTATTATTATAAGAATAAACTTGTATTTGTTTTACAAATCCCTTTAGTTACTAATGATGAATTCAATTTATATCATAATCTAGCATTACCTATTCCTCACGGATCAAGTAATCCGAATATGTTTAGTTTGATCTTACCCTCTAATTCTTATATTGCTATCTCTAAGGATAAGTTAAGTTTCTGTAACCTAGATAATTTAGACAAGTGTAGAACGATAAGCTCTGAGTTCTTTCTGTGTGAGATACCTATGGTATTATTGACAAACGGAAACCCTACGTGTGAAAGTGAATTATTAACTAAAACAATCAGTGCTATCCCCGTGCAATGTGAGACTAAAACTTTTGGTGGTGAATTAGACATTTGGAAACCACTTGTGAATAACCAATGGATTTTCGTGCAATCCCATTCAAACAAAGTGTCAATTGATTGTGAAAACTCTGAATTACGCGAAATAATAGTATCCGGAACTGGTATCTTACAGACTCCGAAACGATGTACTGTTTACACTAAAAGTGCGAGACTTGTATCATCTAAGGATGAAATAAATATAGATATTCCTAGCCCTAATTTAGATTTTAGCATCATTAATGATTCATGCTGTAAAATAGCTACTAAAACTATTTCAGATAATAATATACCCTCTGTTCTATTTCAAAACATCGATCTAGATGATTTAACTTTAAGTAAACGTAATGATAAGATGCTTTCAGACTTAAATCAAATTATTGACGAAAAACCGTTCCTAGTAAAATGTGGGACACACTACTCTGTATTAACTTTGTGTATTTTAATAGTTGTAAGTTCTTTTATACTATTTAAGTTATGTAAAGTAATTCTTAAATATAAATCTAAATTTTGTAAAACGACGACCCATACCGATGACGCGATTGATGACGTCAATAACGTCGAACCTGAAAACATTTCAATCCCACTACCTAGATTACGAGAAATTGTATAACTTACTGAAATTTCGCCCTTTAATCCCCGAATTTCAGTCTTCTGGGGGGGCTGTTATACCTTACCCATGCTAGCAGAATGGCTGACCATCCCTTCAATCTGGATGATCAGCATTTAAGCAACTTAGACGTTTCATTCACTGCCTTGCAGCTTTAGTTCGGTCTGAATCTCGGTACGGGTCGGAAGTCTGTTAAAACTCTACTATATCCAATTCCTATTTCTGTGCTAATTCTATATTAATTAATAATATAATAAAACTCTGTTTCCAGTTATAAAATAGTTTTTTTTTTAAAAAGCAAGTTCCGAACTCTCGTATAATAGAACGTTATGCGTAACTAATTAGCAAGATGAATACTATGTATGATTCTACGGCTTAATGCGATATTTAACACTCGAATGTAATGGGATGATAAGTTAGTATGTGTAAATAAATGTTAGTAAGAAATGGAAAGATCTCACGAAGATACGTTGACTGCGAGTCCTGATGAAGCGTCTTCGTGCTTGAAGTGCTTGAAATGGATGGCGATG
This sequence comes from Tholera decimalis, assembly GCA_943138885.2. NCBI lineage: Eukaryota > Metazoa > Arthropoda > Insecta > Lepidoptera > Noctuidae > Tholera > Tholera decimalis. The sequence goes on along the minus strand of OW964570.2, from coordinate 5,251,810 downwards.
TCCTTGGGCTCTGCTTGGGTTGCTGTTCAGCAAAGACCCAGCAATGATGACCACTGAAGAACGATGATCGCTCCAACAAATACTTCTTGTCTTCAAGAAAAGCTGGAACCGGGCACGTACGTTTGATGCGAAGTCCACTTGGTATCCAGATGTTCAACGGCCGTTTTCAAAATTTGAAAAACCGCTTGTCACCCCCGTTATCTGGTCAGACTTCCCTTGAAGCTCAAAGGACCATGGAAAAGAAACGGGGCATATCCTAATGGTGGTGCTAGGACGAAAACGCCAGTAATATTATAGTGGACTGTATTTTAACGTGAACGGTTATAACAAGCAGATAATTAAATAATGAAATTAGATGGCGAAATATTAACAAGTGTGCGCTTAGTAAGGCGGACGATGGCGCAGTGGTTGTGCGGGCCGGCGCTCGCACGTCGTAGCTACGCCCCGCGCGCCCGCAGCCCCGCCGCGGTCGCCGCGAGCGTAGTGATGTTCTCAACAGGCCTGAAATTGATTATCTTCAAAACTGCGCGTTGGGCTATTTCAAGATTCATTAACGTGGTTTTCGCAGCTCCTCCCCAGCACGTTATGCAGTACGTAATGATAGACTGGCATATCGAAAGATAGATTTGCTTCAACAGAATTGAGTCAGCAACATGTCTGAGGGTTTTAAAAACGTAGATCAGTTTACGTACACGAGCACAAAGGAGTTTAATATGATCTTTAAAGTTAAGGTGGCAGTCTATTGTGATGCCTAAGTACTTTATACTATTTACACGTTCCAGCGATGTGCATGTGCAACTCACACCGGCAGCACAGTTATGTGATACAATGTGGTAATTGTTGTAATTAGTTCCAGCGAGTTGACGGATACTGAAAGCTATGTATTTTGTCTTATCTGCGTTTAACGTCAAAATATTGTCACGAAGCCATTTTCTTACAACATCGTAACCCTTTTGAGCAGTACTAAAGACCTCATTCCAACTATCGGCGCAGAAGGAGAGAGCAGTGTCGTCTGCGTAGGAGATGATCTTGCCTTGGGGTAGCTCGAGGTTACATAAATCGTTAATGTAGACGAGAAATAGAGTTGGGCCTAAAATACTGCCCTGTGGTACTCCATAGTCGACAGCAAGGTCATCACTTGTGTAATTACCGACTCGTACACATTGTTTTCGCCCAGTGAGATAGCTCTCGAAGAGTTTAAGCTGAGTGCCCCTAACCCCAAGTCTTTCAAGCCTATGTATAAGGATCGAGACAGAAATCGTATCAAGGCATGTCAAGGAAAATGGACAGGCATTTTTTTCCTTTATACAGGTTTGTACTGATGTAGTTAGTAGGCATATGCACTGCCCCTTCAGTAGATTTTCCTCTGCGGAAGCCAAATTGTTTATTTGACAATAAATTATTTTGTTCAAGATAGTGTACTAGTCTATTATTTAATATTTTTTCTAATAACTTCGATAGCGCGGGCAAGATTGATATTGGTCTATAATTACTAATAAGATTTCTGTCACCAGCCTTATGTATAGGGCGCACTTCAGACTTCTTTAGATGGTCGGGAAAGATGCCGCTGTCAAGACAAGCATTCAAAATAAATGTAAGAGGGGGAACAAGGGCATTTATATTATGCTTTAGGATTTTGTTTGAGATTTTGTCCCATCCTACAGCAGAATCAGCTTTCAAGCCAAGAATAAGGCGTTGGATCTCACCTTCAGATACGCTCTCCATCACAAATGAGTCACACTGAGAGAAATTGGCCGATAAAATACCATCAAGCAATCTAGGTGTTTGAATCTGGTGAGATAGAATACAGTCCTCAGCTAATTTCCTGCCTACGTTGACAAAGTAGTGGTTGATCTCATTGACCGATAAATCAGGAGTGGAATGTAGTTTTAAGAGCTCTTCAGAAGTATTTTTGTCCTTAGTAGTATTGGTAATTGTTTTGATGGTCTGCCATAAGGTTTTGGGGTCATTTTTAACTACTTCGATTAGAGATTTTTCATAAGCCCGTTTCACTTTTTTAAGAATAATGTTACAATAATTTCTGTAACGCACGTATGTTATTCTCAAAACATCTTTTTCTGGCGACATTCTGGATTCATTATGCAGCTTATCTCTATTTTTCATACAGCGTAATAGTCCGTGCGTTATCCAAGGCTTGATGATTTTTTTACGCCTTGATAGTGTTATAATTTTTGTATTTTCCTCTAAAACTGCTTGAATATTGGTAATTAGGTAATTTATTGCAAACGAAGGATCACAAGATGAGTAAATGGGGCTTAGGTTAATAGCTGATATAGCTAATTTTAATGTCTCTATGTCAATTTTTGCAATAGTAGTGGTTGCAAAATGGCGAGGTCTTACGAAATCAATGCATGTCAATACGGGATAGTGATCAGTAAGGTTAGTACGGGGAATAATTGTGAGCATGGGTAACTGCGACTTAATCAGTACGTAGTCGAGACATGTTCCACGGGCTTCGCGTGTTATATTTGTGTGGGCTGGTAGCAGTCCGTGAGATGCAGTTAGAGTTAAATAACGTTCACCAGAAGAGTCAATTTTATCAAGATTTATAGGAATATTAATATCACCGACTATCAACACATTTTTGAAAGCTGAAACTTTTAAGAGGATATTATGTAACGATACAAGGAATGAATCAATATTTTTGACAGAAGGTGAGCGATAGATGCAAATAATTGCAGTGTGTTGATCACATAAAATACTTTTTACGTAAAAATTAAACCGACTCCCAAAAAACTTTTTTGCAAAAAAATAAAACCGACTTCCATATCAAAACACTACAAAGCCAAAAATAATTTTAATTTCGGTAGTCGGTGTTATTGGTTTTGTATTTTCTTTTTTTTCACACCGCCTCCCGAAATTAAAATTATTTTTGGCTTTGTAGTGTTTTGATATGGAAGTCGGTTTTATTTTTTTGCAAAAAAGTTTTTATTTTCGCGCTTTTTAGTGGGTCAATTTGTATAATATAAAAGCCAAAATGTCAACTACAAAAAACTAAAAACGCGCGAACAAAAAACACAATATAGAGTAACCGAAAAGATCATCAAGGTAAATATTTTTTTAGACTTTTGTTAATTTTTCAGAAACGGCTTGTTCGATGTCGATAAAATTTTCATGGGACCATTTGGGAAGTATACCCTTTCCAACAAAAAAAGAATTTTTCAAATCGGTTGGCGAGCGACGGAGCTATGCCCGAACAAACATAAAAAAAAAAAAAAAAAAAAAAAAAAAAACAAACAAACATCCGAATTGAGAACCTCCTCCTTTTTCAGAAGTCGGTTAAAAACACTGCAAAGTGAAAAATAACTTTAATTTCGGTAGTCGGTGTCTTTAGTTTTGTATTTTCGTTTTTGGCACCGACTTCCGAAATTAAAGTTATTTTTCACTTTGCAGTGTTTTTTGGGAGTCGGTTTAATTTTTACGTAAAAAGTATTTATTTCACTCTTTTTAGTTGGTTGATTTTTAATTTACCTAGTTACCAGAGCCTAAATGTCAACTACTTATAAAATTTTACAAAATATTGCTTTTCCCAATGCTGGGCCGTTAATTTTTGAGGAGTTCTCCTGGTACTTCACCATCAGCTATACATCACCATATGCATTGTGACGAGCATAAAGTGCTTGATATCCATATTCAAGTAATCGAATCGCAATCCACGAAATACTTATTATAGAGTAGTTTCGGCGACCATCTGTGGTCTTCATCATCAGTTCCACTTCCCGAAATGGTACTTTTTGAGAGCAACTGCACAAGTTACTATAAGAAATACCCAAAACGCCATAGGTGTGCCTATAATATTTGAAGAGTTCCCTCGATTTCTCCAGGATTCCATCATCAGATCCTGACTTGGTGACAAATGGTACCAATTTCGAAGTATACCCTATCAAACAAAAAAATAATTTTCCAAATCGGTTCAGCCGTCTTCGAGTACTCGGTGATCATACATAAAAAAAATAAAAAATAAATATATATATATATACGCGTCGAATTGATAACCTCCTCTTTTGGTCGTCGGTTGAAAATTAGCAAACAGTTTCCATCTTCAAACTGCGGCTCTTGTGTTGTGAAATTAAGGTTGTCTTTGAAATAGACAACCACTCCATCATTTTGTCTACTATTATTTTTTGTAGCAGAGAAACAATAGCCTGGTAGTTTGGGTATGACCGAAGTAGTAGAAATCCAGCATTCCGTTAGAACCAGTACGTCGCATTCAATTTTAAGTCTAGTCAGCATAAGTTCTAAGCCTGGCATATTACAGTTAATACTTCGAATGTTCTGTGTGAGAACAAGAAAGCGCTTAGATTGGGAATGCGGAATTAGTTTGTAACAATTATCAATGTCACATGTAAATGTCTTCGAAATAGTTACGTTATCGATCTCTGAGGATAGTTCATTTATTTTATCGAATGTTACTATAGGGCCTGTAATAGGAGAGATATATTCATATGAGAAGAGAACGGGCTGACAGATTTTTTTTTGGATGAGGGTGAGAACCATAAACTGCGAGATAAAAGAATATATTAACAAACCGGTACTTACTTCAGTTAACTCTTGTTTTGTGTTATGTATTTGTGTATGGTGATATTGGAATTGCGGTGTATTAAATGTACGGATAGTTCCAGCAAAATAAAGTAGTTTTACAACTATTAATACAAAATATAAAAGAGACACGCAATATTGGATAAGAGAGACAAAGTGATTTTGATGGCCTCGTTTAACAGATATATAGATCAGCAGCAATAGTCATATAGCGTCTTTTAACTTAATTAAGTCTGATTCTGTATTGATTCTCGTAGCGGGTTGGCCCTCTTGTTTGCGAATGAAGATCCTGCCATAAGAAGTCCAGCAATATTGTAGGTTATTAGTCCTAGCAAAATCTCTAGCGAGGAAAAATAACCTCTTTTTCATATATGTCAGATGTTCAGACATAAAAATAGAGTTTGAAGGGCCATCGAGCCCTATATCAGTAGTGGTTAATCTTTTGTCTTTGTGGCTTTTATAGTAGATCTTGTAAGCCTGTAGAATATAATCTTTCTTAATTATCGTAGTTAGATCGACCACTATAGTATTGACATTGTTATTTGAGCGAATTTTGGGCTTTAGGCGGTAGATATCTCGTATTTCAGGTCAGTCATAAAAATGTCGATTTTTGGACCTTAATATCTAAATAACCGTTTGAGATATGTTTATAAAATTTGGAACACATATGTATCTCGCCAGTCTCAATATACAAGACAAGTTTAGGTGAAATAGTTTTTGAGTTATGAGGGGCTCAAAAGTGGCACCAAATGGTTCGTGTAATATTACACACGGTGAGCTGCGCGTCAGTACTTGGCTTGACACGCTCCCGCATGTCTAGATTTCGTATACAGTACTTTGAAGAGAAAAATATAGTCAGCATAACGTTAAAAAGATAAAACATACTTTGGACGTCTTTTTCTAGACGATTCTTCTGCAATATTTTAATCGAGAAAGCCATGAGTTTTTACAAAGACAACGCTGTCGGTTACATATTCTGTCCGTTTATAAATGACATACGTTTATGTCTGCATTAAGTTATTGATCGGGGCCATACGTACACACTATAGTGTCTGATTTTCTTAAAAGGATAGCAAATATAATACATTTTTAATGATCACTTTTTATTCAATGGCTAAGATTCATCGCAATTTGTTCCCCTTTGTTGGCCTACCTGGGTGATATCAGCCATGTGGGATATTTCCGTGGCTCTAATTAGGTCTCTTTCATCGTCCAATAGGGCGAATATTTGCGATTACGGACTTTTTATCAAACTTTTGAATACTTACATAAAATTCGTAACTCGCTTACTAAGCGCACAAAATATATTTTTACCTTTTACCAACAAATATAATATATATATATTTCTTTGGTCAACAGCTAAGCATTGCCATGCAACGACGCAATGCCGCCAGTATCTTGGGTACGTTGCCAGCCGACAGCGTTGAGGATCAATTTTTTGATGCTTTATTCTAGTTTATATTTTAGTACATAATTACAAACAAATAGGTTTAACTCTTATAATACCAGCTGAGATGTCAGTCAGCTGTAACAAGTGAGTCTTCCTACTCGAGCACTTTTTCTGGAGTCATGGAGTGGTCGTGCTCATGTCTCGGTCGGCTCTTGAGACACGTCGCCATGTACTGGCTCTATGTTTGATAGAGTGAGAGCAATCTTTGATACTCAAGTGCGTCACAGCTTTTAATAAGTCAGTTCATCGTGTTGAAGAGTATCTACGTGAGCACTCAAACAAAAGTGATAGATGATAAATGAAAACAGTTGATATTTGCAAAAGATATTATTTACAAATACACTAATTGTAATACAACAACAGTATAAGTAGTAATGAAGTTTTCCAAATGGAGAAGTAGTTTGGCATCTATGATAAACAAACCGTACGCGCTCATTTCCTAAATAACACCCGCTGTATTCGTCAATTAATGTTCTTACAAGGGTTTCTTCCCGGCTCTGTAACATACGATAAATCGATTACAGTCTAACCCTGAGAATATTATCTCTCTACCATCATGTAATATTAGACATATACTCGTTCAATTTCGGGATAATAGTATACATAATATATGCGGCCCTATTCCCTCCTCTACATTGCAGTGAAAGTCCCATTAAAATCAGTGCAGACTACAGAGCCCTAAAATATATTAACTTTGTGTGTTATTATTGCAATATAGGAGTAGGTATATAGTGCATTTCATGTTTATTATTTATACCAACATAATTTTCATTGACCTTTAAGTATACTCTGTTTGATTTGAACCAGCTTTCAAGATAATTGCTTGGTTAATATTGCAAGGAACAATACTGTCGTTAACGACGATTGGCCGAACACGATATACTTAGGTGCCTCACTTACTCTAATATGATTGCTTTTTACGGAACAGTCACTTTTTACGGAAACAGAAATTAGTATCAAAAATATGGAACACCAAAGAAAAATTTACATAAACCACACGTTCTTGAGCATTTTCTATCCATTTTACTACATTAGTACTATAACATGTATGAGAAAATATAATATAAATAACAATTGTGTAGAAAAAATCACGAAAAAAAATGTGTTTTGTGCCATTATCATGACCTGTGTAATGATTGTCTTCTACTGTGGTATCATGGAGTACACTACATTCAGCATTAAAACGTTCTGGAGAATCTATAACGTCATATATTTGGAGTATTTGTTAAATTTTGTAGGAGTATGCCTTATTAATTTGTATTACAGCACTACATCGGTGCACTTACTTCTGCTTCTTTACGAGATAAGCAAATGTCTGTACAGCAGTAACGACATAAAAAATTTCAAGATTATGTCACTTTCGTTAACTATTACACTCTTGGTCTTTTGTTTTATTCTCGTAGTCTTCAAAATAACTTACAATGCCTATTGGAATTTATTAAGAGGAATCTACGTTTCTACATCAATAGTCTTAGGTTTGGAAATCATCCAAATTTTGCTTTATACCCATATGCTGACGTGTAAAACTTTTCGATGAAATTGTATAATAAAGAATTTTAATTTCGGGAATGACAGTGATGATATAACAGTGGATAGTGAACTAATACTGGAGGAAATGCAGAATGTAATGATATCAATATATGATGCTTGGGACTTGACGTTGAAAACTGCTGGATTTAGTGTAATTATATTGTTTCCTATTCCAAGTTATATTTTAAGTGCGGTTTCCTGCTGTTTCTGCTATGAGAATAAAGCAGTAGGACCGGTTAAGTTAGAAATATAATTCTTTGTACAAATGTTCTAAATGCATGCAGATATTGCCATAATCATTGTGTTTTAGAATAATCACTAACACTAACTAACTTACTCAACTTTTTGTAGATTTTGTTCCACTTCATAACGACGTTTGTACAGACATTGTTATACGTAGCATTTCTGATAATATGGTCATCAGGGCGTTTTGTGAGTGTTATGTTTGTTTTATACATTTATTTATAAAGGATAGTTGAGATAAGACAAAAATAGAATAAATCTCATTGCACAGCAAATTTTCTATTTATTTCTGGCACGTCATGAGTCGTTAACGTATCAAAAATAAATAAAATATTGTCAGTGCTGTTAACTACATCATTATAAACAACAAACTTATACAGCTTTCGAGATTATGAATATTATGTCACTTATAGAAGTGTAAAATATATGTATAAATAACGAGGGTCTTACCACTGACAGAAAGATCAAGATTGAATAGCTCCAAGAATTATCAAACCCTGAGCATTATAAATAGAAGATGGTCACCCTGCGCAATTATATTCCCCTTGTGTGTCAAACCCATCCAAGGGTTGTCTGCAAAAGATCGCTGTTTTGCAATTTATAACTTGGAGTAGAACATGGTTCATATTATTATTATGGTATAATAGAGGTTGGTACAGTAAAAATATTAACTAAATTCAAAGTGGCGTTCGGGACCGCGGTCTTGGTACCGAATGACTTCCCTACTCATATGTTTGATGTACGGGCTAAACTCTGGAACAACTAATGGTACTTTCACTGAAAAATAAAGGAAGTTATAGGGCAAATAGGCTTTTCATCCCAGAAATCCGACAGGATCGACATTTACATAGATAACACGCGAACGAAGTTGCGGGCACATACATATAATACATAGGTATTAAAACCGAAGACCGAAATTAAAATGAATATGTATATGAATCTACAGATTGTAACTAAGTGAATAAATAAATTAGTAAGCTTCGAGTATGCTAAACATGAAAATTTGTGTAATTGAAATTCAATGTCTATAGATATTTCTTACTATTTATACATTTCTTTACCCTGACTGAGTGCGCACAGCCTGCACCGCTTTTCGTAGAAACGTTCATAAAGAGGATGTACTTTTTAAATATTTAGATAATATAAAATAACTCAGATAATAAAGTATTTTTGAAAATTTGTACATTAAGAGGGTGGAAAGAGGTAGCAAAAGTTTGGTAGAAGGATAGGTACATTATTGATTACCAAATAACGAATTTAAAAAGTTATTCCCTGCGAGGGTATTTTTAAATCGTAGGTAAAGACATTAGAAACATAAAATGTACCGACAAAAGTATTTCAAACTCATACTAAGCCCTAGTATGAGTTTGAAATACTTTTGTCGATTTCGAAAACTATCGCGTTGTTTCTTTCGCATGCACCAAACTTGTAGAGTATGAAACCGGGGTTGAGGTAATGTTCTAACAAGATATCGCGGCCCCGAAATGCAAGGGTAGCGGAAGAAACAGGGTGGGTTTCTAGTCAGTAGAAGTCTGACACTCCCTTCCGTTCCACCCCGAGCGGGAAAAGTCATTCGATGATTTTCCCACCCGGAAAAAAAAAGATGAGTATGAGTGAGACAAAGCAATCGTTTTCGAAGATGATAATAGTGTTGCAAACTTATACTAAGCCTCCTGGTGTATTTTTGCTACCTATTGAATCACTTTGTAAGCCAAATTAAATACATTAAGGTTGATATTCTAAGATTTGAATCAACTTATAAATATGATAAACCATTCGTTTTCATGTTACAAAGACATATAACCTAACCTAAGTATACATAATAATAACAATTGTGTTAATAAATAAAACTTAAAATTATGTTAGTATCACTTAGTTGCACTATACAAGACGCAATGCTATTCGTTTGATACTACGGCTGTGTAATTTATGTTCAGACTTAAGTAAGCGTGTTCCATCTTCGCCCGCTTCATCACTTACCATCAGATGAGATTGTGGTCAAACGCGAGCCTATTATCAATAACAAAAATAAAACATGTTCCTTCATACTGATACCACCTATACCGTCAGATGACCATTTTATTAATTCATGGTATGCTCTCGTTTGCCCACTGTCTCACCTGATGGTAAGCGAGGATGTCGTCGAAGAGAAGTACGCTTGCCTAGAAGTAACTTATACACTCTTGACTTAAAGACCCCCAGGTAATAGCTATCAGGAAATACAGGCTCTGGCAGGCATACTCCTTACGGTCTATACGCACAATGAAAGTATTCCCAAAACGTTTTGTGCGTATGGATGGGATTTCTACCATGGAACGATGGTGCATCGCCGTTTGTCTTGTAGTCTGATGATGAAACGGACTTGATGAAGTTAAGAGTACAGTTTCCCCTAAAAGTATGTTTACTAACGACGATAAATAAAGTAAAAACATTAAGAATCGGCCTGAAGACTTGCTGAAAACAGTTAGTAATCGATTTTTCTAATTATTTACTGACTGAAAAAGGGTGTTTAAGTAGTAGGTGTTATTGGTTCTTTTTACTGTATTTTTTTTTTAATTAATGTCAACTAAGCCAAGCTTTTGAATAAAAAACGCAAATAACACTAATTTAAAAGATTTCATAACGGTACCTTTTACTACGTTTTCGGTGGGAAAATCATCAAATGACACTTCCCGCTTTGGGTGGAGCGCAAGGGGTGTCAGACTTTTCCTGACTAAAATATATATGTATATAATATAATATGTTTATTTTCATTCATATGTTTACAAAGATGGCAAGTACAATGTCCACATAATATGCATAAATTATGTACTGGCTCCCAAACTAGGTTTATAGCCTGTGTCTTGGGGATCAGTGATTCCAACACAATCTTAGTAGATCAAAAATCAGTTTCCACCAGTAACAAGGTTTTATGAAGATAACAAACAATATTAGCTAAAACTTTCCTTTATTGTCCGCTGATTTATGGGTCGGGGAGGGGGGAGGTGATCTGTCCCCTGTAACTGCCCCCACCGCGCAACCCCATGGTTATGGAAATATCCATGTTAAAAGTTTTGAGGTTAGGTTTTGAAGTTAGAATAAAAATTTCAGTAAAAATTTAGTATCATTTGGCAGGAAGAGAGGAGTGGGACTGGAGAAAGGGGGAGGGGGAGTGCTCCTATCCTCCCAGGCACTACTCACATGAAAAGGTTTTCGAAAAACTCAAATGTTGGCTAACAGGTGTAGTCGGTGGTTTAAAAAAATATAAACAACGAAGGTGATGGCGGAGTCTGTTCGCTCGCTACGTTCTAACCTAATCTGTCCGAGTCGGGTTGCCCCAAGTCCCCTTGCATCCTAACTTCTAGTAACAGTTGGAATTACCATAAATATTATTCATCATATAAAAATAACTTTTTTGCAAATGGCGTGCTATTTTCCAATTTGTATGGAAACTTTAAAAATTGTAAGCCGTGAATTTCCGCAACTTTAAAATTTGTAATAGATTTCTATGTATTTATGAGTACAGGAACGTCCAAATCAACGTTCACGTTCCGTTTCAGTGTAAACAAAAATTCGTAATTTTTTTTGTGTAATAACGTGAACGTAATTACATAATAGAGCACAGCTTTAGTCCACACTAATAACACACCAAATTTAATACGTGAATATATGTGAAAATAAAAATTATATTTAAGTAAAAATATGACATAAAATTAAACAAAATACACTACTGCTGTCAACAAAACGTTAAATGTCAACTTTGACGTCTATTATGACAATATCCAACCTAAAAATTTGCAAATGGCGTGCTATGTTCCAATTTGTATGAGAAACTTAAAAAATTATGTCTCGTAAACCGTGAATTTGCGCAACAGGACAATATTAAAAAAAAAGTAATTAAATAATTAAAAAACCCGACTGCAACCTTATACTAAACCTACCCCATACAATTATTATAGTTTCAAACTCAAATGGGTCCCGCCTGCTTCCAACTTTTATTTAACTTAAAATGGGCTTGTTTTTATTAGCTTTTTAGTTAGTTTTAGTATAAGGTTGCAGTCGGGTTTTTTAATTTTTTTAATTACTTTTTTTTATTTCCAGCTTTTTAGTTTACAGATGTGAAAAATTTCGCAGACGATTTAGTTCTTTATACGTGTTTTTTTACGATTTGTCACTTTGAATTACTTTTAACCAGATAAGTTATATATATTTTTGTAATCACCCTTTAAAACCCTTTATTTTGATACCCCACTCGATAGGTTTTGAAAAAAAAAAAGAAAACCATTTTGAAGGCATAATATAGCGCCAAAAATTCGCCATTTTAGTTTTTTTTTTTAATTTTGAATTACCCAGTGTCACTCTCACAGTCAATAAAAATCTAAAGATACCTCTCAAGCTAAAATCCGTCGAGCCGTTCAGGCCACAGAGCGTGCCAAACAATTATACATACATACATACTATCGAAAAACATAACCCTCCTTCTGGCGCAGTCGGGTAAAAAGCTTTTATTTTTGTGAGTACTATCTACAGTAAAAATATGAACTTCCAACTCAACGGACAATAAAGAAAAGTTGAGCCCAATATTATTATGATGATCAATCATGCAAAATAAAAAGAAAAGAAATAATAATTGTGGTGTTTGAGTGAGAGGGCGTGTGTTGTATTAGAAGTAGTGTAGAATGTATATGTCAAATTGAGGAGTGTGTATGAGTCTGTGAGTGTGTGATAAAATGAAGGGAGTTATGATTTAGGTATATGGGAAGAGCAGTTTTTCAATATCGTCATATGATTTCTCCATCAGCCATTTTTTTACTGTGGTTTTGCAATGGTGGTAGTTTAAACCGTGGATGCTGATAAACTTGTTGATTTTATTATATAAAATATAACTTAGGTAAGTAAACTGGTGCTGTGCGAAAGTGGTTTTATGTCTGACTGGTGGAAGGACAATATCTGCGCGACGTTTTGTGCTTAATGTGAAAGATAATCGATGCTTTCTTAATTAATACACATTGTAAGATTGTAAGACATATAATCCTCTCACTGACAGAACCCTGCATTTCCTAAAAAGTTCCAATGTAGAGTGTCTATAGGGCTTGCGGAACATATTCAAATAGTATGTTTTGCAAGCGTCACCCCAAGCTGGTAAACAATATAGGAGATGAGACTGACAGAGTGAGTAACAGACCATCATTAGCGTTACTGAGTCAATCGAATCGTGAATATTCTTAAAGATGGAAATAAGTTTGTGCGTTCGACGTAGTATGGGCGCAGAGACAGTGTCAAAAGCTTTTGAGATATCTAGAAAATCTCACCCTATTCCTTCAGTTGCCCTTGTGTTCCGGGGTCGCGGTAAATCTTTAGAACAATCCTGCAACCTCGATTGTTGGTCGACCTAGAGTAGGACCTCGTGAGACATATTCACGAGTTTTTAACATTATTTACAATGGATACATGATATTAATTGTAAATAATGTTAAAAACTCCAGTTAGTAATCCTATTATTATATTGTATTGATAGAAGGTAGTGCTAAACTCTACAGGTTATCACCTATCCTATAATGTTTTCTATACCACCCTAATATATACCTATAATAACAATATTTCTATACAGCTATTGCAAAGATGTACCTATTTTAATGACACCCCATTCAAATAGGTACAGCTATTGCAAAGATGAATCCCCAGAAACAGAAATATAGACACACCGATAAAAAGCTTGCTTATATTTAAGTTTCGTGTAAATACCTATAAGTACTTGAGAAAACACAGTTATTTTAAAATCACAAACAGATACTTAAATTTAGTTTACATGTTTATATAAAATAATTAATACTTACACTTGCTGACTTGCCCATTATTTTCGCTATTTTAAATACTTTAAGTATTATTTGCAGTTTCACTACATCGTGATAGAAAAATTCAATAGTGTGGAACACGACCTGAACATAAAGATTTTTGTCACTTTCAAATGTATTTGGAATTCCACAGAGTAAAATATGTGTTTAGAAAAAGTTTTAAGTCACCATATGCTAGTAAGAAGTCCTGTAGATTTCATAGCACTCCAATATGTTATCATAAGCTTGAAACATTTGGTCGCAATAAGATTTTTTATCGCATCGGTAAAACTTTTGTAATTTTTCTGCCTGAATGCACCAAAGGATAACTTTGTCGCTCAGCAAAGTAATAAGTCTGATAGCGCAGATAATATTTAAGTCAAAACACATGATAGCTATACCACAGAAGAAGTAGAAACTAGCAAGTTTTAAGTTTTATATAAAACAAAGTGAAGAATTGAAGCTGAAGAACCAAGACAATACCGAACCAGTTGCGAATGATAAAGCGTCTAAAATTCTTCTTTTTGTTAAGAAACCCGTGAACTTCTTGAAACTTTAACACAAATAATATATTCCTTTTCGTGTGTAAGATATTAACGCAATAATTGGTAACAAATCCGACACTGTACAAGATAATATCAATGATAGAGTTGATGAATGTTAAATTGATGTACTTTCTTATAGTTTTATCAAAATATAGCTCGAAGACGCGATTTAAAAATAGAATGATAGATATGATTACGCCACACAGTGCTAACCATTTTACTTTAACACTATTTGGGTAAATAAAGTTATCTTTAATACGGTATTTGGGATACAACAGAATATTATGCATCAGGTTTAATGGTAGAAGCATTGACTGCACATCTTTGTCGACATAACTATCTAACGGAACCTTGAAATGATTTTTTTTGCTCCTTTTAAAATATTTTCTTAACCATAAAGACTTCATTTCGTTTAAGTTCTTAAGATATAAATGAACAATTTAATTTAATTAATTTGTTACATAAAACAATTAAATTACAAAAACTGGGTTAAATTGAATGTACAGAGTAAAGCCATTAACAATATTAGTCTGTCTGGTGACCTTTAAAACGATTACGTAATAAGACATAGGGTGGTATAGAAAACATTATAGGATAGGTGATAACCTGTAGAGTTTAGCACTACCTTCTATCAATACAATATAAGAATAGGATTACTAACTGGAGTTTTTAACATTATTTACAATTAATATCATGTATCCATTGTAAATAATGTTAAAAACCCGTGAATATGTCTCACGAGGTCCTACTCTAGGTCGACCAACAATCGAGGTTGCAGGATTGTTCTAAAGATTTACCGCGGCCCCGGAACACAAGGGCAACTGAAGGAATAGGGTGAGATTTTCTAGATATCTCAAAAGCTTTTGACACTGTCTCTGCGCCCATACTACGTCGAACGCACAAACTTATTTCCATCTTTAAGAATATTCACGATTCGATTGACTCAGTAACGCTAATGATGGTCTATTACTCACTCTGTCAGTCTCATCTCCTATATTGTTTACCAGCTTGGGGTGACGCTTGCAAAACATACTATTTGAATATGTTCCGCAAGCCCTATAGACACTCTACATTGGAACTTTTTAGGAAATGCAGGGTTCTGTCAGTGAGAGGATTATATGTCTTACAATCTTACAATCTGTATTAATTAAGAAAGCATCGATTATCTTTCACATTAAGCACAAAACGTCGCGCAGATATTGTCCTTCCACCAGTCAGACATAAAACCACTTTCGCACAGCACCAGTTTACTTACCTAAGTTATATTTTATATAATAAAATCAACAAGTTTATCAGCATCCACGTTTTAAACTACCACCATTGCAAAACCACAGTAAAAAAATGGCTGATGGAGAAATCATATGACGATATTGAAAAACTGCTCTTCCCATATACCTAAATCATAACTCCCTTCATTTTATCACACACTCACAGACTCATACACACTCCTCAATTTGACATATACATTCTACACTACTTCTAATACAACACACGCCCTCTCACTCAAACACCACAATTATTATTTCTTTTCTTTTTATTTTGCATGATTGATCATCATAATAATATTGGGCTCAACTTTTCTTTATTGTCCGTTGAGTTGGAAGTTCATATTTTTACTGTAGATAGTACTCACAAAAATAAAAGCTTTTTACCCGACTGCGCCAGAAGGAGGGTTATGTTTTTCGATAGTATGTATGTATGTATAATTGTTTGGCACGCTCTGTGGCCTGAACGGCTCGACGGATTTTAGCTTGAGAGGTATCTTTAGATTTTTATTGACTGTGAGAGTGACACTGGGTATATCAAAATTAAAAAAAAAACTAAAATGGCGAATTTTTGGCGCTATATTATGCCTTCAAAATGGTTTTCTTTTTTTTTTCAAAACCTATCGAGTGGGGTATCAAAATAAAGGGTTTTAAAGGGTGATTACAAAAATATATATAACTTATCTGGTTAAAAGTAATTCAAAGTGACAAATCGTAAAAAAACACGTATAAAGAACTAAATCGTCTGCGAAATTTTTCACATCTGTAAACTAAAAAGCTGGAAATAAAAAAAAGTAATTAAAAAAATTAAAAAACCCGACTGCAACCTTATACTAAAACTAACTAAAAAGCTAATAAAAACAAGCCCATTTTAAGTTACATAAAAGTTGGAAGCAGGCGGGACCCATTTGAGTTTGAAACTATAATAATTGTATGGGGTAGGTTTAGTATAAGGTTGCAGTCGGGTTTTTTAATTATTTAATTATTTTTTTTTTAATATTGTCCTGTTGCGCAAATTCACGGTTTACGAGACATAATTTTTTAAGTTTCTCATACAAATTGGAACATAGCACGCCATTTGCAAATTTTTAGGTTGGATATTGTCATGATAGACGTCAAAGTTGACATTTAACGTTTTGTTGACAGCAGTAGTGTATTTTGTTTAATTTTATGTCATATTTTTACTTAAATATAATTTTTATTTTCACATATATTCACGTATTAAATTTGGTGTGTTATTAGTGTGGACTAAAGCTGTGCTCTATTATGTAATTACGTTCACGTTATTACACAAAAAAAATTACGAATTTTTGTTTACACTGAAACGGAACGTGAACGTTGATTTGGACGTTCCTGTACTCATAAATACATAGAAATCTATTACAAATTTTAAAGTTGCGGAAATTCACGGCTTACAATTTTTAAAGTTTCCATACAAATTGGAAAATAGCACGCCATTTGCAAAAAAGTTATTTTTATATGATGAATAATATTTATGGTAATTCCAACTGTTACTAGAAGTTAGGATGCAAGGGGACTTGGGGCAACCCGACTCGGACAGATTAGGTTAGAACGTAGCGAGCGAACAGACTCCGCCATCACCTTCGTTGTTTATATTTTTTTAAACCACCGACTACACCTTTTAGCCAACGTTTGAGTTTTTCGAAAACCTTTTCATGTGAGTAGTACCTGCGAGGATAGGAGCACTCCCCTTCCCCCTTTCTCCAGTCCCACTCCTCTCTTCCTGCCAAATGATACTAAATTTTTACTGAAATTTTTATTCTAACTTCAAAACCTAACCTCAAAACTTTTACCATGGATATTTCCATAACCATGGGGTTGCGCGGTGGGGGGAGTTACAGGGGGACAGATCACCTCCCCCTCCCCCTTCCCCCCAACCCGACCCATAAATCAGCGGACAATAAAGGAAAGTTTTAGCTAATATTGTTTGTTATCTTCATAAAACCTTGTTACTGGTGGAAACTGATTTTTGATCTACTAAGATTGTGTTGGAATCACTGGTCCCCAAGACACAGGCTATAAACCTAGTTTGGGAGCCAGTATATAATTTATGCATATTATGTGTACATTGTACTTGCCATCTTTGTAAACATTTAATGAAAATAAACATATTATATTATATACATATATATTTTAGTCAGGAAAAGTCTGACACCCCTTGCGCTTCACCCAAAGCGGGAGGCGTCATTTGATGATTTTCCCACCGAAAACGTAGTAAAAGGTACCGTTATGAAATCTTTTAAATTAGTGTTATTTGCGTTTTTTATTCAAAAGCTTGGCTTACTTGACATTAATTAAAAAAATATACAGTAAAAAGAACCAATAACACCTACTACTTAAACACCCTTTTTCAGTCAGTAAATAATTAGAAAAATCGATTACTAACCGTTTTCAGGAAGTCTTCAGACCGATTCTTTTTTTTTTATAGTTGATAGGCTTGCGTTTGACCACAATCTCACCTGATCTTAAGAGATGATGTGGTCGAAGATGAAGCACGCTTGCCTAGAAGTAACCTATTCACTCTTGACTTAAAGACTCCTAGGTTATAACTATCTGGAAATACAGACTCCGGCAGGGAATTCCACTCCTTAGCCGTACGCACAATGAAAGTATTCCCAAAACGTTTCGTGCGTATGGGTGGGATGTCCACCATGTAACGATGGCGCATCGCCGTTTGTCTTGTAGTCCGATGATGGAACGAGCTTGGCGGAATAAGACTGTGCAATTCCATCGCACACTCCCCGAAATGTAACCGATAGAAAACTGACAGGCTTGCAACACGTCACCGATGTTCTAGGCTCTGGAGCCTTGTCTCGACCAGTTTCTCGTTGCCGATGAGCATTTTGGCCCGTTTCTCTATAGACTCAAGTGCATCAAGCTGGTATTTGGCAGATCCGTCCCAGAGATGAGAGCAGTACTCCATACACGACCGAACTTGCGCTTGATAGAGGTTGAGCAGCTGTTCCGGTGTGAAGTACCGTCTCACCTTTGCTAGGATTCCAAACTTTTTGGCAGCCAATTGAGCCTTAGCCTCGATAAACGGACCAAAATTAAGGTTGGATGTCAACGTAACCCCAAGAAGCTCGATGCGATCAGTTATCGGAACGGTTACACCACGGAAAGTAGGAGCCGGTTGAAATTGGCTCCTTTTTGCGGAGAAAAGACACGCCTGGGTCTTGGCAGCATTAAACTTGACTAAGTTGGCGTCGCCCCACTCAGAGGCAGCCTTCAAAGTCAAGTTCAAGCGCCCCACCATTGCCTCTCGGAGAGACTGGACTTGTGACCCACTAGCACGCGCGTTAGATATATATCTCTCAGCAACAGTGCTGTCGTCTGCATACCCAAAGGTACCGGGCATTAGCAGATCATTAATATGCAGCAAGAATAAAGTTAAAAAAATTAATGTTATTACTTTATTTATCGTCGTTAGTAAACATACTTTTAGGGGAAACTGTACTCTTAACTTCATCAAGTCCGTTTCATCATCAGACTACAAGACAAACGGCGATGCACCATCGTTCCATGGTGGAAATCCCATCCATACGCACAAAACGTTTTGGGAATACTTTCATTGTGCGTACAGACCGTAAGGAGTATGCCTGCCAGAGCCTGTATTTCCTGATAGCTATTATCTGGGGGTCCTTAAGTCAAGAGTGTATAAGTTACTTCTAGGCAAGCGTGCTTCTCCTCGACGACATCCTCGCTTCCTTTTAAAAAATAGTCATCTGACGGTATAGGTGGTATAAGTATGAAGGAACATTTTTTATTTTTGTTATTGATAATAGACTCGCGTTTGACCACAATCTCATCTGATGGTAAGTGATGAAGCGGGCGAAGATGGAAGACGCTTACTTAAGTCTGAACATAAATTACACAGCCGTAGTATCAAACGAATATCATTGCGTCTTGTATAGGGCAAATAAGTGATACTAACATAATTTTAAGTTTTATTTATTAACACTATTGTTATTATTATGTATACTTTGGTTAGGATATTTATCTATATGTCTTTGTAACATGAAAACGAATCGTTTATCATATTTTTAAGTTGATTCAAATCTACTATGACTATCAACCTTAATGTATTTAATTTGGCTTACAAACTGACTCAATAGGTAGCAAAAACACACTAGGGGGCATAGTATGAGTTGGCAACACTTCTTCGAAAACGATTGCTTTGTCTCACCCATACTCATCTTTTTTTTCCGGGTGGGAAAATCATCGAATGACTTTTCCCGCTCGGGGTGGAACGGAAGGGAGTGTCAGACTTCTACTGACTAGAAACCCACCCTGTTTCTTCAGCTACCCTTGCGTTTCGGGGCCGCGATATCTTGTTAGAAAATTACCCCAACCCCGGTTTCATACTCTACGATTTTGGTGCATGCGAAAGAAACAAAGCGATAGTTTTCGAAATCGACAAAAGTATTTCAAACTCATACTAAGCCCTCCGGTAATTACATTTTATGTTTCTAATGTATTTATCTACGATTTAAAAATACCCTCGCATGAATAACTTTTTGAATTGGTTATTTGGTAATCAATAATGTACCTACTACCCATCCTTCTACCAAACTTTTGCTACCTCTTTCCACCCTCTTAATGTAGAAATTTTCAAAAATCCTTTGTTACTGAATTATTTTATATCACCTTAATATATAAAAAGAACGTCCTCTGTATGAACGTTTCTACGAAAAGCGGTGCAGGCTGTGCGCACTCAGTCAGGGTAAAAAAAAAATTAAATACTAAGAAATATCTATAGACATTGAATTTCAATGTCACTAATTTTCATGTTTAGTATAGATACTCGAAGCTTATTAATTTATTTATTCACTTAATTAAAATCTGTAGATTCATATATTCATTTCAATTTCGATATTCGGTTTTAATATGATGTGCCCGCAACTTCGTTCGCGTGTGTGATGTTCTCCGTGTAAATGTCGATCCTGTCCGATTTCTGAGATGAAAAGCCTATTTGTTGCCCTATAAATATTCCTTTATTTTTAAGTGAAAGTACCATTAGTTGTTCCAGAGTTTAGCCCGAACATCAAACATACGAGTTGGGAGTCATTCGGAACCGGAACCGCGGTCCCGAATGCCACTTTTAATTTAATTAATATTTTTGAGGGAGTCATTCCGCATTCGGGACCAGTACGGTGCCATGGTTCCAAACGCTACTTGGATTAATAAATTATTTTGAGTGGTACGTTAGGACCTTCCCTCCACTCCTCTTTATAATATTTATTTAAAATAAATATAGTGTAAATTTGCCTACTTAATACTTTGTTGACTGGTCGACATTAATTTCTCAAACAATGTATAAGTATAATAATAATAATAATAATAATAATTATTCACCAGCAACTTGCTCTTAAATACAATCTTGTGGAATCAGAAGTACCATACTATAGGTATGTGCCCGACCCAGTTCTCGAAAATGGCAATATTACACTGTACTGGGATCGGTCTATCATCACTGACAGGACTATTGTTGCCAATAAGCCTGACATAGTGGTGATAGACCGATTAGAGCGTCGCACAATGATTGTTGATATAGCAGTCCCCCATGACGAGAACCTCGTGAAAGCTGAGATAGATAAAAAAAATAAGTATCTTGACCTGGCGCGCGAGGTTGTCGACATGTGGGATGTGGAGACAGCAATCATTGTGCCGATAGTCGTCTCAGCCAATGGCATAATAGCCAAGAGCCTCGACCAACATCTAAGGAGGCTCTCGTTGGGCAGCTGGATCAAGGGCTTGATACAGAAAGCAGTACTCCTGGAAACGGCGCGTATTGTGAGGAGGTTCCTCTCTATGGAGCCCTGACCGCCGGTAGCTTGGACCCTGTTCCCGATACCGGTGGGCTACTATTTTTTATATTTTTAAATGTTTTTATTTTTTATATTAATATTTAAAAATGTAATTTATATGTACATAGATTTAATAAATGGAATAATAATAATAATAATAATTCCACAACTTTTCACACAACGCCATCTAGTCCCAAACTAAGCAGAGCTTGTGATATGGATACTAGACAACTGATAAACATACATATATATTTTTAAATACATACATATTATAGATAAATTACACCCAGACAAAGAACAAATGGCCGTGCTCATCACACAAACATTTGTCCTAGGTGGGAATCGAACCCACGACCTTGCGCATAGCAGTCAGGACTTAGTTATTCAAGTGCGCGTGAACGTCTGCATAGGCGTTTTATTAAAGTCGTGTAAATTGTATTTCACAAATTCGTGACTAAATAAAAATATAAGAGATTTTTATTACTATAATATAATTATAAAGTAGTTCATCATAATAGGTACTCATGTTCCTTTACTAAAATAATGTGTAAATTTAGTTGTTTGCATATGAGGTATTCGATCATACCCAAATGACTGTATAAATCAGGATAATTTTGGATGATTAGCACCAAGATATATTATCGTCTAGTATAGCAAAAATACTAATTTTTATCCCTAAAAAATTTGCGTGATTATTACGCGAACGAAATCGCAGGCAACAGCTAGCTATCTATTAAGTGCGGCACTTGATTCCACTAATTTTTCCACTAGTCTTTCAGTCTGTTGACATATTAATTTATTATGTCCCAATCGAGCGATCATACAAGTCATCACAATATGTTTCATAACTAGTCTTTTCACCCAATTGCTTTTATTGACATCTAACTATTGCTAGTTTTGCTCCTCTATTTTTTTCTCACGATGATTGTGAAACTCAGCATAAAAAGAACGAGTGTATATGTAAATAAAAGTGTACTCATCCTCTGCTGGGTAGCAGAGGATGATATAGTAGAATGGGTATTCTACTATATCAGAACCATATTTTGCCTGCGTGATTACAACATCAATGATATTTACGTTCTATTTCTCTAAAGAATATCCTCAGTACTATATTCGCGAACTGTGTCATGGTTTCTTTGCATATTGTAACTAACCCCCCCTTTCAACTCTTGAATTGAAGATTTGATTGGCCAATGATCGTCTCACCTACGTTATGTTTATAAGTAACCCGAGTCTTTTAGAGGAAAGAGACTATTTACAGAAATGGGTAAATGACTTTGGTTAATTTAAATTAATTATTTCTGTGGCTGAATAAAGGTCTTGATCAGATGACTAAACATAATAAAGGTTATTCTTAAATACCTTAAACCTAAGGAAGACAATTCAGTTCTTCCTGAATTAAAGATGCTAACATATATATTTGACTATAAGAAATAAAAGAATTAGGAAATCTGCCTCTACAAATTTTGTATTTTGTAGAGATTAGTAGGCTCCACACCAAACGCCTCAACTAAAATGAATGCCAACCACTATGTGCATTCCCTTCAGATGGGATATTGGATTCAAAACGGTTTTAAGTCCTATACAGTAATTAGGTACAACCATTCAGTCCAACATTAATCAATAATAATTGAACACTTCAATTAGTATGTTACTTTTCATTCTTAGTAGAAGGTTAAACCTTAGTATATGATAGGACTAAGCCTATAATTATAATGGTACTGAGACTCTTTTATAAATTATTGAGATGTACTCAAGTCATTAATATATCACGATTATTTCACAACCTCTTTATCCAAGAATTTCACAAGGGGTCAACAGGTAATGTCACACCAGTCTAGTATCAGACAGAGCCAGAATTTACACTAAGGGGTCCCATAAGTGCTCCTACTCCTCATAGGGGATCAACGGAAACACCCATGATATTCCATCAGTGCCGTGTGCCTACATACATTGAAATGATGAGAATCATTCCCATAATATTCCTCCCATGGAATTCCAAGAATTAGGTTATTCAATTTAATTTTATCATAATTAAACTGTTACAATTATATTAATCATGCTGAAGTGAAATAGTATCACAGGAATATTTTCCTATAATGAGTTTAAAGTTAGAAGGAACGGGAAGGAAATGATTAGTTGGAAATGAAGGGATAAGGAAGAGGTAGGGCCTAGCTAATTAACTTGCAATACTAATTTAGTCCCAGTTAACTATGTAAGATTGATGTGGTGAGTTGAATCAATAACACAATGTTTTGTTGGCCTACAAAACATTGCTTACCAATTACAGTTGTAGGGTGTGCATAAAGATCTTTGCTGCATGTGAAGTGTTCCTGCTTGCAGTAGGATATAATCACCAATGAGTATCTTCTTAGGAGGCTACACTTAGAAGGGGTTTGTGAGGTCCCTTAAATTCATAACAACTCCTTGAATATGACACTCACTTATGAAAATACTACAGATTGTGTAAAGTCAACTGGTGCATAATTAGTATATTCATATTCTTGAAATAACTCTAATCTCACGACGAAGTTCCTTGGGACTAACTACACTTATTATCTAAATAACTCTACTATTCAGCTTAAGAAATGAACCTACACAACTTGGTTAAGTATGAATTACCTTCAATAATAAGTTATAACCATTTTCTATCTGTTTTCAAATCATAAGTGAACTGATTTACACATTTTATTCGCATTTTTATTATTATACCGCACCCTCTACTATAGATTAACTATGCATATCTGCTTACGTTCCTAATACTATATGAAGAAATAACTTCACTTGAAGAATTGCTAAAACTCGCACAACTTTATAAATAACAAAGGAAAATTTGCAATAATTATGGAGGTGTATCTAATTATGTTGTTAATACGACCTAAAGGAATAATTCGTCCTAAATTATGTTAAAATAGCGCTATAAAATATCAACGAAAACCGCAAAGTCACAATAAGAGAACATCATTAATTGACATAAAGGAACTGTCAAAAGCTTCCACCGACACTCGATAAACAATTATAAACCAATAAGTGAATAAATTTACTCTAGTTATACAATAAGTGACTTTATAATTATCTCCTAATAATTGTATAAAACATTAGTAATTCCAAAGTTGTCACTGATTATATTAACTAGGAAGGCCATGTTGGTTTCAAATACTTCTCTCTAATAATATGTCTATTGATAATTGATAAAAGAATTTACTTTAGGTTTACATAAAATTCAAAATATAAAATAATTGTTCAAGTAATTAAACCAAAATGGCGAATATAAGAAAATCATGCTACTAACTTTTGGTGTCTTCTTTGGACTGTGAATTATCATGTAATTAAACTCCTGTAAATATCCCTAATTTCTATTCTATCAATCTCACCTACTTTGCAAAGGGTTCCTTTAGTAAATATTGTAGATCTATTCTTCTTTCTAAATTATATATTATCTAATTATATAATGCAACCATATAAAATAGCTAACCGGTGTACATGATAACCCACAGTGATGCAGTACTCTTTCTTGAACTCCTTTGTTGCTGTAAGAAGCAAAATTAACCTTCCCCATGCCGTATAATAAAGTGTTACGAAGGAATAGATATTAAATATCTTACTGAATCGCGAGGGAGGTGAAGTGGTTCTCATATATGTCCATCACAAGTGGTACACGCTTCTAACTACTATTTATTAAATTAAATCTACTCGTAGAAGCTGAAAGAAAATTCCATATTAACTTATAACTACATATACCTCCGGTACACGATTATGAGTAACCACAGTATTGATTGTCTTTTGTCGCACTTCCCTTTTTACCACTTCCTTAAGGAATACTAATCCCTAAAATTTTGGATATTTTTAATACACCTAAAGGTAATGACTTCATTTGGTAATAAATTTCGAACAAGATTTTACAATAATATTTTTAGAAGCTAAGTATCTACATTCACGTCCGTGCTCATTTCCAAGAAACAATTAAATATAGTTAAAGAATAATATTATATTACTTAGTACATTCACACATAGAAAGCTTAACACCAGGTTATAGCCTTCTACTTGCAAAGGAGAAAACTTCATTCGAAAAGCTTTCGCCCCTGTTAGTACCTTTTCTTTTTCTCATCAAAGAGTTCCAATGAATTCAAGTATTTAGTATGTAGCACAGCCTAACCACCCTAATTCCCCATATTAAAACTAGCTGAAAAGGTGGTATTATTCAGGTTAAATATTTGAAAACAATACACAGAAGGTGTATTTAATAAATTATTGAGACTTATAAGTCTAGTATTGGTTGAAGTACTCCCTAGCCTTACAGTCTAAAATTCGAGAAATATCTACAATTTATCTCAATACTATGACTCCAACCAATACCTCTGCAAATTCGTGAAATTGAGTTATGTTATGGTGAATGTTCAATATATATATAAACCTATTACTTCCTTATTATTTTCTTTCTTAATTATGTTATGGTATTAATAATTATGACATGTTGAATTTCTATAGACCAGAAACTCACCCCCAGCAGCTGTGAATCACATCAGATCCCATCTAGAGAGTCTCGAATTTAATCGACTAGTCAGGACCAATGGACTCACCTACCCGTTACCATAACCCAATTATATTTTGTTTTATAAATATTTTGTTTCTTATTTGTATGTGTTATGTAATAATTCTTCTATGCAATCATTCTACGTGTCGTGTATATTTGAGGCAGTGATGTGTAGATATTAACTTATAAATAATTGTGTACTTATTTATTTAATGCTGAACCTAACAATCCTCATGATTTATCATATCTAGTCTGGAGTGATAAATCATTTAATATTGAAAAGCGTCCCTGTGATTTTATCGATCGGATCGATAAAATAAACTATCACTGATGTTATCGAGTTTACTTGAATAATACCACATACTACACATGAAAAGACACAGACTTTTCAACCGACGACAAAAAGAGGAGGTTATCAATTCGACGCGTATATTTTTTTATTTTTTTATGTATGATCATCGAGTACGCGAAGACGGCTGAACCGATTTAGAAAATTCTTTTTTTGTTATAATTATAAATAATTTTAAGTAACAATCCCGCCATATATATACATATATACTAAACCTAACTATGTACATAAAAAAAAAATAAAATCAAGAAATAAAATAAAAAAAGAAACAAGCTTAGGCGTCAAAGTACTCCTCCTCATCGCTGTCGTCCGGAAACGTACCCAGAAGACTGGCAGCATTGCCACGTTGTATGGCAATGCTTATTCTTTGGGCAAAGAATGAGCCGGCCCTCCGGTCACGCAAGGAATCGATCAGCCGGTGAGATAATTCCTTATAAAGGAGACGCGCACTCGGGCCCCATGACCCAAGCGTTTCGACCCCAAACGGCACGAAACTGTAATTACTAGAAAGGTTACAGTATTTGCGCCGTTTGAGGGCCTCAGCAGTCGCGGCTGCTGCACCAGCACAGCTCGCCGTACTTGGAATATGAGATGGTGCAAGAGTGTCGACACAAGTTGCGTCCCACACTAGAGGCCTACCCATCTTCCAAGGCACCAACGTCATACCATCTGGTCTCTTCCCATCGTCACGTACTAAGCCGCTTGGTTCTAATATCGCAGGTGTACTGGCGGTGGCAAGAGCTCGACGAATAATGTCATTAATGCTGGCGTGCCGAGCTATGCGCCCTGCACTCTTGTAACAGGACAGACCATGGTGCCCGAGGCTGTCAACAGCTGTACCGCAGTGACACCGATGTGGAGCAACACAAGGTACGCCTAAACGTAAACAAGTAGCGACCCTGAACGAAGCGTCATCCATCATTGTGCCAATGGTGGATGACGGGAGTGCTTGGAGCCATAGACCCGACTCCCATTCTCCCACAGCCAACAGACGAGCTCGCTCAGCAGTATTCGAAGACGTATTAATTAAGTTATTCCGTAAAATACTGCAGAGCGGCGCGTCCCATAGTCTTTGGGAAGACAGGTTGTCGGGCAAATCCGTGTTGGGACAAGTCATCTTCCAAGCGTTCAAAGCATCGGACAAACACGGTACATCAAAATTAACCAGTGAGTGAGATAAAATTTTCCTGGTCAAAGAATCCGTACCGTGGACCGAGGAGAGAAAGGCTGGTAAACTGATACTTGAAATTTTGCGGACGCCGAGACCACCCATGCGAATGGGAAGTGTGGCTTGCTGCCACGCTCGGTCATCCAAGGCCACATTTAAAATGGAAGATAGTGTGTTTCTTATAATTTGGTCAACTTTTTCCAAAAGTTGAGGGTATTTCCAAAGATGAGATGAGCGAAGGCTATATGTTAATTTGGGTCCAAAGCAACAGTATCGAATAAGTGTAAAAGCCGAATGCATGCTAATTTTGAAAAGTCTTTCCGAAACATCACTAAAATTTTGGATCTTTTGCTCAATGAAAGTTGGAAAGGATTCATCAAAAATTGGAGAGCCTAAGAGGTGAAGAGAACTTTTGTCAATTATTTTAATATTCGGTGCTATTGTTTTAAATTTTGCTAAGGTCGTCTGTCTGTCAGTGGTGTGGGGGAGGTAAATTTCACATTTAGAAAAGTTAAGTTCCAAACCTATGGAACTAAATTTATCCTTCAAAAAAGTAAAATCTTTTAACACGGTGTCTACATCACCTCCTAGGGTACCATCATCTAAATACCAAACATTAAATTTGGAATTTAGTTGCCGAATGATAGGGTTTATAGCCAAACTGAAGATGACAGGCCCAAGAGGGTCACCTTGTTGGCAACCAACCGCTGATTCCAAAAGATTTTCCTTATAAAGTAATTTAGACGGGTGCCTGTAGCATTGATAGAGAAAACTGTAAATTTTGGGTATTTCTTTTTTAACTTCTGCCAACAAGGTGTCCCTGTTCACGGAATTGAAGGCATTCTTGATGTCAACCTTAAGAATGACCTCTCCTTCATTAGAATTTAGGAATCCAGATAAAGCATGTACCGCAGCCTCACAGCCCCCTTTGGAACCGAAACCCAGTTGAAGGGGCTGGAATTTGCTAGCCAGATCATCGCGATAAATGGCGCAGCAGATTTTGGCTGCGATACGGCGATAAGTAGACCCTACGGCAATGGGACGAATACCGCCATCCTTTTTGCGCAAGGCACATAGGTTTGCCCCGTACAAAATATCAGTGACGGCTTCGTTCACATTGCCGGAGAGCATGAGGTTAATGAGGGCCGTCAACTCCTTCAAAAGGGACTCACCAGCTTCCCCGGCACCTGCGCACAATAGATCTTTCATATGTTGAGGTGTCAGGCCGTCGAGGCCGCCAGCGGAGCCACTCCGGAAAGAGCCGACGGCCGCACAAATTTGTTGGGCTGTAATTTCAAGTGAATTGATTTCAGGAACAGGGGAGTCGGAAAAGGAGAGATCATTCCCCGGCTTGGGGTGTTTACTCTCCAGAGCTATTAGGGTCTCTGGAGAATAAGGCGCTACCACATCGCTGCTAAAAATAATCCTAGCAGCACCTCTGATATCACCTTCGCCTAATTTTGATTCCACATGGTGCAATAAACCTTTTTGCGGTAGGTGTGAAAATAATTTTGGTTCTGAACTTTGTGCCGAAATATTACTATATAATAATATATAATAATATTATTATATATGTATATATATGGCGGGATTGTTACTTAAAATTATTTATAATTATAATTATATCACCCTATTTTTGTTCGAATGGGTATACTTCGAAATTGGTCTCATTATCACCAAAGTCAGGATCTGATGATGGGATCCTGGAGAAATCGAGGGAACTCTTCAAATATTATAGGCATACCTATGGCGTTTTGGGTATTTCTTATAGTAACTTGTGCAGTTGCTCTCAAAAAGTACCATTTGGGGAAGTGGAACTGATGATGAAGACCACAGTTGGCTGCCGAAACTACTCAATAATAAGTATTGAGTGGATTGTGATTCCATTACTTGAATATGGATGTTAAGCACTTTATGCTCGTCACAATGCATTTATGGTGATGTAGAGCTGATGGTGACGTACCAGGAGAACTCCTCAACAATTAACGGCCCAGCATTGGGAAAAGCAATATTTTGTAAAAGGTTATAAGTAGTTGACATTTAGGCTCTTGTAACTAGGTAAATTAAAAATCATCCAACTAAAAAGAGTGAAATAAAAACTTTTTAACAAAAAATTAAACCGACCTCCAAAAACACTGCAAAGTGAAAAATAACTTTAATTTCGGAAGTCGGTGCCAAAAACGAAAAAACAAAACTAAAGACACCGACTACCGAAATTAAAGTTATTTTTCACTTTGCAGTGTTTTTGGGAGTCGGTTTAATTTTTTGTTAAAAAGTTTTTATAAGAACAGTGTAATATCACATCTGTTATAAGTTATTCCTATAATTATATATGTTTGTTGACTATTTATAATCATATCTATGAACTCTTAAGATTAAATACAGTTGTATTGACTTCATGTGATTGGTCGAGACTTTGACAGTTCTCGACCAATCATAAGCAAGTAAAATGGTGGGAAGTGTGTAGATATTTATAGTGGTATACTCGTGTTATAAATTATTCCTATAATTATATATGTTTGTTGACTATTTATAATCATATCTATGAACTCTTAAGATTAAATGCAGTTGTATTGACTTCATGTGATTGGTCGAGACTTTGACAGTTCTCGACCAATTATAAGCAAGTAAAATGGTGGGAAGTGTGCAGATATTTATAATGGTATACTCGGCACTCTGGGGCATTCGTATCGGGACCTCTGTACTGATCACTTGCATTATATACTATATAGTAACTTTAGTAATAAAAGTGGTTTTCAAAGTCTATCAAGAGTGTTTTTATATTCCAAGCCCTTACTTCTGAGTATTGAACCAGGACGGTTCACATCTCAGAAGTGGGATTAACAGCCTAGTGCCTACAAAAGGATCGGAGACATGCTTAAGTATTTGGCGTACCGAAAAAACGTAAGTGTCTTTTGTTTATTATAAATTGTACTGCCTACCCTCATTAGTCATATTATTGCAATTTACAATATGAATGTGGAAAAAGTAGGCTACAGGTTTATCACCATAATAACGTATTTTTCTCTCGTCTTATTTTAATTACTTTAGAAATGAACTGTATTTACCGTAACGGAGACATTCCGGAGGTTTATATGGTTAGTCATGCATGTTAATCTTGCCAGGGTACTCCCTGGAGATGAACATGTTTGATATTTCTATTTGTAATTTAAGAATTAACTGTATTTACCGTATCGGAGACATTCCGGAGGTTTATATGGTTGGTCATGCATGTTAATCTTGCCAGGGTACTCCCTGGAGATGAACATGTTTGATATTTCTATTTGTAATTAGGGAATGAACTGTATTTGCCGTAACGGAGACATTCCGGAGGTTTATATGGTTAGTCATGCATGTTAATCTTGTCAGGGTACTCCCTGGAGATGAACATGTTTGATATTTCTATTTGTAATTCGAAAGACTGAACTGTATTTACCGTAACGGAGACAGTCCGGAGGTTTATATGGTTAGTCATGCATGTTTATCGTGCCAGGGTACTCCCTGGGGATAAACATGTTTGATGGTCTATAATAAAGTATGTGATAAAAACTTTTTAACAAAAAATTAAACCGACTCCCAAAAACACTGCAAAGTGAAAAATAACTTTAATTTCGGTAGTCGGTGTCTTTAGTTTTGTTTTTTCGTTTTTGGCACCGACTTCCGAAATTAAAGTTATTTTTCACTTTGCAGTGTTTTTGGGAGTCGGTTTAATTTTTTGTTAAAAAGTTTTTATTTCACTCTTTTTAGTTGGATGATTTTTAATTTACCTAGTTACAAGAGCCTAAATGTCAACTACTTATAACCTTTTACAAAATATTGATTTTCCCAATGCTGGGCCGTTAATTGTTGAGGAGTTCTCCTGGTACTTCACCATCAGCTCTACATCACCATAAATGCATTGTGACGAGCATAAAGTGCTTAACATCCATATTCAAGTAATCGAATCACAATCAACTCAATACTTATTATTGAGTAGTTTCGGCAGCCATCTGTGGTCTTCATCATCAGTTCCACTTCCCCAAATGGTACTTTTTGAGAGCAACTGCACAAGTTACTATAAGAAATACCCAAAACGCCATAGGTATGCCTATAATATTTGAAGAGTTCCCTCGATTTCTCCAGGATCCCATCATCAGATCCTGACTTTGGTGATAATGGGACCAATTTCGAAGTATACCCATTCGAACAAAAAAAGAATTTTCTAAATCGGTTCAGCCGTCTTCGCGTACTCGATGATCATACATAAAAAAAAAAAAAAAAAAAAAATATACGCGTCGAATTGATAACCTCCTCTTTTTGTCGTCGGTTGAAAATTAATTAACATCTTGTTTCAAGTTAAGTATAGTTAGGGTTTATTAACTCAGGTGTTTTTTTTATTATTACATGTTGAGGCCACGAGAACATGGATGAACATGGGCCTAGTTCTCGAAGAGAACGTGATGGTCCTAGACCAACTCCTCGCAAGTCACTGACGCCGCCACTTCGATGTCGTGATGTAACTCGAAGCCGCAGCCGGGGTCGCGGCCGTACGCGTTCACATGAAGAAAATTGTGGCAGCCGAAACCGTCAGTCGCGGTCCAGGCGATCGAAAGGAAGACGATCGCGACCAACGATTAGTCGGTCTCCTTCCCGACCACGCTATTCAAGAAGGGCAAGTCGTCGTGCTAAGCACTCCAGGACCCGGTCGCGCACTCCAGGGTGGCACGAGACGTGCCACGCAGAACACGGGCATTCACATAGGAGCAGAACTTCTCGCCTTCGTACACCATCCCGTGAAGAAACACATCGTGAGCGTGAGTTGAATAGTAATCTGTTTATTGAGAACTTTATTACTGCACTTAAGGGTATGAATAATACAGGTGATCGCGATAGATATCCTGTTTTAAATAATGTAATTCCTGATTTTGACCCATTATGTAAGGAACAAACGGTTGATACATGGCTTCACAAGGTTGATGAATGTGCACAGATCTATGGTTGGAACGATAAACAAGTAGTCCACTACGCCCTACCAAAATTAACAGGGGTAGCTAAATCCTGGTATCAGGGTTTACCCTCACTACTATTTTCTTGGCCGGAGTGGAAGTTAAAGCTGAAGGAATCTTTTCCAACTAGAGATAATTATGCAGACTTACTAATGGAAATGTTGAATAAAAAGGTTCGTTATGGGGAGTCGTTAGAAATATATTATTATACTAAAATGAATCTTCTAAATCGTTGCGATATATCAGGAAAACGTGCAGTTGATTGTATCATAGCAGGTATAGAAGATCGTGGTGTTAGGTTGGGAGCACAAGGAGCTGAATTTATGGAACCGGAAATGCTTCTTAAATTTTTAAAGACAATAAAAGTAGGTCAAGATAGGTCCACAAACGAGCAGCACAAGGTTAAGGATAGAGATAGGCGATCACAAAATAACATATTTACCGGTAATAAAGTAGAACATGGTTCCCGGAAGTCAACCGGATCTAGTATGGTCTGCTACAATTGTAAAGAACCCGGTCATCCATTCTTTCGTTGCCCAAAACCGAGGATTCAATGCTCTAAATGTAATCTACTAGGACATAAAGACACTGAGTGCCCTGGGGCAAAGCAAAGTACCAACGATAAACCAAAAGCAATATTAAAAGTAGAAAACACAGGCGATTCAAGTGCCAAGTATAGAATGCCTATTAAAATAAATGGGTCGTTTTCAGAATGTCTCGTAGATTTGGGAAGCGAGGGTACTTTGGTCCGTCTCAGTGAAGCTCAGCGTTTAGGACTAGAGTGGAAGGTAGGAGAAGTGCCACTATTAAGAGGAATAGGTAACGTGCCATACAAACCGCTTGGCAAGGCTAACGTCACGATCGAAGTACTGGGGGTAGTAGAAAATCACGTAGAAATATTGGTAGTAGATGATTATTTAATAAATTTCCCTATACTACTAGGCCACACTTTCACCGAAAGACCCTCAGTCAAAATAGTAAAGACAGAATCTGACGTCATTTTCCAGCGAGTTAGTGAGCAGTCCGTTTTGATTTCTCCACTTTTATGTATGAAGGAGACGCGCATAGGGCGCGGCGAATTAAAGGCGATCCCAGTTAGTTCGTGTAATTCTTTCTCGGGAAAAATTTACGTCAATGGAACCGTACGCAATATTGAAGGTTACGAACATTACTTGTTGCCTGGCGAGTATCAATTAACATACGGTGCGGGTAGGATTCTCGTTCAGAATATTAGTGACAACCATCTGGTTATAGAAAAGGGTAATCTTATAACTAGGAGCCACACTTTAACCGAGAGCCTAAACGTTCAAAAATTAGATTTCAGTGATCAGTCATCCATAGATGAACCTATCAGCTGCGGAGGAAATTTAACAAAGGATCAAAAAGAGTCATTAATTGTCTTGTTGGATAAATATAAATATTGCTTTTCCAGTAGTTTAAAAGATCTTGGATTTACAATGGCAACCGAAATGGTGATTCAATTAGATGATCCCGATCCTGTCGTTCACCGCCCATACCGGTTGTCCTTTACCGAACGCCAGCTTGTTCAAGATATGATCAATGAAATGTTAGAAAGCGGCATTATAAGGGAGTCTAATAGTCCGTACGCAAGCCCTATAGTACTAGTTAACAAAAAGTCTGGGGAAAAGAGGTTATGTATGGACTACCGTGCACTAAATAGAAAGACAAAGAAAAAACACTATCCTCTCCCTCGTATTGAGGATCAGTTAGACTTATTGTCAGGTAGTTCACTATTTATTACCCTCGATTTAGCGTCTGGGTACTATCAGATCCCAATAGCCGAAGGTTCTCGAGATAAGACAGCTTTTGTGACCCCTCAGGGTCAATACGAGTACAACAGAATGCCTTTTGGATTAGTAAACGCACCATCGGTATTCCAGCGTACAATGAATAAGATCATCCACAATTCACCTGCTGCGTATGATACGCATTAGTTTACATGGATGATATTCTGATCCCCGCCAAGTCATTTGATGAGGGGATGGTACGTTTGGAGGAGGTGTTGCGTTTACTGGCACAAAATGGCCTAACTCTCAAAATTAATAAATGTAATTTTTTTTTATGACAAAATAGAGTACCTAGGGTACGAAGTCAGTTCAGAGGGTGTTAGACCAGGGCCACTTAAAACAGACGCTATATCCAAATTCCCTACGCCAACAAATGTTCACGAAGTTAGAAGGTTCTTAGGCCTTGCTAGCTTCTTCAGGAGGTTTGTCGCGGGATTCGCTTTAATAGCGCGTCCTCTGACTAGTCTGTTGAAGAAGGACTCTTCTTGGAGTTGGGGTAGTAAAGAACTAGAATCGTTTGAAAAATTAAAGGAGATTTTAGTACAAAGACCGGTCTTGGGACTTTACAACCCTAGTGCACTAACCCAACTCCACACTGACGCTAGCAAGTACGGAGTAGCCGGCATTTTAATGCAACAGGACATATCTGGGGTGTTCAAACCTATTGCTTATTATAGCAGGCAAACCAGTCCCGATGAACAAAAACTTCACTCCTTCGAGTTAGAGACCCTCGCTATTATTGCCTCATTAAATAGGTTCAGGCATTACTTACTTGGTATTAGATTCATCATAGTTACGGACTGCAACGCTTTACGTACCACTTTGAGTAAACGCGATTTAATCCCACGAATTGCTCGCTGGCGGCTGCAGTTCTTAGAATACGACTGCTCGATAGAATACCGCCCTGGCGACAAAATGGCACACGTAGATGCCCTTAGCAGGGGTGCTATAGACGGTATTCCAGATGTTGATCACGTGTTAGATATACTTTCAGTAGGTACTGACGATTGGCTAGCAACGGTGCAACAGACGGACGAAGACATTAAGAATATCTCGAATGTTTTAAGTGATTCCAAATGTAAAGATGCCATTGACATATTCAAAAATTACAAGCTTGTAAATGGACGGGTATATCGTGTGATTGACGAAAATACTATTCGTTGGGTTGTTCCGAGTGGCACTAGATGGCAACTACTGAAAGCCAATCATGATGATGTGGGACACTTTGGGTTTGACAAAACGTTAGCACGCTTGCAAGCTACTTATTGGTTTCCAAAGATGAGAAGGTTTGTAAAAAAGTACGTCTCGGCTTGCCTTCAGTGCGCACATCACAAGCTGCCAGGTGGTCCCAGGCCCGGTGAACTACACCCCATCCCTAAAGCTATTATACCGTTCCACACCATACATGCGGACCATCTCGGTCCTTTTATCCGCACCAAGCGTGGCAATACATTCATCCTAGTTATCATAGATGCGTTTACTAAATTTGTTGACATCACCGCTGTGCGAAATACCAAATCGTCCACAAGCATTAGGGTATTGAGAGAGCATTTTAGTTACTTCGGTGTGCCAACCCGTTTGATTACGGATCAAGGGACGAGTTTCACTAGTAGACAGTTTAATACGTTTATTCAATCATGTGGTATAAAGCACGTGCTTAATGCCGTTGCCACACCCCGAGCGAATGGCCAAGTGGAACGATACAACCGCACCATTTTGGCAGCGCTCGGGGCAATGAACCACGATAAACCAAATGGTTTATGGGACGAACATTTACCTAACATACAGTTGGGTATAAATACCACTGTACATGCCACCACTAAAAAGACTCCAGCGGAGCTTCTTTTCGGGCGAAATCTAACCAATCCATCTGAAGGTCTGTTAAACGACGTAATAAACGAAGTTACGTCCGAGCTCGGGGAGAGTCTGGACGATGTTAGGGCTACAGCTGGTGAGCTTATTAGGATACAACAGAACAAGGACAAGGAGCGGTATGATAGGTACAGAAAAATGGGGATGCGTTTCAAAGAAGGTGATTTGGTTAGAGTAGTAAGAGCTGTGACGGGAATAGAGGGGCAATCTAAGAAGCTCGAACCTAAGTGTAAAGGCCCCTACAGAATTAAGAAGGTACTCCCCAACGATAGGTTTGTGGTCGAGGACACACCCCTCACAAGGACCAGTAAGAGGTACGAGGCTGTAGTGGCCATTGATAAAAAGTTCCCATGGATCTGTTTTAACGAACCTGTATCAACCGATTGTGAATCCAAGCCTAAAGATTGTGAATCTGAATGTGAAGTATTGTAATTAGGTGTATGGTCAATTCATTGGTGTTAATAAAGATGAATATTGTACATAGAACTAAATAAGCAGGTAGATAAGAACACAGAATCAGATCTTTTGCTATCAATTACATTGTGTATTTCTAACATGAACATATAAAGAACTATGAGATGTCGATGTCACAATAAAAAGTAATGCTAATGTAGTTTTAAGCTTACATGATTAATGTCATGTATCATCTAAATTATTCCATGTACTAATGGCTGAAATATTTGCTGGTCAACGTCATGGACTAGTAAATACCGATTCATTGGTTAGAGTCACGTACTAATGAGTTGGTGGGGGGTATCAGGTAAAGGATGCCTCCCATTTTAGCAATTGGTGCATTACTGGTCAAGGTCATGGACCAGTACATACATCTACTGCCGATATAAGGTATGGATTTCGCTAGGCGTGTCAGGTAACCGACACCCTAAAAGGTTATAAGCGTCTTATTAATCAAGGTCATGGATTAATAAATAAATTTATTGCTTTTATTTTTCAAGAAAGCTTACAGACTAAAATTATTTAAGGAGTAAATCTATTGTAAAATAATTGTACTTAAGATATGATTAATTAAAGACGAATGAGATAATTTATGTTCAATACGTTACATTGATAATTTGAAAATGATGTATGTACCTAATGTTTTTTTTTCTTTCCTTTGTAATACATAACAACGAGGGACTCGTTGGAAGTCGGATGGCCGAGCTGTTATAAATTATTCCTATAATTATATATGTTTGTTGACTATTTATAATCATATCTATGAACTCTTAAGATTAAATGCAGTTGTATTGACTTCATGTGATTGATCGAAACTTTGACAGTTCTCGACCAATCATAAGCAAGTAAAATGGTGGGAAGTGTGCAGATATTTATAATGGTATACTCGGCACTCTGGGGCATTCGTATCGGTACCTCTGTACTGATCACTTGCATTATATACTATATAGTAACTTTAGTAATAAAAGTGGTTTTCAAAGTCTATCAAGAGTGTTTTTATATTCCAAGCCCTTACTTCTGAGTATTGAACCAGGACGGTTCACACATCCTAATATAATTTAGAGATAATTTGCTTACCAAATCTTTAACTTATTAAATACAAAGAACAATTTAATAAACAAATTATCTTACTACTCATAAATCAAACTGAATAGTAGTCACATAAAAACATTAGTATAGAACCCTCTATGGTGTATTAATTTACTAATCAGTCAATATTAAAAATAATTCTATTGTAACAAAATATATTATTTGGTTTCTTAATTTAATATACTAAATTAAATAGCATAGGTACATCTGCAATGAAAGTAATCTAATTTGTATTAATATGATTTGATTTAACCTTTTCATTTACTCTATTCTACCACTGTTTATTTAAATAGGATTATAACTTAGTAGAATAAAATTAGACTCCAACATAACTTCCAGAAGAATTATTTTGCAAATATAAATGATGAGTTATAGAGTTTATTTCACGTAATTAATAACACTTCGAATTAAATACCCAATTCTAATCACCATAAAAAGATTCTCAAAAATAAAGAATATTGACTTACCAAGTTCTGATGACTCAAACCACAATCACTGATATTTATTACTTAGATCGACTTTCGCTGTACACCTTCGACGAGTTTCTTCTTTTCTATCCCGAATCACGAAAACATTAGCTTATATATACTCTAACTTCCCTCCCAACCACCGCCTCCCACGGTCTGGGTCCCAGAGCCCTAGCATGAGTCATTCAGTGCGCAGAAGTCCACTTCTAGGGGTCAGCGATTATCAGCGGAATTCGAGGCATGACGCAACGCCGCGGCGCCGTTCCCACGGCGTGAGACCGGCGCGTCAACAACCCTCGCTCAATTCGTTCTCGAACCCACTTGAGTACACGAAAGCTGAACCCTTTGTTTTTGTTACGAGGTTTTTTTGTTGAATCAGACTGTTGACAGGGTTTTGTTTGAATCAGACTCGCCTACTTAGATTATGTACAATATCACAACTTTAAAATACACTCACTTTAGCATGGCTCAATACCCGATTGTCTACAAATTTATGTACTGCGAGTATCTGTTTTACTTTATGTCAATTTCTTTTCTGAATTTGTACAATAGTCCTGCAAGTGTTTGGTTACTGTCAGTAATGCACGAGATTTACCGAAGTCTCTACAGCAGTAAGGATGCGAAGAAATTTAAACTTATCGCGCGTGCATCAGTCTTTATCGTCGTGATGTACAGCATCACTTTCTTTGTCTTCTAGTGTATCGTTGACTCGCATTGGAGATTCAAGAGAGCAGTATTTGTATCAGTAACACTATTATTAGATATAGAAATTATTTATATTGTATTAATTATTTATATCATAACTTGCAAAATAAGAAAATGGAATGATGATATAGAAAGTATGAAAGTATCGAATGAAAATGAAGACATTACAATAGATATGGAATCGAACTTGGATGACATGACGCATGTGATGAATTCGCTTATTGAAGCTTGGAATTTGATAACTGAAACTTCTGGATTTAAAGTAAACATAAAATATTATACTTTATGCCATAATAGAATTATAATATGCCATAATACTTAACCTTTTCCTAACTAAAGCGATTCCTGTGTAATCAGATACGTTAGAGTACTAGTATTTTACACGCTGCGGTTACGAATTTGCCTCCTCAATCAGAGATGGGTAGTGCAATAACCCTTGGCAAGACTGGTAAACACAGTTTTTCAAAGGGTTATCGTGGTGGGGTGATCTGGAATTCTCAAGCTTCTTTCTAACTGCGTGTAACGACTATCAAAGATGCATAAATTAATGAAAGCTGGGACCAACGGTTTAACGTGCAGTCCACGGCATGGAGGAATCTTGACATGTTACGGACTGACCTTCGATGTTCAACTTTATTATGCGAATAAATTAAAAAAGATCCCATAATATTTTGGCACTGAAAAAGCGGCCATTGAAATTTGCCCGTATTACACTTTGACCTTTAAGTGAAATTTTAAGACAAATTAAATCGAAATCACATTTTGCTTCCTTTAATCAGTCTTAAAACAATAAAAACTTATCAATAAACTGTTTTACAAACCGAAATTTCGATATCCCATCCTTTTTTAGCCTTCTTTTCGTAATATTTTTACAAGTTGTCAAAGAACATTTCGGCATTTTTGATGTGTGTACCTAGACGCGAGTGACGCGATACTATTTGAAATGAGCCTACAATTAGAATTATGCACTCATTTTATGGGGACGGTCTTGAGACGTTGAGTGTGCATCTTGGGTTTTTATTATACCAATGGAAGTTGCTTAAAAGCCCCCGACTTAAATATATACATTTATATATATATATAAATTTATATATTTTAGTCAGTATAATTCGTTAATTATGCTAAAAT
Organism: Tholera decimalis; assembly: GCA_943138885.2. Classification (NCBI taxonomy): domain Eukaryota; kingdom Metazoa; phylum Arthropoda; class Insecta; order Lepidoptera; family Noctuidae; genus Tholera; species Tholera decimalis. The sequence goes on along the minus strand of OW964570.2, from coordinate 5,212,018 downwards.
ATAGTAATCTTTTCAGGTTACGTCACATTTTCTTAAAACGTTTGTTACAAAGCTGGGGTATGTTACACTTATAACATTATGGGTGAAGGAAAATTTGGTGAGTATGTATTTACTGTTAGCAGTCTTAAGAATTAATAATACAAACGAACGTACAAAATAAAACAAATTTTAAATAGAATAGAAATCAAAAATCACACTCAATCCTCACATTTAAATAATCAATAAAATTAATAAAAGTTTTTCAATTTGTATAAAAATAAAAGAAAAACATTGTAATTGGATAATTAATCACTAATGGCCGTGATTGTCATCGGAACAGCTCTATCCCAAACTTATTTATCCTCGGTATAGTCTTACGTTTTATGATTAATATTAATTTAATAATCCTTAGTTCTTGTAAATGGCAAGGAAGTTTATTATAAAAACGTATGCACTGGCATTTAAAACAAAAACCAAGTTTTGGCAAAATTCAGGCTTTACAAAATTCTAGAGCCTAGTTTTTGGTACGATAAAGTTGTGTTTATTTCTAGTAGTAGTAGTAGTATGGAGATCACATATTTTTTTAAGGAATTTAATATTTTTATGGGCACACAATATATTAAAATATACTTAGAGAGGACAGTTCTTATATTAATATTTTATAGGTATGTATATAGGTACCCCTTTGATAAAGGGATTTTGTATATATAGGAAAACATGTTAATTCTTGGTTTTTTATTCGTTTACATTTAAATAAATTACAAAAATAAGATCTAGGAACTGGGTTGGGTATAGTTATACATATTTGTCTGATGCCTTACCCAGCCTAAGAACAACGCAATTGTCATCACTTGGGAACAACAGCCTACTGTCCTCCGGCCAGATATAATATACATTTACATTAAGTCTTCGTGTATCCTCGCCACAGTTGACACAGATATGTCTCCATGTTTTGACTTTTGACCTGAATCCTCATCACACAAGTAGTATTTTTTCAATTTACCCCCCTTTCTTTTTCCAAAACATACACTATTTATTTAATATTGTTATCTGCAGTTGGCCCTAACTTGGCTGTTAGTCACACAGTTGGAGTAACTCTGATTCTACCGAAACTGATTTTGGTAGAAACTACACTATCTGTGTGTTGTGAAGTTTTCTATGCAGACATTTTGAGAGCCAAAGATAATGTTATACTCAAATCATCACAAGACTGTAAGTATGAACTTGCTAAGATTATAATACCACCTGCTTAGCCTTTTCCTAACTACATATGTTGGAATCGGATTCCAGTCTAACCAAATGCACCCGAGTAGCAGTATGTTACCTCCTGGGACCTCCACAACCAAAAAGCCGGGTAATACGATAGCCCTTGGCAAGACGGTTGTCAGATGTCTCGCTTCAGATTATCCGTAGGGACTTTCCGAGATGTACAAATGACAGCCGGGAGCAACGACTTCCCATGCTCTCCGAGGCAGGGAGGAGTGTCGATATGTCATGGTGGTGCGGCCGACCTCGGCAAGCGTTGCACAAGCTTGCAGGTCGACCCGTGCGGCTGTTATAGTGTAGCCCCAAGCTCCCTCTGCTAAGATTCAAATGAAGAATTTGTTATGTTAACCAGACCGTACTGTAAAAGCTGACCTCTTAGTTACTTAGTTTTTATTTAAAGTGCAGATAGTTAACGAAACATTTTCTAGACCAATACTGTAAATGCGATAGTGATTGTTTGTTTATCCGTCTTTCATATCAAAACGGAACAATAGATCTATGTATGTAATTTTTGATGTGGAAATAGTTTATTGCTGAAAAATTAATGACATAGGTATATATACGTGTTCAAGAGTAAGGTCAAAAATATTCGGATATTCAGGAGATGACTGCTTCTAGAGGCTTTCCCGTGAATGCTGTGTTTACGGTCCAGTTAATTAAAACTGATACTGCATATACTGTCGCGTTTCTGCAGTTTTGTTTGTTGTGATGAGTTTATGAGCACAAAGTACTATACAATACAAACAATATTGAGAGATGCTGATGGAAAAGAAATAAAGGAATTTGTTTACTTCTAATCAGTCTCTAACGACTCATTTGCTTTGTTCAAAATCTCAACTTGAAACTGAATGTATTTACTTACATAAAAACTACAGGCACTTTACTTAAGTCGTCACGATAATAGTAAAATATTTTTAGAACAAGCTTTCTTATGACTTTAGTATTTTTCTCAGTTAACCCTTTTATTTAACAACCATATCATGGCAGTCCACAAACAATAACTATAGCACCTTGAGGGCCTTACCTCAGTTGGGGTTATGGAAGTCAGATATTATGACGCTCCATGTATAACACTACTACTCTGCTGCATCCGGTTAAGTCGATCCTATTATTAATTGAATTGCACTGTAAGACATGATAGGTACTATGAAAATAACAAACCTAGACTATTGCCATATTATGTTTATGAACTTAGCCATCCTCCAAGAGGGGTTACATGATACCCTACTGTACTGAGGATATAATATCTAAGTATGTTACGAGTATACCTATATGTTATGGTATGTTCACACATACACATACGTGTATGTGTGAACATACCATAACATATAGTATCAGCCTATGACGTCTCCATTGTTGGGAAAGAAAGGGAAAGGAAGGAAGCTGTCTCTCCCTCACGCGTTCAGCCTCCTCGCTGGGACGCCACTGATATTTAGATTAATTATTAAATGCAGCTTTCATCTAATTATTACGTTTTACCGAAGTGATCAGCTATCTTCCTACACTTCTGATTGGTTATGAAATATTTAAATAAAATCAAAACGATATGGTAAGAAATATTTTTATCAAACATAAAGGAAAAATTGTAACCTGTTCAATTAAGCTCACCAAGATCAGATAAGTACAAAAAATACGATTAACATAAACAAGAACAATAATGGAGATAATTTTAAAATAAAAACAATAAACACTACGGTCTATCTAGTTAAACTATCTATTATCTATCTATGTATTATCTTCAGTAAAACGTTAACATACTCTTAAATGAATTTCACGCATACTAACTGACACACACACGCACATAAGGAGAGAAAGCATGTATATATACTTCTAGGTTCTTATGTTTTTCAACCGACGACAAAAAGAGGAGGTTATCAATTCGACGCGTATATTTTTTTTTTTTTTTTTTTTTTTTTAATGTATGATCATCGATTACTCGAAGACGGCTGAACCGATTTGGAAAATTCTTTTTTTGATTGAAAGGGTATACTTCGATACTGGTCCCATTTTCATAAACGTCAGGATCTGATGATGGGATCCTGGAGAAATCGAGGGAACTCTTCAAATATTATAGGCACACCTATGTCGTTTTGGGTATTTATTATAGTAACTTGTGCAGTTGCTCTCAAAAAGTACCATTTGAGGAAGTGGAACTGATGATGAAGACCACAGATGGCCGCCGAAACTACTCAACAATAAGTATTGAGTGGATTGCGATTCGATTACTTGAATATGGATGTTACGCACTTTATGCTCGTCACAATGCATATGGTGATGTAGAGCTGATCGTGAAGTACCAGGAGAACTCCTCAACAATTAACGGCCCAGCATTGGGAAAAGCAATATTTTGTAAAAGGTTATAAGTAGTTGATAATTAGGCTCTTGTAACTAGGTAAATTAAAAATAGACCAACTAAAAAGAGTGAAATAAAAACTTTTTACCAAAAAATTAAACCGACTCCCAGAAAACACTGCAAAGTGAAAAATAACTTTAATTTCGGAAGTCGGTGCCAAAAACGAAAATACAAAACTAAAGACACCGACTACCGAAATTAAAGTTATTTTTCACTTTGCAGTGTTTTCTGGGAGTCGGTTTAATTTTTTGGTAAAAAGTTTTTATCTGTTTAACTTTTTTTACTTTTTATTGTACACACATCAAAAGTGTCTAGGGATCAACATATATTTTTGCAATAACTTTTCTCCTGATTGATATTAATTAAAATTTTCTTTAAGGATTCATCAAATAAAGTGTTTTCGTTTGTCACAGTAACGATAAACCAAGTCACCTTTGCATTAATAAAGAAATTTGCCATTTTCCTAATAAAGGGATTTTTGACATTTGAACCACTAACATTAAAGTTCGAAAAAAAGACTGAAATAACAGTTTTCTTTAAAATTTTATTGGGTAACTTAAACAATTAATAATCCGTGTTTCTACCGCGAACACTATCAACACAAGAACATCGGTTTGGCATACTCAAAATGAGTTCATCCAAATCACGCTGTGGAATGGCCGCCCATGTTCGTTGCAACAACAAAAAAAGGTCTTCTTGCGACTGGATACCCTCCATATTCGGCAGAGCTCTTTTCTGTAGCATATCCCATGCATGCTCAATCGGGTTTAAGTCTGGCGACTGAGCAGGCCAGAGCAGGACATTGATGTTAGCTGCGGCGAGAGTCTGTCTTACAACTCTTGCGGTGTGCGGTCGTGCATTATCATGCATTAACTGAAATAAGGGACCGATTTGCACTTGTAGAGGAACGATGACGTCAGATACAATCGTCTCAGCATAAATTTGAGCGTTGAGGTTGCCTCTGATCCAAATCAACTCAGTTCTTCCGCCGATCCAAATACCCGCCCATAACATGATGGTTCCACCACTATAAGGATGGACTTCCTGGCAGGATTTTAATCGCTGTTGGCGTCCAGGGGTTCTCCAGTGTCGTATACGTCTTGTATCCGGTCTCATACCAAAACGAGACTCATCAGAAAAGCACACGAAACGCCATTGTTCTTCTGCCCAATTTCTGTGTTCAAGAGCCCATTGATATCGAATCCTACGATTGTGCATTGCTATAGGTGGTACCCGTAGCGGTCTTCGGGAATGAAAGTTCACTTCATGCAAGCGGTTTCTGACTGTTTGGTCGCTAATTAAGTTCCCTGAAGAGTGATGAAGCCTCACGGCTAACATCATGGCGGTTATTGTTGGAGCTCTTCGAGTTAAGATTTGAATGTATCGGTCTTGTCTCCGTGTGGTGCAGCGATACCGTCCTCCATGGCGCTCAGCCATGGTACCAGTGCTTCGGTAACGTGTCCAAAGTCGACTGATAACACTCTGACTTGTATTCAGAGCTAAAGCCACAGTATGTTGCCGGGAACCAGCTTCTATCATTCCCACGGCTCTGAGCATTTCTTCTCTGCTTAAATGACGTCGCCGCTCCATAATAACGTTGGTTTTAATCAGTAGTAAGGAAACAGTAGCACTAATAATGTCTTCAATGCGTTGTATGTTTTTATAGGGAAAATATTGACAGCTGATTTTCATCTTTTACTCGAATTTGATTAACAGTTCCTGTTTCAAATTATGAAATGCACCAAAAAGGATCCATATAAATTTATAAAATCATAAATTTATTACAAAGCCACATCTCAATCTCAAGAAATCCGCATAAAAATGCTTGATCCCTAGACACTTTTGATGTGTGTACATTAGGTAGATAGATAGATCTTCTTATTGTACACATTATCAGAAAACAAATAAGGACTTAACAAACTAAAAAAGGGTGATACAATGGGAGGTCCTACCGCTCATATTGATGTCAATAAAAATATTTGTATTTGTAATTATGAATAACGTATAAATTGATTTTTCAACAATGGGGCGTGCAAGTGAAAGCTGATCGCAGATGGCGCTACCACCGTAAGAACCTTTGTCACTGTCAGTGTTATTTAGATTGTGAGATAATTTAGTTATCTGTATCATGTATCATGTATCTGTGGTGAGCTAAACATTTACACGCTTCGTATTTTTTATTTTCATTTCATTGATTTCAATTGATTTTTTTACAATTTTCCGATTAAAGAACATAATACACGTTCTTTAATCGGAAAATTCTCAATAACTGTCTCTAATTTAGGAATTCACTTTAATTTCCATAGTGTTCCACAGAGAAACTGCTTTGTTATTGGTAAGTGTGCTACTAGCACCACTTTGACAGTTGCACGCCTCATTGAAGATTCATTAACATTATCGACTACAATGGATAGAATATAATATGTTTACATAATATGTACTACGTAGATGAGCTACATCATTTATAATATAATAGTATAAAATGGATGGCTCACTTTAATATACAGGTAATATAATATAAATATCAATTAAATTAATGATAAAAAAATTAATTTATGCAAAACTGAACCTTACATTTAGTACAGTAATTAAACCTCGCAAATAGCTAAATAAATTTTATGCAAGTATAGCTGTATCTGCCGATGATATCTGAATATACAAAGTTTATTTCGGTGTTTTTTCTCAACTTAGTCAGCTATGAGACACCAGCCTCAACTACATAGTAAATATATATTAAAAGTAACTTATAAATGAGTTATTTTTAACCTCTTCACAAAACTAATATAATTTACTAGTACTACATTAAAGGAACGCAAACTGTAGCAAAACAATAGTGTAAGTAGCTACTACGTTGAAGAACTCCAACAAAAATGCTGCGTCAACAACGAACAGTCCACAGGCACTCATCTTTTCAAAATCCTTCTGTAGTATTCGAAATATGTTCTTCCAAACTTTTTTTGACGGCACTGAATAAAAAAACAATTTATTTCATATTCTATTTAACTGTTAGAAATTAGTACTTAGCTTTCAGTTATATTTTATTTCGAACATTGTGGAATGTAAAATAAATAAAATACTTATGTATACTTAATGTCTTGTTTTACATTAAATATCTTACGCTTTGGACTCATACTTACAATCTAAATCCTGTGATACTTTTTTCACAACATTGCTCCGTGCTTCTCCAAGTTCTGTATAAAACGCTTCAACGGCAAGACATAGTCCCAACTCCACAAGGAACACTTTCATCAACCACAGGATTACCCCAAATGTATGGCTTATAATAACTTCCAATTTCTCCTGAAATTTATAATAATCATCAAGGAATACTCGCCAACATAATCTGAACAAGGGAATATGTCAAAAACTGTGTAAAGAATGTACATGTCCTTTGTTTTTCTTGAGGTGGAACTCCTTATGTATGTAGCTCCTCTCCGAAAGGGTCTGTAAGACTCTAACTGAGCAAACCCAGCCCATGTCCCCTAGGAGGACACTTGCACGAGGGGCTAAATAATTAAGTCAACTTAATTACTATTCAACATGGCCCCCAGCTGGTGCCGATCCGCATCTGGTCAAGTAAAACCCTGTATCAAACTCTATCATACCATAATATTAACCACGTTCTACTCCAAGGTATAAATTGCAAAACAGCGATCTCTTGCAGACAACCCTTGGATGGGTTTGACACAGAAGGGGAATATAATTGCGCAGGGTGACCATCTTCTATTTATAATACTCAGGGTTTGATGATTCTTGGAGCTGTTGAATCTTGATCTTTCTGTCAGCGGTAAGACCATCGTTGTTTAAATATTGTACTATCCAGTACACTTCTGTAAGTGACATAATATTCAGTCTCTAAACCTGTATAAAATTGTTGTTTATAATGGTGTAGTTAACAGCACAGAAAAATAAATGAAAAATTTGCTGTGCAATAAGATTTATTCTATTTTTGTCTTATCGAAACTATCCTTTTATATAAATAAATGTATAAGACAAAAATAATACTCACAAAACGTTCTGATGACCATATTATCAGAACTCCTACGTATACCAATGTCTGTACAAACGTCGTTATGAAGTGGAACAAAATCTACAAAAAGTTAAGTTAGTGTTAGTGATTATTCTTAAACACAATGATTATGACAACATCTGCATGCATTTAGATCATTTGTACAAAGTAAAATATTTCCAACTTAACCAATCCTACTGCTTTATTCTCACAGCAGATCTTTCCTGAGCTAACAACAGGCAACACATTTAAAACATAACTTGGAATAGGAAACAATATAATTACACTAAATCCAGCAGTTTTCAGCGTCAGGTCCCAAGCATCATGTATTGATATCATTACATTCTGCATTTCCTCCAGTACTAGTTCTCTATCCACTGTTATATCATAATTGCCATTCCCGAAATTAAAATTCTTTATTATACAATTCCATCGAAAAGTTTTACACGTCAGCATATGGGTGTAAAGCAAAATTTGGATGATTTCCAAATCTAAAAGTATTGATGTAGAAACGTAGATTCCTCTAAATAATTTCCAATAGGGATCGTAAGTTATTTTGAAGACTACAAGAATAAAACAAAAGAGCAAGAGTATAATAGTTACCGATAGTGATATAATCTTGAAATTCCTTGTGTCGTTAGTGCTGCACAGACATTTGCTTATCTCGTAAAGAAGCAAAAGTAAGCGCACCGATGTAGTGCTGTAATACAAATTAATAAGGCATACTCCTACAAAGTTGAACAAATACTCCAAATATATGACGTTGTAGATTCTCCAGAACGTCTTAATGCTGAATGTAGTGTACTGCATGATACCACAGTAGAAGACAAACATTGCACAGGTCATAATAATGGCACAAACTATATTTTTTCTCGTGATTTTTTCGACATAATTGTTATTAATATTATATTTTCGCATACATGTTATAGTACTAATGTAGTAAAATGGATAGAAAATGCTCAAGAACGTGTGGTTTATGTAAATTTTTCTTTGATGTTCCATATTTTTTTTATACTATTTTCTGTTTCAGTAAAAAGTGTCTGTAAAAAACAATCATATTACAGTAAGTGAGGTAAGTATATCATGTTCGGGCAATCGTCGTTATCGACAGTGTTTTTTCTTGCAATATTTACTAAGCAATTATCTTGAAAGCTAGTTCAATTCAAACAGAGTATACTTGAAGGTCAATGAAAATTATGTTTGCATAAATAATAAACATGAAACGCAATATATACCTATTAGGGCTCTATAGTAAAACGAGAAACTCACGAAGTTTTGTTAATTATGTCATCCGTTCGCGATTTTTTTAAAAGAGAATTATCAATGTGTATTTCCTAACTAATTCACATTACTAGAAATCTTGTTAACCCCTCCAACTAAGCTAAATATGCTTGTGTCTGGAGTGGGTTTTCTCACGGCAATAGTGTTATTTGTGGGGTTCGAATCAGTGACCTCTTGATAGCAAGTCTAAATCCTTAGCCTAATTTAACTATGATTATGCTGTACATCTATATTGGCTATTTATATAGATCAATATTAATTACGTTTATTTATTTAAAAACAAACGGTTTTTAAGGTAAAAAGTGGTATTTTCAAAGTCATAGTCAGTGTTATCCCGCTTGTTACTTTCCTATTAGTTTACGTAATGTTCTCGGTAAAACCTTCGAAGGCCTTATTTTAAAGTATAACTGAACACTCTTACTTGCAACAAGAAGACTGCATCGTTAAGTTATGAGTCGAATGATTACTTTTCCTCCGACGCGACATAAATGTCCCAGTGCCTTAATTATTAACTGATAAATTATTTAGCAAACTGTCAGGTACTTATCGAAAACACTTAGCAAAAATGTCGTCTTCTTTCTTTCTTTTCTTTTTTATCAGTACTTAACCAATAAAAAATGAGCAACAATGATTTTATAAATCTAGTATTTAAAGCTTGTTATCGAGTAAAAATCCCACAAAAGATATATTATTTAATTTAATATTAATATTACAAAACGAGCACACTCTTAAAGTTCCACTTTTCCAGCCTCAATAGCTAACGCCTTCTTCTTCTCTAGCGTTTTCTCTTTCTTAGTCTTCAAGTCTTCGTAGATCTCTTCCAAGATTCGTTGTTTCGTCTCCGGTACATAGAAGAATACATACATTGTTGTACAAAGACACACTGCACCGTAGAAGTAGAATGCTACGTGAGCTCCCACTGCATTGACTAAGGGCTTGAAGAATAATGTTTGTAGGAAGGCTGCGAACGATGCGGCAGACATTGTAGTTGCCATTACCGAGCCTCGGTACTAAAAAGATAAAGAAACACGTGACTTACTTATAAACAATATAAAAATATTGAATACCTGAAATGTAAATGGTAGGTAAACAATAAAACCGAAAATACTGATGATAAATTTACAAAAGGTCGCCAACTCGTCGATATTCGTCAAACATAGTTCATTAAAATTGTAAGTTTGAACGTTAATGTAAAATATTTTATAATTAAAATAAGTTTCAGCATCAGTTTCAGCTTCAGTTTTAGTTTCAGTTTCAGCTTCAGTTTGGTTTCAGCGTCAGTTTTGGCTACAGTTCCAGTTTCAGCTTCAGCTTTGGTTTCAGCATCAGTTTCAGTTTCAGCTTCAGTTTGGTTTCAGCGTCAGTTTCAGCTACAGTTCCTGTTTCAGCTTCAGTTTCAGTTTCAGCTTCAGCTTCAGTTCTGGTTTGAGCATCAGTTTCAGCTTCAGTTTGGTTTCAGTTTCAGCTTCAGTTTCAGATTCAGTTTGGTTTCAACGTCAGTTTCAGCTTCAGTTGTGGTTTCAGTTTCAGATTCAGTTTCAGCTTCAGCTTCAGTTTTGGTTTCAGTTTCAGCTACAGTTTCAGCTTAATTTTCAGCCTCAGTTTCAGCTTCAGCTTCAGTTTTGGTTTCAGCATCAGTTTCAGCTTCAGCTTTAGTTTCAGTTTCAGCTTCCGTTTGGTTTCAGCGTCAGTTTCGGCTACAGTTCCAGTTTCAGCTTCAGCTTTGGTTTCAGCATCAATTTCAGTTTCAGCTGCAGTTTGGTTTCAGCGTTAGTTTCCGCTACAGTTCCTGTTTCAGCTTCAGTTTCAGTTTCAGCTTCAGCTTCAGTTCTGGTTTGAGCATCAGTTTCAGCTTCAGTTTGGTTTCAGTTTCAGCTTCAGTTTCAGATTCAGTTTGGTTTCAGCGTCAGTTTCAGCTTCAGTTTTGGTTTCAGTTTCAGATTCAGTTTCTGCTTCGGCTTCAGTTTTAGTTTCAGTTTCAGCTACAGTTTCAGTTTCAGATTCAGTTCAGCTCAAATAAATCATCGCGTTGATATCTGTTGCCACACGATCTTCTCCTATTTTCAAAAGGGCAAACGCATATTGCCCCGATTTTGAAATAGAAATGATTCGTATATTAACTTGATTGGTTAAAATTTAAGCGACACGGTTGGCGTAACTGTTAACTGGTGCATGACATGGGTTCGACTCCAGCTCTAAACAAAGATTTGTTTAGCCTACATGCAGTTGTGTAGTTTAAAAAAAATGTTATGAGTGGTTCTTGAATACGCGATTTGAATGAATTGAGAGACGGAATAGAAAGTCCCAACACCCCTTTACATCCTTAAGGGATGATTTCCAGGATAAAAACTGTCCTATGACTTTTCCAGGGTCTAAAACTATCTCCATAGCAAATTTCATCCAAATCGGTTTAGCGGTCAAGTGTATTATGTGGGTGGGGAAGGCGGGGACATCATTGATTCCATATACAAAATTCCAACAACATTTTTACATCTTTTAGGAATTATTTCCGGGAATAAAAATACACTATGTCTTTTCCAGGGTCTAAAACTATCTCCATATCAAATTTCATCCAAATCGGTTTAGCGGTCTAAGTGTATTATGTTTGTGGGTAGGGCGGGGACATTATTGATTCCCTATACGAAATTCTAACACCCCTTTTACATCTTTTAGGAATGATTTCCGGGACGAAACCTATGCTATGTCTTTCCCAGTGTCCTAAACTATTCCCATGCCAAATTTCATCTAAATTGGTTCAGCGGTTTAGGCGTGAAAAGGTAACAGACAGACAGACAGACAGTTACTTTCGTATTATTATAATATTAGCTTGGAAGTATTGATGGATATGGAAGTATGGATAGTATGGATATGGATATGGAAGCATGGAGTTATATTATTAGTATTAAAGTATGGATAGCTTTTGTCCGCGACTTCGTTCGAGTGGGAGGTTTTCCCCGCGTAAATCCTAAACCCGTGGGAATTCCGGGATAAAAAGTAGCTAATGTGTTTATACAGGATGTCAACTGTCTCCTTACCAAATTTCATTGTGATCCGGTCAGTAGTTTTTGCTTGAAAGAGCAACAAAGATACAATTCAAAAACTATCCTGCGGGAACCTTACATCAGGATAAAAACTATCCTATGTATTTCCCAGGGTCCTCAACTATTCCCATGCTAAATTTCATGTAAATCGGTTCAGCGGTTAAGGCGTGAAAAGGTAACAGACAGACAGACAGACAGAGTTACTTTCGCATTTATAATATTAGTATGGATTATTTACTTATACATATTTACATATTTTCGTGTTGTTATTATTTTAAAACTAGTTTCCGCCCGCAACTTCGTCCGCGTGGAAAAAAAATCCCCCGATTATGAAACATTCTTCATTAGTGCTCTGCTCCTATTGGTCTTAGCGTGATGATATATAGCCTATAGCCTTCCTCGATAAATGGGCTATCTAACACTGAAAGAATTTTTCAAATCAGAACGGTAGTTCCTGAGATTAGCGCGTTCAAGCAAACAAACAAACAAACAAACAAACAAACTCTTCAGCTTTATAATATTATTATAGTATAGATATGTGCATATTTTTGTTCTCTTATTTTTATTTAATTCATTAGGTTATCAAAAACAATTATTTTTATTCCTATAGATATTTTATTTCAGAATCAAGAATAATATAATGAAAATAAAAAAAAAAAAAAAACATTCAAAAAGTTTGGTGGTCGATTCTGAAGAAAAATAATATACAGTGTGTTACAGCAGTAAAAATCGCAGTAAAAACAGCCGTTTCAATCATTTTTTTCCAAGTGTATTCACTTGGAAAAAAATGATTGAAACGGCTGTTTTTATTGCGATTTCAGAGCTGGCGCCATAGTAAAACTTGTTCATAATTATGAGTACAATAACCTCCTTTGGTATTACTTAAACTCTTTTAAATTAAGTTCTCTTCGTATGCAGCTGAGTTCTAGAGTTCCTGATACTTTTCAGGAATAGTACTAGCATTTATATCCTGACAAAAGTCATATATTAAAATGCTCTGCTAACTTCCCGTGGCAGATCAAAAATAAATGTACAATATCTACGCTTACAGCAGAGTTCTACAGTTCCTGATACTTTTCGGAAATATTTCTAGCGTTTTTTTTTAATACTAGCCAAACAGGTAACGGTATCTGCAAATCGGGTACCTCCCGAAACAGCAATGTCCGGTCAGTAAGTACCTGCATCACGCAGAAGGTGAGGCCACGATGGTGTTTCTCTAGCCACTCCTCAAAGAGGAGATTTATCGCCACAATTGCGGCTTGCCCGTAGTCAGTTAGAGTCTAACATTCAAGAACATATCGAAAAAAATGATGATTTATTAACCGTCTTCAAAAAAGGAGGAGGTTCACAGTTTGTATTGAATTTTTTTATTTTATAATTTATTTTTTAGTTACCTTATAACTCAAAGACGGCTGGACCGATTTGGAAAATTCTGATTTTGTTTGAAAGAGTATACTTTATAGTTGGTCCCATTGTCATCACGTTAGGATGTGATGATGAAATCTTAGAGAAATCGAGGAAAATCTTCAAATTTTATAGGCACAACTATAGCGTTTTGGATTATTCTTAATAATAGTACCTTGTGCAGTTGCTCTTGAAAAGCACCATTTGGAGAAGTTGAACTGATGATGAAGACCACAGATGGCCAACGAAACTACACAATAATAGGTATTTCGTAGATTGCGATTAGATTACTTAAATATGGATGTTAAGCACTTTATTCTCGTTACAATGCATATGGTGAAGTACTGCTGATGGTGAGGTACCAGGAGAACTCTTCAAAAATTAACGGCTCTGCATCGGGAAAAGCAATATTTTGTAAAAAGTGATATTAATAAGTAGTTGACATTTTGGCTTTTGTACCTAGATAAATTACAAACCGACCCACTAAAAAGCGTGAAAAAAACTTTTAACCAAAAAATAAAACCGACTTCCATATCAAAACACTACAAAGACAAAAATAACGTTAATTTCGGAAGGCGGTGTAAAAAAAGCCAATAACACTTACTTTGGGAACATAATGGAAGGACGTAGTTAGCTGTGCTATAGTTTATATTTTTAGAACTAATATCGTTTTTTATTGTTGTATCTAGTCTGCAATATTGTTCCTGAATAACTTTACAAATTTTTTACTGAGACGCGGAGACGGCAGCCTGGCAGAGTTATTATTGCTGGGAACAATGGAGAAAATACCCAGAGGCCGTTCACCAATCAGATGGTCTGACCAACTTAACAATCGTTGTTCATCGAAATTCTACACAATCACGAAACTTGCATCAGACAGGAGTCTATCGGGATATTTCGTCGGGACAATCGTTGTTCATCGAAATTCTACACAGTCACAAAACTTGCATCAGACAGGAGTCTATCGGGACATATCGGGATCGTTCGGATTCGAATCGCATCCTTACCAGGATTTTTAGGCATGAATAACCAACCATATAATATATATATTTGACAGGCCCGTTGGTATAGTGGTCAGTGGCCCTGACTGCTATGCGCAAGGTCGTGGGTTCGATTCCCACCTAGGACAAATGTTTGTGTGATGAGCACGGTCATTTTGTTCTTTGTCTGGGTGTAATTTATCTATAATATGTATGTATTTAGAAATATATATGTATGTTTATCAGTTGTCTAGTACTCATACCACAAGCTCTGCTTAGTTTGGGACTAGATGGCGTTGTGTGAAAAAGTTGTGGAATATTATTATTATTATTATATATATATATATAACATAGAGAGGGTGATTTAACTCATCACTTAGTTTGTGTTGAAACACTTCCGCGCGTGCTTCAAGTTTTTAGTTGACGTTTGATAAGTCTTACCCAAAATTCATATAATTTCTTGGACAGGTTGTAGGCTTCTAAAATATTTTGATAATTATTTATCATTTCAATACAGAATTCTCCATTGTCTTGATCTCTGCGCAGTTTTATGATTGTTTTTATCCACTCATTAAGATATATTGCCAGCAACATTATAACATGAATTGTACATATTAAATTGATATCAAATACCTACGTCATAAAAACAATTATATATAAAAATTGCCAAATAAAAGAGGTTCAACTCATATATTAGCAAAAAGTATACATTCATGAAGACATTAACGCCACATATAATAAACACTGAGATCCAATTGAAAAATACAAAATTTCTAATACTCTTACGAATATCTATACTTTTATGTACGTATAGTTTGAATTGTAACAATGGACAATATGTTTTTTGGCTGGAAATAACGTTAAGGATGAATAAAATTGCTACGCAAGTAGGAAAGTTAACAAATGAAAATGTTGAGATAGCTGAAATGATAATGTTTTTATTTTACGGACTCTTTGATCTTTCCTTTTGACTTCATTGAAATATATAAAAAGTACAAGTCATAATCAAGAAAAAAACGTCGCAAAGAACAACAAAATAATACGTTTCTTGCTATCAGGAGTAATAAAATCATCCCGAATAGTGTATTTGG
The DNA here is from genome assembly GCA_943138885.2 of Tholera decimalis. Lineage (NCBI taxonomy): Eukaryota > Metazoa > Arthropoda > Insecta > Lepidoptera > Noctuidae > Tholera > Tholera decimalis. Next base: position 5,196,614 of record OW964570.2, on the reverse strand, counting down.
AAGCAAACAGTACAAAAAGTACACAGGTTATGGGATAAAGCATATTTGAATTTCTTTTTCTAGATAATTATTCAGTAAAACTTCGTGTGTGGATGACAAGTACGGTTCATTTTCTTGTTTTGAAATACTGTACTACTCCTGTACATTTTTACCGACTTTAGTACTACTGTTACTAGATGCTAAATTGATGACTTTCTTTATGAACTTTCCCAATAAAAAGTTATAAATCGACAGCGGTCAGATTATAAATTGGTTGTTGATAATATCATTGAAGCACATTTCAAATTACAGAAAACGTAATGAATAACGATATCCATCATACACTTATGTAACTTGTCAATTAGTGTCGATAAAATATCAAAAATACTTCCTTGATCGTACATATAATATGAAACTATCTACTTCCTGCAGCTTCGCTCGTGTGTTAAAGATTTTCAGGGAAATTATAGTAGCCTATGTCACTATCCAGCTTTTCAACTGTCTTCATACCAGAAAACACATCGAACCGTTACTCCAAGCAACGTTGAAGCAAGCAATCGCAGTAACAAGCATATATTAACGAAAAATAACTTTATTTTTCAAGTGTTTGTATAAAAGACAAAGTTATGATTACTGCTTTTAAAAATGTGATATATCTCAAACGCGAACTGTATCTCGTTCAAACTAATTTTCGTTGAAGGTTTTCATTAATAACTACAGCATATAATTTTTTAATCAAGAATTTTGGAGGAGAATTTTGGATGTACCTGTTTTTTTTTTTTAGAAAACGTGGTTTCAGAAATAACAATGAAATTTTTAAGACCTATGTATCTATAACAAACACCACCACACGTAAAGGTTTTCTTTTATTTTTCTATAAATATAGTAAAGCGGTTCACAGAATACATCTACCTACTTAGTTTCAAGGCTGTAGTCCTAATAGTTTCGGAATAAAGTGACTTTGATATATAGATGACAGTGACATAGACATGACTAAATTATTAGGGTTCCGTTGTTTGCCATTCGACATGCCAATAGCGATACACAACTATTTTGCGATATAGGTACTGTATTGAAGTGGGAGCTCGTTGCTATATCATACAAGCCTAATGGGTACATCATCAAGGTTAAGCAACACTTGTCGAGGTCCGTTCATGGATGGGTCACCATTTTATCAATAAATTGTTCAAATTAAAATATAGCCTGTATTAATTGCCTGCTAATATAACTCAATATTTTTTTTAAATAGTTTTAAGTGTCTGCGTTACGATTCGCGTATTGCAAGTACTTATATGTATATACCTACTCTTGATTACTTCAAAATCAAGTGTCCCAATCGAATGAATTAAAAAGTATTTTGCTGCGACATAAATAACCTTGATGATAAAACTATTTATTTAATAAGAACTAATACTGCGATACGAATGTAGACAACTTTTGTATTTACCAGAGATATAATTAAATTTTATAAAAAAAACTGAGATTGTCACTTAACTATTTTAGATAATTATATTACTTTGCGGACTTTTTTGTAGGTGATAATAGAGTACTTTAATCATGGAGAACATCATTTTATGTAGCATCAATAGTTTACTCAACGCAACCCAAATAATGATTTTTTATAGGCAAAATGTTGCTACTTGGTCCTTTGTTTCATTACTATAACATAGCTTTCTATTGGTGAAAAAATGGTCCAAATTGGCCCAGTAGTTTCGGAGCCTATTGGGTAAAAACAAACAAACGTAACCACAAAAAAACATTTCTGTTTGTAGTATTAGTATAAGATAAGTATTCTTTCAAACATTTATGAAGCCATGAAAACCTGCACAAAATTTGAAAATTCCAAAATACATTTACTTAAGTCGGTATAAGCTACAGATAAACAAACTGTAGTAAAACAACCGTATAAGTAACAAGAAAGTTTGCCAACTTCAGAGGTAGCTCGGCATCTATGATGAACAAACCGCACGCACTCATCTTCTTCAATGTTCTCTTCTGCAGCCGTTGGATGTTCTTATAAACTTTTCTCTGTGGACCTGAAACGTTAATCTCTTCAGTTTAGGATTTTAAACTTCTTTTTATCGGAGAAATCATCAAACTTGACGCAAAGTTGAAAAAAAAGGTATTTTTATTGGGATGTTCGTTTACCTACGTTAACGTCGGCGAAGCAGTTGGCAGAAGTTTGTTAACGTTTACTGCCTATTTTTAATAATAATTTCTTCTGGGACATAGGCCTAGGTATTCTCTATGAGAGGAAATGAGACTTAATCCATCACGCGGGCCCAGTGAGTGTTTGTGGATGACAAATATATTCACATTGTGTACCCTCGCACCTGGCGGTTTCCTCACGATGTTCCCTTCACCGATTTGGGAGCAGTGGTGGTGATTTATAATAAATCACTCAAAATAAGTGCTTGACGAGGTTCGAACCCACGACCTGTAATTATAAGTCGTGCCCGCAACCACTGGGCTGTCATTACTAGATACTTACTAGAACAATATGCTGACATCTTGAGCACGTCACAGGCGCTGTGGATATCTCTCATAGTTGCATAGAACTCCTCACATTCCATACTTAAGTTTATTAGTATTATAATATTCTTCATGGCCCACATGAAATTGACGAATGCTAATATGATGAACTGATATAGGGATAAGAGTAATATTTTAGTTTACCTTATTCCATAAATATAAGAATCCATAGAGCGATTGTTTATCGACTTCCACAAGCCAGCAACAGGATGAGATGAATCCCTTTGGATTGGTAACTGGTGTCTGACTTTTTGACTATTGGCTTGGTGACTGGTGTCTGTCTTTCTGACTTCTGACTACCTGTAAGACTGTCAAAGTCACAAATGACTGTTGAGATCACTTTCTGAGACGTTGACTTTCTGAGGCACGGAAAATCTTCGATATGTTAAGATATTCACTCATCCACGAACTGGCTGTAATTATTTTAGGCTCGAGCTATTAATATAATTATATTTAGAGCTATTAATATTGTAATAACATAATTATATTATATACGCAGAGTTGATTTATGGATATTATCATTAGAACTTAACACGGGATATTTACCATGTGTATTTTTTGTTTTGTGGTACCGGTGTCGACAAAAAACGAACGAGAAAGAGGGTAGACCGATTTGTCTGCTCATAAACGTCCTCCCGCAATTACTTCAGTTCATCCGTGATCATGGCGCTTGCAACAGTGCCGAAACATCGTTCTAATGATACTGTATCATAGTATCATTAGGACTTAAAACGGAATATTTACCATGTGTATTTTTTATTTCGAGTTTCCAATATTTCCATTTACCATGTGTTAGCTTAAAAACTGTTATTAACGACTCCTTATTTGTCAGTGGTTAACGAAATTAATAAAATCAATTCCAGAAAACATAATAATAATTTTGTATGGACACATTAAAACTTGAAATATCGTATGAGCATCAGGTTACAGCAGTCGTAGGTAGTCATGGGCCTTCTAGGCCTAGGAGGAGGTCTGTGCCTGCTGAACGTATACTAAACCAATGAGGAGGCCGTTCGTTTTCGTCTATTTTTTCCTTCAAATTATGTCATTCGCCAGCATTCAGCGTACACAAATGCGGTTTATGTAATGAACACACTGAACTGATATGATAGACTCGCATTTGACCATTATTTCACCATTATACCTGTTATTATACCTCATATTTATACCTTTGTATTATTATTCACACAAACGCAAAATTTCAACAAATTGAACCAGTCGAAATAACGAAGAATGCGGCACTAGTGTACAGTGTGTTGTATACTGCAAGCAAGCAAATACCTTGACTCGATCGAACGCAGAACCAAAAGGCTCATAGGTGACGAGGTTCTGGCAGGCAAGCTTCACAGCCTGGCTCACCAGCGAAACGTTGCTTGCCTGTCTATCTTCTACAGATTTGCTTGCCTTTGCTTGCCTGTCTATCTTCGGAGAGTGTGCGCAGGAGCTCCACGACCTAATCCCTTCATCCCACTTTTACTACCGGTCTACCATACGTACTGTGTTCCCTGCCACATATGACCCATCAGCTTTTAAAGCAAGAGTGAATAGGCTTTTTCTGGGCTCGCTCGTTCGATCGTAGACCTCATCTTCCACTTACCATCAGGTGTGATCGAGGTCAAGAGCGGGCTCATTCGTAATAATAAAAAAAAACCTACCATTAGTTTTTGGCGGAACTAGCTATAGTTAAGTATATTTTCTGTAGTATCGTTAGCCTAGGGGTACCGAGTCCCCATGTAGACAGCGCGTTGTGTTCCACGCGCGCCGTAAATGGTTGTCAGTAAAATTGTGGGGGCCAATCAGGGGGCCGTTGCCTGACGGGGTTGCGGAATTATTTGAAAGAGTTATCGTGGCCTCGTAACACGAAGGCCAAATGATGGAACACGGATGGGTTTTAGTCGGCAAGTCTGACACACCCTCCCGCTTCGCCCAGATCGGAATGCAGTCACTGGATGATTTCCCATCCTTAAAAAAGGAGTACCAATGACCGAGCCTGAATTGCAAAATGCATGTCGTAGGTTCCAACCCAGCCCGGCACAATGCTTTGTGTAATTTATCTAGACACGCGGTAGCGTGTCAAGCCAAGTACTGGCGCGCAGCTCACAGTGTGTAATAATACACGAACCATTTGGTGCCACTTTTGAGCCCCTCATAACTCAAAAACTATTTCACCTAAACTTGTTAAATTTGGCTTATATATTGAAACTGGCGAGATATATATGTGTTCCAAATTTTATAAACATATCTCAAACGGTTATTTAGATATTAAGGTCCAAAAATCGTCATTATTATGACTGACCTATAGATCAAAACTATAACCCAGTTCCAGATCACCTAGAAAGTTCAAATTTGGCATGCAGATAGGTAATTAGGTGAATACAAAGGAATAAATCAGAAACTGGTAATTTTTTATCATTTTATTATAATTTTCACTTACCTTATAATTAGTGCCTGTAAATCTCTATATGGGGATTTTAAGATTATTACGTGAATATATAAAGAGTTGAATACCACCCTTAATTTTTTTAAATCCAAATTTATTCATTTTTGTACTTATAAATAAGAATATAGTAAATTTTCGTATTTATTACGCGTAACTAACCGTATTCTACAACCACTAGCGCCACCTATTATCTTAGAGGGTCACTACATCATGGAGGCAAAACGCGTAAAATGAATTCCGCATACTGAATGAATTCACTCGAACATTTCAAAGGTACAAAATAATATAGAAAATAACATAAAAAGGACAATTATACCCCGTAAACATAGGAAAATACAGTAGTTTAACAAAAAACCATTTAGTATCTATTAATTTTGTTATAAATAAGTACCTACTACTAATTTATGTACAAAAAGTAATGATATCCCATCAAAAACATAAATGTGAAATGAGAGCCAAGTTCAATATTATTATATATGCCTTGGTTGTTGACTTCAACGACAAAAGAAGTGAAATCTTAATGGGTGCCAAGTTCAATGGTCAGTCCTGAAATTTATTTATAACAATATAAAATATCATTTATTCTTATTACTTAGGAGAATATATTGTAGCCTAAGGTCTGACTTGGCTAGTTTTCATATACGAATTATATTATAGCCTTCGCAAGTTCTAAACCTGTTACTTGTCGGTTCTTATTTTAATATTCCGAAAATTTGGCTTGCTGGTAGAAACTAACCATCGAACATAATAATTCGTATATGAGAACTAACCAGGTCAAACCTTACGCTACAATATATTCTCCTAAGTTATAAGAATAAATGATATTTTATATTGTTAAAAATAAATTTCAGGACTGACCATTGAACTTGGCACCCATTTAGATTTCACTTCTTTTGTCGTTGAAGTCAACAACCAAGGCATATATAATAATATTGTACTTGGCTCTCATTTCACATTTATGTTTTTGATGGGTATCAATATAATTCCTCTCAAATCGGTGATAGAAAACAGCGTGAGGAAACCGGTATGTGCTAGGATCGATTTTAGGTTCTAGGAAGACATATCCACAAACCCGCACTGGGCCCTCGTGGTGCGTCACGGCCCGTTCTCTTTTATTGAGAGGTGGCCTGTGTTAACAAACTTGTTATATTGATACTTACCTTGGGGAATCCGGATATTAATATGTATCTAAAAGCGAGCATCATTCCTAGATTTCGCAAACTTATGTAAACTGCGAAGACTGTATAAAATATAATCTGCAAACAACGAATACGTCATTTTATAGTGTACTAAGTATAACAGTTGAACTAGTTGGACAACGCATTGTTATATTTTTATATTATTAAACACTACTTAGCTGCCCTCGACTCACTAAATATGCAACATTTTTCTGACATAAAAAGTGGCCTATTTGCTATTTCAGATTGTCAGTTATATGTGCGCCAAGTTTTGTCCAAATCCCTTAAGTCATCTATCATCTTTGCGTGATTTAAAAACGAACTTCCAAATTTCATCACATCTGCTTAGTCTTTACCCAACTATGTTGGGATGGGATAGGTTCCAAGTCTAACCTGATGCAGATCAGCGCTAGTGTTTTACACAGAGCGACAGCTCATCTGACTCCTACAACCCTGTAATTGGGTAATATGAGATACCCCTTGGCAAGGTTTGTGTCAGGTTGTCTTGTTCTGGCTGCCCGTTACAATAATAAAAGATTTATAATAATGCCAGCAAGGACCAACTATTTGCCGTGCTTTCCGATCCACGGAGGAATCTCGGTATGTACACCCAAACTTTCATATTTATAATATTAGTAGCATAACTTACCATTTGTTGAAATGTTGATTCTAAAATCATGTAGGCCTCCTGTATATCCGAGTATGCCTCAAACATCATATCCCAGTATTCATTGGAATTCTCGTTAATTATGTTTTTTGTTGTTTTAATCCAGACGCGAAGCATTTGTTTCAATAATTTCAATATTAATATAACACACACAATATTGACCTCAAAAGTGATGTTGCTGAATATTGAAATGATGTCCGTAATGGCTGTATTGAAAACTAACCGGTAACTAACGACGACGATGAGATTAAAGATATTTAGTATTACAACGTAAGTCCAAGCGTATAAGATTAATCTTCGGAGCTCATTTCCATTTACTCGAAGGACTTTGATGACATGTTGAACTTTCAAGACTAACAAAATATTGTAATCGCTCTGCAAGATGTTTGAGATGCAGATAATTAAATGGCCAGTCAAGTAGACGAAGTAGTCAATCGCGATGCTTGTGCAATGGTACCAACTTTTATAACCCCATGTGTGATAAATTACGTTAATTACATTGATTGCATTATATAAATAAGCGCACCGTAGAGTTATCACCCAAAACACTTGGATAAAGTTATAAAGATTACTGTTAGCATTGATTAGTTTGCCACGAATAGAATACTTTTCGCAGAAGAAAATATAATGCATAAGATTCAATGGTTTCAGGATTGAATTTAAGTCTTTTTCAATAATATTATCTAGTATCGTTTTGTGTGATGACAAAATTGACACATTTTCTATAAACCCAGAGTTCCTATTATTCTTGAAATAGTTTTTAAAATACGAATACATGTCTGTCACACGGGAAATTTTGATGAAAGTATGAAGAGATGGTCGGTTGATAAGTAAGTAATTTACCATTTATTTAAGTAAATAGAATTTAATATTATAAGCACTCTGAATACATAAGTTATTGCGTGAAACCTAACTGTACTGTTCTAGAATATTTTTAATTTTGACAAAAACTATTTTGAAACCAGGTCACTTGTAATTTCCAAATAGCTATCTTATATAGCGAGCCGATCTCCAGCCACTGTTGACGCCGCACTATGGAAAATAAAGGTCTGTTTCTGATTAAAAATCAATAACTTTTTTATTTCTGAATATTATGTTCTAAAATTTTGCACAAATATAGAATAGTGTATATGGCTTCAAATGGAATGTAATTTTTTATGACTGAATTTGAAACCATACATTAAAAAATAAAACAAATTCAAAATTATCAAAAATGTCCTATATTTATTTTTTAACAATGAATACTATTATTTTAATGTTTACAAAAACGAAATATCATATAGTACATCAAAATACAAATCAATTTAAATAACAAAAACATTTTTTTTTAAATGTTGTGGTTAAAATCGAACACAGATTAATTATTAATTAATTGTAATGTTTACTAAATTTTATGTTATTTATACTTGATGAACTTCGGGATCTAAAATTAATTCGTTCACTTTCAAAAGATCTAAGGTGTCTTCATCAAGTTCCTTCACGTTTTTAGTATATGGTTTTCTAATGCTGGTTATGTAAGGATCTGAAGTATAAAGAAGAGTATGAAATACATCATCGTTTGTAGCGGATCTTGAGCATTTTCTAGCATGATGTAGACGAAATTTTTTATAATCCTTATTACGAGATTCTTGTGCATCTTCCGAAAGTTGACCAATAGGAAGTATTATGACACTTTCTCCATGAATCAAAATTTTGTGAACTGAAGATGGCATGTGGTACCAGTCATAATTGCTCACATAGATCCTGGCAGTCTCCAGAGCATAACTGCCAAATTTTTCAGCATTTATCATTACACCCGATGAAAGAGCTTGCAGAATTAAGTGAAGTCGTTTAATCAAATTTATATCTACTCCTGTAATTTTAGCAGAGCAGCTTGCATTGTAAAAAAATCTTCTGGCAGTATTACCGTCATTAGAATTACCACTTACTTGTCTTGGTTTGTCGACGATTAATCCTAGCTATTCTCTTTTTTTTGGCTACTGGCAACACTGGTGACAGGTCGTGAAAAAACGATCTCTTAGATTAATTTTTATTAAATATTCATTAATTGTGTATAAATTAGCTTTAAATGTGTTATTTACCTTAGAATCAATGTATAAAGTGACCCAGTCAGTGTTTTTGTTGTAATAACGTCTAAATTCTATAAAACAATAAGTTTTTGGACCGGCTGTCAGTTTGGACTGCGGATTTGAAATCACCAAACCCGGGGAGTATATTTTTTCATATTATTACCTATTACACACTTCACAACACTTCTAAATACTGCTCAGATTTCTGAGCTACGTCCAGCACACATTGGCACCGTTTATGTCTCCTTTTGCTTGACAAACTGTGGAAGCAAAATCGATGACGAAAACATTCGCCCCAGACAAAAGTTACACTGCATATTTACAATACACATACATTATTACTATTAAATTCTTCTTAATCATCTATTAACTTCATTTAAACTAGTAGTTAACTGTTTATTGTAAAAGCAAGAAACCCATATAATTTAACATTAGGTACATACTATTTATAAACTAAGCTAGGCCAAAAACTTTGAGCAAATGAATTTCTGATAAGTATTAGAAAATCAATAAATAATGTGTTAGATACACGATACACTTAAATTAGAAGTTAATAGTAGAATCATTCTCTTTTTTCTGCTACATACTTTCTTATTAATTGTAATTTTAAAAATCTTGTCTGTTGTTCTTTACTTTTTTCATTTAATTCTAATATTTATATATTTTCCTTCTACCTACTACTGTTCTAAACTTCCTTAGTATATCCCCAAATACTCAGTTGATTCTTGTCATATTCCAGGAGTGGTTTCGTCAACTTTTTCAATATGATTGCCCGCGGAGCAACTGTACGTGACATGAATATCAAACTGAATGCCGCACTGAAGGAGCTTGAGGTCTCAAAGAAGACCTGCAGTGACCTGCTGCATGAAAGAGAGGAAAGCGAGGTGGAAGTCAGGAAGTTAGTTGACAAAAACACGGAACTCAAGAGACAGCTTGTGGAACTGCACACCCAGCACATGGACATACTCGACCAGCATCACCATCTCCGTAATCTGGTGTCTGGGTTTCAAGAATGCAGTGACACACATGACCAAGAACTGAAACGTATATCGGGACTGGAAGCGGAATTAAACAAGGCTCATAACACAATCTCTACTATAGAAACCTTGAGAGTCAGTGAACAAGTGGCCAATACAAACAGTCTTTTTGACGAGCTGGTGGGTAGTGGATCCGGACTAGTATGTAAGAAGCCCACCTATACCATAGACTTAACTGGGGACGATACATTAACAAACGGTCCTGTTTTAGGTAGTCACAACAAAATAAAGAAGTATATTAAAATTAATAAAAACATTAAGAAGTACAAGAAACTATTAAAATCAAGAAGTGTGTATAAATCTAACATTGAACTTAGAAAGCAGCGTGTTATCCTAAACAACCAATTAAAGGAATGTAATTGCATGCTGGATAGTCAAAGAAAAATGTATGATCTTGACACTAATAACCTTCAGAAGGAATTATTGAGTAGGAAAAATACACTAAGGGATATTTTTTGTAAGTATGAGTCTAGCCAGAAAATGTTAAATGAGTGCATGCAGGAGGCCTGTGACCTGGTGGACTTGGTTAAGCACAATGCAGAGAGGTATGAGTCATTGACTAATGACCTCACCTGTAGTTGTGCTTCAAATCACCCGGGCATCATGTTACCACAGATTATTCCTGCATCCTCACCCATTTTGCCTCATACTTTGGAAACCACAAGCCCAGCTCAAAGTAACATTTTAGTGTATTCAGATAGATTAGGCACAGGTTTTGGCTCACTTTTAAATAATTATTGTGATCATACCATAGTAAGTCATTGTTACCATAACCTGCATTTCACTGAGCTTATTCATAAAATTAAACAATCAAAATTGAATGAGCAGACCACAGTCATTCTTTTATTTGGAAATAGCCTTAATGTGACAAAAAAGGACATTGTTAATGGTATTGGCACCCTCCTTAAATTAAAATTAGGCAAATTAATTTTATGTGCATTGCCTTATTCTAATAATTTGACATATATAGAAAATAAATATATTTTTAGCCTTAATAATTTGATGCATATGTTAGTATGCCGTCATAGTGACCATTTATTGTATTTTGATACTAACAATTTTGTTAGAGATTTTGTTTTGATTCGGGAATATATGTATCTTCCCAAAAAAAGTCGACATTTATTGGCTACTTTGTTAGCATACAATATACACTCATTTATTGATAATTTTACTGATCCTAGGTTAAGTGAATATTCAGTATTATCTAGGGTATCTAATAATACTGAAATTAATTATTGCATTGACAGTTTACATAACTCAACCAATTGCTTGGTTGCAAACAATTTTACTACTGAGAATTTAAATTAGAAATTTTGACAACAGAGGGAATCTCTAGCAGTAATGAACTTTTAAACTGCAAAGAGGACACAAATATAGTTTTAAAATCAATAAATACTATTAACCTGGTACATCAAAATATTCAAGGATTTTTAAACAAAGAGTTAGAAGTAGAGTTTTTTCTTAATTTTAACCATATTGATATTCTTTGCCTAACTGAACATTGACTTCAAAGCCATCAATTTATTTTCAATTATAATAATTACCAGGTTGGTAGTTCTTTCAGCAGAGTAAATGCTATACATGGTGGCTCTTTAATTTTAATAAGTAATAATCTTAAATTCAAGAACAGAATGGATATTGTGAGCCTCTCTGTTGAACGATCTATTGAAATAGCCTGTATTGAATTGGAGCAGTTTATTATATTAAGTGTGTACAGACCACCTTCAGGATTGTACGATTGCTTTGAAAAAGTAATGGATGAAGTTTTGCATAAAATTTGTAACTCAAGTAAATATATCATTGTTTGTGGTGATTTTAATGTTAATTTATTAGAAAATTCTAGTTTGAGCTCTAACATTATTAGTTTATTCCAATCATACAATCTTGTAAACCTATTTATGGAGCCTACTAGAATAACTCCGACTAGTGCCACTTGCTTAGATAATATTTTTACGGATGTTGTACCGACTCACAAAAAAATAATTAATTTAATAGACTCTGATCATTGTGGGCAATTAATTACTTTACCAAAAAAGGTCAATAAAATGTTAAAAAAGAATATCACTGTAAATCCAAAAACTAAATATCGCCTGGAAGCATTCAAAACTAAACTCTTAAATAAAATGCCCTGTTTGTTAACTAATGAGGACCCTAATAAACATTATAATGATTTTTTCAAAATATATTGCCAACAATTTGATAACACATTTATTCCCAAAATTGCTTCAGTAAATAGTAACACTTCTTTCAGTGACTGGGCCACTGCTGGTATTTATAAAAGTAGAAATCGGCTTTATGAACTCTATGAGGAGCGGACTTACACTAACTCGGTAGAATTTAATTTATATGTCAAGAACTACTCTAAATTATTTAAAAAAGTCTGTTATATTGCCAAGTCTCGCTACTTGAGTTCTAAAATTAAAAATAGTAGTAATGTAATTAAAACGACTTGGGATATTATAAAAAGCGAAACGGGAAGGTCTTGCAACCGAAATAGTGATTACACCCTCACTATTGATGATAATATAATAACATTAGATTCGCAAGTCGCCACAGTATTTGAAAATTTTTTCACTGACATTCCCGTATCGACAACCAAGTCGCTAAAATCATGTCCCATTGCTGCAGAAACATTACTTAAAAAAAATGTTCCAGTTTGTAGTTCAGAGTTCAAATTCCAATATGTTACTTCTAATGACATCATTAAAACTTTTGATTCTTTGAATATGAAAAAGACTGCAGACCTGTGGGGTAATTCTGTTGAAGTTACTAAGTCAACTATACACATTATTGCTCCTACATTAGCTCTTATATTTAATAATTGTATTGATTACGGTGAGTTTCCTGATCTAATGAAATATAGTAAAATAATCCCACTATTTAAATCGGGTAGTACATCTGACCCTACTAATTATAGACCTATTTCTGTACTGCCCACTTTCAGTAAAATTTTTGAGAAAATTATTTTAATGCAGATGCAAAGATATTTTAATAAACACAAATTGCTACATAATAAACAATTTGGTTTTACAAAGGGTCGTTCAACAACTGATGCCGGTGTTGAACTTTTAGGACACATTTATAATGCATGGGAAGATAAGTGCGATGCGTTGGGCATTTTTTGCGATTTGTCTAAGGCATTTGACTGTGTTCCCCATGAGACATTAATCAGGAAACTGCACCACTACGGATTCCGGGACTCCTCTCTAAATCTTTTAACCTCATACTTGAGTGGAAGGATTCAGAGAGTCGATGTGAACGGCAAAAGATCGCCGGGATCTGTGGTCAAGATGGGGGTCCCCCAAGGCTCAATTTTAGGTCCCTTTTTGTTTCTTATTTATATAAATGATTTGCCGTACCTGATCAAAAATCATGACATAGTGTTATTCGCTGACGATACTCCTCTTTTATTTAAAATTAAACGTCAACAGCAGGTTACTGAAGAAGTAAATAGAGCCCTTGCAACTGTAGTTAGCTGGTTTAATGTTAATAATCTTCTTCTTAATGAGAAAAAAACCAAATGCCTAAAATTTACATTACCTCATGTTAGACAAGTGAATACTAGTGTATCAATAAAGGGCGAAATATTGAAACCCGAAGATACCACAGTATTCTTGGGCATAACTTTGGATGCGAAGCTTCAGTGGGGCCCCCATATAGATAAATTGTCAAAAAAGTTACGTTCTGCAGCATATGCCGTTAGAAAAATACGTGGATTAACTGATATCGAAACTGCACGTTTAGTCTACTTTAGTTACTTTCACAGTGTGATGTCATACGGCATTTTACTTTGGGGAAATGCAGCCGACATTCACACAATATTTGTATTACAAAAAAGGGCCATTCGTGCAATTTATAAATTAAGTCCCAAGCACTCCTTAAGAGACAAATTTAAAGAGATTAATATTATGACTGTGCCATCTCAGTATATTTATGAGAATCTCTTGTATGCACACAAAAATATTAATCTGTTTAAAAAATACAGTGATATTCATAGTGTAAATACAAGGAACAAAGACACTAGTCATTCCTAAAACAAGGTTAAAAAAAATAGGTGGTTCGTTTAGATGCCAATGTATACGTTTTTATAATAAAATTCCTAGCCATATTCAAGAACTAAGTATTAATAAATTCAAATTATTTATAAAACGTAAGCTATGTCAGAAAGCGTTTTACGCTGTTAAAGATTATATTGAGGACAAGAAAGCATGGGAATGAGCTACTCCAGTGATATACGTGAGCCTTTATTATTTTTAAAATTTTGATAGTTGATTTATTTTTTATTGATTAAAATATTTGTTTTGTTAAGTATTGTATATACCTATTTATTTTGTTTTTGTTTTTTTTTTTTAGCATAATTATTTCATTATTGTTAATGTGAGGACAATGTAGATTATTCTTTCTTCGTTGTTTTTACTTTAACTATAATTTATTTAATGATGTCAAGCAGTTTGAGTACTTGTGTGGCCTACCCAAATGTCCGTTGGTATTTTTTGTCAAATTGTTGAGCTCCTTACGTTCTAAGTTGAGCTACACGATAACTGACAAATGCTTGCACTGTCTGGACAGGTCCGCTCAAATTTGCGTGGTTATTTCCTCAAAAAAATACCACAGACATGAACCTACATGCTTCTCATATACAAATACAAATTGTCTGGACTTTAAAAGAGACTATGACCTCTGAGTTTGTTTCGGTGTTTCTTCTCAGAGTAGTCAGTTAGGAAATACCGGCCTCATCTAGCTAAACTTAACACGCAAAAAAACATGACGTGTAAAAGTGTTATTTATAACCAATTTACAAAATAAATATTTCATTTCATTTCATTTCATTTCACGGAAACGCCTTTGTACCAGTACCATTTCTTCTCTTGCTTTAGTCGTTTCTTTTCTTCGCTTGTGGCTGACCATGTTTGGAAAGACAGATTATAGGAAATATGTAAAATCATTTCCATACAACGAATCCAGGCGTGCAAAGTAGACAGTCCGTATTGATAAGAATCTTCATTTTCAGGCCTAGCAGTCACTTTAGTCAAATCGTTCATTTGGCGTGGAGTAGCTCCACATATTGTACATGTTGAACCCGAAGGCGTATCTGTTAATACCTGAGCTACTTTGCCATCTATCATTGTAAGAAAGAGATCATGCTTCACTTGCACTCCCTCACCTTCTTTGTTAATTAATGATGGACCCAAAGAATTTATTTGACCTTTTATTTCATCCACAACAGCTTTAGTTTTCTCGGAAGTTTCTTTGCAAAATTCTATTAATATAGGCCGGCAAAAACGAACAGATGACGGTACCGGATTTTGCCAGACAACATCACCTGTTAGGTCTTTAATTAACTTAATAGGCACCAAAGAAGTGACAAATAAATTTGCATCAGAAATTAGTTCAGACTCTTCAGGCAGTTTCTGTTTGTACTGGCTTTGACCGGATGAGCCATCACAGCCCCATTTACTGTATAGAAGTAAGTTATTCAATCCATTCCTATACACTGAATCTATTTTCAATATACTTGCTATCAAGTAGTTTTAACTTCTTGCACTTTGTAATATGGTGGAAACACAAAACATTTTCGTTCGTTCGTTAAATTTCCCAAGTACAAATACTGTGCTTTCGTTAAATCCAAGCCAATAAATACGCTTAATGCCTCTTCATCCGTTAACATTTTTGTCTGCCTTGCTTCTTCTATGAGAATCGAGAATAAGGTCTTATTTTCAGTTTCAGCAAACCTTAATGTTTCCACAAGTTTAGCTTCTGTTCCTTCTCCTATCGAACGTAACCCTTGAAGATATGCATTATAGACGTGTTCAAATCCATATTCATTAAGTAACATTGTATTTTTTCTTCTTTTACTGGATTC
This sequence comes from Tholera decimalis, assembly GCA_943138885.2. Lineage (NCBI taxonomy): Eukaryota > Metazoa > Arthropoda > Insecta > Lepidoptera > Noctuidae > Tholera > Tholera decimalis. The sequence continues at coordinate 5,180,849 of OW964570.2, read as the reverse complement.
TGACAAGTCTGGATAAGATACGCACGGTACAGTTTATATACTATATGAAATATGAGGGTAGTGTGCATCTTGTTGATTAATATTTTTACACGCAAAATGAGTGCAAAAAAAGATAAACGCCCTAATATCAATGATAAATTACAAAACTTATCGCAAACTATTGATGTAAACACCAACATTCAAACCGCAATAGATAGCGAGCGGTTTTCCGTTTTCTGACTTTTATCACATTTTTACTAATTACTCCGAAAACCGCAAATTTCCGCAGCTTTTTTTTATTTGGTTATGTTTATGGATAGCTAGGCTACAAATCAACATTAAATGTAAAGCAGGGATAAACGTGGGCAACTGTCAAAAGTCTCGATGAACTTTAAAAAAACTTTTTTTTCACCATATATTATTTTGCAATTGTTTTAAGGTAAATGTTAACATAATATTAAATACATATTAGTTGTTTCATATTCTTCAAAAGACGAGGTTTCCAGAAATATATAATACATTATACCTTTTCCTGTAACGTATAACAATATAATCAATTTGAAAGTGATGAAGTGAACGGGCTTAGCATGGACGTCCGTCAAAACTATAAAGTTTGTGGTGTTGTAAAAAAATCATTTCAAATAATATGTATAATTTTTTGATATTATAGTCTAGTTTGGTCCTTAAACTATCGATTAAAATAAAAAAAACATGGCAGTAGCGACATTGACAAAAACCATTTTTAATCAGCAGTTGTTCTACGATTTTCCACAGTGCGCCGGCTTGCCGACGGCGAGTAAGGGTAGCTCAGCGTCCGTCATGTTCCACGTAAGTCTCAAAGAGCAGTCAGCAGTATTGACGGTCGGGGGTCGACAGGGCCATTACCTGCCGGGGTTGTGGGAATGTTCTAACCAGATACGGAACGCAAGAGCAAATAAAGGAACAGAGTGGGTTTTTAGCCGGTAGAAGCAGACTTACACTGATTTGATGATTTTCCTCTTGAAAAAAAAGGCAGAGAAGTATCTGAAAGTGAAGCTGCATAACACTGCATTTGATTGTCTTTTGTTGTGAAGGTCAAATGTCAGTTTTAGAAGTGAAAACTTCTTTAGCGGCGTTGTGCACAAGTTGTGCACTTTTTTTGTAATGGGTAAAAAATGTTAAAATCGCGTCAGGACACGCGACCTGATCGAAAATTCGTAAGACGGACGGAGAGGAGACAGCCGGCGCGGCGTAGGAGAGGAAGTATCCTCCTCTCTTTCTACGGCGCGGTGAAAATGTATGCCTGCGCAAACTTTTTAATGTAATATAAATTGTCATGTTTGTGTACGATAGCGCAATAAATAAATATTGTATTCTACCACATAAATGATAGTACTTTTATACTGATAATTAAAGCAATTCGTGCAAAATTATTCCCTAACCATTCCAAAATATCAAAAATGCACAATGTTAATATTCAAGTTTTCACTTCTGCCGGCACTCCCGGAGTGCAACACGTCGTTTTTTTTTTTGAAGTGAAAACTTCTTTAGCGGCGCTGAGCACTATTTGTATGGGTAAAAACTGTTAAACTCGCGTCAGGGTCACGTGACCGATCGAAAAGCGTAAGACTTTTTTTTAAGTGAAAACTTCTTTAGCATCGTTGTGATTTGAAAGTTAATGAAACGAAAAAGCGACAGTATCTATCTGTTGGGACCTAGGAGTTAGGTCGCAGGGGTTGAGGTATCCCTAAGAGGGGGCGGGGGGGGGGGGGGGAGGTTTCTTGGGGAGTTCTGGGAGGTGAGGGTAAGAGGGGTCCCGTGTGGGTGCGGGGTGGGGAGGCGGGTCTCGTCGGGTGTTGAGAGGGAGTTGAGGGAGGAGTTGAGGGGGGAGTTGAGGGGGGAGTTGAGAGGGAGTTGAGAGGGAGTAGTTGAGATGTGAGTTGAGGGGGGAGTAGATGGGGAGTTGAGGGTTAGTTGAGGGGTGAGTTGAGGGGTAAGTTGAGGGGTGAGTTGAGGGGTGAGTTGAGGGGGGAGTTGAGGGAGGAGTTGATGGGTGAGTTGAGGGATGATTTGGGGGGCGAGTTGAGGGGTAAGTTGAGGGGTGTGTTTAGGGGCGAGTTGCGGGGTGAGTTTAGGGGTGAGTTGAGGGGGGAGTTGAGGGAGGAGTTGAGGGGTGAGTTGAGGTGTGAGTTGAGGGGTGAGTTGATGGGTGAGTTGAGGGATGATTTGGGGGGTGAGTTGAGGGGTAAGTTGAGGGGTGTGTTTAGGGGCGAGTTGTGGGGTGAGTTTAGGGGCGAGTTGAGGGGGGAGTTGAGGGAGGAGTTGAGGGGCGAGTTGAGGTGTGAGTTGAGGGGTGAGTTGAGGGTTGAGTTGAGGGGTGAGTTGAGGGGGGAGTTGAGGGAGGAGCTGAAGGGTGAGTTGAGGGGTCAGTTGAGAGGTGAGTTGAGGGGTGAGTTGAGGGGGGAGTAGATGGGGAGTTGAGGGGTTAGATGAGGGGTGAGTTGAGGGGTGAGTTGAGGGGTGAGTTGAGGGGTGAGTTGAGGGGGGAGTTGAGGGAGGAGTTGAGGGGTGAGTTGAGGGATGATTTGAGGGGTGAGTTGAGGGATGAGTTGAGGGGTAAGTTGAGGGGTGTGTTTAGGGGCGAGTTGCGGGGTGAGTTTAGGGGTGAGTTGAGGGGGGAGTTAAGGAAGGAGTTGAGGGGTGAGTTAAGGTGTGAGTTGAGGGGTGAGTTGAGGGGTGAGTTGAGGGTTGAGTTGAGGGGTGAGTTGAGGGAGGAGTTGAGGGAGGAGCTGAAGGGTGAGTTGAGGGGTGAGTTGAGAAGTGAGTTGAGGGGTGAGTTGAGGGGTGAGTTGATGGGGGAGTTGAGGGAGGAGTCGTGGGGTTGAGTTGAGGGGTGAGTTGAGGGGTGAGTAGACGGGTCAGTTGACGTGTGATTTGAGGGGTGAGCTGACGGGTGAATTGAGGGGTGAGTTGAGGGGTGAGTTGAGGGGTGACTTGAGGGGGGAGTTGAGGGAGGAGTTGAGGAGTGAGTTGAGGGGTGTGTTGAGGTGTGAGTTGAGTGGGGAGTTGAGCGAGGAGTTGAGGGGTGAGTTGAGGGATGAGTTGAGGGGTGAGTTGAGGGGTGAGTTTAGGGGTGAGTTGAGGGGTGAGTTTTTGGGGTGAGTTGAGGGGTGAGTTTAGGGGTGAGTTTAGGGGTGAGTTTAGGGGTGAGTTGAGGGGTGAGTTTAGGGGTGAGTTGAGGGGTGAGTTTAGGGGTGAGTTTAGGGGTGAGTTGAGGGATGGGTTGAGGGGTGAGTTGAGAGGTGAGTTGAAGGGTGAGTTGAGGGATGAGTTGAGGGATGAGATTAGGGATGCGTTGAAGGATGAGTTGAGGGTTCAGGTGCGGGATGAGGTGCGGGACGAGTTGAGGGGTGAGTTGAGGTGTGAGTTTAGGGGTGAGTTGAGGGGTGAGTTGAGGGGTGAGTTTAGGGTTGAGTTTAGGGGTGAGTTTAGGGGTGAGTTTAGGGGTGAGTTTGGGGATGAGTTGAGGGATGAGTTGAGAGTTGAGTTGAAGGGTGAGTTGAGGGACGAGTTGAGGGATTAGATTAGGGATGAGTTGAGGGTTTAGGTGCGGGATGAGGTGCGGGACGAGTTGAGGGGTGAGTTGAGGTGTGAGTTTAGGGGTGAGTTGAGGGGTGAGTTGAGGGGTAAGTTTAGGGGTGAGTTTAGGGGTGAGTTGAGGGGTGAGTTTAGGGGTGAGTTTGGGGATGAGTTGAGGGATGAGTTGAGAGTTGAGTTGAAGGGTGAGTTGAGGGATGAGTTGAGGGATTAGATTAGGGATGAGTTGAGGGGTGAGTTTAGGGGTGAGTTGAGGGGTGAGTTTTTGGGGTGAGTTGAGGGGTGAGTTGAGGGATGGGTTGAGGGGTGAGTTGAGAGGTGAGTTGAAGGGTGAGTTGAGGGATGAGTTGAGGCATGAGATTAAGGATGCGTTGAAGGATGAGTTGAGGTAGGAGTTGAAGGGTGAGTTGAGGGATGAGTTGAGGGTTGAGTTGAGGGGTGAGTTTAGGGGTGAGTTGAGGGGTGAGTTTAGGGGTGAGTTAAGGGGTAAGTTGAGGGGTGAGTTTAGGGGTGAGTTTGGGGATGAGTTGAGGGATGAGTTGAGAGTTGAGTTGAAGGGTGAGTTGAGGGATGAGTTGAGGGATGAGATTAGGGATGAGTTGAGGGATGAGTTGAGGGATGAGTTGAGGGATCAGGTGCGGGATGAGGTGCGGGATGAGTTGAGGGGTGAGTTGAGGGGTGAGTTGAGAGGTGATTTGAGGGGTGAGTTGAGGGATGAGTTGCGGGATGAGTTGAGGGATGAGATTAGGGATGAGGTGCGGGATGAGGTGCGGGATGAGTTGAGTGATGAGTTGAGGGATGAGTTGAGGGGTGAGTTGAGGGGCGAGTTGAGGGGCGAGTTGAGGGGTGAGTTGAGGGGTGAGTTGAGAGGTGATTTGATGGGTGAGTTGAGGGATGAGTTGCGGGATGAGTTGAGGGATGAGATTAGGGATGAGGTGCTGTATGAGTTGCGGGATGAGTTGAGTGATGAGTTGAGGGATGAGTTGAGGGATGAGTTGAGGGATGAGTTGAGGGATGAGTTGAGGGGTGATTTGAGGGGTGAGTTGAGAGGTGATTTGAGGGGTGAGTTGAGGGATGAGTTGCGGGATGAGTTGAGGGATGAGATTAGGGATGAGATTAGGGATGAGGTGCGGGATGAGGTGCGGGATGAGTTGAGGGGTGAGTTGAGGGATGAGTTGAGGGGTGAGTTGAGGGGCGAGTTGAGGGGCGAGTTGAGGGGTTAGTGGAGGGGGATTTTTTATCCAGGATTAAACTTCTTAGGGCTATTAGCCCCAAATTTAGGGTAAAATAATGCTTATTGGGATTTTTTGGGCCCAAAAATAAGTAGGGCTATTTTTAGGAGCATACATACATTTACAAGCATCACATATATGCCCGCGGGACGCGCGGCCGTCAGCGGCCTAGTACTACTACATTACAGATTATCTATGTACCAGTACTAGGAAGTAGTATATCTATGTAGGTACTAGTACTAGGCAGTATTCGGAAGTATTTGATGATTGTGACGCTAGTAGGCATTTAATAAGCGTCTTGAAAATATTTCCAAACTTGCACTTGCATTCACGACTGTACCATTTTAAAATTGAACGCGCTTTTTCGATATATCATATGCTGAAAAACAAATTACGACACCGATTGTCCCTTGAAATGCTGTTAAGTTTGATGATGACACGAAACGTGATGATGGATCTTGCGTTACGTTTACTCCATCTGTCTCCATCTCCAAAAATGTTACAATTATATAATGTAAACATGTATGACTTTAAGAATTCCGAAATTTCAAATGAAACGCCAAGTCGGGATTTAAGCGATTTATTTAAAATAATTGATAATGTGGATTGTTAATTTAGTAAATTCTATTACAAAAGTAATTAAAATTAAGTTATATTTTATTTACCTTAATAAAACGGGAAACTCATTTAAATATTAGCCTTGAATTGCAGCAAGAAACAGGGTTTTTTGAAGTGAAAACTTCTTTAGCGTCTTTGTGATTTGAAATTTTATGAAACGAAAAAGCAACAGTAAAAAGAGACAGACATATAAATTCATAAGATTTAACGTGGGAGAAAATGAGATAGGGAGCATTATACAGTGTTTCTTATGTCGAGGAAATTTTATATGGGCAAACCAGGGCAAACGTATACCTTTGAAATTTCGTAAATTTTTGAAGGATTTTTTGAAGTGAAACCTTCTTTAGCGGCGTTGTGCACTTTTTTTGTAATGGGTAAAAATGTTAAACTCGCGTCAAGATACGTGACCTGATCGAAAATCGTAAGACGGACGGAGAGTAGACAGCCGGCGCGGCGTAGGAGAGGAAGTATCCCCCTCTCATTCTACGGCGCGGCGAAAATGTTTGCCTGCGCCTGCTGTTTTGTTTAGGCGGCGCAGGACGCTTGCGCGAATGTTCGTGTGTGTTAACATGAAAGTTGATTTTTCTAAGAGATAAACTTTTTAATGTAATATAAATTGTCATGTTTGTGTACGATAGCGCAATAAATAAATATTGTATTCTACCACATAAATGATAGTACTTTTATACTGATAATTAAAGCAAATCGTGCAAAATTATTCCCTAACCATTCCAAAATATCAAAAATGCACAACGTTAATATTCAAGTTTTCACTTCTGCCGGCACTCCCGGAGTGCAACCCGGATTTTTTTTATAATAGGTTCGCGTTTGACCCCCATCTCACCTGCTAGTAAGTGATGATGTGGTCGAAGATGGAGCACGCTTACCTAAAAGTAACTTATTCACTCTTGACTTAAAGACCCCTAGGTTATAGCTATCGGGAAACACATACTCCGGCAGGGAATTCCACTCCTTAGCCGTACGCACAATGAAAGTATTCCCAAAACGTTTAGTGCGTATGGGTTGGATGTCCACCATGTAACGACGGCGCATCGCCGTTTGTCTTGTAGTCCAATGATGGAACGGACTTGGTGGAATTAGATTGTGTAATTCCATCGCACACTTTCCGAAATGTAACCGATAGAAAACCGATAGACTTGCAACTCGTCGTCGATGTTCAAGGCTCTGGGGCTTTGCGCATGCTTCAAAGCGTAATTTATAGGTTTGTCTCTCTAGCGTTACAAAACTATCTTCATATAATCCACAAACCAACGTTTACAATCTCATTTCTTGACCAAATCTTCCTCCTCAGTAATTAATTATAATATAATATGTATTACTTGGCTATTGTTTCACAGAAAAATATCTCTCTTTTCAGCTTCCCATGATGGGTTTAGCCCATGGGCGAGCACAGGATTATGACACTAGTATTGCGGCTAGGAAGGCCAACTTTTTTGACGAAAAAGATGTACGTCTACATACCTGTTGTCATTAAAACTACTTCTTGCACAGGTGTTGTAGTCGGTTGGGTGCTAGATGGGCTGGGTTCACTTAACACTTCCTGCATCAGTGTGTCTTGGCACTCTTGAATGAGTTGGGTTCTTTGTTTTTTAACAAATACATGTCTAGAAGTACTAGTATCACTCATCCTTTTTCTGTGGTCTTCCTGGCAATAAAATTTTGTAAGCACAACTCCATCTACCATGATTATCCTCTTGCTAAATCCCATATTATATTGATAGCCATATCTTTCTCAATCTGAAATATTTTTAAATGTTATTTTAAAGCCATAAATGTTGATGTATTTAGTGGTAATAAATATCATTGAATATTGAAATATTTGTGGCTATTCAGGTATAATACAAAAAAACATCTCAATTATCTAACCTTAAAACAGTAGAATAACTATATTGTAAAAATGTTTTAAGTTAGTGTTGGCGCGACTACTAACGCCATCTATTGACACACCGGGACACCACATTTTATATCTACGAATAAGGGCTCGCCAACATCGGTGACCAATCACAGCACGCGTTGTCCCCATTCAATTTTATATATAGAATCTCTGTTCAAAAATATTGGTTACTCCCTAATACACACTGCTTGTAAAAGGACGAATTAAAATAAACCGAAATCAAATCAATAATTCCATCATTGAAGAGCACCTGCCTCCCGTTCCTGTACATAAAATGGTCTTCGAGCCGGATTAGGAGTTCAAGCTTGAAATCTTCGAAGATTCGCCGCATGAAAATACGAAGAGGAGATTTACGTATCGAGCGAAGAACTGCAACGTTAAGGCATCGACAGGAGAGGCAGGTCTGAACTTCCCGTCCGTTTCCCCATCTCATCCTTCGATTTGTGTTGATTTTGTTCTGTTATTCTAGTGCTCAAGTGGTGGTACCTACCTACACGACAGCACCCACGCTGGATCGCGCGCATCTGCAATTCGCAACTATAAGTACTCCTGATTTCCTTAATTCCCAAAATGAGTGAGGCAAAATTATCAGATTTAATTAAGAAACGAGGAGTTTTAAAAGGTAGATTAACTCTCTTTGAAAATTACGTTGAAAGATTCAGTTTACCCTTGTGTGATCAACAGTCATTAGAATTAAAGTTACGTGTTGAGAGTATTTCGACCTTGATAGACATATATAGTGAAATACAGACTAAAACTGAAGAGGAAGTAGAAGATCTCGATCTTGCAAAACAGCTGGAAGAGAGAGATCGTTTTGATGATCAATTTTATTGTGTTGTAGCTTCTGCAAAACTTTTATTGCATAAGAAGGTAACTGACAAGTCTAGTGTCTCAACATGTAGGCCGATAGGCATAAAATTACCCGATATTAAAATACCTTCCTTTGACGGTTCCTACGATTGCTGGCTAGAGTTTAAAAATTCTTACGTTAGTATGATTCATGGTCGCGAAGGTTTAGATCATGTTCAAAAGTTCTATTATTTAAAATCGTCGTTATAAGTGCAATGGAATTTACGGCTAACAACTATACTCACGCATGGGAGCTATTAGAGACTAGATTTAATAATCCGCGGCTATTGGTTCATAATCATGTGAAGGCATTATTTAAAATTCCATCGTTAAATAAAGAATCTGGTTCCCAGATTAGGAATTTAATAGATATTGTTTTGAGAAATTTGCGTGCCCTTAAAACGTTAGGGGAACCAACGGATTCATAGGACACTTTAATCATTTTCATGGTCGTTTCCAAATTAGATCAGGCCACTGAACGCGAATGGGAAGATTTTAAAGGTACAGCTAGTTCGTTAATTGAGTCAAGGTCAGCCTTGAAACTAGATGACCTGCTTAAATTTCTTAAAGACAGGGCCGACGTGTTAGAAATGATTAAAGCGAATCATAATAAAACCCACGAGAACAAAGGCAGCGAACAAACGCAATCTAAGAAGCAATATTCACATACTCCCCAAGTAAGACAATCGCGTCTAAAAACGGACTTTTAGATATCTAATATAATTTAATTTTATCGTCTACCTTAAGAGTAAAATATCCCCCAAGTAATCTTCAAGAACGCTTATAGACACAGTTTAGTAAAAGTGGGCACAACCTTATCCGCTCGCATAAGAATGAGTTAAGAAAACATGAATAGATAGAGATAAGAGTTGTAAATTTTCTAATTGTCTATAGAGATTTTTCTAGTGTCTCACTAAACTGTTTATAGATCACAAATTTTACTAGTAGATAGTTTATAGATAAAGTTGAGACCTTTAAAGAAGTCTTTACTCGTCGAGTTTTTAAACCAAAATTAACAACATTGACAACGACACATAATGGCGAAGAACTTACAAGAGTTATTTAAACTTATTATTGTATTGCATCATGGCGTAACAAATTTCTTATTTCATATATACTTATGTTTTAGCTAGTTATAAACAAGCAAATCTATATGCGATTGAAATTCTTTCGTCGATTATTATGTACAACTCTCTTAAAATAAGAGCGCCCGCTGTAAATGTAAGATTTAATATTTTTTTACCAAATTATTTCAATAAGGCAATTTTTGAAATTGCATTATAATGTTTCATATACTAATTTAATTTAAAATATAGTAATTTAAAACATGTTAAATGTTTAATTAGACATAATTTAATTATAAAAACATAATAATAAGCATTAAAATATGTAACGAAAATCATTTGAAGCAAAATTAAGCAATAAAAATGGCGTCAAGATAAAATTTACTAGAAAAACGACAGAACAAAACAAAACAGATTTATGAGTGGTTTAAGATTAATTAGTAACTGTCATCCAGGTCATTAGATGTGTTGTGAACGGAAGACCATTTTATGCAGTAACAGAGCAATCTAATTAATCAATTCAAGAGGGTAAGTAAAAGAAGAAGTATAATATTAGGCAGGTGTGTATAGATACGCCGGCGGCGGCGGGGCCAAAGACACAAAGTTTTAACATAAGGCTGGTATACAAAAGTGGACGAATCCCTCCGTAGCTGCGTACCCCTACCTATTCGTATTTAATTTTATTAGTTATGTGCATATTCGCAGATTTGTAGACAAAGCCCGTAATTTGACCGAGTAATAGATGAGTAACGCATTTTGACATGTTCGATTGTATTATACCTACTCAGGCGCGGTCGCAGCCTGCAATTTTGGTGGGGTCACTTATAATAAAATAAGTCGACTAAATTTGACTTTATTGCACAATACACTATTTTATTCCTTTTTTAGCGGAAGGGAGTGTCAGGCTTCTTCTGACTAAAAACCGACCCTGTTCCTTCAGTTGCCCTTGTGGTCCGGGGCCATGGTGTCTCGTTAGAACATTCCCAGCAGGCAAAGGCTCAACACGACGCACCGTCTCTCCGAGCCTGGTAACCAAGGGCTGCCATCCATCCGGTTTTCTCCGGATTTGTCCTAGTTTGGAGAGCGTCCGGGGGGAATTTCCCTATAAGCGTTCATGTCTTACGGGTGCTAAAAAGCACGATGATTTTATCACATTGTTTTTATAATGTTGATTTATATAAAGAAAGAGACTATATGAAAAAAATATAGAGCTCTATCATAACTCTATAATGTTATTAAAAAAAAAAACCATAAGTAAACCTCGTTTTGTTTTCAACTTCGAAAATAATTTTTTCTAGGGTGTCCGGGGAAAAACTATAATTTTAGTCGGGGGTTGGTTTTTGAAGTCTGAGGCTGGCAATTTAGGTGACAGCAGACCTATCCTTACCGAACGGTGGGCTACCCCTGCTCGCCCGCCGCAAACCCACGCCAATGGTGGCCGGACATCGGCTGCCAACGCCCGAGTCGTCTCCAGCGGCGGCTGGGGCGTGAGGAAGCAAGTTGTCTCTCCCTCACGCATTCAGCCTCCTCCTTTGCTAGCATGACTGCGTCGCAGAAGGAAGCAACTGCATCCCATTCCCACTCGCCCCGCACCATGGTCTGAACCAGGAACGAAAGATCGCCGCTGCTGATCGCCTCCACAAGCACACGGCGGTGCTCCGCCCAAGCGGGGCTCACTTCTACCGTATGCTCCACCACGTCCTGCGGGTTATCTTCACAATGACGACAACCAGGCGGAACCTCCCGCTGTATCGAATACAGGTATCTCCCGAAACAGCCTCGAGTTCGGTCAGCACCTGCATCAGGCCAAGAGATCGTCGAAAGAGGAAAAAGACATTCGAAAGTAGTTAAAGAACTTCGCCTCATCATTGCACCCAATGTTGTCTCCGTTTTCTACTACTTTTTCGTCTCAAATACCACCACAATATAAGAACATCATCGTCGCCGTCCATCGCGTACGAAATACAAATGTAAACTGGCGGCGAGTAGTACCACCGACCTTCCGGCAAAACAGACTGATCGGATTTAATGTGAACACCCACGTCCGGCGTCCGATTTCAGGGCAAAAAGACTGATCGGATAAGTGGGAACGGACTCTACGCTCCGTTTAAATAGCTTTCTTTTATTTTGTAGAAGATTTTTCAATTTGACGTGTACGATTTTGTGGGGGGGGGGGTCATGTCCCCTGTGACCCCCCCTTCGGACCGCGCATGTACCTACTATGCGTCCGCGGGGCCACTCCGTCGCAGTTTCGACGTGTTGTCTTTTTTTTACTGTTTCCATTGCATAAAATCATCCAATTCAAATATTTAATGTAAAATACACTTAATTAAGCCATTTTTATGAAAAAAAAACCCACTAGAAACACGTTTTCACTATACTTTTTTAAGTCAATCTGAAAAATATCTATTAAAGTATTTTATCTAGACTCAAAAGTCTGTTTATAAGCAAAGATAAGAGTACCAATAGATAAAATAGAATGTTTTATCTTAAAATATATCATATTATCTACAAAGTTATATCAAGTTAGGTACCTTTAGGCTTTATTAACTATTTGTAGAGCATTGTATCTTAAAACATTCAATATACCTATAAACGTACTTAAAATAAGTGTGCTTTAGAACAAATGCTCTAAAAATAATCGAGCTTGAGAAAAATAACTCTATAAGAATACATGTTCTTTATTGAAACAATCTTTAGAAAGCCCCTATAGATAGATAGATAGATAGATAGATAGAATACTCTTTATTGTACACCAATAATTTAAACAAGCACTTGATTTACAATAATGCAAAAAAAATAAATTGGTTACAATGGCGGTCTTATCGCTGATAGCGATATCTTCCAGACAACCTTTGGATGGACTTTAAGAACATAAAACAAAGAGGGGAGGAGAAAGTCAGTGTACTTACTTCAAATATATAAAATACACAAAAAGTAACTAAAGTAGTTAATATAACTATATATAGGTATACATAATACAATACAATACATAAATAAGTATAAATAAATATATGTGTTTCATATCGCCTCTTTGCTTCAATAATGTGTTATCTTGAAAATTGAAATTTTAGAGGACAGTGTTTTTCAACTTTCAAAAAATAATTGTGTGGAGACGAATATTTGTTTTACTGTAAATCTACGATTTGTTGTAAATTTAACAAATAAACTATGTGAAAACTTATCAAAATGCTGATAATTTAGAAGTTTAGCAAGAAATTGGCTTTATTTGAAAAAAAGGGGAAAAAATGTCACATTGTTCTTGCAAATATTATAGTAAGATTGTGTTACAAACTAAATTGTCACGATGTTAATGATATTACTTTGGTTATGAAACTGGGTTATTATAATGAACAAACATTGTTGAAATAAAAACTTTTAGATTTCAGAACCAATCTTTATTGGAGAAAGTGTAACTACAAACTACACTTATTATGATTTCTATGACAAAATATAAATAATCAGACTGAATGACGTTACGAATAATCACAATATTTATTGTTTACCTATTACTTAATGAGAAACACATTTTACTAGAGAAAGCTTAAAATTAAATAAAAGAATACTATCCTTATGATCTTGACTATTCAATAGCGCCAGATGAATAAGAAACTCTTATTTAAGAGTTTGCATTTGCAAACAAAATACAATTACAAGAATTAAACATTTATATCTAACTCGTCTTAGACAAAACAAAAATATAACAAACTCAAATTAAAAATAATTGTAATATAACTAATGGCACTTGGAGTTATAACTCAGTACAGCTTATTAGCCAATATAAAATCACAAGTTTACCTAGAATTATAGTCTCTCACAATGATCAGATCACACACACCTTATCTTAAAGTATGTAATAGTCTTAGTATTGTTTTGGTCTAAGTATTAATAATCAGTATTTTATATATTTAACCTGTATTTAAAAAACCCTCTATAAGCTACAAACATTCATAAAATGGCCTATGGTATCTGGGGATAAGAGTTTTGTTAACCAAATCCATTAGGTCTGCTTTTTTTTATCAGATATCCCAGGTTTTTGGTTGTATGCATTTTTTAGTTCCAAATTTGAGATGAATTCCTTTTCTTTTTAATAACAATAGCTTTTTTAAATTGTTTATCAGCATATGAATCTTTAAAAAATATAGCTTCAGGATCGCTTTTTTGCACCCGAATCACCTTTAAACTTAATTAATTAACTTAATGAATGTTAATTTAACTGAATCATTATTTTCATCTTTTAACAATGAAAAGTTCATTTGAGTAGTTAAGCTTTTCCAATCATAGAAATCTGCGAAGCACATTTCATTCACATGGAAGGGCTCACTTTTCTTCCGGGCAGCCTTTATAGCACCAATAAATCCGTCAGGTGTATACATGGGTCCAGATCGTAATTGCCGCTTAACTTCTCTCTCAATTTGAGAATGAGCGGAATCGCCCTCATTTTGGGTATGTCCTTTTATAAAATATTTATGAGTCACTTAATTAAGATTTGGAATTGTCTTTATTGCGTATAAATACATGCAGAGCATAAATTTGTTTTTTTGCTGACCCGCACAATTATCCGAATAGAATACAACATCTAGGTTTTCGACTGTTTCTGAAATATTGACGAGGTATTTGTAAACGCAAGTACCGATTTCGTTTATACCTCTATGAGCGTTTGACTCATCCCAAACATAGCTTTCAAAACAGTTACTCTGAATATTGTATATGGTTAAATTAAGTACATTTAATTTGGACTTATAATAAAATACAGAGATATCCCCTTTGGGACATTGGAAAACCGCTTGAAGGTCGTGCACAGCAACGAGAATTTCACTATTCTTTTTATCGTTCTCCTTCTCTGCACGTGAGAGAACTTTTTCATTTTGATGTGTTTCGTAGCTTTCTTTTAATCGTTCTTTCTCTTCATCAGTGCTATTTCTGTAAGCTTCACATACATCACATAAATCTTTTTTAGGAACAAAGAATGAAATATTGTAATCTTGCGTAAATATACGGTAAAACATTAAGTAATTGGCGAAAGGTACATTTTTCGACTTACAATCTGCAACATAGTCTCTATGAAGATCGGTGATGGCTTTGCTGCCATCGATATAATGTCTTCTAGAGTTGGCTCTTATGTAATGTGATTCAATTTTTGGAATTGCTTCTATAAATGTTTTTACACTGTTCTTTATGTTTTTATCCACTTTATATCGATATGTATGTTGTCCCCGATTATCTTTCATAGTAGAAATGTTACAATCTTTATTTTTCTTCTTTAACTCCGTCTCTATTGGCCGGTTATTAATTGCCAAAGTGTTTTTGAAAAATATTTTACACACTCTTGTCTTTATTCCAGAAACGGTAAAATAGAAAGCATTATTATTATCGCGTGTTGGTGCAACGTTTCCATCTGAATCTATCTTCACGTATCGATGTTTAGGTATGACTGCTTCGACACTATTTGCTATAAACGACCACTGTTTTTCAATGTCGCCCAAGTTCCAGAATTCTTTTAAAAGTTGTTGACGTTGGTCATCTGTGATATTTGAACGACATTTGAATGTGCAATTTTCTCTGCAAGGCTATCTCAATTTACGTTCTGGAATTATTTTTTTTGTTTTTACTGATTGATACGACTTACCACTATTTCTCAGTCTCTTAAGCTTTGGTTTCCTAGGAAAGCGGTGCCGTCATTTGGCGGCCGTAATATTACGGACGCAAAAAGGCGGCCGTCTTTACGGTGACGACATGTGGAAAGTTCCACGGCCGTTTTAACACAGTCTGCTTCATCGCTATTAATGAATCATTCACGAAACCATCTGTCACCGACAAGACGGCCGTCATGCAAATGGCGGCACCGCTTTTTGACGTTACGGTGTCAGTTACCGCTCTCTAGGAAACCGCGCCATTTTGTTTACATAGACAACGTTCTAGTGACGTCATTCACCGCTGTATTACGGCCGCTATATAACGGCACCGCTATCCTAGGAAAACAAAGCTTTAGCTATATTTTTCTTCCAGCTTCCTTCTTGTCTTCGTCTTTTTTTTTCCTTTTTTGGTCGGACTACAATCTGGGTTTTGTGAGTTTTGTTCAGTTGGGCTAACATTTTCAACACCCGATGGTTCATTTAGTATCGGGAGCACATCGGCTTCTTGTACAAGGCTGTTAAGAATCATTTCGTAGTCTTCTGTAGGTGTACGAAAAACATCATCTTGGTTTCTTGGGTTAACAACTTCTCCGTCAGAATCTGAAGAATTTTGATTAAGAAATTGGGGCTCCATAACTTCATAGTTTGGGTCTTTAACTGAATCGTCGCTATCTGTATACAAAATGTAATAAGGTTGAAATATAAATAAGATTAGGTAAACTACAAAAAAAAAAAATTAAAACATCAGTGAAACTTACCTTCATTAAAAGATGTATTTGATGAGCTGCATGATGATGAGTCACTCGAAGAACTACTACTGCTGCTGGTCGAATCATAGCAATGGCGATTGGATACTGATAAGTCAGCTTTTTTTTTGCTGCGTCATCCACAATTAAGGTTGGTTCCTCTATGTTTGACCTCGCATCCCCTGAGCTTAACGTTGCGTCCATATCTAAAAAGAAACGTTTTCATAAGTTAAACATTTAAGTTTAGTACCTACGACAGAAAAATTACCACACACATGAAATAGTTAATAGTACAAGTACTTGAGTTTACCAAGCGTTAAAGAGTAGATACGTATTTAACACAGCCGCGTAGCGGCGGCAGAATTTCCCTACTAAGTTCTTTATTATGGTTAAATATACAAATAGATACCTGCACTAGTCCCTGCAACAGGAATATCCGAATTTTCTGTTGTCAATGCAAGATTAACAAGTCTTTTAGATCGCGATTCCATCTGAAAAAATAAGTATAAATAGGTATTTGATTTAGCATTAACAGCGTAATATTTAGGAATATTACTGCTTAAATTATTATTTTTTTTGTTCAATAACGGAACATCAGCAGATAACTATAACTTGCTTTTTGTATTAGAAAAAGTTTCATCATCTACAATGTTGTATCATAAGATAACACAAAGCAATATTCTCATTTTTTCGGCAACAGTGTGACATGAGCATTTATAACAATGAAAACATCACACATTTTTCTAACAACACTGTGTCAAATCCACATATCACATTATAAAATAAAAAATAATAATTGAATTAAAACATACCTTTGCAACTAAAAAGTGATATCGTCGTGATGTCACGCTTTCGCTGAAATTTGAGAGCACCTTCCTCTCCACGTGCTTAGTGACAACTGTTTTGTTTCGTTGTTGAAACAAATCTCCACACAAAAAGAGACAACGCGATATCGCGATCTGACACCGTTGCGCTGTCTCTTTCACTCATAGATTCGCTATTACACGCACAAAAAATACCACGTTTTTTGGAAAAATAAAATCGGTCACGGCGGTTTTAACTATCAAATAAAAAAAATATGAATTGTCTGACTTATCACGTTATTGAAGCAAAGAGGCGATATATATAAATATGTCATAAGGAAAGAAATACTAGGTAAAATCATAGGAGTGTATAAAAATGATTGACAACAGAGCTTTTAAAAGCAGCAAGTGACTGCGCTTGTCTAACTGACAACGGCAATGCGTTCCACAGACGAGTAGCCTGCACCGTATACGATGAATCATAAAATTTTGTGGAATGCGCAGGCATTGAAAGTGTCAAATTAACCGATGATCTCAAATCTCTAGTATGTGTGTCATGAAGGAACTTAAAACGTTCTTTGAGGTAAAAGGGAATTCTTGGATTGAACAGAATATTGTAAAGTAATGATAAAATATGCGCATTCCGGCGAAGACGGATAGGCAGCCACTTGAGCTTAATACGAAACTCAGAAACATGATCGTATTTGCGCAAACCAAATATGAATCTGATACAGAAATTTTGGAGTCGCTCAAGCTTATCTAGCTGCACTTCAGTGAGGTCTGGAAAACTTGCATCAGCATAGTCAAGAATAGGAAGAAGGAGAGATTGGGCGAGCGCAGTTTTAGTGGCAGTTGGCAGGAAATTGCGCAGTCTACGCAAAGACCCCGCAGATGCAAACAGTTTGCGACTCACTTCTTGTAACTGGGGACCCCAAGACAAGTCCTTATCTATGAAAATACCCAAGTCTTTCACTACATCACTATAAGGTATTACTGCACCATCAAAAACAATTTGGGGAAGGTTCATCCAGTCAATTTTGGATCGCATTCTAGAGCTGCCAACCACAATGACTTGGGTCTTCGCAGGATTAACCTTCAAACCATGATCCAAGCTCCATTGAGAAATACGTGCTAAGTCATTATTCACAATAATCACTGCCTCAGACAGTTCATCTACGGAAGCTTGCGAATAAATTTGCAAATCGTCAGCATAAAGGTGGTAGGATGAGAGAAGTTCATTAGAAATAGAATTTATAAATACAGCGAAAAGAAGAGGAGAGATAACGCCCCCCTGTGGAACGCCGGCAGTGGTATTGCACCAAGAAGATGATGAATCTTCAATGCGAATACGTTGTCGGCGGCCACACAGGTAACTTCGAAACCAATCAATTGCTGTTGGAGATATGTTAAGAGAGCGGAGTATACTGAGCAGGACATCGAAATCGACAGTATTAAAAGCGTTGCTGAAGTCCAGTAACGAAAGGACCGTCAACTTCCCATTATCCATACCTGATCTGATATCATCAGTAATTTTAACAAGAGCTGTGGTAGTGCTATGTCCTGAACGAAACCCGGATTGGTACAAATTTAGGAGTTGGTTTTTACAAAGGAAGGCACTAAGCTGACTGTGGATAAGGCGCTCGAGGACTTTGGATAGGAATGGTAAAATGGAAATAGGGCGAAATTCAGAGAAAGAAACAGGATTACACTTTTTAGGGAGAGGAGTTATCTGAGCTTCTTTCCACAAAGATGGGAAAACACCTGAGGATATGGAATAATTGAGGATATGGGAAATGATAGGAAGAATTTCATCCAGGATAGGGAGAATCATCTTACGACTAATACAGTCACTACCAACAGCATTTGAGGTTATTGATAGTAAGCTCTTCTTAACATCACAACTAGTAAATTTATTAAAAATAAAAGGAGAATAATTGGGAGTAGGAAGTGATGAAAGATTATGTAGAGTTTTAGCTTTAACAGCCCCGCTGAAGTTAAAAGAGCTAGCAAAATATTGATTGAGTGATTCAAGGTCTACATCTTTAGGAATAGACTCTTGGCGTGATTTTCCAACTCCCATTGTTCTAAGAAATTTCCAGACTTTAGCCGGATCACCATTTTCAACAGACTTATGAATGTGGCGGCGCTGAGCATCCCTACAAGCCAAGTTGCTGCGATTGCGGATAGCAACGTATTTTTCACGAGTCAAGGTGCTAGGTCTGCTCTTGTATCTTGATTTTGCTGCTGCCTTTTTCTCCAAAATAATTTTCAAGTCATCCAATAGCCAAGGAGCAGGCAGATGCTTGATTTTAACCAGCCGAACAGGCGCATGAATATCGTATAACTTGTTTAGGTAGGAATTCAAAATGTTGATTTTGTCATCAATTGACTCCGCATCAACAAGAGCAGACCAGTCAATATTATTAGCATCCTCACGAAGACTTTCCAAGTTCATTCCACCAAAACTGCGCTGTAGAATCTTTTTTGGTTTAGACTTTGGAGGGCGAATTTTGTAAGAAAGGAAAATTAAATCATGGTAAGAGAAAGCGTCTGCTGAGCATTGTCCATGCTTAGCGACATGTTGAGTGGAAGAAACAAAACTAAGATCAAGGAGCGAAGGAGAACAGTTAGGGAAATGATGAGTTGCACCTAATGGAAGAAGAGACAAATTTACCATGAATAGACTGTCTATGGACAAATTTGTTTTAAACCTCCAAGACTGTGTTACTTGGGTCATGTTGCCACGCACGTTAGTAACAATAACAAAAAGGGTAATACGATCACAAAGACAAAGCAAAGCCGCATGTGTGCGATGTGTAGTGGTGATCACGCGATTTATTCATGTTCAAGGTTTCTTAATTCGTCTGTCCAAGATAGGGATAATATAGTTAGAATGCATAAGCTATGTATCAATTGTTTACGCACAACCCACCCGCTTGACGAATGCAAGTTTAGGCAGTGTAGGTTGTGTGATAGAAAACACAATAATTTGCTTCATGTTGGTAGGCAGGTAGACGGCGCATCACAGGTGAGCGGGTCAAGTGCGCCAGCACAGCCGGTCACCGCTAACGACTCCGCTGTCCGCAAAACAGTACTCAGGAATATTCATTATTACCCAACGTTTTGCTGTCCACAGCGTTAGTGGATATAGCAGATTATAGTAATGAATATCACACTGTGCGCGTACTGCTCGATAATGGTAGTCAACATTGTTTCATAAAAAAATCGTTATGTGAAACATTAAATGCACCGTTATTACAGTCCACTTATCACGTTGCTGGGGTAGGTCAAACAATTTCGCAGTCCACCCACATTTGTAAAATAAAATTACGTTCAAGGTTAAATTCGTATTGTATGAACATTGATTGTTTAGTGTTTCCATGCATTACAAATAAGTTACCCACATTTTGTGTCGATGTAAATAATATGTGTATACCTGACAATATTCAACTCGCGGATACGAACTTTCACTCACCGTCAGACATCGATTTACTGATAGGCGCGGATAAGTTCTGGGAATTATTGTGTGATGGCAGAATTAAGTTGAATAAAGGACCTTATTTACAAAACACAAAGTTGGGTTGGATAGTGTCGGGACCTATCTATAATAACACGCTTCAAGCTAAAAGTGTGCAATGTAATTTCTCCTAAACAATTGACACACAGTTGAAAAAGTTTTGGGAACTCGAAGAGATAAACAATAGCGTTAAAATGTCCTTAGTGCTGACGAACGTGCATGCGAAGATATTTTTGTTAAAACGACAAAACGTATGGAAGATGGTAGGTTTTCCGTACGCATTCCTTTAAAGGAATCAGCTGAGGTACTCGGAGGCAGTTATACAGCGGCTGAAAAACGTTTGTTGTCGTTAGAACGAAAATTCGCTCGTTTGCCACAATTTAGGGAAAAATACTTAGATTTCATGGAAGAATATGAAAGGCTCGGTCATATGAGTCGCGTTGAAACTTATGAGTCACCTCACTATTTTTTGCCGCATCACGGCGTTATTAATGAAAATAGCAGTACGACTAAACTGCGCACTGTTTTCGATGCAAGCGCAGTGACGTCGTCAGGGAAGTCGTTGAACGATATTCAACATATTGGTCCACCACTTCAGAATGACATATTTAGCATACTACTACGCTTCAGACAATATAAATACGTCGGGTGTGCAGACGTTGAGAAAATGTTTCGGAATTTTCTTGTACAACCAGACCAACGAGATTTACAATTAATATTATGGCGTAAACTTCCGTCGGACCCAATATGTGTATATCGCCTTAACACAGTGACTTATGGCACCGCGTCTGCGCCATAATATCTTAGTATGAGATGTTTGCGTCAGCTCGCGTTGGAATGTAAGGATGATCAAGTTGCAGGAGTGATCCGGGATGATTTTGTCGTTGATGACGTCATCCTCGGTGACAACGATTTAAATAGGTTACTAGGTATCTGTGAAAGGTTAAGAAATACTCTAAACTCGGCTTGTTTACCTTTGTGGAAGTGGTTGTTTAACGTTGATATCAGTGATCACGAAATATCTAAAAGATTATCATTAGGTGAACATTGCCAAAGTAAGACGTTAGGATTGGGTTGGTATAACAAAAGTGATGAACTTCATTTCACCACACAAGTAGTTAGACCGACTATACTAAGTAAACGTACCATTTTGTCGATAATTTCACAAGTATACGATCCTTTAGGCATTTTAACGCCGGTTGTCGTCGTAGCTAAAATATTGATGCAAAAATTGTGGTTGTGTAAGATAAATTGGGACGATCCCGTTCCCAGTGATGTTGCATTGTCCTGGGAAAAATTTATAGACACACTTCAATATTTACATAAATTACGTATACCGCGTCACGTTATGAGTGCATATACACAGTTCATAGAATTACACGTATTCACGGACGCGTCGCAGAGTGCGTATGGTGCATGCGCCTATGTTCGTACCTACTCTGGTGACTCACTCGTGACTATTAGATTATTATGTGCGAAGAGTAAAGTTGCACCAATTAAACCCGTCAGTATACCTCGACTAGAGTTGTGTGGGGCTTTAATAGGCGCACGATTGTATAGGAAAATTATCAAGTCCTTGCGTGTTAATTTCCACAAAGTTTACTTTTGGACAGACTCAACTATTGTCCTTGGTTGGCTAAGAATGTCACCACATTCGTTAAAGACATTTGTCCAAAATAGAACCGTCGAGATTAATGAAATAACAAGTAACGCGTTATGGTTACATGTAGGCACCAAAAACAACCCAGCGGATTTGGTCTCGCGCGGGCTTAGCCTTGATGTACTCATTGACAGTAATCTGTGGTGTAGCGGACCTGAGTTCTTAAAAACCTCTGAGTCTTCATGGTCACAGCAATCTGCGACTACTCACTCCGACCTACCAGAACTGAAATCACAAACGACAACCGTTATGGTTTGTGATATAACATAGAATAAAGTTATTCACTTTGAAAGGTTTCGTTCTTATCAGCGTACGTTGAGAGCCGGCGCTTACCTGTTGCGATACATACACAACCTACGCACACCTAAGAAAGATCGTACACAGGGGCCGTTATCAGTCGTTGAATTGAATGACTCATTACAGTCATTAGCGCGTCTCGCTCAACGCGAATCGTTTCCCAAGGAATATGATAATTTAAAACATAACTTGCCATTGAAAACTTTAGGTTCGATTTCTAGGCTAAATATATTTCTAGATGAAAGGGATATAATTAGAGTAGGTGGCCGTCTCAGTAACTCACCTAACTTTGATTACGAAAAGAAGCACCCGATACTTTTATCTAGTAAACATAACTTCACACAGCTGTTGTTTCAACATCAACATAAAGAGCTTCTTCATGCTGGTCCCCAGTTGTTATTGGCTACCGTGCGTGAAAATTGGTGGCCGTTAGGGGGTAGAAACCTAGCCAGAAGGGTTGTCCATCAATGTGTCCGCTGCACTCGAATGAAAGGTAAAACCCTAACGCCAATTATGGGCGACCTTCCGTCTCAACGAATAGATCCTGGTTTCCCATTCATTCGATGTGGAGTAGATTACGCTGGGCCCATAGCCGTACTAAATTGCAAAGGAAGGGGAACCAAACTCGAAAAGGGCTATATTTTCATATTCGTTTGTTTTGTTACTCGAGCCATTCACCTAGAACTTGTCAGTACGTTAGCTGCTCAAGAATTTATACTAGCGCTTAAAAGGTTTATCTCACGACGGGGAAAACCAGCTCAAATTTTCTCTGACAATGGTAGAACTTTCATTGGAGCCATGAAAGAAATTAATAAAATGTTAGACGAAAATTCACAGCAAATAATTGATACATTATCAACTGACAATATTGAATTTAAATTTATTCCCCCTAATGCTCCTCATTTTGGGGGATTATGGAAAGCAGGAGTAAAATCCTGCAAGTTCCACCTTAAGCGTGTCGTGGGTACCGCTAATTTGACGTACGAGGAGTTCAGCACTGTGTTGGCACAGATCGAGGCAGTCCTGAAATCCCGTCCTATGACTCCTATGTCCTCAGATCCACATGACCTTCGTCCACTAAGCCCAGCTCATTTCCTCGTCGGCCGACCACTCACCGCACCAGCCGGCAGAGACCTCACCGAAACACGGACTCACAACTTGACACGGTTTCAAAGAGTGGAACAAATAAAACAGCACTTCTGGAAACGCTGGTTACAAGAGTATGTTGCTGAACTTCAGACAAGGACGAAGTGGAAGACGAATAGTCAAGACATAGCTTTAAACACGCTCGTCGATAGGATAATTTACCACCTCTATGGGCAGAGTTACCCATATTTTCCCAGGAAAGGACGGCATGTCGCGTGTCGCTACCATCCAGACTGCTACGGGGCCTGTACAACGGGCGTTCTCCAAAATCTGCCCTCTACCTGTATCATCAGCAGAGGACGACACCATGAATGCAGCCTGCGGCGTCTCCAATGTTGTGTTCCAATCAATCCAATCCAATCCAATCCAATGATGTGTTTACTTACATCAAAATGATCCTGACAAAAGAAAATTACCGAACTATCCTTTATTTCTTTAGTATTTCTGCGTGCAAGTTATAAATACTTATTAGAACTTTAACATTTTTTGGAACGGTTATAAATAGCTTCGGCATCTTTATCGTTGTATTTCGATGGGTCCTATGTATATGGGCCAAAGTGCAACATTACAACTTTACAGGAGAGGCTTCCAAAGTTTCTATTTACTATAACTTCAGATTGATAAAACCGAAGTTTACGAATCTTTGCTTGGTTGCTAAGACAACTATCCTCCTCATTTGTACTATAGTATTTTATATTATACATATATCGGTTTTTTTTTACGTCACATTAGCCCTTCTACGTTAGTTTTTGTTAAAATTATTTTTCTCTAAAAACACTTTAAAAGGGCCTATGTGTCATATTGGCCATTATACGCGTATTACGTTAATTAGCATACGTTATATATTTTTATATTTTTTACTCATAAAATCAAGTAACAATTGAAGTAGTTGATAATTAATTAATTAGAATATAAGCTATTTAGATATTTAGTCATTTATGTCACATTGACACTTATACGTTTTACAATCGGCTAACCTACTAACTCAGTTTTCAGTTAGATCATTTCAATAATTAAAAAACACGCAATAGTTTTATTCATTTATTGAAATAAAAATTAAAGTAGCCTTAAAACTACACTTATAAAAAAAAATACAAAAAATAAAAAGTAAGAACGAAACTTTTACTGAAGATCTTAGTTTGATTACTTCACATTATTATTTTCTCAATAAAATTACAAAAAATATAACAAAATTAAAAACTTATCTTGTGTAAATAAACTAAAAAAAATCTCTGTAGTATAATTAAGTAATAAAATCAACAAAATCGACATTAGTATTATTTTTTTTGTTAATTGGTTCGCGTTTGACCACCATCTCACCTGATGGTAAGTGATTATGTGATCGAAGATAGAGCACGCTTACCTAAAAGTAACCTATTCACTCTTGACTTAAAGATCCATAAGTTATAGCTATCGGGAAACACAGACTCCGGCAGGGAATTCCACTCCTTAACTGTACGCACAACGAAGGCATTCCCAAAAGGTTTAGTGCGTATGAGTGGAATGTCGACCATGTAACGATGGCGCATCACCGTTTGTCTTATAGTCCGATGTTGGAACGGGCTTGGCGGAATTCGATTGTGTAATTCCATCACACCCTCCCCGAAATGTAACCGATAGAAAACCGATAGACTTTCAACTCGTCGTCGATGTTCAAGGCTCTGGAGCTTTGACTTGACCAGTGCATCGTTGGCAATGAGTCTCTTGGCCCGTTTCTCAATAGACTCAAGCGCGTCCAGATTGTATTTGGCAGATCTATCCCAAATATGAGAGCAGTAGTAGCTCCATACACGACCGAACCTGGGCTTGATACAGATTGAGCAACTGTTCCGGTGTGAAGTACCGTCTCACCTTTGCTAAGATTCCCAACTTTATTGATGCTAGTTGAGCCTTAGCCTCGATAAATGGACCAAAATTGAGGGTGGAAGTTAGTGTAACCCCAAGAAGCTCAATATGATCGGTTATCGGCACGATTACATCACAGAAAGTGGGAGCCGGTTCGAATTGGCTCCTTTTTGAGGAGAAGAGACAAGCCTGTGTATTAGCTTTATTAAACTGGACCAAGTTGGCATCACCCCATTCGGAGACAGCCTTCAAGGACAAGTTCAAGCGCCTAACCATGTCCTCATGGAGAGACTGGATCTGACCCACCAGCACGCACGCTGGACACATATCTATCATATCTGTGCTGAGAGAATCAACCCCTGAGGGACCCCGACATTAATAGCCAATTGGCAATTGGCAATTTAGCAGTCATCAATGACCACTCGAATGGACCGATCTCTCGGGAAGTCTTCAATCAAAACGCAAAGTTGAGTGGGTAAACCGAAAGATGGAAGCTTAGCAATAAGGCTATCGTGCAAGACCCTGTCAAAAGCCTTGGAGATGACAAGGGAAACAGCAAGCGCTTCCCCGCGCTAATTCTTAATAAGTCTTCATTAATTTTCTTCATTATCGCTTTCATTCATTGACGCAATGTCATTAGATGCTACTAAATTTTCATAATAATTGTGATATGCAGGTGGGATAATATTTTTTCTTTCACTAAATTCCGACTTCTAGACAACTTAGCGCGATAATTGGATGTCATCTTTTACTTATTAAACTTAATTGTAACCCAAAAACACAACAATTACAAATTGTATTAATCACAGTGCGGC
Organism: Tholera decimalis; assembly: GCA_943138885.2. Taxonomy (NCBI): domain Eukaryota; kingdom Metazoa; phylum Arthropoda; class Insecta; order Lepidoptera; family Noctuidae; genus Tholera; species Tholera decimalis. The sequence goes on along the minus strand of OW964570.2, from coordinate 5,155,151 downwards.
CGTTGCTCCGTTCAATATATTGTCAAATCAGCTGATTGGACCAAACAATAAATAAACGCGCGGCAACTCCCCGCGTATAAGTCTCTAACTACTATTAGGACCTTGTACGTTTAAATTCATGTCACATACGTCGTTATACTGTAATAAAAAATCGTGTTTCTATGCAGAAATCTTTTTTTTTTTAATAGCTCACATTATTCTTTATATCGATAAGATGCGTTTACCATAAAAAAGTCAAAATGGCCAAATTGTTAGTTTGGCCCATATACATAGGAGAATAGAATAGAATTAGAATAGAATAGAATTTTATTTATTTTCTCACCACAAATTAATACATTAGATAATTGACATACGGTACAGACAATTTAAACATAATTTGTGGGAGACTGGTGCCTAAACTAAGTTTTTTCCAAAACCTGTAAGTCAGGTCACCAGGCCCCCAAGTTAGATTTTTACAAACTTTACTGGAGACGAGTTCATTCTAAAAAAAGAGTCCAATTTACAGTAGTAATTAAGTAACTTAATTTAAATAATTTATCATTTAAACAATTTAATTTAATAATGCAGGTAAGACGATAAAAAAATCAAAAAAATAATATATGTTATAAAAAATAGTAGGTATATATAGGAACATGATAGTGTGTTATGTGTGTTTGTGTTCAGGTGTAAGGTATGGTGTGTGTGAGATGTGTGGTTTGTAAGGATTTTAAGATGCGGTTTTGAACAGATCTTCAATTTGGGCATAGTCTAAGCTAAGAAGCCATTCTGTTAATATTTTTTTTAAATTTGTTTTGTTTACGGTGTGGATTGAGACTAAATTATTCAGTTTGTTGTAAAGAAAGGGGCCTAGGAAAGCAAAGAAATTACGAGCAAATTTGGTTTTAACTGATTTTGTTTGGCATACATCCCTTCTTCTGTTTCTTAATTCATTGTTATGGGAAGGATCAATGAAAGGAATGAGAGAGCGTTGTTTTAAAGTAACATTAAGAATAAAAAGCTGACGAACTGACAGGACTTTAGCGGTTTTATACAGTTCTATTGTAGGGAAACGGAAAGGAAGAAATAGTGCGACTTTAAGGACTGCCCTTTGAGCCCTTTCAAGGATGATTAGGTTGGTTTTATACGTGCCACCCCATGAAGTGATACAATACGTTAAGAGTGATTGACACAAGGCGCAGTAGATGGATAGTAGTTGCTTAGGGTTCAGGACGGATCGAAGAGTTTTGACTACAAAAATAAATTTCCGTATTCGGCTTGAGAGACAACGAATGTGTGTGGCGAAGTTCAATTTGGAATCCAAAGTAACGCCTAGGTATTTGATAGTGTCTGCTTCCTGTAGTTTTGGACAGTTACAATCACTGATATGAGGCGATGGACAGGTATGAGCGAGAATGGAATGTGTTTGAAGCGATGATTGGCGGCGGCGTTTTAAGGTAAAAGTTATGAACTTAGTTTTCTCAGTGTTTAAGGTGAGAATATTAGTTCGGAGTCATTCGTTGACAATATTGAACCCGGCCTGAGCGCAAACAAAAACATCTCTCCATGAGTCTGCACTGAAAAGAATAGCAGTATCATCTGCAAAGGTTATGATGCGTCCGTTTTGAAGGTTAAGATTACAGAGGTCGTTTATATAGACCAGAAAAAGCGTGGGCCCAAGAATACTTCCCTGGGGAACTCCAAAGGTAATGGGAAGACTGTCACTTATGTGGTTATCAATTCTAACACATTGCATGCGGCCAGTTAAGTAATCTTTAAAAAGTGACAACTGATTTCCTCGAATGCCTAGGTTCTCAAGTTTATCCAGCAAAATTGGAACCGACACCGTGTCAAACGCTTTAGCCAAGTCTAGGAAGATAGCCAAGGTCTTTCTTTTATCATCCATGTTGGAAACAATGAAATTAGTCAGCTCGTGTACAGCCATGGCAGTCGATTTCTTGGCACGGAAACCAAATTGAGACTGTGACAGTAGATTATTTGATTCTAAATAGTTGACTAATCTATTAATTAGTAGACGTTCCAGAATTTTGGATAAGGCTGGCAGTATTGCAATTGGTCTATAGTTATTAACACAGTGTCGGTCCCCATTCTTGTGAATGGGATGGATAACTGCTTCTTTGAAAACGCGTGGGAAGGTACCTGATTCTATTGCCAAATTGCAGATATGAGTGATGGGTGTTACTAAGAGGCTGCTATGTGTAATAAGAAGGTTCGAGGAGATTTTGTCGCAACCGACGGCACAGTTTCGTTTAAGAGAGGAAATGATAGAAGCTACTTCATCTTCATCAGTAGGCAAGATAACCATGGAATGCGGAAAAGCGGTATTTGGAGGGGCGGGAACGTATCCTTGTTGTTGGGTTTCTATTTTTTCTGCTAAGGATGAGCTGACGTTGGCGAAAAAGTGATTTATTTTATTTAATGAATCAACAGGATGTGCACTTGGGCTGATTAAATCTGTAGGTGGCGTCTTGGGCCTTGATCTGTTCGAGATTTCATTAATTACCTTCCAGAGGCGGCGACTGTCATGTCCCACTTTTTCCACTTCTTCTCTTTCAAACGTCCGTTTAACTTTTTTCAAAATTTTATTGCAGAAGTTTCGGTATCTTGTATAAGTTGCCTTTAATGCAGAGTTTTCAGGATTTTTCTTTGTCTTTTTGTGTAGATTGTCTCTGTTTTTTATACACCTCAAAAGACCTGGGGTTATCCAGGGTTTGATAGTTAATTTCCGCTTGGACACGGTAACGATTTTTGTATTTGACTCAACTACACCCTTAAGAATACGGACCAGTTCTTCAGCTGCTGTGTTTGCCTCATGTGACTTAAGAACTGAATCGAAGTTTAATTTAATTAAATCAGAGTGTAATCCAAGTAAGTCTATCTTTGAGATCGTCCGTTTCAAGTGCTTGGGTAAAAATTTGTTTAATGTAAGGATCGCAGTATAATGATCTGTGAGAGTTGTTTGAGCTATATAAGCATTTGCCTGGAATTTCGTTTTAAGTATAAAGTGGTCTAGGCATGTTTTATCGTGAGTTGGAATAACGTGAGCCGGTAGTAAACTGTGGAATGAAATCAGGTCGAGGTAGGATGAAGCATTTCGATCATGGCTTGAATCACTGATATCTATATTTATGTCACCGGTGAGTATTATGTTTTTGTAACTTGAATGTTCGGTTAGGATTTCGTTTAGAGATTGTAGGAAGTTCGATACATTATTATAAGATGGAGGACGATATAAGGCGAAAACAACGGTGTCGTTTTCAATTTGTATTTTGCAGTTTGCATCATGAAAGTTGGGTTCGTCAACATCCACCTGTATATCATTTTTAATATATATAACTACACCCTCATTTTGTGTTTTGTTCCTGGTAGTCGAGTAGCAGCTGTAACCATCTAAAACCGGAAGGTTTGTGGTGTGTGGTAACCAGCATTCTGTTAGAACAATTATGTCCCACAAAGTTCTAGATTGAGCTAATAGAACATTAAAACCTGGCATGTTGCGATTTATACTTCTTATATTTTGATTAATAATCTTGAGGCGATGTTCATTTTTTGGAATGAGTTCTAAGAAATCGGCCAGGTCACATGTTGTAGAGTCAGCAATTTCAAGGTTGTCAATGTCATTGTTTATTAAATTTAAATTATCGAAGAGTACGATTTAGACGAGGAGAGCCAAAGTGTAATGTGCAATTTTTATTCAGAAACAGAGAGACACACCGTGTTACAAGGCAAATATTAGCAAAAGTTAACCTGTGGACAATTCGTGAACTAAAGAGAACAGAAGTAGCAGTACCATTTGGTTTTACTCGTTTCTTTTTCTTTTGATAGCATTTCCAAAGACCAATTGAAGATAATGAAAATTTATGTGTGGGAATGATTTTGTGTAGTTTTATGTTTGTGTGCCTAAGTGAAAGTGTTTTATAAAAAGGAAAATATATCAAGTAAAAGTAGAATACATCAATTAACATTTTAAAATACTTATAAAGAGACATGCAGGGCTGTATAGATGTATTATGACAGCCAGATAGTCATTTTTCAACTATTTTAGTAAAATCCGTTTCATAATTTACAATGATGCGTTGAGCGCCGTCCTCCTTACGCAGGTACACTTTACCATAGGCTGACCAACAGTGTTTGTATCTATGCTGGGTGGCGAATTCTCTCGCTAGAAAGAACAACTTTCGAGCTCTTGCAGGGAGATTGTCAGATATATAAACGGGTACCTTTGGTCCGTTGACCCGTAGATGTGTTGTATTCAGCTTACTAGTTTTATTGTTTTTATTGAAGTTCTTGGTTGATTGCAGTATTTTTGTTTTAAGTATTACTGTGGTGAAATCAACTATAATGGTGTTATTCATTGAACTGTTGGAGTTAATTCTGTATACGTCTTTAATATCGGATTCTGAGACTGCGGTTTCAATAACACGTCCAATGTTTTGGACAACGTTTATCAAATCCAATTTTGATTCGTTTGCAGTCTTTGGGATATTTTTTATTTCTACACTGGCTATTTTTGATTGGTTTTCTAGTTGATCTACCCTATTTTCAAGTTTCCTGATATAATCTCTATTTTCTTTTCTTTCGATCTCGTATTGTTCCATTTTGTTTACCATGTCGTCGTATTTTTTAGCAGTAAAGTCTACGGAGTCTTGCAGTTTACTGTATTGTTGTTTTATTTCTAGTAGCGATGCTTCCATATTTGAGTAGAATAGGGATTGCTCCTTTTTAAAATCTTTAATTACACTTGAAATTTTATCCTTGAATTCATTCATATTCAGTAGATTGTCTTGGTCGTCGCGTTTCCTTTTGCTTCGGCGGGCAATGTTTTTAGTATCCATACTGACTTCCGAAGTCGCCGTATTTAAGTTTGGCTCCGATTGATGGTGGGCTGGAGATAGTTGGCCAACTTCCGCTGGCGATACTGGAGGTGTGCGGTTTATAGGCATTATTTAGATATAAATAAAAGTTTTTTATATCACTTTTGAATATTGATGTGAAGTGTTTATTTTTGCGAACACGGCCACTAAGCGCTTTGAGTGATAGTAAGTAGTTAATGAGTTTTTTTGGTTTGGTTCTTCAGTGTTTACTTGAGTCCATCGTTCAATTATAATAGACGATTTTAGTAGAGTTTCACTGGTTTTCCTTCACTTGTATACTAAAGTTCAATATTATCGAATATAAATGTAAAACAAATAAAAACAAAAAAAGATTATGCTTCTTTGGGCTCGAACTTGCAATCTCTTGAGTATTCGACGGTTTGCAGAGGCTTACGCCACCGAGCCACAGTGGCTACGCTTGGTAAAACGAAATAGGTGATGTATTAGTACTATGACCAGAGTCTTAGACGGGTGTCATTAACCTCATACAAAGGTCACACACTTCGAAACAAAGACGGAGAATTTGCTAACGATCACTTTTAAAACTTGAAATTGTTTTTGTTTATATCTTCGGTAATTGTTTATACACAGATTTGATTTTTGCACTGTTTGTTATGTGTTTTGCTTAGCACGTATTCATATAACTTTGAAACAGATTACTGCACTTTAAACTATTTTTCCAAAATAAAACCGTCACGAGTATAAAAACACGTCCGCTCGACACTGAGTCCGGGCGGGGGAGGACCCATCGATTTGTGCACCGTGGTACTGCACACCATTTATAACTCATTTTTTCCAGTAAATTACAGCCAGAAACTTTATTAAACTACATAAAACTCTCAATTTGACTTGCTCTTCAATGTTTATATACAAACGTGAAACGTGTGACATCACTCCGTCATATTGTTGGTCTAAGCGTTTTGACAGCTTATATAATCACTATATGTTGTAATGCTTTTTTTAAACCAAATATTTATAAAATATGAAAATAAATATTATTTGTATGGTCCTTATACACCAATAAATAATATGAGACAGTTTTTAGAAACCAGTCAAATAGCCTATTCTGTCTATTATGTTTACTCGGAACGGCAACGAACAACATTTCTGAACGTTTGTATCATGCATACGTAGTATCTCTATGTAGTCTGTGGTATCGAAAAGCGCGGGAAACTACTGAGTTAACCAGGCGGGAATATTGAAAACTTTGTTAATTTATTTGATAAAACCTTTATTAATCGAGTTTTTAGGAGTGAAAACAAGTAATAAGTCATCAAATCCTTTATTAAATATATAAATTACAATGGGAAAGGTGCGACCAAGAAAAAAAACGAAAGAAGGATGAAGAGGGTGAAAAATCCGAAATGGAGTCGACGTCGTCAGAGTCTGAGATGGAAGTAGCAGATACGTATAAACCTTATCTAGTTACAGACTACAAGAGAAGATACCCCGAGGATTCCGGTGCTGCAGAATTTGTGGTATTCGTCGAGTCTTTTAATGCGGAACTAACTTTAGGAACACGAGATCTAATGTCCATATCCAGTTGCATCAAAAGGTTTAATAAAGGGGTCAAATACCTTAGATGTATGAATAAGTTTAAAATAGCTATATACTTTGAAAAAGCCAGCCTTGCTAATGCCTTTTTAAACAATGTTACATTTTTAAAGGATTATCAGTTTAAAGCTAATATACCAGCACAAAGCACGGAAATCACTGGTATAATTAAAAATGTGCCTACCAATCTGACAAATAAAAAAATCTTCACAATGCTGTCAAGTTACAAGAAAATAATATCTGTTCGAAGATTCACAAAACGGACTAAAATTGATAATAATTTCATCCAACAGCCGCTGCAAATAGTAGCCATCACCTTCGCGACGTCTGTTCTTCCAGACTACGTGGATTTGGATGGTTGGCGGCACGACATCTCAGCGTATGTTCCACCTGTCAAACAATGTTTCCGGTGTCTCAGGTATGGCCATCTAGCAAAGTTTTGCAAGAACTCTGAACGCTGCTCCATCTGTAAAGAAGATCACTCATTTAAAGTTTGTACAACATTCATTGAACATGCCAAATGCATCCATTGTGATGGCAATCATATCAGCATTTCAGTGTCCAGTAAAACAGAAAAAAATTCAAGAAAATAGACCAAAAATTATGCCACCATCATTTGCTGACATATTTAATCATGGAACTTTCCCATCTCTTCGCCCTAAAAAGCCTCTAGATCTCCTCACTTTATTAAAATCTAATGACAAGGCACTTAACCTTTTAGTGCAAAGTATTATCAAGATGATAATGTTAAATAAGGCGCAAGATACTCCAATATCTTCCAAAAACGTTTTAGATGTTTTGAGTGAATTTTTTAACCCCAGTGACACAAAGAACATTACTTCAAATTCACAGACAAATTAAAGTTAGTACAGTGGAATGCTCAAAGCCTGTTATGTAATCGACATATTTTTACTCGATTTTTATATAAAAATAATATTGACATAGTTTTAATTTGCGAAACATGGCTTAAGCCTATGCAACGCTTAAATATTAAAGGATACTCTATAGAACGCAATGATTGTGGCAATAATTATAATGGTGTTGCCATTGTCATTCGTAATTGCATACAATATAATAGATTAACAACATATTCTGATGACTCAATACAGAATATTGCAGTCAAAATAACATATAATAATAGATCACTATCAATAGCCAGCCTTTATATTTCGCCAAATTATAGTTAGCAAAACTAAGTTTTTAAATCTCATTAATTCATTACATAAGCCATGTTTAATAGCAGGTGACTTTAATGCTCATCACACCATGTGGGGTTGCCAATCTGTCAGTCCACGTGGAAGAGATGTCCTCGATGCTGTAAATGAATGTAATTTGGTGTTATTAAACGACACACAACCAACAACAGTTGGTACTAATATCTGGAGACCAAATGGTTTAGATTTAACTATAGTTAGTCCATCTATCGCCCTTAACTGTAACTGGAGAGTTCATAATGATCCTCTGGGAAGTTATCATTTACCCACAATAACAGACATAATACTGTTGCAGATTCAATTACGTATATACATGACTTAACTTCTAACTTTTCTCAAGAAAACATATCAGAACTCAAAAGACCAAATCTACGACTCGTAAATTGGGAAAATTACACAAAAATAGTTAATAATTTGATTAAAGAATTTATTATTAATTACGATGATCCTTTACTGTCATACTATGAATATTGCCATGTTATGCAAAAAGCTATAGATCAATCAATGTTTAGAAATCAGGCTCAAAATTTAAATACCAATAGTTTGAAGCAGGCAGGGACCATATCTAAATACCGATATCTTCCTCTTCCATGGTGGAATGAAAAGTGTGCTAATGAAGTGAAAAAAAGTAAACAAGCATTTATTGCATTTAAACAAGATCCAAGTGAGTCAAATTACATAAATTTTAAAAAGAATCAGGCTGAGAAGAAACTTATAATTAAACTAGAAAGATTGGATAGTTGGAAGAAGTATTGTACTGAAATAAATAGAACCACTCCTATTTCAAAAATCTAGCAAACTATGCGCAAATTTAATAAATCCTACAATAGAAATAACAATCTCAATAATAATAGTGAAACATTTTGGATAAATAACTTTTTAAGAAAATATATACCTGACTCTGTCTCACACCCCATACAATTAACTAATACCTCTGTAAATCCCACCAATAGTTACATTATTAATCCATTCACCATAGATGAGTTAAAAGCAGCTATCAAATCACGTAAAGACACCACCTTTGGTTTAGACTGCATTTCATATAAGATGTTTAAAAAAATGAACACATTTTGCCTTATAAAATTTTTAAACATTTTAAATTTACTTTGGGAACAAACAATAATTCCAAAAGAATGGAAGCAAGATTGCTTGGTTCCAATTCTTAAAGCAGGAAAAGATCCAAATGATGCAGATTCTTATCGTCCAATAGCTCTAACATCCTGTGCAGGTAAACTTTTTGAGCAATTAATAAAACAACGTCTTGAGTTTTATATTGAATGTAATCATATTCTTCCAAGAAATCAATTTGGGTTTCATCGTGGTCGTTCAGCAAGAGAAAGCATAGGACATCTCTTTCATGATATTGATACTGCCATTAACAATAATAAACATCTTGTATGTGTTTTCTTCGATATTGTAGGCGCATTTAACAACATTAATCATTCAGTTTTATGTACAACTCTTTCTTCCTTGGGAATACCTAAAAAATGTGTCAAATGGATTTGTGAGTTCATTAGTGATAGAGAAGTATATATAAAAATGAGATCCAATAACATTTTTGGACCCAGATTGTCAACTAAAGGTGTTTGTCAAGGGGGCATTTTAAGTACTTTACTGTATATACTTTATATCCATAGGCTAAATGAAATATTAGGATCAGAAGTCAGCAATTTACAGTTTGCTGATGATTTGATATTTATTGCAGTGGTGATAACATCTCATACACAAATAAAAAATTAAATTTCGCACTAAAACAACTACACAGTTACTTTCAATATTTAAATCTAGAAGTCAGTACTGCTAAAAGTAAGATACAAATACTTTGAGATCTTTGGTTGGTAGCCAGTGGGGTGCCGATCCCAAGATTCTTTTAACTTTATATAAAGCTCTAGTAAGGAGTCATTTTGATTATAGTTTTTTCTGTTACTGCATGAATTCAAAATTAGTAGATAAACTTGAAAAGATTCAAAACATAAGTTTAAGATTAATTTTGGGAGCCTTTAAATCATCTCCTATTAATTCAATGCAAATTGAGTGTAACTTGTATCCACTTAATATTAGATTTTCTCATTTAAAATATAATTTAATCATAAGGTTGTTGTCCGAAACTGACAATCCCCTTCTTTCGAAACTGTTAAAGAATAATTCTAATAACTTTTTAACACATAACATCCATGAAATTTTGTCATATAAGAGTGAACATAATATTTTCAATAGTTTTACTTTGCCCTGCTATGATGGAACATATGAGAGCAAATTTTGTGGCTTGAACATTGACATAGACAGGACACTGACTGATAAATATGTCGTTTACAATAAATTGGATGAGTATACAGATTATAGGCAAATTTACACAGATGGTTCAAAATATAATGATAATGTCTCCATGGCATACTATGATCCTGTCACTAAATTGGAACATGGCTTTAGATTACCATCGAATGCAAGTATTTATACAGCAGAAGCCCAGGCCATTTATGCAGCCTTAGAATATATAGAAACAACTAACCTCAGTTTCAAGAAATGGTTGATAATTTCGGACAGCATGAGTGTTTTAATGGCTTTATCAAATCCTTCATACAGCGGTAGCACAAACTATATCATTTACAACATTAGGCAGAAATATAGCAGGCTTTGGCATAGTCAAGACAGAAAAATACGATTTATTTGGACACCATCTCATATTGACGTTTCGGGTAACGAACTTGCCGATAAACTTGCCAGATCCATAGTTAAAAACCCCAATATTAGTCAAATACCCATCAAAAATATTAAGTTACCGCCTTCAGATTGCAAGACCCTCATGATGAAAAACATCAAACGCCAATGGATAACCCATTGGGAAGAAACAGTAAAAATAAAAGGAAAATGGTATCATTACATTAACTCGGACATCAAAAAACCATGGTTTACCAAAGGGAAATGTATGCAAAGAAATTTTTATACAACAATTTGTCGCCTAAGATTAGGTCATGGCAGATTTAATGAACATTTATTTAGACTAAATATTATACCTTCCCCAATATGTACACATTGCAATTCTAAAATTCAAACTCTGAACCATATATTATTTGATTGCCCTCAATTTAATATACAAAGACTGGTACTCATTGACAACTTATTGGAAATTTACAAAGAAGCCCTGGATGTCCCGCGCTCTATTCAGGATTTGCTCAAGAACACTAACACATTTTATCCCATTTATGATTTCATCAAGAATACTATTCAAGTTATTTGAAAAAGCATTACCGGAATAGACCTGTTCAATCCTACAAAAGCCAGCCAACGGTAACTGGTATGCCGAACAGTCCACGGTACGTGGAGCCTTACCGTTGCTTGCAAACAAACTATAGGCTCTCCGGCCTTGCTAATAAATAGTTCACTTTACACAATTAAATATTTCAACATGAACACTCACCTGTGGCTGGTTGACGACAGCGTGCGACCTTGGTAGATCACTTCCGTGTGGGATGGGTGTAAGTATGTATGATTGTGTAATGTTGTGAAGTGGTGTCACGGCGATCACAAGGGACGCAAGCTTCGATGTGTGGTCCAGGCCGGGGGTTAGCACAAACTTCGCACCAGATTGAAGCAGCTATTTATCACTTATGCACAATTACTTTCAGCAAATTCGCGCGCCATGCGGTCTGGCCTCAATACGGCGTTATGTTCCAAAATATCCCAGGTTTTTCGTCAATTCGGGATTACAATTCCAACTTATCGTTAATCGCGACCAAATTATCGGTTACAACGGGCGATTTAACACGATATTTCCAAAACCAATTAAATCAAAAGGGTCCCGACGACCGACATTTTTTCAACGGAAGCCAAAGTTATCTGTCAAGTCTGTCAAGATCAAAAGCAAATTCTTTATGTCAAAAAAAGGTACGTTCGGAAACGTTCGGTAATAAACATCTACCCCCCCCCCCCCGGACGGGCCTACCCGTCCGCTAATCAATTGGAAGTCCTGACAAGGTTGCGAATTTAACACAGTTTCAATGCGGCAAAATACCGTAGCTAGTTCCTCAAAGGTGAGAACGGTGTCTCCCAACAATCTCCGCCAGTTTCCCTTTGCCGCTTTCACCGCGGCCTCAAAAATACACCCCCAGTGGGGGCAGGCTGGCGGGTCAAACAACCAAGTGACCCCTCGGCGGGCCAAACTATTACCAATGTCAACCTGGCTCTCATTAAGGAAGGTGTATACCTCCTTCAAATAGTTACTTGTAACCTTGTAATTCGTACCGCAATCAGACCTAATCAAAGAAGGTAACCCACGGCGAGACACAAATATTTCCAAAGTCGCCACAAAAGCCTCTGTCGAGAGGGAGGTTACCAGCACCAAAGTACTGCCTTGGTTGACAGGCAGACAAAAACACACAAATAAGCCTTGACAATCTTACTATTACGAAGGGTGGACGTCTTTAACGAAAAGGGACCAGCAAAGTCCGTTCCGACGCCAGCAAAGGGCCTCGCCTCATTGACGCGATCAGCCGACAAAATCCAAAATTCTCGCTGCAGAATGGCCAACAGCGCATTGCAACCGGCATGCGAGTTCTTAACGTGACGATCAGTCACCAAGAATTGAACCAAGTGGCCCTCCTTGGGCAACAAAAGGGGGTGACGGGCCCCATAAGGAAGGCTAGAGAGCCTCAACCATCCTCCAACACGCAAAAGACCCGTCTTATCCAAGAACGGATTCAGCTTACTAACAGCTCCCGACAACTTAACCCTACCAGACTTCAAGACCTCGATCTCCTTCTCAAAGTGTGCAGCCTGCACAGAGCGGACCCAAAGGAGGTCAACCAACACAAACAATTTGACTGTCCGTCCAGGCGTAAGAAGCCCGAATGTCAACAGTTCCACCAAAGGTGCGCGCAACGTGGCTTAAGAGACGCACAAGAAGCACCGCAGGGAGTGCGGATACAAAGTGGAGCCAGTCTTCCAACAGGGTTTCCCGAAGTGGCTCGTCCCAATCAAGTTCAGTTATAACAAGGGCAGGAGCACCAATTTTAGGGTACAGACAACTCACAGGGGTGATTTCAAACCAGGTCCTTCCCTCAACAGTGGTGACAGCCGTTTCGCCAATTCCCCAAATCTTGCCTGAAAAGTCGTTCACCTTCAGGCCAACCTGTCCCGCTAACTAAGACGACAAAAGGCAACCCTGGGCTCCCGTGTCCACAATGGCACGGACCACAATTGAGTCACCCAAGGGTCCCCAGACCTTGACCGAGGCCGTTGGCAACAAAACCGTCTTGATCGGGGGGGAGTCCTTAGCGGGGCAGGCGTCAATTTCTTAGCAATGCCTGGGTGGCGACCGATCGCCGCATCCAGGCTGCCCTCGTTCACGACGAGGCCAGCATTCAAAATATTCGTCCGCGCGGTGTCCCGAGCCGCTCGCCATCACTGGAGGGGCATATCCCACCGGATGCATTAATGGCGGAGGGCGCGACTCCAACCGGGGACGTTCCGCCAACGGAGGGGAAAGGCAGCGGTGCCGATCCGGCCCCTGCTGCCTAGCAGCCAACGCGCGTTCTCCCTGACGAGGGGAGACCAAATGGCGCTCGCGGGGCTCCCGTTCAACTTGCGCGGGGGGTGGAGTGCGGCGAACAGAATTGCGGGACTCAGCCCGGTGCTCGTCTCCAGGGTACCCCCCCCTGCGCGAACCCTCCTCAGAAGATGGTCTGCTGGAGCGGTTCGTGTTGGCGCACAAAATCTCCAAGGGACCCACAAATTCTACACGGGCGGGGGTCGGGGCAGTCCCGATGAAAGTGGGCCCCCAAGCACGAGAAGCACAAACGGCGTGCGTTGACAATGCGGCGGCGGGCACTTACGTGAAAATTCAAATGGGCCGGGCAACGCGCCATGACATGCCTTACAAAAGTCACAATGATGAGGACTCCGGGCGCCAGCAAAACTGGGGGCGGGGCGAACATCAACAGGCCCCCTAGCCCGAGGACTCCGGGCGCCAGCAAAACGGGGGGCGGGGCGAACATCAACAGGCCCCCGAGCCCTAGTCCGTCACCGGCAAGTGCTGCACCAAGGCTCTGGCTTCGCCCTCCAGGACAGACAATAAGTAGGCCAACTTCTGGGCAGGTCCGAGGTCCGAGCTTGCATTCACAAGACTTTCAAAAGGATTTAGGAAGCCTAGCCAGTGGTCCAAGCGACCGTCAAAATGTGGCAGCTCCAGGGTGGGCAGCCTACCCAATAGTCCAGGGCCTGCAACAACGGGGGTCTGCAGCTTGGCCGCATCAGGCACCCGGCTCTTCAAAATTTCCCGGGCTCGTTGACTTATGACATCCCCCAGGTGGACAATCTGGTCATAGTCACCCAAAATCTTATCACGGGCTGCCTGGTCCATCACCCCCAAATCCACATCCATGATGAACTCGTAGAAGCGTGTGAGCGCAGCATCAGCTGACTTGATCCTCTCATTCAAGCACCCGCACCGAGCAAGGGTGAGCTCTTCCAATTCCAAACGCTCAACTGTTGCTGCTGCCGATGTGAACCATCTCAACTGTGAGACCAATCCGGCAGCAGACTCCCTGACTGCCTTTAATGAGGCCATTGCAACAATCAAATATCAATACCAACCGGTTAAATCAACTAAACAAACAACAATGACTTGTTAGCCAACCGAACAATTTCACCAAAATACAAACTTAAATTCAACTTAGTTCAGGTCCAAATCCGACCCTGTACTTATTCCAAGTATGAATCTAGCTTGCTAAGGATGGCTAGTTACAGAAAAAATAACAATTCAATGTATATACTGTGCTGGATCAACACCAATTAAACACAACAATTGAATGTACAATACCGTACCGGACAATCTCTAACAACACAATCCAATAAATACTATAAACAATAAATCAATACACACAATTCAAGTCTTGTTATATTAGGCTATGTTAACAAATGTGTGATTACCATTTACACAAACTTTTAAATTCAGATTAGTGACATTCAATTATTAATTACAACAAATATACCAAATTATGTACCAAAATACAACCTAATAATTCCTAATTTCACAAATAAATCTTACTTGTCAGTGCAATACAGGGACTACAGTACAAACCACAAGTACAATTTGAGCTCGGCTGACAAAACAATATATTCAAACTTATTAAGTTATTTTGAACAATGTTCAAAACTTCCAATTTACTTAGTGGATCTTATATTATAAACCACACTCTGCTACCAATTTGTTCAGTACCACAAGAAGCCAGCCAACGGTAACTGGATGGTCCAAACTGTCCACGGTTCGTGGAGCCCTAAACGTTGCTTACAACCAATGGCCTTAGGCCTTACCAATACATAATTAACCACTTACCTTTGTGCTGTGATTGCTGACGGACCGCGTTGGGAGGACCTGCATCTTTGAGAACCTTCGTCCATCCACACTCGACCTAACTATACGTTTCAATTATTCATTACCTACATACACACACACACACGAACGTGGCCTCAGGAAGGGTCGTAACTTGTCGTCTCTACAGCTCAGCAACATACCTTATGTGGTTAATTATGTATTGGTAAGGCCTAAGGCCATTGGTTGTAAGCAACGTTTAGGGCTCCACGAACCGTGGACAGTTTGGACCATCCAGTTACCGTTGGCTGGCTTCTTGTGGTACTGAACAAGACCTCTACCTGATTTGAAACTATTACACGGATATGACACAAAAATATACCTACCTGATTGAAATGAAGAAAATATTGGCCTCGAATACTAATAATGAAGAACTAGAACTGAAATAAGACCAGGCTGTATGGGCTTAAGCTCTTCACCTTTTCCGTTGGAAGGAAAGAAAAATACCAAAAAAAAAAGTCTGTGGTATCATGCGGCAGGAGTCGCAGGACACCCAGCTTTAGACATTCATGGGTGTGGGCGTAGGCGAATTGTGCACAAATAGCAAAAGTACTGCACACATGCGAACAAAAATCCTGCGGTAGAGGGCGGCAGGACTTGAGAATAGGTACGTTAATTTGCAGCGCCTGGCAAACAATGTTTGTGTGCTTGCAAATAGGTGCTATTTATAAACTATTAGGCGTTTTTAAGTTATTATATTTTGTTTATTCATTTATTTAGTATTAATTAAAGTCATCTAAAACGTACGAACGTTTTATTAAAATATCTGTGAATGGCAAGTAAAGCACTGCATTTATGCCTTCAAGGAGCGCACGCCCCTGGTTTAGCCATCACCCTAATTTCAACGTTTGGAATAGTAAAGGATATTGTAAAATTAGTATTCCTTCATTGTGTCTACAGTTAAAAATATTTTACAATGCCGTGGAAGAAGCTGAGATAGTGTGTATAGAGCGGATGACGAATAGAAACTATACAAGTAGGAGTCAGGAATATCCATTATCACCATCAGTTTTCAACAGTTGCCAATATGTGATCGACTATCAAGCGCACCCGCCTTTTTTGCTATCAGGCCAGTCATTAAAAAAGCACACAGACTTTAAGGGAAAGACTAGGAATTGTGGGATTATTACCTCACTAAAAACCATCCCGGTGATCACCAACAAAGTTTGCCCAGACTCAAACCTCTTATTTTTAAGTTTTGTGGGTATATATTTGTAATTTGTTTAGTTTACATGTGCAGAAAATAAATAATAATATATCAGCATTTAGCATATAGCATAGAAGGGGCCCTATTTCCTCTAAAAAGACCACTCTGGAGCCTCCTCTATGCAACGTTAGCTACATATGCGGCACATGCCTGGGGAAACTGTAAAGTGGTCTCTGCTGACGCTCGCTGTGCACGTCAGTAGATATTATGTGATCTCGATGCTACCGTCTTTGCAGGCATCACTCGGCTGGCAGACAGAGTCTCAACTAGCACGAAGTAAACTAAAACTAACCTTGTCAGTCTTAAGGAACCAGATATTATAATTTCCCGTGTTGAAAAATAACTATTATTCTATCTCGACGGATATTTATCATACTTATTTCTATTTTCAAAAAATGTTGTTGCCTATCTGCCAATCATAACCCAGTAGTTGGGAAACACGATGCTCCTTGGCAAAGATTTTCTGTTGTCGAAAGATGTACAAATGACAGTCGGGACCACAACTTAACTTGCTTTCTGAGATACGAAGGAAACGTTATACGTTAAGATGCCACCCATCTATGGATGAACCTCGGAATACGTTGTTCAACCTCAGAGGTCAATATATGATTTAAAATTTCAGAGTTTGAAGCAAAACTATGCAAGGACGTCTTAAAGGAGAAGAGAACGTTTTGTAAGATATACGCATGTAGCCTGTTCTGTGTCGATGCTGCGCTACCAATGTCCTTGCTGGGGCTACTAACTAATTATGGTGTTGTACTATTACAGTTTGCTTACCTATAAAATATCAGTAAGAACTCTATTTAATATTCCAAGTTTCAAACACAATGCGACTAAAATTATACCCATTTATACGCGAGAGAGACACAAAAAGATACACCATCATCTGCTTAGCCTTTTCCTTATTATCAGGCTTCCAGTCTAACTGGGTGTAGCTAAGTACTAGTATTTTACATGGAGCGACTACATATCTGATGTACACAACCCAGCAGCACGGTAACACGACACACTTCGGCAAGTCTGGTGTCAGATGTTCTGGGTTCTGACTACTCGTAGATGTACACATGACAGCCGGGACCAACGACTTAGCGAGATTTGCGAGGCACGGGTAAACCTCGATATGTTACCCATCCACGCACGAACCCTGCAAGCGATGCTTCACCTTGTCGGCCCAAATATTTACGTATCAGAAATAGGACGCGTTCTAGAAGCTAGATGGCAGCGCTTCATATATCGCTAAGTTAACCCGATTAATGGATATTGCCTGTTAGTTTCGTATTACACACAAATATTTCTTTGAGTTGATTGGATTTGGTGTTTATTGTTGTTATATTAGTGTAGATTTTAGTAATTATAGCTTCTCGTGATGAAAACTTTAGATAAATATTATTCACATGGTTTTACAACATAGACATAAATATTACAGATTAAATTGTAACCAGTGTCAAACAACCACAACAAAACATAGGATTTTCTGCAACGACTAAAAGTAAGTCTTAATAATTATGTTTGTGTAATTTTATGGTCTTGGAAAAGTAAAACTTTAGCTATGGTCTACACCTTATACACCCCAGCCATCCAATTGGAATACCGCCTTAGTTACGGAAATGTGCCTGCATCAAAAAAATGCTCAACTTAATCGATAGTAATTACTAAATTAAAATAGTTTATCACAAACATCAACTAGACATTCATCGATCAGAATATTCGATAACTACTTCTATTACTTTCCTACTCCACTGACGATTGCCTCTTATTTTCTCCGTATAGTTAAAATCATTTTCCGAGCATATCAGGCATGTCTTTATATCCCATACATTGTTCAAAATCAATCTTCAGTAACATTAAAATTGTAAATGTACCAATGGTATCACATAACAAAATATTACTTAATAACGAGATTGAAGATGAATTAAGATCTATACTGAGGCCATTGAATCTGATGCAAAGCATCTTCATCTGTGCGAAGTATTCTACACGCGGCAATATGATTACTTGCAATACTAATTTTTACAATTTTATACGAGTGTTCGCGACGCTTATATATCGGGGTATCTGTTTGTATCAAGTGATAAGTAGGATTGAAAGTTTGCTTAATGATTGGTGGGGTATTGACAGTTTATTTTTTTGTTTTGATGCTTCAATATACTTCATCTTTTACTTAGTCGGGGATTTATTGAATGGTTTCTCAAACATCTTCCAAAGTCAGTTTAATATATTGTTGGTCTTGAAAATTCAACACGTGTTTAAAGTTCTACAGATAAACAGTGCTGAAATTAAATATTTTATATTCTACAATTGGGCGAATATATTCATCTTTAATCTTTTAAGTGTCAGTTAGGTCATTTTCTATTGTTATACTATAGCTGAAATAAATATAATGGAAATTATATCGGCATATGCTAGCATCGCTTATGATATTAATGCTGTATATGCCTTGACATTATTGAAGTTAATACAAAAAATGCTCCTTGTGTGGATTGGAAAAGTTCAAAAGTACACAAACACCGAAGACTTACGAACAGAACAGAATTGGAATGTAATGTTAGACGTATACATGAATATTATAAGATTATTCAAATAACGTTTCAACACATGGTTTGTATTTTTTTATAGTTCGCATTTGACTGACGTATAATCTGACGATAAACGATGAAGGGTCAAAGATGAAGCATGTTTCCAAATCCACGGTTAAGCTGTTTCTATTCCATGTAACAATGGCGCATCGCCGTTTTTCTTGTAGTTCGATTATGAATCGGACTCAGTGTAATAAGATTGTGCAATTCCAACGCACACACCTCGTATCTTCACTCTGACTGGTAGCAGTTAAATGAGGGTTGCTTTAGATCCCTCTGGCGAGCTCCTAAAGATTCCAGGGACGGCGGACCTAAGGGTGTAAGTCCCATGACTTGAATCAATTACGTCACTTCACTGCTTGACCAGACTAGGCCCGCAAGAAAAGGCACCGGTCGGGGGCCGCGTTGAACAGTATTTAATTACTACCAGCGTAAGTGTGCAAGGGAACAAGTTTCAGTTCGACTCACAGACACTTTAGCCTGCCCCAGGACAGAGAACATCCTTGAGGATTTCCAGCTCGAGAGATAAAAGCGTTGCTTTAGGTGAAGTCGATGAAAGCCGTGTGATTAAAGACGCTAATGCTTTACAGTATGTAAAGTACATTCTTATAAACTGTCGATGATAATTTAGATGAAACAAAAATCGGATCGATCTTCAAACTTCAGCAACGACTGCCGAGGTAGACCTTCATCTTAATCTATTCAGATTTCTACGCGCCTCAAAAATTACTTTATGGCATTGATCATGGCTACCATTTGCACATCTTTGACAGACGTTATGGGTAGTCAGACGCCAGAAAATCATATATCAGTCTTGCCAAGGGGTATCTATCGTATAACCCAGCTTCTGGAGTGTGGAGTATGTGGCAGACACTCTAATTAAAATACGGTTTTCCAGTTGCATCCTGTTAGACTGGAAGCCGACCCAAACTGGAAAAGTCTAAACAGATGATGATGATTAAAAGTTAAATGAAAACATTATTCGTTTTCAGATTTTATTTTACATATTATTCACGTCTTACCTCTGCTTAGGGAACGTTGCTACAGCGCTAACATTAAAAGGATTAACAGAAATTACCGGTGATTATCGTGTAAGTATCCGGTTTTCAATAACATTAAAAGTCTCTACTCTATGCATCTAAATAACTGTATAGCGTTTGTCTATAATTTAAAAAACACTGTGTTTTCTCAAGTACTGATTCACACGACACTAAAACACTAACTAGTACATTTGATACAAGTGGAGAAAATTTGTTATTGCGTACGAGGCGGAGTTACGCCCGAGCCGCAAGGCGAGTGGGTTATGGAGCCGGGTACTGCAGTAACAAATGTCCACGTGTATCAAACGACGTTTTTCAATACACTTTCGAAGAAAAATACTTGCTCCGAAAATGACGACGCATTTTTATTTGATTTCCATTAAAGAAAATTATGCAAAGTTGCCATCTATTTTAGCTTCGATTAAGATGGCAACACGCTATCGCAAGAATTTTGAGCCTCAATCACAATATCTGGCGGCGTAACATCTAAATTGATCTCATCAAAACTTAAATTCGGCATACTCACGCAAAAAGACACGAATTAATTTACTTTACCCGCGCTTTATCTTCGCGGATTAAAGGAGAAGCAAAGGTAAGAAGCCGCAAAACAGCCTGATATTAAAATAAAATATATTTTTTTAATTTAGAACACAAATAAATGTTAATTTGTTGATAAAAGCAAAATTATTTTATAAATAATAATTTTTATTTCTGATATTCTGTTCATAAACACAATTTTAATTTTCAGTAAATATAAGGCCTTAAAAACATGCGCCTCTTTGCTGTGAAAAAAAAAAAAATAACAATCACCGCCGAATATAGGGAATTGAATAGTTGTTTAATGTTATCTGTGGCTACCGTTAGGTTTTACATACTCTTTGTCTGTGGCAAAATCTGGAATGAAAAAACCCTCGTGTGTGAAAAATGAAAAAAATCCACGAATGTGAAATATATTGCATGTTAAACCGATAAGAGCCAGTTTTCAAGGTCTTTCTGTTTGTCCGGGCTAATCTTTAGAGGGACTGAACCGATTATAATGAGACTTTCACACTTTAATTTTCGTGAAAGTCCCATTATAATCAGTAGTGTATATATGATACTTTTTAGCCTGCCACGGGTCCAGGATTTACGGGGGAAATACCTCCTACGCAAACGAATTTGCAGCACAGCTAATACCTAATTAAATATAATTTTGTTGTAGATAAGTTACAACGCTTTCCAAAATCGTCTATTTCTATCGCTTTAGTTGTTACTGTTAAATATTTTGCAGGTTCTGACGTTACCTTTACTATCGCATATCTGGAATTTCAAGAATTTAGTCGTTATTATATGTCTGAGTATACAATGTGAAAGATTCTATGCTTCAATGAGAGATGTCCAAAGTATCTGCCTTATGTTCATAAACTCAAGAGATTGTTCTGGTAAGATGCTGCTCCCATATTAGGTAACACCTACACACACATAATCAGCATATAACGTTCCTACTGCTGGGGCAAAGTCCTAAACTTTACACTGATTAAAGTCAAGTAAATCACTCTATAGGGTCCATAATTTTGTTTTACTGTTATGGTGTACAATAAAGACTATATCTATCTGCTCCCAGTGCTGGTTGGTGGATGTCACTTGTCTTCAGATTACATGATCCTAAAATGTGTTTCTTCACGATGTTTTCCTTCACCGTTTTGAGGCAAGTGGTAATGATGAAAATTACACAAAGTAATGTGCCTATCCGAGGTATGCAAGTAGATTCGAAACCACGGCCTAACACTCGCATCACAAGTCGTCGGTGGCAACCACTGGGCCAACACTGCTCTGTATTAGGTTGTTTAAATTGAACTAACGTATAATTGCTTTGATATTTACAGACTAAGCAAAAAAGGTTTGCAAGACCATCCACCGTGTTCAGAAGGCATCATTCAGGAAAATGAGCGCGTGCGGACTTTTCACTATAGACGCGGCGCTGCCTCTACTGTTGTCGAGTTTCTTATCTACGTACACTATTGTATTTTTAGAGTTTGCATATCTGTAAATTCAATTTTAATAAAAATAAGTTTAAGTAATGCAAAAGAATGCATTCGAATATTCTTTAAAAGAGCACCACAAACAACACAAACCTGCATAAATGATTTGATTAGTACGAATTTTTTGGACTTTAAAAAACTTTATCCTGCTAGTTTTATTTGGTGTTTCTTCTCTGAGTAGTCAGTTTGGAAACACCGGCCTTTTTTTGCGAGATGGAAATCCTTATGGATGTTCTCCGTCCTGGGGCGGGCGAAGGGGTCTGTCAGAATGTTACTGACTAAAACCACCCTGTGTTCCCTCGTACACATTTGCCTGGGGTTGCGGGAACATATACTTAAGTATTCTTCAACACGGCCCCTGACTAGTGCTGGCCGGAGGGCGGAGTGAGGTGTTTGGCTACCCCTGCAACTTCTGAGAAGGGCACGAATTAAGTAAGCGACAACGGAAGTATTTATAAAAATAACTTTATTTGGACAGAGTTACAGCTAAACAGTAATTAACTTAATCTAAACAAATCTTAATCTTATATACTAACTTAATTGCTAGCGTAGTACATACATAGCGTGATCAGGTATGACGCACGTCCTAGATAATTAAGGATGCTGATCAAGCAATGGAACCTTTTGGAAATAAATGCATGTAATACACTTATTAGCTGACCAAGCTAATACTTGTGGATTGGGGTTCCTTAACTCCTCCCCCCCCAAGAGAGAAATTATCCGAAGATGTCGCAGACGGTTTCGGAGAATTTCGACAATAATTTATAAACCATTCATATCTGGAGTGAGGCCATTGAGAGGCAAGGGGAAGCACTTGCTGTTTCCCTTGACATCTCCAAGGCTTTTGACAGGGTCTGGCACGATAGCCTTATTGCTAAGCTTCCTTCTTTCGGGTTACCCACCCAACTTTGCGTTTGGATTGAAGACTTCCTGAGGGATCGGTCCATTCGAGTGGTCATTGATGGCTGCTCGTCTGGCCAATTGGCAATTAATGCCGGGGTCCCTCAGGGGTCTGTTCTCTCAGCAACTTTATTCTTGCTGCACATTAACGATCTGCTAATGCCCGGTACCTTTGGGTATGCAGACGACAGCACAGTTTCTGAGAGATATGTGTCCAGCGCGCGAGCTGGTGGGTCACAGATCCAGTCTCTCCGTGAGGACATGGTCGGGCGCTTGAACTTGACCTTGAAGGCTGTCTCCGAATGGGGCAATGCCAACCTGGTCAAGTTTAATGCAGCTAAGACCCAGGCGTGTCTCTTCTCCGCAAAAAGGAGCCAATTTGAACCGGCTCCTACTTTCCGAGGTGTAACTGTGCCGATAACTGACCATATCGAGCTTCTGGGGGTAACATTAACTTCTACCCTCAATTTTGGCCCGTTTATCGAGGCTAAGGCTCAACTAGCATCAAAAAAGTTGGGAATCCTAGCAAAGGTGAGACGGTACTTCACACCCGAACAGTTGCTCAATCTCTATCAAGCCCAGGTTCGGTCGTGTATGGAGTACTGCTCTCATCTTTGGGATGGATCTGCTAAATACCAACTGGACGCGCTTGAGTCTATCGAGAAGCGGGCCAAAAGACTCATTGGCAACGATGCACTGGTCGAATCAAAGCTCCAGAGCCTTGAACATCGACGACGAGTTGCAAGTCTATCGGTTTTCTATCGGTTACATTTCGGGGAGTGTGCGATGGAATTACACAATTTAATTCCAACAAGCCCGTTCCATCATCGGACTACGAGACAAACGGCGAAGCGCCATCGTTACATGGTGGACATCCCACCCATACGCACCAAACGTTTTGGGAATACCTTCATTGTGCGTACGGCTAAGGAGTGGAATTCCCTGCCGGAGTCTGTGTTTCCCGATAGCTATAACCTAGGAGTCTTTAAGTCAAGAGTGAATAGGTTACTTTTAGGTAAGCGTGCTCCATCTTCGACCACATCATCACTTACCATCAGGTGAGATGGTGGTCAAACGCGAACCTATTCTAAATAAAAAAAAAAAAAAAAAAAAAAACTGAAATTTATACATTATAAAGGTAATTATTGCTATTATAATAATCACATACTCGAAGATAGTCCATATACTAATTTCTATTGTCACTGTTTGAGTCGTATCGTCTATTTCACTAAATTTTGCACTTTGTAACACTTCTTTCACATCACTGAAGTCCACATTTCTTAGATCCACTTTCTTTGGTCTTCTCTGGATGTCCTGCATCTGAATCAATGGTAACTGGAGACTAGCAACTGTAGTGTTTGTGGCAGCGGCAACGATGACTTCGCCTATTTGCGTCTCGCATTGTTGACCAGGAGTCACGATGTACGTCCCAAGGACAGTGTATTTCAGGATTTCTGTATTGCAATTTTCAGTGATGATGAGATTTTCTTCTGAATAGACTAACCATTGGTTGTCGGTTACTTTTTGTATCTTAGTTTTCTCTATTTCAATCTGGTTCTGTATGCAGCTTTTGTAGTTGTTCTTCATCAACATTATTTGTTCAATGCAGGTCTCAGTTGGATACTGGGCAAAATTTGTTTCAGAGCAAAGAAATTTGTCGTTTTCAATCTCAGCACATGGGCTTACCACGGGCATGTATTTTAATCTATTCACCATTAGGTAAGGGTATTTAGGTATAATAGTGAAGGTATTTGGGGAATGGAATATAGGAATGGGTATAATAATATAATATAATAATAATATAATAATAGTCCACAACCTTTTTTTTTTTTTTGTTTCACACAACGCCATCTAGTCCCAAACTAAGCAGAGCTTGTGATATGGATACTAGACAACTGATAAACATACATATATATTTCTAAATACATACATATTATAGATAAATTACACCCAGACAAAGAACAAATGACCGTGCTCATCACACAAACATTTGTCCTAGGTGGGAATCGAACCCACGACCATGCGCATAGCAGTCAGGACCACTGCCCACTATACCAACGGGCCTGTCAACCTATAACCTTATAATAATGTATAACCTTGTAATAATTAAATGTTTCGTTATCTATTATGGGAACTTCTAAAATAAAAACTAATTTGTTGTTGTTTATGTATGACTTGAGTATAATATTACGTTCTAATTTTAATAAATTACGTTTACTTACTGGATATATTGTTCTAGCATGTTTAGCAATGATTTCTAACGTATTATATAATTCTGTATTGTTAATAATGGATTGGTGCAATGTGTTTAATTTGCTAAAGGCTATGGCCGTCTCAATCTCTTGTATGTTTTCGTAACAAGTTCGAAAGTTACTTAAAATTTGATACATAGTATTCAATATTTGGAAAAGATTGTTAAACCTCAACTCATGTTCCACTAATTTTTCCATTTCATTGGTGTGTAAACCCAAGTTTTTAATATTTGTATTTATTATTTCAGAGTCATTTACTAATTTATCAAAAGCTTTTTGCATTGATGAAACTTTACGTTCGACTACATGCTCTTTATTTTGTATCATTTGAATTTCCCTATCATATTTAATTGCATCATCTTCATCTAAATTTCCAGAAATTGCTTTTACAAATGATCCTAATGGATTGAACAATGCTCGTTTATTTCTATAATGAAAGGGTAAGATTTGAAAAAATCTGTCCTTAGTTAGTTTAACTAGATATTCTATTTGATGTTCTATTCCTACGGTTTCATTATTGACTTTATTTTCCTTAATTTTCGTTTTTAAGTTATTAAAACCCCGAATGTTATTATCTATTTGTAATCCTAGTGATTCTAAATCTATTGTTTTATATATAGTCCAATAACTATTCCTCTTCACTGCTACTCCGTTCTTTATCGCTGCTATCCCCGGATTCTGACCGAGGTTTTGGAGGTCCAGCGTGAATGTTGGCACTATTAGTACCAGAAGTACCAGGCACGATCTGTGGAGGACGTTTTACATTCTTTAACGCTACTCTTGTTTTCCTTTTCTTTACTTCTACTGGCACTACATTTCTTTCAACTTCACCTATTACTTTCGCTTTTTCGTATCGCGGTTTTTCTTTAGCTTTTGTAATCCTAGTGTCTTTCATATAGATATTATCGTCTGTCTCAAGTACCGGTGTCGCTTCACCACCTTTTTTATTTATCACTTTAATTTTATCGGCTTCTAATTTTTCTGTTATGAATTCATAAAGTTTTTTAAGGCGTTTTCTATGATCTAGTAATAGTTTTTGAGTTAAATTCTTTTCTTTATCCACGTTAAATGCGTTATCTGAATAAGTGTGACCGAATACTAATTCAAAAGGCGTAAAATCTGTTGCTGAATGAATGGTGTTGTTAGACGCCATGATAGCATAAGTCATAACGGATGCTGCATCTATATCGCTCTTATCGTATTTTGCTATACGGTAAATCTCAATAATGGTAGAATGAAACCTTTCTACTATTGCCATTGAACTGGGATTATTTGGAGTCCCTACGTGAAGTTCAATTTTGTATAAGCATAGCATTTCTTTAATCAGAGCATTATTGATTTCTGTACCGGAATCACAACTAATTTTCCTAGGTACCCCATACATGCTAAAATACTTAATTAATGCCCTAACTATCTCCGGTGTACTCCTATTTGGTACCTCTATGGCTTGTGCTATCATACTAAATGCATCTACTATAGTTAAGTAATATTTCCCTTCTATATATAATAAGTCCATAAAAGCTTCCTGAAAAGGACCATCCTGCGTTTGTGTTAATTGAATGTGAGGTTTGATCGGTTTTCTATCGTATTTCATGCGTTTACATGTTTCACAAGCGTTTATGATTGCCGTAACTGTCTCCTTCATGTTTGCCCACTAGTAGTGTCTTTTAAGTTTGGTTAAAGTTTCTTTAATACCTCTATGACAAGTTTTCCCGTTGTGATATTTCAAAATAACTTCCTTTTGATCTTCTTCCGATTTTGTCAAGTTTACAACTCTTTCTGTACACTCTGTCAACTGAACTGAATCCTTTTTAAATAGTTTAATTACCATGTTTGAAAAAGTTTTTCTAAAAGATGGATGTTCAAAGTATATAAAGTGCTTATGTTTTGGATCTATATACTCTTTCAAGAAGTCTTTAACTAATGTATCATTATTTGTCGGTAAGTGAACTTCGAGAATTCTCTGTTTTTTATTAGAAATATCTTTTACATCTAATTTATTTTTAAACCATGAATGTACTAAAATCTGTTTTGGTTTCGTATCGATAGCTTCGTTTAGAATAGGAATACCTTCGTGTTCCCTATTTGAAACCGAATTGGCTGTGACCCCATCATCAGAATCCGAAAGTTCTATCGTTTCTATTGGATTTCCGAGATCTTGCAATTCGTTTTCTATTATTTTTTGTATTTGCTCCTGCCTGTCTCCTACATTTACAAATATTGAATCTAAATCGTCGTCAATCGCATTAATCTTAATCCTAGATAAAGCATCTGCATTCGTGTTTTGAGGACCTTTCTTATACTTAATTTCAAAATCGTATTCTTCTAACCTAAGCCGCCATCGCGTGAGCTTACTATTGGGCTCTTTTAATTAATACAACCATGCTAATGGTCTATGGTCTGTAAATATGGTAAACTTATTACCATACAAATACGGTCGAAAGTGCTTAACTGCCCATATTATGGCTAATAGTTCCTTTTCGATAGTGCTGTATTTTACTTCTGTATCACTCAAAGTCCTACAGGCATATGCTACAGGCTTATCTGAGCCTATTGTCCCTTGTGATAGTACAGCTCCGATTGCAAAATTGGATGCATCGGTGGTTAAGATAAAAGCTTTACTAAAGTCAGGAAATTGTAACAAAGGTGCATTTGTTAAAAGTTTTTTACACGTCTCAAAGCTTTCTTTATATTCTTCGTTAATAATAATTTTACGACCTTTCTTTAAGCAGGCTGTTAATGGTCTAGTTATTTGGGCAAAATCTTTGATGAATTTCCTATAATATCCGATAAGCCCTAAAAAGCTTTTAATCTGTGTAACCGTTTCCGGCATGGGATACCTAAGAACAGCATCTATTTTATCATTATTTGGCTTCAAACCCTCACTCATAATAGTATGCCCTAAGTAAAGTACTTCCTTTCTAAGAAAATGTGATTTATCTAGTTGTACTTTCAAATTTGTTTGACGGAACCGGTCAAAAACTGCCCTAAGTTTTTCTACATGTTCAGGCAAACTTTTAGAGAAAATGATGACGTCATCAAGATATACTAGGCAATGTAAGCCTTGAAGGCCTCGTAAGACGTTATCCATTGCTCTTTGAAAGGTTGCAGGTGCTGTCTTTAACCCAAATGGCATTCTGTTAAATTCGTAATGTCCTGAAGGTGTACTAAACGCGGTTTTAGCTCTGTCTTGCTCCTGGACTTCTAATTGATGGTATCCACTAGCTAAATCGAGGGTTGTGAAGTAGGTACTGTTACCTAACATGTCAAATAGATCGTTAATATTGGGCAAAGGATATTTATCATCAATTGTAATTTCATTAAGCCGTCTATAGTCGACTACCATCCTCCATTTTTGTTGACCTGATGCATCTAACTTTTTCGGCACCAAATGTACGGGGGCACTCCAGGGAGAATGCGATTCCTGGATAATGTTATCCCTTAACATTTTCTCTACCTGACTCCTGATTTCTTTTGTTTGAATAGGAGGTAACCTATGTGCCTTAATGTTTATTGGGTCTTCATTTTTTGTTCTTATTCTATGTTTAACCTGATTTGTGAAGGTTAATGGGATATTCTCACAATAAAATATATCTTTGTATTCCCTACAAAGTCCCTCAATAGCTGTACGTTCTTCTGCGTTCATATGATCTAACTGTAATTTTTCTAAATTTTTTGTTAATAATCTGTCTGCTTCGATATTATTATCCATAAAATTAATACTAACAGATGGGTTCTGTGTTCTACTTGAAAAGGCTCTGTAACTACTAAGTCTCTAGTTTGATTACTGTAATTCTGAATAATAGTTGTTGCATAGCCTTTAACACACGTAACTAATGCGGCGGGCATTCGAATCCCTTCCGTAAACTGTGTAAAATTTAACACGGCTTCTCCGTCCAGTAAGTTAACTGGAAGTCTTACTCTAAGTTCACTACGAGATGGTAAATTATATACCTCTCTCATAGGCGGTGAATATACAATGGGAATATTAGTATTTTTTAAATGTAATATCTGAGTTTCCATATTAATCTTTGCCTGTAATTGCTTCAGCAAATTGCTACCTATTAACCCGTCATACCTATCGTCAACACTGTAGACATAAAACTTATGGAGCTCTTTACTACCAAAGGTAACCGGTAATGGGATAATTGCCGTTTCACTATGAACGCTCGATGCGTGAGTGCTAACAACTTCGAAGGGTTCATACTGTAAATAATTTTTAAAATATTTGTTTGCTATATACGGGCTTATAAATGACCTAACACTCCCCGTATCTATCATAAAAACTGCTTTTAATTCTGGTATCACTATATGTGGTAAATGTAAGCGTTTATTACAGTTTATTTTTATTCGTTCTCTAGTGTAGAGGCCCTTATGCAAAAATTTCCCGCCCCGGTTTCTTCAGGGGGAAATTCCTGACACTCGTATGAGTTACTTGCACTTTGTTCATTATTAGTAGAACTATTTGTGTAATTAACGCGTCGCGAACTTGCAGTACGCATGGTGACGTCAGTATTCGTACCCGACGTAGATGCTTGCGCTGCAAAAGTCGGCATGCCCGGTGCATTTGCCGCGAACTGTTGGTTCTGTTGTGCAAGCGGAAAAGATGACCTACTTGACTGTGGTGACGAATTATTGTTGTTTATACGATTAAAACTATCTTGATTATTTTGAATATTATTATGTTGCTTTAAATGTCTGAACTGACGCGAATTATTCGGTGTAAATATGTTGTTTGTCGCGTTATTCGGTACATGTGTACTCGATATGCTATG
Source organism: Tholera decimalis (assembly GCA_943138885.2). Classification (NCBI taxonomy): domain Eukaryota; kingdom Metazoa; phylum Arthropoda; class Insecta; order Lepidoptera; family Noctuidae; genus Tholera; species Tholera decimalis. The sequence goes on along the minus strand of OW964570.2, from coordinate 5,125,372 downwards.
CGTATTATTCTTTTGACTATTAGAATCAGATACATTTTGATGATTAAAGAAATGAGGTCTGTTAATTCTATTAGAATTACGTCTATCGTTGGTTTTAGAATCATAGACCGCCTGGAAGTTTTGTTCTTCCAGAACTACTTTTAACGCGTCCTCTAAGTTTGTTACGTCGCGCAGACGAACTAATCTAACTAGAAATGGTGATAAATTAAACAAGAAAACATTCATCGCTCTGTTACTATAAATTATTTGCTTTGCCTTACGTAGAGATTCATCAATGATAGTTTTTTGATATTTTAGCGAATAAAACACTTCTCATCTGCTGTATTCTATGACAAAAATCTAAGTAACTTTCACCCTTATTTATTCTACAAAACTCTAACTCCATTGCTAAACAATCCTCTGTGCGTGGGTCACCGAAGTGTTGGTTTAACAACTTCTTCAGCTCATCCCACGTATCTATAGAGTCTCTTTCGCCTACCAAACTGGCTGCTTCGCCTGATAACCTACTTGTTACGACGTGGAATAAGTATTCGTTTTGGGCTACAGTTCCTTGGAACTTAGACAGAATGTATTCACATTTTTTTATGTATAACGGTAACATTCTAGCGTCGCCACTGAATATTGGTATGATGTTAACCATTTCCTGTGGGACACGGTTTACGTTTTCCATTGTAAAAAGTTATCAATAACAAAGAGAGAAAGAAAATAGAAAAAAAAATTACACCAATGTGCTGCTAAAATAGCACTATTCTAAAATATTAATACAACTAAAATCTATGCAAATATTATTACGGCGTTGTCCAATCCCTAATAATACACACACATAGACTTATTACAAGGTTGGGATGTAAATGGAAGAGCTGAGAGGAAGGTGAAAAAGATCTACTCACAATTCCGCAGCTAGCTTCATGCTCCCTGAATTACTGCTGTGGCTGGTCCTCCTCCGTAACTCGAAGTGGCTTCTTAATGAATTTATTTGTTCGGTGATCTCCGCTAAACCGTAGACACGGACGTCGGCTGCTTCTCGTAGAATTGTATATACGGCAGACTGACCACAGAGATCCTACCGGCTGCGCCAATTAAGTAAGCGACAACGGAAGTATTTATAAAATTAACTTTATTTGGACAGAGTTACAGCTAAACAGTAATTAACTTAATCTAAACAAATCTTAATCTTATATACTAACTTAATTGCTAGCGTAGTACATACATAGCGTGATCAGGTATGACGTGCGGTCCTAGATAATTAAGGATGCTGATCAAGCAATAGAACCTTTTGGAAATAAATGCATGTAATACACTTATTAGCTGACAAAGCTAATACTTGTGGATTGGGGTTCCTTAACTCACGCGTGGAACAAATTGCGCCACCACCTCAGGGGAAATACCAGCCTAGTTTAACTTAAGGCAAAAATGATGTGTATAAGAGTAATTTATAAATATTTTGCAAAATAGCAACAATTACATTCCAACGGAGGAAATGTCATTGTTTAGTTTGGGAAGCAACTTGTATCGATACTCTTACGCCATCCTATCTTCGAAGTTTACTCCCGTGTCGGCAGCGTAAATGTAACTGTATTTTGATACACTACACTATACACATGCACACCTGTACACACCAATTTACTACTTAGCGTGTCCTAAGTTGGCGCTTGTTTACTAACAGTTATAAAAGTAAACATTTCCCTTAGTCGGCTTCAACTTAAGACATGCGCTAGATAATAAGCAGTTGATACATTCTAAGTTTTTCTTAAATATCTTAAATACCTTCAGAATATTTTACAAAAATATGTTTTAAGCTAATGTTAACACATAAAGACGAAGTATACATAACAAACTTTTTAATAAAAAATAAAACCTACTTCCCAAATAAAACTCAGCAAAGTAAAAAATAACATTAATTTCGGTAGTCGGTGTCTTTGGTTTTGTATTTTCGTTTTAATACCACTTTCTTTTATTAAATAGTTTGTCTTCTCGCATTTTAGTGGGTCAGTTTGTAATTTACGTAGTTACAGAAGCCTAAATGTTACCTTTTTATCAACTTTTACAAAATATTTATATTCCCGATGCCGAGCCGTTAATTGTAGAGGAGTTTTCCTGATACTGCACGATCAGCTCCACTTTACCATATGCATTGTGACATGCATAAGGTACTTTACAACCATATTCAAGTAATGAAATCGTAACGAATGAAATACTTATTATTGAGTAGTTCTGGTAGCCATCTGTGGTTTTCATCATCAGTTCCACTTCACCAAATGGTGCTTTTAGAGAGCAACTGCACAAGTTATAATGGTTAATACCTATATAATTGGTAATGTTTACATAAGTTTAATAGTGATCACTGGGTGATCTCGGCTCTCAGAGTACGCGTCTCGTATGTCTGTTTACATTATAATTAGTTTATAGTGTTTAGAAAAGTATTCCTCTTTGTTCATTGTATGTGCGGCTTAAGATGCGCGTGTCTCAGATGACTGTTTAAACTGACGGCAGGTTATCAAAGCGAAGGGTAGGTAGTCAGGTTAGCTACACATGTAATGTGTATACGTTCGTGTGGTGTGAGCTAATAATTTCTTGGATCAGAAGAATGTGTATCCAAGTGTTCACAACACAGTAGATAAATAAAAGATGGTAATCCGTTCAAATCGTGTAATATCCATTCACGACACACAATAGGGTACATATGGAAAAGAGTGTACACGACGGGATACCTTTGCGCCGAGCTGAGGTATCGTGTCGCATAAAATGTTTATATAAAATACCTCAACATATGCACCACTAAAACAGCCACGGTGGCCTAGCGGTCGCAAGCGCAACAGTCGGAGATATTTTTATTCAAACAAATGATCGTAAACTAATTAAACTAAAAATGTCTAACTATTTAAACTAAAACTATTTTAACTACAAACAATAATAGAGCATCCAAAAATTCATCCTCAAGGCTGTCAGCTGGTTAGGTACCAGAGACTGGCAGCATTGCCTCGTTATATGGTAATGTAAGAAAAAGCCAGCCCGAAAGTTCTGGTCCGAGAATTTAACTAAACTAACTTTAATCATCTTTGTTACAGAAGCATCGGTTCTTGTCTGCAACAAGGTGACTTTATTAGGTGGAACATAATATTAAACACACAAAGTAGTTGAAAATCATGAAATGCTGGTAATGTCTTTAGAATTATATTCAAAGAAAAAATATTTGCAGGTGTATAATGACGTAGTGAACGATTACTCCCAGCAAGTATATTGGCAGTGTAGCGTCGACATAGAACAGGCCACACGCAGTCATCTTACTGAACGATCGAGTCGCCATCTTCACATTCTTGCAGAGACTTCCATAATACTCTGTAAAAGTAATAACATTATTAAACCATGTCCTTTTTTAAAATAATTACTCTACACTAGGAATAGGATATTTTCCTCTGTTGAAGACATATTATCCTATAGCTCCTGCTCGCGATTTCATTCGTGTGGGAGTGTTTTTCCGTGTAAATCCCGATTCCTTGTCAATTTCGGGATAAAAACTAGTCTATGTGCTATTACAGGATGTCAGCTATCTACTTACCAAATTTCATTCAGATCCGTTCAGTGGTTTTGGCGTGAAGGGGTTACATCAATCCATGTATCCATCCATCCATCCTCACAAACTTTCGCATTTACAATATTAGTAAGATTATGAATATATTTGAACAGTCAGATATTTAAAAAAAAAAAAAATACACGGTGTTTCTCTAATTCTTACTTGGATAGTTTCTATTCTTCATGAGCTGTATACACGCCGTCTCAGCTTCCTCAACAGTCATATAGAACTTCTCACAGAATATGCTTTGCATTACTACTAGACTTATATCCTTTGCTAACCATGCAATTATCCCAACAGAACGAGAAAAGACCTGAAAAATAAATTGTGTGCCTAACCTTAATATCTTCAGAAGTCCTCTTAGTCTACCTAGGGGATGCCAATAAACAAAAATATTCTACATGCAACGACTACCCATCTGACCTCCACGACTCAGCAACTGGGTAACACGATACAGTTGCTATCCAGTAACTGGGTTGTGGATGTTATATTTCTCGTAAAATATCGTTTGCAACACATAAAATAATAGTCTTTAAAAGAAGCGGACCCCTGAGTTTGTTTCGGTGTTTCTTCTCAGGGTAGTCAGTTAGGAAACACCGGCCTTATCTAGTTTAAATTTACGAAAAAATGAAGTGTTATTTAATAATCAATTTGTAAAATAAAGATCATTTATCATAAAATTTGTCCAAAACTCAAAAGCAAAAATACATTTATTTTAATTTTACAGATATTGCCTTTGACATATCGACGCTCCCTCTTTTACAGGAGAAAAGACTTACTGATTTTATCAAATATGTTTTCAACGAGTGGGACTATTGAAGTCATTGATGTACTAAATGAAAGCTATTTTTTTTTTGCAAAATGTAACTGTGTCATTGATATGAAATTCCTTTTATTCAAAACATAATTATTTAAGAAAAAGAAAATACCTGAACTTAAAATTTCATGTGTGTCATGATATCTTTGTACATATCATTAGGAAAAATCTGAAAAAATTGCTAAGGTGTAGTGCAGTCCATAGATGCCAAATTTGACGTAACAGCATAAAGCCCATAATGGCTCATTACCGAGTTCTTGCTTGGGGGTATCGATATACACATGTAACATTAAAATAAGAATAAAGAAATTAAATTATATAAGGAGAGCTACCATCTGACGGTGTTTCATATAAAATTTCAAAAGATTATTCTTGGAAATTTAAGATAGATTACATTTTCACATATTATCTTTTTTGTGGGAAAATCATCGAATGACTCCTCCCACTTTGGGTGAAGCGGAAGAGAGTGTCAGGCTTCTACGGACTAAAACCCACCCTGTACCTTCAGTTTTGCTTGCGGTCCGGGGCCACCGTATCTCATAGGAACATTACAGTAACCCCAGCAGGCAATGGCTCTCTTTGCAATGAACTCTTTGAGGCGCGCCGCCAACTCAAGCCTGGGTCCTTACAGGACGGTAAGCTACCCCTGCTCGCCACCCGCAAGCCCGAGCCTACGGTGGCCGGAGATCGGCTTGCAACCTATTACGAACCTTCATGCAATAAACGCATAGTTAACAATTCACCCCGTCGCTTCCAAATTTATGCCGAGCATATATAAGGGCAATTTACACGTATTTATTAGGGAGTTTAGTTCAGAAAAAAATCACTTTAAGCCACACATATGTAAACCTGTCAAAATTGTAACCTCCTTGAATGTGTAACAGTGTTTTTTGTTGAAGTTAATAAAAGTAATTATCGCAGCAGTTAAGTGTTTCCATAAAAGGACCCACGGAGCGCCATCCTAACAGATCCCCAATGCCTACAAAAGCTACCCTACTATAATCAGCCTACTATATTAGTTTACACAGCTGGGAATTGTCCCAGCTATGGAAACGTGCCAGTGTGCCTTGCCTCTTCTAAGAGAGGAAATAGGCATGAATCTTACATGCGTATTGGCGAATGTAACATGTCTTCAGATTATTAGTCCTACTTAGGACATGTCTGTTCCTCACAAAATTATCGTTTTGAGAGCAGTGGCGATTATATAAATTACTCATAGTAATGTGTGGGCCTACCTGGGTTCCAAAAGTGAGAGTAATTCTTCACTTCGTATAGAATATTTAAAATTGCAATTTCTTTCTCTTTGAACTTTTTGTTTGAAAAAGTCATATTTTAAAACCGTAAAGTGTGCCTTAAGGTTCTTAAGAGTTCTTTAAAAAAGAAACAATATTTATACAACTACTTCTAGATACAAAGTCAAATAGGACTCACAGCTAAATTAGATTTGATTTCTTCACTTCCAAACTCAGAAAAGGTGCTCATGTCGTATATTATAAAATTCACATAGCAGAGAGAGCGTTGGAATGTGCAAAACGTGCGAAATAGAATCTAAAAAAAAAAAAACATTCGAATTTATTAGTCTTTACAAAATGTCATCAAATAACGCAATTTCTGAAGAATTCATTCATCAAGTCATCGTACCCATCATCATTATAATTACGACAACTTTTGAGGACCACACGATCAACTCTGAGAAAAAAACATTACAAACAAAGGGATCATAGAACATTACAAAATAAGGA